>BSDF01000001.1:81467413-82780371 GCA_027925045.1 Hypotaenidia okinawae
TATATAGAAGTTCCACCTATTACTTATTTACTTATTTAACAACTTTTAAAAAGAATTTAAAAACGACTGAGTGAGATAAACCTGTGAATCCTTGACACTGCAGGTGTTATGTAGGGAAAGTTGTCAAAATGTATCTTAATTAAATTTAGAGAGATATCGTGGGCTGATGAACTCCAGTGAGAGTGCCCTTGTTAACGGATGGTAGTGTGGTTTGCTGAGTCATATCATACCTTTTCACTATATCCTGTACACTAGATCTAATGAGAATTAAAATTTTCTAGAAGTCTTAGGAAACTTTCTTTGCCCATATAATTTCATTTGAGGGCATCCCCATTGGCATGCTTGAAGACTCCACAGGTGTACTCAGAGGTCAATAGGTAGAAGCTGAGGACCAAGCTGCACTACATATTAGTGTCAGTGCTGTCACAAACATAAAGCAGCATAGAATTGGAAGACATATGCATACCCCTAACCATATGGCTTTAAACATGATACCAACAGTTGGGGCTGGATTTTATTGTAAAATAGACATTGGATTTGGGGGGGGGAAAAAGGTCATATAAAAGGTGAGGCAACCTGCTGTGGTTGAGAAGCACAGATCGTTTAGACTCTGAAGATGGCATCATTAGGATAGTTAGAATAATTTGGGGACCCTACTGGCATACACTAAATAGGAATTGTTTAAGGCTGCTGCAGAGCTGAGTGTACTAAATGGCAAAACAATCTCCTGATGAGCAGCCACTCATGGGCAGACCTGCCAGCCTGTGACCACTAAGATTGTTACAGCAAAATGGACTGGTAATGCCCAGCTGCCATACCTCTGATCTGCATGAGCATGCCTGTGGGGTTATATCCATGTGCTAGATATTTAGGCACAACCATGAGGACACAATGAATGTCATCTTGGTAATAGCAGCTTGAACAGTCTAGTTGCACTTTTGACATATAAGCAGTCTTCTTGGAAGAGGCCTGGGCAGCACAGTATTTGAGATGCTTATACCCCTTTTTGACCTTCTGAGGAGCCTCTATAACTTACTCAGTGTATTTTCTCAATTCCAGTGCTCCTGTTAGAGTATGCTGAGGTAACAAGAACACTGTGAATGCTGAAGGACATGACCAGATAGGACTTCTTATAAAGGGCTGTGCAGTAGATCTAACAGCTGAAGACAAAGTAGACTACTAAGTATAAGTGCCAGAAAGTCTCTGTTCAGTGTATTGCAAAGACTTAGAGGGCCGTATGTACTCCCAAGGGCAACTCAGCTTTGATCCATGCCTGAGGCTTGCTGGGGGACAGAGACTACCAGAAGCAGGTTGGAAACATACAGTAAGGCAATTCTAGCAGAGGAAGTCAGGTGTTTACACTATGCCTGGGCCAGAAATCAAAATCTATGCTGATAAATTGGGTGGTTCAAAGTGGAGCCAGTAAAATGCTGAACATTAAATAGAAAAGATCTCACACTGCTCAGTTTATCAAAAAGCACAATATGGAAAGACTTGTTAACAGGTTATATGCACCTAATTGGTGAGAAGAAAATTGCTAATAGAGAGAACATGGTCCTGGAGATGGCACTTTAACGTGATGAAGCTGAACATGAATGCAGTCTGGAAGTTATGAATTCTGACAACAGAGACTTCTGTTGATGGAATTGTGCAAATCATTGGATAACAATCAGTCAAAAGACCTTACAAAGAGAAAGAACAAGCTGGATAGAGTTCTCTCACTCTCCATTTCACATGGGTATTTGAAATACCAGTATTACAGCATCTCTGTTCTTATCAGCCTCTGAAGTTCATAATACAAAGACGTGGAATCTGGTTGCTAAACTTGTCTGAAGATTTATGTTCTTATTAACTTCACATAGGCAGTGCCGCTAGCGGGAAGAGAATGCCTTTTCCAGATATGTTTCCTTTAGTACACCCCCTGTAGGAAACTTAAGTCTCTACTCAAAAAAAAAAAGTATAATTTATAGAAGAGGCTGATTGCTTTACAGTATGAAACTGAAAGCTACATTTCATTAAAATGAGTTGGCTGTTCTGGGAATGGGACTGTTACAGTTATAAATCATAAAAAGCTGTAGCAGCATTGGTCTGCTCTAACAGCTGTTAGGTTTTACAGTGTTTACAGGTAAAATTTGCCAGTGGTTAAAACAGAGACACTTCAATGATGCCACCGCTTTCACTAATCTGATTGTTCACTTGAAAATTTTGATTAGTCAAACCAATTTCAAAAGGCTTGCATTCTATAAAAGCAAAGGACTACACTCCTCAGACACAGGATAGGCTTTTCCATCAGACTAACATTTATTTAGCTTAAGAATGGCCCAAGTAGAATCAAGATAATTTCTTATGTTCTGTATGTTGTTCATAGATTAGTGATATATGACATGAAAGGACATTGAAAAATTGTCCTGCTTCTTAGAAGAACATCTGATCATATAATTGCATTCTTTATTTGTGTTTTCTTTGTCTGAAGAGTCCTGTTAACTTGAACAGCAAATCTACTTTTCTTTTTTTTTTTTTCCATGGAGGCATATCAAGAGCACTTGATCATCTGCATAGATTTGATTGCAGGACTGGGATTTTGGTTCAGCTACTTGCATTTATATTTTTTTTCTGAAATGAAGTTCCATTATTTCCCATTCCCAAGTTTTCAAACTCCTGTCAAATATACAGCCAGTCAATAGGTAACCATTTCAGACCCGTTACAAGACTTCCCCAATTAAAGAAAAAAAGCATTGTAGGCAGTGAGAAAAGAAATATTTTACCTTCCCTTTAAAACGTCTGAGTAATTATCATCTGGGACATAATCACAAACTAGTTTTCCCCGTGAGAATCTAAATTGGTTATGTTGACACATAAAATCAAATGTTGTGACTGTTACTGTTTATGCTGTACCATCTAGAGACAATTATATATTGTATATTACATAGGATCATACTATATATTTCTGTTGCCCCATATGTGCTTAAAGCAGAAGAAATAGCTGCAGCCTTTTCAGGTAGGCAATCTGTACTAGCCAATCTGTTCATCATTCAATCTGTACATTTCTTGTCCCATAAAAATAAGCATAATTAATGCATAGAATTGTGGCTGGTATAGGTGGCAGGTACTGCACACTGAGTTTAATATAAAGGAAGAAACCAATACAGATTATAAGTAATGCCACAGTAATTTTACCTAGTAGATAAACAAATAAATACTACACAATCTCTTCCCTTTGACCCAATTCCGATTCAGATTGCCTCCCTATACGAGACTGTGCTTGTCCCAAATAAATAAAACCCATGCCATATGCAATAAACATGTTGAACAAAACCTACCTCAACTGAAAGAAAGAGAGCTTGCTGAAAGTTATTTCACTAAATAAATAATATCTCAATCATGCCTATTAGAATCAAAGGAGAAAACAAATTACCAGACCATTAAAAAACTCCTAACACATTATTTTGTTCTCATTTAAGCAAGGAAAGCAAGCAGCACCTTTACAAAAGAGCTTTCATTTACAGCTAAATGTAAAGAAATAATTTAAAGTGGCTTTTTAAAAACATCTGATAATGTACCAGAAAATTTTGTTTGCAATGCGGTTTGGATCTATTTATATTGTTTAATAAGTAGAAATCAAGTATAGTGGCTCTTCAACCATTGGGATCCTCTTTGGCTTTATCACAGTAAGAACAATAAGACCTTTATAGGGGTAGATACATTCCCTGAAGACCAGTGGTTTTATTGTGTATTTCTGCTATTGTTAAGTGAGAGTATTTTGGCATCTATGTTTTCTATAAAATACAGCAGTTTAGTAGGCAACATTGTTGCCTACTTCTTGTCTATCTCCTTATCTTCTCTTTATCTTTTATTTTACCTCTGAGCTGTACTCAAGATCCATTGGAATTTAAATGGGGAAAAAAAAATGGTACCTCCTCACAATAGCTGAGTGTGTTCAAGCAAGCTGAATTCGTCTTCCTCACCCCAAAGACGTGGAACAAAGAAACTTGAAAATGGCCTTGTGGTCAGGATTTCAAGCCAGGAGCTTTTGAAATGCTAGGCAAACAAATACAATATCTAATATCAGAGCTGGTGTTGCATCACAAGTCATCGGGAAGCTATTTAGTGTATTTAGTGCTTTTATTCACTGTATTTGTTGTTAGAAGAATGGTATTTACTGTTGCATCTCCATGCATACAAGCACACATAAATTCATCCTGTTTTTATTATCCTAATATTTCTATCATTCACAGTATGATTGAAAATTTCCTGGAAGGATAAATCTGGACTCAGGGAGGTGCCTTTTGTGGGTTTCAAAAATGTCAGTTTACATTTGGTTGATTTATAATTGTGGAACAGGCATTTTTCAGCCCACAGTTTGAATATTAGAAGAGGTTTGGGTTTGGGTTTTGGGGAGGGGGGCGGGGGCTGGGGAGTGGGGATTGGAAACATGTCAAAACCCTTCCATGCTACATTCAGTAGCACTAAGCATGCCCTGTTGTGGTGTTTCACATCCCCATTTTAGAAGAGTCCAGACTCTGTGGCTATGTGAAAAATGGCCCCTCCATTTCCTTCTGTGCATATGCACTGCAGAGTGCTGACAAGTATTCAGCAGTAGGGATGACACTGAATTTCCATCCTGGTGTGTGAGTCGATGAGTGATGAGACAAGTAGGCTATGTTGGCACTTGGGCTCAGAAACCTCTTAAAAGGTTTGTGGTGCTGCCTGCCTATCTCACCTCAATGAGCAGAGAGGCAAGAATAAGAATTTTACAGATGTAACTTCCAAGAATAAAGAAAAATATTCTGGGGTACGTTGCCCAGAGTAGAAGCAACAGCTGTTTGAGGGTGCTGAGATGTATGGAATGGTGGAAATAGTCCCAGAAGAGGCAGGTTAGTAGGGAAAAGCCAGATGAGGTGTTCATAAGCACATAATAAATTGTGAAGCCATGTAATAAATATTATTTAGTGCATGGTTCTGCACTTTATCTTATGATTCTAAGCTTACCGTGAGGATAACACCATCCATATATTTATGCATATGCCGTAGATAATATTTACATAGACACATAAAATACTCCAGTGAATAGAACCTTATTTATACATAAACATCCTGCTTTGTTTTGAAATACTACTGGCTGGTTTTGGTATTACTAGTATAAAGATAACAGTGGAATGAATAAATGTTCCTTGGCATTGGAATCACTTCATCTTTGACTGTTTACAACTTTTGCACACTTGTCTAAACCAGCTGGTATCAAGTTTAAAAGGAAATCGTATCAATGACTGAGAAAAATCAAAACAGATGCTCATTACATTTGTCTAAGATAAAATTAACTAAACCTGTCATATTTGGTGGGCAATTCTTCTAACATCTGCACAACAAAGCAAATACACTTAATTCACTACAGCCTTTAGTTTATAGGTCAGATATGGCCTCTCAGGGCTATTGTGTTTGTGTTTAAAAGGCATAGAGTAAGTTTGAAAACAAAAAAGCTGGAAATGTTTATTTTTGTGGCCTGAGATAATCATCCTTCCTGAGTTTCAGTTATTCTAATTTAAGGTTTACACTTGGATGGAATAACCAGACTCGGCACGAATAATTCATATGCAGCTGGATGGGGGAAAGGGAACTCATGCAGGGAATTAATGAATTTAGCTGTTACCTCCTGAGACTGGAGAGGAACCTCTGTCTTAAATAGATCTGTTTCAGAAGAAAGACATGCCTATGTGTCTTCAAAGAAGGCATCTGTCTTCATTGCTGAACACTTTGGCTTGACTGGAGAAATTGATATTTCTGCCATATAAGAGAAAGGTATGCTGGCAGGTCTGTAACAATTCCTGCTGTTAGTTTTTCTTCATGTCTCAAATTTTCTAAACAATAGAATAGCTCAAATGTTTATTTCTCATTAGGTAACTACCCACTCCCTCACACCCCCATACAAAATTTGTGGTGGTATCACTGTAACTGAGCTCATGTAGGGTACTTGAAAACACTGAGATTTCAGCAAGGCTTTCCATACAGCTTCCCATAAGCAGGCTTGTTAGAAAACTGCAGCAGACAGGACTGGACATATAGATTACAAGGTGGGTGAAAATCTGCCTGGAGTGTTTGGCTTGTGGGGCAGTGGTGAGAGGTTTGAAGATCAGCTGGTTGCTGGTTATGGGGGTTGATATTGTTCCACATCTTCATTAACAACCAGGCTGACAGGATGGAGTATCCATAGATGGCACCAAACTGGAGGAATGGGTAACCTTCTGGAGGGGAGCGCTGTCACTCAGCACCATGTCAACAGGCTGGAGAAAATGGCAGACACAAACTTTTTGAAGCCCAACAAAGGCAAATGTAGAGACTTGCTTGTGGGCCAGTGTGAACCCCATGCTCACACATGGAAGCATGTACAAGAGAGCATGTACAGGCTAGAGCTCACTGCGTGGAGAGCTGCTCTGCTAGGTTGGTGGTACGTTGAACCTGAGTCAGCAATGTGTCCCTGTGATGATAAAGGCCAAACACATTTAGGGCAGTATGAACAGGAGTATTGCTAGTGAACAGAAGTAATTCCTCCCTTCTGCCTAGCCCCTGTGAGCCTGCTCCTGCAGGACCATGTCCCATTATGGGCTTTCATGAAAGAAAACTGTTGGCATACTGCAGTGGGTCCATGGAGCACATGATGTTTGAGAGGGACTATGAAAGTTGGATTTGTTCACCACACAGAAGAAAAGACTAAGTGGAGGATGGGAAGGGAATCTCATTTTTTGTCTTAATTACCCAAAGGAGGATTATAGAGAAAACAGAACCAGACTGTTCTCAAACTTCTGCAGTGAATTGCAATGGATTTCAGTGAAGGACATTCTGCTTAGACACAAGAAAAATGTCTTGAGAGACATAAGAAAAATGTCTTGAGAGAAGTGCAGCACTGGAAAAGGTACCCACAGAGCCTGTTGAATTTCCTTATATTTTAAAAAATTCAGTTCATTCAGTTGCCCTGGGCAACTGAATCTAGCTTCAAAACAGGCCCTGCTTTGAGCAAGAGGTTAATCTAGAGACTTCCAGAAGTTCTTTCCAACCTCAACAGTCCTATGTCTCTATGAAGGTGGCCCTGGGTTACTGCCACAGAGTTGGTTGGGAATTTCCCCACCTCTTCTTCTTTATCTTCACATCTCCCAAATTTGGCACCTTTCTCAATACACTTTTCCAGTTAAAACAACCTTTAGTTTTGGGGACGGCAAATGCAAGTCAAGAGATTAGAAGTCAGGTATTTCATGAACCATTCAGACCCTAGAAATGGGAACTGTACCTTTGACCTTATTCACAATTTTCTATCTATTCCTAATCTGTTACCACATCAACACTTTGCCCAGTCCTACGTTCTGTGTAGTTTTTTTAATCTTTTGAAAAATAATTTCTTCAAATCTGTAGTTACATGGGCTAAACAATGTTTGGTTGTTTTGCGAGAAGGAAGGAAGTTGCTGTAAAGGATATAATCAATGCAAGACTTCTTTGTGAGGAGTTAATATCCTTGGGGGAAAGCCAGAGAGGGTCAGAAGAGAGGTGGTTCAGATTTTGCTTATCACTCCGGTTGGAGGCTGTCCCATTGTAGTTTGACAAATAAATTGCACAAGACAAACAGTAAACAGTGGATCATAGAATCATAGAATTGTAGGGTTGGGCTGGAAAGGACCTCAGAGATCACCTATTTCTACACCCCCTGCCATGGGACACAACCCATTAGATCAAGTTGTCCAAAGCCCCATCCAACCTGGACTTAAACACTTACAGGGAGCGGAAGTGGCAACCAGTTCCAGTGGCAACTGGTTCCAGTGCCTCACAACACTGACAGTAACGATATTTTTTTCCTGAAGTCTAATCTATATCTCCACCTTTTACTCTAAACCCATTACCCTTTGTCTTATCATTTCACTCCCTGATAAAGGGTCCCTCTCCGGCTTTCCTGTAGGCCCTTATTAGGTACTGGAAGGCTGGTCTTTTCTTCTACAGGCTAAAATTATAATTTCCATGTGTGCCTGGAAGCTTGGGAAGGAATCCCCCTCTCACGCAGGTAAGGCAGCAGCTAATAGAGTCCTCTAAACAGCTTTTGCTGTTGTTGTCCACACTTCCTTTCATTGTGTCATCATTTGTGGTAATTTCAAGGAATTATGTATGTTTGTATAATGTGGAAATTGATGACTTTACTTGCTGATGGATTTGCCTGTCTTAATTCTTTTACCTTACTGAATCTTTGTGATTGAGTAGTACTACCCATGGGCAGAGGCTTTCAGGAGCACAAACCTTCAACATATGTGAAGCTGAATAGATCTTTAAGGGCTTTTAAAAACATTTTGCATTAGGTAGATTCCTAATATAAAGTAAGTGTAAATAAAAAAATCCTAGTATAATCTAAGCTAATTATGGGATATTGTTCCCTTTTTATGGTACTCTTAGTTTTGAAACAGAATCATTGGGGTTTATTAAACACAAGAGCCTTCAGGGCTCTTTTCTGGTAATTAGACACATAGCAAATTCATAAAAGTGCTTTCTTGGAACCATTGTTGCTAACGGGGTGACACAATTCACTTTTGTGCTTGGCATGAGTCCTTCAAGCAATATATACAACTTTATTTCAGGATTCATAAACTACACATTATTGTCAGTGGTATAAACAATTATAACAAGACTTGCTTATTCATGTTAACCCATAACATCATTATAGAATGATTTGAGGGTGAAGCTAAGAATACTAAAATAAATGCATTTTATCTTTATATAGAATCCGTAATGAATGCTGCCACAAAAATCTCTGCAGATGGTCAACAGAAAGATTTAATAGGGAAGGGAAAATGTATGTGTGTGACCAGAAATAGCTTTGCTATATACTATGGTTTGTGAGGGAATGGAAGAATATGTGAGGGAATGGAAGAATATCAGTTATTTATGAGAGAGGGTGGAACACCTTCTGTTTATAAAGTTGTACTTCTACCAGTTGAAAGCTTTTACCACAGCTTCTACAGATATATGTCAGCCCTGACTTCCTCCTGTTGGAATGAACACAAGCAACAATTTTTCAAGAATGAGTGTGTCTCACTTCTCTCTCAGGTTGTGTGACTGGAAGATCACATTTCAAAATAAAATAAGGATTTTCCAATGTTACCCTTTTGAACCAGCATTTTTATAAACGCTGAACTGTACCTTGCAAATGGCAGTGCTCAAGTTCATGTCACATCTAAGTGCAGACAGATCTTGACTCCTAACTATTTGCAGACCAGCTACACTAGCCCTTGGTCATTACTTAGTACAAAGATCTTTTCTTTCCTAAGGCAGGGAAATAAAGGCAGGCACCTGATCCATATCAGTTTTCTAAAAGCTCATTAAACCTTTGCAAAGATGTTGAGTACCGCATAGTTTAAGAAGATATCTGAAGTATTTCAGATTTGGAAAATCTGTTTTAGAATGCAATTCTAATTGAGAAACCAGCAGTGGGATTGGGGATTCAAGGAGGAAAATAATCTAAAGCAGCATTTAAAGATTATTGTATCTATCAAAAGAGCAGAGAGCTTTCACCTCTGCTTTGATACTTTCTCATTTCAAGCACTGCTTCACTATTTGGGAACCTATAAAAAAGTGATTCAAGTTCTAGCACAAGGTTGTCTGTACCATAAATAAAAAAATCTGTGTTGAAATCTGTGAGTTTCTTCACAGGCAGCCTCAGAAAAAACAATGATATAATGAGTAAGGGGAATAAATAACTTTTACTCTTTGGATGTGGTCTGTAATGGTAAATTTCTGGTGCATTGTCAAAATAATGGTGAGGGAGCCTATGCTTCTGGTCCTTGTGTCACACATCTCCTGTGATAGGTTCACTATCAGGACTTCTCAGATTTTATTTTTTTTTTCACTGCGGAATCAGTTTTATTTTTCTTTAGAGACAACCATGGGAACATCAGTACTTAAACTGCCAATCTCTGTTGCCTAAAGCTGATAGTATTACTGAAAGATTCTCCCTAAGGCACTCTGAGGCACAGTCCCACTGTTGCTCTGCTCAAGACATAACTGTCACTCAATAAAAACATAGCCTGAGCCTGCTGCCACTGTTGTGCCAGTGCTTCAACCCATTGTTAATAAAAAGTCTTCTACTACTGCAAAAAGAGTGCTTTTCCAAGGCTCCTGGCAAACACTAAAGCACTGATTTGAAATATTAAAACCCTTGCATACAGGTGTCACCTGAAAGGACTACAGCAGAAAATAAGTCATGAAAGGAAGAAGAACCTTTAAATTCAAAATATCTAGGGTCAGAGTCAAGGCAGAAATAGGAAATGGAACAAATTAAGCATGAATAAGAAAGCACCTAAGTGTGGTGTCTAAAGACGAAGTCTGAAAGTACACGAGGAGCCAAAACCTACAGATGAAGGCTTGAAGCACCAGTTAGCTAAAGAACAATGCGATCTGCTTCAAGGGTTATCTGTGGTTAGGCTGTGGTTACCAAAGCTCAAGCTGAAAAGAGCAGTTCTTTGATCCTGGTTAATGAACCCCAGCTAGTGAGAACCGAGGCCAAACTCAGATCATAGAATCATAGAATCATAGAATCATAGAATTGTAGGGGTTGGAAGGGACCTCGAGAGATCATTAGGTCCAACCCCCTGCCAAAGCAGGCTCCCTAGGACATTTCACCGAGATAGGCATCCAGACGGGTCTTGAATATCTCCAGAGAAGGAGACTCCACCACCTCCCTGGGCAGCCTGTCCCAGGGCTCTGTCACCCTCACTGGGAAAAAGTTTCTCCGCATGTTGGTGCGGAACTTCCTATGCTCCAACTTGCAGCCATTGCCCCTTGTCCTGTCTCCACAGACCACTGAAAAGGGGCTGGCTGATTCCCCCTGCATCCCCTGCTTAAGATAATTGTAAACATTAATTAGGTCCCCCCTTAGTCTTCTCTTCTCAAGGCTGAACAGTCCCAATCTTCTCAGCCTTTCCTCATAGGGGAGATGCTCCAGGCCCTTTATCATCTTCGTAGCCCTTCTTTGGACTCCCTCCAGGAGATCCCTGTCCTTTTTATACCAGGGAGCCCAGAACTGGACACAATACTCCAGGTGGGGCCTGACCAGGGCAGAGTAGAGCGGGAGGATCACCTCCCTTGACCTGCTGGCTACACTCCTCCGGATGCACCCCAGGATCCCGTTGGCTCTCTTAGCCACCGAGGCACACTGCTGGCTCATGGCCAACCTGTCATCCACCAGGACACCCAGGTCCTTCTCCACTGAGCTCTTCTCTAGCAGGTCATCCCCCAGCCTGTACTGATAGAAACGGTTGTTCCTTCCCAGGTGCAAGACTCTACACTTGCTTTTGTTGAACCTCATCTGGTTTCTCCCTGCCCAGCTCTCCAGCCTGTCCAGGTCTCGCTGGATGGCAGCGCAGTGTTCCTGCGTGTCAGCCACTCCTCCCAGCTTTGTGTCATCGGCGTACTTGCTGAGGGTGGATGCTATTCCCTCATCAAGGTCGTCAATGAAGATGTTAAACAGGACTGGACCCAACACCGAGCCCTGGGGAACACCGCTAGTCACAGGCCTCCAGTCAGATTCTGCTCCACTGATCACGACCCTCTGGGCTCGGTCCGACAGCCAATTCTCAACCCACCTCACTGTCCACTCATCAATCCCATGCTTTCTCAGCTTTGCTATCAGGATGTCATGGGAGACAGTATCAAAAGCCTTGCTGAAGTCAAGGTAGATGACATCCACTGTTCTCCCTCCATCTACCCAGCCGGTGATGAGATCGTAGAAGGCTATGAGATTGGTCGAGCACGATTTCCCCTTGGTGAATCCATGCTGACTACTCCTCATGACCTTCTTCTCTTCCAATTGCTTGGAGATGGCATCCAGAACAAGCTGCTCCATTACCTTTCCGGGGACAGAGGTGAGGCTGACTGGCCTATAGTTGCTGGGATCCTCCTTCTTGCCCTTTTTAAAGACTGGAGTGACATTGGCTATCCTCCAGTCCTCAGGCACTTCACCTGTTCTCCAGGACCTGTTGAAGATGATAGAGAGCGGCTCAGCAATCACCTCCGCCAGCTCCCTCAGCACACGTGGATGTATCCCATCCGGTCCCATGGATTTGTGTGCATTTATCCCTTTGAGCTGCTCCTGGACCTCCCCTACCTCAACCAGAGGGAAATTCTTCATATCCCAAACACTCCTACTTTCATCCAGTGCCTGTGGGTCCCGGGGGTCCTTTGAAGTGAAGACCGAAGCAAAGAAGGCATTCAGTATCTCCGCCTTCTCAGCATCCCCCGTTACCAGGACACCCTCCTCATTCAGCAAGGGACCTACATTATCCCTGGTCATCCTTTTGCTATTCACGTATCTAAAAAAACCCTTTTTATTGTCCTTTATGTCCCTTGCCAGCTTTGTTTCCAAGAGGGCTTTAGATACCCAACAACAAGCCACAGTAGAGCAGGCTTTTAGTTTAAGAGTATAGCTTGATCGAGCATTTGGGGTAAACTGCATAATTTGAGAGGCTAAGTCAATGACAGCTGCACTGTGCTTTGGTGCAGTATTATGTTCAAGTTTTTTCCTATTCTATTTCTCCAGTAAGAACTAGATATTGAAGAGAATGTGAATACCAGTTCAGTGTTCCTGATCCAGAAAGCCATGGAAAGGATTTTGTTCTTTCCACAGACTTTGGATCAGGTTCACAAAGCCTTTAGGAGCTCAGTTTGTTGGGTGATCATGAATCATTTTCTTTCTTATCCTACAGGTACATCCACTACTTTGGCAAAATGTCTGCTGGTGGTTTTCAAAAATCTTGAGAAACCAAATAAAAGGAAGTAAGCATTAGACAAGGTAATTTTCTGTCATGAATTAGTACTGGGCATTCATTTGTTCCATTGAGAAATCTTTGATCTGGTTTTATATCTTAGTTGTCCTTAATGGGAAGCAAACTGAGTCTTTGTCAAGTAGTCATGAGCGGGATAATACCTGTACCTTAAGATGCTTACCTACTTCCAGTAGGCTTAATGATCATCTACCTTCCTCAGACTCCTTCCTCAGACTCCTGAGAACTTCTATAACATGCCGTAAGGGTGAAAAGAAGGGAGTGAGAATAATATAGATCAGCACTTTAGGCCATTTTATAAACTATGTGGTAATTTGGACTGCTGCATTTACAGCTAAATTCTACCAGATGACACATACAGAATGAATCATAACATGCCTGAGTCTGCACACCCTTCTGACTGCAGTGAGCCTGGGGCAAGAAGGGGCAAAGGGATTAAGTACTCAGTTGTCTCCTTCCTCAAGAGGCCAAATCAAAATTTCAGATCTCTGCTTTTTGCCACATCTCACTCTAGTCCAAAAGCTCAGTGTTAGTAGTTTTATGTATATTTACTTGCATAAATATTACATACATTTATATATTTATACAGACACACACATACAGAAACAATGTATACATACTAACTTCCGTGGTTTCAACATTGTTTGCATACATCAGATGTGTGACCAGTGTTAAAAGGAACATTACCATATGACTGCAAGGGAGAAGAGTTGCCATTGCTGCAAGCAAGCTGCTGATGAAAGCAACCTCTTCTTCCCTCCCCTTCCAGAAACTTATGTCAGAAAATGATAGCAAGGAGGACAAAGCTCAGCAGACTTTTCTGAAATGACATTATTGCCCTTGCGCTGACCTCTTTGCTGTTCTTGAGTGACTGGCAGCACTAAGCTATTAAGAAACAGGGCGTGCACGTTGCACGTTGTCTTTCATAAACATCCATCTATCATGGCTTCTTGGGAGGAAAATGTACTTTTGCCATTGCTCCTGGCATCTTGCAACAGCACTGCACACCATTTTGTTCTCTGACCTTATCAACTGGGTCTAGCTGCACGTAGAGTTCAGCAAAAAAGAAAACATGGTTCAGTCTAGAGCGTGTCCCACTGGCTCTTTTTCTTCTCTTTATGGATTGCTCCCGACAATGTTCTTCCATGAGTAACTTTTTCAGCATTCCTAAGGTCTCATTCAGTTTTTTTCTGTAGGTCTTGTTGACACAGGAGAGTGAAAACAAATACACTTCTGGTGGCTGAACTGGTATCTTGCAGTAGGATGTAAGAGATTTCTTTTTAATTTTTTTGCTGTTTTCAGTCCTGGCTAGACCTCTGTTGCATCTGTAGTGATTGCCTTCTGCATTAGAACTGGATATGAGTCTTTAAGAATAATTTATTATGTCACAGCCTACAGAAGACACTTTGAAAACACAAGCTTCAGTCTTTGAGTTACACAAGCTGAAAAAAACCTGGGGTGAATAGATGAGGTCTTGATCATAGCAAAAATTCATTGTGCACCCTGTGAAAGAGCTCATTCCCCATTCTGCTTCTTCCCTACTGCTATCACCATCTGCCATTGGATGGTGACTGAAATTGGAAGCTACAGCTTCTCGTGGAGAATGAAAGGGTAGTTCAGAGAATTCAGTGAGCTCAGTTTATGCCCACATACTCCCAGTAAGGCCTGCCTGGGGCCGTTTTGCAAGGGCTTAGTTAGTTTAGCCCAGTGACAGCTGTTTCTTTCATCATCTGTTTTATATACGTTACATTTCTATTTAACATTGCTCTCTGTCAGGTCTAATCATCCTTTTCTTTTGAGGGCCTGCTTTCTGAAAGGGGCTAAAGAATTTATTCTCCAGACTAAAAAAGCCCTGCATTGAAAAACAACTACAGAGAAGTATATTAACCCAAAAGCAAATTTTGTTTTGGCTTTAATGCCTGGAAATAAGGTAGCAGAAATGGAGGTAAATACCTTATTGGAATTAGTCATTAGCCTCTTCACTTCCCCTCTTACAAGAAGACAGAAAGCTTGAGGCAAGTCCCTGGCAGCAGTTGCAAAGTTGGGTGGGGATTCCCTTCCACAGCAGAAAGAGCAATTATTCGCTATCATTACTTGATCCTTTTTAATTAGCCTTTGGACATCCATTTTACATCTCGGTTTCTCTCCAGTGGCATGAAGTAGTGTTGGGGTTACGAGAGTGGTACTGTTCCTTCTTTCTTTTCCGTGCTTCTGAAAGCCCAACTCCCACACATAGGATCATCAACCAGTGATGGAATAATTATTACAAAAACCCAACAAGTTAACCCTAATGATATGTGTACTAAATTCTAAGCTTAAAATTTTGTGCTGTAATTGCAAGTCAGTACTTGAGCAGATTAGGTTCACACGCAAGACTTTCTAGCTGCATGAACAGAAATCCTATTCAATTTCTGCACCAGCAGAAAAACAGGAAAGTTGAGGAGAAAAACAAGAGCCCAGGAAAGCTTCTGAGGAGAGAAGTCAGTAGGGATGGAGGTAGCTAACAAGAAGATAAGAATCTAGGGCAAGGTTTTGCTAAGGTTTGATATATTGGTTTTATTTGTAAAGGCAGGCTAATTTTGTGTCAGAATGACCCAGAATTACAGAGACTTTTCCATCTATGTACTAAGGGGCTATATTTCATGCAATTTTTATGTATTAGAGTTCTTGTATCTCATTTCACTACCTCCTGCATAAAATAAGCTTTATGGAAATAAATGCTTGAGATTTCTGGATTGCTCTGTTTTCAAAAGTCTGACAGTTCACAAATCATTAAAAGAAGATAATGATCTTTCATAACAATTTTTCTACATCATAATTCAGAAAAAGTCCCAGTAAACTTCACAGATCTGACCTAATTAAAACCAGCATCAAGCACATGCTTCTTCAGTTCAGATTCCGATTTCTGAGTATAAATAAGAAGCTGATTCCATAATCGTGAACCATAAATATGAAAGGCTCCAGCCACCAAACGTTTTCAATTTATACTTAGGACAAGCTAATAAATCAGACTCTGACCTCAAAGTATAACTGGAAACATAAAATGCAAGTCAGTTCTAAGGATATTCTGGAGTAATGTGAAGAAGCAGATAGGTAAACAAAAATACTTTAAAAATACCAGTATAAAGTATTACTGCTAACTGATGAAAGGTTTTCAGCTCCAGGGTGTTTTATTCCAAGACTTTTTCAGCCTTTTTTTTCCTTTACAGTAAAACAGCTGTGCTTACTTATGCAATCTAGCAGGCTACAGTATTGTATCAGTAAATGAACTTAAACTTTTTGCAAGGTACCAGTTGTGAGAGTTTTCTTAAACCAGCACACAAAGTTTTGAGGTCTAAATGCTACTGAGTGGTCACAAATTGCAACAGCATTTGTGTTATAAATTGTTATAAAAATTCCAGAGTGATCCTTTATGAATGGCATCTTCTGTGATCTCTCTACACCTTATGCCAGAAATAGTTTTTTAATCTCCTGTTTAAGTATAAATTTCTAATCTTTGCTGAGGTAAGAAGAGTATCTTCATCTAGAACTTCCCTGTGGTCATTCTTGTAGAATGTAGAATTTACCATTGTTTTTTCCATTGTTCACTGACAATGAAAAAAGCCTTACTTCATATTCCTTTACAGTTAGCCGAAGAGAAGGAAGAGTTGCTTGCCAAATACTGCTGTCAGTCTGACATAACTGTGGGCTTGATCACATGAAAATTGAAAGTGTTTCTCTTTTCAATTGATTACATGATTAAGTACAGACTTCTTTAATAGAACAGTCAGCATAACTCATCCATAAACTCAGCATGGAGCACTGTGTTAACCATGCTCTGAATTGCTGACAAACAGCTTATGGTTTGACACATTTGGCAATATCTGAACAGAAAAAAGGCTGGTCTTAAACTGAAATAAAAATAGGTGCTTTAACCAGAACGTGGAAACAACTGGTAGGAAGAGAGGTTGTCCAAACACATATCAGAAATGGTCAGCTTTTAATTTCTCAATTTACTAGCTTTAGTCTGTCTTTTACAGCCAAGTACCATCTGTAAACAATGCATGTTAAGATTTCCTATTCTGTAATTAGAGAAGTTTTCTAGCATATTCAGCTAATGCTGGGCACTTGTAAAACAGAATTGTAGCTAGAGGAGTGAGGAAGGTGAACTTGGAACATCTTGATTCTATTATCTTACTCTCATAAATCTCCCTGTCTCAGTTGACACAGACCTTAGAATGTTTCTTTCTACCTCTCTACCTTCTGACAACTTTTTGAAAGTTGACAACTGTGATTTTTCTTTTTTATTAAAGTGTTTTGTTTTGACTTTCTGCAAGCATCTAGTATTAAAAAAACCCCAACAACCCAGAACCAAACCATGTCCAATTGTTTTAATTATTCAGACAGATATAGCATTCCATTTCCATTACTCTTGGGTTTTGCAGAAGCCCTGAACAACCAGGATGTCAAGTTACTATATGTTTTACAAACTTCTAGGAAAAGATGCAATTTCACACAAATTGATTTCATCCTTTGCAGTCCCATCTCTTCTAAGATGATCTAGATGAACAGGTCTTCATGGTGACAAAAAGCTCTGCTGAGATTAGTCAAGCCACAGCTGGGCACATAGCACCTTCCATTTATAGTAGTTCACTGAATCATAACCCAAGTTGCAGCAAGCAGTAAAAACAAAGCATGGCAAAAGCCAGTAGTAACGAGTGCCATATGCAGATGGTTTGTGCATGCTTTTGCTTTGTAAAGTAAAAAAGAGACATCTGAGAATCCATGAGTGGTATCTGACTCTTCAGTGGCAGCTAATGTGTCTTAGTTATGACTAATTATGACACTCCAGCAAAGCCATTTGAGGGTTAAAGATCAGAACTGAAGTGTCACAGATTAGAATTAATTTGCTTCTCTATATACTAGACATACCTTAAAAAGACAACATATTATTGACCTGATTAAATGCACTGAAATCTGCACGGGAGAAAACTGCCCCAAGAACAACATTTCTGGAAAGTCTTACGTCTGCTTAAGGAGAATATAGACCCAAGGAAGGATTACTGGGTTTATTATTTTTTTTAAATTTTAAAACAATTACTGTAGAGGTTATTGTAACCACTACCTTTCAGTTTCTGTTGCCATACGACGAGGATGAAGAAGTATTATCTAACCTTGAACATGGGCTGGCATTGTAGTGTATTTGGCCATTAGGTGATATAAGATCACAGACTGGATGCAGTAATTCACTGGCTGACAGAAATTTACAGCTCTATTGAGGATGAAAACTGACTGATGAGGAAGTCAGGAGCTAAGATAGGACAAAGAAAGGTCTTCAGTGTTTCTCCTAGCCTTTTTGCTGCCTTTAAATCCAGGAGAACTCTTATATGTACAACAGCCCTTTCAGCATTTAGATGCATATGAGAAAGCTGTGGATTTCTGAGGATAAGGGGTTTACAGAAGTCATCTTTTTCTACCTTGTGGTTTACCTGTGGCCTGCCAGTAGCTGTAGATTGGAAATTCTCTTCCTGCATTGGGAATATACATCCTAACATGTAAAAGGCCATAATATTTTAACAATCTGAATAGTACAGTATTATTTGCAAAATGCTTCCTCTTTCAGAATCTTCTATGAACCTGAAATGTGCAACAGTGTCAAATCACAAATGGTAATTACCTAATTTTTCTACTGTTCTTCATAATGAACTGAATCTCCTTTACACTGTTTAGTACAACTTCTCCATCCAGTCACAAGGAAACAACTTTCTGTACTGTGATCTCTGATTCCTGAAGAGTACAATGTGCTTTTTAAAACCTTTGCTTCCATCTACCCCTCACATATGTTAATAAAATGCTTCTTGACATAGAAATACATTCTTTGCTTCTGACACAAAGGATGAGAGGAAAAGCTCCCCAACTGACCATATTCCTTACATCATCTATTTTTAAAGAATTTTATAGATGTTAATAGAGTGTTATGGGTGTCATCCAAATTTTAGTGACATAAGTGAAAAAACTCCCACTATTTCAGTGACTTCAGTGAGCTTTGGATGTTACATGCGTAAAGTTCATTGCATAAATCTGGACAGATTTCATTCAGAGAACATTTTTAGATTACAAACTTTACTTTTTTTCCTTCTTTCTGTTCCATGTAGAAATTTCACGTTTGCTTTCTGATCCAAATTAGAATAAATTCAAACAGGTTTGATAATTTTACAACAGTAATAATATATCTTAATGTCTGATCTGTAGAACTACTAATCAAGAAGTCAGTGTAGTCCAAGATACATATACTGAAGGATTAAAATTATAATTCTATATCTTCCCTATTTTTTGTAAACCATTGCATTTCACTTACAGATGAAAGTCATGTTTTTAAATATATATAATTAATTCTTCTGTAGTGAGATGTATATATAAATGACTACCTCAAACATATAGAACTACATGATCATTTGACTTATGTTAATTTAAATTTGCTTATTTCAATCATCTATTAAAAAAGAGTTAATAGAGGTTCAAAAAAGGGCAGAAGCACAAATGAGGGAAAATACTTCAGACTACTTTTGGAGTTAAGATTTTATTTAAATAGAATAGTGGTTTGCTAAACAGTTTTCAAATTGTTTTAATTGTAAAAGGTACTTTAACCAACAAAAATTGGAGATCAGTGACAAGTAATGTTCCTTTGGGGTTGGTATTGGGACCAGCACTGCTAAACCTCTTTGTCAGTGGCATAGACGATTGGATTGAGTGCACCTTCAGCAAGTTTGTTGATGACACCAAGCTGTGTGGTGTGGTCAACATGCTGGAGAGATGACATCCAGAGGAAGCTTGACAGGCTTAAGATTTGGGACTGAGTGAACCTCATGAAGTTCAACTACAAGGTCCTGTACATAGGTTGGTGCAATGCTAAGAACCAATGCAGGCTGGATGGAAAATGGTTTGAGAGCAGCCCTAAGGAGAAGGACTTGGGGGTGTTGACTGATGTAAAGCTCAACATGAGCTAGCAATGTGTGCTTGCAGCCCAGAAAGCCAACCATATCCTGGGCTCCACCAAGAACAGTGTGGCTAGCAGGTCAAGGGAGGTGATCCTCCCCCTCTACACTGCTTGCATGAGACCCCACCTGGAGTACTGCATTCAGCTCTAAAGTTCCACTACTGGAAAGATACTGAGTTGTTGAAGCAAGTCTGGAAGAGAGCCACAAAGATGATCAGAGGGCTGGAGTACCCATCCTATGAAGACAGGCTGAGAGAGTTGAGATTGTTCAGCCAGGAGAAGAGAAGGCTCCGGGGAGACCTTATTGTAGAGTTCTAGTACCTAAAAGCAGCCTACAGAAAAACAGTGAGGGTGGTGAGGCCCTGGCACAGGCTGCCCAGAGAAGCTGTGGTTGCCCCCTCCCTGGCAGTGTTCAGGGCCAGGCTGGATTGGGCTTTGGGCAACCTGGTCTAGTGGAGGTTGTCCCTGCCCATGGCAGGGGGGTTGGAAGTAGATGATTTTTTGAGGTCCCTTCCAACCCCTAAAATCATTCTGTCATTCTATGAAACATTGTATCTTTCCCAGATGCAGATTAGTCAAGCTAGTAAAATATTTCTAAGTGAACTGTCTAATAACACAGACTGGCATGAAAAATATGCTATTTTAGAATGTACGTCCATTAGACCAGCTTCTGGACAGTCAATTTAAAAGTTTCAGAAAATATTTATTACATTTGAGGCAATTCTTCTAGGAATAAGAAACCATAGGCATAATCTGGAAATCAGGTTTTCAGCTGTAAGTCTGTGCAATTTAAGCAAGTTGGTAGATAATAGTTTCACTGAAAAATGGGAATGATCTTCATAAATGGATGTCTGAATATTTTTAATTCTCTCTAAATTTATGATTCAGTATTCTGTAATCATGACCTAATTTATTAACACAGATCCTACATCAGCAAAATACTTACAACATTGTCATACATAAAGAATAATTGAAAGCAGAAATAAAAATACTTTTCTGATATCCTTTTATGGCATCTGATGGAAAATGTTGACTTTTTTTTCTTTTAAAGGTGACCATTCAATCACTATGTAACTTGATAGAAATACCCAGTTTGGCTTAGTCCAGGTGGAATAAACTTACCATGACTGTGAGCATATCATGCTCTGAACTGAAACCTTGAGTCATGGGTCAGAATCATAAAATGTTGGTCAAACGGTTGATACCAGAATCAGCTTCTAACTGTCTGCAGTGCTCTGAGTCTTTGAAAACAGCTATCATGCCATAGAGAAATACAGCAACCAAAAGGAGGGATTTTTTTTTCTTTGGTTTTTTTTTTTTTTAGTTCCTGGGGTACTTCCTTGGCATTACTGATGTTTTCAAGCAAAGACTGGTCATAGAAAGACCAGCATTGGCAGCTAAGGTAGAGGTCCAGAAGATCCAATTTCATGCTACAGTATTCCATATAAAACTGACCATTTTAAATTTTTTTTAAATTCTGGGACAAAACTCTATTTAATTTGGCATTGCTTGTTCTATATATGATACAGATGGCAAAATAGCACGTGACAGTTTGAAAGTTGAGAGTATTGTCACATCTGCTTCATTTCCTATGCAAATGATAATACACAAATATAATATAAGTTCTTAGATTAGTTATGACTTCTTTGGAAACAAGGCTTTCCCTTTTATCCAACAACTGAAGCACAGAAATCACAAAGAGAAAAGTTTTATTTGGTGTTTTTAATTTTCTGCTTTATGTTCTATTTTTGATAGTGTTGCCTTACTTCCAAATTTCCTTTTACATCCTGGGCTATTTGGTTCACCTAACCTAATGCTTTACAACAGAGTCATTATGGGTGATATTATGAGGTATCTACTTTTATTTATTAGGCTTCAGTGTTCCAGTAGAGGGAAGAAGTCAAAGGAAGTGAGGTGAAGAAGGGACTGGCAAAATAAAACTGTATCACTGTGGTGGGTTGACTTTGGCTGCGGGCCAGATGCCTACCCAACTGCTTTCTCATGACCCATCCTCAGTGGACAGGGGAATAAGTAAGGTGAAAAAGCCCGTGGGTTGAGACAAATACAGAGAGCACTTCCCAACTATTGTCAAAAGGCAAAAGAGACTCAACTTGGAGAAAAATAATTTAATTTATTCACAAAGAAATTAAGTTGGAAGGTGAGAAGCAAAGACAAAAACTTATAATGCTTCCCCCCTTTTTTTCTTAGGCTCAATTTCACTCCTTTAGTCCCAATATCTCTACATACTTCCCCTAATCCTACCCAGGGCCATGTAAAAGAGATAGGGAATGGGGGGTTATGGGGCCAATCCATTACCGCACCTTTCTGCTGGTCTTTCCTCCTAACACTTGTTCTCTGTGGGTCCTCTCCACAATCTGTAGTCCTTCAGGACAAACCTTCACCAGCATGGTGTAATCCATGGGCTGCAGTGTGGAAATCTCCTCTGATATGGTCCTCTTCATCAGCTGTGAGGGAATATCTGCTCCACTGTGGTGTATTCCACAGGCTGTTGGAAAATCT
The DNA here is from genome assembly GCA_027925045.1 of Hypotaenidia okinawae. Taxonomy (NCBI): domain Eukaryota; kingdom Metazoa; phylum Chordata; class Aves; order Gruiformes; family Rallidae; genus Hypotaenidia; species Hypotaenidia okinawae. The sequence continues at coordinate 81,489,716 of BSDF01000001.1, forward strand.
TTGCTCTGGCACCTAGAGCACCTCCTCTTCCTCCTTCCTCTCTGACCTTGATATTCACGGGGTTGTATCTCACAGTTATTATCCTCACTCCTCACACTTTAATTTTTTTTCTTCTTCCCGGAGGTGCCACCAGCTTGGCTAATGTTCTCAGCTGTGTGCTATGGTGGGCAGTCACAGAGACCACTCCTGCATCTCCCCCATTATCAAAACCTTATCATGTAAACCTAATGCAATTAGATCACTCATGTATTTCTCTACCAGTGAAGTACAAGATCGAGAAAGGCAGGAAGGGATAAGCCAACAAAGACCTTCGGGAAGGTGGTCATTATACACTATCACACTCAAAGAAAATTCGAGCCACAATTGTTACAAGAACCATCTGCTTGCTGTTCATTAATATTCAGAAAAGTGAGAAAATCTAGTTGAAAAACCCATGAAAAAAAATAGTCTGGGGAGAGGGACAGCACAAACTGACCTTCTGTTCACCCGACTTTCTTCACATTCATCCACAGAAAAAATGGAGCCACAAAAGACCACACTATATGTTTCTGATAACCTCTCAGACTCTCTTTAGACAGAAACAGCAAATATGTTTTGTGTAAAAAAGGTGTAACAGACAAAACTGCTTTCTAAAGACTGCCTTAATCTTCTGTAGCCAGAGCATCCAGGGAAGAAAAAAGAAGGTAATTAGATTAGTTATGACTACTGTCATCTCGATTCTCTGCCTGGAGTTAAATATACTGCACAACAGCTGACAAGAGGTTATGCATCCTTTCACCTCATTTTAGACCCTTGTTCAGGTGCCTCTTTTTCCCTTTCATACCTCCTCCGGCTTCATCTCTTTTCAGTTCTGGTTTCTTCTGAAGGCTTTCCTCATTGCTCCTCTGTAATGCTTGTTCCAGCTATTTCCTCCATTGTTTTACCTGGTATTGTCCTTATTTTGTGCTCTGGCACCTTCACAGGCATTATTCTTATCTTGCTCTTACTTGACTGCTTTCTGGGAAATATTTTCTCTTTTTTGGCCTGTATCACCATGCCTTCCAGCCTCCGCTACCTGCTTGGCTTGGCAGTGGCAGCAGTAGATGAAAAACAGGCAGCAGAAACACTTACCCCTATATGGCATCCCTTGTGTGATGGTCATGATGTTTATCCCACCCTTTCTGTGGACTGGTCAGCATATGTGTTTACTTGGCCAGTTGTTCTAAAAAGAAAACAAAACCAAACCCCAGGCACTGTAAATCAGATTAATACAATAGGAGTGTTTCTAATCTTGTTTATGTCAGTTGTTCAAAACTGACGTAAGTGTGGTCACCCCTGGTCTACCTGGTTGTTTGTGAAATTTGAGTAAATAGCTGTGAAAATGAACTGTCAGGGAAGAATAAGGTGAGCTTCGACCTAATTTCTGACTCCAGTATTACACCAATATAATGCCTCTGAATTCAGTTGCATTTCTCTAGCACATAAATGTAGTAAGCTGTAGGGAATGAAATACTGTTTTGTTGCCGCTGAGAATTTTCAGAGTCTGCCTGATACGGCATGAGTCAAAAATATTTTGTTATTCACTGCTTTTTCTAATTATCAGATTTGTCTCCAGTCCATTTTGCGGTGTTGGCCAGCACTTGGTCTGAGTCAAATTTTCCATACAATCCACACTGCTTTATGTTTCAGTGTTTTTTTTCTTCTGCCTTAAAACCAGAACAGAAGAGCTGGCTAAGCATGTACAAACCTGCCTGACGAAAAGACTTGTTTTTCCTTTTCCCTCACCCCTTCTTCTCCATTCAATGTTGGTACCAAGATAAAACACAGTTTAAGTAGAGTAGCGGTTAGAATTATGAATTTGATAAAGTGATTAGCAAATAATCTATGTGTTTACTTGCCAGTGGACCACTTAATCCACACAAGTCATCTTATTTAAAGAAGCCAGTCTTTTGGAAGTAGAATTAAATAATCAGGAACTGTGGTGTATGTCTGCTATTGTTTTGAGAATGCTCATTTTTCAGCATCCCTTTACTGCTGGGGTTAGTCTATGGAGAGTTATTTAGGGTTGAAAAACATCTCCAGTTGCATAAAAGCATATGAGAAACACGAAACAACTGGAATGAATAAGTAAAAAGTCCTCCAGTTCATCAGGAATTTTCTGTGAGTGGTCTTATCACTTGGCCCAAGATACTACTTATATTCTTCCCATTACATACCTGATGTTCTCTCCACCCATTTCTGCATTTGGAGGAAGGATGTTTGCTTTTGAAGTTTAGGTGAAATTTCATCTGCAAGATTCTTGCTGTCAGTTTTGTGCACTGCAGTTTGGATCTGTGACAGATAATATGATGGAAGGAGATTACTTTGTCTGGGTAACCTGATAGATTCATTGAATTTCCTGAGCATATTGTAGACCTAAGATGCATCATTGCAACTACTTATAGAGAAAAAACCTATTTCCTACTGAAGAGCACAGCAACAGCTAGGTGGTTCCCAGGCTTGGTATGTTGTCTTGCTTAGCAAAAAGACACATGAAAGCCTGCTTTGATTTACAAGCCATGGCTAAAGGAGCTGTATTGATGAAACCATAGCTTTTGGAGAAAAAAGGAATGGTCTTGTTCCTATATGTTATACTAAAAAATGTCAGTGTTGCTGGCTTTGCTAGAAAAACCCCAGTGGTGTTGGCTTTGGACATCACAGATTATCAGAAACCTGACTTAAAAACCTCCTGTTCTAAACTGGCTTTTCCTGAAATTTCCAACTCACCAGGAATAAAAGAATTAGAAGAAGCTGGTGTTGCATTGCAGTTCCTTTTATTTTTTCTGATTGTATCTTGTGCTACCTTTCTCTTATCTAGGGTCAAAACAAACGAAATGTTTCTGAAGTTGAAAAAAACATTAAACTTCTGGTCCAGGTGGAACACAATTTTTTTTCAGGACACCAAGTAGATCTGAGTGTTACATCCGGCCTTAAACGCTCTGTTTTAGTTCTACACTTTTGAACTAAAATCTTTTTCTTACCCTGACTGATGTCAGCTGAAAGCAAGTTCCAAGTAAAACGCCCTTTACACTGCTATTTTAGGGCTGAGGCCATTCTTGCTCTCTTCTCTTCATCTTTCCATTTTCCTGATGCAATCCTCAGTCTGGCCTTGGGCTCACCTCACAGACATTAAAAAAAAAATAAAACAAACAAAAAAAAAAAAACCAGAGGGACCCTTCAAACCTCAAAGTTTTGCTTTCAGAATAGGCACAGAACCTAGTGATTACCTTCCTCTGAAACAGATTTTCTGATTACTGAGCTTAAAAAAATTGGAATCATTGAAAAAGCCTGGTGGCAGATGCATTTTTTTCTTCATTGAACCTACAACCCAAACTGGCAATGGAGAAGTCTACAAAAGAAACACTGCAGAGGGAGGAAGAAGCTCAGTAAGGCTTGGCAAATACCTTCAAAGAATAACACTTCTTCCAAGTTTGATCACTACAGAAACAAGCAAACACATATTAGACTATTGACTTATCTGGGCTTTTTCTGATGAGTAGAGGGGGTGCTTAGGGGGTAATATCCTACCAAAGTGACTCAGTTCTTTTTGCAGCAATTAATCTTCCATGTTTGGTTTTACACTGTTTTGCAGTTGGCCTCACCAAAGTGCCAGAAGGTCAGGTTGCTTGTCCAAGGTCACCAAATGACTCAGTAGATTAAGTGAAAACTGAACTCAGAGGACCACCCTGCTTTATAACGTTCATTTTAGGGATTCAACCTCCACAGTTTCTCTGGCATTTCACACATTTCATTAATTCCACTGGATATCAGCCATAAAGATATTGCAGAAAGATTCAACATGTAAATGTACACAGAGATATATAACTTCAATATAATGTAAAATTACATTGGAGAAGCATGATTTAGTTCCTCTGCATTAAAAATACCTTTTAGGCCCGTGACTCAAAAAGAAAAGAGTATGAGAATACTATTTGTGGCTTTCCCTGCATTATTAAGATTAATAAGATGAATCTTTCATCTTATCTCACTCTTACACTAACCATACATATTCAAAATCCCATGGTTTTGTTTCCAACTTCTCAACCTAGCCCTATCTGAAAATGAAATTAGTAGATCGAGTGTTATGACTACTCTCCTGCTGATGTCCTCTGAATGCAAAATGGATAAATTCCAAACTTCAGGATAAAGTATTTATTTACAGCTTCCCCATTTATGAAAACTGAGAGCTAGAGATGTGATAAAGTTCTCAGTAACTTAATAGAGCAAGCAAGGCAAACTTTCATCTACGAATTTGTTCTCTATCCAGTTGTGAAAAACTTGCACAAGTGAGAAACTGCCTCATTCTAAAGCATAACTTATTCTAAGGAAACTGGATTTGGAAATGGAAGAGTTAAGAAGCAGCTACTTGGTACTACATTTCATTAAGGAGCAACAGCAGTAACTGAACCATGTGAAACTGCAACAGGATAAAGTCCTGTGTTTCCACGGCAAGGTCTGCAAGGATGCCCCAAGACCTAACTAGCAAGAACAGGACCTTACCATCATTTCCTTCTTTATGACAGCATCCTTTGACCTCTTAGCGTAAGCACTAAGCGTCTCCCTGACCTGACAGTTTGCAAAAACAGTCATTATATCATTTGGATTAAAGAATTATGTTTCCTGCCTGAGGTTCTGTATGTTTCAATTCACACACCCCTCTGCAAAACTAAGTCCAATCTCACTGATAAGCCTCTTCCTTTTGGAAACATTGGTGAGAATCTCACAAGATTGGGCTTTCTACTGCCATTTCCAGTATTTTCAGCTTTTTTTTTTGCTTTGGGTTCTGAGTGAGCTACTGATCAGTTCAGATGTTTTCTGAGCCATTATGCTGCTTCATTTCCTTCCATAAGAAATACTCCCATCAGCCAATGGTGGTAATAAGTTTCTGGAGACGTATTCAGTAAGGTTTTCTTACATTGGAGTGTCCTTGCTGCATGGTGACAGGGCAAGAAAAACAGGACAAAAAACATTTGAAATATTTTGAAGGGAATGAAGGTGATTACTTGTTATCCAGAAAAGGCAGTCTGTGTGTGTTGCATGAGTACTCTACATCTACACAAATGGAACAGATAAATTGCCAGTAGATGGTGGTCAGGATTGGTAGCAGAGCTCCCAAGTTTTATAGTACCGTTAAAATGCATGTAAATGGTTTCCTTGATTTATGTCAGCTATTAGTATATAGCATGCCCTCTTGGAACCCTCACTGGTTCCCACATCCCCATGAAGAAACATTGCCATTTCCTCTCCACTGAAAATCTCTGCATGTACCCCCGGACTCATCTGTAAGTCAGATGTTCCTATAGGGCCATAAGCAAAGCTCCAGGGAGGAACAGACTTGCAGAAAATTCTGCTGTAAGTTACTTAGGGATCAAAATATTTGTGCAGAAGTACTGCGGGAATGTGGTGTGCAGTGGAAGTGCACAGGAACTTGTGTTGATCTACCAGGCAACATTTCACTCTTCATAGCTCTTTGTAGGAGTCATAGAGTATAGACTACCATGTGATGTCTGTCAGTTAAAGAGAGCAAGCTTGAGTGTAATTGCCACCATGCAGCCCTGTCTAGGAAGTCACAAAGTGGGGACAACCTCAATCTTCAGTACTGTGGAACCCTATCTCTGCTCCATTCATTCTCTCTGCCCCTTTCTATCTCTTCTCTCTCTTTTAGCAGCTAGGTAGCTTGGGATACTTCATGTGATTGTCTGCTTTGTATAAACATTTCTCTTTAAATGGAGTCAGTTACAAGATCAAAACATGAATTACCATGATTTTCTATAGCATGTGAAAGTGAACACAAGTCCTGTTTAGAATTTTTTCTTTATTCTGGGACAGCTAGAAGTAACATAGCTGAAAACCAGCCATATTAGAAGAGCTTACCTGTATGTGGAGGTTTCCAGGTTTACTGTGGAAGAGTATCACAGTATTTATCCATTCATGGCTTTATTTGACTTGTTTAGGTTACATTTCTTGCTAGCTCTGGAAAAATGTTTTAGTAGCCAAAAAATCTGTACTTAATTAGACACACAAAAACCAGCAGACAGGAAGTCTATTTCCTCACAGAGATACTGTGGTTTATATATTCTGCTCTAATGTGAACAAGTCTACTATTATTTTCTGATGTCCTTCTTGTTTAAGATGCTCTGAGTAATATGAAAGCTCTTTTTTTACACCAATCATGAAAGAAGACTTTTCAACAAGATACAGGCATGCTAGATGTTTCAGTATTGGATGCTTCCTAATTCTGTTTGAAAAAAAACTTCTGTGTGGTTTTATTTTATAAAAGTTTCTCTCATTTAAAAGTATTTATGGATTTCTGTGCAGGCTTAGGGGAAAAAATCTACTAAATATTCTATACTAGTGCTCCTATCCTGAACTTCATCAGTGTTCTAAATGGTGGGTTTATTTCTTGTTACTTGAGGTTAGTCCAAATATCCAGTGATCCAGCTGTTTAGGACAAGAACTCTGCGTTCATGAAGTATCACATAGAAAGAGCCATCAGAAAGCTGTGATTATATAACATATGATAAGAACAATAATTCTTATAAAGGACATTGATTCTCCTCACTTAAACTGAGAAGTTGTGTGGGAAAATTATAATTTGTACCGAAAAAAAAAAAGTGTTTTAGGTTGTTGTATATTCTGTTCAGAAAACACTCAGATCTTAGGTGATGAGCTGCCGTACAACACCCACTCCCTCCAAGCCAAGGAGGAAATTGTTGCAGGTTAGAAACTAGAACTATTTCTTAAATATTAGATGCAAATAAAGGTATGCAGCATGACTTACATGGCATGACAGCTATAATTACCCTACTTTCACTGTGTTACTGCTTCCTTTTGGGGGGTGGGGTGTTGTTTTTGGTGTTGGGGGGGTTCCCCCTTTGAGCCTGTTTTCCTTATGTTAATTATTAGAATATAGTTTGTTATGCCTTTGAATATCTGAATTTATTTTTAAAGGCCTTTCTTGTGAATTCATGGACCTTCCCACCCTACCGTAAAGGTTTCTTGTATCCAACATTTGCTCTACATTTTCTCCTCCCTCTATTCTAGCATTTTATCTCTGTTACTGTATTCTTTCAGTGTTTATTGTTCTGATTTCACTCTTCCTCCCTCAGAACTGAGATAGAGCGAGTAGTATATTCCAGGATCATCATGAAGGGAATACAAGGACTAAAAAAACTTGAAGATTAGTCCAGTGTTGACAGTGCTGGAATAAGAACTCTTGCAAATCTGATCCATGCCAGGAGATGTGGAAACAAAGATGAGTCTCTTACCTAGATATCATCATCCTACTCCATCAATATCATAAACATATCTGAACTAGATCTGAAGTTAAAAATAAACACCCTGAAATCATTGCACTGCATTGCTTGAATTTCTTCTAAAGAACAATCTCCTTACTCAAACTAAAATCACCTAGTTGTTATTTCCCACCTGAAATCACAGCCTTAGCCATGCCCAAAGAAAATCTTCTAGAGCATGTGGGACTGCTCTCTATATCCCATGTCCAAATGCAAAAATACATTAATTTGCCAAATTGCTTCAGCTGTCTGTATTGTAGCCATGTGGCTGAAAAACAGCCATGACCTGGCGGAGGCCAGTGTTCATGGCTCCTCTGAAAGTCATCTTTTGATTAGGGTAGCCAGTAAGAATAAAACACAAATAATTAGTGAGGAGATATAGTCTCGTGTCTTCTTTCATCTTACATATACCTGATGTGGCCATGGGGAGATCTCTATCAGTAGAAAGGTTATGCATGTGGAAGAGTTCTGGTCTCTCAATGACTCATCAGACACATTTGGGGTAGGTGCCAGAAATTCTCAGAGAGAATTATTCTTAATATATATTTTTCCAGGTACTAAAAAAAATAAAATAGTTAAGCCCATTTACTGTTACATTCATGTCTATGTGTGAAGGGGACTGACTTCAGAAGAAAGGTAAGCCCTTATGGATGGGGAGCTAGCCCTCTGCAAGGCAGAAGATAGTCTGGCAATGTTTGGACTTCATAATGCCCTCTTTCCATATGCTTTTTAGATCCAATGTGGACTATGTCTGAGGAGGCTTTGAGAACTACGAAAGTATTTAAGTTTTCTTAGCATCTCAGATTTTCCCTCTTTCTTTTTCCAGAATTTCTTATTGATGGCATATGAAAATATAATCACTACCCTGCGTGACCACCATAGATCCCCCAGTGCTCTTTTATCATCACTGAAGGAAAGATGGGAGAAAGGTGGAACTTTAAACCACATTGTTTTTGAGAAAGGAGGAAAAAATATAGCTATCAAAATACCAGTGGACTCTACAGTCCTTAACTTGGTAATGACTGCACAGATGAATGATGCTTTTCTCCAAAAAGAAGCATGCTCTAAAGTAATCACTCAAGATAATTTTGTGACCTAGAGTATTGCAATCTGCTCTCACAGACCTACCTCTGTGGTATGTCTAAATTCTAGTATATTCTTTGCTACAGGCGAGATAAGTGATGTGAAAAAAACAGACCCAGTGGTAAGATTATTGGAAAGCAGATTCCTGTTCAAACAAGCTGGAGATTAATAAGTAGATTTCTAGTGACTAGACTCATCCCTGGCTTTTGTCTTACTTCAGTGTAAAATAGAAGACAGATAGTTTGATAGAGGAAAGTCTGGCAAAGGTAAATAGTAATGATGGAGCAAAGGAGTCATAACATTCTGACGAAGCCCGGATGCCTCAAGAGTGAAATACAGAGGAACGTTGATTAAGGTGACTGTCAAGCTTCCCATAGGCTGCCAGCAGTAGCTATAGTATCGTCCCAAAAGCATACAATGAAGTCAGTTCAGATCTTTCTTCTCTCTGCACAAACTTCTCCAAAATACAATTATCCCATCTCATAGAGGGATGTTCCATTATAATTCCTCTTTGTTAGCTGTGTGAACGTCACTTGCTCCACATGTTTTGCAAAGAAAAAGGCAGGCTAGTCCTTGTGACTATTTCTTAAGGCTAAAGTTTCTCCTAGCAATTTCCACATTTCACAGTCCTGTGAAATCTAAACCGATCTTTTAATGAGAATGTCATTCTCTTGTCTTCACAGTTTAAAAAAAAAAATACAACCCTTCTGCATCTGTGCTTCAAAATAATCTGCCAAAGTATGTTATGCCTATTTTAAATAAGTGGTAGATTTCTTCTTTCAAATTAAATAGAATATATAGTAATTGCAGGAATGTAGACTGCACAATTGTCTTTCCTAAGGATATCTTCAGGTACAGCAGTAAAGCACTAAAAGATGTAAAGCACTAGTTCACTGTTTCCCAAAGCCAAATTGTTGTGCAATTTTTACAGCTATAAAGAAAAGAGATGTAAAATTTATTAAGGTATTTTCTGGAGAAAACAAAAAGTATGTTTAATATTGGATAGAATGCCAAAACAACCTAGGAAGAGATAATGATCTGGTAACTCGGAATCCATTTTCAGTGGAAAAAAACAATATACTTGGAATGTCTTGACTTGATCTGCAAATGACATATTAGGTAACCTTTTTTTTCTTGTTGATAGACATTTGTAATGTGAGGGGGAGGATATTTCCATAGCCAAATCATTTATATGAGCATAAAAACGATATTGAGCCATAGATTAGACTGACTCAGCACTAATATGCATTTTAAAAGGCATTTCTTCCTTGCTCTGTAGTAGTCATTTTCATTCTACAACTGGCAATCCTGTTATCATGTGGTAACTATTTCAATGCACTCAATTATCAGAAGAGGTAAATATGGACAATATTCCTTTTAGATTGACAAGTGAGATGGAGTTAAAACACAGTGGATAAAGGAAGAGAACCTGACATCATCTATCTGGACTTCTTCAAAGTGTTTGACACTGTCCCACACAACATCCTTGTCAATAAATTGGATAAATATGGGTTTGATGGATGAACAACTCTCTGAATAATGATTTGGCTGGATGGTCACACTTGGAGAGTTGTGGTCAACAGCTCAATGTCCAAACGGAGACCAGTGACAAGTGGTGTTCCTCAGGGATTGGTAATAGGACCATCACTATTCAACATCTTTGTCAGTGACATGGACAATGGGATCGACTGCACCCTCAGCAAGTTCGTGGATGACACAAAGCTGTGTGGTGCACGGAGTTGACATGATAGAGGGAAGAGATGCCATCCAGAAAGACCTGGACAGGATTGAGAGGTGGGCCGATTCCAACCTTACAAAGTTCAACAAGGCCAAGTGCAAGGTTCTGTACCTAGGTTGGCACAATGCCAATCACAGGCTGGGTAGAAAATGGTTTGAGAGCAGCCCTGAGGAGGACTTGGGGGTGTTGACTGATATAAAGCTCAACATGAACTGGCAATGTATTCTTTCAGCCCAAAAGGCCAACCAGATCCTGGGCTGCATCAGGTGAAGCATGGCCAGCAGGTTGAAGGGAGTGATTCTGTCCCTCTACTCTGCTCTCATGAGACCCCACCTGGAGCACTGCATCCATTTCTGAAGCCCCCAACATAAGAAGGACATAGAGCTGTTGGAGTGGGTCTGACGGAGGGCCGTGAAGATGATCAGAGGGCTGAAGTACATCCCCAAAAAGGGCAGGCTGAGAGTTGAGCTTGTTCAGTCTGGAGAAGAGAAGGCTCTGACAGGATCTTATAGTGGCCTTCCAGTACCTGAAGGGGCCTCCAGGAAAGCTGGGGAGGAACTTTTTACAAGGGCATGTAGTGCTAGGATGACAGGTAATGGCTATAAGCTGGAAGACGTTAGATTTAGACTAGATATAGGAAGAAATTTTTCACTGTGAGGGTGGTGAGGCTCTGGCACAGGCTGCCCAGAGAAGCTGTGGCTGCCCCCTCCCTGGCAGTGTTCAAGGCCAGGTTGGATGGGGCTTTGGGCAACCTGGTCTAGTGCGAGGTGTCCTTGCAGGGGGTTGGAACAAGATGACATCCAAGGTCCCTTCCAACCCAAACTACTCTGATTCTATGAAGACAGGTATTCCTTATCAAGTGACCTGCTACAAATACAAACTAGTAAAAGTATTTGCTTAACATTAAGCAGAAGCATTGAATCGCAGAAGTTGTTACCTTTTAATGTAGAACCTTTGAACTCAAATTTGAACCTTGTTCATAAGGATTACACCAAACAATGTTGATTCTGTGTGTGAGGATCACCTCACACTTTAAGAAGGCTGCAAATGAATCTGCAACTTCCCCCACTTCCCTTAAATATTATTTGATTTTGGCAAATAAGACTCCCAATCTGCAAATCATAGAATCATAGAATGGCATGGGTTGGAAGGGACTCCAAGGATCATAGAGTTCCAACCCCCTGCCACAGGCAGAGCCACCAACCTCCAGGCATGATCTAGACAAGGTTGCCCAGGGCCCCATCCAACCTGGCCTTGAAAACCTCCAGGGACAGGGCATCCATCGCCTCTCTGGGCAGCCTGTTCCAGCACATAACCATTCTCTCAGTAAAGAATGTTTATATCTTTGTATAAACCTCTGAATTGCTGGGTTTAGGATCAGGTAACATAAATTAATCAATTACGGTGCCTAAAGACGAGCACACTCTGAAATATTTACAGCCTCAAAGTCTTAGATTATCAGCATTTTATTTCAAGTGGTGTAATTACTGAAAATTTCAGGTACAAGATGATGGGAAGTACAAAATGGACCAAGGTACCCAACCTCCACTGAATCAAAGCACTATAATGCCTTTAAGAATGTAGGTGTAAAGAGAAACTTCCTGATGACCTTTTATTCACACTGAGTTGTACCTTATTTTGCAACAGTTACCTTGACTTCTCAACATCAAGGTTATAGAACATAGTTTAGAGAAGTCACATGGCTTTCTGTTCAGTGAATCAGAAGAGGAAGAAACAGGAATGAGATCTTTGTGCCCCTTGACCTAAAATATTAACCCCTGCAAAAACATCTCTACTGGATGAATTAACTTACATTATTCCAATTGGTCAGTTTCAGAGAGTTTGGCAGTTTAGGTTTGGTAAAGTACTTAAGCTAGTACACATTTCCCAAATTTCTTAGGCATGCAGTTTTGAAATGTTAGGGGAAAAAAATACACTAATATTTTCAGACAAATCTGTATTATTTCTTATGGGATGTTTCACTATTAGTTCTTCTAATATTAGATGAAACCAGGAAGCACAGATGCTTGCAAAAAAAAAAAAAATCAACAAGAGAAATAAGCCAATTTGCTTAGAGCTCATAGGAGAACAGGGGCTATGCTCAAAGTTCATGACAATTGGTTGATACTCAAATTACAAGCGTAATATACATGTGGCACTCAGACTTCTTTTTCCACTGGAGTAAAAATAGTTGTGCATTGAAAGGACAGTTGTAAATTTTGATGCTGTATCAAAAGAAAGCTTTTGACTTAATCTAAATGGAGCAAATTTGTGAAATATATACCTTAAAATTACACCACTTTCACAGGAGGATTGTAATTTGGCCTTAACCTTGCCGTCACCATCACGGCTTTCTTTTTAGACATGCATCTGTTAGCTTTAAAATACATTCAATTGCAAGAGGCAAGCTAATCTGTGAAAAAAACAGAAATAGAAAACTCTGTTCACAAAATAAAATGTCATCTGAAGCAGATTTAAGTATATGCAAGTTACAACAGACTCCCTTAGTCATATATAACTTGTACGCTTACAACAAGAGATAACTTAAACTGATGTTCAATTTGCCAGTTTATTGCAGGGGTGCTATTTTGACTAGTATTAAACAGTCTTGAATGATGACCTCTCTAATTTGTTTGGTGCAAACGCTTTCTTTCAACATCAGACACTTAGGGGGTTTTGGTTTTTTAACAATCTACTTATTTAAGAGAAAAATCTATCGTGGCCTGTGCAGACAATCCTGCTTTTTAATTGTGTTAAGTTTTTTCTGCATCTGCTAGACAATATATGAGAGCATTTAATGATGAGAGCATTGATTAACCTTGAAACACATAACCTGGTTCCCAGGCTTGGTTTTAAAGGGGTTTTGGCTCTACTTTCAAACATAATTTGCCAAAAAGCAATTACTAGGGAGCTGCAAAAAAAACTTGCCTTCTGGATTTTAAATTCACTTTCTTCTTTAATGTATTAGGAATCTGAGCATGCTGTCTCCTGCTTCTTATCAGTTAAATATATGCAGTGATACCAGAATAAGAAACTGAGAATGCTGCAATTCTAATTCATGAGAAGTCATCATATAGGGAACATCTATAAAAGCAAGCAGTGCCAAGCAAACAGCCAAGGCTGCTCATCGACTCTGGATTTAATAACTACCTTATTTATATTCCACATACTAGAAAAATATTGTAATTGTGGTGGATTATGTATAACATAAGGAATGGAATAATTAATGGAATAATTAAAAAAGCCCAAACCCCACAGACTGCTTTGCTTCGAAGATGTTTGTTTGAGACTGCCTGATTCAGTGGTAATAATGGAATAACATTAGGGTCCAATTCCTTCTACTTTCCTGTGTGACACTGGTGTGCAGATATTTGTGAAGAGAACTTTTTAACAGAGGGCAACACTAGAAGATATTTTCTTCTGTCTCTAGTCAATAGGACTCTGCCCAGCTTGCTCAAGATTTTTGTCACAGAGTGCTTCTCTTAGCAGCTGGGCAAAACCAAACATGTGCACTATCACTCATGCTCTACACCGACACCTTAAAACTCTCAGAGAGCACAGCCAAGAAGGACAGGAGGGTGATGTCCTGACTTTCACATTTCATCCTGTCTGGGTTTTGCAGGTTAAGGGAAGTTTTGTGTCCCTGATTGTCAGAGAGCCATCTTTTGTCAGCACTAATTAGCCCTGGAAACAATGGAAAGTATACAGTAGTGTGTTAGGACTTGCACAGGTATCTGATGCAATCTAAATATGAGACAGTCCTGTTGCATTACCTAATATGTCTAAATGAATGTCCCATAACCCATATTTTTATGCTGGGGAAGTGCTGATTGCAGTAGCTGTTCATTGCATACACCTACATGTATCCAGGTGATAATCCAACAAATGAAGAACTTCTTAATTGGACACATTTATGATAGATCCTTCTTATTTAAGGACACCAAGAGTATTGAGTGGTGTTCCAGCAAAAGAGAACTTGCACTGAAGCTCAAAGGGTGAAGGCTTCTGCAGGGTGGGGAGGAACCTTGTGCTGTCAGGATCCTTTGCCTTGCAAAAGTGCTCATACATCATTTAGCATAAATAAGAACAAAACTTTTGTTTTGAATATCAGCTGAGAAGGGCACAAGATATTGGATAACCTAAAACAAAACCAATCAAAAGGTGTTCCACATTTTGAATAGTTTTCTTGGTATTTTTATTTTATTTTAAAGAGGAAAATGGATACAGCAGATCCATCCAAACAAAATCATGAAGAGATACATGGCTGTGTAATGAAATACTTAAAACACTCTTATTAAAGGTCTACATTTTGTAATGTTCCTATCTGGAATCAGCACTTTTTGTTGTAGACAGAGTATTTAAAAAAAACCCCAACAAATTAGGTATTTGATCATGGAGACAAAAAAGCAGAGAAAGTAGTGTGCCTGCACATTATGATTATATTATCAAGGCTTTCTGTAATGTTATTATATGCTGTTCCAAGTTACTATGTATGAAAACAAACCACACTGATTCCAAGCCCTAAAATGAGAGAAGTTAGGGAAATATAATCAGTGCAGCTGTGGCAACAATACCATTGTTAAAGTACAGGGAAATTTCATAAACAGTGAGTAAGAAGTCAAGAAGGAAATAGTTGCAGACAAAATCATTGCTAGAAAACATGAAAGCAACTCTTTTTTTCCCATCCCATCCCCTCTCCACCCTGTGAAAAGATTATCCATGGAAGGGGAAAAAAGGGTGAGGTTGTGGGTGGTGTCCTACATAAGGCCATAACACACAAAAAGTACGTTTGCTTTTTTCTCTTGGAAGATGAGGGAAAAAAAAAGAGCCTGGAATTTCTTTTGGAACAGATACTGTACTTTCAGGTGCCATCTGTGGGCCATGCATTGTATGAAACAAGCAAAACAAAAATAAAAGCGCTAAAGGACATTTGATGATCTATCACAGGCATTGCTAGCAGCATGACAAACTGGTTATAAACTGCCTAGCTGTAAAAATTAGTGGCACTTCAGCTTCTGTGCCAGCAACGTGTAATAAACAAATATTTCAACAAATGCTAATTTATCCTGCTTCTTACTGGCAAATCTACAGATGCCTTAGTCAAAAAAGAAAATGCCGCTGAGTCAACAGCTGTGCTTTGCAGTGGTTTTCATTTACTCTGCTGTGACATTATGTTAAGAACTCCAATGGCATTGCTCTTGCTTGACATCACTGCAGAAGAATCACTCAAAGTCTGATCCCCTAAGAAAGACTATTTCAAAAGAAATTGATGCTGCAACTCCCCTTAGCATAGGAGAGACAGGGCTTTAACCCACACATTTTAAACTACTTCCATGAACCGCTCAGTGATGTGACAGATGAAGCAAAAGAGATGAAACTTGACTATAGTATCATCCAAATTTACAATAAATAAAATGTAATTTTTCCATCTGCAGGGACATTTCCTTAAAATGAGCTGCAAACTTAAGAAATGTGTGAGCAGGTGTTTCCTGATATCACCAAAAAGAGGTTCCCAGCCTAGCCAATTTTTACCTGACAATTTTTAACAGTGTTTGGATCATACATTTCAATTTAAAGCACTTCTAGATTGTAGCTTGGGAGTATGGAAGTACTGTTTTTCTTCTCTGCCAAGATAAAAGGGAGATTTTCATCATTTCTTTTGAAGTTGTGGCTCCATTAAGTACCAATATAACATTCACATTTTGGAAAAAAAGGGTTCTTCTGAACTGGCAGGAAGCATAACATGTCTTGCTGGTAATTATTTCCATGCCATTAAGTTATTCCCTTTTGAGGTTTGCTTAGAATATATGTATTTGGTGTGTCTAGGAAAGTTTATTGAGCAAATGTGCATACTGATGAGTGATGATGAAATTTTAAAATGAAGAACTGTGACTGTTTCTTCAGATCACTTTGATAGGATGCTGGTATTCCAGGCCAGATACTGGAAGCTGAAAGGCTAAATGTAACTTATCCCTGTAGACAGTAAGAGGCATTCTCCATAAATACTGCTGCATCTCTTCACAACCAAGATCATACCATCATTTTTATCTATCTTCTTACCTTTTGCAGAATACCATCATTTTTATCTATCTTCTTACCTTTTGCAGAATCAGATTATGTCCCCTTCTGCCCAGTCAATTCACAAACTCCAATAAAATAATTTCAGCCCATTGTGTTTTCTCTCTACTACCTTCAGTATTTTCTCTGTCTTCTCCCTGCCAAAAATATTTCCTGTCCCCTAGACATATAAAACTGGCAGCAAAGAGGTTGGGTCAGCTGTGAGAGGATGTCCATGGAATCAATTAAAGCTTTCTGGCAGCAGGAAGGCAGACACTGTGGGATGTGATGGGACTCACTTCACACAGGATTTTGACCTTATCCAGTTTCTTTGACCTCCAGAACAGTACCTCCATGGCTACTACTGCCCAGAATTTCTGAACACAGAGTTCCCAGACAGACCAGGTGTGCAATGAGGGCTTTTTGCCTCCCTTTGGTACCAGAAACTGTTTGGGGTTCAGTGGAATCCCAGAGTAGCAATTAACATTACTAATTTTTCTGACGTGAATATAAATGGCTAAGGGCCAGACATAGCATCAATACAGTTACTGCCAACTACTAAACACAAATAAATCAAACTCAATTTACTAGCATTCCTGTCTCTTTTTCTGAATTAGATTAGGACAAGTTGGAAGTTTTCAGAGAATATTTAAGAGAATTCAGCTGAAGATGGAGCAAGAGTGGTTTTGCTGACATAGCTTACGTGGATTTTTAAAGTGCTTTTGACAGCATACCTCACAAGAGGCTAGTAAGGAAACTAAGGAGTTGTAAGATGGGAGGTGCAGTTGTGTTTTGATCACAGAGTGGCTAAGAGAAAACAAGAGTATAATAAAATGGTCAGTTTTCAGTATGGCAGCAGTTTGCAGCAGAACACTGTAGGAGTAACAGACCTTCACTCTATTCACTTAAGTTCTGGAAAAGAGCTTAATCAGCATGGTGGCAAGATTTGCCATGGAACTATTTTTTTAACAAGTGACATTTATTTAACTGAGCAACTATTGAAGTTAGTCAAGACAAACCAAGGCAATTAGGCAGCACAATGGCAGAGGAAGTTCACGATGGAAAATTCAAAATAAGGTGTGTTGGAAGGATATTACTAATACACATTGTTGGATTTTGAATTAACAGTAACCACCCAAGAAAATGACCTGTGTGTCACCTTGGAGAGCTTAATAAAAACATCTGCTTAATGTGGAAAGGCAATCAAAAGAATATGAAATGTTACCATGAATAAAGGGGTGAGGTCCCACAGAACCTGCTCTGGCCAAGAATGCCCAGGATGTACGGTGAATCAGTACACTTTGTCACTGTGCTGTGCAATTTCTAGGATGAGTTGGCTGGTCCCCTGGAGGAGAGGAAAAGGTTGAGTACCTTTGATATCACTTTCCGCTCTCTGCCCGCAACGTTCTCCAAAAGGCCTTCCTGTTGCTGAGGACCAGCTGTCTGTAGACTTCTGCTGTTGGAAAGAAACAGGGTTCATAAAGCAGGCCCACTGAAATGTAGCCATTTAACAACGTACAGCATTTCAAAACAAACACATTAATTACACTACATTCACGTAATTAAAAAAAAATAATGCAAGGAGTGTTATTCAGTTAAATTCTGTTGAAAATTGTTCTAAATGCAATGAATAATGTTCCCAAATACCACATCCAACTTTTTTTTGTTGTCTTTTTTCTCGATTGAAACCATAATAAGCCATATCTATGTTCAGTACTTACTATTTTGTGATGAAGAAAGATTATTTACCACAGGGCGGCAGGGCTTACTAATTTCTAAAATTTAAAAACCTTAAGCACCCACAATATCTAATTAATTACCAGGTTTTGTAGGGGGGATTTCTTTGCACTTCTGTGTAAACATTCCATTGTCTCTAATTTAACACACTGTCAGAATGTAAAACGTTAGTCTCTTTGCAGTGAAGTGCTACAGGGTGGAGACTAGACAGACTGATAGATCCAGCCTTGTTCAAACTTACAGCACGAGGAAAAAATCAAACTTTGATAATATCTATTTGAGAATGCATTTTTATTCTTTATATAATCCACAACATGGTAAGTGTTTTGTACATGTATGCAAGCACATAAATCAAAATAGTGCTGAACACTAGTAAAACCTTCCAATGTAAATCATTCTGTGATCCTATGAAAACAAGAAAGCAGTTGTTCAAAACGCATTGTAAAAAAACCCAAACGAACCAAAAAAACCCTCAACCCCAAGGCCTAACATTATCTTTTTAAAGATCCTGTGAGAAACAGGTGCACTGGGAAGAAAACCACTGACCAGATTCTTTCATTTGCCAAGATTGTTTTGTGCTAATCATACAAGTCCAGTTCAATTATCTTACGAGAGATGCTCTGAAATACTTTTTCTCTTACACAAAGGAGAGGGAAGGAGGATGCATGAATACGTGTGAGAGTTTTAAGTGCTTGCAGAAGGGACTGGAATTGAACTGGTCTGGGAGATATTGGTGAGGTCTGGGCACAGGAGAAGAAATTGGTAAGTAGTCATTCTTAACAATGTGGATCTGCCTGAAGCTACAACTTAAGTGCTTATCAGGAAGGCTCAGCTTAGACCATCCCAGGCTGCTGCATGCAGAAGAGCAAAAGGGAAGGGAGAAGGAAGAGCTAGAAGAACTGTCCACTGAATATCAGCTGGGTCTTTCAAGTGTCCTACATGGAAACTAAATCTGGGATAAAAAAAAATCCCAGGGGAAGGCAGAGAGGAAGCCGCAGAAGGCAGTCCTGAGTGGAACCAGGAATTGCCAGACATTATGCTGTTGCTTTGCTAGAAAAAAATGTATTATTTTTGGTTGTGCTGGTTCACCTAGACAATCATTAGTCATCCTGCAATCAATTACTCTGTGAGTTTATGTAGGACAAAGCAGTACAGTGGATCTAGATTCCAATCCTGCTGACATTTCACATGCTGCCAGAATACAGTAATTTTTTTCCAGTTCATTTCTTAAAACATGAAGAAGAAATAAAACATTACATGAAAATTATGCATTATCGTCATGAAGTCAAATGTTAACATTTATGAAAAGCCCAAACTAGAATTATTTATGCAACCTGAATCTGGCCACCAAATACATAATCATAATATCATCTTTAATTACATAGTCAAAGAGTTATTTATACACAAGTTCCCATTTATTTTTCAATATAACAAAGGAAACTTTAGCTATAGCAGTAGTCCAAGGCAAAGGCAGTCATAAGGCAAAAAACAAGAGTGTAAGAGAAAGAATGTCTTCATGGCTATCAGATACTGATTTGGGCAATTCTCTTCTAGACTCTACTACTTCCCACGTAGTAACAGACAGCTGAATGAAATCTGTCTTTTCCCAGATGATCAGTAAGCATATTCTCTCTTTTCTAGGTGTCTGTCTTAGACCTGACGTACAGAAATGCCTAAAGCTCAGGACCATATTTGACATGCATGGGACCTGTGCTTGCAGCACATGAAGCAGTAGGTAACTATGTTCTGAAAAGATTTACTCCTAGACATGCAAGACCTGACCCACATAATCATTGAAAACCTTTGACCTTGGTATCTTTGTGCTTCTGTTCTTTACCTACAATACTGTGTTCCCTGAGACTGCCTTGTGAAAATAATGCCACTAAAATTTGTGAAGAATTTAAAAACAGTAGACATGGATATTAAACAAAAACCCAGATAGAAATGTGCAATTCAGTTTTTACATCATCAATCCAACAGTTTGCAATAAACAGGGCATGAAATCACATGCAGACCCCTCCCCCCATGATAGATGCTCCATGCCTGTTCATTAACTGAAGACTGTCCACCTTGTGCCTCAATAAGACAGAGATTCCCATGGCAAAAATAAAAAAAAAAATATGGTCTTTGATGTCATGTTCTCAATGGATATACAAAAGATGGTCTAAAATTCTTATAGTCCCTTAGTTTGAGTATTTGATGATTTCACAAACCTACATGATCTTTTAAGCCTTTCAACTCAATTTTACATGTGTGAGATATATGTAATAACTGGCTTTGTAACAAAGAACAATGGACACTATGCTGAGTGACTTGATGATACCTATTATATGCATTCTGTTTTTCATTAAAATCAGAGCAGAGCCTGTGATAAATTCCCAAAGATCTAGTTTTCTCACAGCAACTTGATCCTTTTCAATCACTTTATTTGCATTGGTATGGGTTGGAAATTGCACTGCTTTCAGCCATCTGAGACTGACGCATGATTGTATGTCTATGGTGAAACTACTAGACTTCTCTTCCGAGTTTCACTGATTTTCACAACAGTCTTCAGCACTGCTTTTGAATTGTTGTTTTCTCTCCTAATTTGCTTTTCCCTGAATGTCAATTTTCTTCCTTCCCCTTAAGGCACTGCGATGGAGGGCAATACTGGAGATTTGCATTGTCATATTCTCTGTTAAATGTGTATTTGAGGTTGTTGGGTGAGTGGGAGTGATAAGATCCAGGTATTGTTTCTAGGATGTTATCATAATTTTTTCACTTCTCTAACAGTCAGTGCAGTAGTGTCTTGCCAAAAGTCTGCAGAAACTGCAGAAGGATGAAATCTCGCTGATTCATCCAGTACAAGTGGGATGAAACTGATGACATGGTTGGGCATAGCAACTGGATCGTAAATCCACTGAATCCTTCATTGTTTCACTGTTTCTCATGTATGTTTGCAAATCTGCCATGACGTTGGATACCAGCTGCTCTCTGATCAGGTAGAAGAAGCTACCAAAAGTACTGTATTTTCTGTGCTTGAAGCACTACCTTGGACTGAAATTTGCTATTAGGATCCTTGTTTTAATACCTCAGGACCAGGTTATATGAAAATTAACTAGACAGAGTGCAATTCAAAATCCTACAAAACTGAATACCAAAAGAAGAGCTGCTGTTGTTTGCAGCAATATTTGCCCCCTGTGTCACTTGCTATGCAATGGTTCCTAATGGGAACTGTTGGCTTTGGCTCTAAGGTAATGGCAGTGAGGCCTGAGTGCCTGGGTTCTTGGGGCCAGATTAAACACACTCTTTGTGCCAAGTCACCAAAGATTGTCAGAGTGGAAATACTCTTAAGTCTTTCTTGACTTGAAAGACAAAAGGCTAGCCACAGAGTATCCTCTGCTAGCAGCTTCAGCTTTGGAATGACGTGTTCTCTTCTATTGACCTCCGCTATATGCTAGAAGTATATGCAGCTGGCAGCCACAGAAACGGAATTTCGAGGGAGATTTGGGACTTCACATTATTTGTATAATATATGGCAGGGATAGCCAGAGACTTTAGAGTTTTCCTCTTCTGCTTTTCTGTAAGTCTTATTAAACACAAATGTTAGAGATAGAAGACATCTTTAAGGAAGAAATGGAAGACCTCTGGCCTGTGCCATTACAGGGTTTCATAGTGTAATCCCAAGGATTAAAAACAAAGTTAAAAGAAATCCTTCTATAGGGAGAGAACACCACGGTGGAAATTTTTTTTTTCTGTCATTTCTTCCTTTGGATCAATAAAACCCTGAATAGTTATGAGAACCTGCACTTGTTATTTCATCACTTATGAGCAATATAGTAATTCCAAACTCATGTTTATAAAACTGTTCCACCCTTCAACATCTGTTTCCAATATATATGAGAACTAGATTTATCTTTGTTGTCTAGTGCAGTCTGGCAGTTTTACTTAAGGTTAAAATCTCTATCAAATACACTGTTTTGATGATCTGTTCTGAAACTTTTGACCAACAAAATGAAGCTTACCTGGAAATGATACATCCTTGGTTTTTAGCTGAGGAATATACAATTTTTTTTAACTTTAAGTAAAGTTCATTTCACTGATTGATCAGAATATCTAGTTATTCTTTCCATCCTTTTTTCTTCTGCTGTTTTCCTGTGTTATGATTATGGGTCCAGAACCTATTTTATGGTGGCTTGGCTGCTTAGCTATATTGCCTACAACATTATGAATTAGCTATTTTAACCCTTACTTAACCTTGTACAAATATGTAAGTAGAGATTTGTCACTTCCTGGAGAATTATTTCATAGTAGATAATATGTTGTAAAAATGAAGGCTGGATGATCTGAGGTAAATAGAACAGGTCTGATCATGTGAGATTTAAACAACCGAGAGTTAAAAGAATAAAAGCAATTTTGTCTTCATATTAAACTCAACAGTTTTCATCATACTAACAGGTACTATTTAAAAAAATATTTAATGATATTAATTTTACAATAGCTTCCCCAAGTAATGTTTTAAATTAATATGTTTGTGTGGGTATATTCTTCCTTTCCTAACCCATCTTTTCATATTATTTCTTTTTCTTACTAGCCATATTGTTACTGTGCATTTGTCAGTCTGTCTAGGCTTATAATCTCAATGGGACAAATAAGGAGAATGGAAAGAGTGTTTGCTTCCACATGGCTTGTGCCTGGTAGCACAAGTATAGGTCTGAGATTGAAGAGACAATTTACGTCATTTTTAAAAATCAGTCAAGGACAGACAACATATCAGTTGATGAAGGTTGTATGAGAAGCTCAAAAAAGTAGATGATCAGAGACAAAAGGAGTAAGACTGAATTGGATTTAACATACAGTAATACACTGAGATGATTTCTTTTGTAACCACCTGGGATAGGTTCTGACAGCTTTTCCTAATTTTTATTCATTTCTTACTCAGGCAAAACTCCCACTAACCTCTCTCCCACGGTATTTTTTCTGACTAATATTTAAGTACATTATCTTTATGTCGTCTTGTATGGATCACATAGAACATCATCTTACTCATTTAGCTTCAGGAAACAGTGTATTTCATATTCAGAGACAGGCAGAGCTGTTATAGCCTAAACATGAAAAAGGATTAGAAACTTTATTACACTAATTACTACTTCACTATGGAACTTTATATTTCCTTACATAACAATGTTTCTTTTAAAATGGAGAACGGATTTCATTATACCATTCTGACAAATAAGTCTGTAACCATATGATGGCAGCAATATGCTTAAATATGTGAATTCCAATATGCAATATGTTTTAACTTGTCTAAAAAAGATATGACTCAAACCAGTGTTCTGAAGAGTAAGACTTGCAGCAGTCAAATATCATGTTCAAACTGAAGGTTTCACAACTTCTGACTGCAAAATAAAAATCAGCTACATTTTTAGCTGCTGAGTACAATTGTAATGGCTCTGGTCATTCATTCCAAGGCCATTTTTAGCTCTTTAAATGCGGACATAAACATTTAACATCAAAATTTGCCTTACATAATACAGTTCCCAGAGATCTTCAGGGGGGTTGTGCATATGCAGGAAAGGGATAACCATTTTATTTCTTCAATATTAGATACACATTGTTCCCATAGTACATGTACTAGATGACATGGAATTACCTATGCACTTCCTCTTCCATAGCAACTGAAGGGAGATTACAATGTACAACAGCATATGAAACCGAGATGATTAAGGTGCTGGAAATTTTAATAAAATTCATCCAGTTGAGCTAGATCTACAAATAATTAATTTTTAAAAAGCTGATGACAATGAATGAATACTAAATAAGAGTCAGAGTGGAAGGCGATTTTATAAACGTGTCATGCTTGATAAACGGTTTACAATTAGTTTCCAATTCTTAAATTACAGATGGTATGAAAAACAGTAGTATGCAAAGTCTGTGTGGACATACCATCATTTCTGAAAAGGTTGGATAAGTAAATACAGCACTGGCATAGAACAACTTTCTTTGTCATTACCTGAAACTACAGGGTTCTCTCAGCTTGTTAAATATTTAATTGGCTTCTTCAGTAGTTGGATCATAGCTATCTTGTCTGTATGCAAGGGAGAGATTTTAAGAGTGAAAGTACAAAAAAAAAGTGGATATACTATCTGAACAGGAAAAGGGGACACTGGAAACCTGCTCTTTCATCCCTCTGATAGTAATTTAATCAGATTGATTGATTGAGGTACTTTTGCTGAAACTTTAGCAAGCATATATTTCTATCCAGTGAATTGAAGTTCCTGGGATTTTGTGGGGGAAAAATGTTGCAGGGAAAGGATGTGTCCTGCCTATAAATGGACAATGAGTTATTCTTTAGATAAGTACATATAAGGTCAATCAAGGTAATCCCTAAATGAAACTTAGGTTCCCTCTAGATTTTAGTTTAGACTAAAGATAAGACTGAATCAGACATTGAGAGGTCAATCCTCTCTAGTACCTGCTGTATAACTCCAGACAGGCCTAATGGAGCATAACATTGTTTAAATTACTTCAAGAAAACACAGTTATACAACTTGACACTCGTTTATTTTGTTAATTTTAACTTACTCAAGCTTTTTTGACTAATCCATTACCAATTTGTGGTATTATTAAGAAAGGAAGAATATTATTCAAACCTAGCCAAAACAAAATAAAACATAGTTTAGAATCATAGAATCATAGAATTGTCTTGGTTGGAAGGAACCTTTCAGATCAAGTCCAACCATCAACCTAACCTGCAAAAACCACCACTAAACCATGTCCCTAAGCACTGCATCTGTCTTTTTAATACCTCCAGGGACAGCCCATTCCAATGCCTAAAAAACCCTTCCATGAAGAATTTTTTCCTAACATCCAATCTAAACCTCCCCTGGCGCAACTTGAGGCCATTTCTTCTTGTCCTATCACTTGTTACTTGGGAGAAGAGGTTAGTCGCCATCTCTCTGCAACCTCCCTTTAGGTAGTTGTAGAGAGCAATGAGGTCTCCCAAGAGCAGTAGTTATAGAGAGGGACGAGTCTCTTCTTCTCCAGTTTTCTACAATCTTTCACTGATTTTTAAATAGAGGAAATAAACATTTTTTAATCAATAGATTGAACAGATTACAATAGATTTAATATCTTAAGAATGTTAGAACATAATTTCTCATCCAGGGATCTTAATCATTACTGGAAACAACTCTGTATCAAAGCTTCATCTATTTGTTGTAGGAGATACTATATGGAGAAGATCAAAGGTGTTTTTAAAAAGTACAGATAACCATTTGGTCTGTAGAACTCAAAGAATTAAGAATTAAGAAAATCAGACACTTTTTTTAATGTGTTAAACAGATGGTTCCTTAACAGATCATTTTGAGGATGTGTCTGTATTGTCTCCTTTCATGCCCATGAAAAAATGCAATTCAAAAAGAAATGGAAAAAAGGAAAACTTTAGAGCTTACTAGATATAAGTAAAATGCAAAAAGGTCCTGGGTACCCTTTTGTGTCTTACCCTTGACAAACACGCTCAAAGTCTTTCTACATGGGTTCTAATTCTCTAGAATACTTTGAAGGAGATACAGACGCATATATTCATTCTCCAGTTATGCCTAAATCTCACCTATCAGCATCCTCAACTTTTTTTTTATGAGCCTCAGTTCTTCACTTGAAAAATACAGACCACATTTTCTTAACTTACAGAATGCTCTGAGGCTAGATCTTGAAAAAGATCAGGTCTTGTGATGATAAGCTTTCCAAGTAAAATCTGTAATTTGCACTTAAGAAATATACCATTTTTATGGTTGTCCCATTTATTATTTATATCTCAAACTTCCCAGCATATGTAGCCTCTGATCAACAAGTGCTGAATACTATATATCAGATAAAACTGGAAGAGGCAAGAATAGCAAATCATCAGAGAACCCTGACTAGACTGCAACAATGCTTGGCTTGCTTTCTTCCATGAGCTTTCTTCCATTAGCTCTTCATTCAATTCTTGATCACCAGCTAACATTCCCAGCTTTCCCAAATCTTCACCTTTGTCCATTTAAAAATCACAGAATTGATAACTAGCCCACTGACATTGCTGGCCTTTGGATCAGGTCTCACGTGTAAAGGAAGTGTGTCAGTAGTACTCTCAGAACTGAATAATGCCTATATAATAAGACAGCAGTTTCACTGACACGTTACCAAAGATTCAATCTACACTTAATTAAGACTTCATGTGTGCTTCCACTCTATTAATTTTTTTCCTTTGTGTCTTGACCTTTTCTTCTTAGAATATTACTTCTAATTTTCAGTCATTTACTATGTAAGATAAAATCCACATAGAGTTCATACAAGACTCAAACAGAGTTTCTGCTGCTTCTGTTTTCATTTTATTTAGGTTTATTTTTCTAAACCACATGTTACCTTATACCTTGCCAATGTAACTCGTTTGGAAATAATGTATTAATTCAAACAATGTTTGTTTGGAGGAAGTCTCTGATAGCTTTCAGCTGGCTAAACACACTTAGATAGCATCCTGTTGGTTTCTAAGACAGAAGTGAAAGGCTGATATGCTTACCAAGTGACAGCTTTGATGCAAAATTCTTACAATGTATGAGAACTTACAGTCCTATATTACTAGAGATAGCTTTTTCCCAAGAGTCCTTCAAGTGCCAAAGTTCATGCAGTTCATGTTTAGATTCAATTAAAACCTCAACTAAAATATTTGCAGACAAATGCTGCATTCTCAAGCTCTACGGAAGCCATTCAGACACATCTTCTACAGAGATAACAGGGTGGGCTAAGTAGATAATTCTACGGCAAATTAGCTCTGCTGCTGTTTATTTTGGTAGAAAGTAGTTGCTGAAATTGTTTTCATGCATCCAAAATGAAATGTAACTTGATAACACACCCACTGAAAATATAAAGCAGGTTCAGAAAAGTAAACTGCAATTCAGATTTGTTTTAAAGCATATCATAAACTGCCTGATTATTTTGTTTTCTGGGGGAAACAAAAAGCTAAATGTGATGTATCCAAAACCCAATGAAATTCAATGTACTTCTAAGATGAACTGAAAATCCTAGTAGTTAAATATAATGATTCATAAACATGTTTTGATAGTGTTTTTCTCTTTTACTACTCCCTGAAATATTTGTAGAAGCAATCAAGGAAAGTAGTTACATATAAATGAATGTTAAATGCATTCTGAGTAACATTATGCCTCTTTAGCATAATAACCTTTCATCCTCCTTTGAAAAAAATGAAATTATTTTACTAGTGTTGCAGCAGCAGCTTTTATTATTTAATTAAGCTAAACCCCCTAGAATTTAGCAAGAGAATGGTCTAATTATATAAAATATCTTTATTATGTCACACCCAGACATCAAATATTTGCCTTTCTAGCTGTCCTCAAGAACAGCACTACTTTAAAGTAATTTGTAGAGGAAACATACTTAATGGTAAATAAACTTTTTGATGTGTAGGTAGATATAGTCATTATTAAAGCACTATGATATTTGCTGCTAAACCACTGGTAGTTCAGGGTGATCTAGGCAGCATAATCAGCTGGCCACTAATTAATCATAATTAAGGTTATCTGGGTTCCATGCTGTTAAGACAAACTAATTGTAGAAAAAAAAACATTTCTTGTATCATTAGCCAACACTGGCCTGTTTTACAAATGTCTTATCCTATTTATAAGTCTTACAGAGTAGAAAAACATCTTTCAAGAATTATGGGCAGGGTATTTGCTTTCCTGAAAGGGAAAGGCTTCCTTCAACTATTAGTACTGAAATCTTTAAAAAACAAAACAAAAAAAAACCCACCAAAAAAAAAAGTGTTAAGTTGTAGATAAGTAATGCAAACAATTCAGAAACTGAGTAATTTGAAGAATCTTCAGTTTCAGTAGTGTAAGGTTATCACCCACTTCTGGAAACTGTATGTAATTTCTCACTAAAAATACCTACTGTATGCCTTTGAGAGTTTTCTGGGAACGACTATGGTATGACTATCATAATTTGATAATTCCATTCCTTTCAAAGCCCTGATAAGAAGCTATGATTGCCACTGACAATCTTTCACAACCAGACACTGTCTACACTTACACAAGATTCATGAGGGTTTTCTTCTCTCATTTCATCTTTTGGTTCACCAAAGAATCATAACTGGCAGTGTTGATGTATCCTCATAATTTGCTTCAAAAGAATGTGCTTAATGAACACCATTTTTTTAAATTGTAAATTTTGACTGAAGAGAAACTTCAGTCAAACCTCAGGATATTCACTGGAGAAAAGCCAAAATCAACCCACCCTAAATAAAATCCCTGAGAACAAATCCCTTCCCAAAACTAAGAACAGGTTTGGTCCTGTGTGCCTGAAGCTGGATAGATTCTATCAGTACAACATAATTACTCTCATGGCTTCCTACAATATCTGCTATAACAAAACAATAGACATGAAATGTGTCTTCACAGTGGACTTCAAACTGACGTTCATCTCCTGAATAAAGGATGTTTTCTGTCAGTAGCCTCTGCTCTGAAGCATAAACTTTCCTGGTTCCTCAGGATACAGCTGCACTGTCAGGTTTGCACAATCTCAAGCTGAAAATTTAGTTCTTGTAACACCCTTATTATCTACATGTTAAAGCATGTTCAGACTCAACTTTAGCATATGCCAGCTTGTTCACTGGCAGAGAAATGCGAGGTTGGAGAATGAACAAGAACAAAGGATTGAAATATGATTTATCCTTACAGGAGGTAATGGTCACGGCTGAACTAAGCTGTCCTGGCTCCAGTCCTCCCAAAGTGTATCAGCTTGCCATGTCCTTCCGCCATGACTCAATATCAACTCACAGAACTCACTGTTCTACTCAAAATCTGTTCATCATGAAACAGACTTTTGCTTCCTGAGGGAGCCATTACATAATTACGTAGCTACTATGTGAAACAGGTTAGTAAATAACAATATAGAAAGGAACAATATGGGCTTAGGAGGAAAAAAAAAGATCTGGAAATATTTAAAGGAAGAAAAGTTTTTCTTCCAACAAATCTCTAACCAGCATACAAAGGCCACAGAGGTAATATGACTCTAATCTGGATGCAACACAATAGAAATTCAAGTTTAAAAAATCAAGAATTTATACTTGTACATGCAGAACCTCAACTAGCCCTGCAGGGACTCACTTGCTTTTTCCATGATAAGCAGACTCGATGTATTCCACATGACATAATTCTTGAGCACCTGTGGTTCACTTGCATGACTGCAAGTGAAATAGACAAGTTAGGCCACAGACTCCATCGTGCATTCAAGGTGTGAGTCCACAGGGCATTGGCCCCTAACCTGACAGCTGTAAGGTTGATTTTGGAAATCCCCTTACCACAGGTGCATATCTTATACATGCTTCAGTTGCAGACCATTACTGAAGGTCTTGTAGATCAAATCTGGCTGACCACCCAGGGATAATGTAGATGTTCACAGAGGTGAGCACAGATGGAGGGTCTGTCATGAAAGAGACGGAGTATACAGAATAACTGGCAAGTCCAAGCTCCTACTGCAAACATTCTCTAAGTACTTGAATCATAGAATCATAGAATTGTAGGGGTTGGAAGGGACCTTGAGAGATCATCGGGTCCAACCCCCCTGCCAAAGCAGCTCCCTAGGACATTTCACTCAGATAGGCGTCCAGACGGGTCTTGAATATCTCCAGAGAAGGAGACTCCACCACCCCCCTGGGCAGCCTGTCCCAGGGCTCTGTCACCCTCTCTGTGAAAAAGTTCTTCCCCATGTTGGTGCGGAACTTCCTGTGCTCCAACTTGCAGCCATTGCCCCTTGTCCTGTCTCCACAGACCACTGAAAAGGGGTTGGCTGATTCCCCCTGCATCCCCTGCTTAAGATACTTATAGACTTTAATTAGGTCCCCCCTTAGTCTTCTCTTCTCAAGGCTGAACAGTCCCAACGTACTCAGCCTTTCCTCATAGGGGAGATGCTCCAGGCCCTTTATCATCTTCGTAGCCCTTCTTTGGACTCTTTCCAGGAGATCCCTCTCCTTTTTATAACAGGGAGCCCAGAACTGGACACAACACTCCAGGTGGGGCCTGACCAGGGCAGAGTAGAGGGGGAGGATCACCTGCTGGCCTGCTGGCCACACTCCTCCGGATGCACCCCAGGATCCCGTTGGCTCTCTTAGCCACCGAGGCACACTGCTGGCTCATGGCCAACCTGTCATCCACCAGGACCCCCAGGTCCTTCTCCACTGAGCTCTTCTCCAGCAGGTCATCCCCCAGCCTGTACTGATAGAAACGGTTGTTCCTTCCCAGGTGCAAGACTTTACACTTGCTTTTGTTGAACCTCATCTGGTTTCTCCCTGCCCAGCTCTCCAGCCTGTCCAGGTCTCGCTGGATGGCAGCGCAGGGTTCCTGCGTGTCAGCCACTCCTCCCAGCTTTGTGTCATCGGCGTACTTGCTGAGGGTGGATGCTATTCCCTCATCAAGGTCGTCAATGAAGATGTTAAACAGGACTGGACCCAACACCGAGCCCTGGGGAACACCACTAGTCACAGGCCTCCAGTCAGATTCCACTCCACGAATCACGACCCTCTGGGCTCGGTCCGACAGCCAATTCTCAACCCACCTCACTGTCCACTCATCTATCCCATGCTTTCTCAGCTTTGCTATCAGGATGTCATGGGAGACAGTATCAAAAGCCTTGCTGAAGTCAAGGTAGATGACATCCACTGCTCTCCCTCCATCTACCCAGCCTGTCATGAGATCGTAGAAGGCTATGAGATTGGTCGAGCATGATTTCCCCTTGGTGAATCCATGCTGACTACTCCTCATGACCTTCTTCTCTTCCAATTGTTTGGAGATGGCATCCAGAACAAGCTGTTCCATTACCTTTCCAGGGACAGAGGTGAGGCTGACTGGCCTATAGTTGCTGGGATCCTCCTTCTTGCCCTTTTTAAAGACTGGAGTGACATTGGCTATCCTCCAGTCCTCAGGCACTTCACCTGTTCTCCAGGACCTGTTGAAGATGATAGAGAGCAGCTCAGCAATCACCTCTGCCAGCTCCCTCAGCACACGTGGATGTAAAAGGAAGGGGGCACCCGGATTTGAACCGGGGACCTCTTGATCTGCAGTCAAATGCTCTACCACTGAGCTATACCCCCGGTACACACACAGGGAAGTCTAAACATGAACTATTGGGGTGGTCAGTGCACCAACTTGAGAAGTTGTACCTGTGCAGGTCTTTCATATTTCTGAGAAACACAGAGAAATAAAGACATACCAGAAGGGCAAGGTACAACAGAATAGGCACCATACTATAGAAAACATGTCTTTAAACAAATATCTGATGAAAATTCCTTTCCTACATTTGTTTTAATTTCCTTGAAATGTGCCTGGAAATGAGTTTTCTAGAATTCTAGCTAGAATATAATTATGAAGTGAAAACCCTGAGAAAGAAAACCTGAGTGAATAGAAAATGCAAATAGAAATGGAAGTAACTTTTTGCTTTATGAATAGGTGTTTATGTCAAATAACTTCTATAATAATGTTATCAGAATTTTAAAATGTACAGGCATGCTTAGTAGTGTCAGTTAGATGTATCCACACCATGTCTATGGAATGTGAAAAGTTAGGTGGTGGCAAGTCTTACAGCCTGTGGGGTCAAACTTGCCCCTAGACACACGTGTATGTGTCATTTATCTGCTACAATGCTACCCAACACTTGCTGATTTTAAAAAGTATGTGCACACAACAGTGGGCAAGACTGAACAGTGACTTTTCAATTTGAGGTTTCTTCCTACAAATGCAAACTCTTTTTGCAATCTGATTCTAATTAACAATAGAGTCATTCATTCATTTTCTAACAAATGAGCAGAAATCCCCTTCCTTTAGCAATATGCAGACATTTGATAGTAACAAAATATTTGAGGTGTTTATATGCTACAAGATCTGATTGTGTTGTACTTAAGACTCAAGTCCTATTTCCATCTCAGCTATAGGCTACAAAACCATTAGGCTCTATTACTTGCTCAGGGGCATTAGAAGAAGAAATCTTCCATCTACAGCTGCAAAGACAGAACTGGAGCCATTTGGTCACAACAAAGAGAACTTCAGGGTTGACCTAATACTTTGCTCATATTCTACTTAACAGAAAAGTAGCAACTGAATGTCAGCAGTAACAGTTAATGTAGTTTTTTCTGGTCTGAGTTCACCGTTATATGAAACTACTCAGTAATTCCATTAATCCCAATTAATAAAACCAGAATTGCTCCTCAATCTGCTGGCAACACTCCCGTTGATGCAGCCCAGTATGCAGTTGGCCCTCTTCCCCCCAAGAATCTAGTGTTAAGTTCAATTTCTTGTCCACTGGGACTCCCAGGTCTTTCTCATCATAACCGCTTCTATGGGACTCTAAGAGTAGAGTCAAGACATGCAAAACCCATGATTTTTTATTCAGACAACTACTACTAGGGTGTTTACTTTGTATAAGAGAGTCTCCAAAGAAGGACAATGAAGGTGGTGAAAGGTCTAGAGCACAAGACTCATGAGGAGCAGCTAAGGGAACCAGGGTGTTTACACTGGAGAAAAGGAGACTGAGGTGAGACAATATTGCTCACTACAACTACCTGAAAGGAGGTTGTAGCCAGGTGGGTGTTGGTCTCTTCTCCCAAGTTACAAGTGATAGGACAAGAGGAAATGGCCTCAAGTTGTGCCAAGGGAGGTTTAGATTAAAATTTAGGAAAATTAGTTCACCAAAAGGGTTTTCAAGCATTGGAAGTGGATGCCCAGGGAAGTGGTTGAATCACCATCCCTGGAGGTATTTAAAGATATGTAGAAATGGTGCTTAGGGACATGATTTATTGGTGAACTTGGCAATGCTAAATTAACAATTGGCTCTATGATCTTAAAAGTCTTTTCCAACCTAAATAATTCTATTATTCTATAATTCTATGACTAGATCTATCCAGTCTTATAGACTTGAACAATTATTAACAGCTGGGGTATATTAGGTACACTACCTGGCAGGCATCTTCCAGTTTAGTTTCATTCAAAAGGAATTCAGCTCATGTGTTCCAAGACAATTTCATGATGTGAGTTGAAGTGCTTTATGTGGGGACAATTGAGAGACTCACCTCAAAAATACAATCCTGATCTAAACCAAAATGCTAATATGGACACACGTATAGGATCCTCCCTAGAACCTCAAGGGAACCTCCTGTAGCTGAGCCAGAAAGCCAACCAGTACTGACATCAGTCGCCCCTATACAGAAGAAGAAATACATGAAGAAATCAGACTGTCTGCATCGTGAAAGACAATGACAAGCTGAGACCATTGTGAGAAACTGAAGAAGAGGCAGTACCAGAGGTTATAACCTGATCCTTGTCCTTGAGTGAGCTGAAACACATGGGAAGATTTCAGCTGTCTCACAGGGGAGCACATCATCACCTGGCTACTCTTATGGTGGGACAATGGGTCCAGCAGCCTGGAATTATAAGGCAGGGAGGCTGAGCAGCTGGGATCCCTGTCTGGAGAAGGAGGCACTGACAAGGCCATTGGAAAAAAGTCCCAAGCTCTCAGCCTCTGAAGACAACTTCTGTCAAGTGTAAGGGAAAGGTACCCATTCATTGAGGACGTTGTGTGTCAGCCAAGAAAGTGGACAACCATGGAGCAAGGTATCCAGTGCTTGAGTGCGTTAGCCATGTGAGAGATGACTTACTATGACCCTGATGATTTGCAGCTACCCACTGATCCTGATGAAGTCAAATGTTCCTATCCCAGGTGGTGTAAGTTTGTGTGGAGTGCACCGCTGCCATATGCTAACTCACTGGCCATAATAGACTGGGGAAAGGAAGAAGCACCAACAGTGGATAAGGTGGGCGATCAACTCAGTCTATTTGAAGAAAGTCTTTCTTCCTCCCTCATCTCAGCTGTGGAAAAACTGTCCCAGAAGGCCCAGTGACTTGAAGAAAATTTATCCTACTGCCCACCTTTGCAGACCATGGTTTCAGATATTAGAAGCAGGCATTCCCCTATTCCAGAAAAAGCTGAAGGCTTCCTGTGGTTCTGTCTGTGTGACCATGGTTGAAGACATGGGAACCCTACTTCAGCTATGTGAGCATGAGTAAACAAGCTGCAAGGCAAAACAGCTATAAGAGGAGATTCCTCCAGAAAGAATTCTGTGCTAGTTTCCAGTAGGCAGCCTACCAGACTGCGTGATTGTAACTGCGATCCTCTTGAAGGGACCTCTCAGTCTTTTGCAAGAAGTAACAGAAAATATGATGAGCAAAATTAGAGGGGTCCTGCCTCCAGCCAGGTGGAGGAAAGGGACAATTGGTGTTACTGGACTGTGTGTATTCGATGGCCTGGCACACCAGATCCACAGAAGTACCAAGTGTTAGTAGACACCTGTGCCTGGTGTACCCTAATACCATTGAACTATGAAGGGTTAGAGCCCAATTATATGTCTGGAGTAACAGGGGGATCCCAGCAGTTGACTCTACTAGAAGCTGAAGTGAGTCTAACTGGGAAAAACACTCCATTGTGACCGGCCAGAGGCTCCATGTATCCTGGCCATAGACTTCCTCTGGAGAGGGTATTTCAAAGACCCAAAAGGATACATGTGGGCTTTTGGAATAGCTGCCTTAGACAGAAGAAAATGAACAAATGTCCCTTCTGCCTGGACTCTCAGAAGACCTTACTGTTGTGGGGCTGCTAAAAGTTGAGGAACAGCAGGTACCAATTGCTACCATGATGGTATACAGAAGACAATACCGCACCAGCAGAGACTCCCTGACTCCCATCCAGAAACTGATTCATCAGCTGGAGAGTCAGGGAGTGATTGGTAAAATCTGCTCACCCTTCAACAGTCCAATATGGCCAGTGCGGAAGTCCAATGGAGAGTGGAGGCTGACAGTGGACTATTGTGGCCTGAATAATGTCATGTTGCCTGTGAGTCCTGCAGTGCTGGACAACCAACTTATGCCACTGGCATGAGTTTGTACCTACAGTTATTGTAGGAAGCTGTCTTGGCCAATTTCCTCAACACAGCAAGAAACAGACTACACAGATAGAATTTTACTAGAGAATTAGGGCTTGTTCCAACAATTCATAAAAGGCATCACTGCAATTGTAATCTGCTACTTTTGGTCCAAGAAGTAGTTACAAAAGTCTTCTCAACTCAATTTACTATTTAAATTTATTGTTTAACGTTTGAAAACCATGTCATAGAGTTGAATCATGGAGTCATTTAACTTGGAAAGACCTTTAAGATCATAGAGTCCAACTGTTAACCTAGCACTGCCAAGTCCATTGCTAAGCAACCCATCTACACATCTTTTAAATACATCCAGGGATGGTGACTCTACCACTTCCCTGGTCAGTCACTTCTAATGCTTGACAACAATTTTGATGAAGAAATCTTTCCTAACATTCAATCTAAACCTTTTCTGGTGCAACTTGAGGTCACTTCCTCTTGTCTTGTTACTTGGGAGAAGAGACTGACACCCACCTGCCTACAACCAACTATAGAGAGCTTGTGAGAAAGAAGCAAAGGGACAATTTTTGTACCTAACGTACATGAATTCTATGATTCTATGATTCTATGAGAGCATCCTTTTATATTCCTAAGATACAGCTTATCATATAATTTTAAAATTATTTCCAAGAACTTCCATCTAAATTATTCCAAATCAAGGTTAATTCCAATTGCAATGAAGGACATGGAAAGAATTTGGTTGATTTTAAAGCAATTTGATTTAGCACTGGATGACACCAAATATCACAATACTTAAGAACTTTCTATTATAGCTATGTGGGTGAAGGCCATGAAAAGCAGATATACAGAAATACAGTGTTTCTATCTATCAAAAAAGAGAAAAATGCAATTTAGGGGCATGTATCTTAAATCCGTGTGTCTGGCCAATGACACTGATTAAAAATTAGTTACTAATGTAATTTAGCATGCTTACCAATTCTTCCAGACTATTATTTTCTTTGTCTAAATATTTCCTTGCTTGCCATTGTTTAAAAGAGCCATGCAAGCAAGATGAATGACTAAGGATAATGAAATTGATTAAGTATGGCATTCTATCAAGTCCACAAAATACAGAAAGTTAGAAAGCTGAAAGCTAGTTCCCTTTTAATCTCTGCCACAATAATCTGTAGTACTTTATTGAGACTATGTAAATTTATTTTGAGTACAGTCCTCTGAATACTTTTTCTTTTGCTATTTGTTTTTCCAAAATGAATATCTTAAAGTTACTTGTTGTATATAGATTAATTTTCCTCAATCTTTTTTTATTTACAGTAAGCATTAATATCAGCTTACCGTTTGTCTTGGTTTAACACCACAGCCAAAACCAGCACACTGTTTTACCAAGTAGATCTACCTCTAAACAAACAGAAAGTCAATAGAAGCCTAATTTATCCACATTTAAGAAATGTACATATTTCTATGATTTATTTAAATGTAAATCCAGTTACCCTCCCTCATAGTAGCTCACAATAAATCAGAAAATCTTCGGGTTTGGAACTATGTTTTCTCTTTCTTCACTCAGACAAATAATATACTGTTGTGATATGCTATAATAATATGCTAATAAATAATGTTATATTTAATGTATATGGTATGCTAAAGTGTGGATCAATGGATTAAGGTCAAAATTCTCCTGAGTTATTTTGCAAATATTGGTATCATTTTCCCCCACATTTTTAAATGGACACATTTCTGAAGATGTATTTTCAAAAGATGGATGTTTCCACTACTTTAAATGTTTAATAATAGCCCATGCAATGGAGAAATGCAAGTAATTTACATATGCATAAGTTGTTTCATAAACATCTGTGATGGTTTGAGCCCTGGCCAAAGGCCAGACGCCCACCAAAATCAGTCTGTTACTCCCCTTCTTAGTTGGACAGGGGAGAAAAAAAAACATAACTGGGCGGCTCAAGAGACAAACTCGTTAATGACGCGGGCAAAACAGACTCAACATAGAGAGCAGAAGAGAAAAGTTATCTAATTTATTACACCACGCTAAAGAGAAAACAGTGAAAAAGAACCAGAGTCAGGAGTGCAACCAACAATCTTGAAACAAATGCAAACCAGGCAAACACTTTTCCCCCCACTCCCTCCTTAGCAGGCTTTAGTTAGAAGTTTGCTCCCTTCTTCCCTCCCGGTCGCAGCCCAGGAGGGGCAGGGACTGGGGAAAATGGGGGTCTTAGTAACACCTTCCCCCACCCCTCCATTCTAAAGCAGACTTCCCTTTCAGCCATGATTTTGCTCCCTTCTTCCCCTCTCCTGCTCGCAGCACAGGACAGGGGGGCAGGGACTAGGAGATGGGGGCTTCAGTCAGTCCCTTGCAAGATGGTTTCCTTCTCGGCCGGGATGGGGGCATCCATTCCACACAGCCTCCCCCTGCTGCACCGTAGGATCTCACCCACAAGAGCCAGTCCTCCACGAACTTTCTCCAAGGCAAATCTCTTCCCACCGGGCTTCATCTCTGCTCTGGCAGGCAGCAACAAATCACAGTGTCTCTCAGTCCCAGTCCTCCACGGGGCTATAGGCCTCCTCCAGCAAACCTGTTTCATTCATCTCTGTAGGTCGCTTGTGCTGGCAGGGGCTCATCCCACCGTAAGTCACAGCATCTTCTCTATGTCTCCCCCGGCTCCATGCAGCGTGGAGCCGAGCCTCTCCACCGGGCAGGTCGGGTCTCTGCCTCCTCCATGGGTCCTTTCCTCCGGCTACTCCAGGTGCTTCTGCTCGGGCTGCAGGGGCAAACTCGCCTGGGTACCTGGGCGCGCCTACTCCTCCCCCAGCCTTCCCGGCCTTTTATGTCTGTCAACTGCTTACATTCACAAGCAAATATACATCACAATGCCCTTAATGGGCCAAACTTCGCGGTCTTTCCTGGCACTCCAAGTTCTGGTTGGAGTCTTTGTCTCCTATATGTGATTCCCAGAGGCGCTATAAGCAGGCCTGCAGAAGATTCCAGCAGCCATTTTCTGCCGGACCTGGCCCTCTCAGTAGAACTGCAACAACATCTTGCAAGTAAATTCTCAGAGTCCATAACATTTCAGGCCATACCATGTGTTCAGTGCTTTCTCATGAGTTTCACAATTGCCCAAATAAATTCTGTGCAACAAATGTTGGCATTTTAATAGGTAAGATAATACTAAATATGGGACATAACTTTCTGGTGAATATATTTGAATATATTTGCAATGTGAATTTTCCTTAGCTTATTAATGAAATTGAAATGTTGGCTAATGAGAACCAACAATAGTAGAGGCTACCACATTTTGCCGACGGAAACACCTCACCAGAAAGCCACAGTCTTGTTTTGTTTACAGTTTAAAGTATCATTGGCAAATTAAAATTCAAGGTATTTTTCTGATGTTATATTGGCATTTTTGAGGTTAAGATGCAAACACTCTTAGTTAATAGTGTAACAAAATTTTGTCTTGTCTTTGTAATTAAAATACTTGCGAAATGGTCAACATATTTTTTTCTGCAGTGGTAATAGTTTGATAGCTGCATTAAAATAATTGTGACCAGCAGGTCAAGGGAGGTGATTTTACTCCTCTATGCTCTCATGAGGCCCCACCTGGAGTATTGCATCCAGCTCTGGGGTCCCCAGTACAAGAAAGATAGGGAATTGCTGGTGCCACAAAAATGATCAGAAGGTGGAGCACCTGTCCAGATGTAAGGATGAAAATCTTCTTTGTGAGCGTGGTGAGACCCTGGCACAGGCTGCCCAGAGAAGCTGTGGCTGCCCCCTCCCTGGCAGTGTTCAAGGCCAGGTTGGATGGGGCTTTGGGCAACCTGGTCTAGTGCGAGGTGTCCCTGCCCATGGCACAGGGGTTGGAACTAGATGAGCTTTAAGGTCGCTTCAAATCCATATCATTCTGTGACTCTACTCTGATTCTATTATTTGAGGAAAAAAGGGAAAATCAATGCAAGAAAATTAAGCATAGGATAATACTAGATCTTAATGTGTTTGACAGCCAGTTTTTCCACTGAAAGCAGTAAGAGCTGGGAACACTTACAACCTGCCCATCATCTTCCCAGGTTTGCCCGATGAATACTTTTTAAAAGAAAAATAAAGGGTCTCTTGTAATAATTTCCACAAGGTGATAATGTATTTTATGAACATCAGAAGTCTTTAATGCTACTTGTACTCTTTTGCCTGTCAGGTTCTCTGCTACAGTTTAACATTAGCAAACATTCAATGCTTTCAATTAAAATATCCAGTTAAACTATCATTTTATGTTTTAATTAATTTTTCACATAGTATCTGGATTATTTAGGAGTGCTTCTAATGGAAACCCAAGCAATAGTAGATGCATAAATAATCAGGATTTAAATAGTAACTGCCTACTTGCTTGGTGATTATTATCATGTGGTTGCACATTAAGATAAAATTTATAAAAATTACTATATACATGCAATGATTTTTCTGTATCAGACGGTAATATAAGAAATTATTATTAGTTCAGGTATTTATTTCACAATTTTTTCTTTCCATATTGAAACACAACTTAATGGGTTCAGTGAGTTCTTGGCTAAACAGCTTCAGTTACCAGCATTAAAGCCACTTTAATAAAATAGAGATTAATTAATCTAGGACTGAAAGAGAAATGTAATTGTCTATTGCTACATTTCAGCTATGTGCATGTTTGGATAAATTATTCTGAACTCTAACATGAATGAATCCCTACTGTGGCTATTTTGCCAAGTGGTCAACCAGCAAAAATGAGTGAGTGCCTCTAATTCCAGGGGCAGATCATTCTCTCTCAAGTTTAGTGTGAAGAGATGGAAAAAATGTCTTCATTCAGGAAACAGGAAGTCAGAAAGTCTTGTGTTCCTTTTAGTGTTGTAATTTCAAACTCAATCTTTGACTATATCTAGACATGGATACATAAACCCAGACTGAAATTCTTTCAGGGCTCCCACTTGGTGCAATCGAATGACACTGTTGGATTACTGCTGAAGAAAGGAATGGTCAGTCCCTTCTGACTGCCAGTGGAAAGAATGTCATTCCCTATGTAATAGCAGTCCAACATTAATGGGTGCAGCCACCATTGCTGACAAAGTCCAGGACTTGGAAAAGGATGCACACTTTTTATAAAGGGAACTGATTGAGGAATTTTTGTTCCAGGACATTTCTGGCAGTTTGCCTGCATTTTTCTCAAACACAACAGAGTCATCATAGTCAATTATAAATAACTCCAGGATTGTGAATTGGTGAGTCTGAAGATTTTAATGTGAGATAGTAAGGAACCTTCCTGGAATAACTTTTGGAGTTCATCTGCAATACAACTAGGTCTTACTGCAAGCTATTTTTAACAGCAGATATTAAATTACTCATAAGGAATGATATGCTAATACGCTGACCAATCTGATGCAGTACTAGGAAATCTGGTAGGAGAAGATTCCAGGATTGACTAACGTCGTACTGCATCTGATTGTCCTACTGTTCTAAAGGCATACTTTGCACTTTATGGCATGCAATTCCAAGTAGCCATTCTGTAATAACAGTATTTGTCCTTCCTTGGTGCTCAGAAGATGACTTCATTTACAGAACCCTGTCTTTGCTGACTTGTAGCCTTCCTGCTCAGCCCCTGAGTCAGTAATTGGGACATTCTTCACTCAAGGTCTCTGATAAATCCTGTGCCTAGCTTTTAGTTGTTTGACTATCTACCTGAGATTTCTGGGAGTGTATCAATTAAATTTTTGCAAATCATTTGCAAGGTTTGGGGGGTGGTGGTGGCATGAGATAGCCAATCTTGTCAGTCTAAGGTCAGTAGTAATTATAGTCTAGATACAGACATTACTGCGCGTGAGTAAAGACAGTGCTTCATATTGTAAAGCCACACTTGTACCATATCATGTGAATGATTCCAAAGGGTGTATTTTTTTCACTTTCTTCAGTCCTAAGGCCAGAATTTAAACCTATGGTAAAACTGTGTAGGTCCCCCAGGTGCCTCATAAGACACATCTGTTTATACTGTCAGCCCTGACTTTCCACAGGTTAGAATGAACTCTGTCAGTTCCAGCTTATGGGGAGTTCACAACTGTCTGCATGAATCTCTAGGTTGCTTAATATCTGTATCAAGTTATTGCTATTATTATTACAGCAAGATTGCTATAAACTTTCTCAGAAATTTTAGCAAAATATAAACAATCAAAATCTTTATGATAAAGGTCTACCTTTAAAATATTGGTACTCTTGAGTAGAGGTACTAAGCTAAGTGGCATGACTTGACTGTTCTCTCATACCTTCAGGTATGAAAAACCCAAACCACCACAACACAGTAAAAACTTAGGAGGAGGACCAAAAGCTTTAGGGATTCTGCCCCATTGAATTTA
Source organism: Hypotaenidia okinawae (assembly GCA_027925045.1). Lineage (NCBI taxonomy): Eukaryota > Metazoa > Chordata > Aves > Gruiformes > Rallidae > Hypotaenidia > Hypotaenidia okinawae. The sequence goes on from BSDF01000001.1 coordinate 81,530,970, forward strand.
TCTCCTGCTGGGGTTAACCCACAACAACCACTTAACTTTGTGTATTTTGCCAACATCATGGAGAATGTACTGATTATACTAAAAACAAAATTATATTTCAGAAGAATCCATAGAACACTGAAGTTCTAAGAAATCTGAGTGGAAAAGCAGAATTATTTTCAAATGGCAATACTTTTGTCCTCAGAAACTATTGGTTTTGGGCAAAGTTCAGAGTTCTTGAACTTGGTGTTGAGAGATTTTATGGATCTTGTTTGTCCATTCTTTCAAATCCCCACAAAATGTGTGTACATTAGCTACCAGCTGAAGAATACAGTCCTAGTTCTTGTTGATGAGGTTTGACTGATTTAAAGTGCTGCAAGCGTGCTTGTAATGGCTTTAAAAAAGACTACTTGGACATTTCCCTCACAGTTCAACCAAAGTCACAACACTTGTGCAGTTTTCCATGATTAATTAGGTGATTTATTTGTGCGATATTGTTTTCTCTAGAATTTCTATGAACTCAAATATTTATTTATTTTAACATTAAATAGGGGAAACTAAAACATGGTAGGAAAATACCACTTGAAGTACAAGCACTGTTCATAAATTGCTCTTGCAGATCTATGCAAAGACTGATTTAAAAAGAGTTGCTCTTGTGAATCAAACAATCTGTCTTAAACCTTTTAACATGATTGCACTAAGATGTTTCCAGCGTAGCGTTACTGCTTATACAGACACACTTAACAATTAAACCTGGAAAAAGGTAGCTGAAAAATAGATCACTGATTGCAAATTCAAAAGTACTTCCACAGGATTTAAAAAAACAGCGAGACCAAATGTTTAAAACAAAACCACCCGACACAGAAAAACACCAAGTCATCTAGTACAGTGACTGTTTAGATGCCTAAAGACTGTAACAATTAGAGAAGGATAATAAAGTGGATACTCCCAATTCACTTCATACACAGGACTGCATGACTTGAGGTGGCAGGTACAGCAAAATACTTATCAGAATGTTTACTTGATGAACCTGGAGAAAACTTTATATTCCTGTCTAAAGAGTTTGCCAATAGACAGTCTATAAATGGGGAAAAAAATACTTTAGAATTTGGCCTCTGTGTTCTGCTACTGTCACCTGCAAGGAGAAATACATTACAATAGGTTGGGAAAGAAAGGTATTCTACAGCAGGCTTTTTGTTTCACAGCAGGAGTTTTAAATGTCTGCTTTTTAGTAAGTTTTCTTGAAAGAAAATTGTAATAATTTCTACACGATTATTTTTTTCCATAAAACCTTAAAAGGCAAACAAGTATAGTATGCTTTGACTGTGGGTTTTTTTAGTGGGTAGAAAAGGGTGGCAGAGTTTTTCTAAGCAGGCGGATTGTGGTCTAGCAACAAATATGCTTTTTGCTTTACTGCCAGTTGTGGTAATACCAATGAGGATTGAACTAGGTGGTGATGGGAGTAGTGACTTCAGTGAAATCCCCACTGACTGGAAAAGGGGAAACATAACTCCCATTTTTAAAAAGGGAAAAAAGGAAGAGCTGGAGAACTACAGACCAGACAGTGTCACTTCTGTGCCTAGCAAGATCATGGAGCAGATCCTCCTGGAAACTATGCTCAGGCACATGGAAAGTATGGAAGAGACTGGTAATAGCCAACATGGCTTCACTAAGGGCAAATCATGCCTAACAAATTTGGTGGCCTTCTATGATGGAATGTCAGCACTGGTGGATAAAGGAAGAGTGGCAGACATCATCTACCTGGACTTGTACAAAGCATTTGACACTGTCTTGCATGACATCCTTGTCTCTAAATTGGAGAGACATGGATTTGATGGATGGACCACTGAGTGGGTAAGGAATTTGCTAGATGGTCACACTCAAAGGGTTGTCCAAATCAAGACCAGTGATGCGTGGCGTTTGGCAGGGGTTGGTATTGGGACTGGGCCTGTTTAATATCTTTGTCAGAGACATGGACAGTGGAATTGAGTGCACCCTCAGCAAGTCTGCTGATGACACCAAGCTGTGTGGTGTGGTTGACATGCTGAAGGGAAGGGATGCCATCCAGAGGGACCTTGACAGGCTTGAGAGGTGGGCCCGTGGGAACTTCAGCAAGGCCAAGTACAAGGTCCTGTACGTGGGTTGGTGCAATCCTAAGCACCAATGCAGGCTGGGTGGAGAATGGCTTACGAGCAGCCCTGAGAAGGGGTGTTAACTGATGTAAACCTTAACATGAGATGGCAATGTGCATTTGCAGAACAGAAAGCCAACTGCATCCTGGGCTGCATCAAAACCAGCATGACCATGGAGGTGATCCTGCCCCTCTCCTCTGCTTGTATGATGCCCCACACCTGGCATACTTTGTGGTCCCCAATACAAGAAAAGACTGAGTCCAGAGGAGAGACACAAAGATGATCACGGCTGGAGCACTTCTTCTATGAAGACAGGCTGAGAAAGTTGGGCTTGTTCAGCCTGAAGATGAGAAGGCTCCAAAGAGACCTTACTGCAGCCTTTCAGTACCTAAAGGGGACCTACAGGAAAGCTGGAGAGGGACTGTTTAGAAGGGCAGAGAGTGTTAGGACAATGGGTAATGGCTTTAAACAACAAAACCGTAGATTTAGATTAGATATTGGGAAAAAATTCTTCCCTGTGAGGGTGGTGAAGCCCTGGCAGTGTGCAAGGCCAGGTTGGATGGGGCTTTGAGCAACCTGGTCTAGCGGAGGGTGTTCTTGCCTCGGCAGTGGGGGTTGGAACTGGATAGGCTTTGAGGTCCCTTAACCCAAACCATTCTATAATTCTGGTTCTGTAACATCAGCGATTTAAGTTGATCAAACAGCCTAAATTATTCTACACATGATGGCTAGTTTCAGAGATGACAAAGTATTTTCTTCTCCTGACCATTCAAAATGTTTAATCATTTGGATCTTACTCCTAATATTGACCATAAGAATGAGAGAGTATGCTGGTTCTTATCATGGAAACAATGGTTTGCTAACAAGCAATTGAATTCTTCCCTGCTGATCACCAAACATCAGGTCCTAAAGGCTTTAGATACTCTGAGACTTGACTGTATTTGAAAATGCTGAATGGCACAGTATTAAAATAGTGGTAATCTTTCATATAACGAAGCTGACTGTCCCACATCCCATTGTCTCAATCTGCTTCAGAATAAGAACAGTGAACACTTCACTTAGTTGTCAGTTATATCACTGATTTCTGTCCGTAAGGAAGTCAGCTCTATAGGCTAATGATGGCATTTAACTGTGGTAAATCAATCTGTACCTACTTTATGCTTGTTCGACAGAGTTTTTTTCTTATTTCTCTAAAAATATTTTAAAAAAGCATTGAGTCCAATAACATTACAAGCATTGTTTGATTTGGAAGAGCCACAAATATGACTGGCTTCATACCACACAAACTGCTATACTGAAGGGTGGTATTACCCACTTATTTATAACCACCTAATGTTACCGTGTAAGGCTGAATCAATTAAAAAAAAAAGTTTCAGAACTGACAGGAATCTCTATAAACTTTGCTCTCTAGGAGACATAACAATAACATTCAGCCCAAATTAAGAAGTTTTTTGTCTTAGATTGGTTCAAACTATTTTTGGTGCAATTATACTGGACTTCCAGTTTTCCTGTAACCTAAGTATTACAAAAGGCCTTTTTTTGTATTTCATAAAACTCTAGAGAGCAACGTACTTTAAAGTTGAGTACAGCTACCAAATATAAACAATCAACATTTTGCTAATTGCTACATTCAATCTTAAGTCAAAATATAAGCCTCTCATACAGCTTCTACTTCCTGATTCCTTCTCAAGTCTGTAATCAGTGTATAGCTTGCAATGTGTTTCCCCTTCTTGCTTTCTTTCTACTTCTTGAATTTACATTTACTAAATTGTCCATTTCAGGCTTCAGGGAATGAGGCTCAGAACAAGACAAATGGATTTTCTAGTTCCTTTTTGTTTCTTTGTTCTTTCGTTTCCCCGAATATGGTGGCTGACAGGAATTGCTATTTTAGAAGAATGCCCAAAATTTCTACTGATGGTCTGTCCAAACTGGGTTATTCCATGAACTGAGGTGTTTGTCACTGAGAAAGGCTTTGTTCTGATTCCTTGGGGTGCATTACAATAGGAAACACTCCTAAAATATAAGGGACATTATTCGGGGAGATTCAAAATTAACTGAAGAGTACCTTGAGGCAGGTCAGCTGAAGTAGATTCACCAATAGGAAGATATTTCAATGGCTGCAGTGTGACAGCTCAGCAGGGAAGATGATTATCAAAACAAAACCGTATCAGACCCCAAGGAAACCATAAAATGGAGATATTTAGAAAATTATAGAGTTAAAGGACTTTTCCCACTCGAGTTAATTTGGGGAAAAAAAACCCCAAAGATAAAACCTCATGTTACAAAAAATCTAAATTGGTCAGAACCAATGCTGAAATTGATTTTTGGACAAGCTAAACATCATTGTACATGAAAAACTTTAGGGTTTTTTGTGGCTGTTTTTTTTAAAACTGTTTTAGTATACCAGGGACACTTTCCCCTCCTGTGATGATGATTCATGAATTAAGGACAGAAGACACTTTTGCATACCGTTTTAAGAAATTTTTGGATTCTGTAAGGAAACATATTTAATAGTTTATTAATTTCTTTTCTAGACTACTATTAGTTTACTATACATGGATATGGCAGTTTTATAGTCAAGAAACTAAACCAGAACATTAGTGACTGCAGGCTTCAAGGAATTCAGTAAGAAACTGTGTATCTACTTAAAAAACTCCCAGTATCATTTTTAGCAGTTTTCTTCAGTTACCAAGAGAATGGCATTAGTAGTATTCTCTAAGCACGGAGAAAACTGGGCACTCAAATGTCATCTTTCATTGATATTTATTACCTGTCATTAAAATAGTACTGAAAAGTATTGAGGTACAATATCAATCTAATTATTTTAGTGGAAAGTAAGAAAAAAAGTGATTTTTTTTCTCATCTAACAAATTCTGACACAGAAAATGACACCTGATAATGGCCACTATAAACAATTAAACCTGGGAAAAATAATAATAAAAATTATTACAGGCAGAGCATTTACTGATTTTCAAAATGGAGAAAATGAGCTAATTAGACAAGTCTGCATTTTGAAGGGATATTTTCCCTTACATAAGAAGAAAAGTATAAAGTGTAGTGTATTATATACTAATTCTCATAACCCAAAAGATACAGCTGTGCTTTAAAAAACACAGTGAAAATGTAATTACCTAATTTAGCTTGGTAAGAGCTACTTTTTCTTGGCTTTTTGCCCAGAATATGCTTATTCCTTCTGCAAAAACAGTATGGCAAACTTGAAAAATGAAAAGGAACATGTTGACGAGAGGCAAAACAGAGTATGCTCATTATAAACATAACACACTTAGGGATTACTGCCTTGAAATCAGTAATAGAAATTTGCATCAATCTGTATAGAGTAAAATCTTGGCAGTCAAAAAAGTGAAATCTTCAGTTTATTATTGACAAAACAGGAGCAGCCCTGGCCTGAGAGTATGTTTTAACACCATTCTGGAAAGGATCTCCCGAACTCCTGAGAATCTGAATTTTCACTTTTAGTGCTGTAGAAATCAAAGAGGTAGCTTACTCACTAAAACTTCACAGAAATTCTTGACTATCCATATATTAATATAAAATACTCAAAAGGTTATTTTATGAAGTTTTTTCCCTTGTACATCCAAGAAGAAACTCTACCATCTGACTGACCTATGTAACATTTTTTAGCTGGGATAATGCTGCAGTGGAAGATTAAGTAATGCAAAAAAAACAGGAGCTCCTAGAATGGCTATTTTTGTCTGCTGAGGGTGAATGTTTCAGAAATGTCCATCAAACTTTCAACTTTTACAGTGATTCAGGCACAACTTTTTTAAAAAAATGTATGGCAGAACTTGTAAAAAGTCTGATAAAAGGGCATACGTTATGTAAGAAAAATTCATTGCCACCTTTGGGAACCCTGCAGTCAGTTCTAGTGGGGCATATAGCCTAAACCATCTTATTTTCTGTTTAAGTAGTATGGAAAATGAAAATTACTGAAGTACACTGTTCCAGTGCCATAGTGCTAAATCTTTTTTATTCTCCATCTCTTAATGCACTGTTCATTAAATAAGTATCTATTCTATTACATACTCAAACTGTTTTGCCCACAGAATAGGTTTAGCAGTGAAAGTAATCATTTAAGTTTCTCCAATGCATCACACTATGGTATGACATTCACCACTTGGATGCTCTGCCCTAGTTTTTGCCATTCTACGCCAAGTCTTCTCAGCACCTTAAAGCAACCGCATGGAGAACTGTCCAAAAGCTTATCTTCTTCCATCCAGACCGGGAGTTTGTGGTTTGATCGTCACTGTCCAGCCAGTTCTTGATTCATTTTCCGTGGTAACGCAGACGGGTGGCAGCCGGTGCTAACTAAGGTTGCCGCTGCTGTCTGAGGACAAGGGGCCACGCAGGCTGGGCGAGCAAACACGTTCTTCGACTGCAAAGTCTAAGGCCGAGAGGGAATGGCTCCAGCCTGGGGCCGGGACTGCCCCAGACCAGCGCCAGCCGATGTGGGGGCGGGCTCCGTCACTGGCTGCGTAAGAGAGAATAAGGTGCCGTGGCGGCCGAGGGACCGTCCGAAGATGACCAGCCACTCCCCGAGGCACCCATGGTCGGCAGCACCCCGCGCCCAGCCGCCGAGCCCCGAGCGGCCGGTTACCGCAGAGCCCCACTGGGCGCCCGCCTTCCCCGGCCTCAGGCGGCGGCGGCGGCGGCGGCGGCGCCCCGCGCAGGCCCTCACCGGCACCCAATCAGCGGCCGCCGGCTTCCAACGCGCGCGTGCGGGGCCAGCACCACGTGACTGGCGGGGTGACTGGCGGGGTGCCGGGGAGGGGTGGGTGGGAGCGGCGTGAAATCCACATCCGGGTGAGGCCGCGCTGGCTGGGGCTCGCGCGCGCGGGGGCGGTTTTCCCGTGGTGGGGGTGGCGGGAGGGGGCCGGCAGCCCTGTGGCGGCAGGCGCGCAGCGCGGCGCAGCGCGGCGCGGCGGCTAGTGGCGGCGGGCTCCCGAGTCCCGCCGGCTGCGCAACCGGCTGAAAGTGAGAGGAGAAAGCCGCCTCCCGCCCTCCTGTAAAGGCTGCCCACCCGCGCCGAGCAAGCCTAGCAGGGGGGTGCGGGCTCTGTTTCCAGTTGGTTCCTCGCTTTCCCTTCATCGGGGCGAGGAGGAGGCCTGGTACCGCGGAAGTAGAGCCTGGCGTCTCTCGGCCGGGCTTGTATTCATCTGGCTCCTCTGATGCTCCACCCCCCTCCGCGCCCGCCCGTCCAAGCCTTACTTGTGCCATAGCTACAGGCCACCAGTGTTGGTATCTGTGTGCTGTAGTGGCTGTTCTTACTGATGTGACCTCAGGGTTGCTACAAGATGGGGGGGGGGGGGAAAGGGGGGTTAAAAGTAGTTAGGAGGAACAACAGGAGCTTTCCTTCTCTGCACCCGAAAATCGATAGCCCCTTCAACAGGAAGGAGAACCTTGTGAATAGTTCTCAGGCCCAGAGATTTGGAAATCTTGGCAGTGATTTCTCTTGCGCCTCCCCTTCAGCGGCCAAGCTGTGCATGGTCAAGTTTTCAAACATGGTCTGGAATCTTTAAGTTGTAGGGAAATACTTTGAGGTTTTTTTAATGAAGTGCTTGTGTGCCTACTCTCTTACTAAAATGGAGTCAGGTGTTGAAGTGTTTCTGAAAATCTATCTGAATCTTTAGACATCTAAAACGTTCTCTGTAAATCTGGTCTTCAAAGGGGTTAGGATTTGAGCCTTCTCATCAGTATAATAGGGATGACTCTATCCTCTTGATAGCTCAGCACCTGATCTTAACCCTTTCCTCTGGGTTATTTCCTTGAACTTTCTCTGCAGGTTTGGTTCTTTTCAGGAGGCTACAGTTTCTCTTAAAAGTAATTTTCCTTTCCTGTCTTAGCAGTTCTTTTTGCATGTCAACTGCACTGTGTAAATACACTTCTTGCTATCTTATTGAAGCATTATAGCTTAACTTTGTATAGTTTTTGTCACAGTACTTGAACACCTGTTTTTGTAGCCTCACTTAATTAGTTTTGTTAACAATGCTTTCTGGCTGTTTTGCTTTTTTCTGCTCTTCATATTTTGCTCTTCTGCACACGTTTCTTAAACTTACAACTTTTTTCGGAGTCCACCTGTATCCATGACTTGAATGTCTAACTAACTTGGTGCTAGTGTTCTAGTACTTTTTTAAAGATTTTATTTGAGGATGTTAGTTTCACAGTCACTCATACAGGGAACAGATAGCTGAGTATTTTCACACAGTGTTTGTGGAGTAGTCAAAGTCTGTTAACAGCAGTGAACTCCGTGCTGGTAGGAGTTGAAATAAGAAAAATCACATCAGTGTTTAAACAGGTGATGCCTGGATGATCAATGAGGAAGTGCAAACTTATTTTACAAACTGTTCGGAAAGGAAGGTGACAAAACCCAGGAGACTAGGAGAGTAATTCACATGTCTTTGGGATTAACTTCACCAATAAGGCTGTTAGTCTGGGACATCACAACATCCACATGCACATTCCTTCTCCTTTAAACTTGTGATGGTATTTTACTGTAGCTCATCGAAGTAAGTAGGTATGTTTTGTACCCACCAGCTTGAGACAGTGAAGGTTAAAATAGAGTCTGTCACCTTTGGACATGTTTTTTATCCAACTCTATTTTGACCATTGCTATATTTAAGCTTAAGGATTTCTTTCAGTTTAATTTTACCTACAGATAGAAATGATTCAAAACAGTACACTTTGTGACACATTTACATCTGTGATGTTCACACATACACATCTACAAGGATTTTGAGACCTATTGATCAGTCGGTGCCGTACTGGTACTCAATTCAGTTTAAGTACTTCATTGGGGGTTGTATTAGATGACCTTTAATGGTCCTTTCCAACCTAACACATTCTATGATTCTATGATTTAGTTATGGGCTCCCTGATTGCCTTCTGCATGTCTTTGAACACCATGGGCTGTTAGACCATCTCCTTTGCATTTCTTTCCAAGTGAGACAACTACTGCCAGAACTTGGCGAAGAATATATGTCTAGACAGTGTTAGCTGTTTATGTGGTGTCAGGCTGACGTTCAGGATGATGATAGCTGTATAGATTTGTAGGTGCCAAAATACAGTTGTGCTGTAACACATATTTCTGGTCCAGAGGAACAACTGGATTGCAGTCTTAAGAGCAATAACTGGCATTCTCCAGATGTTTACAGAACTGCTAAGACATCTAAGTATGGTGTGTATCTGAGCAGTTGGCTTGATTCCTCCTGGCTTACTGAAACCAACTTCCAGGAAAGCTTGCAACACCAAATGGAAAAAAGTTTGTGGTGCGATGGAACCAAGCTTTTTATGAATCTTTAAGTGTAAAGTTCACAATACCTCTTGCCCATGTTTGCTTGAGCCTGTTCAGGTTCACGAGGTGGTTTTTCAGTCTGCAGGGGTCTGATATGCTTGTGTGTTTTACAATCTGATATTGCCAGTTTGTGCCATTTTGTACTCTTCAATGACCTTACAAGAACGTTCTTTCTGCTTATGTAAAACTAATATGATCCTAATAATGAAGGAAAAATCTTCTGTTAAACAAATCTTGAAGTTTTTTTTTTTAGCTATAATTTTTGTGTAGGGCATTTTCCCTGTAATGCTAGGGGTTTCAGGTTGCTGACAGTTGTAAATTTAAAGTCATGCAGACTAAATCTACCTTTAAGTGCATTGTAAATGGTAGATTATCTATAAAGTATTGCAAGATGTGTTTCAGACATTGTATTTTAACATCTGTTGCATTTCACTACTTTGTTACTTTGAAATATATACAATGTATATATCATAGATATATATATATATATGTATTAGAAATTCAAGGTATGGGCTGTTTTCCCATTTTGGTTATCTCACAGTTCTAATGGCTGAAGATTTATTTGGAAATAACCCTTGCTTGAGTTCGTAAAAATAAATACCTTAAATTTTAAAGTTGGATTTAGCTTTTCTTATAAGGCCTGGTATGACCTCAGTCTCCTGGTATCCCTTAAGCAATGATACCTGTTCTCTGGACCTGTGTCTCCAGAAGTGGTGCTCTTTCTGTGGAAAGTTATTTGTAGTTTTCTTCATGTAAAATAAAACAGTATGTAGATGATTTAAATGTACAGTGGTATCCATGTTCTTTCTTCCTGCAGAGTCTGGGATTGTCCAATATGAAGACTTTTGCTCTTCTGACGTAGTGAGCTCTTTTACATTGTTCAGTTGACAGATTTATTTTTGGAGTGATTGAAATGAGTTCTGGGGGTTCTGTCCACTCTTTTGATGAAGCCAAGACTTAAATATGTAAATTCCATTATAGGATATAGTTGGAGAAGCAGGTTTACGTTCACATAAATTTCTTTGTAAGCAATTGCAGTGAACGCTTTGAATTAAAGTGAATTAAATTTTTTACTTTACATGTACTTGCTTGTTAAAGTGATGATGGATATTCCTAAAGATATTTTTAGAGATGGCATTTTTATAGAACTCTTCTGCAGTTTTTTAGCAGCTGGATGTGGCATCTGTTTGCCTTAGTTTATGTACATGAGGCAAATATTTCCTGTTGATCACACTGTTACAGATACTGTCTAGTAAACTTTTGAAGCTTTTTGTAACAGAGCTGGAGGAATGGTCATAATATTTATAAAGGCATTTTGGATTCTTGGAAAGAAAATGTTACTCATGCCTGTACAATGCCTATATAAGAAAAGTGGGTTTTGCTATTTGTCATTAAAGGGACTGCAGTTTGTTTTTTGTATGACTTCTGGAGAAGATTCTGGAAATTACTTTACTTTAAGTTGGTAATTTCAACTGATGTAAAATATGTCTTCTGTCACACTTGCACCAAGTTGTAAGTTGTAGGTTTAAGTAAATCAAGCATGTCTGAACCATAGTGCTTAGTATCAAAAGATTTAAAATTTTAGGCAGTTTATTGGAAGCTGACTTTAAAAGTGTCCATTTTAAATGGTAAAGGATTAAATTCCAATTTTTAAGGTTCCCACTAGCAAATCTGGTAACAGTTTTACCAGTAGATTAAAGAACCAAATTTGGATGTTTTAGCTAATTTTTGTGAATCTCCTTGTCTGGTAACATATGGCATGGTGATACTCCAATATTAACTAGTCAGGCAAGTTTTAAAGTGCAGTGAAATATAAGTCACATGTCCGTTTCACCCACCTTTAGACTCCAGGACTATTGCTTTTGTTATTTGAATGCAGTCCTTCTGGAAAAGATGGCAGGTTTTTGTGCATATATGTAAACTAATTTTAGGTGACTATGCAACAGTAATGCTTTGGGCTTTTTGTTTGTTTGCTTTAGGAAAAAGTAGTTAAAATAATTGTGCTGGTAACATGGGTGGTTCCAAATTGTGGCTCTTGCTTCTGTTCATCTTCCCATTGGATTATAAGGCTGTTGTAGATACTGTACAGGGCAAAGCAATCTATGCTGGAATACAATTCTTGTAGTCCATGGAATACAGTTGGAAATTGGCAGTAAGGGCTGAAAATATTAAAAACTGTTTTCTTTGGAAACTGGACATAGGGTGTGCAAGCACATGTTAAGGTACAAAACGTCCAAACACAATTTTTTCCAGTTGGAAAACTGCTAATTTCAAGGCTGAAGCCCTAAATCTGTTGCTTTATTGCTTTTACTTCAAAAAAGGACTTAAAAAGGGATTTATTGTGAAGTGTTATTTCTATAAAAGCAGTTCACAGTGGCATTACCACAGAGGATATCAATAGTTGAGTATGCTTATTGGTTATGTTTCATTTTTTGTACATATTTTGAAGAATTTTACACTGTTTATGATGTATTGCATTCTTAAAAGTTGTTATGTAACAACATGGCCATGGCAAGGCATTGTAGTCCTTGTGCTTCTGTCATATCAAAAATCATACAATTTGCCCTCATTACGCTTCTGGTGAGCCCTGAAGTGCTCAGGCAGTTGGACCAGATGGTTATGTTAGTCTCCTTCCAAGTGAAATAGTCTGTTCTATGAACACTTTGGGGAAGAGAAACAGCTCTGGGTGAGGGTACTGAACAAACGGGAGCTGAAAGGGGTGACAAGTAGTTACTGTAAGCTATGGACTTTTCAAGAAAATAACTGCTGAAGAGATACTTGCTGTTGTGTTTGTTCTCTTGGGCATACTAAAGTAGGAGAAGTAGTAGACGTATCTGGGGAAGAACCATGTAGCAAGAACATGTAGCAGTAGGACCGGGGGGAAGATTTTAAACCAGAAAAGGGTAAATTTAGGTTGCATATTAGGAAAAAGCTCTTCAATATGAGGGTGGTAGATCACTGGAACAGGTTGCCCAGAGAGGTATCAGAGGCCTCATCCCTGGAGACATTCAAGGTCAGGTTTGATGGGGCTCTGAGCGACTTGATCTAGTGAAGATGTCCCTGCTTCCTGCAGGAGGTTGGACTAGATGGCCTCTAAAGGTCCCTTCCCACCTAACACATTCTGTGATTCTATGAGATCTGTAAGGTGAGCGGGTTTAGACGTACTTCACCTATTCTAACATATACATATGTATATATATATACCTATTCTAACACATACAGAATAGGTACCTGCTGTCTGGGAAAAGCTCATCATTATCCTTGCTGAGGTGGGGGTCCATGCTTGGGGTCCTGGTGCTATGTTTGGCTTTTCACAGTGTCCAGAGGTCTCTTTGTCAGTCACTACCCCCTGAGCCTACCTGCAGAGGATTACTGTTACAGTCTCTAAAGGCTCTTTAAAAAAGACTGAGAATTGTTCAGGGATTGCCCTGTGCCTTCATTGGGCAAAGTATATTACAGACTTCGTCTTAAAGGGTGTAGATGCCTCCTACAAATGGACTGGGCTTCTGAATTCTCTGTCCATATATTTGCACGAGACGTATCTTCTCTAATGCTGAAGAAAGCTTAAAGCCATGAAAATGTCAAGAGACAAGTGGGGTTTCCTCTGGCTTTATGTAGCCATCTAAAGGGAATGGTAATACCATGGCAAAGTGATTCTGCAGTATATAATCATATAAATTAATCCCAGTTTGATTCAGGCTATAAGGAAAAACATTAGGAAAAATGTAAAGGAAGCAATGTATTTATTTTTTTCTTCCCACAAAAATTATCTTTGAGGGAGATAAGCAGACTTCATTTAGAATGGGACTGTTTATAACCAGAGGGTTGGCAGTTCTCTGAGAGTCTGGTGGATTTCACTTTGTTATGACAGAATTTGTACTTTTTTCACTAATTACAGTAAGCTTAGCTAATGCTTTCTGTATTGTTAATGTTGTTAATAATGAATTAATGAAAGGTAACCCCCAAAATTTAAATATTAATTTTTATTAAAGTTCTTATATTGTTAAATACATTTTAAAAACCCCATGTTTTGCTAATTGGAAAACTCATTCAAACTTATGGGACCACTCATGTTAGAGAGGCACAGAATGCAGATTTTAATTTCCATTCAACAGTATGTGGAGATGTGAGAAAGCATCAGTAGGATCATGTTGTCATTGTGCTTGTGAAGATCTTGTTCTGAAAAATAATTAAAGGACTCAAATTTTTCTAAGGGTCTTTGTTTTCTAAGTTGAGATTTTTTTTTAATTTTTGATGCTCGCTGAGTTTTTAATCATGTGATTGTGATGAAAATGTTTTCAGTATTTAAGATAAATGTTACTGCAGGAAGTGTAAATATTTATCAAATTTAAGTTCTTTTGTTATGGAATAGAATGAATAATTTTATATTACAATTCTTTAAAAAGTTTTCTATTCTTAAAATGAGAACAGATTATAATATGGTTTTATAATTAGATTTCCATCTAATTATAAATTAGATTTATTAGTCCTGGGAAGCTGGACACTCTTCAAGAAGGAAATCTTAAAGGCATGGAAGCAGACCATCGCTGTGTGCCAAAGATGAGCCAGCAAGTAAGAAAACTGACCTGGCTGAACAGAGAGCTTTGGCTGGAACTCAGGAAAAAAAAAAGGAAGCCCCCATAATCCAAGGGGCAATGGTTATCGACCTGCTACACCGCTTAGACACACACATAAGAGTATGGAGCCAGATAAGATCCAGCCAAGGGTACTGAGGGAGCTGGCAGAAGTGCTCACCAAGCTACTTTGAATCATTTATCATCAGCTAAGTGGGGAGGTCCTGGTTGACTGGAGGTTAACAAATGTGACAAGAAAGGCTGTAAGGAGGACCCAAGGAACTACAGACCTCTCAGTCTGACCTTGGTGCCAGAGAAGATCATAGAATATGTCATCTTGAGTGCCATCACATGGCATATACAGTACAACCAGGTGATCAGGCCCAGTCAGCATGGGTTTCTGAAAGGCAGGTCCTGCTTGACTAACCTGATCTCCTCCTTCTATGCCAAGGTGATCCACGTAGTGGATGAAGGAAAGACTGTGAATGTTGTTTACCTGAACTTTAGTAATGCCTTTTCCCACAGCACTCTCCTGGAGAAACTGGCTGCTAATGGCTTGGAGAGGCATCCTCCTCGCCGTGCCCAAAGAGTCATGATGAATACAGTTAAATCTACTTGACAGCTGGTCACAAGTGGTGTTCCCCAGGGCTCAGTACTGGGGCCAATTCTCTTTTGTGTATATCAGTGATCTGGACAGGTGCATTGAGTGCACCCTCAGTGAGGTTGTAGATACCCAGTTATGTGGGAGTGGTGGTTGGCTTGAGGGTAGGAAGGCTATACAGAGGGATCTGATAGGCTGGATTGGTGGGGTGAAGCCAACTGTATGAGTTTTGACAAGGGTCAATGCTGGGTCCTGCACTTGTATCACAACCACCCCATGCAACACTACAGGCTTGGGGAAGAGTGGCTAAAATGCTCCCTGGAGGAAAAGGACCTGGGGATGTTAGTTGACAGATAGCTGAACATGAGTCAGCAGTGTGCCCAGGTGTTTTAGAAGACCAATGGTATCCTGTCTTTTATCAGAAATAGTGTGGCCAGCAGGACTAGAGAAGTGATGGGCCGTCTGTACTTGGCACTAGTGAGGTTGCACCTCGAGTACTGTGTTCAGTTTGAGCCTCTGACTACAAGAAGGACATTGAGGTGTTGGAGCACATCCAAAGGACAATGAATTTGCTGAAGGCTCTTTCCACAAGTCTTATGAGGAATGGCTGAGGGAACTGGGATTGTTTAGGCTAGAGAAAAGGAGTCTGAGGGGAGACCTTTTCACTATGTGCTGAAAGGAGGCTTTATCCAGGTGCGTGTTGGTCTCTTTTCTCAAGTAATAAGTGATAAGAGAAGAAGAAATGGCTTCAGGGTGCACCAGAAGGGATGCCAAGCATTGGAAGTGGCTGATCAGGGAAGTAGTAGAGTCACCATCCCTGGAGGTATTTAATGTGGTGTTTTGGGACATGGTTTAGTGGTGGACTTGGCAATGCTAGGTTAATGGTTGGACTCAAGGGTCTTTTCCAACCTGTATGATCCTGTGATTCTATTCTGTATTTCTCTACAGCAATTTCCTTGTTGGTTGAGTAAGAGACTTCCAGCGATTTTAATTAATGTGTTTCTGTGCTAAGTTAGGTAGTAAATGAGTTGGTTTTTTGTTAGGCTGCTAAGCCTGCACAGAGGACTTCAGTCAACACGTAATATTAATGCTGCGGTTACGACTTTTTTCTCATGATCTTCTCCTCCGAGAAGTTTGTCCAAGGAGCAAAGTTATAGTCCATTTTCAGTTTTGTCTATTCAGGCTGAATATGTGGGTGTTATTTTTCTGACTGCTCACTCACACACTAGAGCAAGGGGCTAAGAGGTTGTTGATTAAATATACTTCTAATTGTGATGTTATGTGCAAAGTATGAGCTGTGAAGAACAGTATAATTTATTTAAGTTACTGTTAATGCTGTACCATCTGCCTCCCTCAGGTGTTTGTGTCTGGTTACAGTCCATTGAAATGCACATGAAAGTCATACGTTGCTACCAGAAGTGTAGCTTGTATTTAAAAGACTGTTACTCCTGGAGAGAGTAGCAGTTCTGATTATGTTTGCTAGAAGACATCCATTGGCATAATAGTTGGTGAATTTTATATTCAGAGTACCATCTAGATCAGAGAAGTAAGTGGGTTTGTGTGTTACGTGTTATGGTTGAGAATTAATGTGTGTGAGAGAGTAATAACAGCAGTTATTTGAACTTCAATTAGGGACCTTTAAATAGTACTTATTCATTGCTAGTCAGTTCTTGCTGTCTTCCAGGGTGCAAAAAGATAGCTTTTTATTCAAAGGAAAATAGCACTATCTGTGCTTTTCTATTAATATTTCTGAAAAGCCTCTAAGGCAGTTTGCACTTAAGAGGTTATTTAGTGATTGTGACAAGGAGTCCTTAGGTCAGTTGGCAGTGGTAATGGCAAACTTAGTCAAATTGCAGTACGAAACTACTAAATCGAAACTGAAGTGCTTTGAATATTGATGTAGAAGTCCCTACTAACAGTGTACTTCTGAAACAGTCTTGGTGTCTAAGTGTATACATGCCCTTGACAAGTAGACAAATGTTAAATTCACTCTTACACTACTCCTCTTCTGCTTTCCATTAAGGGTCCTTCAGAGCCCATTGAAGTCTTTGTAGGATGGGGGACACAAATATGTACATATCGAAAGTAATTGGGAAAATACTGATCTGAGCTTGATCTGTTTGAAATATACTTCTAGTACCAGTACAAAATCTAGTAGGATTTTGTTGCTTACAGTGCTTTCTGTATATGCTCTAGATTCTGAAGTTCAGTTTGCTTGTAAATAAATTAATATACTTAATAACTGCTAAATATAACAAATAATGTGTTAAATTATTACAAGTTAATTCCAGGTCTCTTTAAGGTTTCTGAATAAGGTGAATGCAGGTATAAGCTATCTGATATTCTGTGTATTGTCACCAAAACTTGGTCTTACAGTTCTTTACAGCTGAATTTTTCCTCATAAATATTTTGCCAGAACATACTGCTAGAATTTATTTCTTTTATTTTGAGGCTTGAAGGAAAGATGGGAATCTACATTACTTTGAATTTGTTTTAGTATCCTTTTATATTATATAGCTACATTTTTACTTAACTTTCTTCTATGTATTGCAGAAGACAATCCAGTCTTTTTGGTGTTTTGGTTTTTTTTTTCTATTTTCTGAGGAAGAGACCTACAGTCACTTATTTGCACTAGGCTTGCTGTTTTTCAAAATTTTAACAGCACTTTCCTATGTTACAGTTCTTCAGTTTAGTGTGTGTGTATAGAGAGAAATAAACTGGAAATCCTGTCTCTGAGGATTGGAATTTAGTGTAGTTTTAGATGGAAAACAAAATATTTTAACATATACTTGCCAGTTAGGCTTTTAAAAGGACTTTCCATGGGGTACAACTTCTGAAATAATGCAGAGCTTCTAAAGATGTTTCCATTCTATAGACCTGCCACGGTCAACTTGCTTTTTGTTTATAAGCTGCTGGAGCAACAATCAGTATCTTGGCCTGATCAACTGTCGGTTGAAGAAAAGTTATAGTTAGATTGAAATGCTGGTTTTCAGCCAAGTCTTGTGGCCCGTGATATGTTCTGCTGGTGGGTTCTCAAGTTTTGCTGGTGTTTCTATACGTTACATGGTAAACTTCACCTAGTTTGTTACTTCTTTTACTTTATTTTGTATCCCCCTAAACAAGTTCTTGCACATTTTATTAGCCCTAAGGTACAGTAACATAAAATGACCGTGGAAAGGGTCTCAGAAACTGAATTTAAACCCACTTTTGTTTAAAAGTTACAGTCCTCTTAATATTCAATTTTTGTATAAATTATTTTAAATTACTGTATCATGAATGTTAAAATAAGATACTGATATTCTAGCATCAGATTAATTTTATTGTTGGAAGATTAAAATGTAGGATTAAAAAAGGACTTCCATGAATACTCTTTTTATAGTTTAATGATGCTTGAAAAGTCATACAGCTGTCTAACTTCATTAATAATAAAGATACCTGAGATTTGGTGTGGTTATCCTTATAAATACACACTTGATGCCTTTGATGATTACAAGGAGGGTAAACTTGCCGTTTGTTGAGGTTGAAAGAGCAATACTGGCTCTAGAATCACATTTTCTTTAAAAGGGGAAGAGACAGGAATTAATGTGTTTGAAAATTTAAAAAAAAACAGAGGCAAATTATATTTAATTTTGGAAAGTATTAAATGAAAATTAACTGTGTGCCTTGAAGAGTTTGATATACATAGATCCTTTTTAGTTCACTGTCTGAAAATAAGTGCTTACACTCTCTCTTTGCTTATCTGCATATACCCAGACACATATATGTTGCTGCAGTGGTGCATACATGGTTGAACAAAGTTAATAGCTGGCTTTTTTGTTGTGGTGAATTTTTTACATTATATCAAGCAGAAATTATGTTATATAAATGATTAATACTTTAAGGGCACACTTTTAGAAGTAAATCACCTTCGTCATGCGTTTGAAAGGGGCCATGGTAATATTGTTAGGAAATTAACTTACCAGTCAAAGGTTTAAAAATGTTTTCACATGGGTGAAGGTACTGACCTGCTGGATTGCCTTAAAGTATTCTGGAATGTGTTTAAGACAGATTTTGGAAGTTGTTCTATCCAGTTATTGTAGTTTGAACTGTATTAAAAAACCTGTTTTGGTAAAATGGATGCATATCAAAGTTGAGTAAAGAATACTGAGTAGCAAGAGTAGTCAAAAAAAAAATATTTACTTTTCATTACTGCTTTGCTACGTGTTATATGTAAAACACACAGAGAAATGAAATTATTACCTAATGTAACTCAATAGTTTTTCTTAAAAAAGTTAAATTGTTGGAAAAACATAATACATTTTTATTTTAAATGGTCGTCTTCATGTAGCAGCTAGGCTTAAATTTTTCAGATTTCTCCGTAGCGTAAAATACACTGATCTGATTACAATGTCTAGTGTAGAAATCTAGATAGTAAATAAGAGTTTATATTAAAAAAAATATTGTATGTCAATATTGGAGCCTGTGGAAAAGTATACATATCTGTATTTAACCTGGTTAAGCTACAAATGGCTATGGAACATCTGGAGCTTGTAAAACTGATGAAGGATAGAGTACTGGCAGTATCTTTGTTGCAGCGAGGGCTACTCTATAGTTCCTGCTTATTAATCCTGGTTCCCCCACTAGGTTTGAATTATAGAACCACATGCTAAATAAAGAAGTGAGAGAAGGGTGAAAGACCAAGAGTTTGCTGAGTTGTATTTAGTTTTAGTCTTCTGGCAGACTGCACCTCCCGTTCAGTATCCTGGTGACAGACAGCCAGGCTGTGCTCTGAGCTGCTCTCAGTAAATGAACTAGGCTTGAATTTCTGAAAATTATTTTGGCATTTTGGATTAAAAAAAATATTTTTCTTTGTTCTTATTTAGTGAAATATTTATGGTAATAATTTTCCATTCCACACTCAGCAATATTTATCCTGGGAAAAAAGTGGTTTGAGTATAGAAGTAGCCTAACATACTATTCATAATGTGTGAAGGAAAATGGCTGTGATTTTTCTGTTAATATCTTTTTAACAATCTAGTATTTTTAGAAAATGACTCAATTATCTGAAATTGTCCATTCAAAAAAGGTTTCTTTCCTTCAAGTCTCTAAAGAAAATTAGAGTAATTACCTGGAACTTTTAATTGTTAAATGTATGTTTATATTTTATTGTTTATATTATTATTGTTATTAATGAATGTAAGTGTAGGGTATTAATGGTTTTTGTTCAGTTATTCAAGCTTTCTGTCACTGACTTTAGTCAAGCTAAATTTGTCTTCATCAGTAATTTTGCTGACTAAAGACTGCGTAATTGCCCAGTAAATAATGTAGTTAAAAGATACCACTCTACATCTAGCTTGCTCTTTGGAGCCTGAATGTTCTGCCTCTTCTGCCTGTTTTCTCAGTGCTGCCAGAATTACTGCTTCTGCATAGTAATTTTTGGATAAATTTCAGTAGTTCTTGTTAAATGTTGCTGGTTTCTAAAGATGTTAAGCTCTGTGAATATATAAAAGCCCTGTTAAATAATTCCATGAGTTCAAGTGTATGATACACAAATTCACTACAGTTATTATTTTGTTCTTGTATATGTAGTCTACATGCATGGTAGTTTTATACTTTAGGATGAATATATGTTGGTTGTGCATTTATTTCCAGTTTAACAAAGGTCTTGGAGGATATACAAAACTGATTTAAAAGAAGCTCCATGGGAGAAAGAAAAAACAGGTTTTGTTAGGCTGGGAAGATGTGGGAGCATTTTGAATTAGGCCCATCTGTGGTGAATGGAGGCTTGTCTGCATGTATTGCCCATACTTCATAAACTTTGTGCTTCCACTTTATTCTTCATCTTAGCTGTGAGGCAATGTATGCTTTAAGAATTACCTGGGTTTTGAGTATATGCTTGCTAGTGTAATATGGGGAGGGATATCCTTATTCCTCTAATGCCACATTGCCATCAGTGCCATCATGGCTGCAAAGAGAAGCACTGTACAAGGCAGAGGCATTTTGACAGTGATCAGCATTGGCTCAATAGCCCAGAATGTTTTTCTCTGGTTTTGGAAGGATGTGCTTGCTAAGCTTTCTATATGACAACATTTTAACTGCTAATAGAACGGAAGTTCTACAGATCTTGGAAAAGAAAGTCATTGGTTTTGTGCTTCTAGGGCATGCCTGGCATGCTTCCTGCCTGGCTTTGTAGGCTAGCTAGAGAAGGAGACGGAATTTAATAGATTATAGGATGGGTGGAGAATCTGGTTGGTATCTTGTCTGTTTGGGGTGGGGGAAGTTTAACTCCTTTAGAATGACAAATAATTTTTGCTTAACTCATCAGTAAACATTCTTGATATCACTGTCCTCATCGCATACTTGGTACCTAAATTATTTAAATGTCCTGGTAACTTGCTGAATATGGGACCCCTTAGAAAATATCTTCCTCTTTTTGAAATGTGCATGGTAGTGCTTATCTATCCTTGTCAAAAGCTTTGGAACTTGAGAAGAGTGTTCTAGAATTACATAGTAGGTATAAAGAATCAACTTGGGAGAAAGAAACTATTTTAAAGCATTGTGCTCTGATTGAAAAGGATTTAGCTGTTGAGCCCTAGTATCATTTGCATTCTGGCCTCATCTGTGAGCTCTGCTCCCAGCTTCTTCATCATATTACCAAGGCATCAATGGCAATCAACCTTTTCTGTTAGAAGTAAATATATTTTTCTTGATTGCAACAGAGAGCATACAATTATGATAATATCTATTTGATCAAAGGTCGTGTGATGAAAGTGTTGTGTTACATGCTTAGGAGTACACCAAAATGAAGAAAAAAAGGAAAGATAATCTATTCTGGCAGCAGTGTTTTCTGTTGGAAAGCAAATTAGCGTTTTTATTATACTTTTTCAAGATCCGGAGTTGGGCAATGTGAAACCTGTCCAGTTTGCTTCATAAGAGTCATATGAAAAAGAATTTAAAATCATATGTTGGGTTGCTTATCCATGAATTAAATGGTTTTTTTAGGAGAATATGAAAAACAAAATTCATTGGCTTGGCCTGTGGGGGAGAAAAAAAGACATCAGTTAATCTTTTCAAGTATTGCTAAAGGGAGAAAAAGGTGTGATGATGATGCATTCTATTTCTCTGTGGGAGGGAGTTATGCCTGGTCTTTTCTCCTTCTAAAATATATTCAGAACATGAAAAACAAAGCATTAAAAGTTTTTAAAATGAACAGTTGTGTTTTATTGTAGCATTTTTATTAAACTTTCATTGAATCTGAATTTCTAATACAGGGAAAATAGTATGGTTGTTGAATATGTTCTGTTTCAAGACTAGCAACGGAAGCGTGTAAAATCAGTAAGACTTGAAAATCAAAATTTTTATTATTTCTGATAGTATCTCATGTCAGAAAAATAGGTTAGTATCATTTTCCTGCCTTAAATTAATGCCATGCTCCTATGAGAAATACTGGACTTCCAGGTTTTGTAGGAAGCTGAGGGGAGGAGTTTTATTAATTGCAAAAGTGAGCCTTCTTGTTTATTAGACATACAGTAAAGGAATGCTATTTATTTTTATTTAGTATAATCGATATCACCTCCTGTTCTGCATAATTGGGTAACCATGTACTAGTTTTGGTTTTTTTTTTCCCATGGATGGATGGTAACCTGTCAGCTTTTCTAATACAAAGATAGAATAATATTCTGTAAACTGTGACATTTGGTAGTTTTTACAAACTACTTATGCACAATTTAAAAGAAAAGAATATCCTTTTCATAATAGATAACTATGAGATTTACTGAGTATACTTTATATTTTGACTTTTAATATTTTTTCTTTTTAATTGAAAGAAAAGGCTGGATTTCAACTACGTATCAAGGTAGTCTACTGAATCTTTGTTGTTTACATGAAAAAATATTTTTCTGGTGGAAGTAGTGCTGGGTTTTAGAATTAGGGATTAACTTGGCACCATGTTTTCCTAGGCAGTATATCATGCCAAAAAATATCCTGTTTTTTGTTTGCTTTCTGTTTGGATTTTTGTTTATAGAGGGGTTTTTTGTGTTGTTGTTTAGTTGGTGTCTGGTGGGTTTTTTTTAACAAAAAACTCCGTCTTTTTTCTGTAAAGGTTATATTCTTTCCTAATATGTAAGGAATTAAGCACTCTTATTAGCATTAATTAAATTGGTTTGTACAAGTTACCAGAAGTTCATATGAGTATGTATTCAAAGACATGTTTTTGTTTGACATGTTGTCTTGTCAAAATGTTGCTATGATGCTCTGTTACTAAGACTCAGCCAAACCTCCTATTTTCAGGTATCCAATTCTGTGACGAAGTTCCCTTGAGGTGGAACTTGGAGGTTGTTACTCTTCAAAAGCTTCTCCCCGCATCATACAGTCACCACTTTCTAAGTTCTAGTAAAAGACATTAGTGTGATTTGCAAATTAAAAAATAATTGATTGCATTTAGGACTGCTGGATATTAACAGAAAACAATAGAGAAGCAGAAATGTTTCAGTTGTTAGTCTAAGTTCTTGAAGCTTCGTAGTATTTTAAGTGTAAATACATTTGAAATGCCTGTTATCCTTCTGCTTTACTTTTAAAGCCTTAATTTCTTAGGTTTATCAAACGTGGACTTTAGAAGCAACATCACTTTGTCCTAGCATTCCCAAAGCCTTAATGATAGATGTTTTTGACCATTAATTTCTTTGCTTCCAAGTAAAAAGATTGCGTTACATGAATAAGCACTTTACAGAAATAAAGTATATAGTTGGATTGCCCAACTGCATGAGTCTGCAACTCTTCAGACAAAAGCACTAAATACCAAAGTACTGTATTTATCAAAGCCAAGAGGAAGATATAGGCTGAGACTACTAAAACTGGCTGAAAAAAACCTCAATTCATTATGAAATGTTGAACTTTTCTTTTTGAAAACATAATTGCTATTGTAGATATCTTACCATATTCAAATTGTGCAATGTGATGATTTTTAGGGAGGTTTTTTAACAAATTTGTGAATTAACTGTTTTATGTTACTTCCAGAGAAGAACCATGCACACAAAACTTGTCTGTCTTGTCAAAACTTTTTTCTTAATGCTAAGTTTACTTCAGCTTTCTTCAAGAAAAATCTCTGAGTACAGAGATTTGTCTATGACGTTTTTATTTGAACTTGTGATGAAAAAATGCCATTAGGGATTTTTTGCTATTTTTATTCCTCCTACAGTGGTGAAAATTTTGAAAGGTATCTTTAATGATTCTCTCTTGAAGTTGGTCAATTTATCATTAGCAAATCCAGCCCTAAAGTGATTCTGGACAGATGTTGGTAGCTATTAGAACAGTTCGCTTGAGAAGCAGTCTCAAAGGTGGATCAATTCTTTTACACCCTCTATTTCTATGATTATGTATTTTTATTTTTCAACTACTTTATGTTGGATAGAACAATGCATGGAAGGGATGTCAGGAGGTTTTCCAATGCAAAACTCTACAGGTCAGATGAGAGCAGGTGGCTCACAGCCCTGTCTGGTTGAGTTTTGAATATCTTTAGGGATGAAGAGTCCACAAGGTCTGTGGTCAACCTGTTCCAATCTTTGGTCAGAATTTTCATTACTCAAATTTTTATCCTCTGAATCTTGCCCTAATCCTTGTGCATCTACAAAAAAAAGCTACTTTTTGAGGGCTTTTAAGGGAGTATGGGAGATGGCTTGGTGGGGGGAGAGGTTTTTCCTACAGAAAACACGTGTTTGAATGATATCAACTTTATCAGACTTTGTGCAGCAACGTGTGTACAGTTTGTAAAAGATTGTCGCTTCTGAGGTAAAAAGATATTTATGATAGAGAAAGTTTATGGAGGGACGTTAGAGAAATTTAAAAAATCAGTTAACTTTGTGTTCCCTCATTTTGATATTGAAACAAAAAATAGTCTTTTCATGTTCTGGTCTCAAGAAATGCATTATGGTGAAGACTGAAGACCTTGGAAGTACTTTCTATAAAATCCCGAGTTACTCAAGTTGTTAGAATTCAGTCTTGAGAAAGTGTCCATAGATCTGGAGACACAGAAATAAATTGAATAATGTGGTAATATACTTCTGGTGGAGTTGATAATGAAAAAGTTGGAATTTTCTAAGTGGAAAATTCTTAAAGTTGGATAAATCATGAGCAAAAATGTAAAAAAGATATTCAGTCAAGAAGTACATGTGTTACTATAGTTACTCATGTCAATAGTTAACCCACTGGAATTAAATCCATATTTGCCTTGTTAAAGATTTTTTTTTTCTTTTGAACCTGGCCATAGGTAGATCTCAGTGACGAAGACCTTTGGGAGTCAAAATATACAGACTTTTCCTCTTTTCAGCCTTTTAATTGAAAATCTGTGCCAAAAATACCACTATGATACTTGATGCTATTCTCGGAGTACTTAACGGTTACGCGTGGAATCCTCATGTGGTCCATGGGTTGTGGTCTGGTATAAAGACAAAAATGGTACGTGCATGTGGTAGAACTCTACCTCAGGAAATACTCTGAAGTCAAACTTGGCAATTATTTCTGAATCACAAGCAGAGTACTATTTTCGATGTTGGCCTAGAGTTTACACCTTTTTATTGATCTAGGAGAAAGCAATTCTCTCCCAATTTATAGTCATTCTTTCCTACACTTAAATGCACACCATGTATTTGGTGATTTTACATATATGTACAGTTCAGAAACGGTAAGTGGAAGGCAGTTCTATGACCTTGTATTTACTTACTTATATTATTTTCCTCATATTCTATATCCTCTTGTTTGCTGTCACTCACAGAGTACCACCCTAGATTACTTCAGCATGCCATACCTTTTACAAAAACATTTCTTAATAGCTTCTCAGAGATCAGATTTCACAGATCCTGGTGAATTTGAAAATCAGTACATGCCTTCTCTGTAGGAGCTGTCAGAGCACCTTTTCTTGTGGGCAAAACCGGAAGTCTTGAAACTCTTCCTTTCTTTGTTGAGAAGCTGTGTCTGATCTAGAGAGGTGAAATGGATTTGGAATTTGCACTTCTCTGCTTTGTTCTGCTTGAAGTGCTGTTTAAAAAGAAAAAAAAAGTACACTGAAGAAGGGGACCCACAAGTTCTGAACCGTAGATTTATTTTTTTTTGTGGAATTAATTTTGCAGATTATCCTAATACCTGTTTTCCTGGAATTTCAGAGAGTGTCATTCATAAAAGTTCAGTAATGTTCAGATGAGAATATGATTTGTAAAGAATTCTAATTTATTCTAATTTCTTTAATAAAGAATATATCCAGATAAAGAAGTGTTGTTTTGTTTGTGATTTTTTTTACAGTTATTGAACATTTTGTCACCCTTCCTATAAAAGGTATGATATTCAAACATTCAGTGTGGTTCATCATTCTTCTTAAAACGGACCTTCTGGTCTCATGTCCTCGTGGTCCTGTGATGTTATCCCCTGCTCAGCTGTATACTTTCCTTATTAGATACAAATGATAAATACAGAAAATTTAATGAAGAATTTATCTGTTAAGAGCTTTCTCATTAAAACCCAATACGGAATACTCTTTCTCTAACAAGATTGACGTCTATTCATTAAACATCAAATCACTAAGTCAATGTTATCTACACGGATCATGCAATTTTTTAGGAAAGTTTTCTATTCAATTTTACTGTATAGTCATCTGCTTTGATAAGGAAAAAAAAGTCTGATGAAAATTTTCATTGCAAACAAGATACTTCTATAAGGCAAATTCTAAAAGGATTGAACTTTCATTTGAAGGATTGGGAAATACTACATCATATTGTTTCATTCTTTTTGAAGAAAAAAAATTAAAATCACCTACATTTCAGTACCTTGAAACAGCTACCATTTTTAGAAATTGATACCTGACAGGTATGTTTCAAGAATTTAGTTTTACTGCTAGGAAGGGAAGCTAGAATTCCTCAATCACAAAAATAAAAATAAAATCTGCCAGTAGAATAAATGTAATTTTTGTTTTGATGGTGGTCTTTGCTAATATTTATATGTTTTTCAGGCCACTGAATTCCTGGCCATAATACACAAAATGTGTTCCTCTGTTTATGGTCTAAGTACTACTTTTAATGCTGAGATCTCAAGCAAGTTTGAAATGAGAAATGCAAGCTTTTGGGGTTGGTTGGTTGGTTGGTTTTTTTGGAAATTCTGCACATGTCCTAAAATTATTTTAGTCATGCTGTACATTATTATTCTGATTTTGGGATATGGATCCTTTGGGATATGTATGTTCTGTAGTCAAAAAATGTCCAAGTAATGTCATGGTAGCTACTAGAAGTTATTTAAAATGCCACATGCTTATCCTGAAGCTGTGATGGGTGTAGATCAGGAGAAAAGTCTTTACCAGTTTTGTTTGTTCCTGTTTTAAAATTGCTAAGAAGAGGTGCTTGGAGTTCTGGCAGAAGAGGCATGAGGAGGAGTGCATGTGATTTGGTTAGAACTTTGTGAACCAGAAATTTATCATCTGTTCTGCTCTTTATCACAGAGGTATTGTCAGTACATATGCTTTCTAAATGACTATTTTTTAAAAAGAAAAAGATACACATATATATTTTATGAATCTCATACTTATCTTGGATAGGCTTTTTGGAGCCTGCAGTTTCGGCCAAAGATTTATTCTACAAATAATGCGGTTTATGTTATGTCCGGTGAAGAAACAGCTAATAAGCCTGTCCTAGATTGAACAGATTGAATGAGTCATTTAGTAAGCATAAACATGCAAGTAAAACTGATGCTTGTCATAGGTAGGGGTTAACCACCAACAGCGCTTGCCAGAAATACAAAAGTGGCAGCCCCACCCTCAGCCAGCTCCATACAAACTGTTCTGACAAAACAAACAGCAATGTGCTCTGTAAATTGTTCCTCTAAAATGCACACTGTTCTGGAAGTTAGCTGCTTACTCAGAATTAGTGTCCAGCTCAATGTACCTGGCAACATTAGTTATCTTTATCACTGAGGTAAATTTATCTTTGATTTATCAGGCAAGAGATCAGGGCTTGATTGATTTGAGTTCTTACTAACCGGAGGTAGATGTTTAAGTCAATGAAGCATCCTTAATTTGCTGTTTGGTGTCTCTACCACTTTTGCCTTTTGGATATGAAGAATACTGGGATTTCTGGTGGCATTACAGCATTCCGTCTTGTTCTAACAGTTGGAATAGGGAAGAGGGATTTTTTCCCCCAGCTTACATGTTTCTGTCTTACTCCTTGTGAAGAGCTTCTGATTTCCCTGTATATAAAGTCATGATTCTGTTACCTCTCTTAGGTAAGTGCTTTTCACAAAATTCTCATGACCTATGTTAAACTGATGGTCAGACTTTGGTGACTTTACACATCTGTCTGTATTTGACTACATTAATTGTGTATTGTCAATCATAGAGAAGGAAGTCTTGAGCAACCTGATCCAAATGCAGCAATGACCCTGCTTTGAGCAGGAGTGTGGATTTTATGACATGCTGGTCTGAATTCTGGCCTAAATTATTGTCTGATTTCATGAATACAAACTTATTGATAAAATCAGCTGAAAATGCAGTGGGTTACATGTTCGTGATACATGAAAAGTTTCCTTCTTTTTTCAGAAGTGTGGCTGGAGAGCTTCTCAAGTCTTTTAGGATGTGTCTGTCTTGAGAACTGCTAAGTTTTGGAAATGGCCTGGGCTGGATGACCTGCTGTGTCTTTTCCAACCGTAATTTCTATGAATCTGTAATTTTGAGGTTGACTTCTTGTTGCCCAATTTTACAGTTACTTAATTCCAGTATCAGGCATATTTTGAGAGACCACATTTAGTCATGGTAAGACCGTGTGGGTTGTTTTTTCTTTTTGTGTTATTTTTTGAATCCTTCTGCAGATTGTCAGCACTTAATGTATTCTTTCCTATTCCGGTGCCACAAATAATGTTCCTAGTCTGCGAGGAAAGAAAAGCCTTATTACCCGTTTTGGAGTAGATGAGTGATTTCAAAAAAAGCTGTTCCCAAAATTGTTGCAGCTCTGTGTGAGGTGTTAGGCTAGTTCTTTAATTATGCCAGAAATTCATTTCTATCACCTGAATAAGGGGTGGAATTGAGAAATTGTGTATTTGGTCATATTTTCAGCATTGCTATCATCTAAGTTTATAACAAATTACTCAAACATTTCTTCAGAGCTAAATGCACTTGTACTTTTGAGTGTTGTGAAGGACTCCTAGCTAAAAATAGGCTTGATCACTTTTTTCTAGACAGTTCTAAAAAGATCAGTGTGGCCCTGTGCCCCTCTCCTTGCAGAAAGCACCCTTTTATACAAGATGTATCCTAGGTGAAGAGAGCACTCCAGCCTTTGAGTTTTTTTAAATGCCCTGTGTCAGTATCCCTCAGAACTTAATGCGTGCTTTCCATCCTAATGTTCTGTCTGCTTGTGATGCGTTAGGTTTCCCACTTTCATTGTGATTTTTTTTTCTCCCCTACAGCAAACAAAGCATGTAAACAAATCACTATTTCTTTTTAGCAGAGTAGAAGCTTAGCTTTGTCTTTGAACAGAGGTGTCTGTACATCTATAAATACACAAACAGAAATCAGTCATTTCTAGCTGGTGGAGAATCACTTGGTTTAGAATTCTTGCGGGATCTCCAAAGAACTGGAAATTGGAGGATTAGCAGTTAGATGTGAAAACACCATTGATACTATTCAGACTTGCTTGCGGTCTGTTTCTTTTTTATTCCATTTAAATGATGTGTGGAATAATTCATAGATTAATCATGCTGTTACAGCCGTGAAATGTCTCTGTTAAAATTTGTGGAGTAAGGTAATCTTAGGTCAAAATAGTCTCGTGATCATTACCAGGCTTAGGAAAACTGTATATGAAATGTAGTAACAAAGATGATGGATTCAAAACAGGTTGTTCTCCATTTTTTCTTTCCCCTTGCATCCTTTATCTGTATCAAAAGTTTCTTTTTCTTATGTATATGTAAATGGTTCTGAATTTTCTTGTAGGGGTTTATAGCCCTTCCTGGAAATCTTCACTATCATTTAACATGTTTTGCCTACAGAGGCTTCTGTACCGTACTGCCTTATGTTCCTGCTGCATTTGATGATAAATGAAAGTCGTTAATCACTTCTTAGAGTGTTATTTTTCATATTTTATAGATATTTTTGTCTTTTTTAATTTAAAAAAGCCTCTCTATTTCAGCGTGCCTTTCCAAAATTGGTTTAATTCCTGTTGCACTCCTCTGAACTTGTTCCAGTTTGTCTTTTTAAAACAGTGCTGAATGTGGAATGTACTTTCCTCAGTTGAGGCTTAACCAGTTCTGACATTATGGCAATACTGTCTCTGGCTCTTTGGGGAGCAATTCTGATGTGGTCCTTTGAAGTAACTTTTGATAGAGCCTGTAGGACCTGTTGATGTAATACATAGACTATAGATAAACTACCTATTTGTCCTTCTAAAGCCTTTCTTTCTCCAGCTGATTGATTGCTACTTGAATGCTGCGTTTTGCAGTAGCTGCAGACATCACCATTCTGATTTGGATGGTGTTTGATAATAGGTTGTGTGAATACGTCGATGCTCTCAATTGTTTGCATGTTGTTGTCTGCTTCAGCAGTGTTCTATTGATACAACTTCCATTGCCATCATTTGTGTGTGCATGTGTTTTGAGATTTTTTTGAGTTATGTATTAAAGCTCCAAATGTCAAGGGAATCCGTAAATGCTTGACTGGTTAAGGTTAATATTAATGGGAAAATTACCCAACTACCTTCTTTCTCTCTTAAAAAAAAGATAAAACAATACAAAGCCTGAGAACCACAAAACCCCTTGCCGTCCCTAAAAAGATACAGTTCTTATATCAAATGTGACTGATTATTGGACCATACTCTATTTAGCCAAATCTGTCTGCTTACAATGCAATACTGGATATTTATACTAAGTTGTTCAATTAAAAACTTGGAAATTATTTTATTAAACTTTGGAAGATGTGTGCTTGAACTGAAATCTTTCATTGTATTGTTTTACAGCAGTGGATATAAATGGAAAGTGTCCCCTTATGACATTCTAATACTTCAATCTGGAGATTTCCTCCAAACTTTTTGAATTCTTCTATTTCTGAGCATGTGTTTTCACAGTAATAAA
Source organism: Hypotaenidia okinawae (assembly GCA_027925045.1). Taxonomy (NCBI): domain Eukaryota; kingdom Metazoa; phylum Chordata; class Aves; order Gruiformes; family Rallidae; genus Hypotaenidia; species Hypotaenidia okinawae. Next base: position 81,561,633 of record BSDF01000001.1, read on the forward strand.
AGTTTTGCCAGAGTATAGTCTATTTTAACTAAAGTCAATTACTTTACAAACATTTTGACATTCTATAAAGACCCTAAAGGTTTTTGGATCATCCTTCATTCATGTATTAGAACGTGATATATATATATATTTATATATATTTTGAAATACATATAATACCCATCTTTGAACAGCCGTGTGTATCTTGAATTACTTTCATTAACTGAGTAACTTATCCTGCATTTTTGTAAAAGGAACTGCAATTTAACTATAAATATATCAAAATGCCACAGAATTCAGGGCTACAACTCAAAAATGCTGATCAGTTTCTAAAATCTAAATCAGCCCCTCCATGAAACCTTGGGAAGGACCTCTGTGGTGGCAGAAAAATTTCCAGAAATTCACCACAGTCTTTTTCTAAGTTGCAGTTTGTGCTGATGTTGCCAGACAGCTAAGAAGAGATGGGAAAAGCAGGAAATCTTTTGGGATTTAATCACAGTGCTGATTTGGAAAAGCAACTTACAATGGAAAATACATTTTAAATCTTAAACACAAAGCTACAAAGTATATGGTAGATCATGATTACATTAAATTGAATTGTCTTCATTACTAATGAAAAAATTCTTCACTTTGGAATCTGATGATCAGAAATCTTACTTCCTGAACTGTTTCTTTTTTTTTAAACTTCCAGATTAGGTTTTCAGGGTCAATTTTTGAAGTACTGGGCATTTGACTGCTATACTTGAGAACAATAGATACAGTTTTTAAAGTTCAATCTCTCTGTTTTCTTATCTTGAAAAGCTTTTTCTTCATTCTTGCCATCAAAAGTTCATTGACACTACTGATGGGTAGTGCTTATTCTTCCCCTTGAAGATCCTAAAATTCCAGTGTAAAATACCCATTTTTTTCATCTATCTTGGTCAGTTAAGAAGTGCTTCATAAGAGAGATCTTGTCATTTTAGCTTTTGTATCCTTTAGGTGAAAAAGTTCTTCTGTTTAGGTCCCTTGAACATTTGTAGAACCTGTAAATATGGAAGACTTCATGTAACCTATGGAGACGAGTGCTTGAATGAAAGACTAAACCTCATCACCTTCTAATTTAGAAATGAGTATTATGAAGAGCACGTAAATGAACTAGGTAGCAGTTATATCCAACTGAAGGTCTCTACTCATCTGCTATATAACTATGTAACAAATACATGAGTCCTTTTGTCTTTTGACTCCTAGTTGATCATAAAATCAACACATTCCTCTTACAAGACTGGCCAGTGAAATATACCTGTTTTCCTGTGGTATAGAGCATTCTATTGCTTTATATTACTGCGCTTTTAGGGTTTGAGCACAGTGACTTGTTCTACCCAAGCCTGTCCTTTGAAATTAATGCCATACCTTCCTTTGATTTTACTAAGTATTAATTTCTATTTTATGAGTAAAGGGGATATAACAATTTAGTGGTTTGGTTTTTGTCTTAAATCAATATTTCTGCTACATTCTAGTACCAGTTGAAAGATGGATGATGATGACTTTGGAGGATTTGAGGTATGTTATTTGGATTAGTTAATTTTGAAGTGTAACTATTATCAACTATTTTTTACAGTAATTTATAGAATTTTGTAACATATGTAACAAGAACTTCTTAATATTTCCAGGCAGCAGAGAGTTATGAGTGTGGAAATGGTGAAACCCAGACTACATCCCCGGCTATTGCTTGGGCAGCATTTCCTACAGGTATTGGTAACATCACTATTAAAACTCTTAATAACATATTGCTGTCCTGTATTCACTGCAAATACTTGTAACCAGAAGGGTGTATAGACACAAAAAAAAGAATGGACAACAGTGAAAACCTATTAGAAAGTTCCTGACAGTTATTTTGGGAAGCTGCATTCTCAAAGTTGAACTTCCTTGAGGCATGAAAGAGAAGTGCAGTTTATCCAGTTCAAAGGCTGGTTGGCATCTTGTGGGATGAGGAAATGGAGCTTCTTCACTCAGAGGATATTCTTTTGAGTATGGACAGTCTGTTGAAAATGATGGGAGAACATACAAAAAGTAAACCTAAAAATTATGACCTGAGTATGTTGCTTCATCCATTAGTTTTCTATCACTCTCCTTAAGTCTTAGTTGCTTTGGGGGTGGGGAGGCAGGGAATGATCTTTTTTACTTTAGCACTTTTTGAAATTAGAAAATGTTACACATACTTTATCTCAAGCAGAGACTGTATAGAGCTACTTTTGTTAATTTATATGAATACCTGGTGTCCATCTGCATTTTAAGAACTTAATAAAAGCTTATTGATAGTGGATAAATGTACACATCAGTAGAACTAAAAAATTAAGAAAGTGTTACAGATTGGCAGTTGATTCTGTTGTGGGAATTTAGTTTAGATTTCATTGCTTTTGCAAAAAGAAACATCACTTTAGCAGCATTAGGAAAAAAAATTTGGTTAGGACTAAAGATTTCTGCCTGTTACTGTATCAATGTGCAAAGTACTTACAGTTTTAAAAATAAGGCAGGGATTTGTCTCAATGAGTTCTCCATAAATCATGCTCTAAAATTGGGGTTTGTATATTTATTTATTTATTTGTTTGTTTGTTTGTTTGTTTTGGCACTACTGGCTTTCATCCATTACAGAATAATGAGTTTTATTTATCATTCAAAAATACATAAAACAAATAATAAGGAAATGATATTTTCCCAAATAACTTGATTATTCATCTTGTCATTTTGACTGTTATTAAAAAATGCAGTTTAATTTCATTAGCATATTCATATGTATTTAAATATAACCAAATTGAGCTGTGCAGCCTCTATCTCATGAAATCTATTTTAAATCTAATAAGGAATGTGGAAGGTTTTTATATGATTTGTAAATGACACAGAAGTTTTTGGGTGGGTTATACCAAAGTGGTTTAAGTATTTAAAAATTAAAGGAAAAAATACTGCATTCAGAATAATGCTTTTAAAGACAGTCATGTTGATTGAATATATTGGCAGTTTCCTGGAAACCATTTTCTTTATTAAAACAACAACCAACCAAAACTGATGGGAATGAGTTCTAAGTTTTCTTATGTTGAATAGTCATTGAATATTGCAAAATTTGTTTCTGAGGCTGAACTCAGTTAAGTTACAACTGCAATGTTGCAAAAAATTTGGTAGCTGTATATAAAGTTTGCTTAAATAAGAAGTCAGGAAATGAAATTACTATTTGCATATGGCCTTCGATTTATGATTTTGGAATAGTATATGTAGTAATTTATTTTCTAGGATAGTTTGGCTTTGGAAGAATACAATGTGGGGAAGCGTTTACTTCTGTGATCTGTAAGAAATCATCTTGAAAGCACATTAGAACTTTTGTTTCTTCCTTTCTGTGTGTCCAGGTACCACTGTAAACTGTTACAAAAAGCAGCCAAATTATTTTCTGTTGATAGGACATTCTTGCTCATTGAAGTCAACAGAGAAATTGCTTTCAACTTCAGGATTATGTAGACATTTACCTGTTGATCCTAATTCTAGTTACACTTTTGGAATGAACACTGAGTTACATTTTGCTTGTTTTAGAAGACTCTATTCCCCAACAGATGTGGAAATGCACCTCCTGCAGCAAATCAATGATCTGCAAATACAGTGATTAAAAGTGTTTTTAGAAGGGGATAGTTGTTAAGGAAAGTACCGAAAGCTCCACAGCTTTGCAGAAGGCCATCTAAGGCTCTTGCAACACTCACTAAGGGCATACTGGGTGTCAGTTGATATCTTATTACTGTATCCGTCCACTCATTCTTTAGGCCATATGACCCTTTCTACTGGTTATACAATTACACTGAGCTAAAAGCAGTGTAAATACAGGAATTACTTTGTTTGGAATTAAATCTACAAGGTGTTGCTTTTTGTTTTGCAGGAAAATATTCATTTTTTTCTTAAACAGATTCTGCTGCTGTTCTTTTGTTAATCGTTTCCACCGACAATGACAGATGAATTTTATTGGGTGTTGTCCTTATGTATTTTAGAACGCATTTACTGTGTTCTATTGTGTGCTAGTTTGCTATGTATTGGCAAAAATATTTTGGTTGATGTCTGTAAATACAGCAACTTTCAGTTTGTTTTTCCCTAAGCTGCTTATTCAGCGTTACTCAGGGCGGAGATCCCTGTGTTCTAGTTCTGACATTAGTTTCCCATCTCTTACAGTTATACTTCAGCAACCATATGTGGAGGTGGAATTTAAGCAGGTTACTTAAATTTGGACTCATAAAACCAGTCCTCTATACTTTCTATCTGAACATTACTTTTAACTGCAGATGTTCGGTGACACAGTTTTCACTGGATGCAGTATAATGTAATAATTGAATTGTATCACTTCAGGTGTGTAGTTGAGGATGGAAATCTAGGTTTATGTAGGGGAACTGCACTACACATAGTATACAATGTTCTACAAAAGTATGTCAAAGAATTATTATATGGTCTTTAGCTCAGAGCCCTGCTGTGATATAAATAACATGCAATTAGTGAATGTTACTCTTGTTTATTTTTTCAGGGGTATATTTTGTTTCTAAAGCCTTTATTCTGAAGCTTAGAAGTCTATGACTTGTATGGAATGTTGATTTAACAGTTCATGTTCATCCACTTGGTTTTTGAATTTCTCATCCCCCACCATGATTTTAATAATTGAGCTTCATTACTAGGATAAAGATAGAGTATTTTTCTTGCATGAGCAAGATTCCAAGCTGTTAATGATGTCTGCTTCTATTAACAAACTTCATGGTTTTGTATGCAAACCCATAATAGAATATTCTTAATGTTGTGAAGCCAATGGTTCAGAAATCATGAGATATGTTTTTTTTTTTTTTTTTAAAGTGCATTTATGGCAGTATTTTCAGCTTACTTCAACCTGCATGGGCATATGATTTTTGATATACGTGTAAATGAGTGCATGCTACTTTTCTAGTCTCATTCACATACTTTTATCAGAGGCAAGTTTTTGTTTTGGGTATTTTGAAACTGTTCCATTATGATAACTAAGGCATGATATGCAGGAATGATTGAAGGTTTGTCTTCATGAGCGAATTTTGAGCTGAACTAAAATGCTAATGCAATTTTACCACTATGTGCACAAGAGGAATGAATTAAGAGCTTGAATTGCAGACATAGCACATGTAATTCTAGGAATGTCTAATTTATGAATCTTTAACATTGCTGAAAGCGAGAACAAGGTTTTGTAAAAAAGGTGTTTGAATGATACCTTGGAGAGCTGCTGCATTTTCTTGTCTTCTGCAAGGTCATGTATTTTGTTGAATAATTTTAAACCACAGTGTTTGGAGGTGGTCACTGGCTGTTGCTCCTCATTTCCTAGGCTTTATTTTGACAACTTTTATTTGACAAGAGGTGGGGTTTTGATTTTTTTTTTGTTTTCCCCTTGAAATCCTAAGTATTCATTACTATAACTGAAATACCTGAAAGCTCACTTTGATTTTATAACGCTCCATGTAAAACTGTATTATCTGAAAAATGAAGTCTTATGCTTAGTATCAGATGCTCTAAAATATGTGAATACCTCAAGCTTTAATCTCTTTGAGTCTTCACTCCTCATCTGTATCCAGACTAACTTTCTTTTATTACTTTTGTCATAAATTATTTATGTGGGAACTATGCTTATACTATGGTGGTTATCACTAAAGGATGGATACTAACACTACAGGGATCAGTGTCATGTTAAGTTTTTTCCTTGTCAGTTGAGAGTTTTAGTCAGAGAAACAGCTCTTCTGCTTATTCAGAATTGCCTGGTGTAGAATCACAGAATGGTTTGTGTTAGAAGGGACCTCAAATACCATCTAGTTCCAACCCCCCTGCCATGGTCAGGGACACCCTTCCCCCAAAGCCCTATCCAACCTGGCCTTGAACACTGCCAGGGAGGTGGCAGCCAGAGCTTCTCTGGGCAGCCTGTGCAAGGGCCTCACCGCCCTCACAGGGAAGAATTTATTTATTTATTTATTTATTTTAATGTCTAGTCTAAATCTACCTTCTTTTAATCTAAAAACCCTTCTCTGTAATAATTCCCCTTGTAAACAGTCCCTTTCCAGTTTTCATGTAGGTCTCTGACTACTGTAAGGCTTCTCCAGACTGAACAAGCCCAACTCTCTAAGCCTGTCTTCATAGGAGAGGTGATTTTCTGACTGGTGGAAATAGATTTAAAAATTGAATCCAGGGTATTAAGTGATAGCATAAAATGGAGAAATTACTGACTTTTACAAGCAAAAGGGTCATCTCTGTCATCTCTGACATTTGAACTAGCAGAGCAGGTAATGGTTACAGGAAGCTTCCTTTTTAAGCAATCATTTGGAAGGGGAGGGAGGAATGAACAGAACATTTCAGTGGATTTCACAGGTCTCTTGTGGTACATAAAGGAAGCCTAAAAGTCCCATTTCTAATTCTGGAGAACCATTAAAAGTTCAATGCAGTTGTGCCCCAGTCCTGTTTTGTTTTGTCCTGGTTACCTGAATGGGTTCCTGTTCTGTTTGCTGAACTTCTGTCCCCTTGGTTTTTCATCTAAGTTTCCATATTTTCTGTTCAGCTGTTTTTCTCTGCCCATGTCCAAATCTAATATTGCTGCACTTTAGCAGAAATTCCAATATTTTCTGTCTGATCTGATATCCTGATATTTTTCTGTCTTAAAGACTGTTTTCTTTCTCTCTTTCTCGTTAGTTAACGTTAGCGTGGTCCTCTATGTTAACCTGATTCCCAGAACTGGGAAGTAAAGGAGATGAGACATGGAGCACCTTGGTTCAAGGATTGGTGTGTCCTTTTGAGTGTCCGTAGGACAATGTATGCACTTGTTTGGGTGTGAAGCTGAAAGGTTACTAAAGTGCAAAGAGAAAAGCTAGAACTGGTGCTTTTGATGGCAGTTGTCTTAAGAAAGCTCCGCCTAAGTCGCAAGTGTCAATTTAGGGTGACAACAGTTTTGAAGTTGATGGTACTGAAAAATACAGGAACTTTGGAATTATTCTTCAGTGTGATTGGATTGTGAGAGTTATGTAACATTACATTAGTGTGACTATGCTGCTGCTGTGACGAGTTTTGCTAGGTAAAAATTTAAGAAACAATTCCTTTTTGATGGCTTCTTCATACTGCATGTGTGTTTTCTTATTTCTTGCATTAGTATCAGAAGTCCATATACCTCCTGATGTTCTTCGGGAGCACTCTGTGCATGCTTCCTGCCTGCTTCCTTCCGACTCCCTCACTTTATCAAGTGATCATATGGCATCAGCTATTCAAACAGCCAACAACGTTATGAACCAAGCTGTTCTTGAGGAACAGGTAAAACTACAGTTTTTGTGTTTCAGTATGGGAACTTGGTGTATTAAATATCTTAGTATTGTACCTTTTCTCTGTGAATTTAGTTTGGATTGCCTTTTAAAAGCAAAAGGTGGTACTTGGATTTCTGTGATTGATTTGAAGTAAAATAATACTTAAATTGTGTTTAAATCTTCTAACTGGAAGACACAGTACTATTTTGATATGGACTACAAGAGAGATAAGTGTGTTGGAGTCACCAAAAGTTAAAGGTGTGCTGATAATGCTAGTAGGAAACAATAGAAGGAAGGTTCTCTAAAAAATGTGTTATTGTTAAAGCTCTAAAGACTATGGCTGTACACATATGGCATACTTTTATTCAAGTGGCTTTAGGATTGAAGAAGTTCACATATTTTTTACTTAATAACTAAATTAATTTTAGGATTTTTTAAAATTATATTTTACTCAACTTTTCTTCCATTACTTTTAACGTTTGCTTGTTTGCTGCTTGTTTTAATCTGATGCAGTTATAATTATGTGCCCTTGATCTCTCTAATTGTAATACTGCTTAGCTACTTTTTGGTGGGTGAAACTGTTCACTTTTTAACTTAACAATTAAGTGAGCAAGGGAAGGAAAAGAATTTCTGCCTTGAGGTTAGCACAAGCATGCGAGATTGCTGCGCATGATAATTAAATAGATTTCTCTCTGAAGTGAATTTGTATTGGCATTGGTTGCAGTGACACCTGTTTGATGGAATTTATTGCTTGTAAAATTCCTTTTTTCAGGATGCATAGTAGTATATACTTGAATTTAAAAGTGATACTGCCTTTCTCTAAACCAGTCAATATTTTAGGCTAGTTTGCAACCCTGCTGTGCTGTACTGTGCATCCTGCTGTAGGTGATCCTTCTCTAGCAGAGGGATGTTGGACTTGATGATCTCCAGAGGTCCCTTCCAACCCTTATCATCCCGTGATCATGTGACTTACTTGGTTTATTATTATTTGGATAATCTCATTGAGGCCTAAGGTTACTCATGGTTAAACTTGAATTTTGTGATTAAGTCAGATTTCAAAAATCTGACCATTTAAAGCATTTTGCTAGAACTATCTAAACGACTTGTACTTCTTTTGATTAAACTGCCACTTACTGTTTTTAATTTGAGCAGCATTTGTACATTCACACTTCCAGGAAGACTGTGGCTAGTACGGCTCCAATAGTTCAGTCTTAATGAAGAATTAGTTACTGGTTTGTATTTATTCCCAGCCTAATGTTGTGGGGAATACCTATAAAAGGGAAAGTGATGTGCCTGGTTGCAAGTAATACCTAAGAAATTTTCTTAGAAATCCAAAAGCTGTGGCTTGTTTTGTTTTTTTCTTGAGAGGAGGAAGCGTTTGGTTTCTTTTTTGACTAATGTCAGCCAAGGTAATTTTCTGTGTTGAAAGCTCTTCATCTCTCTCTCTCTGACAATGTTTTGATAAGTAAATTTTATTGCTGGCAGAATGATCGAAATATTCTTCAGCCACCACAGATCCTACCTTTCTTGATTTTGGCTGATGATGAAACATGAGTGACCTGTATCCTCTTTCTTTGAGCTAGGCCAGCAACTGTAGCTTGCGGAGAGAGCACTTTGGCTACTCCAGAATACTAAGGCTTAAGTGTATTTTTTAAAAACTAAAACATAATTTGTTTAGGCAATGTTACTAAAAATAGGAAATACACTTTGTTGCTTTTGAATAATTATATGTATGAAATCTAGTTGTAGACCATGTTTCAGTCTTTCTCATTCTAGTCAGCTACGGACAGACCCATGGTCCCATACCCTCTTTTTAATGGAGGGAATAATGCAAACTAAAGAATAAAGATTAGCAAGTATTAGCAAAGGGAGAAAGGAGCTCGAGAGGAGGTACTTTAACATTATTTTGAAAGGGTGATCAGATTTTGCACTTTTGGAAAAAGCTAAGGAGGAAATGTTGGCCATAAAACTATATTAAGATATTCTTACGCCTGTTAGAGGAGGATGTTAGGAGAGCTGTATTCTTCTATAATAGTGTCTGTGGAGCCTCTTGAGGTTTCATGTTAAAAAAACCCAAACAAACAGAACTTTCCAGATTCCAACATCACAATTTTTGGCGGTGCCAGACTTTAATCTTGAGTAGTACTCAGAAGTAGAATTAGTTCTCTGCTTCTTACCTAAGGGGAATTCAGAGCACAAACTGCAGTTTTCTTTCTGGTTGTTTTATCATCTGGGTCTCATATATACCTGTACAATCAAGATTTCAGCTATTTTTTTTTTTTTTCTTTCTTCTATTGAATCCTTCGAGAGATATTTATTGAAAAGTCCATTATTTGAGTGTCTGTTTAGAATAAAAGGTGTTAAGGGAATGGATTATATCAGATCAGTCTTAATAAACATTGAAATGTTCCTTTCACCACCACTACCCAAATCTCAAGTGCTCTTGGCTTTCAAATTATTGAAAATGTGTCAGCTGAACTTAATTTACCAGCTTTTTCCTTTGAGTTTCTTTTGCTCTGTTATAAACAAGATTTTCCTTTTTATTTTTAAGAAGGGAAAAAACCCTAAAGAAGCTGTGGCTTTTGTTAATTATACCAAAAATATTTTAAACCTTACCTAATTTATTTTTATGCTTTTCTGAAAATACGGGCTTCTCAGTGGTGTTTCATCTGGTTTAGCTTGTGTGTTCCAGAAGCCTCCATTTCAGCTTTTGTACTCCAACAGTTCACTGAAACACCAGTAACTAAATGTTGTAGACATGTCCCAATTACTGTAATTCTGTTGGACTAGCCTCAAGATGCGATATTTATTTTAGCACAGAAAAAACTGCATTCCCTCTCCATGGCTACTGTTTATAGTCTGCATTGGGTGAAAACATAGGGTGTCTAATTCAAGGAGAACTTGTTTCCTTGTAAGTGATGCTTTAAGACAGGTGATTCAGCTTCATTCCTGCCCTTTTTCACCCCTTTTTGAGTACTTTTACCTTGTTGGAAACTGAGGTATTTGTGCCATCCTCCTTCTTTTAAAGCCTTCTAAACTATTCTTGAAAAGCAGTTAAGGAGATTGGAACTATTGATGTGGCTCCATCTAGAATTACTAGCTACTGTTCCGTTGTTGGAGCTTTCTTTTCAGCCAGCACATCCTACATAGGAGAGTGTGCATGGCCAATTTCAGAGAAGTGTGGTTTCAAAAAAGTAACCTTAGTATTTACAGTTCTTAAGTTCTGTAATGTCATCTGGAAATGAAATTTGACTTAACTGGAATGTTAAATTCCCTTTACCATTTCCTTTACTGTTTTATTTCTTGTATGAATCAGGTTCAAGCAGATATTCCAGTTGCCTCTTTGAATGTAATTGAAGACAAGACTTCAGGTACATCAAGCATTGCTTTGGTTGATGCTGAGGCTCAGAGAACAAATGAACCAAAGAGCTACCTTCAACAAGCTGTTGCAAACCTAGAAGTCAAGCTTTGCTCTGCTGAAGAAGAAAAATTAAAAATTAAAAAGGTATGAAGAGTTTTTCAATGAAAATGTTTGGCATTTATATAGAATTTAAATATAGTTAGAACCAGCACAGATTTGCGATGCATTTTTTGCAGAAATTACCCAAATACCAGATAAATTGGCCAAATTTAGTATTTTTTTCCCCTCATGTCCGGTGTCTTTTTTTAGGCTGTTTTTTAAAGCTTCAGGGAAAAAAAATACTGTTTTCATGGAGGGGAGAAACAAGAAGATAAATTTTCTTAGCACACAGAATGGTATAGATAGCATTTGGCTATCTTTTTGGGGGACTGAACTCTGGTAACAATTTTTCATCTTTCTTCTGACCTGAATATGGTAGAGTACCAAGCAGGCCTGTGCCTGTACTCTGAGTTAGCAAAAAATCACTGAGACGTGAGCAAGTAAGTTTAATTTCTGGGATTCTTAATACTGTTCCTTGGTAGCTATCAAGGTGTCCTATGGAAGGAGGAAATGAAAATGAAGAATAACTAGAGCTAAAGATGCGGAGGCTTGGAATGGATTGATTTTACTAGGAATTAAGTGTATATAGGAAGTATGAACGCAGATTCTAAGAAGGGATAGGTTGAGAGCTAGGCTCTGAATTTCAGAAGTGTTAGACGGTTTCTATCTTTACAGTTGAATCAAAGACTGAATCTCAAGAACTATTTTTATTATTTTAGCCAAAAGCAGGATTGAAGTAAGCAGACCTGCACTTTTTGTCCTCCTTATGACCCTCTCAGTTGTGCATTTGTTTGAATAGCTGTGCAGTGATTTGGCAGGTCATTTGTTTCTATGCTGGCTTCCTGCATGGCTGTAGAAGTAGTTGTTCTTGAGCAACTGAAAGGATGCCAAACAGCTTATGTATAGTAGGAATGAATTTGGTAGAAGCAACAGCTGCATTAAGAAAAAATAAAAATCTTGAGCTCTTTGTATAACAAATAATGTTGAAGTTTATTAGTAGTAGTATCATTCTCCTCCTCTTTATTGCTTCATGTTGGGCAGGCTTCTAGACTGGCAGAGTGCAAGATCACAGAATATTTTTTAATTTTCATTTTGGAGAGGTAGGTAGAGATCCTTAGGGCTTTATGTAATGGGATTTCTGCCTTTTTAGTGAAACCATTTGCTAAAAGTACTTTTAATATGCTGCTTTTCAAATGCAGAAAGACAGGACAAGCTATTAAAAATAAGGAAATAATTAGAATAGAATAGTTCCAGTTGGAAGGGCCCTACAACAAACATCTGGACCAACTGTCTGAGCACTTCAGGGCTCACCAGAAGTTAAAGCATATTACTATGGACATTGTCCAAATGCCTCCTAAACACTGGCAGGGATGGGGCATTGAACACCTAAGAAATCTGTTCCAATGTCTGACCACCCTCTCGGTAAAGGAATGCTTCCCAACATCAGGTCTTAATGTCCCCTGACACACCTTTGAACCATTCACACAGATCCTGTCACTGGATCCCGGAAGAGCTCAACAGCTTCCTTTCCACTTCCCCTCCTCAGGAAGCTGTAGAGAGCAGCTAGGTCGCCCCTCAGCCTCACTTTCTCCAAACTAGACAAACGCAGTGACCGTGGTTGCTCTTCATAGGGACAGGCCTTTTATTTTAAATACTGTATACTTCTTGAAAATAGCATCTCAGTTCAAACGTTGCAGTCAGAGTTTTCTTGCACAGCCCTTTATTTCTGTGTATGCTATGAGAGCAAGCTTCATAGTCTTCAGAAATTAAATTAGTTGTAATCATTAACTGAAACTGTACTTTCACAATTCACAAATGTTTGTAACTTCACATATTTTATTTTTTAAACTTTAAAGGAATTAGATTATTTACTGGAAAAACATAGGATCCTAGAAATGGATTTCTTGAATGTGAAAAAGGAAAAAGGAATTTCACATCAAGACCATTACAAGACACTCCAGGTAATTTTTATCTTTTAGTATTAGACTTTTTTTCAGGAGGGTTTTGTATGGATTATACTTAATGTCCAACAAATACTCTGTTCAAAATATCTAAATACCTACTCCAGAGCCTTCTGAATTTAAAGAATTTCTGAGGTCTTTAGATCAGAGTCCTGGCTTTTGACGTTATCTATTTAATAGCCCACCTGCATAAGTACATTAAAGTAACTCAAATCACTCATCTTTATTATAATCTCTTAGAACAGATGAAAAGAAAAACACTGCTTAGTAGTTGTCTGTTTAACAGTATGACTTAGCGTGTTCTTGAGTAGCTATTGCCAATTATTTGTACAGTATTGGCTGACTTGAATATGGAATAATTTGTGTTGCTAATAAAATTCTGTAAAGTGTAATTAGATGCTAGACAATGGAATTAAAACTGCTTCCATTGCAAAAATCAACATTGTTCATTAAATACTACTTTGAAGTCTCAAATAGAATAGACACTTTTCATTGAAATTTTCAGTCTTCTTTCAGTGTTGTAGCAGGACAAACTAAGTGTTATAGACTTAAAGCACTTAGTTTCTGGTTGGTAATTCAGCTTCACTTATTTTTTAGCCGCCCTGGATAGCTTTTAAGTACCTACTGTATTGTTTCCCATTTGTTCGTAAGGGTTGCTCTTAATGTTTTTGTATTGAATTCCTTACTGCAGTACTTCCTAAAATTTATTGTAATATAATAATCTAATCCTTTTCTTTATTTCTTGTTTATGTGTGTAACATCCTACTCAGTGAAGGAAATGTTGCTTAGCTATGTTATATTTATAAGTTATGCTTAATAAACCTGATTTATGGAGTAACATACTGACTAAAGTTAAGGATCATCATAAACTCCTGACAATAGAATTAGTGGATTTTAATTTTTTAATACTTTCAGGATGCTTGACAAGTAGTATTTAAGGAGTGGAAATGTTATTAAGGTTTGCAAGTCTCGGTCTGCTTGCATCATACCTCTTTGAGTCAGGTACAGTTTTCAGTATTGCAAATGAAAGGGTCATAACCTTTAACTTACTTTGTAGAAGCATCTGTGTACTTCCTGTTGTTGTCTTCTGGATATAGCAAGAAAAATGAGTCATGCTTGTAAGAGCGGACAGTTAAAATCACTGAAGACTTCTGTTAGTGCAGCTTTTAATGCCAATTCCTTTTGTCTTCTTTCTTTGGCTCCTACACCACCAGGGTCAACACCTGTGGCCACACACTGAGTCAATCTGGCAGCTACACACTACAGATGTCTGTCTCACTAGCATTTCTTTTTCCAGTAGAAACAGTTGGTTACTGGTGTTGTTGACTTGGAAAGCTGAAAAGCAGAGTGTAGTGGTGACTCTGGCATAGCTTCGGGAACTCTCAGGATTAGTCTTCCAACTGATCTGATCCTGGCATCCTAAACTGTAGGTGTGCATTGACTCAGTTCCTCTTAAATGTAATATTTGAGTATATTATGTAAAACAAATGCCCCATGAGATGGTTTTAACTGCTTTTTACATTAACATGTGTTATTTCATACACCTTTACATTTACTAGTTAACTGACTTCCAGCACTTATGGCAGGGAATTCTCAAGAGATGATTTGGAGGCAATAGAAGCAGTCAGTTAGTCAAATCTTGAACAAGGTGATATTTAGATTAGACTGGGGGTTTTTTTGGTGAAATTCTTGTGTTTATTTCAGAGAAAAAATCATTAATCTTTGACAACTAAGCCAATAACTTTTTTTTTCTTTTTTTCATCTTTTCCTATTGCTTTGTGTCACAGTCAAGGTGAAAGATAAGCTGCCACAGTTTGTTGTCACAAGATTGTTTCAAGAAATTATGCTTTCAGGTTTTTTGATAAAAAATAATATTGAAAGACAAGGTAGGAAAGTAAAACATATTAGAATCAGAGATTATCCTGAGTTGGAAGGGACCCGTAAGGATCACTGAGTCCAACTCCTGTCTCCACACAGGGCCAGACAAGTCAGAGCATGTGACTGAGTGCATTGTCCAGGCACTTCTTGAACTCAGCCAAGCTTGGTGCTGTGACCACTTCCCTGGAGATGAAGTCTGTTCCAGTACTTGACCACTCTCTCAGTAAAGAACCTCTTCCTAATATTCAACCTAAACCTCCCCTGTTGCAGCTTCATGTCGTTCTTGGGTTCTATCACAGGTGCCTGCCTGTTTTCTGAGTTGGGTTAGCATGCTGATGAAGTGACTTCTGTTTTGGACTAGTGACAAACTTTCTTCATCATAGGTGTGAAAAAAGTCTTATACTTAATTTGATTAATAGTGAAAATGGCAGAATTGAAGGGGAGTGATAATCAGTGCTCCTAATCAGGGTGGGGGCAGGGGGCAGAATTCCAAGTCTTTGCTATGGTATTAGCATTTAACCGATGGATGACTGTGGAGTGTTGCCAGCTTTATAAAATCTAAAATGTTCTGTGTTTTGTCTAAATAAAATTAGCTTTAAAAAATCAAGATTGAACGGAGCATGTAGTAATTTCACATTCTTAATATTGTTTCCATATGATACTACAACAATCAGAGACAGAAGAGGGGCAGCAGTGGGTTCATAAAAAGAATAAACAAATTGCTGTTAACTACTATTATAAAGTTGTTTGGGTATTTAATGGGATGCTCTCTTTGAGATCTTGAATTCATACAGGCTGGTAAAATTAGAGTTACGATTCCCACGTTCCCACTTCAGTGTTTGTAGTATTTAAGAGGCAGAATAACATACTGTAATTCTAACATCTTTGCATACAAAATGTAACTGAGTTGAAATTGCACTGGGAAGTATAATTTTAGTTTTTCTGTGTGCAGTGTTGCAGCCATAAAGTTGCATGAATACAGTTTTAGCTTGTAATTCCTTGCTTATTTAGACATAAAGGAAACAGGTGCAAATGTGCATTTGATTTTTTGTGTGTGTGTCAGTCTTACTTTTCCCTTTTTTGATCAGTCATGCACATATTCATCTCAACTTTTAACACCTCAGTTCTTCTTTAAATATTAGGTGCCACATATTTTCAAGACATTAAGTACTAGTAGTACATGGTTTTGACTGTACTGCAGAGTTAGTAGCCATTTTAATCCTATAAAACTATTTTTTTTTGCCACGACCTCGTTGCAATATGTTGTAAAATGAATGCTGCATTTTAAAACTAATGAACCCCAATTTCTAATATAGTCAAAAGCCATCAGTACTGAAACGAATGCTCCTGTTTAGTAGGTGATGTTCTCTTATTTGAAAATCAGAAATGAAACTTTCAGTTTGAGAAAGGAAAATATAGTCTGTTTTCTAGTGCTCTGAGTTGGAAATTAATTTTGGAAAGATCATTTAGGGATAAGACTTATGGTGTTTGGTCTATCTACAGACAAGTGGTTTTGATGAATCACTAAGAATGGGATCATACTTCCCCCTGCTATTTCTTTGATTTACCACGCAGTCGTATTTGAAGTAAGACTGCATTGCTGTTGGAAAATTCTATTTGCAGTTATACACATTTTTCTCCATCATCAACCCTTTCTAGAAGTTAAGCAGGTTGTTGCTGGTTTGGGGTTTTTTTTTTAAAGAACAATATAGTTGATTCTTCTTTTTCATATAGATTTCTCTTTTTTTGGCAACTGGCACCTATTCTTCTAACTTAATCTATAGTTGCTTTGAAAACACCAAAAATGTTTTCTTTTTGAAGCCTTTATTACTGTTCTGCCTTTGGTTTTTTAGGAATTTCTTTTAGATTTTTATTGAAAAAGTGATTTGAATGTTCTTTTATTTAACAATATTCACGTTGTTGCAAAAAATAATGATTAGAAATTAATGACCATAATACAATAATGTAATCTTCAATTGGTTGTTTGTTTGGTTTTTTTGCATTAAAATAGCAGGTCAGATAGTGTTTAAATGATGCTTTGGAAATGTAAAAGAAGGAACTTATTTTGCAGAAAACTTAGACAAATCAGTACATACTTATCCAAAGAAACTTTGCTGTGTCATGAAGTAACACTTAGGCATAGTAACCTAAGTACAACCACTGCTGGTATTAGATGCTTTATTTATTCCTGTAACTCTTGATTTTTTGGGGAATCTTTCATTTGAGTACCTGTGCAAATGTCACATTAAATTATAAAACTTCAAATTATGATGAAAATATACTAAGTCTGGTTAAGATATAAAAAGGTAATTTTACGATATTGAGATAATTTCTTCCCTCCTTATTCTGAGTGATAAGGGTGCTTTAATTCTATTTAACATTGCGTGATGATTTTTGGTTTTTAAATAAAATATTTTGGACCCATGTATCACACACGT
Organism: Hypotaenidia okinawae; assembly: GCA_027925045.1. Classification (NCBI taxonomy): domain Eukaryota; kingdom Metazoa; phylum Chordata; class Aves; order Gruiformes; family Rallidae; genus Hypotaenidia; species Hypotaenidia okinawae. The sequence continues at coordinate 81,578,644 of BSDF01000001.1, forward strand.
TCACATAAAACAGAATGCATACTTCATTGTAGTCTGTCTCATTGATTTTGAAGATCATACTTCAAAACTTTAAAATAATTTGGAAGTTATGTAAGGATTAAAACTTTAGATTAATGCTATGTTCATCATACAAGTTTGCCTTTAAATTAAGTAGAAACAAACAGTCCTTTTGATGTACTTGGAATTTAGGACTGAACATAGCAAGTATCCTAGAAATTGCACCCAATATGTTTACAAAATTTTTATTATAAGCTGTTGGAAAATGAAAGTTAAATAATGTGTCTTAATGCGATGACACCTGATTTTATGTGTGCGGATCTTTTTAATTTTTCCCTGCCTCTTTTAGTATTTAAAGTGATGTGTCCTAACTGTTGCCCCACTACCACACTTCATGGAATTTCTTGCTTTCAGAACTGAATTAAGCCTCATAATGTATTTTAAAATCTTTGATTTTTAGGTTCAAACTGTCATAGTAATCTCAGTATTAATGAAAGAAATGAGTGAACAAATAAGTTATATCTCTAGTGGCTACATGTTAAATTTCCTGTAATGCAAAGAATTTCTGTTAAAGAGTTGGTATTACATTTTTTGATTCCAAGAACTGCTGTTTTGTCTTTATGGCAAAATTCAGATTTGCAATGATGACAGAAGATGTTCCAGAAGCAAGTAGGGATGTTGATTCTCAGTAGTGTAAAGCAGCTTTAGAGAGCTGAGGTTTTGAGAACTGAAAGTTCAGGGGTGTTCCAGGAAGGGAAGGATGGCAGCAGTTAAAAGTGAATAGAAGGTATTAATCGGGAATAAGGAGAGGGAAGGTAATCATAGATTACCCCTCCTCACTAATCCCTCTGTGATCTTGTCCAAGGGTTAGTACTTCTCCTGTAACAGTGATGCCATGCATCACTGGACACAGGATGGCTGGTGTGTATAGGGCACAGATGACTGTGAACTGGGGGTAACTCTTACAGTTTGCACCTTTCCCAAGGCACCTTTTTCCTTCCTGGTTCCCTGCATCATGGGATTTTTGCCTCCTCCTTTTTTATGCTTTCTTCTATTTCCTCACTTGTTCCTGACCTTCCTTACCTAACAGATACTCAGCCCTTCTGTGCCTTCCATCTGCCTTCACCTCTGCCTTTCTATCCAGTGTTGGCAACTGGGGAGTATGATTTTGCCTCAGATATGGGTATTTCCGAGCATTTGAGAGAATAACAACCTTGTCTCTCTCACTACCCCAGCTTGCCTTTTGTTGTTGGTACAGGAACACTGTTCCCTCATAGTAAGTGCTTAGAGCTACAGTATGTGATCCATCAGCTCTCCCTATTGTGAGGATTCCCAGTGACTGAAGCCTGAGGCCATGTGAAAGAAATCTGAAACTCACATCTTTCTTGAATAATAGGCCTGTTTGTGTTAACAATAGGAAGGTGTCAAAGTTTTCATTTTTTCAATGAGCACAGGATCCCAGAGAGAAACCTTCCTGTTTTCAAGACCCCTGTGTTGTGCTTTTAATGTATGTAAGCAGTCCTGGCCTTGTATTAACATTCATTTCCTAAAGTAATTTCAAGAAGCTATCTTGCCTTCCTCCTTCCTCTCTCCTGAACTCCACCATCTCACAATCACTGCAGCTAAGGCAGGCTGCCACTGATCTTCACATGCCCAGACAGCCCTACGGTTTTATGGCAGTCCAACAGAGTGCTTCAGAAATTGCTTCCCAGTCACCAGTGTTAGGAATTTGTGTGCCCAAGGAATCTCCTGGTTTTCTTGTGCCCTGCTGTGTTGCCTCTCCAGCAAATACTGGGCTGGATAATGTCTCTCCTGAGGACCAGGACCTGTGAATGTGAGGCGTCTTCCTCTTGTCTAAAGAAGGCCTCAACTACATTATCTTCCTGTAGATTGTCTGGTCTATAGCAGGCAGATGCAGCAACGTCCATTGTGCTGGTCTGCCTGTTAATCCTAACCCATAAATTCTTGGCTGATCACCTATGCCAAACTAGAGCTCCATGCTTTCCAACTCCTCTTTTACATAAAAGGCTACACCTTTTTGTTGCCTCCCTGGTATTTCCTTCCAGAAGAGTATACCCAAACCATTCTATGAGTCTATGATTTATGATTTTGGAAAAGGTGTCCTGCCTGAGATTGGAAACACGTCTCGGAGGTAGGTGCTTTTTGTGGCTGGAGTACTAGAAAATTTATGTTTTCTTACAAAACTAATATATGACTTACATCCTGTTAAATACCATCTTCTAAGAAAATATTTAGGTTGGATATAGGTGCAGACATACAGGAGACGAAATGCTAATAACAAAAAATGGGTGTGAAAAAGTTATCTACTGTACCTGCAGCTAAATTTATAAATGAGATTCCAGGAAATTTCACAGGTCACAGCAGGGTTTAAAATTAAGGAACACTGAAAATGGGGCATTTCAGAAAAGGCACCTTCACAGATAGTGATGCGTCTTTTTTGCTGAACTGTTAATGGTATTTATGGACATGGCAACAGTCCCTTGCCCACCTCTTTTTCAAGTGTCTGCCAGATACCTCACGTTTATTTCTATACCTTTTAATTTTTTTTATGTTGCTCTATGTACTCTTTTTTCAGACACTAATTTTTATTCAAAGTCTGGTTTTTATTAATAATTTCAGAGCTGCCTGTCTTTTGACCTGGGGTTTTTTCCCCCTACAGTTTTGATGTCGTCTTTCCTTTAAATTATTTTTCCACAGTATGAGGAAGAATAATTTTTTATTTCTGTTAGGAAAAGATTCTGCTCTCTTCCCTTTAAGTTTTCCTCTTAAACTTAATTTCTTTTTTCATTAATTATTTAATTGTCTTGTTCCAGAATGTTTAATTAAAAGAGTGATTATAAGGCTAAGCATCCCAATTTTGTTTTTAAAATATGCTGTGTTGAAATATACCTCTGTTATGCTATTGTGCTGTTACTTAACAGCTTTGAATGCCAAAGTTGCCTTGTAGAATTCAGTTACAGTCATATAGCTCACCTATTATTCTTTCGCGGTTATCTTCCTCTTGTGGCTCCCTGATTCTAAAGATATGCAAGGAATTGTGCTTAGACAACTTTCATTTTTCTAGTTTGTAAGTATGTGGAATAATATTCTCTGGAAACAAAATTCCTGTCCTCTCTGCTTTATAACTGGCCTGACCTGTTTTATGCCAGTGTATCCTAGACTTACCCAAACGCCCTGACTCATCTACCTTCAGTGTGTTACAAGTCATAGCTGTCGCACATCTCCATTTGTGCATTCACAGTGAGTGTGCTCAGGATGATTCATATTTTTTCCTATGTAATAAGGACATTCTAACTGAAATGGTTTGAAATATCCAAGTATATTCAATACTGGGAAACTGGATTTCTTTACTTCCAAGCTTGTCTCATTGACATTTTCACTGCATCTAGTTTTGGTAAAAATAGAATTTTGGAGGATAATAGAAATGTTCACTGACTTCAAGAAACATCTGGACAATGCGCTCAGTCTCATGCTCTGACTTGGCTGGCCCTGTATGGAGCCAGGAGTTGGACCTGGTGATCCTTATGGGTCCCTTCCAACTCAGGAGATTCTATGATTCTACTCAAAAGTAAGAAGCCCGTGTTTGGATACCCATGTGCTTGGATAATTGCACTGTTAAGGCAGTGCTCCTGTTACTTGGTATGCACTTTCTTAAAAAATGTGGGAAATGGTACCAAAAGAACTCCATATCTCTGGATCCACTTGAGCCCTATTTGTGTTCAATGTAAAACTTCTGAGACAGTGTAATTATTGTTAGTACTTGACCACTGCTCATTATCAAAACACTAAATTGTAGCCACCATCAGTCAAAATGAGACAATACTTGTAAGAACATTTTTGTATTTCATGTTTATATACTTGGGAGAAATAAGATACATAGCAAGTATTAGGATGATATTTTGGGAACTTTTTTGAAGAATTATCCCTTTATTGCCCTTTAACTACAAATCATCTTATTTGGTTTATAGTTTATTAATAAGCTATGAGCTATTGTTTAATTAACCTATTACTTAAACACCTTTAAATCTACTGTTTCATTCTGTATTAAATTTTATTTCTAATACATGCTTGATGTTGGAACAGTTTGGGCAGTTGAAATATACAGTTTGTCAGGTATTAAACAACTTTTCTATAAGTGTATTCTTATCTCACTAATTCATACGCTGGAGGTTAATACTACATAAATAAGAAATACTCAAACTTACACATCGAAGTTAAATGTATTTATGCATTCTCTGTGAACTTGGAAAGTTCTTTAATAATTACACCTTTAAGATTTAGGCTTCTTTTAATTGCGTAAACTGCTGAAAAATTAATATGTAGGCAAAATGTATAGCATCTTAATTTCAATAAATAACTAGTGTTGTAAACTACTGCAGGTTTGTGTAGCAGGTCATTTATGTATAGCTCCCAATATTGAGAAGTCATTTGAGAGTGGTAAAGAATTAGTTATTGCAGTGATCACTGTAGAATATAAATATAGCAACTTTTTATCATCAAGGATTTTAAACTACCATCTGATTATGAGACATTTCAAAGGATAAAATAATGTTTGGGAGATGGAGGAGACAAGGGAAGATAAAACTTGTGATAAAATTATATATTATATACACAACTAGATTACTGTTCCATTTTTTTCCCCTTCAAATAAAAATACTTGTTTATAAGGTCAAAGCAGTTTTCTAGTGTATATTCTTACACAGATTATTTTTCATTCTGCTTACAGATAACCGTAGTGACACTATAATTACTTTCATCACTGTTACGGTTCCTAAAAAAAACAACAAAACAACCCCCCAAAAATTTGCCGCTTTATATTTTTTCATTAAAAGCTTAAAAGATCCAGAACAGCATGTGACATTTAAAATAATCATGTACTTAAACTACTGAGAACTCTTCTACTTTTCTTGGCTAAGGTTTTATCATTTAAAGAAAACTGATACGAATGAAAACTGTTCTTAAACCTGAAGGCTGGTAAGACAAAACAGACTTTCCTAGTCCTATGCAATTCCTTAAAAATAAGCCTAGTACTTGAATGTATTGCAAGACACAATATTTTGGCTTTGGATATACATTACAAATTTAAGCATCCTTGAGCAAATAATTATGTAGAATGATCAACATTAATTTTTGGAAAAAAAATTCCATAATGAAATTGAATTTAATCAAACTTTTCACATTTACTGCTCAAAAATCCAAGATACTGTGATAAAGGACTGAGAGCAATTTTGAATATCTTACAGTTTTATACTATTAAGAATAATTTCAGGTAGCAATTCTTTGCTTAATGTACCTCCTTTTTATGTAGGAAGAGCGATCCAAGTTCCTGTGCTAGGTTTTCAAAGGTCTGAGGTTTGAGGTAAGTCTATAGAAAGGATTGTGTCATTGAAAAGTAAATTTTCATTCATCTGCTAGGTAGAGAGTTTGAAATAAGGCTAGGTAACCTGAGGGAAGCTAAGAAGGAAGACCGTACCTTGTGCTAATAAGCAAGAAGTAATGAAAAAATATTCTGGATCTCCCTTATATTCAACCTGTGTAATTGGAAAAGTCATTTTTATGACTGAAGAGCATTCTTTTTAGTGATAAAGGAGAAAAGGAGATATATGTGTTTGAAGTTGTTGCCTGATTTTGTGGTACTATTTTGTCAAATATTTTGTTTAAAAGACAAAACACCACACCAACCTCCCCCCATAAATAACTATACTATTTAATAATGAATATTTTAAACTACTAAAAAGATATTCTTACACTACTAAAAAGATATTATTCCAGTTCTATGGTAGTGTAATTTTTGTAATTAGTTTTGTAAGTGAGAAGATAAGAAGATAATTGATACATGCTTTTTTTAAGGATTATTTTAATCTCATACTTTCTATTTTTATGTTATTGCAATTTTCATTGGTAGTTTTAATACTAAGTAAACACTTCAGCTTTAACGTAAGAAAATCTGTAGTAGATTATGATGAAATTTTCTTCTAGGGACATATTGCTCTCTTTCCTGCTTGAGTGTTCCAGTGTTCATTGGACATTTTTCAATATTGTTATCAATTCCTTTGGACCTGCTTAATTTATCCCCTGGTAAAGACAGACATGTAATTTTGGTCACTAGAGAACAATTCCTTGTTTTTGTTTGGAGTGAGATCATATCTCTGCCACCCAGGAATTCTATTACCTGCACGGAATCCCCTGATGACCAGCCAGAAAAGCAGCTGCCAGCAGCTGGAATGGTGAGAAGTTTTTTTCAGTGGATGGGACTTGGATCCACTGCTTATAAAGATCATTTTTAGTCATGTATCACTTTAAGACAGTCAGTGTTATTTTTTTAAGATAGATTAAGCAGGTTTTATGTATCGTAAACTGTTATTTACTAAAAACATGGTGACAGCATTAACTGAGGAGAATTATTCAGAGCTTTATGGCATTCAGCCAGAACTGCAGTGGACCTCTCACGTGCCTGGAGAAAGGATATTGTAGCTGTCCTGAAACAAAGACTACAATAGTCATCTGAAGATACCTTATATTTCATTTAATATTTTAATGAGTGAGTTCTTACATGGACAGGAGTCTAGGGGCACTTGGCTCTGTCGTACATCAAAGGTGTCTGTCTTTACTTCAACATTCTTTTGAAGTCAGAATATTTTATTTTAAAAAAAAATAGCAGCTTTTTGAGATATGTTGCAATTCCTCGTGACAGTATTTCATAAACTTTCAACACATTCCTATTCTGTCACCACCAATTAAATTATTGGGTACCAATCACTGCCATAGCTGATGAATCTTGCATTGCACATAGAAACCCAATAGGGTTTTTTTTGGACAAAACCTTTTTTCTTCTTTTTTTAAAATATATTTTTAATGTCTGCAGCTCTACTCGAGGTTTTAAAATGTGACCTTCAGTCTTTTAAATACCTTTACATAGGCTTAGTAAATCTGTATGCATCCAGTTGAAGAAGGTTGTATTCCAGCAGGATTTGTTTTCACTTTTTGAAAAGACTTTTAGCCAAGAGCCTTACTGTAAGCAACATTTGTGCCTCTCTGAAGAGGGGAGCTGCTCGGAACAGGAACGTGTCTAAATCATGGTTTTTCTCATCTGGATTAGCCAATCTGTGGGAGGTCTGACGTAGTGTAAAATACCAAGAAGTTTCAAACAAAGTTAAAATACAGTTAAAGCTTTCCATCAAATTCAGTCCTAATGCTACAGGCTGTTAAAATATATTTACATTTTAATTTGCCTTATACAACAAAAAAAAAGTGTGAGCTTGTTTCTGCATCCCTGCCAGCTGGCTTTTAGAAAGGAACCAATGAACTCTTGAAAGAGGAGGTGTATGTATGGTCTTTGTAGAGTTAGAGCAAGTGATATTTCTATCTGAATTAGAATGCCTTTAGTTCTTCCTCTCACTTTTTCAGAACAAGAAGAAAGGTCTTGTAGGTCTTTTCTGGTTGGGTTGGTATTTTTCTCCCCTCTTGTGGTGTTTTGGACAGGATTTTTTTAAAATGCAGCATACTGAATAGATTAAAAAGGTAACTGTGGAGAGAGTTGCTGTTCTCCAAAGAAAAAAATATCAAAGAGGAGAACCATGGTTTTACCATCGTTGAAAGGAAGGAGAGTACGTGTCGGGGACGAGTATATTGTAGAAACAACATAGAAAATAACCTTGAGAATGAATTAATGTTATATACAGTAATGGGAAAATCAGTCACTGCCTCAAAATTATGCATGTGCAGATTTTGGGATGAGAGTGCAGTTCTCAAAGTGAGACCTTGGGAAAAGGAAATATTCTAAGCTGACAAAAATAAAATTTTATCCATGTTAATGTTGTTCATGTCACTTTATCTCTGATCTTTGGGCAGGAAAGAAGTTGCTGGGCAGGTTTTGGTTTCTGTTTTTAGTTCTTTCTTGGTAACACTTTCTCTAGTGGGCAGGTTCTTTGCATATTCATGTACAGCTTCAAGTGAAGTAAATAAATTTTCAGCTGAAGGACAGATTTGACTTAAATTTTTTTTTTCTAACATGCTCCTCAATTTCATGTTTCATACTTCAATTAATAAATACTCTGTCCTTTTGCTTTCGAAAAGACTGATTCCTGATACCAACGAAATGTTATTGATTCTGAAAGAATCTTTCTCACAATTTTCTTTGAGTGTTGCTTTCATCAAAATCAAGAAGTAAATGGAGTGTGTAAAAAAATAAATAAAACAATCATATCCCTATAAGGAATCTTGAGTTTTATTCCTCGTAGAATATCTTTTGAAAAGCATGGGTAATGTCTGTTGTTTTCACTATAGATTTAGAATTCTGAATATTTATCTCTATGAATCCATTTTCCTTTTGTGGTCAATTTACACAAAATTAGCTTTTTGTTTTTAATTGATTAGATGACATATTTTAATGATCTGTAGCTTTTAAAATGTAGCAAGTCTTTTTGTTTTTCAATTTGCAGTTAAATTTATAATAAAAAAAAAAAACAAACAAAAGGCCAAACAGTTAAAATCCAACATTATAGTAGCTTTTAATTACCTGTAAGTAAATGAGTTATCAACCATTGCTGACTTTCTACAGAAAGTTTTATCTAACATGTTCTGGCTTAAATAATAATAAAATAAGTAGATTTTTGGTGATTTAAGAGACCTCTTTGCTTAGAGAAAGAGAATAGATTAACTATATTGCCTATTTAATAGATTGATTAGATTTTCCACCCACACTGCCTCCAGAAATGTAACTTTACTACTCTGAAGTAAGTAGTTTGGCTTTTAGTTCAACTTCATCAGTGTGTCACAGTAAGTAAAACTCTCTTTCTGCTTATATCTCCTTCCATTAGCTCACAAATTAATAAATACATGCATGTTACAGTTTTCCATGGGGATGCTTTTAGATGTATGAGTTTAGTATTGTGGTGGTTTTGGCCCTGGCTAGAGGCCAAATGCCCACCAAGCCGCTCGCTCACTCCCCCTTCAGCTGAAAAGGGGAGAAAATATATTTTTGGAGGCTTAGGCCCTGAGATAAGGACAGAGGGATCACTCTCCAATTAGTGCAATGGGCAAAACAGACTCAGCACAGAATAAAGGGAAGAAAAGTGATTTATTACAGCTACGACTAATACACTCAGTGAACCGGAACAAGATAAGAGTAAGAAGCAGCCAGGTCTTAGAGTGCCTTCCCCTCACCCCTCCCCTTCTTAGCAAACTTAAACTCCATCATGATTTTACTCCCTTCTTCCCCCTCCAACATGGCGTGGGGAGGGGCAGGGAATGGGGAGTGTGGGAAGCTCCAGCAGTACCAGTTGCTTTTCTTCCCCAGATCTTAACACTTCTACTTCCCCCCACCCCTCACCGCTTTCACCGCTTAGCACCCTTGAGCGAATCATCAATTCGCTCCCTTCTTCCCTCCCATCACAGCACCAGGAGGGGCAGGGAATGGGGAATGAGGGGTTTTCAGTCTGTTCCACCCGAGTTGTCTTGCGTCTCAACATTGGGGGGGGGTGCATTCCACACACGCACATACACTTCCCTTGCAGCACCGTGGGGTCCCACCCACAAACTTCTGCAGCGTGAGTCCTGTCTATCGGGGAGTCATCTCCTCACCACAGGCCTCTCAGCAGGACTCCCTTCCATAGGGTGCTGACATTTGGGCCCAGACTCCCCCAGCCTGGCTCCCCGCAAAGTCACAAGTCCCCCGGCAAACCTGCTGAGGCATGGATCAGTCTCTTCACAGGGCATAGATGTCTCTGCTCCCCATCCTCATCCATGGGCTGCGAGGGGACAACCAGCTTCACCATGGTCTTCTCCATGAGCTACAGGGGAAAATTTCGTTCCACATTCCTTTCCCCCCAACTCCTTCTGGGCCTGGCCTTGGCTATCGGTGCAGCTGGTCACATCTTCCCACTCTGCGTTCTGGTGGCAAAGTGCGCCAGCCTGCAGGTTTTTTCTCCTATATGTGATTCACAGAGGCGCTATGAATCCATCTCTGATTGGTCAGAAGTAACTTTGGCCTTGAATTGGCCGGTTTACTGTCTGGAACTTGCAGAAAACTGTAACTGCTGCTTTGCAAAAGCTATCTCAGCAGCACAGCTACAGCAAACTGCAACAAGTATCTATTTCTTTTTAAGAAGTATGAGTGTAGTTGCCTTGGAGGTGGAGAATGGTAAATGAAGTAACTAAAACCAGACTCCCTCTCATCAAGCAACACAAAAATTGAATCATTTTTCAGGAGCCAGTGTCAAATGTGCATACGAAAATACATGCAATCTGGGAAACAAGCAGGAGAACCTAGAGCTTCATATGCTGAGGCTGAACAATGACACTTTTGAAATACCTGATATGTGGAGTACTTTGTGTGGCTGTATCTCTAGCGTGGATGGTGAATATCAGCTCATTAGAAAAGCAGGGAAGATGAGAAGGTGAAGTCATCATTTATAAAACTGAGCAGTTTCAGGGGACAAAGCATAGGAGAGAAGAGACAGCAGAGTTCAGGAGGGCAAACTGGTTTAGTTGGGTTCTAAGAGCTGGTTGTCACCATAAGCTAATTCTGTATCAACTCAGGGACTGAGGAAAGTCTCTGATTATTGAAAAAAGACAAAAAGTATGATGGCTAGATCTACAGGCTTGATAGCCTTTTGGTCTTTTAGAAAATCATGGTGTAAATGTTCTTGGCAGCTAGTTCTGGACAGGTTAAGAAGGTGATTGGGAATAACCCACATGGATTTACCGATAGATGTAAACCATCTCTCACCAGACTGTGAATGAGAGAAATGCAGTAGACATTTTATCTTGACCTCAACCTGGAGAAGAGTAGGTTTAGGGGGAACCGAAGAGCAGAGGTCAAGTACACACAAGGATGTCAGAAAAATGGAACCAGGCAGGGTCTGCGGGACTGCGTAGCAGGAGGATGAGTGGAAATGTATGTAAATTGAAACATGAGAAATTACAGCCGGGTTTGTGGAAAAGGATAGTTTTGTGATGAAGGTAAACATTGGGATGTTTTAGCCAGCAAGTTTATGAAATCACCATCCTCAGAGGTTTTCAGGGTCTGACTGGATGAGAATCTGAATGATCTCGTCTGAATTCAGTGTTGATCTTGCTTTTAGCAGGAGGTTCAACCAGATGACCTCCAGAGGTTCCTTCCAACCTGAATTGATTGTGTGATTTTGTGGTTTAATACTTTGGTCATAAACAGAGAAAAATAAATAGCCCACTCCCAGTCACTAAGGTCATAACTCAAATCCAGGGAGTACTCCCCAGACTGAATTATTTGGAATATTTTACTCCAATCTGGCCTATCTCATTGCCAGCAAAAAGACTTTAGCAATCAAGGGCTGGGCCAGGAACGCCTGAACCAAACATCTGATTAATGCAGTATTTGAATTGTTACACTAATCACAATATCAGTTACTGTAAACTTAAATCACTGTTGTACGGAATATTTTTTGTGGTTTTAAATACATCTGCCTTGTTAAAATAGAAGCTCGTGCAATAGTACGTGTGTCTATGTTCTGTGTGATATTTTCTAGCAAGCAAAATACAGTTCTTCAGCATGTGGAACTTCATGACTAGTTCCCTGAGATGCACAATGAGAAGTGAAAAGATGGTCTTATAAAAATCTGTCTGCCTGTGATTTAGGTACCTTTATCTGTGGGAGAGGCTTCCTTCTAGTTGGAATTCTTCTCATGCTAGGCAACAAACCATTACCTTCAGAAAACATACGAGAACTATTGTATCTTAAAATATGGGAGAAGTTAGTTCTCATGCTTTCTTGGTTTATTTTCATGTCATCTCTGGTGAGGGTGTAAATTTGGTCTCTTTGGATTAGTCGTGTCCCACCCCCCACACACGCTTAGATTATTGATTAATTTGTCAGGTATGTAAAACAAATAACCAACTATTTAATCTTCCAAGTTTACAAATCGATAGCAATTCTCTGGATGCAATGACAATGTTGGAGTAAGTTGCAGATAGTTTTCATTATGGGTTGGTCAACATGGCCTAACTGGCAAGTGTTTGGCTTTTATTTTATAACTCCCTTCTCTCTTGAACAACAAGGTCAAGAGAGGCTTGTCTTGCAGATCTTCAGCTGAACAAATCTATATAAGGCTTTGCTATCATCTTCCTCAGCACCTGTTTGTCATAGTATTTGTGTTATCCCAAAGTCTTTGATGTGATCCTGTTTCCTAAACTGTTCTTCATCTTGTCTCTTGATCTAAATTCTTGTCACCCTTCTAATGGAACAATTCAGTAGCCCAGTGAAAAGGTGATTATTTGCGTCTCTGTTTGTCCTGTAAGTTCTGTCATTATCATTCAACTTGCACATCATACCCTTCATCCATTGTCTTCAGAAAACTAACAAGCAAAAAAACCACCTGTAGCCCTGAATAAATATAGCAACCACTTTGTGTTGGAGCTGCTTTACTTGTACTGAGAAAATAGCTGTTGATCAACTGTTTTTCACATAGCATGTCTGATTTGGAATGGGTTTATTGTTCCAAAATTTATTTACAAATCAGAGTTAAGAGTGGAAAGACGTAAGTAATTTAGTTTGATTCCTAAGCTTTGTATCAAGAGGCAGCCAAAGAAAGTAGTTCAGATGCTGAAAATGAAAAGGAGATTCAAATAAAAAGGTATAACTTCTTTGTTGATTTTGTAATAAATAGGATTGTTTATGTTACACTTCAGTTTACTTTCTATACTGCAAAACCAAGGAAGAAAACAATTTGTTCTTTCATTACATTGGAAAAATTTCAAAGACAATCTTGGAGTCTTTACATACAATGATGCCATGAATTGTTACCTTATCTTCTAGAAGTAAATCTTAGAAAGTTTTTATTATTGCTTAGGTGGAATTTCTGACTGAATGCTTTTGAAGCTATTGGACTAGGAGTCAAGTTTCTTTGTAGTCATCTTGGGGTTTTAAATATACATGAAAAGACTAAAGCTGTCCCCTAGGAATGTGCTATGAACATCAGTATGCTTTATGAATACTGCAACTCTATGAAAATTTGATATGCATTGTTTCAGTTAGTTATATTTCTAAAACATACATTGATGACTTCTCAAAGGTTAACAAAGCTGCAGATGGAAATGTTACCAGATTTTGGCACAGAAGGTATCTTTAGTTCAATTATAGGGGTTTTTTCTAATATAAATGGTGGTTTTGATTAGTATTCACTGTGAAGTTTGAAGTTTTATGTTTAAATCTAGGAATAAAAGGTGTCCAGAATAAACATTAGAAAACAGCATATATACTTTACAGAACTGTAGGCAATTGGTCCTTTGTGAGAGTTCACCTGTGATAGGTGCATAAATATGCAGCACTTCACTGTTAGCTTTGTAATACAATAGCAAGGGTTTTTTCCATCACTTTCTGTGCAAAACTTTTGAGGATTAAAACTAATACCTAGTAGATTAGCAGTTGGTAAATGCAGTTGTGGTTCACAGAATAATTGAGGTTGGATAAGACCTCTGGAGATCCTCAACTTCAACTTACCTGCTCAAGCAGGGCCATTTATCCAGTTGCCCAAGACTTTGTTCAGATAGCTTTTTAACGTCTCCAAGAAGGGAGACTCCAATCTGTCTCTTGGCAGTATGTGCCAGTGCACAGATTGTTTCCTAGTGTTCAGATGAAACCTCCTCCTGTGTTTCAATTTGTGCCCACTGCCTCTTGTTCTGTCGTTTGCACCACTGAAGAGAGCCTGGCTCATTCCACTTTGCACCTTCCCTTCAGGTATATGTATAAATTGATAAGATGCCTCTGTGCCTTCTCTTCTCCAGGCTAAATAGACCCAGCTCTTGTCTCGCCTCTTCTGAGAGATATTCCAGTCCTGTCATCATTTTTGTGATTTTGTTGGACTCTTGCCAGTATGTCTGTTTATTTTTATACTGGGGAGCCCAGAAATTGACATAGTTCTTCAGGTATGACCTCACCAGTGCTGAGTAGAAGGGAAGGATCACCTCCCTTGACCTGGGGCCAACGCTTGCCTAATGCAGGTCAGGATATTGTTGGTCTTCTGTGTGATAAGGGCATGTTGCTGTCTCATATTCAATTTCTTGTCCCCTGAGATATCTCAGGTCCTTTTCTGCAAAGCTGCTTTCCAGCTGTGCTTCCCCTGTGGATGCTCGTGCTTGGGTTATTCTCCCCAGGTGCAGGACTTTGCACTTTTCCTTCTTGAGCTTCACAAGGTTCCTGCCTGCTAAGTCCCTCTGGATGGCAGCTCGACCCTCTGGTATATCAGCCACTTCTCCCAGTTTTCTCATCTGCAGACTTGCTCTGGGTACACTCTGCCCCATCATCCAGATCATTAATGAAGATATTAGACAGGATCGGACCAAGCATTTACCCCTGGAGTACACTGCTAGTTTCTGGCCTTCAGCTACAGACTTCATGCCACTGACTGCCACCTTTTGGGCCTGGTGATTCAGCCAGTTTTCAGTCCACCTAATTTTCTGCTTTTTCAGCCTGCACGTGAACAGGTTCTCTATGAGGATTTCATGGAAGACAGTGTCAAAAGCCTTATAGGAGTTTGTGTAGACAATGTTCTTTGCTCTCCCTTCATCTACCAGGCCAGTAATTTCACTAAAGAAGGTGATCAAGTTGGGCAAGCATGCTTTGCGTTTGGTGAAGCTGTGCTGACTACTTCTGGTGACCTTCTTGTGCTTCCTGTGCCTGGAGAAGTCTCCAGGATTAGCTGCTCCATCACCATCCCAGTTATTTAGGTGAAGCTCATCAGCTTGTGGTTCGTTGGGTCTTTTTGTCCAAGATATGAGTGATGTTTTCTTCTAGTCCACAGACATTTCTCCCAATCTCCATGATCGGTCCAAGAGTATTGAAAGGGTCCTTGCAGTGATATCAACTAGCTCCCCCAGCACTTGTGAGTGCATCTCATCAGGCCTCATGTATTTAATTATGTCCAGTTTGCTTAAGTATTTCTTGTCCTGATCCTCTTTCACTAAGAGTAAGTTGTCCTTTCTCTAGACTTCTGGGATTCCTGAAGGCTGGTCTTGCTAGTAAGGATATTTAGTACCTCAGCTTTTTCCATGTCCTGTGACCAGGTCAACCATCTCCTTCAGTAGTGGGTCTATATTTTCCTTAGCTTGCCTTTTGCCATCTCTGCTTACAGGATCTTTTCTTATTGCCTTTGAAATCCCTTGCCAGATTCAATTCCAGCTGGGCTTTGGGTTTCCTAACCTCATCCCTGCATGCTTGGATAATGTCTTTGTATTCCTCTCAGGTTACATGTTCTTGCTTCCAACCTGTGTATGCTTTCTGTTTGGTTTTGAGTTTTGTCAGGAGCTCCTTGTTTATCCCGGCAGGCCTCCTGGCAGTTCTGCTTGACTTCCTACTCGTTGAGTTAATCTAATCTTCTGCAGTCTCTTTTTTTTCCTATCTAAAGAACAAAATATCTTCTCATGTAGTTCTTTCATGCATATTTATTTATAAATGCTACATTACAGTAATACATAAATACTACATTAGTAAATATATGTAGTATAAAAATTTGTGTTGGGTATTATATCAGTATCAGTAGCTGTTGATGACAGCTGGCAACTCTTTCCAACTTAATATTTTGTTCTTTATGAACAATGGCGGAATTTAATTTAATGTGAAGAGTGATGCTCTTGAGATAAGACATGAGAATGTCCTAATGAAGATAAGAATTCCTTTCATGCTTGCTGCATTGTTTCATGGAAGCATTCTCTTCTGTCACCTTCCCTGGGATGGTTCTTTTTGCTGCTGTTCTTTGCTTTCTTTTACTTTTATGTACTGTCATTTAGATTTTGTGAGGAAGTAGGAAAGCATTAGTGGCATAAGATGCCCTGGCACAGTTGTAGGTCTGTCCCACAGAAGTAACTATAAAGTGTTTTTGAAACCTGAAAGCAGTCAGAGGACACTTCCTGAGCCAAACGTTACTGTTCTATTTACCATATGACACAGTTTTACTAGCAAAATGCATATTAATACTAAGAACACTTGTTATTAATTAACACATTGCTCTGCATGCAAATTAACTCCTGTTTTTCTTGTTAAATGTCCTTTTCAGTGGAGAGTCTCTATATTTACATCCTGTAGAATAAAGGAGCAGATATAAACTGTAGTGTTCTTCACACAGTATTAACATCTTACGTGCGATGGGGTAGAAATCCATGTTATACACTGCAGATACTTGAAGAGTTTAGTTTCATGCAGCATGGGAGCTATAATTATGTTTCCATTCAGGGCATATACAGGCTCTTCCTTACTGTTCCCTTTACTTAGTTTTTCACATTTAATCAGTCATAACTCTCCCAGCAGGCTGGTTCATTCACACTCACTCAGCCAAGGGGAAGTCTTATGAGGAGAGGCTGAAGTCCCTCGGTTTGTACAGCCTGGAGAAAAGGAGGCTGAGGGGAGACCTCTTTGTGGTATTATGGCTTCCTTACAAGGGGGTGCCGTGGGGCAGCAGTGATATTTATATGTATAAAATAAATTATAATATCAAATAAATGATATTATTGGTTTCTGTGGTAAATTTATGGTTGTACATTATAGTATGTTCTTTTGTTTTCAGTTAAATCTGAAATCTTTCTTTCCTTCCTAAAAAAATGTCCTTATCTTTAGGTTCTCAGCTGTATCTTTCACTAAGTTGTTGGTGATACAACCAAAATGAAAATACTTGCATGGCTATACATGTGGAGGCAATTCTGTGTCTTGGTTCTGAAGACCTCACATACTTATTTCACATGAACAGAGAAATAGTGGCAATTTGTATTTTATATACAATAGCACACTCTAGTGTGTATATTAATCAGCCATTGTGGGCTTACTCTCATCATGTTCCACTCAATTTTTCAGTGATCCAGTTCTGTTGTATTCAGTAATACTGTTTTTTCTCTATACTTGTGTGCATTGGAGGAAATGCACATCTTCAAATGAGGAGTTCTTAACAGAATCATTCTGATATTACATGTAATTTATGTTTTACAGTGATGCTTTGAAAAAAAAAAAAAAGGTCTGATAAGTTTTGTGGAGAGGAAAATCTTGATGTAATGAAAGAATTGAGTACAATGTGGGAAGTCTTAGTGATGTAATCGTATACATCAAACTTGAAGGTGGATTTGGACTTTGTATTCGAAGTTGCCTGTAAGGCACTACAGTTTGCTTTTTTTACATTAGTACAGAAAATAAGAGGGGAAAAGAGTATGTCACTTTCTAAGGTCTTGGCTTGGGTTTGCAGCTAAATCTGAAGATACCACAGCCTTACAGAAGAAAAGTAGTCAGTATTAACTCAAATAACTGGCTTGCATGTTTTTTATATATATATACAGACACACATATATATATAGTATTATAAGACTCTGAACATGTGTTACAGAAACATTTCCACAGTTAAAATGTGGACACTTTCCATTAACTTACTATTTTATTGGCATGTTTTCCCTGAGTTTTTCTTTTAAACGAGGTTTATAAATAAATGATATAAACTGTAAAAATAACATAATATCACTTGACACTAAAGTACAGGATTTGTTTTTTGTGGATCACACTTTATTATTTGGGAAAGTGGGCAAAAATTTGGGATCTTCTCCTGAATTGAATTTATTCCTTCTATCATTGTTTCCCACATGTAAATGAGATCTCACAGTGCTGCTTTGCAGTATTGGCTTTTGCTTTATCTGTGTATTACTGTTCTGTAATTTTTTTTTAAATGTTAGAAATTATGAACATTGATAACCTATTGAAAAAAAAAGGAAGATTTAAATTAAATTGCATTTGCTCTGACCACAAGAAAAAAAGTTCAGTGGGGTAAAATACCTGTGGAAACAATGTCATAAGTTCAATAGGCATGATATAAATTTCTACAGTTATTTAAAAAATGTTGGGGTTTTCTGGTGTTAGTTACACCCACTATAGAACCAGGATTGTGAAATTATTATGATATTTATTGTTGGGGGCTGATTACAATCAATAGATACTTTAATATGTAGCCATTCGCTTCCTTTTTGGGCAACTGGTGGCCCTAATTTGCAATACTGAGTCTCTTTTTTTGGTGCTAGTTTTGACATGTGTTAGGAGTACTGACACAAAATTATTTTTCTAAGCATCCAGTTTTGATAATGACTGCATTCCTTTGAATTAGACAGTGAGAGAGGTAGTACCTCTTTGTTCCCTTCTTGTATATGCATTCACTTATTGCTATTATCATATATGTGACATGCAACCATGCCAGAATAGGTGGTTAGTAGTGAATCTGTGCAGAGTCTGTGGAAGGCATGTACCCAACATTTCAGAACAGTCTGCCCCTTAAAAAGTGAGTGGAAAAATGTTTCAACTTAAGGGTAAATGAATGCATGAAATAAAAAAAGTGTGAGGCCTTTGTCTTCTTTCCACATCAGATCTCACAAATCCTCTTATTGCGGATCTAACGTAGTGCTCTGAGCAGTGTTACCCTTACACTGCCCAGTATGTACAGTCACATACCCTGCATTTCTGTTGAAATGTTGTGTGTTAAGAAAAAACTGGCTCCATCCTCCTGACTCTCACCATTTACACATTTATAAACAAGGTCACCCCTCAGTCTCCTCCAGGCAAACAGGTACAGCTTCCCCAGCCTCTCCTCATAAGAAAGATGTTCAACTCCCTTAATCATCTTGGTGGCCCTGCACGGGACTCTTTCAATGAGTTCTATATCCTTGAACTGAGGGGTCCAGAACTGGACACAATATTCCAGAGGCAGTCTCCCCAGGGCAGAGTAGAGGGGGAGAAGGACCTCTCTTGACCTGCTGAAAGAAGTGCTAATGCAATTGGCAGGCAGTGACAAGCTGTGACGGGTGGTCAACAATCTTTCCTGCTGTCATGGCTGCTTCAGAAGGCTTCTCTGCCCGGCCACGTCCTTGGAAACTGCATCCCTTGGAAGCTCACCAGGCATTTGGATCCATCTGCCTCCAGAGTGGTTTGATTCACAGGACTCTGGTAAAAGAAAAGGAGAGTCTGGAGTCACTTGGATTTCAGATTGTGAGAAAATGTTAAAAGTTTGGTCCCATTTTTTCATTCTTATCATTCAAGTTTTATTTGATGTATTTCTGAATACACATAAACTCGGTACTGTTAAAGTATGTATTCTTACAGATAGATTGTTTCCTCATAAGAGTTCCAAAATGGAGAAAATTGAAACCTTGATAGCAGGCAATTTAATGCTCAATGGTTTCACACTGTGTCCACACAGAATGCCTAATGGTCTCTGGAACAATTGTCAAGATTTTGATCACAAAATAAACCAAATCCTTCTTTTTGCCAAGTTTATGTTTAATTCCTGCCAGTGTTCTGATGTGAGATTCTGTCTATCAGAAAGCACAAGAGGAGGGTGTGGAAGTCATCTGAAGATGTTTTTATTTAATTTCAAGTCATGTATTAAATAAAGGCACATTTCTTACAGTCATGTAAACCATGCAGGAGACTTCTTCAAGAGCTGGAAAACACAAAACACTTCTCTTTGATAGGAAATCTGAATATTACATTTGGATTTCAGGTCTGCCCCATTCAGGACTTTTCATTGAGCTTCCCTTTTATTTTTCTTCTTGCTATCAGAGTAATAATTCGAATAGTTATGTCAATTCATTAAACACTCTATCCTATAGAAAGTACATATTATTGAGGATTTGTGAAGAACTGACACGACCATTGTTCTTCAAATGAGTATGCTGCTGTTCTTGGAATGTTTATCTTGTGTTCATAGTCGCATCATCAAACTCAGGAACTTTGTGTCTTCATCGTTACATGGTAAATCAACACATACACTTCCAAAATGTGTTACTTAAAGTGACTTAGGTCTTCTTCTTTTCTGATCATATTGCAAGGACCAAGCACACATTCCTTTGAGTAATTTATCTGTAAGATTTTGAAAAAGTATTTCATAGACTTTCAGAACAAAAAAGGCCATCCATCCTCCAAAGAACTGAAATGCACCCATAGAAGTTAAAAGAAATAAACTTACAGGCCTGCTCTATTAGCTAAAAATCTTGCAAACAGACACAGAAAAAAGACAGTGTAACACTCATCAGACTGGATCAAGCCTTTACTTGGAGAGAGCATTGCAATGAGACCTTAAACATTTAATCTGTGCGGTGTTAATAATGACACTTCATTCTGTCTTCTACCTCTGCTGTAGAAATAGATTGCTCAACACCACCCAAGCAAAACTGATGACTTGCTCTTAGTTCTTTACTAATGACTCTCTTAAGTTTAGAAAATATTTTAAGAAAGTAAGTACTCTAAAATGTGTTGGGTGGAATCTGCGTGTTTGTATTTTTACTTGGTGTTGATGCTTCAGCTGCTTTTATTGGTTGTAAGAGGGCAAACTGCATTTTTTGCTCTTACCTGGTAATGCTAGTGAGAGATGCTGTACTTTGTACAGGAATTAAATGTTACTTCCTCACACACTTATCCCACTTTGTCTCATAATTGCACTCAAGGTACTTCTGACAGATCTCAAATGGAAATCCTGCTGCTTTAACTCTTGTTTAAAGACTTTTCTCAACATGGAATCTTTTCAGTTTTGGCTTTTCGTGGATTGTTTCCCAGTCAGAATAATTACTGACCATTACCTCCTTATTTCAAGGGAATTCTTTTTTCATATTTCTGAATCCAGGATATGCCACTACAGTAATTTTTTTTCTCATTTTTTCATCTGTGTTCACTTTTCAAATGGAGCATATTTATTAATGGTTTGTGAAGTTTGGGATTTAAGCACTGGATCACATTTTTCCTTCCTATACCAGTTCTGTAGTTTTGTACTGTGAAAATATTTCAGGCTCAGCAGATTTTTTTTTTGCATATGTAACATCTGAGTTTAACTAGTTTGTGGTATTGATGATATCAATGCATCACAATGTGATTAAACTGATTTACCCAGATGTTGTGCATTATTATCTGATGTAGCAGTTTATTTAAGCATCAGAATATTTACATCTTAAACTTTGCTTCATATCACTTATTCTTAAAGGGCTTCACAAAACCCAGTAGTGCTCAAGAGATTTGGGATGTTCCGTTACAGTTTAGCCAATTATAAGAGGTTTCTGTAGCTATAATCTCAAACATTTTGCTAAAATGTCCCTTTCAGAAGAAAGGAACTGAATGTCAGAACAGAAACCTCTAATCAGATACAGAGTTTCAGAACGATTAATTCATTTTTAAGGGTGTTATATGGCCTTTTCTGATAAAACAGAAAATGCAGTAAGTAGATAAGTTGTGTCTGGTTTTGCCCTGTAATTACTGCAAGGTAACAGTTGTGATGAATGTCTTTCTACTTTCTGCGCCGTATTTCCAAGGTGATTTAAAGCACCTATGACCTGCTTTACTAGCTGCTTTAAGAACAGATTCCTGAAACGAAGAATGAAGGAGGACACAAAGTTTTTCATCATCTTACTAATTGGTGATTTGAAAAAGTGGCCCTGCTCATAGATAAGTGTGAAATGCTGCTAAAAATCTAATGAGGTGTTCACATTGAGGACTCAGATAGAAAACCACAGGCAAACATTTTTATGTAAAGGCAGAAATATTAGAATGTTCCTGTTGGCATTATTTTTACATAAAATAAACAGCAGAGCTTTGTTTGAAAAACATATTCAGGATGTCTTATGCAAGATCACTTTCCTGTAAACCTTAGGAATTAAAGCAGATATATATTGAGTAGGAGAAGGGTGTGCTTTTCTGATGAAGCTGAGTTTTATATTAGTCCATTTCAACATTTCTATTAATATAGGCAGTAAATAACACTAAGAAAGTGGTTTGGAAGCCTTGCCATCCATAGATATACCAAGAAAGCAGAAAAATCAGAGTAAGAAAATGAAAAAAAAAAAACCAACCTAATATCAAAGAACAATTTAGAATTGTTTGGGAATTAAGTAAAATGAACATGTAAAGAAAAATAAGCCATTTCTTCATGAAGGATACCAAAAATGAAGAAAAAATTGCTCTTTACTCTCCTAATTAAAATTCTTAGGTGTCTGTGTTTATAATCTTTCCATGTTTTTTGTACAGGAAAAACATAAGCAGGAGTTAGAAGATATGAGAAAAGCTGGACATGAAGCCTTGAGTATTATTGTTGAAGAATTCAAGGTAAATGCGTTACCAGGCTGTCATGATTTCCAAATAATATTATTGTAATTGTGTATGTATGTAATGACAAGTATGTACTGCAGGCAGTCTTCTTTAGTATCACTTACTCTGATTGCTCAACCTCTTTCATTTAAAGTTTATCTGTTACTTCCAATTTAGACTGGCCTGAAATTTTGCACTTTGGGAAACTTCAGATAAAGTAGATTAGCCACTTTCGGTAATGAAACTTAAAACCAGAACCAAACAAAAATGTTCAGTCAATTATGGTTAACTTCAGTTTTGACTATTTTTCACATATCCACATTTTGGACCTCCTCATTCTCAAGAAACTGCACTTGCAGGAAAGCAACCTCATAGAATAATTCAGCAGGTTTATATCCGCACAGCAGCAATAAGAGCAGTTAAGGATGAAATAAGGCTGAATCTGTAATTTTTCTCTCATGTTGTTCCTAGTTTCTCTCAGTAGGTAAGATGAAAGAGCTGGATGCTATCATGGAGGGTAAATCTTTGTCTTTTGTGGTGTTACAGAAACTTTCTAGTAAGAAATCCACAGATGACAAAAAACTGAATCAGGTTTGGAGAAGGAGTAGTTAAATGAAGAGTTTTAATTAGACTCAAAGAGGTAAGGAAGATCCAACAGGGGAAAAACTTGATAATGGGAAATGGAAAAGAAGGCTGGTTTTGAGCATGAGAAGGGAAACATGAGACCTGGTAGGCAGCTGTGAGCTGGGAACACAAGTCTTACAATGTAGTTAATGAAGGGGAAATTTGGTTTGTAACTGCTCAGTAGTGGTAATTCATGACCAAGGAATGATCTTGCAAGGAGAACAAGAAGGCCCAACTGCAGAATGGTTTAAACTTGCTGGAAGCAAGAATGCCAGAGACAGGATTCAATGTAAGGGAATGAAATTTTCTTTGGTAATGAGGTAAGAAATGTCAAAACATTATCTTGTAGCAAGCCATCTTGGAATGGGAGTGCTCAGGGAGCCATTTTGGTGAGCAGAGCTGCTGCTAGGGGATGAACTGAACACTGGGCTAAGGTGCCCTATGCCAGTGCTCATGTGATTAGTGCTGATGCAAGTTTATTTAAGGAATTGCCTCATGTTACGTCTTTGCAGATAATAATAAGCTGGAAGTTTTGACCCTAGGACCTGCTGGTCAAGAAGCCTGCAATACTTTGTTAGGGAAGGTAGGCTGGCTGGTTGATTTGTTTTCAGTTAATACCCAAAACTTAACTTGCAAAATATGTTTCTTTCTGGACTGTAAGGATCTGCAGCTCCAGGAGAGTCATCTGTGACAGAGAATCAATCTGCTGCAAAATTTGGGAGCTTAATGTTATGCAAAACTTTTTACTTGCTTTTTTTTTTTTTTAAATGAGGTTCTATGGGGCCTCTAGACTGTTCCTCACATGTAAGGTAGGCTTATGGAGTTTCAAGTCTAAGAGCTGCCACTCTGCAGACGACCTCATGATGCTTCAAGGTAGTCCATGGTGTAGGCTGCAGAAAAGTCTGAAGTAATTCTAGTCATCGTACACGTTTGCAACAACTCATAATAAGAAAACATTTAATAATTTTGCTAGTAACTGTCCGTAGTGTTCTAGCTGAAACTGGAAGATCTCTAGAAATATGTCTGTTTCTATCACTTCAACTTATATTAGTTTCATCTCAAGGAAACCCATCCAGAAAAAAGGTTTTAGAAGTTTCTATTCCTGAGAAAAGTTTCTCATGTTCCTTAATGATTTTTGAAAACTATTTTACCTGTCAACTGGGAAGATCTGATATGCCATTTAGAAGAGAAAATTTATGTTTAGCGGTTTCTATGATTTGGCACCAAAAATGAGAGATTTAATTGAATATTGTGATTCTAAGTAGTATTTATATTTAGCATGTCATTTCTTAGAGACTATATTCAAGTTATGTAAAGACATTCTTTAACATCAGGGAACCATGGCATGAATATACTTCATGCAGATCTTCGTGTTGGCTCGTAGTTAGTTGCCGTATTTTGATCACAGTACTCTGAGGAGAAATAACATCAAATATGCCAGTCTCTGAGTACAATACTGCAACCAACCTTGACTGCAAACATGTAGTGAGTTGTTCTTCAGGGTAGCAGGAAAAATTCAAAAAAGTTTGTTATGTTTAAAAAAAAAGCCACAAACTGTTTTTGGCTGTTTGTCTACAGCTTAAATACCTTTCTAGAAAACTTTTACCATGTTCTTACAAAAACCCCATACAAAAACCAAAAAACCGTGATTCATTGGAGAATTCAGTGAGGGGAAAAAAACTGTTCTGTACTTTTCTTCGAGAAAATAATCTCATGGATTGTTTTAAAATGTTAGTTCATGATTAATTTTTCAGTATGGAATAGGTTTAGGGTTGGTTTTTTTCTTAAGTAAACGAGTAAAATGTAATTTTGTAGTTATGGAAATAATATTTCACATTTTGTAAACTACTCATATCTTTCACTCATAACCAAATAAGGAGGCCTACTTACAGCATTTGGTAAGAATGTAAAGTAAATCTGATTAGTCCTTGACTAAATCATTGACTCTTTTAATTGACTTACAATTAACCATGTTTAGTTTTGTGATTAAATCTGTCTTCCCTTGCTGAACAAGGAGGGTGTCCTGGTAACGGGGGATGCTGAGAAGGTGGAGATACTGAATGCCTTCTTTGCTTTGGTCTTCACTTCAAAGGACCCCCGGGACCCACAGACACTGGATGAAAGTAGGAGTGTTTGGGAAATGAAGAGTTTCCCTCTGGTTGAGGTAGGGGAGGTCCAGGAGCAGCTCAAAGGGATTAATGCACACAAATCCATGGGCCCAAATGGGATACATCCACGTGTGCTGAGGGAGCTGGCGGAGGTGATTGCTGAGCCGCTCTCTATCATCTTCAACAGGTCTTGGAGAACAGGAGAAGTGCCTGAGGACTGGAGGATAGCCAGTGTCACTCCAGTCTTTAAAAAGGGCAAGAAGGAGGAACCTAGTAACTATAGGCCAGTCAGCCTCACCTCTGTCCCTGGAAAGGTAATGGAGCAGCTTGTTCTGGATGCCATCTCCAAGCAATTGGAAGAGAAGAAGGTCATGAGGAGTAGTCAGCATGGATTCACCAAGGGGAAATCATGCTCGACCAATCTCATAGCCTTCTACGATCTCATCACCGGCTGGGTAGATGGAGGGAGAGCAGTGGATGTCATCTACCTTGACTTCAGCAAGGCTTTTGATACTGTCTCCCATGACATCCTGATAGCAAAGCTGAGAAAGCATGGGATAGATGAGTGGACAGTGAGGTGGGTTGAGAATTGGCTGTCGGACCGAGCCCAGAGGGTCGTGATTCGTGGAGTGGAATCTGACTGGAGGCCTGTGACTAGCGGTGTTCCCCAGGGCTCGGTGTTGGGTCCAGTCCTGTTTAACATCTTCATTGACGACCTTGATGAGGGAATAGCATCCACCCTCAGCAAGTACCTGATGATACAAAGCTGGGAGGAGTGGCTGACACGCAGGAACCCTGCGCTGCCATCCAGCGAGACCTGGACAGGCTGGAGAGCTGGGCAGGGAGAAACCAGATGAGGTTCAACAAAAGCAAGTGTAAAGTCTTGCACCTGGGAAGGAACAACCGTTTCTATCAGTACAGGCTCGGGGATGACCTGCTGGAGAAGAGCTCAGTGGAGAAGGACCTGGGTGTCCTGGTGGATGACAGGTTGGCCATGAGCCAGCAGTGTGCCTCGGTGGCTAAGAGAGCCAATAGGATCCTGGGGTGCATCCGGAGGAGTGTGGCCAGCAGGTCTAAGGAGGTGATCCTCCCGCTCTACTCTGCCCTGGTCAGGCCCCACCTGGAGTATTGTGTCCAGTCCTAGGCTCCCTGGTATAAGAAGGACAGGGAACTCCTGGAGAGAGTCCAAAGAAGGGCTACGAAGATGATTAAGGGCCTGGAGCATCTCCCCTATGAGGAAAGGCTGAGTACGTTGGGACTGTTCAGCCTTGAGAAGAGAAGACTAAGGGGGGACCTAATTAAAGTCTATAATTATCTTAAGCAGGGAATGCAGGGGGAATCAGCCAGCCCCTTTTCAGTGGTTTGTGGAGACAGGACAAGGGGCAATGGCTGCAAGTTGGAGCACAGGAAGTTCCACACCAACATGGGGAAGAACTTTTTCCCAGTGAGGGTGACAGAGCCCTGGGACAGGCTGCCCAGGGGGTGGTGGAGTCTCCTTCTCTGGAGATATTCAAGACCCATCTGGACGCCTATCTGAGTCATATGTCCTAGGGAGCCTGCTTTGGCAGGGGGTTAGACCCGATGATCTCTCAAGGTCCCTTCTAACCCCTACAATTCTATGATTCTATGATTCTGTGATTCTTTAATATTACAATTATGTTACACTAATATATATCATTTATATGTAGAAGTGATTTCCATTTTCAGTATATTTTTTCAGTGCTATCTAATCCCCACATTACCTTGGCTGTGGAAATTCACCTAACCAAGTCTACTGAATTGTTTAAAAGGCATGGCAAGGAGAATATTTATGATGAATACAGTCATATTTTGCATTACTTGGATTTTAATAAACCTAACCGGTAGAGGTTATTCCGGACAAGTCCCTGCTCATGGCCCAAAACAGGTTCCGTTGCAGTCACAACTGCTGGAATTATGGCTGGTCCTCTCTGATGCTAGCCAATTATAATTTTGTAATGCCACTCCAAGCAGAGTGAATGTAGTGCTTGACCTGGGTTTCTTAAGGGTAGGTATGTAAATATTTGAATGATTCATCATTAGCTCAAGAAAATAATGCCCAGAATCTCTGAAGCCTCTAAATTAGGTATTGAAACTCGGGATTTCAGTACAACAATCAACGACAGAAGATCGTTGATTACTTGCTTTTTCTGTATTCCCAGCATAGATACGTCCTTTCCTACTGGTAGAATTGCAAAAATATCTTTCTTTTGGCATACAAAGAAAAAGTTAGCTGCATTTTTTTACCGCTGTCTACCAGATTGCCAGATTAGTAACCCAAAAATCACTTTCTTCTTACATTTAGAGGTAATTATTACTCCTTGAAGACTTACTGCAGCCCACTTTTTCTTCTTGTTGGTGTGATCTTTCTGTGGTTGAAAATTGGTCACACTTTCTGCTAATCACTTTCCCATATTTTTGAGAATTATTTGTTGTAAAAGGGACAATACTGCTCCACATTGATCTTCCATTACATCATCCCTAGGAAGACAAACACTCAAATTTAAGATCACACCCTCTCAATTCCTAGCCTTGTTGTGACTAGTCCTTTATAATATGGCAACAGTGTCTAAAATTGATTTTATACAAGATGTCAAATACCGAATTATTTGATCTTAAGGATCTTAATATACCAAAGTTCCTTGAATTACTGCAGTTGTTTTTGGAATATTAGCTAGCTGGATGTGCTGGGAAATCTATTAACAGAGACAATTAGACACTTTGTAGCACAAAGCTTCAGAAACTTTGGCCATTAAGTGTCTTACATTCTTATCTTCCCTCCAACAAATAAACTGTCTAAAATAAAGTCACAAAATTTGTACTAGGAAAACATGGGAAAACAAATTTCCCCTTCTCATGTTTACATAGTTTTGTTTAATTTCTGTCTTTCATGTCATTATTTTTTTAAACTTTTATCCCTGGTAATTAACTGCACTAAAGAAAAGTAAATGTAGATCTTGGAAATGATGCTTGTGGGATCATGTCACATTTTAAGATATTTACCATTAGCAACATAAGAATTTTTCCTCTGCTTGTTTAATCAAGCTTTTGTTCTAAAATTGTCATAGTTCTGTAAATAGACGGGTTAAGATTTTTAATCTGTTTTGTTTACGTTTCTCACCATATAAAATATCCTCTCATGTAAGCTTTAAAGAATATGAGGTTACAGGCAGGTGTATTTATTTGATAGTATTTGTTTACTTAGAATGTTTTATGCAATTATTAGTCTTTTGAAAGACAGCTTGCATTAATCAGATATGTGTTTCCTTCTATGGAAATTAACTTAATGATTCAAAGACCTTTCCAGCCCTTCCACCCTACAGTGGGTGTTTTGCCTATCAGTTTTCAGTGTTAGGTGGTTGGGGTTTTTCAGCTTCCCAGAAAGTAGAAACAGGCAGATTTGTGAAGTATTGCATATGTGGGGGCTGACAGATTGTCTTGCAGAAATTTTTGTCTTGGTAATAGACCTCTGAACTTAAAGGTTACCCTCCAATAAACAAAGGAAAATTTAAAAGATTTGATTGCGAAAGTAATCTGTTTTAGATGTAGTTTATCCCTGCTGAGGAGAGAAAGGTCTTGAAATGTGGCTCATTCTCAGCTCTTCAAAAGACCAGCTTAGTTTACTAAGTTTCCAAGATGACATAATGGCTCAGAAAGGCCTGACACATAGGATGAATTCACAAGTTGTTACAAGGGCTTGTAATTCACTTCCAACTTGTATACCTGACTGTGTGTAAATTGGAATTCAAGTGGTCCTTGAATATAATTCAGCATCACTTTTGTCACAATGAGCTGGTGGCTAGAAAATGAGACATTCCTTGTCATTTTTACAATAGAGAGGTACTCACGTGCAACAGTAATGCTACTATAAAAATATCTCTACAGAATTCTGATAAAAGTACAGTCAAATCTCAATCTTCCAAAGATACAGCTATCAAAAATATTTCATTCTTGATTAAAGCATCTTGATATTTTAAAAGTAATTATGAAAATTTCTCCTTCCCTTTTTAGTAATGAAGACTTCTTATATTTGGTTCTGTCTATAGAAAAATAAATATGATGTTGAACATTACAGTAACTGAAAGATTTGATTGAGAGTGAGTTTGCATTTTGTTTCTGGCATGGATCTGGGAAGAACAGTGTTTTGAGGAAAATAAATCATTTAAATTCAGATGCCAGGAAAACTGAGATACCTACATAAACTGAGCATTGTATTCAAACTGTAAGTTGTTGATCATTGCTGTTGTACCAAAAGCAGTGGAAAATCAAACTGAAGTTGTTCTGCCAATTTGCAAAATCCAAGTTGCTCTATTATTGTACTTGATTCAGATGTCTTTGAGTTACATCTTTGAAACACCTGACAAAAATTCAGTTCATATCTTAACAGGAAAGTGGTTAGTGAAACCATGAAGCTTCTTTGTACCCTGATGCACATCAAAATATGTGGACCTTTTATAAGGATTATCTTGTGAGAAGAATTTTCCAGAGGAAATACTTTTTGACTTGATATGTAAAATTTCACAGCACAAGCTCTCTTTAAAGCTTTGGTAGCATGCTATAACTATGAGTGGAAACAATTCAGGAAATTTAGTCCAGCATGTTGGTTTATTTAGTTTTGAACATACTTTATTGTAAATTGTGAGTTGATTTTGACCTATGTAGGAATTTTAATTGCTTTTATTTTGGTTAATACTCACCTGTACATAACCCCCTTTAGTCCATAACACCTAAATGGACATGTTTCATTTTCACCTAGGGAAGCTCACCTGAAAATAGCCTGATCATAAAAATATACAGTGTCTTGAGCTGAAGTAGATAAGTTAGATTCTGTTGAAAAAGACATTTTTGAAAATATTTGAAATAGTTCATTTAGTAAGTAACTAGTAAGTAGGTAGTACCAGTACTAGCTAAGAATAGAGTTATAATGTAACCAGTAAAAGAGTATGTTTTATAGAGTTAATGTATCTTCTCCAAGGGTCAAGAAAGAATTTAATTGTGTCCTCCTCCTTGTTTTCTTGTTCAACATTTGGTTAATTTATTTTGACCTAAAGTAAAATAGTAGAAATCCATTAGTGCTGGAGACAAAATGATGAATTAGATGAATCATTGTCTAATGCTATGAAGCTCAGAAATTCTTATGTACTATTGATGAATCAATGGTGGTGCTTAATGTGTATTTTTGAAGTTGTATGTTTACTTTTCACTAGGTAACTTTATTTTTAAAGATAACTGACTCAGCAATTTTGAAGTAAAAAATAGAAAGGTGTTTGATGTACTGGCTTGTATTTAGTTACTTAAGTTAATGATGTTCGAGCAGGGTAGAGGAGCCAAAGAGGACGGGCTGTTGGATTGACTAAGGCTCTTGAAGCAGTGTTTTTAACTAACATTACAGAACATAATGCAGCATCCTGTACATCATGATGTGCATCTTTCATACTGCTGTTTCATTTGAGTTGGTTTAATGTTTTCAAACACATCTGAGAAGTCTGTTTTTTGCACAGATTACAATTGCTTTTGTACTATTTTTCAGAAGGGATGTAAGGATATCACAAACTCTGCTCTGGTTTTTTCCTCTTCTTTTTTTTTTTTTCTGACTAGATTTTCTGACTAGAAGAAGTTCAGAAAATGACATTTGACAATTTGTTACTGTTAGAGAATTTGGGGTAACAGTCTATACTTTGGCTACATAATTCAGAAAGATTCTCATAAACTCTAGCTTTTGGCCATACAATAAATCCTGTTCTGGGCAAGCAGCTGTGGTTTCTACTGCCGGTATAAGTTTGTATTAAAAATGGTCTATAGCGTCTGTGCTGTGGTTTTGGCAATATCTTAATCATTGCACCTTTGTCTTGCCAGGGATGACGACAAACTTTAGAAAGCATCAAATACTCTATACAAATTGTACAAATACAGGATTAAATTCTGTAATTATTTGTATTTTCTGATCTTTAAACTTTTCTTCTTGGATTGGTAACAATATAGCTTTTCAGTCTCTAGTCTGTATGCAGTGATACAGTTCTCTTGCTTTCCCACAGTAAATGTAGTGTGTTGTCAATAACATTCCATGACTTCTTAATTCTCTGACCATTGCTGAAACATATAATGGACTAATTAAGATATGTATTCCCTTAAGGACACGCCAAAGTGATTATGGATAAAGTTCTTATTTTGATGTTTAGATCTAGTTTCAACTTGGGGTCTTCCAAAGTTATTCTAATGTATAAAACTTAAAGCTAAGGTTAGCTGTTGTACTGAGCTCAAACAGGGGTTTATACTAATTTACTTAAGTTTATTTTCTTTCAATAAAACTCCAGTCTATAAAATTAAGATGGATTCACTTTTAATCTTTCTGCAATTGTAATTTAAAGATGTACTGTCATTTAAATGTGTAAAAGTTTTAATAATGATTTGAAAGGATAATGTTTTCTGTGATTTGTAAAACTCAAATAAAACTAAAATGGGTATGAAGACTCTTTAGAGAACTTGTTTTTAAGGGTTTTTCATTTTCTTTGTTCTGTCAGAAGCCAACAGCCATTTTTGGTTAGTGAAGGAAAAGTAGGATCATTCTCTAGTAACTTTTTTGGGTTAGGAGAGATATGAGAAAGGAGGAAAGAAACAGCATTTCTCGAATGATTTGGAAGGTTTCTCATAGTTTAAGCCTCAGAAGAAAGCTTGCTTTGCCTTCATTGTCGTCCTACAAGTCCTGATATTTGGAGCAGTCATGCTGTTTATAGTTTCTTTTAAATGTGATGATGTATGTTACTTCATAGCTTTCCTGTTAACAATATGAATTTGTTCTTTAAAACACTTCCCAAACTTGTTCGTGTGTATATGTCCAGAAACAATGAATAGAAAACATGAGACAATTTTTTGATGGAGTATTAATGTGCACTGGGAATATAAATTATTTCCAAGTAGCAAAATAATGAGTAGATCTTCTCCCAAATGAGTTATAACATTTTAATTACCGTTATCATACAGCTAAACCATATAGTTTATAGACACCTGAACATGGTCTGCTGCTCCCTTTCCCCTCCTAGGGATCTACAGGGTTCTAGAACATTCTACAGTTCTTTTATGTTGTTATTCCTTGCACCTAGCCTTATAAAGGCTGCTTTACAGGCAAGTATCTAGAGAGTAAGGATATTACAATAAAAACTATAACCAACACATCTTTGAAATTCAAAACTTTAAAAAAATAGCTTAATCTGTAGTGGTTTAAAAGCCTATACCCTGTTCTCTGTGAGAGGAAAACCAGGACTGAGTCATAGTACAGACTCCTAATTTTTTGTTGTTGTTAAATTCCATTTTTCTTGTCTTGATGAGAGGAGCATTCAGAGATTTATGTAGTTTTGTTTTTTGAAAGAAAGTACAACTGTACATCAGACTGATAAATTTGATGCCTCATGAGGAACTGATGAAAACCCACATTCCCTCATCTGCTGCCCCTCCCGGTGCCACAATGTGGGGAAGAAGGTAGTGAAATCATGACTAAAGTGAAGTCTGCTAAGAAGGGAGGGGTGGGGGAAGGTGCTTTAAGATCTGGCCGCACTTCTCATTACCCAACTCTGGTGTCACTGGGTGTGCAGGGCAGTGTCATAAATTAGAGAGTTTCTTTCCTTTATTCTGTGCTGAGTCTGTTTTGCCCGTGATGCTGATTACGGGATGATCTCCCCCTGTCCTTATCTCGACTCCTGAGCCTCTTAATACATATTTTCTCCCCTGTCCAACTGAAAAGGGGAGTGATAGAGCAGCTTTTGGTAAGCGTCTGGCCTCCATCTAGGGCCAAACCACCACATGTACTCTTGATCATAATTATGATTACACAGTCGCTGTAGCAGATACAGTTTGTTCTTATATTCATGCATGGCTTTGTATTTGAATTATAAGAAAGCTGCTTTAAGTAGTCATTTATCTAAGGTACCACAGCCCTTTAATCTGTTCTGTGACATGACTACTTACTTAAAAAATTGTGAGGCAGAAGATTTTTGAAAGCCAAGGAAATGACAAATGGGAAAAGAAGACCTAGTAACTCCCTGAAAAAATACGACTGTTTGGCTTTAGTAAACACCTAAAAAGTGACCTCACTTTTAGTTGCAGGCAAATGTAGTTGGGGCTTGTGAAGTGTGTTTTGCTGGGGGGAGAGGGGAGAAATAAAAAAAAAAAAAAAGTAGTAGGAAGGACTAATTGATAAATGTACAGAAATCCTGAAAATCTGAACCCACCTCTTCCTTCCTCTGCAACGATAACAAGTGTACTCTAAGACAAAAACTGTGATAGGAGTGTAGAAACAGATCCGTATCAAAACTGATGCCTCTTTCCATCACAGTCCTAAAACTGGCTGTTGGTATAGGATGACCCTTGCTAGCCTGTGCCTAGGAAGTTCACTGCAAAAAATACAGAAGAAATTAATTACCAAGAGCACCTGTATTGAAATCCTACCCTTTGACTTCAGCGCAACAGATGGCATAGGTTACATTCTGCTGTAATCTTACTTGAAATGATTCAATGAGATATTAAAAGGAGACTGACTCAAGAAATCTAGCTTGGTAGTAGGCCAGTGTACACAGATTTATGGAACATCAGCCCACCAGGTTAATTGCGTCATTCATTAAGAAAGTAGTATTTCAGCAGTGATAAGTAATTGCTCAGAATAGTAATTAGTGCTGTTGTTCTGAAGGAGAGATGTAACTGTAAGACTTAGAGATGCCTATCATTAGATGTCTGTATTTTTAGTTTAGTAAATCAGTTAATTAGTAATTCAGGTTTTTAAGTAGCAATTTCAGTTTATTCTCTTGAAATTTGCAGGTTTTTTCTCTAGATTTCATGTATCTCTGCTTTATTTACACCATCAAGAAAACTGAAATGGTGGCTGTGATCAGGCAAAGAAGAAAGTTACCTCATCTTTTAACTTGATGTTTTCTTTTTTTTCTGTCTTTTTTTTTTAACAGTCTTGGAAGGACATTGGTTTATGACATCTTTAAGTTCGTATTTACTTTTTATAGTGATCTAGAGCCAGGCAGATGTAGGATTTATGCAATGAACATAGTAGTGTCCTAGGCAACAACTACATTTTAGCCTAGAACTGAAGGACATTGTCAAACTTGTCTTTTATTTTCTTTTTAAAATAACCTTATTTCTGATAATTTATTAATATGGGACAAAATTTCAATGAAAATCAAGAATAAATTAATATTTAATTTAAAGGGCAAGATACGTTTGTCTTGTCATGCCTATTTTCTATGACACTTCCTTCTTCATGCTTCAGGAGAGTAGACTTTCTGTTTTCTAGAAGTGCCATATCTGACAGTACTGACAATTATGATTGGGCCTGAGCCCCTCATGAGAATAAAAATGTTCTATACTTTTAAATAAATTGGAGCTCAGCATTCTGTTTCAATTAAAACCATAAGGTTCTGAGAATTTTCAGGTACTTCTTGAAAGGGGAAATCTTACTTTTATAATAAGTAGTTACTGCTATTTCGGGGTATTATCACACATATTATGTGACCTACCTCACCCTTTTTTAAGTCACTTGAAAAGATATGCTCCTGGGCCTAAATAATATATTCTGTATTTTAAAAGAAAATTATTTTTGGAGATTTTCATATGACAAAACATGGAAGCTGTCGCTGAAGTGCTGTGCCACATAGGGGATTTTTCTCTCTGTTTCCGTATTTGGCCAACTAGTGAAACAGTCAAGAACAAGATCAATTCAGTGGTACTATTTAAACAACGTTAGTAGTATGTTTGATAGAAAAGGCAGGCTTTTGTTTCCTAACATGGAATTTTATGTATTTGCTGCTACTACTACTACTACTAATAATAATAATAATAATGGTATAGATAATGTAAAAATCTTTTCATACCATCCAATAAATAATAATTATTTCCTTGATAACTGAAAGTTTCTTATAACATCTAATTTGCCAGATAAGTTTGCATAGCAAAGCGCATAAAGTGACTCAACCCTGGGTGTAAGCGAGAAGCTATCTGAGAAACGGCATCACAACTTCATGACCATTCTGTTACTATTTTCCCTATGTTCAGTATTGTTCCAGTTATAGGAAACAATTCTTGACACAAGATTGTAGGCAAAAACCCCCTCCTATACTCCGAAATGCAGACTTAATGTTTGCCAGTGATATGTGGCAATTCTAGTTTACATGTAGTAGGATTTAGTATAGAATATTTCACATATGGATGTTTTATACTTCGAGAGTTAAGTTTTTGTGATTACCTTTATTTATATCAATGAAAGAACTAAACTCAGCTGGAAAGAAATCAGCTCTTTAGAAAGTAAACTTATAGTTAGCTAAATCCTTTGCAAACACCAGTAAATGTATTCTTATGCTTCGATTATAGTATTTCTTAGGCACCATTTTTTTACCTCTTAAGTCTCTGAACCTGTGTTGAACAGTACTCCCCTTACTACAGCACTACTGGAGGACACCAATTTTGGCATAAGAGACTAATTAGTAGAAAATTTTGAAAGGCAGCTCAAAAATTTTATGAAGGTTTTTTAGTATACATCTTGTTTTTTACAAAAATACTCAAAATTGTATTTTGATGATGTGTTATGTTCCATGAAGTAAATACACCTCTAAAATAGAGATTGTTTGAAAGATTATGTTTTTTTCTTTGTCTGCATTTGGGGCAGAAGTCTGCTTTCTATAAAATGTATGTCTGTTTTAATTTACACAGTAATTTCATCTGTTTTGCTATATTGATTACTAGTTAAAAATAGTTTGCTATGTCGTGTATAAATAGTCCAATGAATACTTGGAAAGTGACATAAATATTTTAATAGGGAAAATGTGTAGCATAACTTAAGTAAATCTTGCATTAAAACACCATCATTGTTTAAGGAAGCCCTAGTGTAATTCCACAAATGGTAATTTAATTTTTCAAAGATCTTAATTTTTTTTTAATTCTTTATTTTTGTGTTCAAATGCTGGAAATTCTGCGGAGTTCAGTCAAGCGCATGTGAATGCACACATGTGCATGCACATGGGCTCACACACAGGGAGTTCCTAACGTTGTCGTCTCTTTGTTACTGTCTTGGTACTTTGATTTTCCACACTTCAACTTCCACTGCTTCACATTGGAGTGTGAACTTCCTGGGGGGGCGTTCTTTTATGTTTTAAATTACTCAGAATTTCCATCTGCTTTTACTTGACTTGTGGTTGTGAAGATCATGCTTGGCCCATGGGATCTTACGCTGTGCCGAGAGGATGTGGAGTTTTGTCAGCCAGGGAAATATGTCTGGCTTTTTTTTTTTTTACTTTTTTTTTTTTTTTTTTAATTCAGCAGCTTTCATATGCTTCTCTTCTTGTGTGGTCCTACTAAACTGAGTATACTTGACAGAAATACTCTCCTTCTCTATCTTCTGTATACTGCTCTCTTTTAAGAAGACTGTGTATAAGAAATCTGAGATCCAAAAAATTCGAGTCTGAAAATAAGGTAGTGTTACATAGAAAGGTACTTTAATAGTTGCACATTCCAAATTTATAACAGCATTCCACATTCTGGTTATGCACAAGCATTAGTAGATCTTCAGTTACCAGTAAACATCCCAGTTATATCTTTGTTGAATATTCTGTGCTTTCATTTTGTAGGCACTGCTACAATCTACAGTTCAACAGCAAGAAGTGGCTATTGAAAAACAGTATATCCTAGCAATTGAAAAACATTCTCACAAATGTGAAGAACTTCTTAATGCTCAGGTATGGATGGGCACATGCAAAAATCTTTTCGTTTCAACTCTTTTCTGTTTGAAAAAAATACTAACATATAGGATAAACTGCTCAATCTTTCACCTTGTGTCCTCAGCATAACAGCATTTAAAACTGCAAAATTAGTAACAAGTCGTCATCTGTTGGGCTCAAAGAAGTCTCAGAGCAACTTAATACTCCTTTAATAGCTGCCATTTCCTTTAATCTTGCAGAAAACATGCAACTAGTTTTAATTTATGGAGTTAAATGTAGGATTTGATTGTATGGGATTTGCACTAATCTTTGGTCCCTTTTTTTTGATGTTTCTTAGATATTAGAAACAAACGTGTTCTCCAAACCTATTTTTATTTCATAGAAATCTTCCATAAAAAAAATGACCCAAGCCCTGAGGAATCACATAATATTCAGAAATATATGCACATCAATGGCTTATTTTGGCTCATTGAATGTGACTTGAATAAAAACACACTGTATAGCAAGTATTTGGAATTGCATCAATTACTGACGAGTATCTCAACAGCATAAACCTGTTTACCTTGCAATTATAGCATTGACAGTTACCTTTTAAGTGCTGTTCACAGTGATTCTACTAAAAATCCAAAGGGTAATAGTTTACTTCAGGTTTTGGGGATTTTTTAGACCTGAATGCATCAAAAGTCTTCTTGAAATAGTCCATCATTTCCAACAGGTTTTATGACCATTTCACTGTTCTGACCATATCAATTAACAATTGGTGGAAACATGTATTAGATATATAAGGATCTGTATAAACATTATGAAGGAAAGATGCACTAGTTTGGAGAAACTGCTTTCATCATGAATGAGGAGTTTGCTACACAGAACTACATTTTTTTATGCTTACCATAAAGTTCTGCCTAGAAAGAAGGTAAAAATTAATTGTAAGAAAATGTTTTGTATTTCTGAAATGAACATACTATTTACTGACTAGACGTAATTTTCTGAATGTTAAACAGGAGTGAATCTCATGAAATCTGGAAACGTTATAGGAAGATTTTTTTGAGGTTGTATTTACAGATTAAGCAAAATTATTGCCTCTCTGATATGTTAAGGTTTTCATTGCAAACTAAAAGGTGAAGATGGAAATGTTAAAATATATTCAAGAAGTTCAGTTTTACCTGAGAAGCAGCAACAATATAAAGGACCTATTCTTAGTTGCAGGAGAGTACTTTTGCCATAACACAGTACCCAGTTCACATCATTCCTACATTTAACACAATTTAATGCTCCCTTTGGATCCCAGAAAAGGTCTACATTTTGTTCACAAACTTGAAAGTCATTTGCCATTCAACTCAAGCAAGGTATACCACCTTTAATTGTAATATAAAACTGGGATTTTGAAGCCTAAGAAAGTAGACAATGTAAGTCCTTATGGTAGAACTACTACTAGGTTTCATAAAATATATTTTACACTGGCAAATCTTGTTTAAATACGAATCTTGTGTAGTATGTTTGGGGTTTGGTTTCTATATATAATATATATATATAAAAAATTTGGGGTTTGGTTTTTATATATATTTTATATATATAATGTATATCAAATTATTTATTTTTTATATATATATATATATATATAATGTATGCTTTGGTGTTTGTTTTAATGTTTGGGGTTATTTTAAATTATTTTGTTCTGTGCTAACAGTTAAGATTACCGAAATGATTGCTAATGATTATACACAAAGTTGATTAATATCCTCTAGGAATATTTTATGGGATTGTACATGCATTTCACCTTTATATGGAGAGTTATGAGTATCTATTTCACTGTAAAGAACTTTCTTTTTTGCACAGCACTAATCATACAGTGCAAGTATATTCTGTGCACAAACATAACTTTTTATTTTTGTTCCCTTCTAATATTCTTGCCTTACAAGGAGTATTTTGCCTTCAGACTTTTAAGCCCACATAAAACTTTGTCAACACACATAATTTTTTGCCCTCATTTGCCATTCCTTATAAACTTTCTGCTGTTTTATTTCCAGTGCCACAAAATCAAGTTTATCTCATGTAATAACTCCTTCCTCATGCTTTCTCCTAATCCCATTTTACCCCTAAATTCCTGTACCACTCCCACCCAAAAAATGTCAATCTAAGAAGGAGGAAATACTGGTTTTCTCTGTCTTTAACCTATTCATTACGTTTTATTTAGGTTTCTGACTTTGAAGCTGTGTTTTATGAGTGTGTTGTTCCTGTGATGGAGTTGCATGTTAAAAGTCTGTCTAGAGAGGTACTATACTGCTGATAAGGCAGCATTATCATCATCATCCCGTACAGAGGGAACTATAAGCCCGTCATAGAACCACAGCATGGTTTCAGTTGGAAAAGACCTTCAAGATCATTGTGTCCAACCATCTATCCAGCCCTGCTAGGTCCAACACCAAGTACAACATACTCTCATATCAGCATTTCAAAAAGCAAACTGGACATTTTCAAGGGCACCAATGTCTTGGTGTCCTTCATCTATGAACAGGACAATGAGAACTCTTCTATGCCAGGAATCAGTGATGTCATATGCTGAATATTTAGGAAAGCAATGCATGTTATTGGAAAACACACAGTGATTTATTACAAGTTGGAAAATCACAAATGTCATCTTTATCTTGTTCTGAGACAAAAGCATATTTCATGTTGCCTCCTGAAAATGACCACCATTTTTGATCTTGTGGTTTAACTCCTGCTGTATGAAAATGCATACTGAAAAACATGATCAACAGACTTTTGAATAGAAATTTTAATACTCAGAAAATGAAGGCACACCTAACAGCGAGTTAACAAAAGTGCTTCAGTATAGCTAGGTATTGGTCAGTGCCAGAAATGAGATGCCACATGAGGTGGAACAATAAATAACTTGTAAAGTATGAGTGTTAAAAAAAGCCCAAACAAACAAAACAACCTCAAACAAAACCCAAAACCAAACCAGACATCTTACAGTGAAATTTGTGTTTCTGTGAGATTATTGACAGATTTAGGTCACAGTTCTACCTTCTTTAGTAATTTCCTAGCAATCTTTTATGACAAATGAGGCATGGAAAAGGTCTGCAGTCTATGCATGCTTTGACTTTTAGTGGGAAAGAGCAGCAGTTTTATATGTGTGTCTGTTTATATACAAAGTTTATTAAATATCTCTCATACTTATGGAGAAATATGGTTTCATCACTGAGATTTTGTAACTAAACATGTAACTAAACAATTGTCTGGGCTGGCTGATGCTAGCAGAGACAGGCATTACTGCCAGTGTTCTGCTGTTCCACACTTCAGTATGTGGAGTAGAGTGTCTTTCAGCTTTCCCTGTTTTGCAATGTTTGAATAGAAACAGCCTGTTCAAAAGTCAAAATATTTTTTGTTCTGAATGTAGAGAAGACATAGAGATTGAATAACTAAAAATTATGGACCATAAAAGGCACAGTAAAAAGATGGAGTAAGTAAGCCTTTATTATATAAAAGTTTTACTGTGTATGACTAGGATGTTCTAAGGCAATTTCTCATGAAGGTTGCTAGACCCTGAGTATGATAATGTAAAAGGAATGACTTGTTTACACTGGAAGCCCGAGAAATGATGATATAACAGAAAATTCTCTCACTATTCAATCAAAGTAGATGGAGTTAAAAACATAGACTCTATTAGGTTGATTTTTATATTCTTTTTTTTAAACAGTCAATGATCAGTTTATTAGATAAAATAAAATCTTAAATACCTGCAGCAAATTACTTCTCATTCATGGAAAATAGTTTCTCTCTGTTTATGTCGCACTTCTATTTCCTTACTGTCTTCTACACTGGGTGAAACAGGCAATTTTGGATGGAAAGGGATTAAAGTATATATGAAGTGAGTCTCAGATCACACATTTCCATATCTCAGTTATGACATGACCAGATTCCTTTTTTGATCTGTGTATTCTGTGGAAACAGTATCAATCAAGAGTGAAGCAACTGGACATTCTGTGTAGTTATTTTCATCCTTGGATGTAGTTAAGGGGGAATATACTTCACTGTCGTCCTTAATTATGTTAGTCTGCCTAATCTCCATTTTGGTAGAAGAATAAAAAAAGACAATGAACAGAAATCTTTAATTCTGTAGTTCATTTACATGCATATTGCTTTCCCAAGCTGGAAAAAAGCCCTTAAGGATGTGTCGCCTGCAATTTTCCTTTGTATAGAGTATTTTATGCTGAAACCTTTTCCGTAGTTTAAGAAGTCAAATGAGCTGCTAGTGTAATTGCTGAGATAGAACAGTAGTGGAAGCACATACAAAAAGAAAAGAACTCAGTTAAATGCTTCCTCTGCACTTTTGCATGTTGATATTTTTATGATGGTTTTATGAGAGGCTGTGAAACACACAATGCTTAAGGTAAGTAGAATTGGCCCCATGCCCTTAATTCTTTTTCCACTCTATCATGATGTTGGCTGTCATTTATATGATGTAGTAGTTCAAAATCTGGTGGATGGTGCATGAAATTGTGTGCCCTTTTTTTGAGACATGGTCAAAGATGTGCTGGTTTAGTGTCAATTTGAAAACAAATTGCTGAAAGGTCGGTCAGAATAGAAGCTCCATTTGCTAGAACTCCAGTTTTTGAAATGTATGATTCTTCCAATAACATGTTGTGGACAAGCAGAAAGCTGGTGTGATAAGAGGAATGTGGTAGAATCCTTGCCTTCTCCATTATTTTGGTGATGCACTTTGATGTGTTTTGCATAGCCTTCTATGAAGAGTGCTACTAAGTCCTCTGACAGTGTTTTGTACAGCAAGTGATAGTTTGTATGTCAGAGAAAATGTTTATTTTATTCAGCAACTTAATTACACCATTCCACAGTTAGGAAGTATAATTTTTTATTGTTTGAAAATTCTTCTTACATCTAGGCATAATGTGCAGCATGTCTATATAATAATGCTTATTTTATGGACTTTGATTTTTTTTTCCCCTCTTGTAAACAAAGGAGGTTCTGGTTTTGACATCTAATGGTAGTAATTGTGAAATCTGCTTGATACCACATTTTGGAGGGAGCATATGCAAAGTAGATTCTTAAAGAATTTTGAATATTTGCATTTTTAAGAGAGAATAACCAATTTTTGCAGTGAGGGTAGTAGGTACTTGAATAATCCTGAAGACTCGCAGACTGAAATAATGACAGCTGTGGTGGACATCACCTTTCAGGTTCATTAATTCCAACTATGATCGTTTTGGAAAACCTTGGGAGTATTTACGTCCCCTTCTCTGCTCGTTTCCTCTCAGTTCTCAGCAAACTTGCAGTTTGCTGCTGTGAGAATAATTGTTTATTCACTCTCTCCAAAACCAAGTACTTCCACTTCCGTTGAATTTTCATCTAATTCACTTCACACCTAACCTCACATCCTTAAACATCTAGATGTCTCTTTTCAGGTTTGCTGCTCTTCTGCCAAGAGCAAATTTAGACTTTCTCAGAACTTATTTATTCTCTGGTAGTTCCTGATTATGTAAAGGGGAGAAAAAAATATTTATTGGAATCCTGTTGTCAGTTTGAGTCATTTTTTCCTGAATTCATAATAACTCCTAGATTTCTGCATATAGAGAGAGAATTAGAGTGAAAAGATCAAGATTCAGCTCTTCCTGTGCTGAGAAGACTTTTGTTTGCTGGTTTCTCTTAAATCTAAGAAAGTTGATTTATCCTCCCTCTGTGTTTTGTTTCTGTGTATGTTGATTTTTTTTCCAGTGCTGCTTAGCATTTACCTACCAAAGAAAAAGTTACATTGCTATGCTCCAAAAAGGAGTATCAGGGAGGTGGGGCATGGAAAAAATGTTAATCCTTATCAGAGTCTTCTAACTTCATTTGAATCTTCCCACTATTGAAAGATAGAAGATGATTTTACAGTCCTTTTCTGCTGTTAATTCAACCAATATACTTTCAGAGTCCCAACCTAAGATCTTACTTGGAAATTACATTTGCTTCCTCAGATTTGTCAAGTTTCACTTGAAAGAGGCTTTTTAGTGTGATTTTAGCTTTCTGTCTGTTGCTTATATAACAAGTATCCTTAAAATGTTCCTTATTATGAATTTATATCATCAATCCTTATCAATACTGAACAATCAAGTAACATTGTATGATTTTTCTCCTCACTTATTTTTTTACCAGCTATTGTTGAAAATTATTTTTCTTCCGTTTTGCTATCTTCCATTGCTGAAAGTTTTTCTGGATATAGTGCTCATATTTTGGGCTTTTATTTCCTTTTGTTTTTCCTGATAGCTGGAGCAACTCTGTGAGAATATTTGGGTTGTGAAATGAATTAGATCACAGAAATAGAGCAACTAAATAATAGTGGTTTTTTTCCTTTGCATTTTTACTCAAGTTCCTTATCTCTGTATCCTTAGGACTTGACATTTCTGGGGTTTATAGTAATCTCTATTTCTATGTATGCTTTCTGAGAAAAGCATTTGTGTTGTTAGATGAATTTGAGTAGCTTGCTTTATTTATAAAAGCAATGAAGCACATATGCAGCAAAATGCTGTAAGTTTCATTTCAGCCTCTGACATGCCTCAAATTATACTCTTTACATACTGTCTGTATACTGCTGAGCAGAACCCCAAGTACAGGATTAGTTATTTATTACTGGTATTATAATTTTTCTTTGTTTTAACTTTTCTGGTTTAATAATGTTTTGCTGATTCCTGAGCTTTCTTTTAGAAAAGTTTTGCTGCTTTGTTAGCCACTTGGACCTCAAACTGGCAAAAAGATACAGTT
This sequence comes from Hypotaenidia okinawae, assembly GCA_027925045.1. NCBI lineage: Eukaryota > Metazoa > Chordata > Aves > Gruiformes > Rallidae > Hypotaenidia > Hypotaenidia okinawae. The sequence goes on from BSDF01000001.1 coordinate 81,621,942, forward strand.
CAACCATGCAGTAATAAGTTATAATTTGAGGAAGTGGAAATATGTAACAGATGTTGGAATTCTTCAGACAGATTTTCCACCTTGCGCTGCCAAACACTCAGATGCCACAGATAGTGAGGACAGTGTAGGAAACCAGTTATGATTACCAGATCTTGTCATTTGACTTAGGCATAGTTTAGCAGTGGTGAAGAAAAGGTGTGGTATAAAAGAATATGCTGTTAAATATAGCTAGTATTTCTACAGGAGCAGAAAGATATTTTTAGTGTTTTAATAAGGTTGCCTTTTTCCTCAGGATAATATTTTGAATGGGATGTAGAAATTGACAGATTTTGATGGCATTCCAAAATCATGATGCTATAACTGTGTATTTTTGTTATGTCATCTCCCTCTCACATAGAGATAATGTTTCCCACAACCTGTGTTATTTCTTCCTACTGTTAGATTCCTTCATGAGAGACAGAAATAAAAGTAGGACTTTGTGGGTTAAGCAAAGTTTCTTGTTAAAGTAGATGAATAAATTTGAATTGGTTAATTCTTAAAAAGCCCAATCCAGTAGTTTATTATTTCTTGTTGAATAAAGTACTGAAACATCCGCTGTTTCTAAAGATAACTTTTCCCCAATCTCAAGGGACAGGGATTGTTCTATATTCATATATAGCAAAGGTACAAATATTGGAGATGGGAGACTAAGTTTTATTATGTCATTATTTATTCTCTTAAACTACGAACTACAGTGCAGTTTCATTAGATCAAAAAAATTCAGTAGATTTTCTTTTTTTTTTTGAATGGTCAGTTGCCAAGGGTGTATTAAACCTACATGTGTCTTAATATGCTGCTTTTCAGAATTATATCATTAAAATAAGGTCATTTTAGTAGTGTATGAAAATTGTTTCCTCAGATGAAAGATCTGTGAAAGTGTGAAATACCATTATTTTGTTGCAGTCGTACTAAAAGTAATGCAAATCTTTTTTTTTCTGTTTACTGTTAGGATATTCATGCTGCTATTGGTTCCTCTGTGGTGATTTTTTTGGGGGGTTTTTGGAATGATTATCAGACTACTGGTACATAAGCTATGAATAGTAACTAACAAAATTAATTTATCTGTACTGAATTTGGAGATGAGTGCATGACGATTTACTAAATATTGCGAAGAAACCAATTTGTAGAAACCTAAATTCATTGCCTCTTAGTTATAGCAAAAGAACTGTATCCTCATTTTAGATAAAATCTTTTACATTTTGCCTTTTAAAGGAAGCTAAGGGGCCCAAGAAGAAGCTATCTATATTCTTTAAAAGCGTTTCAGTTTATGTAAGACACCCTGTTTTACATTTTTCTTTAGATTTTAGTTTAGGATTAATAGGAATATGCAAGGAATGGTAACTGTGCTAAATTACAACTAGGTATTAATAGCTTTCATACAGTGTTTTATCTGTAAAATACCTCATATCCTGTATTATTTCATTCACGCCATGAATTATTATAATATATACCGTGTAAGCCTTCAAAAGATGTGTACCTGAAAGAAAAATGTCATGATACTTCAGAAATAAATTTAATATATAAAAATAACAAAAAAGACTGACTAGTTGCTATTGTGATTAAATCTGTTTACAATGTCTTCTGTGACTCACATTCCAGGAAAAAAAAGAATGGTTTTTTTAATTTCTTTTTTACAGGAATCAAGAAAAACCACAGGGCCTCTGTATTTATATTTGAATCTACATCAAACGATTTTCATTTGGAACCACTGCTTAGTGAACTTCTTGTGAAGAGGAAAACATTATAACCTATTTTTGAATGCCTTTTGTTTTAAGTTGATTTTCAGAATACTCTTCTTGACCCATTCTTGCTATTTTCCAGAGAGTAGGGTAGAGATACTAGTATTTACTCCACTTTGGAATACCACATCTTAGAAATGTTTGGGGTTTTTTTCTTTTATTGGAAAACACTTTTTTGTGTTTCATTGGACCATCTTTGCTCTTCAGATTTTTTAGCCATCAGAATCTTGCTTTCTTAATGCTATACTCCCTCTCTAAGGAATGAAAGCAAGTAAATTATAGCTCTGGCAAAAAGAGGGTTAGGTAAGGGTGCTAGGCTATGGAAATAACTTCAGGCAAAGTGATCCATTAAAGAGCTATACTATTTGTTGTACCAAAGCTAAATTTTTTAGATCTGGCCAAGTGTCTCCGCATAACATTCTAATGTGCTTTATCAATAACATGCACAATGTGAACATGCAGCCAAGTAAGCTTATACTAGCTGAAAACTTTCTCCTTCTATTTAAGTGGAGTTTTCACTGAGATTTACTTTGGCCTCACACAGATTCATCCACCATGTTTCTAATTTAGGACTTTATTATAAGATTATCTATTACCATAACTTTTCATTGATTTCCTGTTTCACCCCAGAGAGTCAGTAAGGTGTATTTGTTAAATAACAGCTGGGTAATTGGATTCAGAGCCCCAACATGTTAAGAATTTTCTTACCTGGTTTATGGTTCTTGGATTGTTGATTGATAAAGTAAACCCTCACTTCAACTTCCATGTAAAGACTTCGTGGACACTGTCTTGTAGTCTACACAGGTGCTTTTTTCCAAACATAAGGCTCCATAAGTAGTCTCCATCACAACTTTCATGGGAAAACCGGTATAGACTTGATTATGTTTCCTAGGCCTTTTAGGTCTGATTAACTCATTAGTCTACTCAGAGGAGGCTGATCACTCTTTCTTGAAAGCTTTTATTAGGTGTACTCGTTGAAGCATGGGCAACATGCTCTTGACAGGTACAATTACCAGGAGACCTCCAAGTCTGATGTCCAGAAAGCGGCCTCTGCAATGCTTGGGAATCAAAATTCACTGTATAGATATCTGGAAATATATAGTACTGCCTTAACTCTCAATACTTCCTTTATTCCTATAATACTGTCTAACAGAGAAAGGAACATGTTCATAATTCATATCTGTGGAAACTGCAAATGCTGAATGATATTCATTCAACTTGCATCCTTTCTATAGGTTTTATGCCTGTTGTGGAGAGGGTTATGAGATAAGTTTGCTTACCTGTCGGCATTTATCTATGCATATATGATATTTATATCAGCAGTGGTCTGTATTGCTAACAGACCTTTGCTCTAGTTGAACAAAAAGCCAATTAAATGGACCTAAAACATAATTATATTCTGTTAGCTAAAAATAAAGCTCTCAGTGTGTGAGTGCTGAAATGAAACTGTCACCTTTTATACATTTTTATCCATTACCTCCATTTAATAACTTCACCTGAAAGGTCAGCTGAGGAAGCACTGACTGCATAAAGTTCATTGTGGCCATTTAGTACCCATGTCATTCTGCCTAAGTCTAGAAAGGCTTCTGTGTAATAACTAACACTTAGAAGGTGTATGGATAATTTTAAAATCTGAAGTGCAAAGCTAATTGCCCTAATTTAAAGACCAGCTCTGTAAGGCTTATGATAGCTTGCTGTGCAGCAACATTTAAACAAACAGCTTGGAATTCCGTTCATACATCTATTTACAATTTCCTTTCCATTACTGATTTTTTTTCAAAGTCTATCAGAACGCTGTCATTCTACAGGCTGTAAGATTGCTGTAATAAGAGCAAATGCACAGAAACCTTTACTATCCATAACTTCCTACATTTTTGGCTCAAGTATTATGCATAAATGGCCTAGATACTGGAGTATGCCTTTGCATAGTGGCTCTGGCTGAGATACAGTTAATTTTCCCCATAGCAACCCTCATATCCTGCTGTGCTGTGTATTGGTACCCAGCAAGGAGTTGATAAAGCACCAGTGTTTTGGCTATAACTGAACAGTGCTGGCACACATCAAGACTGCCTCTCCAACATTTTTCCCCACCTGAGCAGTAGGTTAGTGGACAAGTATCTGGGAGGGGACAAAGAATAGCTGACCCAAACTGACCAACAGGATGTTCCATACGTGTGACATCTGCTCACCAATAAGGAGCGGAGATATAAGGGGAGGAAGCAGCAGGCATTTGTTGTTTGGTTGGGTTTCTGTAGTGTTTGTCTTCTGGAGCAACCACTACACGTACTGAAAGCCTGCTTCCTGGGAAGTGGCCAGACATTGCCTTTTGATAGGAAGTAGAGAATAAGCTTTTCCTTTTGCTTTGCTTCTCTTCTGCATGAGGCCTTTTACTTTTTCTGTATTAAGCTGCCTTTATCTTGACCTAAAAGTTTAGGGTTGTTTTTTCCATCTTATTTTTCTCCCCTCCTGGTCCTACCAAGGAGAGGAGTGATACCATGGCTTGGTGGACACCTGGCATACAGCCAATTTAAGCAACCACACTTTGAAAGATCTGTGCTTCTGCAGAAAGGAATTCAGATGACAAGGTGTGCATTCTTTTTTATATAAAATGGCTTAACAATACCGTAATTTTAATAAGCACAGCTTTCAAGGAGAAAGCTAGTACTACTATGGGGCACAGTACCTTGGAAAATCAAGTTATTGATAAGTAATTAAACTGTATATTAATTACATGCATACTAGAAGCTTTCATCTTTTTTGTTGTATCTATGCTAACTATGTAGTATGAACTTTGGGATTCAAGACCTGTTTCAGGGAGACGCTGTTCACATAATATTTTATTCTGCTTTCTCTATTTCCAGTTACTTATTTCTTTCCATGTAATTTGTGTCATTTAATATCTTATGGTATGTTTCTCGCTGAAAGAGAAAACTATTTGGCCAAATATAAATTCTGAAACCAAATAAACTGTTCTTCAAGGTATTTCTCTAGGACTAGTACAAGAGAATTTGCTTTAACAGTATGGACAGCTGTTGCAACATTTTTTATGATATATGAACTTTTGGAAGTTCAGATATTAAAGTAGCCATTTATGTAAGGATTATTCCACATGAATAAACGTTTATATTATAGTAGGAAAGGACATGCCAAGCTATTCAGAGGAGGCATACAATCTTAAAATTATAAATTTTACACTTCCACGAGAAATGGAGATGCTACTTAAGGTAAAAGAAGTTGCATTGAAATATGCCAGAAGTCATTAGCTTCTATTCTGAAAGTGTTCTTAAAGTGTTTAGTTACCTCTGGTATCTTGAAAAGAATTAGTATGGTCTTATACGCAGATACAATTCTTAATACTGTTCTTACTGTATTTCTGTAATTCCATAACACTTAAAATGCAATACCATACAGAATTTTCTAATCTATCAAGGAAATAGGAGATCCTAAGTTCAAGTAATTATACTGCAAATGGCAGTCACAGCAGCCCTCACTTTTACCGTGATTGTTTACTTATTAGGCAAAAGTATGCAAAAGCAGTATATTGTATTTTACAGATTTTCCTTTCCTGCTTCCAGAAGCTGCAAACTGATTTATCTTGCACTGCTATCTGTATCCTGTATCTCCATGGAACTGTGATACGTCCAGGTGTTGTTAAACTCTTTATTACTGTAACAACCAACTGCAATAACGTTTTCTTGTTTTGTAGAAAGAGTTGATCTTTGGATTTAGCTGCATGCTCTTCTTTGCATCAAAGGGGATACATTTTCACTTCAGAGATGTATTAAAAAAATCAAAACTTCTCAGGTTTCTATATGATAATAAAGCTTTGGTCCCAATATCTGTGTTTGTCAGATTTGGTCTACCACAGATTTGTGAATAAAATGCTGTGTAGCAAGTTTCAGTTCACATAGAAGGATTTATTCATTAAATGTTTTCATATGCAGGGAGAATAACCAATTGTTGTCGCCATTAGCCATTAGTTCTATATTGTATTTATGCAAATGTCTGCATTGTTTCAGGCCTACCAGGGTGGGATTGAATGTCTTCTTATACATACATGTAAAATAAAATCTCTAAAATTGTCCTGAAGTTTAAAGGCTGAAAACTGTTGTCAATGCAACAGAGTGTTGTAAAATACATCCTGTAGCGGGCCCATTGTGGCAACTTTAAACACGCAAGTCTCCATAGCTAACCTAGAAATCTGACGGTCAGAGTCAAATTGGGATTAACTGTTTTACAATTGTAATCTGCAATTCTAATCTTGCTGAACCAGTTGGCTGCCATTCTTTGTAGGTGTGTTAAATAAAGAGGATTTTTCTCTGATCAGCTCTCCTTAGAATCTCCCTCATTGATTCTTGACTGAAGCAAATAAAGTTTTAGCCCTTAATTGGCACTAATAAATTTTGATTTGTGCCATATGTCTGATAAAATGTTTGCATGTTTGTCTTCTATTGTGTCATTCTTTCAAAAAACTAACAGACCTGTAGTCTGTGCAGTCAGTCAAGTGAAGAGTCATGACGATTGTTTAACTAATAAAATCCATTTATTGTTTCACCTTTGAGGTAGTGGGAAAAAATAATTTCTGTAAGGGCCCCGCTAGTTAAAGCTAATGTCTCAAAATACTGAGTTCAGAAGAAAAGTTAGTTACACATTAAGTATAACCATGATGTGCATTTCCCCACTCCTTCCACAGGTGTTTTCCATTAGAATATGTCTGCTCCATTCAGACCTATTTTAAGTAAATTCACAAGGAAATGCCTCTTTACATGTTTATCCTGGAAGGGCAGATAGGTGTCTTATTTTATAAAGCAGTCTAGAAGTTTTCTATCCTATTCTTCAAAAGAAAAAATATTTTTCAGTACATAGTATTGCAGTTTGGTAATGTACTTCTAGCTGCCATTAGAGACACTTATAATTAAAACATAATAAAATTCATGAAACAGAAATGACCGTTTCTTAGAAATTCTGGTGAAAGGGGTGTTTGCCTGCATAAATGTTTCTGTAAAAAACTTTGTTTGTTATATAAACTTTTATTAATATTAAGCTCTCCCGTTACACTTTCTTTTTTATGACCTTGTAGAAATATTGCTATGTTTGTATGTAATTATTATTATGATTATTGATACTATAAGGTTATGATATATCATCTCTTAAATTATATGTAAAAGAAGTCTACCAGCTTGCTAACAATTATTTCTTGACAGATACCCAACATCACTTTTTAGTTTTGGAAAACAACTTCACTCTTACAGACAAAACCCACATCTTTGAAATGCTTTATTTGGTTTAGGGAAAAAGGTTGTGATTAAGAACAATGACAGATTATACATCTAGATATAGACTACCTGGTCACTTCAGTGTTCATCTTCTCCCTGCAAAAATGTTTTGGATTGCAAGAAGATTAAAAGAAAGCAGCATTCTCTTTTGCTCGTTTCCTAACTTTCAAAGTTCATGGTATCACCAATGGTTGACAGAAATACATTTGCCTTCTGATCTCTATACATATAACTGAGAGGTACTACAAGTAAAATTTAGTTCTGCAACTGATTAAATGAAATATTAAACTGTGGTGTGGCTTAGACCATCTTGATAAATTTTCTAAGTGTTGTTTTTACATAGTGACTCTTTTTTTTTTCAAGTTCTTTCCTAATCTACTTCAGCTTGAAAGGAAATATTGGGTAATCAGGAAACAAAATATTTTATTAGTGCAATTTTTTTTCATCATATGAAATCAATTTAAGGTGTGCAGTGTGTGTCATTTAAATGAATCTACCTTTTAAGTCAATCTGTAAGAAATGGAAAACCTAAGTGTCTCGGATGAGTTCTTTTTGCAGCAGACTGCATTTACAATAACATGAATGTTTTCTCTCAATAGAATCAGCGACTTCTTGATATTTTCGAAGCAGAGAAGGAAGTATTATCAGAAAAGATAGAAGAAGCTTTGATACAGCAGTCGCAAAAACACAAGGTATTGCTTTTGTTTACAAAAAAGCGATTCTGTTCTGCACCATGGAGTTCATTTGGAATCATAGGATGCTTTGGGTTCGAAGGGACCTCAAAGATCATTTGGTTCCAACCCCCTGCCATGGGCAGACACCCTCATTAGACCAGATTGCCAAGAGCCCCATCTGACCTTTCCTGAAACATTTCCAGGGATGGGGCTTCCACAACCTCTCTGGGAAACTTGCTCCAGTTCCTCACCACCCTCCTAGTAAATAATTTCTTCCTGATATCTAACCTAAACCTCCCTCTTTCAGCTTGAAGCCATTGCTCCTGTCACACACAGGAAGAGGAAGCTTTCTTAAGAACTTGCCTGTTTGAAACGATTTTTAGCCACTCCTCGGTTGTGTACCACAATTTAATTTTTCATAATACTTACAGGAATTGCTTGACAAGTGCTTGGATGAAGAAAGACAAAGAAGTAAGGAGGCTGTGGCAGCTGCTGCAAAGGTATCTCTTTTTAAGTAGTAGACATGCAATGTGGATTCCAGGTGTGTCATTACAAATGCCAAGTTCAGCAACTCATTTCATAACTACATTTGTCATACTCTGTGTTCTCATCTGTGTTTAAAAGAATCTAGTTGTATAAATCATAAACATATCTGCCATATCCTGTGACTTAATACAGATAGTCTATATAACTTATATCTACCTAAGTCTCTGAATTACTTGGAAATCAGAATATTGCAGTTCAGTTGGGGTTACCTAAATATCCAGTTTGATGATCTTGCAGTTAAAAGCCTTGATAAATCTTAGTATGAAGAGCTAGGTGGCAGGGCAACTGATGATCTTAATAAAGCACTTAGCATTGTGTCTTAACTTTTATTAAATATGGAGACTTTCAGTGGGTGCAGAACAGTGTTATAAATTGTATAAAAATATGGATTTTAACATTTTTAAAGTTATTTTGTTTAAGTTGATGTTTGGCTAAAAGTGAGTATTCAGCTATTAATTAAATTGATAGAAAGATTCATAATTTATAAAGTTCATTGGGGTTAGGACAGTAATTCTGTAAATATTAAGCTATCTTTCATTTCTAATTCTGATACAGAATCCAGGACAAAAGTTTGTTGCATGTAATAGTCTCTAAAAATTAGTGATGTAAGTTAGCACATACTGCTAGTACAGTTGGTTAGTTTGTATCATTTTTTCCACTATATCTTCATATGTAATATATGCAGACTAGCCTAGCACCTCTCTGAATAACATTCAGTAACACAAGAAACATCTTCTGCATAGATGATATCTAGGGGAAAATATATTTATAATAAAATAATTTAATATAACATTTTAAACTTATATTTTATAAAAATTTATTATATTTATAAAAATATAAATTTTATATTTTTATTTAAAAGTCGAGTCCCAGTTAATTGCAAGAAACGGTTCTATTTATAAGTGTGGGTATTTGAGGAAGCCCAGAACTTGGACGGTTCCATAATCACTACCAAAGGGCATTGAAATGACCTGGAAGCTTATTAAAATTGAGGGGGAGATGGGTGTTTTTTGTCAGCCCATGTTTCTTGCTTTTAAACTTCAGCCTGCCATTCTTTATTTGTAGATGATGTGTGATGACTGTCTTGCTGATAATTATATTTGTGTAGCTCCACATTTGTAGAGCTGGGCTTGTAACTCCAAATTCAGTGTGTGTTTTCAGATGTTTTCATATAATGTTTGAATATAAACATTTTTTGGGGAAAAAAAAAAGAAACTATTTCTTATAGAATCCATAGCTAAGGAGTGTTGGGAGGTAAGAAGCATTTGCTTTAAGCACTTATTGGTTACTTTACCACAGAAAGTACTCAGACTGGTTTAGGAATTCAGATATTTGTAAATAAGAGCAGCAGTGTCTCATACCCGGGAACATCAAGTTACGTAGGGAGGCCTCTGTTGTACCTAGTCTTACGTGTTTTCTGCTGCATGTTTTTGTGTTGGTGTTAAGGAAATTAATGATGAAATACTGTGTTTTCAGTAGGTGTAACTTTTTCTTTCTGCAACTGCAAAGTCATTGTCCAGTGATAATACCCGCTTGGTAGCACCTTAAGAAAAATTTAAACTTGCAATTCAGAAATGAAAATACTCACATACCATATCTTGTCAGCTGATAGGTCTCATTAGGAATAGTAATATATGTGAATTAAGCACCCATATTGGGTATTTTTTTATTTATTTGTGCTTGATTTGTTTCAAAGGCTGAAAAAGAAGTAGTGCAGGAAGCTGTTTTGAAAGCAGTAGAGGAGGAGAGAAGAAATATGGAGAAGCTTCATGAAGAAGAAAGAAAAATGTGGGAAGCGGAACGTGAGAGACATAAAGAGAAGATTGCCCAGGCTGTTAGGGAAGCCATGCAAGAACAAAGAAAGCATAATCAAGTTAGTATATTTTACCCTTCCATGTACATGCTTTCATTTATCATTGTGGGGATTACAAATTAAATAAATTATAATAGCAGTTGAATTACTATTCCAAAGGTTAATCTTTGTAGTCTTAGATGCTGGAAATATTTGGGGGAACAGTCTGTAAAGTCCCAGACTACTTGCTGACATACTTGAATATTATAGTCGGAAGAATTTTAAGCAAAATATGTTTCATTCATGTGGTGGAATTTGATATTACTATATTTTTTATGTCCTAAAAAACAACAAAAAAAGACCTTTGGAATTTGAAGGAAAAAAGAATTTGAAGGAAAATAACTCAACTCTTTGAAAACAGACCCTATTTCCCTTTCCAGCATTAAACAGAATTATTAACCTCACAGGTAATCAATTACACAAGAAGTTAGTTTTTGATGCGAAGTCGTTGTTATACTGTGTTGTTTACATTGATATTGTAAATAGAATTATTGTACTTCATATATTCCTTGTTCTCTTCTTCTGAATATAAAGGTGTCAAGTGGTAAGATACCAGTTTTTAAGACCATAATTTTACTATGTTATAAGCCTTCAGGCTCTCATACTCTTCTGAACAACAGAAAAGACAAGCAGCTGACATAAAAGCTAAATTCAAGATGAGAAAAATTGCTCTGGGTTTAGTTATATACAAATCATTTATGTCATCAGGAATGAGAATTGGTACTGGTGGTGTAGAGGATCTGTTAATAGAAGGGAGAGCAATAAGGTAGTTCTCTACTACAGTAAAAGACAACAAATTTATAGCTCATGGAACATGAAGAGGTTAATAGAAAGGCAACTATTATAGTGAAGTTTGGGGAGAGTTTTGATGAACCCTGAAGACATTTGGTGAAACAGTCCCTATAGCTGGATGCATAAGATTGGCCAGGGCTCTATACGTACACATTTGTAGAAATTGATAGTGTTGGAGTATGTAGTATCTAGTGATCTTCTACTTGTGATAGCAAGTAGCACTGAGGTATTTGACTGTTGTGATTAATTCTCCTATAAGTGTCTTGCTCTTGATGTAGTCATATGGCATTAGTTAATTCCACCTTTACATACTGAATAACCCTTGCAACTTTGATAGTAACAGGAATAATTTATCTCAGTTATAATATATGATCATTTCTCCTTTAAGTTCATTTTTCAAATACCTAATCTATTTTCAATTAAAGAAAATACAGATTTTTCTTGAGATTTCCATAATTGTCTCACATAAATATAGAGCATATGTGAAGTTAGGCTCTCTATTCTCTGATTAATGAGTACAAATTCTTTGTCAAGGATGGACTTTCATGTAGAAATTTGTTTCTTGCACAAATTTTCACTTGTTACCTCTGCTAAGTCTGCCTCCTTTAGGCCATTGCTATTATAAACATACAACTACCGAAATTCTCTGACAACAAAAGAAATCCTGCAGAACTATTGTGACAACTGATAGGTTACATTATGGGGTCAAATTTGACTTCAGTTTAGCAATGGAAAACAATTGGGACTAAAGGAGTTTGTGTGCTGACATTCATTTTTCTGAGTTCCACTCCGGGTTGCTTCTTATTTATAGTTTTTTTATTGTAAGATTTCTCTTTCAAGAGCTGTAACTGAACTATTGACTTTCCTGCTGTTATTGTTTAGACAACATCATCTGTCAAGTCATCTCTGTAATAGTGAGAAGTAAAGCATACAGTCAAACGTTTTAGACCATAAAATGTAAAATACTGGCTATGTAACACTTGTCTCATTTAATTTTTATGCTGTGCTGTATAATCCTTCATGATTCCTGCTTCAGAATAGTCACCTGATAGTATTACTATATCTAGTACCAAGTAAACAACTGAGTGAAGTTGAATGGAAGGGAACGTGCAAAAAAATTTTTTTTTTTTAATCTGACCTATAAAAAGAGCTTTAGGAGCAGTGCTGTTATTTCAAGAAAGATAACTAATGCACAATTTTGGAACATAATACTAGGAAAGAGAAGCCAGACTTGTTTTTAACAAAATCTCTCTTCATTTATCTTCCGGTTATCACCTGAGGAAATAACTTGTGTGTCAGAAAGAGCAGTAAATATAAAAAAATCTTTTCTATCTCTTCCTTCAGTCTATCAAATTAGTAATTGTCACAGAAACATAGATTAACATTTAATTTTATTCTGCCTTAAATTAATTTGAAGAGATTTGTGTTACTGCTTTGCACTAAAGCAAAGTAGGCATAATATGAGAGAGGAGAAATTTTCCTTCACTAATACTTGTAAGACTGCAAAATCGAAAGGTCAGAAAAGGTCATTGTAGTCCTCTGCAAGTAAGTGAGGCAGAATGGCTTCCAGTGCCAGGAACCCATAAGTAACTCTAGGAATAATTAATGGAAAAAATTGAAGACATTTAAATCATATCATTGTATTTGAGATACAAACCCACTTCATAATCCATGTGTTTTAAATATACTTTGGTCTGTGTTTGAGTAGAGTAAGAGCAAACCAGAAGAAACTGAGATCCCAAGTTTGACAGCCAAACAGAACCTCAAGAGAATTGTGAATCTGGTTTTAGAAGCTGGGGTACAGTGTCAGCAGACACAAGAATCGTAAGTCTGAACCTATAACCCTGGCCTTAAGAAAAAGAATTTCTGCCAAATGGCTGGCAATTAGAGGTGTTGCACATCAGTGTAAAATGCTGAAAAGGATAACCATTAGGGAAAAGGGCACTGTCATATTTATCAAGCAGGAGTTGGTAAACCAAATGGGAAAATCTTATTTTAAAAACTCAGCACCATTGTTTAACTGTGTAAAACACTTAAATAGTGAAAATGAGGGAAAATAAATTCCTGTGTCATAATGGTATGAATTTGTTGGCTTCTCCTTTACCTTCTAGGGTAGGAAATAGATTTAGGAGTTTTAATTCTTTATTTTAAATCAGGAATTTACTATCCACTAAGTTTCTTTATAAAATAAAAGGTCAGGTTTATTCACCAGTTTTTATACACATACACTAGAGGAACCTTATAGAACGTAGTTGTTTATGAGAAAGTAATTGGAAAAAAAACCTTAAGGAATACTAGCTAACTTTTCTTTCAGGCAATTTTAACATAAGAACAATAATGCTTTGAAGATCACAGTAAGGTGAATCAGGTGATGATATTCATGCATGTTAGATATTCATGCTTTACAAATTTTGTCCTAAAAAAATTGTTTGTCTTCAGTCAGAGAGATTTGTGCCTCCAGATAAGGAGATGCTACTTCCATATAAGATATATCGTATTTATATAACTGCCAGAGAAAATTCTGGTCACTTGGGAACACTTTAATAACTATAAAATATTTTGTTAACAAATGTGAATCAGCAGAGTGAAGATAAACTCTGTCAGTAGGAAGTAAGGCATACTGAGTTATCATCTTGGTTTGATGGTACAACTTTGATATACCCCCTTTTTTTTAAAAAAAGAAATTAAAAGATTAAAGTAACATGAATATTGCATTTGTTTTCCTTAAAACTTTGACTGTTTCTATGACTTCGGGTCTTCACTTAGAGACACAGGATTGTTAATGAAAATGAAGATTACATTCTTTATATAACTTTGAAGGAATAAATGAAGTATATTACATCACCATGGTAAAAGTTTTTCTAGAGCACTGCCTCAAAAGGACTTGCCTTTTTGTTGAGACTGTCAGTGACTTTAGGTTTTATGCATGTGTTATCCAGGTTGTTAGTGCTTTCTTTTTTATACTGCTCAGAATAGGAACCTGCGTTGGCAGGGGGTTGGACTTGATCTCTGGAGGTCCCTTCCAACCCCTAAAATTCTATGATTCTATGATTCTATGTTTTTGGGAAGGCTGGGTTTGCATTTTACGTCAGTGAGAATAAGTTCTTCTTGAAAGAAACAAGTAGTCTTTTGATTAAAGATAATGTTCATTTGCACAGTAACCACGTGATCCTTTTACAACACATTGAAAAGTCGTTATAGGTGAGGAACTCATACATTCAGCAGCCTAGATGTAGCCTGACATGTGTCCAGTATTTTTTTTTCTATTTTTGTTTCATCAAATGGCTTTTTTTACAGTGGCAGTGTTTACAGAGTTTAATATGTCTGGTAGTTAACAGCGTGGAGAGGAAGGCTTGGGGAAGTTCTTCCACTAGAATGCTTTCTATAGAGCACTTACTGACTAAAGAAGTGGTTGCCCTCTAGATAAGTAGAAACTGCCTGTGGCAGGGGGTGGAGCTCTATGATTCTTGGGGTCCCTTCCAACCCATGGCATTCTATGATTCTGTGAAACTATAGCAGGTATTTTGGCTGAAACAAAAGCTTTTTCCCCAGAATTCAAAATTACAATGAAATGCCTGCAGTGCAACTATAAACTTCAGTGAAAAAACAGTGGACATTGTCATCTTAATTCTGCTAATTTTTACTGTTTGAAAAAGGCTAAACTCCAGAAATTCTTTGGGAACGTAGGATGATGAGATCCATACATTTTTGGATAAAATCAAATGATTGTATACTGTATTTATAATTAGTGGCCAATGCGGAGTAGCTACAGCAGTAGCTACCATAGGTATAATGCTACTTACTATACACATAACTCTCTGCATGGTAGTTGTTATCATTTTACAAAGCTAAATACTCAATTACATACATTAGGTGAAATTGGGGCAGGGGTTAGTAGGAAAGAGGCAGAAGTAAAATGAAAGCTGGCAGCAGCAGGGTGAGCCCTGGAAATTTAGGTCCCTGTCATAGCTTGAAATTAATAACTCTCCTAAAGCACTTGAAGCAAAGAATCACCTTTGTCATTTCCTGGAGATCTGAATTTGAAATACTGTATAATCTACTGCAGTTTACCCCAGATCTCAAGGGAAAAAGAGCCTGAGTTCATCATTTCCATAATCCACACAGCAGATACATGAGAGACTCAAGTGTTCTGAAGGCTGCAAATAATTAGAAAAAAAAAAAAGTTTAATTTATTAAAAGAACTAACATAAACTCTGTTTCCTCTTGGACATGAGCAAAATGATCTTACCAATGGGAAAGTATTCCAGGAAAACTGAGGCTGTAGTGTTTAATTCATTCAGCCAAGCCACAACTGAGATATACTGAGATATAGAAAGAAAAAATATTTTTGCAAGGAAAGTGAACTAAAAGTCTTATGGGAAAAAAAAAAGTAAAAAAAAGTTAACTTCCCAATAGTCTTTGCTGAGTAAATCTCTAAGCATTCAAGGCAGTTGAATATATTCACACTCCTGAAGGTTCATGTGGTGGTGTGTTCTTTGATGAACAATACAGTTTGTAGTTTAGCAATTTGGAATGTACTAATATAACTTTACTGGCAAATACCTAAATAGTAGGAAAAAAATTATTCTTTTGTACTGTGTGGGCTTTAAAGTATATTTGGTGTTTTTTTCCTTAATTATTCCATTGCCTAGAAGGTAAAACCCAAATGTCTAGAATACATTTGATACTAAAAGAATTAATCACTACTTACCTGCTATATTATTAAAACTTTTGTGGTATTCCTTATCATCTGCTTGAGGGGGTGCCTCTGTTGATAGTTTTGTCAATCCTGCATCAATTTTGTATTGAATGCCTTAAGGATTTCCACACCCATTCATATGTAAGTGAAGACACGAAGGCATTGATGGTATAAAGAAGTGGCTTTTGTTTCTTTTCTAATATTACTTGTTAAATTTGTCTAAATATTTTCCTTATTGCCCTCTATTTGAGAAGGTTGAAAGAACTAATAAAATAAAAAAGTTATTTCCCACCCTAGCTTTCAGTCAGATTTATTAGCTGTAGAATGACTCAACCCTACAGTCTGTAAAAGACTTTTTTTTTCTCATGCATCAAATCAGCATGTGTATAACAAATATTTTAAAGGGCAATATGAAGAAAAAAGAAAATATTTGGGGATTAAACATGTATCTAATGATTTTATTGTCCAGTAAGACTTCTTTTGCAGATAGAGTCTCTGAAATACCTTTTTTAATGTGTCAAAACCTTGGGGTTTTTTTTTTTTAATTGGCACCACAGTTTCCTTACTTTAAAAAAATAAAGAACACTGAGCGCAGGTGAATTTCATATTGTGAATATATTTATCCCTTTTCTTTTCTGCATTTGTTATACACAGTAGTTTTCAGTGTTGTCTGCGCAGGAATTTTGATCTCCTGTAATCTCTTTCTATCCTATCTGTTCATCTCTTTCATGCATACACTTTCTCCTGAACTGCTTACATGTAAACATGCATTCAGTTGTTATTCCTACGAGCATGGTGCTTCTATTATTTCTTCTGCCACTTTAAGTGATGTACTATATGACATCATGATACTCCCTACAACTCAGTTATGAAATCATCTTACTGTTCGTAAGATGGAGCTGTTTCCCAATGACCTTCCTGTAACTTGCAGAACTTGCATCTTCTTCTTTCTCTGTGATTCAACAAGCAATTTGGTATTCTTGGCAAGACAGGATAAAGGCTACTTTGGCAATCCTTGTGTTGTGGAGAGGCAGGATAAGATGGGATATCTGCTTCGTAGTTGTTTTCTGTCATAATCTCTGTCATTATGCTGCTTCAGCAGTATCAGGAGCCATTGCCTCGTGGCACACATCAGATTTGGGAGCGTAACTCCCTTTTTCCTCCATGGCAACTTTGAGCATTATTACTGTCTACACTAAAAGCACTGATAAATGTCTTTGATATCACTTTATGAAAGCATCACTTGAAATTCAGTGTGTCTCTTAGTCTTTCTTTTCTTCTTTCTCACACTCCAGATATTTCTGGTACCTTCAGTGCCATCCATGTTGCTTGCTACTCTCGAGTTTATTGTGGGGTTTTTTCAGATCTAATTGTAAATACAGGTGTTTACATGTTGCTTTTCATTTAGGCATTATATCAGTAAGAGATGGCATATGTTATCTAGCAGCATAGGTACAATCTTCATCCAGGTTTCTTGTAGATTTTATTAATGAGATATTTTTTTTCGTGCCTTAAGAGTTATAATTTGTTCATTCAGAATGCTGCTGTAATGGCCACCTTCCAGCTCTTTACTTCGGGGTTTCCATTACCTTTGTTTGTTAAATGGGCTATGAAGTGCTTTTGTCTCTTTCTTATCATTATTCGCTCTATTTACAGTGTTTATTATTAGTAGATCAACTTTTACCTATGAAATCTTCATGGAGTTGCCATTGCTTTCCCTTCTGATACTTTATTACTTGGTAGTATTTTTGCGTGGTGTATTTAATTTCCTTAAATGGATCCTCAAAACTCTTCTCAACTATGTTATACAGAGCATTAAGCATACTGCCTGTTAAGGGAATACAAAATAGTTTCAGTTTACGAGTCTTTGTCTACTTGTTATTTCTTTAGTCTTATGTATAGGTTACAGAATCCTCAAAGAGGAGGCAGAGTTTGAAATAATCTGTGTTTCTGAGGTATTCATCAAAATGGCATATTTGGTACAGTAATTCCAGGAATAATTTAGATATTATAGGATTATGATTGGTTGAGGGAATTTTAATATTTGAAAGAAAAAAAGGTATTTTTTTCAGCAACGGATTTGGACTATCATAACGCTGCTGTTCATGTTCAGTATGTTGTGGATTCGTAAAAGAAGTTCTTGGGGTTTTTTTTCTTAATACGATTCCTACACAAATAGACTTTTGATAAATAGACTGTTGATAATATAGTATCGCATAATGTGCTGGAGAAGAACTTGCTTTTCACAGGACACCTCCAATTTCTATTGCCTTTACCATACTGTTCAACTTTCAGTGGGAATATTTGCTTACGTTTCTCCCAAGAGGATTTCCAACCATTATTTTCAGGATCACTTTCTACTTGTTTTTCCATTTTCTTGCAGAAACTTTAGTGTGTCCAGTGTTTATGGAGACCATGGTGAAAAACATTTTTCATTTAAAAAAAAAAAAAAAGAAAATTATATAATCTTGAGTATGTGAGGAAGCACACAACTTAGTAGCACTGAGTGGAAAGAGATCCCTGCAATTAGATCAGTTTATTTTTAATATGCTTGTGAAGTCTGGAAAAGGAATAGTCCACTGCATGCAGACTTTAACCATGTCTGACTTCAGAATTAGTTTGTAGTAGTTTATAACCACAGACATTATAATTTGAGGGTTACTGTATTCTAAAAAACCACTAACATTGCAGGCTGTGGTTGCATTTCCTAGATAAAATTTAGTAGTGCCACCTGATCCTTGTGTGGAAAGAAAAGAATTTTCCTATAAAATCACAAATGGTCATATGGCGCTTTCTGGTTTTTTTAAATACTGACTGGTACAGCATGGTGTTTTCCTTCTTTCTGTCTTCCTGCAGATACATAAAACGTGAATCCTAATATGTGGTTGAAAATTATTTGTCAATAGAAGAACTTTCTGTTAAGCTTTTTTGTCTTCTAACTCGTGTCAAGTACATGTATATGAAGTTCTGTAAAGAAGCTAACTTTGTGACTAAAATGTATTCCAGCTTCTGATCAGATATTTAAAAAAAAAAAAGAGAAAGAAAAAAGTTGCACCTCAAGTGCATAAATCTTTTCAAGACCTGCTAGCAATGCAGTGTTATGCCTAATCAACGAGTAGTAAATAAGGAGGATGATCCACCTATATTTACATTTTCAAAGAGTTTTGAATTTTAAAAAAAGAAATACATGTGAATAAAAACATTGGATGTCCTGGTGTGTTCATTTTTGAACATTTTTTTTCTTCCACTATTTCCATTTTTAAATTATTTCCATTTTTTCCATGGATTGATTGCTTTGAGGTTTATGAAACTCTGCACATGGAGGAAACAGATTCTTCTTTTCCATGTGCTGCCCTCCAAAGCCTGCCTCAAAACAGCTGCAACCTGACTTCAATGGCTATGTTTTACTCACACGTTTACTTTATTATGCACTGGATCTTTAATCTAGCTATCTCCGTGTTGCACAACTGTGCTACAGTAACAGGGGATATGAATTTTGGCCTGTAGAAAAAAACCAATGGAACAACATGATTTTTATTATTTTTTTCTGTGCCTAATGCGACAGTTATCAGAATTTTTCTGTCCAATTTTCATGCTTTTCTTTTGTTTTGATGGACTGTGGAACTTGCCAAAATTCCCCCAACAATCCAGAACCAAAACAAAAAAAGACCAACCCTTTCAAAACATCCAAAACTTTTTTAAAAGAAGTAATATTTCTGAATAGCTATAAAGAATACAAATATGCTATATTTATAAAATTATTTCTATGAAATCTTGATTACAGATTGCTGTTTGTGCTAAATGTGAATGCTTTAAGGAAGCCTCATGATACGGTCAATAGAAAAGTGTGTCACAAGTTCCTTTTCCAGTCTGCAGATACAGCATTAGTGTTTCTGCTATTTCCACTGTTGACTACCTAGCACAAAAGCATAAGAATTGCAAAGGCTGCTGCCTGATTTCTGAATTGTTCTTGGTTGCCTCTCCAAGTCATGTGACATGGTGTGATTATTTTTACTGAATGTGTTGTAGATTTCTGAAAATGTTACATTTTTCTATGGTTTGTTTTCAGGAATGCTATGGTTGTCACTTCATTTTCCTGAATTTTGGATCAAAATACTTGGCTAAATAATGTTATTACTTATTTCATGAGTGGCTGTGGGATGTTGGGGCTTAAGTTATAGGTCAGTGAATTTGGGAAGTTTCTCCCAGAGCTGATAACTTAAACATTTGTACTGGAGGTGACAGAGGTGTTTTAAAAAGTGGTTCCTGCCTTTCTCTACTGTGGTGCATTTCTAGTACTGAATCAGACTTGATGTAGGGTAGTGCTAATGTGGGGTTGGATGGATATCCATTGTTGCATTTTACTGCTGTGTACAGAGTGTCTCTGTACCAATTTCTCGTTGGTAGGACTGTGCTCTCCGTGACGTTAGAACAGCCCTTATGTAAGTTCTGAACAGCCATGCAGTACAGAGAGAAGGAGACCAAGGGGCAACCTCATTGCTCCCTCCAGTTTCCAGATGAGGGGAAGTGGAGAGGGAGGTGCTGAGCTCTTCTCCCTGGAATCCAGTGACAGGACACATGGGAACAGTTCAAAGTTATGTCAAGGGGGGTTCAGACCTGATGTTAAGAAGTATTTGTTTACCAAGGGGGAGGTGAGACACTGGAACATGTTTCTTAGAAAGGTGGTTGATGCCCCATCTCTGTCAGTGTTTAAGAGGCTTTTGGCTAAGTGTCTTTGCTGACCTGCTTTACCTTTTGGTAAACCCTGAAGTGGTCCAGCAGTAGGACTTGTTGATGACTGTATGTCCTTTCCAGCTGGAAGTACTCTATTAATAGCAACTAGTATATCCCTGCTTCTGTTGGAATGTGATACCTGCATTGCTTCCTCTTCTTCTGCTGTCAAGGAACATTCTATATCTATTAACCCTGCTTTGAAGTGATTATTTCACTCTTCTTTAGGCTCTTTAGTGATTAAAGTACTGAATTTATAAGTTTTTTGTAAAGATATCACATACATTTAGGCTAACTGTCATTTAGAAAGGAGTATGGTCATGATAAAATTTTAGTATAGGAGGGAAAGGGATGACCTGTATTATACTCATGAAATGCTTTTAACATTTATACTTACATGTTTCCCTTTTAAAAAGGAAATTGTCAAGGAAGCATTAATGGAGGAGCAAAAACGAAGTGAAAAGGCAATTGAAGAAGCAGTGAAAAGGACAAGAGAGGAGCTGATGGAATATATTAAAGAGCAGAAAAGGGTGAGTTACCAGTGGCTAATGGGTTTCATTTCCTGAAGTGAGAAATTGGTGAATTTTATTAATCCTAAAAACTGTCTTACAATGCACAAAAACCACCCAGAATCAGGAGTTATGTTTTCATATTTGTCACTCCTTTTTCACAGAATTTGTTACTATAATATATATCTTCATTGGTGTCCCTGCCTGTTGCATGGAGGTTGGAACGCTATGATCCTTGGGGTCCCTTCCAACCCAGACCATTCTATGATTCTATGATATATTTATGGAATTTTAAGTTCATCACAAGCCAAAAAGCAGTAATTGGTTGAAATTTACAGTATTTCTTATTACACTAACTTAAAAATGTAGCATAAATGCAACCTGTCAAGATCAAATTCTTATCTCAGTTCAGCTCATTGAAAACATTTCCCTATCAAGACATATGCTCTTTTATGTTCACGAATTAACTTCTTTGTGCAATCTGCATGCACAGAAAAGTCATTAACTTTTCCTTTCAACCCATATTATATGGCAGCCTGAAAATGATTGGTAATTTATTGAGCATGATTTATAGCCAGTGCACTGGTCTTGTTATGAAATAATGTAATTTTCTGAAACTTGGTTTCAGATGTTCTATTAATGCTACATACTTGTAGTTTAATGCTTGTGTATAAGCAGTAAAATGTAACTTTAAAGAAGGTTTGAGTCACTTTCAGTAGGAGGAGAAAAAATTTACATGCTTCTCTTTGAAGGTCTTTATAAAAATAAAACAAATAAATTAAATTTTAAAAAACCGCTTTTGTATGGTAGTAACAGCCTGAGATCAGATTCAATTATTTCAATATTCTCAGTAAACAAAGCTTGAATCTAATTGATAATGTTGTCCTGAGAAGGAAGTAGAAATAACGTTTTTGGACTTCTCTCTGCCCTGCTTTTATAGGCAGAATAGTACTATGGTAAATGGGATTTAACTTCAGAAGTTTCACTCTACTGCTACCTAAGATTAGTTTTGGATGAGCTCTCTTCCATTCTATGATACATGGAAAAGTTTACATTTACCAGTATGGGTCTTACTAGCAAAGACACTTAAACAGATATCCAGGGAAAACATGTTCCATAAGAATGTTTGAGCTTGTTTCTATCTCAAGTTGGTCATTTACAAAGAAGGGAGGAAAGTGAAAATAGGTCTATTATTAAAACAGCTTTTCTGGCTGAGATTCAGTGATTTATTTTTTTTTTTCCTTAGAGTGACATAGTCCTAGTTATGCACTCAGAAAGGTAGCATACACCACATATGTTCAAACATTGCTTTGAAAATAAGTTTATAGAATCCTTCAAACCCCAAGACATGGGCACAACAATACTTGTACTTGGTTAGCAGTGGTTAAATATGTCAGAAAAACACTCATAAGCAGATTCTTATCCATCTTATTTTGTAATAGCAAAAAATATATTTAATTCATCATACTAAAGGTAGTATAATTTTCAAGTAGCTTGTAACTTGCTTAGTCATTGATTCCATGAAACCTTTCTTTCAGTAAAGGGGAAATAGTTGTGATATCAGTTTAAGAAACTTATTGTGTATTTGTCTGGTTATGTATTTGCTGCAAATAATATTTTAAAATATTAATGAGCACTTGGAGTTGTATTTCTACTTGGATGCTTAGAAAAATTTCTGTAACAGTGCACAAAAGTGAGAACTGGCAGTCCCACAGTTTTGCAAGACATAATGAATGTAGTTCAGCATTATGTTGTACTATATAGTACTTAGAGTTAGAAAAAAATAATTGTAAGTCTTTTTAAAAATAAATTAATCTGATAAATATTTTTAGAAAAAAATTGTGACTGTGTAACATGTGCATTGAATGTAAACCATAGAAATCTCCTGTTGTTGTTCCAAAACTGACTTCAGTTGTATTCTAGCTATGCTAGTGCTAAAATCATGGTTACTTTTGAGACCCAAGATAGTACAGGATTTTATGTAGTCAGAAATTTACCAGCCATGAGCCTATGTCACTTATTATATGGGACATATGCATGGGATCACTGAAATTTGTAGAAAGTTATTTAGCAAAAAGGCAAATAATTGATGTTCCTTTGTCCTTACACACCACTTTTCAACCCTTTTCTTTCCTGATTAGTAATCTTCCAATGGGAATTCTCTAGAGCTGAGAGAACTAAATGCACTGCCTTTCAAAATTCTTCTAATTAATTTAATTTCATATGCATGCAAATTTTTCATACCTACAGTTTTCATAGATCCACCATATTACAAAGCCTCTTTCAGATAAATAACGCAGAGCTAAACTAATTAGTTTTACATATAATATGTTTGACAGTGTTATCTACACATATATTTTCACACAATACATGAAAGATGGGCAATGCATTGTGATTGGGCCTTATTCATAATTCAAATATAATCCCAAGTGTTTAAATTATAATTTAAATATATACATATAACATGTATATATTTAAATAATATCCAGTTATCTGTTGAATATAAATAATATATTTAAATAATAAGTAATATATTTAAATAACAATATACATATTATATGTATATATTTAAAAGTATATAAAGTATATATATATAGGCAACAGTTCACTTTATGCACTGCAATCTTAGTTCTATTTTTTCTGTTCTATATAAAATGAAGACTTTTGCACTGGAAGAACGATTTTTTATGTTACCACAGGTACCGTCTTAAGGAGGAAGGAAATTTCAGTCAGGAATTTGACTCTATTTCATAATTATTTCTCATCCACCACCATTCTGAAGCATGGTTTAAAACTTCAATAGAATAAGGCTGTTGTACCTGTTCAAAAGCATCTTCTATAGGTATCAAACTCCTTGAGGTTCATATAAACATTCATGCCAAATTGAAGGATTCTTCTGAGCCAAATCTGCATACACTAGCTATTACTATTAGCTAGACTTGCTTTCTCCAGCAAAGGTACATTCACATTATCTCCAGAAAGTTATCTTTATTAGGTGCCTGAAAGCATATTTGAACCTTCAGTATTTGTATGTCTCTACATCTATTGATCAGGAAGGCGAAACAATGCTTTACCTTCCTGCTAATGGGGTGGGAAATGAGAGAGGAGTAGCACACAGATAAAGTGAAAATAAGCACTGAAGTTCAATTAAGTGGCAAGACACTATTTTCACTTTTGTGTTGTAAAAATAAATGTTTTTCTTTCTTTTGTCCAGTGTATGGATACATCTCAGTATTGCATACCACCTATATCCATGAGACATGGATGTAGAGGGAAGCAACATCTTTCAGTGCCATGTTTTGTTGCCTAATGTTCATAATCTTATAACCTCTGGCCCTGCATTGTGGTCTTCGGACATCTGACTGCTCTGAAAACAGCTGGTATTGTGACAGGCCCCCTGCATGTCCAGTGCCCCAAGATACAGTGAATCACATAGGCCATCGATTGAGACTCACTGTGCCTCTGTTACTGATTGGACTAAGAAGCATTTACCAGTTTTTTTCATTAATTCTTTTAAAATTCTATTGTTTGCTTTTTTACTGAATATATGTGAAGAGGTTCCCCATGATTAGGTGGAACAGCTCTGGGTCTTTTTAGAGGTTAACAGTTTCCTTTTGATAAAACAGCATGCTCATATGATAGCATACATTTGTGTCGGTATGTAGGCTCTTAGTTGTATGTGTGTGCATACATTCATATTTATTACCTGAAGATCATGGCGAGCAATAGAGTCTAATGGCCTGTGAACTATAGCCTAGTGTTATAATTCCCAAACTGTGATCCCTGGACTATGAGACAGATGCACAGTAGTACCTGAACCCTAACCTGTAGATCTATATTGCTTTTAGAATAGTTTTAGTTAAAGAATTGGTTAATGGGTACATGATTCTCTGTTAGGAATGTAAAAGCAGCCCAGGCCCATCCCTGCTCCACTTTGCATGGGCCTCATGTGGAGGTTTAGCCCATTCACGGAACGTTCTTTGCTTCAGTTTGCTAGCACTTAACTATGTGAACATAAACATAGCCTTGTCCCAGAGTGCAAGTACTTTCATGCTTCCTGTTTGCTCCTGCGTGCAATGTAATTATAAAATTGACTGAAAATTTGTAGGTATGTTCAAAGAATTCCAAATATGTGAGTGGAAGGAGAAGAAAAGTATGTTAGCTTCATGTATACAGTAATGTTTGGATGACACTGGCCCTTTGCTTAGACTCTGTCTCCTTTCACTGATTCACGGTGTAAGAAAATGAGGTGCAGCCTGCACCAGTTTCACCAGTCCATGAATGCACAGCTTAGCCATACACCAAAAAAAAAGCCCCAGCAATTTCATAATTATTGGTCAAAATAGGATATTTCACAAGTCCATGTTTTGTTTACAAATCATGCAGTGATGGTTATGGGGGTTCTGTTCATTCTGTGTCAGATTCTGATTTTGAACATTGACGTCTAAAAGCATTTTTTTATAACTAGATTTTCTGAAATAGGAATGGACTTTGTGGCACTATATACAATTCGTTTCTCAAGTGTTATTTTGAAGCATGAGCTGTATCAGGAATCAGTCAGTCATAAATGTGCCATTCAAATGGAGTTACTGTAGGAGCCGGGATGATCCTTGGGATTTTTTATTTTATTTTATTTTCCTGATACATTTTCTAGCCTAGACTCTGGTCACAAGGTCAACCACTTCTCACTTCTTTGCTGTTTTCTTCTCTAGAGAGTCACTGAGTCCTAACAGGGCAGTTATTATTTTCCCAATAGCTGTTATTTCTGTCCATTGTATATATCTGTAAAAGTATTAGGAGACAAAATAAAACAGTAATAATAATTTTGTGGGGTTTTTTTTTTCTGCATCCATGCAGAATGATTACCACATGATCACGAAGCTGAGAGATTTTTGCCCTTCTGATTTATTCTCCTCTGCAATGTGGCCATTGTGTAATTCATCCTTATTTTGCATATGTAATTGTTCAGAAATTCTTTCTGTAATCATCAATGAAGAGTTTTATGACCCATTTTGCGGAAGGAGCTTTATCCAGTATCCCTTCAAATAAACAATAAAAATCCCATTTGATTTTAGTGTGAATACAAGTGCCACAAAAATGCCGACTTTATTCTGAAACATAAAACTTTAATTGATTTTTCCTAGCTGTTTTACAGGAATTCTTACTCTTTGAGTTATACATTTTGGGGTTTTTACTGTGGGGGTCATTTGATATTTTAAATAATTCAATTACCTGCACTTTTTTTCTCTCTTTATGGCTACTTATTCATTCTAGGCTTTGTGAAACACTTCTATGCACTGTTTTTTCTTTGTGCCTTTTTTTTTCCCCTTCATTTCTGTGGTTGACTTTTTAATGTCTACGATAATGTGCATTTTGTGTTTTAAAATATTTAATGCTACTGGAAATAATTAAAGAATTGAACTGGGTTCTGAAAGGGTGACTTGACATTAATTGGGGATAGATTAATGTGAAGATCCAGTGTGATCTGAAATAATATCCTGGTGCTGAAATTTCTATTTCCTGTAGTTTTTCAGATGTCTTTAGTGTCCTCTTTTTTACCAGATTTTCATGTGTAAAGTGTATTAAGATGTGTTTGGCTTTTTTTTTTAATTAAGCCAAATGAAGAGGTGATTCTAACTTATGTTCCTTCCTACTTTCAAAACAGTGGAAAACTATTGGAAATAGAATTTTCTGTTCCAGTATCTAATTTTGTGGGAGGATTTGCTTGAAAGAAATTGGACTAGAGTGGATACATAGACCTTCTGGATCTGCTGTTGACTAAAGGCTGAAATAAGTAGAAGAAAGGGCATGAAGATGCGTTTTGCTATCTGTCAATCATGTTTAGTTTCATCTCAGTTCAGTTCAGACCATGTCTTGATTTTTTTTTCCTTTTTACATTGAAGGCAAATTAAAATTTATTCTTCATGTTTCATTTGATATGCCCTTCTATTTTTGTATTTCTATTTATATGTAATTTTGATGTTCTATTTTCTGTTTTTAAAAAAGGATCTTTCAGTAAGAGTCAAGCAGTCCTATCTGTAGGTCACTTCATGCCTTTTTTTACAGCTGTTTTTTAACATATGACTGACAGTTGTTTATGGTTAAGTATTAAAATGGAAATGATAAAACTTTGAAATACCAATGCTTTGCCAGAACTGTGAAGAGCTAGTTTCATAAATACTGAATCATGCGCTCGGGAAACAATAGTAAATTTTTAGTGTAACTAAAGACAGTCTCAAAAATATTAACAGATCCAGTCTTTCAACTCATTTTAGTCTCTAAAAATTTAGTCCCCACCATTTAGTCCTTAATTTAATGGATAAGGCTGCTTTTCAGAGAATTTTCAAGTAGAAAATTCATTAAATTACTTTTTATCATGAACAGTGATTGATTTTTTTCCCTTCAATAAACCGGACATATAGTAAGGAACTTACTTTATTTAAACTTAAAGCTATGTTGCAGATTTGTAAATAATACTATGGCTTGGATGTATTATTCCATTTCCTCTTTTTCTATGCCACAAGAGGAACTTGGTTTAGTTTTATTTAATACTCAGTATGTTCAATTTCTCCTTCACTATATTTTGGTACCTGTTGGATCATTTGAATCAACATGGCTGCGGCAGAGAATAAGAAATACAAACATCAGGGGTTCAGTGCCAAAAAAAAATTTAATCACTCAGAATATGATTTTTCAGGTTGAAAATTAATTGCTGTTTTTTAAAATATGAAGACACCACGTATGCCTCAGTTTCTTTATAAAGTGTCAATAAGACAATTATTGCTTAGTATTGGTTTTTACATTTACTCTATCACAGTTATTAATGCATCGATAACTCATAACTCTTGTAACATTTGTGGTACCCTGAGTACTTTAATTTTTTCACATCTTGACTGAAAGACATTGTTTAAATACTTCAGAAGGCATTTCTCTGAACCAAATGTTTGGCACTTGCAAAAATGCTAGTTAATATTTTCTATTACTTTCAAATTTTTATTTATTTTTTTTTAAAGAAGTACTATAATGTGGTTTTGTTTCCTGCAGATATCATGAAGAAACAGTCTTAGGTTTACCCACTAGTCTGTACTTGACCAGATCTTTTGGGCAGTTGAACACTGAAGTAAAGATTACACAATTTTTTCCTTACTTTGTGGACATGGTTGAATTTCCCTTCCTAGGTTGATGGTTTTTATTCTATCATATTGTAAAAGCATGCTTTCTAAAAACCAAGGAAAAGTGCAAGCATTTGTGTTTGCCTCTTAAACTAGGTGCTGTATTATATCTACTGCAAGAACTTTCTACGATCTTATTTTACCAGAAGCTTCAAAACCATTATCTTCTAATTTAGTCAATACAAAAGAGTCTTCTGATACCACAGTTCATTCTGTTTCCATGCAAACACACCTGCATTCAAGCGCTGCATCATGCAATTAATTAATGAAATCCTGCAAGTAACAATGCTTAAAACATGACATTAATGATTATAAAGTGGACTAGCAAATGCAGCCAGACATCACCTGCAAAAAAAAAAAAAAGTAGAAAGATACACTTATCCTCTAATGCATAACTCCTTGCCGCTAGATGTTGCAGATAAAAGAATAAATTATACTTAAAAAAACAAACAAGCACAAAAAACAAATCTATAAAGACTAGACAAATTTATCAAAAGACAATCCCATCCAGAGCTGTTAAACGCAAACATATTTTGCTTTGGTTAAGGTAGTAACTGAGTCAGTGCATGTTTCTCCTGTTATACTCTTTTCTGGATACCTGCTGCTTGCCTCTGATAAAGAGAGATGCTGTGCTAGGTGGGCATTGGTCTGACATCTACTGATACATTGCGTGCAGCCTATTCTTATGTTTCTTTTTGCTATGAAAATAAAGTGATTAGACAGTAACAAGAATTTACACAGCTGTATCTTTTTTTATTTAAGAAATAAAATGTAATGCCTGCAAGAAATGTCAAATCCACTGGCTGTGTGCTACATCATGGGGAAGTACAAAAGGAGGCCTTGGGTTTTTTCCCATTTCAAGCAGACAAGTGTAGTAGCAAAAGCTACCACATTTGTGGGACCTACGTGTGGCTCATGTACCTTTTGTTGCCTTAGTACTCAATACGGACATTTCTGATTCGAGTTCTTATTTTGGCATATGTGTAATCAATTCCTCCATGTCTACCAGAAAGGTAAAAAAAAGAAGGATTTGTGGAAAGTGGTAGGATGCTAAAAATTAAGTTATGACTCAAGGTCTAATTCCAAATATTTCTGCTTTTAATTGTCTGAGGAAGCTTGGAGAACCAAGCTCTTAATAAATCCATTATGCTTTCATGCCATGAAGTAATATGTACATGGACTTCATTAAAATTTTTAAAAAATTAAATTATGAAATTAAAACCTGGTACTTAAAAGTAAAAAACTACTTGTGATGTGCATGCCTTTAGCACATCATCCAGGCCAAGAGTCATATGTTGCTTTAAATCATTTCTGTAAACATGTGTAGGAATGAAAACAAGTAGTGATTTCAAAAGCTTATCAGTTTGACAGTCGGTTTTAGATGTTGTATTTTCTTGGAATACATTTTTTCATGAAGCATACATCTTGTTAGGCAACATAAATGAGATTTACTTTGAAACAGAAGATAACATCTCTGTGTGACTTGCTTTTGGGAGAATTAACATAAGTGTTTCTATGAATTCAGTAATTTTATTCTCTGTATACTCTTCCACTATTTTCAGTGGAAGATACAGAGCCATAGCAAGATTACATAAATAAATACACTTGGTATTATTCCAAGCTTTCCGCCTCACCACTCTCATCTTTTTTTTTTTCGTCAGCAGCTGTAGCAGCAAGTCAAGCTTCTTGTAGTTATCCCTGTTTGGTTCCTTGTTCACGCTACCCATGCTATTGATCCCACAAACTGTATAGTTTTCATGTATTACACCATTTATTTTTAGTGGAAAATAATGAGGGTTGTTTGGGGAGTAAAAAATGCCTCCCAAGAGCCATTTTCAAAATTTCTTTCACTGTAGGCTTTGTGCCACAAGAGTATAGTTCCATTTGGAGATGTGAAAGTTGCACAGAAGGCAGCTTTACTCAGAGGAATATATACAGTGCTGCACTGAGCTTTCCTTAGAAAGAACAAGGAACAAAAATAAAAGGGGTAAAGATCTTCTATTATGACAGCAGCAAATAGATTTAAGGAATGTTTTTGCTCCCAAAAGATGTCTTCTCCCAGGAGAGCACTCTCATAAAGAATCTCCTCTTCTGGGCTCCTAACTCAGGTATTCAGATCATTTAAGGATTACCAGTTTGAAGCTGCTGTAAGATACTGACTTAAGCAACTATATGTCTGTTTGTCAGAGGAGACATCTATACAGACTAGAGCAGGCTGTGTTGTAGTTCTTCTAATATCTGTCATTCTCTGTTGCATAAGACAGTTCAAGAATACCCCCATCATACTTGCTTTCTACCTGTTTTGCGCATGTCTGCTTCTCTGCCAGTAGCTACCTCACTCTAAGGTCTTACAACTTCTAAAATACCTGCCTCATCACTTCAGATATAGAGCTGGGAAAGGAAGAACCTAACTGATATATTATGCAGTAGTTAGCTGCTATCTTGACTCAGGCTAAAATGAGGGCAGTAAGAGAATTTGACTTCCAGTATCCTGTTTTTCCTTCACTCATGGTCAGTAAGTGAGCAGTAAGCAAACTGAGAGAAATAGCATAGTGGTTTGAGTTGTTTTAACAATTGCACTTCATTTTTAGTCACCTTAGGGTTTACCTACAAGTAGGTATGAAACTTTTGGACAGAAATGTGATTTTTCATGTTGACAGTGTCCTTGTAAACTGTCCAGAAATGGAGTGAGGCTGGAGTCTATGAAAGAAAAAAAAAACCAAAATATTTCCAGGTGTCTTATAAAAATTCTAATGATCAAAGCAATTAATTGGTCACTACTGTACTTCAAACTAAGATCTGTTTCCAATTACTTGTTAGAAAGGTCAGGAAATTCTTTGCTTCATATGTTTTTTAAAACTTGGATAGTGTTCAAGCTGCTTCTACATTATCTGCAAATGTCATTTGTCTTTTGTTAAGAACTAGGTATTTTTAACTCTTAAAAACACAAAAATAATATGAAATTTTGTGGAATGGAGGTGTACAAAAGTATCCTCTTGTCTAATTCCAATGTTTTTATTGTCAGTGCTACAGATTGAAAGTTGTTTGTAAATGTCATAGTTCAGTATAGAAATGTAGACTGGTTTGGGTTGGAAGGGACCTTAGAGATCATCTTGTTCCAAGCCCCCTGCCATGGGCAGGGACACCCTCCACTACACCAGGTTGCCCAAAGCCCTATCCAACCTGGCCTTGAACACTGCCGCAGCTTCTCTGGGCAACGTGTACCAGGGTGTCACCAGTAATTTTCTTTCTATTAATTCATATTAAGAGCTTCAAAAATATTCACTGCTTATGTTCCAGTTTGCATGTTTATAGTAGACAAAAACACAATACTTTTTAATTTGTGTGACCATTAGGCATGCAAAGAAGAGAATGAATTCTTGTAGTTGTCAGACAAAGGAGAAAGTAAGTCACAAGAGAGAAAGTTTTCTACCAAATAAATCTTATGCTGAATAGGGTTATTTAAAGAAATGTGATATAGGACAAAGATTTACTTCATGAGATAAGTACTTAGAGGAAGCATTTCATATATCTGTAGTTCCTGAACTACTACCTACATAGCCAGACAGCAAGCAAAATTTAATTTTTTCCTGTTTACATTGACCTTTATCTCCCTTCAGGAAATTTTACTGCTTGTTTTCTGAAAGCAAAACTAATTACACGAAGCAGTCACATTTTGTCTGCTACGTAGTACACAACTCTCATTGACTTTAAAGGGCATATTTTTGCCTACTTGGGAAAGCTTAAGTGTGGGCACTTGAATAATCATTTGAATGGGTTTTTGCAGCCTTTGGATCCCTGAAATGACACAGGCACTTGTCACAAATGCACTCCCATCCTGATTCAAGGGACAGAAGCTGGGAACAAAGATAAAACCGTTGTAATGAAAATCACTGTACTGCTGCCTGTTCCCATATGATTTGTGCAGCTGTGCCTCATAACCTTTAGAAGAAAGCATAACCAAACAGAGTGTTTCTCTGACTAATCTTTACCAAAATATAAGTGCACACTTCAGAATTGCAAATATCCAAATGAGACATTTTTGAGGGTTTAGTATTACATAGATCATTTTTTCCGATATTATGGAAACTAAGGGCCTACTTCAAACAACAGTATTTTATTTATAATTAAGAATCGCTGTCAAGCTGGTATGAGCCACATCTCTCTTACTGTAAAGTAAAGAAAAAGCTGGCAAGTTTGTCTTCTGGCTTTCTATAGAGAAATTATTCCTTTAGCTCAGTAATAATACAACAGCTTTTGGAAACTAGAATTCCAGGCACATTTCCTGCTAGCCTGACCAAGTGCTTTCTGTGCAGATTCGTCTAGCCAGCAGGATGTATGGGTGGATACCTCTACGGGGGCTTGGTTATGTGTTAGGACAGTCAGCTTAGCTGTTTACCATGTAACTAGAAGAGCTAGAAATATTTTTTGCTCTTTTCTGGAAAAGACTTGGATTATTTGGAAAATATTAGAGTTTACCCAAATAACATCTTGGGCTATACCTTAAAGTGCAAGTCATATATTTTCCCAGTTTCTAGTGGGAATATTCTGGCAAGAAGCAAGTATTAAATGTTTGGAGAGGGAATTGTGCATTTCATTCTGTACACAGATGAATTGTAGTCACAATGATTCTTAAGGAAAAAAAATAGTGATCAAGTTATACCCAAGCCAGCAGGAAGCACCTCTGATTTCCTCCATGACCATTCTTGTGCATCGGGGTTGTTCTTAATAACGTACTACATTTCTGGAGTGTATTTTGTAAGTTTAATTTGTCTGAAGAAAACAACTAAACCTTTGTTTTGGCTATTGACTATTCTTCTGTCTGGTGCCCTGTTTTGGGGGGTTTGATTGTGGTACGAAATCTCATTTCAGTTTTTTTTTAAGTTCATGTGTTACATTTCATAATTACATACAGTCATATGGATTTGATTAATCATTAATGAACTTCTAGAACTGATTATAATTCTTTTACCTTTGATTTTGCAGATCATCTACAAACCCTTCAAAAATCTATCTTGGAAGCGCTTTTGCTAATATGGTTTGTGGAAGATGTTCAATGGTACAATTGTTATAACCCTTGTTATCTCCTAGTATGTGAAGTATTTTCTTTGCAGTGTTCACAGATAATACTGTATTCTTTCAAATCAGAAATGCATGGGTAGCTGGATATTCTGCAAAGCTACCTGTCTCCCAGCTATTCTTTGAGTCTTATAAAAGAGAGTGTAATACTAATTTATGTTCAATACTTGTTCTTTGCTGGCACCATACTTAATGGTTTTTATTGCTTGCTGAAAATTTTAAAAAGCTGGAGTTCTAGTGTCCAGTATTAAGAAGTTTTTTAACAAGTCAGACTAAAAGTTCTCCCTTTATATGTTATAGTGCTGCAGTTGAAATAATATTTTAGTTCTTTACAATATTGGCAAAAATGTCATAGCTTATAGGTCATCTAGTCTTCATCAGGATCTTGTAGTTTATAACCCTTTTTGTATTAAGGGTTAGATCAAATTAATGGAGAAGATCAGCACAGTAAAAGAGGAATAAGATGTCTGGTAGCTGAAATTGATTGTGATTGTAAAAATTCATTTGAAAACAATATTATTATCAGAAAACACCTCTAAACCTCACTTGTTTAGAAAACAACAATGGCTTACTGGCCCTTCTTATCAGACAGATAAAAGTATTTTTTTCTCAATATTTCTCTGAATTATTTTTAATTTTCTACTTTCAAAAGCAACATTACTGCTGTAGAAAAATCTGTGTATGTAATTAGTGTTTCTGCCACTGCAGAAATGTCACAGGACTGGAACCATTTTCATCTTACCCATACATCAGTCTTCAAGTTTATTATTGTAATTGTGACACATTGCAATTAAAGCAGGTTTTATAGCATTTTGGCTTGCTATCCAGAAAGCTATAACAAGCTTTCTCTCTGACTTGATATAGAGTTCAGAACCTTCTCTCATTGATGGTACCTTTGCTTTCCTCTCCGTGCTTCCTTCCTGTGCATGCACATACCTACCTTTGTGGCATGTCTGTTGGGAGTGAACATTGCCACTCTGCAAAATCTCCTCTTGAAATGTAAAGCCTGATGTAACTTTAAATGCATGATAATAACTCCAAGAGCTCAGCGTCTTGGGGTGACAATCACGTTTAGATTATAAGTTTTCTTAACTTATTTGTATTGCCTAAGCTTCTCAATTGTGGCCATCCAGTCTTTTTTTTTTTTTTTACTCATATAAGCTTGCAAAATTATTCAGTTATTCACAATTTCTGATAAAGTATGTATTTGTAAAACTGACTGATGATGAGTGGAAGTAACAGAAGAAACCCTTTACCTGCCTTTCAGAAATATGCTGCATGTGAATGTAGAATGATGTGCTTTGAAAGGCTTCTGAAATACCTACTAATGCCCTGCATCAAACAGAAAGTAACTGTTACCATAAACTACTAGGGCAACTTCAGTAACTAGACCATACATATATAATGGGAAGGTTTTTTAAATATATAGTTGACTTTATGGTTCCATCAAGAGTGCTGATGTGCTCGTATGGTTAAAAAGCATTTGCTGACAACCCTTTTCAACTCTAGCTTAGAGCATGATTAAAGATCCAGCACTCTGCCTTTATTCCAGTTATTTACTTCAGGAAAAGGGTCACAAGCACACACAGCATCTACTTATCCACTGCTTTCAGACTGAAATCCAGGAAGTCTGCAAATGAAAGTGGGAAGTTTCTATGCAGTGATGTAGACTAGACCATGAATTGGCACCTACTTGCTCACACTTTGTCATTCATTGCAGAGCTGATTGTAATGGTTACTTTTGAAAATAATGGCAAAAAAACCCACCTTGGAATTTACTTGGTATATTTTGTTGAAGTCTAGAGTGTATCATAATCTTATATTCTTCAAGGGATCTCTGTGCAGCAGCAGTAGAGCATTTCCTAGTGCATCCTGTTAGGAGTCCTTACACACCCTCTCCTCTGTTTCCTTGGTAAATTGGTAATTTCACGGTCTTCAAATTTTCCATTTCTCAAGTGGCAGGTGAGATACCTTTAATCGCTGCTTTGAGTCACATTTACAGTCTACTTTTTGAGTCTGATTAATTTGCAACCCAAATTTCCATCTGGGAGAAATGTATTAGACCAGTCGTGAAAGAAGTTGCTCCATACATCCCATGTAATTCCAAACTGCAATTTTGCCTGTAGAGGGGATAGTACATCTGTGCCATGTGGAATTACAGAAGCTGAGGGTAGGATACACAGAGCTGACCGTTCACTTGTTGGGCAAGAGATGCCAATTCCTTACCTGGGACAGAGGATATATTGTACATTTTATCTGGTACTCCTAATTCATCTACATAGTGAGGCTACTGCTAGAGTCTCAGAAGAGAGAGAGATGAGGAAAAAAACAATAGCTGGAGCAGCACATTGTCACCTTGAATGCAGCGTGTTTAGGAAAAGTAAGTGAGAATAAGAGAGAGAATTTAAACAGATGATGGTATGAAATATTTATGTAAGAGAGCTATGACATTAGTATATCATTTCACTGTGAAGAGAAAAGAACCTTCTTGTAAAACTTGTGTTACAGATTGGTGATTTCAAATTATCCATCCATTTGTGTTAACTGACTTGCAAATGATACATCAAACCCAGAGAATTTATTTTTGAACTCTTGTAGGTACGACTTTTGCCTTTCACTGTTAGCCAGTTGTTATCAGAATTTTGATATGTGCTATTGTTTTGCAAGTGTGCTTGATTTGAAACTTCAAGCACAACTTTCTCCTGAAGGCTTCTTACTTGAAGACAAGTGCAAGTGGGAGAGCTTATGAAAATCAGTGTCTTTTAAGTTACTAATCTTAAATGAGTGATTTTTTTTTAATACTTGCTATATTTTAATATGTCTTAGAACAAAATAGGGTGTCATTGCCATTCTTGTTTCTGAATGTTTGGCTTGGCATTTGATGCAAGGCCTCAATTGCAGGCTGAAGTGCCAGCAGCCGAAGCTGAAAACAAGACTGCGGTGGGCAAACTCAAGATTTAATTTCAGAAAGAGTGTTTATATTTTCCCTGGGGCCACATTAATGAGAGTCCAAACCCTAAATGTTACCACCAACACATTTTAACAGACCGGTTTCCCAGTTTTTAAAGTGTGGTGTCACCTTGAGTATTTTTCTTCTAACTTTTCCCCTTCTTTTGACTTTAAAAGAAAACCAATAAAGCTGTATCATTTTTGGCTGAATTCAGTGTCATGTTTGGGGAACACAAAGTTCTGTGTAGTGCAACAAAGCCGCATTGAAAAATATTTAATCCTCTCTTCCATTTCTGTATCAACTATCTTAATAATTCAGCTTTAAGTTACCAATGCAGAACTTCATGTTGCTGCAAAAAACACAACCATCTGGTATGTACATATGTGTTATGGGGGTCCAGATATTGGTGTCCTTAATCAGCCTGATGTCAGAACATCTGTGCCATGCCTAGGATGAACTTGTGACCAATAGGTCAGTGCCAAGAGAGACAGTAGTGATAGGGTCACTGAGAGTTCCTTAGCTCATTTTCCTGCTCCTTCAGCCGGGCCTGTTTTGTGGCTTTAATAGGATTAAAGAAACATT
The DNA here is from genome assembly GCA_027925045.1 of Hypotaenidia okinawae. Lineage (NCBI taxonomy): Eukaryota > Metazoa > Chordata > Aves > Gruiformes > Rallidae > Hypotaenidia > Hypotaenidia okinawae. The sequence continues at coordinate 81,658,582 of BSDF01000001.1, forward strand.
TACATTGAGGCTTTAGGAGCATTTTCACACTGCTCCTTTACCCAACTCAAAGAGCAGTATAAATCCAAAGGATTAAATAAGGGATTTATGTGAAGTTGTAGTGTAAGATGAGTTGGTGCACCTGGCTCTCCTTTTTCTCCTCTGTGAATAAGGCATACCGAAACAGTGTGCCGTGTGTGATGCAGAAGTGAGCTTGGCATTTTTTTCCTGAACTTCTAAGTCTTTATAAACTTTGAAATTATTCTTTCTAAATATTAAAATGAAATGGTAGTTTCTGATGAAGGAATATAATATTTCGTAGATCGAGTATTTTTTCTTTAGAGGGGCTTATGGCATTTTTCTGCTGCTTTTCAATACTGAAGCATCATCCATTTAAGAAAATGTTTAATTTCCTGGAAATTATAGTGCTCCGTCTTTAAAAATTGAAAGGGGAAAAATACAAATCTCTCCCACTTTGCTTAAGTTCATTAAAATCCAAAGGAAATTGTTAAATAACCAAAATTATTGTTTTCAGATTCCTTGAGTAATCATTTGTGCCGATGAAAGCAATTTAGTTCAAACTACATACATAACCTATTGTGTTTTCTTTTTGCAATTACTTTAGAGTAAAATTGCCAGAGCTTGAAATTGTTTACTTAAGTTAAAACTGTTTCATATATCCTTTTGTGCCTCACTGTATAAATCTACAAAGACCGAGATTATGCCTGTACTCTTTAGTCAGGCAGGATTCCAGTTGAAACTGAAATCAAGTGGTGTTATTGCTGAGAAAATATTGTGCTATCAAAGCCAAAAGGGGAAAAAATAACAGGATGAATTATAATGTTCAACAGTGAGATGACTGGTTACTACACTGTTTCAAAACTACTCTTGTGATTTAGATATATCGTGGTTTTAATCCAACGTGCATCATTAGAATTACTGTAAAAGATACCTGAACTTTGGATTTGGTCTGCAATCACATAATCATTCAACTTGCTCTGTGTAGATAGTCTGTTCACATTAATAAAGATTTGCAGGGTACCCTGTACTAATGTCACCCAGGTGTATCCATTGGTGGATCGTGGTGGTTTTCACATCATTAGGTGATTAAGCAACACTTGAGGTCCAGGGAAATGCAACATCTGTCATCCAGGGTCCCTCTATTCTGCAAGTATTTGTTGAGGAAATGGAAGAGGCTTCCATATTTCTTTCTGTTGTCCATTAGGAAGGCTGTGTGTGACAGGAGGAAGCAATGCATCCTTACACACCTCACACCTTGTGTCCTTTCTGAGAGTCTCCTGTATTATGCCTGTTTCATCCTTCAGTGTTATAACTGGACAGTATTTCATACTGTACTTCTGGAAATATGACAATTAGAAACAGATCATTTGTTTTGAGATTGGTTATTTTGCACTCTGTAAATCTTTCTCAGAATCTGTTTTGAGATTAAGTAGAGAAATATTTCAAAGTTCTTAATCAGATATGTAGAATTACTAATTTTTAATTCAACTTGCTGCTTGCCCATAGGCATTTTCATGACAACTTTAGATTAACTAAGAGAAGATTAAAAAAAAATAATATGGGTCTGTGTGTATGAATGAACATTCATACACTTAAGTTGCCATCCTAGTGAGAAGATTAGTTAAATTATCTGAATTTTGAAGGTTAGACATTTAATATTCTAATAGACTTAGTGAATGCTTTGAGGAGAAGAATTTGGTGAAACTTTTATCATCCCTATTAAAATAAAGCCATTACTTTGATGTATTTTTCTTGCAAATTCATCTATATGCTCGTAAACAATTTACATTCTAGTAATTGTATGACAGTGACCTTTCTTAATTCAGAATTTTTGAGAATATATAATTTATGCCACCACAAAGTCCCATTACCTACCAAATTCTGTTCCTTGTACAGTTTGGAGAGGGAATTAGTTGTTTCTTTTGTTCACTGTAGATGGCTTATTCTGTTCCTAAGCATGTTTTGCTACAGCAAAGGAATAGTTTGGGGTTTTTTTGTTCTGCTACTCATTTACACCCAAATCCTGTGTGGAGATACTTTAATCTCAGTAGTTTTATCTGCTTGCTTTTTCTATAAGGTTTTAGTTTAGGAATTATTGGAAACATTTCAGAACTGACTATATGCAGTAATTTTCAAGCTATTTTTATCTCAAATCTTGCAGGTTCTTTGGTCCGTTTTTCAGGTATGTCTTTTACTGGTTTTTGCCCTTCTGGTGAACTTTGGTTTTTAAAAAGTAAATGGGAAAGTTGGCCTTACCATATGTGTTTTGATGAGTCTTTCCTATTATTATTTCCTGCAATTGGATTCCTGCAGCAAAGCCAGCGGGATCAAAATTTGAGACTTAATCAAGTTGTCTATGTAGCTGGAGAAACATGTAAAGAAGTAAATTTTCTTACCTACAACAACAGTAAGATTAGATTGATGAAGCAACACAATGTGGTTTACTTTTTGTGTTCCAGTCAAAATCAATAATAAAAAGACTAAACAGACTTTACCCATCTGTTAGAAGTTTAGCAAGATGCTTTATATATATAGTTAATACGTTTATCTGTTATTTTTCTGCTTTGGCTGCAGTCTGGCAACTCGTATTACTTGGTCAAGGGTACTTTTCCCTCCCTCCCCATCCCCTGCTTAGCAACAGGCTCTTGTCCTTTTTTTTAATAATGTAAAATAAGTTATTGCCAATTTTAAAATACAACTGTTGTATTTGCAGTTTTATGTCCTTGATGTTGTTATTTCAATTTGAAGCCTTAATACAAATCTGCATCTGGAAGAGAAGAAGAATAGCTAGTGTAGTAACCAAAGGAAGCTGCTTTGGGAATATACTGTACTCATGTTGTTGAGAAGTCTCTGCTGGCTGACCATTGCAGGGCTAATTTTGAGTTGTGCAGAGCATAACGCCTGTGGATTATTATGTTTTGCTGGTCATTTTTTTTTCTTCCCCCTTTAGAATCTTCTGCTTGTGGTATTTTAAGTGGTGGCCTGCTGAGAGCAATGGGTACTCAAATCTGTGTATGTTTTAAAACTAGGTGGTCTTGTCTTTGATGCATTGTTGTAGCTACAGCTTTATGAAGTGTTCCTCCAGCAGCTGTCCTGAATGTTGCTGCAGTAGTTTGTCTTCAAATTCTAAAATGAGGTTTCCAGTAAAATGCATCTGTCAGTAAAAAGCATCTATCAGTAAAATGCATTTGTCAGTGAAAAGTTGCAGTCTTCTCAATTTTAAGGAAGTTTAGTAGGAAGTGTGATCTGAAGAGTGCCTATCTGAATAGCAGAAAATCGGGTTTCTGTCCCCTGAACCTTAATGCTTGATTACTCATTTTAATGCATATATATACTAAATTTATCACAGATCTACTTAAGGGTTTTTTTTAAATGGAAACTAAATCTGACTGTTGAATCAGGTGTTTGGTACTTCAGTACCAAATTCTAGTGTGTTGTTAGGGGACACTTTGCTTTAGAGATGACTAGTGGCATGTAGTATCACAATTTCACAGGAACCTCCAGGTAATCATGATATTACTGCAGTCTCATTGATATCTAAGTAGAATAACTACAGCCTGACTATGGTATCTGTAGTTTCAGCTTTGTACCTAACATCGTTTTTCACCTCCCAATCTAAAACAGTTATTCTCTGTGATGTGTATTATCTGCCACTTCTTATATTTCTTCTTAGAGGCAAGGAAATTATGCTCCTGGTGGATCTCCTATCAAAGAAGAATCACATTAGATACAGCTATCTAGAAAGCACTCATGGCACTGGAATAGCAGTTAGTTATATAACGGTGGAAAGTTTTACCCTATGGCTGCCCACCCATACTAGGTAGTTTTTTTCAGTTTGTATCCACTGCAAACACTTATGATGCAATGAGTATTTTTATTATACCTACTTATTCCCTGACAGTGTAAAATACATTCTCACAGTAATTAAAAATATACTTATTAATGCCTTTATTTGCTGTTTGCTTTTCAGTTACTATTAATTTATCTAGGACCGTACATATCATCTTAAAACTGGAAGGCAGTTCTGTGAGCATAACTCACCATTAGCCCATCAGATAATATTTTATTTTATTTTATTTGATAGTAATAACAGTTTATATATGTAGGAAAATTGCTGTTGCTTTTAACAAAATATGCTTACCCTGGATTAATTTGTAACATGCATGCATCCTAAGAATGAAACCAATCTTTGGTACCAGATCTAGAACCTAACCCTGCACTCAGGGCTTTTCAGGAAGAACACTCTAAAAGTCTTCAGGCACTTTTCTGGAGAGATGGTAATTTGCAGTTCTGAAACTCCACAGAAGCCCTGTGTAATCTCTGCCAAGTCATTTGTAGCCATATTAAAACAGTATGTGATGGTGCCCAAGAATGACTTGGGTATGTACTTACAGTTCAAAATAATAAAAAAAACCCCAACTATTAAGGACTTCTACTCTCTATGAGAACTCAGGATCTGAGAAGCCTGGATAGAAAGCAGTCTGAGTCGCTTACAAATCCTTTATTTAGGGGGATGTTATATGTTTTGCATTCCTCCTTCCATATCAGAGGAGGTGATCTGAAGAATTTGGCCCTTAGTTGGATTAGTCTTTGCTTTGTGCCTATTTTGTGGGGGCTGTAATGTAGTGTATATCAGAAGCTCTACAGACACTTGCCTGAAAGAAATGCTAATGATTTATCATGCAGAGATTTTGCCAACACTGCTGAGTTCCATGCTGGATAGAGTCAGATCTTGCTCAGGAAGACACACAGCATAGATTCACTTGCATAGCTCCATTTGCAGAGCAATCATAATAGTTTTCACAGAGGTAGACTGAGAGTTAAGATGCTGAGTATCAACAAGGCTAGCATTAAATCATTTTGAATAAAAAAGGGAATGTTCAATATCACTGTGATTTGCTTCCATATCAAATAATTTCTTGCCTTTTTTTCCCCTTTTTTTCCCATATTCCCATGACCAGTAGAAAATAATTTTGCCCAGAGGAAAATATGAATTGGTCCTGCGTGGCATAATACATGGGAAGCTATGTTTATTTGAAACCAGCCCAGTTTAACCCAGTGTTACTCAGCCTGTAGTCTATAAAATGTTAGAAACAGCCTGCAAAATAATTCCCTCTTCTACTTTTTTATTGATTCAGATATATGTATTTTTCATTTAATGTATGGGTACCACATGTAATTGCTTTATTATTTATTTGCTTGTTTGGTGGTGGAATCTCTTTGCTTTCCTATTTTTTTAGTCTATGTAAAATTCTTCAATCATTAAACAAGAGAAGGGAAAAAGTAGTGATACAGCATTTTTTGTAAGTATTTACAATAAGAAGCAGGATGTATTGTCATTGAAGGTGGTGTGTGCTTGTGCAGAGGTTTGCTCATAAGAGGGAACCAGGAATGGCAGAGTGCACTTTATTTCAATGCCTGTAAATCAAAGTGAATTTTAACAACTTCACAATTCCCTACAGCTTTCATGTCCACATTATAAGATCCTATGACCTTGGAAAGAACAGTCAGAGGCTGTGCATATTGATAGATGTCACTCCACAACAGTGAGGAGGAAGGGAAAGATCAGTATGAAAAAAATCTGACTTCCATCTTATATTTAGTCAGCATTTTCCATGTATCTGATACTAAGTCATAAGGAAGACACTTGTAAAAGCTTTGTTATGGAAACCTTTCTAAATCAATCAAATCTCATTGCACATAGTATACATGGCTGACTTATTAGTGGGAGCAGCTCAACTCTGGTCCAAGTGTTACCTGCATCCAAAAGTTTGCAGCTTCGGGGCCTCAATTTGTAAGATTAGGCAAGTGCATTTCATTGTATAAGATATTCAGATGTTTAAGTACTATATGCATATATTTCTACATGTTTGTCTTACATATGTTGAATATGTAACTTACATATGTTGAATATGTAATCAGCAACTATGGTAGCAATTGTGGTAACTCCCTGTATTTAGTGTATGGTAATAGACTATAAATACACTGCTCAAGGAATCCTATGTTCCTAATCTGTTAAGTATGTAGGTCACCCCAGAGGTTGCTTGTGTGTTTCCATACTTAAATATATCCCTTATTATATTTGTGGGTTTAAATAATGCAATAATGGCCACTTTTCACCTTTTGCAGTAGTCTGAGCAGGTGCTGCAACCATTTTTAGTTCCTTTATGCACTCAATCTGGTTTCCTCGATTGAAAGCAAATTTCCTTCTCTTATTTATATGAAGGAAAGTTAGTATTTTCTTACATTCCTGTGTCCAGCTGGGAGACAGTGGAGATTCTGAGCGGGTTGACAGGGTGTTTTCCCACCGCCTTCAGCAGACTAGGCAAATCTGTTTTAAAGATGTGTCCAACATATGGTATTATTTTAATGGTTTCATTGATCAAGTTCAGAGCATAAAATCCTTAAGGTTTAGAAGTTGCAGCATTATTTATTTAAGGAGAAAGAAACATTTTCACATGGCAATATAATTTATTAAACGTCAGTCTTTCCTAGAGGTTCATTCTTGAACACTGATGGCTTTCTAATGTGTAGCAGATACTGTATAAATTACAGCCATGAAGAGCCTTGTTTTTATATACTTAGTAAGTGTTATCAATAGTAGAAATTCACAGGTGGACAGACAAAAATGTCCTGTTCTGGGATTAACTCTAAAATAAGCTCTGCTACACATATGCACCATATGGATCTGTTTTCTTTCTCATCCATTATAGAAATGAGAGGAAGTAGTTCATTGTTTCCTCATCCAACTCTCAGATTTGCAGGTTCCTCAAGGTAATAATTTTTTTATATGGTCTATTTAATGTGCTAGGGAATTTTTTAAAGCCTTCTGTTGAATCTATAGGGACAAGTTCATGTTAGTGCACTGGGAAAGCTTTCTGAGCCCATCGTTTTACTAGAATATATAATCACATAGCTGAACTTCTGCAGCTACAGAATTTTTCAGAATCATGCCAGGCTCACTCACTAGTGTGGGTTAGTTGTGAGGGAAAAAACCCAAGCAACAAAACCTATATATCATAAAAATAATACTAAACAAACCCCTCATTTTTGACTTTTCCTGAGTGGCATCTACCGTTCAAAATATAAGACAACATTTATGAGTCTCTAATTATAGTGTAATGTTCTGCTGAGCATTGGCTTTGTTAGCCAATATCCATAACCATATACACAAAAAATCCTAACACTAATTTGCAATAGTCCACTTCAATTGATTGTTGCCCACCATGAATGGGGGCAGGAGGAGTCTGCAAAGGCTAAGGTTTTAATCATGCAAGAAACCCTGTAATTTTTCAGAAATACTTTTTCTATAAAAATGTCTAGAAAATGGCTACACATTTAAAATTACATCATTTATCCACCTAGCACAGGAGTTCACACTATTGCAGGGGGCTTGGACTAGATGATCTCCAGAGGCCCCTTCCAACCCCTATCATTCTGTGATTTTGTGGTTGTTCAGGAAAACCATAACTGTAGTTTATATTGCAGGCCGATGCTAAAATATTTTTTTTAAATATATTACATATTATTACAGATGTGCATACAATTAGTCCAAACAGAAATACCTAAAAGTGAATTCAGTTACAATGTCAATGGTTGACTCTAAACACACAGTTGCATCACATACAGATTAACTGCTCTGTGAGCAATCCAGTATATATTTAACATCACATTGGCTATGTGGAATGAGTCCATGCACAAAGTGCCACTGACAAAATTTTTTAGTAAATTACTCATGTGCATGACAAATCGTCATAATACTTTTTTCCTTATACTTAACTAAAAGATATTCTCTATTCCACTGGTTTCAAAGGGACTTGATTTTTTTTTCCTCTGGTCCTTAATTATTAACTACATAAATTTTTAGAAAAGCAGTCATTAATCACCAGTGCTTTTGACTACTGTTCTTTTCTTTATGGTCACATCCATCTGAAAGTTTACTTTTTAAAAAAAGTTCTTTAATTAGTAAATTCACATAATAAAAAACATATCGAAAAATAGGAAGTAGAAATTCCTTATAGTTTGTGAACAGCAAATAGACAAAGCTTTGGTATATTTATCAGTAATGAAAACACATAGAGAAATGTTGACTAAATAAAGGAAGATAAACTTTGGCAAATATTAGAACAAAATCTCAATTTCTATCTTAACCTACAATGTTAAAATGTCCCCTTTCTACCGAACAAGTCTTAGAATGGGAACAGGAAATACATAGCATTGCTCACACTACTAGTTCTTTGATAAAAAGGTAATGATGACATGATGATGTCTATAAATAATTGCTTGTGGCTAATCAATATTCAAGTTAAAAGAAGTACCTCAGCAATGAATCCTATTCAACAGCTACCAAGCAGCTACTTGTAAACACTAAATAAATGGAAAGACTTTATATCAGCGTCAACTAATCTAGAATTGCTAATTTGGAGCGGAATCTGACTGGAGGCCTGTGACTAGCGGTGTTCCCCAGGGCTCGGTGTTGGGTCCAGTCCTGTTTAACATCTTCATTGACGACCTTGATGAGGGAATAGCACCCACCCTCAGCAAGTACACCGATGATACAAAGCTGGGAGGAGTGGCTGACACGCAGGAATACTGATATTGAAATTCTGATAACTTTATTATAGAAGTTATTTGACATAAACACCTATTCATAAAGCAAAAAGTTACTTCCATTTCTATTTGCATTTTCTGTTCACTCAGGTTTTCTTTCTCAGGGTTTTCACTTCATAATTATATTCTAGCTAGAATTCTAGAGAACTCATTTCCAGGCACATTTCAAGGAAATTAAAACAAATGTAGGAAAGGAATTTTCATCAGATATTTGTTTAAAGACATGTTTTCTATAGTATGGTGCCTATTCTGTTGTACCTTGCCCTTCTGGTATGTCTTTATTTCTCTGTGTTTCTCAGAAATATGAAAGACCTGCACAGGTACAACTTCTAGAGTTGGTGCACTGACTGACCCAATAGTTTATGTTTACACTTTCCTTACACTGTACTGGGGGTATAGCTCAGTGGTAGAGCATTTGACTGCAGATCAAGAGGTCCCCGGTTCAAATCCGGGTGCCCCCTTCCTTTTACATCCACGTGTGCTGGCGGAGATGATTGCTGGGCCGCTCTCTATCATCTTCTACAGGTCCTGGAGAACAGAAGTGCCTGAGGACTGGAGGATAGCCAATGTCACTCCAGTCTTTAAAAAGGGCAAGAAGGAGGAACCTAGTAACTATAGGCCAGTCAGCCTCACCTCTGTCCCTGGAAAGGTAATGGAACAGCTTGTTCTGGATTCCATCTCCAAGCAATTGGAAGAGAAGAAGGTCATGAGGAGTAGTCAACATGGATTCACCAAGGGGAAATCGTGCTCGACCAATCTCATAGCCTTCTACGATCTCATCACCGGCTGGGTAGATGGAGGGAGAGCAGTGGATGTCATCTACCTTGACTTCAGCAAGGCTTTTGATACTGTCTCCCATGACATCCTGATAGCAAAGCTGAGAAAGCATGGGATTGATGAGTGGACAGTGAGGTGGGTTGAGAATTGGCTGTCAGACCAAGCCCAGAGGGTCGTGATTCGTGGAGCAGAATCTGACTGGAGGCCTGTGACTAGCGGTGTTCCCCAGGGCTCGGTGTTGGGTCCAGTCCTGTTTAACATCTTCATTGACGACCTTGATGAGGGAATAGCATCCACCCTCAGCAAGTACCCGATGATACAAAGCTGGGAGGAGTGGCTGACACGCAGGAACACTGCGCTGCCATCCAGCGAGACCTGGACAGGCTGGAGAGCTGGGCAGGGAGAAACCGGATGAGGTTCAACAAAAGCAAGTGTAAAGTCTTGCACCTGGGGAGGAACAACTGTTTGTATCAGTACAGGCTGGGGGATGACCTGCTAGAGAAGAGCTCAGTGGAGAAGGACCTGGGGGTCCTGTTGGATGACAGGTTGGCCATGAGCCAGCAGTGTGCCTCGGTGGCTAAAAGAGCCAATGGGATCCTGGGGTGCATCCGGAGGAGAGTGGCCAGCAGGTCAAAGGAGGTGATCCTCCCCCTCTACTCTGCCCTGGTCAGGCCCCACCTGGAGTATTGTGTCCAGTTCTGGGCTCCCTGGTATAAAAAGGACAGGGATCTCCTGGAGAGAGTCCAAAGAAGGGCTACGAAGATGATTAAGGGCCTGGAGCATCTCCCCTATGAGGAAAGGATGAGTAAGTTGGGACTGTTCAGCCTTGAGAAGAGAAGACTAAGGGGGGACCTAATTAATGTTTATAATTATCTTAAGCAGGGGATGCAGGGGGAATCAGCCAGCCCCTTTTCAGTGGTCTGTGGAGACAGGACAAGGGGCAATGGCTGCAAGTTGGAGCACAGGAAGTTCCGCACCAACATGCGGAGAAACTTTTTCACAGTGAGGGTGACAGAGCCCTGGGACAGGCTGCCCAGGGGGTGGTGGAGTCTCCTTCTCTGGAGATATTCAAGACCTGTCTGGACGCCTATCTGAGTGAAATGTCCTAGGGAGCTGCTTTGGCAGGGGGTTGGACCCGATGATCTCTCGAGGTCCCTTCCAACCCCTACAATTCTATGATTCTCTATGATTCTGTGATTGCGATCTTGAGAACGCATTCTCTTAAACGTCTACTTGTGTGCTCTCTATTCCCCAAAACATTTATATTGTATTTGAAATTTCCTGTCTTTGCATGATCATGATTTTCTTTGTGCAGCAAGGGTACTTTACAGGAGTCTTTACAGAAGTCTTCCCACACCAGCAACCCCTCTATCCCTTTTATGGAGGAATATAAACATATATATCACTGCCCTATAATGTTTTCTTGATATACTACTTTACATGACTTTCATAAGGAATCAGTAAGACTCAAAAGCTGATCTCTGATTTTACAATATTTAAGGGAACCATTCTGTTTCATTAAATTCTAATGGCATGATTGTTTTTTTATTTATTTTACAGTGCACATATGTGTGATCAAATATGAAAAATACTAGTAATAAAAGTAAAACTAAAAGCTTTTTACTCAACAGCATTGCTCTTTTTTTAATGTGTTCATTTTATTTGTTGAATCTCATGAGGAAAAAAAGATTACAACTTTTATTCATGCTAGACTAGTGAGCTGAACTGCAGTAATCATCAGATTATCATTTGAAGTACAGGTAAATCATTCGATACATATTTATATAAATGTAGGTACCATTTTCTACAGGTCCAAATATATTTGGTGTTGGAAAAAAGTGTTGTCTGAGAAATAGTTTTGAAAATACATTTTTAAACATCTTAATGATTATACAAAAGGGAAAATTGAAGAGCAATATGTAACATTAATTTTGCTTACTTCACTCTTCTGGGTGAACTTCAGGCCATGGTGAGATTAATAATAAAGCATCTCTCTACTTTGGTGAGATCAAAATTTCATCCTTAAATCTCAAGTGCTAAACCTAAAATTTTATCTTCACTTGTATATTTGATTAATTGGCAGTAATGTATAGTATAATTCTGACATATAGTAGTTATTTTTAGCGTTCTGACTGGGTTTGTCTTCTAGCAATTTGAAATGTTTGACAGGTTGGAGAATATTCAGCAGAGGAAGCTAAGCACATATGCCATGAAAATACAGCTATTTGCAGGTAGATATTACAAGGGGAAAATATGGAAAACATGCTAAGTTATTTGTGTAAGAAACTATTTTTTAATTTAGGCATCAGCAATGTAGACTTTCATTCCATTTTACAGAAAATTTGAGGTGTGGGATAGAAGCTAAGAAAAGTAACAGCTAAGAATAATTATTAACTTTGGTTTGAGCTATGGGTTCATGAAGTGATATGGGGAAGATGGATTGACCTAAAGTAAAATAGAGTAGCCTGGGATGAAAGCAGTCGCCTGGTGGCAGCCTTCTGGGCAGTTACGTGTGAGCCTTCCTTTTTCTTTACCAAGTCAAATTCTTACATCCAGTGTTAGCAGTTCTGCTGAGACCTATGCCTCCCTTCAGGGCATGCCTTGTGTGGCTCAAAGGTACATCATTCTGGGTGGTCTAGGGATATGACTGAGACGGGACCCCACAGGGAGTCTCATCCAGTCATCTTTCGCCAGAAGGTTGTTGGAATCACACTTAGACCTCAGAAGTGGACTGAAGGTTTAAACAGAAGGGAAAAACCAGCAGTGAATGTGTTAGAATGTCCTGTAAGAATCAGCTCATTTTTTGAAAATTAATGTGTCTCAGTCATTGTGGGAATTTCAGGTGTGGTATAGGAGTTCAGGAAGTTTTTTTCAAAATCTTACATAGCTGTTTCCATATAAATAGGTTCCATACAAGTACATAGAGACCTAACCTGTGGTTCTTCCAAAAATAAAAAAAAAATAATCATCTGTTCAGTTAAAAAGATACTACTGAGTAACATAAAATAGTGAACCTTAGGAACACTGAAACTTTTATTTAATTAAAGCTGTGACAGTAGGACACAATGTACAGAATTGGCAACTTTGAACTGGATAGATTTCATATGGTGGAAGAGAAATATTGATTAGCAATAACAGTGATGGTATGATGTAGAAAATTGCCCTCTTGTGGTAGGTCTGGACCAACACGGGGTATTTTCCAGTATCTATAGAATTAGAGTAGTTGAGTTGGTTTGCTTGTGTGTATGCTTTCTCCCTAATATGTTACTCATACTGATTACATTTGCATATGAGTCATTTTCAGTTTGAATTTGCCAGATGTCCATTTATGTTTGTTTAAATAATGAGATCATTCCATGAAGTGAACAGGACCTAAAAATACAGAGGGAAGACTGTTTAGAAAAACAAGATTTCAAATGCCTTACTTAGATATTTTTGCATCTCATGGTATATTATGCAAGAAACACAGCAATGTTGAGGCATTGTTCTAAAAAATGTGTCTGTTGCTAATACTTCATTAAACAATATATTATATATCAAAGCTTCATTAGATTTGTTTCTATTTCCCAGTCAGTCTCTCTCCATTAATGGAAATGTTCTTCTTCTGAATGCATTCACATATACCATTTTCAAAGCCAGCATCATTTTGCTGCTTCTCATTTTGGGTTATGTGAAGTTCCTAAGTCTTTTCAGAGTGTTTAGTCATTCACTGTAGCATAGAAGAATTTTTAAGTGTACTGCTCAAGGCAAAGCTTGTACATAAGCTGAGCAGACAAGGGGCAACTGAATTCTGAATTTTTATGTCATTGAATTTACATAAACTTTTTACAAGCAATAAAGTTTTCTTATGCACAAAGGGAGACTACCAACTCACTTGAGTTCAAGAAAAACTCCTCAAATGTTTACTTAGTTCATTTGAGACTTCTAAAATCTTTCTCAAGCCTCAAGAAATTCTTTTTCCTTCGTATTGCAGCCAATCTTTACACACATTAAGCATTTACATTAGTACTTCACGAAATACATTTAAGCGTATACAATTTGAGATTGCTACCTTGGTAAAGATAGTTAACAGTAGCATATCAAAACATGCGTCTGATGAGCTACTTTGATCTCTTTAGAGCAGAACCTTGCAAGGAAAGGCTGCAAGAAGAGAAAACGGAGAGTTTGGCCAAAGCTCTTGCTCAAAGCCCTGTGAAGAACTGTCTAGGAGTGTAGATGATATAATATGCAATAAAAAGAAACCATTGCAAATCAGTTTCACGCTAAGCTCCTTCAACTGATACATCTACCAGAAGCAACAAAATTTGATGACATAATATGTTTAGAGAAAGAGGTTTCTCATGTTCTGTCTTAAGACGTAACAGATGATATTATGTGAATTGCACTTTATCTGCCCATTCCCCAGAGAAATGTGGGTCACAGTCACAAAAACATCTGCAAGCTTCCCCACACAGAATATTCTTTGCATTCTGCACCAGAGAAGAGGAAGGAGGCAAGATCTCTTTCAAATCAGAATAAATGCACCATCACAACAGTGTGTGCACATTGTTCATTTGTTCCAGACTGTCCTTTCTAGATGCAGTTTCTTCAGAGCTTAATTTGCTGTTTCTAAGTCTTTCCTTTTCTTGTCAGTAGCAGCTGTTACTTAGATATATCAAGAGCAGACATCTCTGAAGTTTAATTGAGCTGGATCTGCTTTAAAATCTGTTGTGAATCAGTGGGCTAGGTTCACGTCAGGCTATCTACCGAGTGCTAACGTCTGCTTTTGCTGAGAGAGATGCAAAAACTCTGCACAGGAGACGTAGAAGTACAAGCAGACACATTACTGAAGGAGAGTTTTTACGATTGTGTGGCTTCTAGAAAATATGTGTGTGTTCTGCTGGTGACCAGACTCGACGCATTCATGTCTGTTGAAACAAAATGCCAAAATACTCAAAAGTACCTGGTTTTGCATGTTAGTAGAGGAGCTTAAAGAGCAGCAAAGCACAGGGTCGTAAAAAACATGTCTCTGTGGATTCAATCACAGCACTACAGCTACACCCTGTGCAAATTTTCAAAGCGAAGCAGGACGGTATAGCCACCTTTGCCTTGCATTCTGTATTGATATTTTTTTAAGAGTCTGTCTGTTAGAAAGTCAAAAGTCCATTTAAGTGATTATTTACTAAAGCAACTAATTGGACTGCTGAATGATGAGTATATACGTGCAGGTAGATACCATAGGATCACAGGTTTCATTGAAACCTACAATTAAAGCACGTACATGAAGCACGATATATTTTAATTATTTTTTTTTAAAATAGGGCCATTTGCAGAAGATTGCCACCAGTCTGCTAGCCTGGTTTCTCTAGTCTGCTGGGTCCATGTGGCCTCACATTAGCATTTTGCTGGAGATAAGTTGGAGACATTGCTTATGGATGGCTTATGCACAACAGTCTGACAGATGTGTGGAGTTGGGCATCTTCCAAATTCCATAACTTCCTTTTTTTGAGTGGCAGAACTTTTATGTTCTGTTAGCCTTGTACCATTACCTTTCAGTCTTGCCCTACATCATTGTTACATATGTATTTAGTTGCATTTGTGGCTGATTAAACATCAAGTTGAAAACATCTCTCAGTCGTGATACTGTTTGTTCAACATCTGAACTTTACAATTCTAATAAAAAGAATCCTGTAGTACATTTTATTTATTAATATTATGATATTAAGAAAATTCAAATACCTTTCTGTAAGCTGTATTTTTATGTCATTTATATGACAAAACCTACCAAGTCTTGTTCTTGCGTTCTTATCATTTTTGGCAGAGGAAGAAAGGCTCATTGTCCTTACTTGCAATTAAGTATATAGTTCACATTGTTTGACAGTAGGGGACTCCAATAAAATGTTGGAATAAACAAAGTAGGCAGAAAATATTACCACTTTTCCTCTGGGAACATGCTGCCATTTAAATTAACAGTGGACTTTGAATTTTGAATATGCAGTTGCATGTAGTGAAGCAGAAGCAGTGTCTTGTATAAACGCAGCAGCTGCGAATTTAAAAGATACTGTGGAGATTTATCTAGTGTGGCAGCAAGGCTGCTTAACTTTTTCAGATTTCTTGTGTAGAGTTTGACAGCTGTTGTAAAGTGACTTTTAGCTTTATGTACATCTTATTTTGAAGAAACTCAAATGCTTCATTAAAAAGTTGTTCGTACATTACACATGTAGAAGTTATTTAGGTTGTTTTGTTGTTGCATTTAGTTATTGAATATGGTTGAATTTTTGCTGTAAAACCTTGGCATTGATTTCCAGGTTTTCTTAAAGTTGATCTATGTATTTTTATTTTTTTCTTTATTTCAACAGCTTGATCAAGTTGTCCGTCAGAGAAATCTGCATAGTTTGGAACTTTTCCTCTCATGTGCACAGAAACAGTTAAGTGTCTTATTAAAGGAAGAGCCAACGACTACAGAGGAAAACAGAGACTGACATTCTCAATACTGCTGATACAGTGTGATTTTTGAAGCTGCAAGTCTTAATCCAGCAGATGATGAATATATTATACTCTTTCGGGATTTTATCATTGATTCAAGATTGATCTGATACTATGATTGATAGAAGCTTTGGTGGAAGATGTTCTTTTATTTATTTATTTATTTAACTACTATTATCAGATTGCAAATATGGGAGGAATAAAATCCCTGGAAAAACTAGGGTTTATTTACAATTTTTCTTTCACACTTTGTAGTAGCCCATGATTGAAGTTCTAGATAACTGCAGCAATGATAAAAATGGTATGTGTATTTTAAATTTGGCATCGTGTGTTGATGTAATTTATAGGTAATCTTGATATTTTAAAAAAAAATGAGAAAAACATTAAATTAAATATAGATACAAATCCATCTCTCTTTTGAAAGTCTGTGCCCAGGTAGAGTGCATTGCCTCAGGTGAGCCTGAGGAGCTTATTACTACTTACTCCGTTTGGGGTATAACAGAAGGACTAGTACTGAAGCGTAACTGTTGAGAGGCATTTCTGGAGTCATTTATAAACAACTCCAACTCTAGTAATAGAAAAGTTTTAAAACTAAACAGTGAATCCTTTTAGAATAGTGCAGAGCATTGCCATAACCGATGTATAGTATATACTTTATTTCTGTTTCACAAAGCTAATTTGATTCCAAAAGTAATTTTCTCATGAAAGTAGGATTAATGTGACTGACCTCAGTTTCAGGAAGAAGATGTATGTAATTATGTGTAGACTGATACTGCACTGCCTCAGTGGAATTTCTGACAGAGTAAGGAGTGCAGCTTGCTGACCTCAGATGCCCTCTCTAAGTCCATTGAAGGAAGTAGAAAAACTTCCCACTGACATTACTGGACTTCGAATCAAGTTGTAGGTCTTTTTGTTGTTGCTAACGTCAGCATGGAGGGGAAATTCTGTGCCTACACTCTATTGATTGTAGCTATGGGGCCTTAGTTATAATGATTCTGAATGAAATAAAGGAAAATAAATGTTCGTGCGTAGGAATGTAAATAAATTGAGAATGATATTTCTTATGGTGAGCGTGTCATTCAATGGGGGACTTTTTTTATAAATTGCTTTTGTATAGCAATAAGGAAACAGAAAATGGTTGCATATGGTTTTGGCTGTGTGAAATATGTATTGGAGACAGTTTAGGGTTTTATGTAAAAGTTTTTCCATGCTTCATTTTTGTCATCAAAACCAAAGGATTTTTCCATTTCTTCTGGCAGACAGAAAATTACTTTAGTGTTAATGAGTCACCTACTTATTTATCATTCCTAAGCCGAATTCTTGTCTTTGTTAATTGCACCAAAGATGATACAGATGTCCACATGGGGCCTTTTGGACTGTAGAGGCAGTATAAAATGAAATTGATTGTCTAGTGCTGTCTCACAATCTCTGTTTAATTGTGGAAATGTGGTATGAGCAGGTTCCTAGATGAACTTGAACATTTTTGGTTTTACTTCTAGGCCTCTACATGGAATAGTATTAGTTTTTACTAAAGTCCTCAAAATGTTCCCCATCAAAGCCAGAGCCGTAAGAGTGTATCAGCATTCTCCTAACGAAGCGTTGTGTGTTCTGACTTGCAATGGTGTTTTAAAGCACTTGTTCCAGAAGCTTACGGTTAGAGTCTGGAAGATTTCACTGGCAACTACAACATCTCTCTCCCATTAGGTCACCATGTGTTGTTTCATTGTAGAGGTTTTTTTTCTGTCTTTGACAGTTTTAGTCCTTTAAATCTTTCTCTCTACCCTGCAAGCAAGACTACAGAATTAGACCACAGACATACAAGATCAGATTGGGAGCTTGGATCGCATTCAAAACTCCAAGTCTCAGACTAGAAATTTAGTTATCCAGCAGAAGACCTATCCAGTATGCAAGCTTGGAATATCAGATAACCTCCATCTTCTCCATATCACATCCAAAGCTTTAAGGCTTCATTTTGTTTTCAATTATTTCTGTCTAACCATAGGAGAATGAAGTTTGTTGAAATTTGGAAGAAGGGAAGACAAACAGAAGTTGGCAAACCCCAGAGTAGTTCCCAGAAGGTGAAATCACGGTTATATATACATATGTTTTATTATTTATTTCTACTTACAGGCTGAAGAATGATATATAAGAAAAAATCATATGTTTGAGGCCTACAGGGTAGAACTTTCCTGCCTATGAAGCATGGTTGCTAGTGTAACAATATTGGCAAGACTAATATGTCATGGGAGGAATAAGAAGCCCTAGAACTAATCCTTAGAATCAAAATGCAAGAACTAAATGTTCAAGCCAGAGAGTCTGCAGTTTAGAACATCACTACAGCTCATATAACATACATGTTATATGTGATTATATACTTAATATTGGAAACAAACCATTACTCTTGTAATGTAAAGATGTGTTTTAAACAACCATTTGTATGTATCACTGTTACCCTGTCTTTTAGGTAATGTTAGATCCAGTGTATGTAATGGTGTCGTTCACTGGTGTCAGGCCCATGCTATTTTAACTCTTCTACTTGATGGTCTAGAATAGAGGAGATCAGAACGGTGGAGCTTGTAGCTAACAGTTTACTAAGTTAATATTGTGGTGTCATACGGTCCTACATATTTGTGTTTTATTTCTCTGTGTTTCTGTTGGCTCCCTATCTGCTTCCATTACAGAATTCTAGATGAGCTCTGAGACTGTGTGTACAAGTCTTTAACAAAGCAGAAACCGTTTGCCATGCACTTTTTGTACACTGTTTATAGTTAAGATGTGGGAACACTTGAATTTTTGCCTTGCTCTAAGAATGTCATTGACAAATGACACTGGAATTCCTAGAAGCATTGAATTCCTTCACTCCATCATAAGAAGGCAGAACAAAGAAAGAGCAGTAGTCGTTCCAGAGGCTGAGATCGCATTAGTGTTTTGAGATTTTTGTGCATCTTTACATTGGCATGTGATCAAAAGTTGCCTCATGTCCTGCCAGCTCAGTAAATGGCAATGTTAATTCCTGACTGTCTGAAATTATCCGTGCAGACATGACCTTAAAGAGCCTAATTCCTCTTCACACTGAAACTCCCTTAAAGCACTCTAGACCCTCCTCTTCCACCTTGTATTTTCTGTGTTCACGCATTTGATCTGACAGATTTTCCCCTGCTCCTTGGATGGAGCGAATATGTGATAAGATTCCATCTTGTTTCCTAGCAGGAACTAGCCACCCACGAAAACTGTTCATCAAGAGGACAGATACAATCTATGCTTGCTTTCAGATCATGCACAGTGTCAGTGCAGTTATCAGTTGGACTTAGTGCAAATGTAAAATGAGCTGCATTGGGGCATACACAATCAAGATTTCGGCTAGTGTGCTTTCTTGATGCCTGATTAGTAGGTGTGAAAGCATAGAGCAACTAGCTATGTACATCTTGCTGCTTCTCCAGACACATTGCAGCCTATGTTGAACTACCTGAAGTACATCGTTTTGTTTAACTAGTTTAGGTACTGCAAACTCTGTTGTGGGAGCAACTAACTTGTGGATGAGATAGTCTTAAAAGTTTTTATGTGGCCATTTGGAATACTCTATAGAAGAGTTTTATAACATCTCTGCTCTTCCTTTTTCATCAGTGGATTTTAAACGTGCCAGAGAAACGTTGGTCTGGAAAACACTTTTTACATGGGTATAATTTAGGCTTTCAGTTCATTTCAGTGTGCTCACAGCAACTTTCAAAACAAAGGTTGCCCTTTCTGCAGTCTGTCCAGGAATGTTATTCTTCTAAGGCTTTAAGAATTGATGGCTTATCTGCTAGTATAGCTTAAGCGCAGCTTGCTTTTTTTATTTTTAAGCCTACATAAAACTAGTCATACTGCTGCTGAATTAGGGTCACCTTGGAACAGTTGAGTATCACAGGGAAACCATCTGAGTTGCACTCTCTTTGGCTCAAGTTTTGTATTTTCCTTTAAAAGTATATGCTTCGTTAGCTAAAGGAGAACACTGAGGTGTGTAGACTTCTCATTGTAGACATTACCTAAGCAGTTCACTTGCCATGGTGATGTAGTAGCTAAAAATGCCTTCATCAAGCTACCTCATACCTGGAGCAAAAGTTCAGTCTTACTTTATGCCATTTGCCACATGACACATAGTAGAATCACAGAATCACAGGGTTGTAGGGGTTGGAAGAGGGGTTGGACCTCAAGAGATTGAGTCCAACACCCCTGCCAAAGCAGGTTCCTTAGGACAGATCGCACAGATAAAGGTTGTGGTGTTTACGTCTGAGGAAGCATCACTACCATTACATTATTAGGACCTATTGTAACGTTCTGAAAGTGCTAAGGGTCGGCTGTAGGTGCTGGTGACAACACAGTATTTAGCAACACAAAATAAAGATGGATTTTTTTTTTTTTTTACTGGTCTTGTTTATGGTACAATGTGTATTTAAAACTTGTATCATCTTTCAGTGATACAATATTCCTGGGATGATGATTACAACAATAACAATTTCCTGTGGTAGATGTGCTACCAGGTTTTTGTTCACCTCTTACATACTGGGTAATTATAGCCTTTTTAACGTGCGTCAGAGATTCACATTTGTTTATATTGCCTGTAATTCCTCACATTTCAGACTTACAAACCCAGCATTTTTTAGGTGCCTTCCATTGTCCAACATGAATAATATGACACAGAAAGAAAGTATTCTTGAATAAACAGACTAGTCAGATGGCATTTTTAAAGTTTGACAGTGAACACTAGTAATAAAACTAAAATGTTTATTAATACATCTATCATAAAAATACAATTATCAACAAAATGCTACAATTTTTCCCTCCAGATTTGGTAATAAATCTGTATCAGTAGATAAAGATCATTTAAAAAGAAGCTTGTCTTAAGTGATCCCCTCTACAGTATAGTGGTAGGAGCCCTTTGGTCAAAGGAGAGAAAGAATTGTTTTTTGCTGAGAGAACTTTGAAGAACGTTGCAGTTCTTGTACTACTACCAAATTAGGGCTTCAGTTAAGATTTCACATCAATCTTACTACGTAAATTTTGTGAAAGATAGCTGGTCATGATAATCCATGGCCAGTCTCTATTTTTGTGGCAATAATTTTAAAAATTCCATTAATTAAACATCCTGCTCTTTTATTGTGACCACAGATTACATATTTGGAGAGTGATTGCAAAGTTCTGTCTCCCAGGAAGTTAGTAGGAATTCTGCTGTTGGTTATTTCCAAGTCAAAATTTCATCCTTTCTCATGTTTCATGCAGTTGCTGCTACAATGAATATAATGCACACAGCTTTGTCTCTACATAGTACTGGAAGTGTACCCAAGAATTTATTTTCAGAGCAGATTTAATAATCAGTTCTTAGAAAGAAAATGTTAGCATTCGTTATGTCCATTCTATAGTGGGAAGGGGCATAAGTTGTTAGCTGAGACTTCAGTGAGGGGATACACGTGTATCATTAACACTGTGTTACTACTAAGAAGAATAGAATCATAGACTCTCCTAAGTTGGAAGGGACCCATAAGGATCATTGAGTCCAACTCCTGGCTCCACACAGGGCCAGACAAGTCAGAGCATGGCACTGAGTGCATCGTCCAGATGCTTCTTGAACTCAGCCAAGCTTGGTGCTGTGACCACTTCCCTGGGGAGCCTGTGCCAGTGCCCCACCACTCTCTCAGTAAAGAACCTCTTCCTAATATCCAGCCTAAACCTTCCCTGTTGCAGCTTCATGCAGTTCCCTTGCATTCTGTCACTGGTCACTAAAGAATGGAGATCAGCACCTGTCTCAGCACCCACTCCCCAGAAAGCCATAGACCATGATGAGGTCTCCCCTCAGCTTCCTCTTCTCCAGGCTGAACAAACCAAGGGACTTCAGCCTCTCCTCATAAGACTTCCCCACCAGACCCTTCACCATCCTTGTTGCCCTCCTCTGGACACTCTCCAATATTTTTATGTCCCTCTTGTACTGTGGCACCCAAAACTGCATACAGCACTTGAGGTGAGGCCACACTAGTACAGTGTAGAGCAGGACAATCCCCTCCCTGGACCAGCTGGTGATGCCGTGCTTGATGCACCCCAGGATACGGCTGGCACTCCTGGCTGCCTGTGCACACTGCTGGCTCACGTTTAACTTGCTGTCGACCAAGACCCCCAAATCCCTCCCAGCACAGCTGGCCTCCAGCATCTGATCCCCCAGTCTGTATGTGCAGCCAGGGTTGCCCCTTCCCAGGTGCAGAATCTGGCACTGGGTCTTGTTAAACTTCATGTGGTTGGTGATTCTCAGCTCTCTGCAAGGCCTCTCCCGCCTCAACAGAGTCAACAACTCCTCCCAATTTGGTGTCATCTGCAAATTTACTTAAGACACCCTCTAGTCCTCTGTCCAAGTCATTTATGAAAACATTAAAAAGAAGTAAAGCTAAAACGGAGCCCTGGGGAACCCCACTAGTGATTGGCCACCTGTCTGATGTTACCCCATTTACTATCACACTCTGGGCCCAACCAACCAGCCAGTTGCTCACCCAATGCATTATGGCTTTGTCTAGTTGTATGCTGGACATTTTGTTCTGCAACATACTGTGAGACACAGTATCAAAAGCCTTACTGAAATACAGAAACATAAAATGGACTGGTTTCCCTTGGTCAACCAGTTGTGTGATGTTTCATTACAGCCTCCACTGTATTTGAGAAGGTTATAAATGGATGGTTGATCAGTTTATTGTATGTTTGGGCCAAATGTTACTATCCATTCTGATGTGTAAGCATCCAGAAGTGTATGCTGGTTTTCACAGAGCATTCCTATAGCACAATTGTCTATACCAGTTATATGTTTTAATCATATTTTTTCCTATCGGTTAAGTTTCAATAAATCAAGCTGGTAAACGGATTGAAGTCCTTTAGGTGCCTTGTATATTGTTGGTTTCATGATAAATTATATTAAGGCTGCCTCCAGAGCAAAGCTCAGAAGTGTCAGTTAACAACTTTAAAACAGATTTTCTATGTCGTAGTGAGAGTTAATTTACACTTGCTACACTTGCTGTTGCTGAGCTCAGTGAAATGAATACTTTAAATTTCTCCTTTAAAGAAGACAAAACTGGGGTGCCCGATCAGCTTGGTTTTATTAATTAAGAAAGCCTGTTGGTCAGTGATTTTTTTATAGTACTCTGAAGAATACATATTATGAAAGAGTCCAGACATCCACCAGAACAAATGTAATCTTTGCTGACTTGTAGGTCAAATTTTGTTAGCAGTTTTTTCCCCTGCTGCTAATCAATGAGGCCAGGATTTTGCTCATTGTTTCTAGCTAATGCTTTGCCTTTTTGACCGTAGAACTTTGGGGGGAAATCAGCTATACCACCCTGAAAAAGGACTCTCTGACAAAGGAAAGAGAGAAATGCTGAAAAGCATTCCAGCCTGGAGTCCAGCTGGGGACATGGTGCTTCCATCTCCAGATACATCATCTGCCAATTTCTCTCACCAGATCTATCCGCTTACTCAACATTTGCAGGCACCCCCCACCCCTCACATAGATAATAATGTGTTGTGAGTCTTTGAGGGAAAAGTTTTATCACTCTTGCCCAGTGACAATACATCTTGTACTCAGCAGTGGGTCGTGACAAGCTGTGCTTCTGTGTTGGCCCGTTTAATGTTGAATTTTACATAGCTGCCTGTCTAACATTGTGTTAAAGGCACTTCAGAGAATATTCTGAAAGGAAACCAACTGTATGAAAAGATCTTGAATTTTATTTTCTGTTTCATTAGTGAAAGTTGCTGAAATGTCTTTGCAGAGAGAAGGAGATTACTAGTACATGAAGACTTTCAGCATTCCTTTAACAACAGGTATTCTGTGTATCTTACTTTGCATCTTCAAGCAAGAGTCTGGTGCCCTTAGCGCTGAAAGTTGGCTGATGAGACAGTATCACTCAGAAAACTAGTTTTCACCCCCTTCTCAATTTATGGATTTACTTCAAAGGCAAGTTTGATTACCTCTAAAGTGCATGAAACAAGTACCTGTTAAAAAGCTACAATAACACAGCCACTGCTCGGTTCGCAGAGAGAAGATAGTGAAGCAGTATCATTCCTTTCCCTCTGGAAGTCTTGAGGATCAGTTTTAGCCTGACCCATAAGAGTAATCAAAACAAGGGATTTTCCTCTCCTTTGCATAGGCAGATAAAATGCAACCCCTACATAACCCAGCTCTCCTCCCCTCATGTTTCCCCATGCCATAATGTCCCAGATTCATGCAAACTGGGAGCAGGATGCTAACAAGGTACTCTTGGGTGCCTGCAAATGAGCTGAATGTTAGCTGTCGTCATTACTACCAAGCACTTGTTGCTTTTTCTAGCATGTATCAGCATATCTTGCAGAAATGGCATCATGTACCATTCAGTTTTAGGTTCTGCTCTGGTAGAGAGGTGATGCATACAAATCTATTGACATGTTTGAGGGATTGACTGCTTTCTACCCTTATGTGTTCGCCTATCATTAAATGATTGGTAACCTAGTGCCCCAACATGGACGACACTATATAGTCCATCAAATATTCTAAAATGTTCAGACATTTTTGGAAATCATGGAGTGGGTTCATTGGGAGTTTTTTTTTAATTTTAATAATAAATAATTATCTTTTTTAGTGTGCCTTAGAGTTTTGAATTCCTTAATCTTAAAGTTTTCTTCTGGAAATGTAAGTGCTAGAAAGCTTCTTTTCCCCTTTATGAGATCTAAGATTTAAGTGTCCCAGGTGATAAGGTGTTAATGAAAATATCAGATACTGTAAATTCTATGATAAAATCACCAGGGGAGCAGCCATGGCTGGGATGGGTCAGTGGTTTGCCTGAAGGAGGGCGCCACACTTCCTCCTTGCCCCTCCCATCCTGCTGTTAACCTCAGTTACGTGGTCATAACTTCACTTGCCCCTCAGGGTAATGGTTTAGGGTTAGTTCTCAGGTTGACTTTTCACAAATGCTGTCTTCGTTTGTCATGTTACAGTCTTTTGTTACTGATGAGAAAATGTGCCATTCTGTTGGGTTGTCCTATGCCATATAACCTTGAAACTCTTGAGAAACTTTGTAAGTTTAGGTTATTCAGGAGAAAAGGGTTCTCTCTCCTTCCTTGAATAGATGCCACCACTGTAGGATGCACTACAAAACAGAGGGACTTTGTGTTAAAAATTGTAAATCCCAATGGAATCTGAGTTGGTAGCCTGCTTCTGTTGTGGTTAACGGAGCAATAGCCTCTATGTTTAAAGAGAGTATGGAGTCTTCACTAGTTCTTCTTGACAGCCTGCCACAAATGTGAATAAAATCATGCAGACCCTGAATTAATCACTCCCATGCTATTTGGCTTATTACATACCAAACTGACAGGCTGCTAGGCAGCTTGGATACAGATAAGGCAAAAATGTGGAAACCAACAACTGCTCTGTGTGTCATATTTCTGTCACTGATCCTGTTTACAGGAAAGTTTCTTCACATTACAAGTCCAAGTCTTGCCTCATTCTGATGCACAATAAAGCATGATAAAATGTACAGAGGTGATATGATCAAAACATATATTTGCAGCACCTGTAACTTAAAGCTCAGCAATTACATTTAGATAGAATTGCCAGCAAGTAGAGGAGAGTTTGGTGCTGCTGAGGAAAGGTTAATTCTTTTCCCTACTGATTACCTGTGGGTATACCTAAACTAAGGTTTAACATAAAAAACATTTTAAAAACTGGCTCATGACAGATTCTCAACAGAGATAGAAATTTTTCAAAGCATATTGGGTCCCCTTAGAAGTTCATCAAAGCAAAAATAACATAATGGACTTTGATCCTTCAGACTACACTGAATACAGTGTTGTTCCATCAACTGACTGGAAAACTAGTAGGAGATGGCTGTTTCTTATTGTAAAAATCAAGACCAAAAGGCAGCATGTGGCTGTAAATAGAAAAAGGGGAAACTGGTGGAAGAACAATCATCCATCAGCATTTTAAGTTCTCATTTTGTACTGTAAATAAATAATTATTTAATACTGCAATAAGACTGAGATAATACTATTGAGTACGAAGACTCTTTTTTCCAACCCTTTGATGTTTGACATGCCAGACATTGCAAATGAATTAATGGCTACCCTGAAGAGTCATTTTTATTGTCATATCAAAAAGCTCTGCTGCTATGTGTTTCCCAAGGAAGCGTCATTGTGGAGAGCAAAAGGAAGATGGAGCAAATGGGCCATCATCATTAACAATCTTACAGGACATTAAAAAAAGCTAGATAAACTTACTCAGAACAATCAGGCTTTCAGTCCCCCCCCGGAAAAGGCTTCACTATTTCCAGGTGTGATAATTCTGAGCCACGTGAAGTTTGCACAGGTATAACGTCCACTCATTTCAAAGTGAGTTCAGTGCCTGAGGATTACCTGGGAAGCAAAGGCAAAAAGTGATCCTGATTTATCAACATACACTGTCAGCAAGAGCATAAGAACAAGGAGAAAGAGGGGAAAAAGCATAGTCTAGAGGAAGAGGTTGGTGTGCAGTGCTAGTGGTCAGGAGCAACTGTCCTCAGGCGAGAGGCATTGTGTCTTTGCTAAGCACGCACTTGCATATGAGAGTCCCAGCAGTGCAAGAGAATAAGAAACTGGCAGAAAGCTGGGTGGTCTCAGCTAGTGTTCAGGTACTCCATCCTGAATGTTAGATTAGATAAGATAAAGGAATAGCAAAGCAAAGCAGCTGATAAAATCATAGAATCACACAGTGATTTGGGTTGGAAGGGACCTCAAAGATCACCTAGTTCCACTCCCCCTGCCATGGGCAGGGACACCCTCCACTAGACCAGGTTGCCCAAAGCCCCATCCAGCTTGGCCTTGAACACTGCCAGGGAAGGGGCAGCCACAGCTTCTCTGGGCAAACTGTTCCAGTGCCTCACCACCCTCACAATGAATAATCTCTTACTAATATCTAATCTAAATCTATCTCTTTAAGTTTAAAGCCATTACTCCTTGTCCTATACCTACACTCCTAGATAAACAGTCCCTTTCCAGTTTCCTCTGGGCTCTTTTATGTTCTGGAATGCTGTAATAAGGTCTCACGAAGCTTCCTCTTCACCAGGCTGAACAAACCCAACTCTCTCAGCCTTTCCTTGGAGGAGAGGTGGTACAGCCCTCTGATCATCTTTGTGGCCTTACTCTGGTCTTGCTCCAACAACCAATACACCGAAGTCCTCCTCAGGGCTTCTCTCAGTTCATTCATTCATCACCCAGCCTGTAGATGTGCTTGGTATTGTACTAACCTATATGCAGGACCTTGCACTTGACCTTCTTGAACTTCATGCAGTTTGCATGGGCCCATCTCTCCAGCCTGTCAAGGTCTCTCTGGATGGCATGTCTTCCCTCCAAGGTGTCAACCACACTACACAGCTTGGTGTCATTGGCAAACTTGCTGATGGTGCCTGCGCTCAATCCCACTCTCTGTGTCTCTGACACTGAACAGCACTGATCCCAGTACCAACTCCTGAGGGATGCTACTCATTACTGCCCTCGATTTAAACAGTGGGCCATTGGCCACAACTCTTTGAGTGCGACTGTCCAGCCAATTCCTTATCCACCAAGTGGTCCATCTGTCAAATCCATGTCTCTCCAATTCAGAGATAAGAGAGGAAGGAGTAGTTTGGGGAGCTAGCTCCAGAGAAGTCTCCTAAGTAGCAACTGAACTTAACAGTTCAGTACAAGGATGTGATAATAAAAATCACAAACAGGTATCAGAGTGAGCAATGCTGAAAAGAATGAAAATGGTGGTTAGTGGAAGTCTTGACAAGAGTAATCAGAAAGAAAAAAAACAAACAGTAATCAGTCAGATGTAGAGCTGGGGTTGGGCGGGTGCAGGGAGGCAGGGAACCAAGAAGGGATGATGAACTTCTGTGTAATACTTGCTTCCACACACAACACTATTAAAGTTGCAGAGTGGTGCTGAAAGAGATTTAAATAGAGTTGATTTCCTGAGCTTGTAATGAGTCCATGCACTTTGGGTTTGGCTGAATTTTTTTCCATTTTTGTTTCTTTATT
The DNA here is from genome assembly GCA_027925045.1 of Hypotaenidia okinawae. Taxonomy (NCBI): domain Eukaryota; kingdom Metazoa; phylum Chordata; class Aves; order Gruiformes; family Rallidae; genus Hypotaenidia; species Hypotaenidia okinawae. The sequence goes on from BSDF01000001.1 coordinate 81,686,470, forward strand.
TTTTTCCACAGGAAGAAGTAATAACAGTTTCAAACTGACTGTAGTTCTGGTCCAAATCAGTTTTAAGGTTCTAGTTTGGGAATGACAGGATCAAATTCTAACAAGCCTTCTCAGGAGATTATGGCCCAGCAAAGATTAAGATATTTCTGCTGTCTTGATCTGGATCCAGAAATTCTTTCCACTTCTGAGTGTGCTTTCCAACCAGTGCTGCTAAGGTGTATTTGAATCAGAAGATTAGACTCCAGGCAGTTGTTTTTCTCTCTCCTTTGTCCTCCTCTCTCCTCCCATGTGCTAACCCCCACCACTCACCAAAGTTTCACTCCCTCCTGTCTCTACCTTTCTGCCAAAAAAAAGAAAAACAAAAACCTCACAGTTCACCCTCCTTTTTTTAATAAGATCAGATGTTGAGGCTTTGGTTTTGACTCATGTCTATATGAGGTAAAAACCACTCATTTTTTTCCCCCAGTCTTAAAACCTGATGTTGCTTTGGGTTTGTGGTGAAAAGGAGATTAATAACCTTGTGTATTCCCAATAACAAACATTTTCTTTTCTTTTCTTCAGGTTGGGTTGGGTTTTTTTTTTCATAGATTCTGCAGATTCACACAGAGTCCTGGGCTAGATTGATAGCTGGTCTTAAGCCAACATGTTTTTTCCTATGTTCTTAAGTGTTCCTGCTGACTTCTGTTTTCTGACGTGTTTTTGGATTGCCACGGTATGATGCTGTCAAGCAGAAATATAATTGTCCTTTTGATTTTTTTTCATCTACTGTCAAAATACTTCAGAAGGTGGCCCTCAGCTTTAAAGGCAGGAAGCACAAATATACACACACACACATAAAGAGATACACATTCATCCATCACAGATGTTGTCACATTGAGCTAATCATGCAGTCCATTTAGGAAGCTGTAGTTGAAGGCAGAGGAGAAGTTTTGCAAATCAAAGCTTGACTGCAGAGTTGCTTGGGCAGTGACTCACTGAGTAGTCATTGCAAACAAATTAATTTGTGCCTCAGTTTACTGTACTGTAAAAATAAAGTGTCACTAAAGTGTTTAGAAGCCAAAACACTATTTTGAGAACATACTGAGGTGCTTTCTAATTCAGGTGGCTGTTGATAAGCATACCCCCTTTATAAAGAATTTATCTCCCCCGATAAACAAATTGGTATTTGGAAAGCTGCCATTCCCCACAGCCGTGGACTCAGAACATTCCTCTTTCTCCATCGTCTCAGTTTGTTTGTAAGGGACTTTTTGGTTGTTTTCTTTACACTGGAAAATGTGAAGCACAAAACAAGCATGAAGCAAAAAGTTTTGCTAATGAATGCTAAGGAAGGTAAAACTGTCAGGATCCTTTTTAGGAAATGGTCTTCTATCAAAAATACTGTGCCTTCTTTTTGAGGGTCAGGGGGTAAAAAGCATGGTCTTTGAGGGCAGGAGTGTAGGTTGTACGTGGATGTAATGATTACGTTAGCTTTCTGTCTTTTTTTTTTGGCCTGCTAGGAACTGTGTACCATGGTGGTACATAAACAAGAAAAGACCAATTATTCATGTGAAAAGAGGTTTCATGAATCACAGGAAAATAGTAAATTATGTGGAAAAGCACATTTCACACTCTTTTCAGGATATAATTATGACAACATGGAATTGCTATAATAACTATGTACATTCTTTTTAATTAGATTTGGGGATGGGTGGGTGGAGGGGTTCTCATAGTGCTGAAATTATTTGCAACAAACCCTTTCTTCTGTTTCTGAGGAGCAAAAAAGCCTGCTTTAGCTGCCTGCTCTGGTATGGCTCATTGAAGTATGTGCCAAGTGTGTAAACGAAACCCTGGCAGAACTGGCAAGCCTGCAGAAGGTCAAGTCCTGAAGTGCGCGTTGTTTGTTAGCAGAAGCTCTAGCAGAACACCAAGGGAATAGTGGGTGCAGTGCCACCAGTTTGCTGAAGATGAAATAACTATTTAAGCAATACAGCATTTCTGTCCTCAGGAGTGCGTTGTGGGTTTTTTTCTTCTTTGGTGGTACATTGTAAGGGAGGGGTTTTTCCAAGTACAGAGGAGGAGTCTACTCCTAGTAGATGACTTGCATTGTATGTGTTGTTTCTTGTTCAAGGGACTTAAGTTCCAACCTTTTGCACTGAAAGTCTACTGGCATAAACACCCTGCCGTGCTTTTGGCCTCATCTTGCATTTGGCTCTACCTGAGGACAGATTTGTGCTGAAGCAGAGTCCCTTTGACTTCCCTTGGTCTCCAAAATGGCGTGTATATCCACTAGCCCTAGGGAAGGCAGTAGGGCCTGTGAGCTAACAGTGGCAAATAGCTTTTAGGGAGCAAGTCAATGTTTTTCCTGATGCTTTTAATGAAATCACATCAATCAAAATCCATACTTGGTCTCACTGCCCAGTGCTGCTTGGCTTCATGATTGCTACAGAAAGCCATCATCTGTTTTGCCCTGTGTATGCATCTAGCTAGTAACAACAGGTAGCCCCACCAGGTCGTGCAGCAGGAGAGAGAATGCTGCATTTCCAGCAGTGTCAGAGCTGGTTGGTTCTCAGGCGCTTTGCTGGTTTAGTGTTGTGTCAGCCACTGAGATTGCTGTGGCTGCATGAAGCAATTTGTTACAGGCTGAAATGTCAGAGGAACATTATCTTTCTTCCTCTTGAGGAGCTAGGTGGTGAGTTTGACACAGCAGAATTCATGATTCTGAAGGTGTCACTCCAACAGACTTGGTGAGAAAAAACAGACATCCCGTAGCAAGGGCTTTAATAATACCTTTCCATTACCACCTAGAATCCATAAGAATGAGGTCAGAATGGATGTGGAATAGGTAAGGCTTGAGTCTCATCGCTCAGAGGTAAAGAAGAGGTAAAAAAACAAAGGAATTATTTTAGCGTTAAATCAGAATTTCAAGAGTTAGTAACACACACTTTCTGGAACTGGGTGTTCCTCCCAGTGAAAAATTCAAGCACAGAGATGAAGGCATAGAGAACCACATCTAGACAGGATGATCAGAAAGTGGCCAAAGTATATGGGTCCTTCTTTCAACCTGCCTGCAGAGGATGCACTTCTCTCTCATTGCTTTGTGTGAGTTGTGTGGCCAGAAATGGTTTTGAACAGCGGGGATAAAGTTCCTTCTATCAAAGGAGATGAACAGAGAGTTCTCATTTTATGGTGGTGTTTCCCAGGATGAAATTGTGTTGTAGGGTGCCACTGATTAGACTAGAGAATCAGGCCCATGACGTGACCTCCTTTGAGCTGAGCTTGGGTGATGAGGAGGAATGAGAGGAAGGGCTGACATATTCTGGAGAGGAGGGGTCCTGCTGCTGTAAACACTCTTCACATCGGTGGCTCTGGCCATTATGTCATGTCGCAGGTAGGATGAAAAACAGCCAAGACGCCCACCAGTTGCCACTTTACATTTGCCCTTATCACCATTCATCAGGTGCTATGTCAAATTTAATATTGTCCATCTGCTTTTGGCCAGTGTGGTCTGGTACTGCTCAACAGCAGAAACCTGTTGATTCTGGACTGCTAACTACTACTGGCTGGCACACCAAACTGCAGGGTGACTTAACTGTGGTGGAAGACAGACAGAATTGTTTCCAATGTACACCTAAGGAGGCCCTCAGTAAAGCAAACATTGCTTTTGGAGAAGGGTGTTTCAATTTTTTTTTTTTACCTGTCTGCTGCCAGCAGGCTGTAAATAGGATCCCTATATTTTTCCCTGTTGATACTAACCCACATTAGAGCTCATCAGCAGCCTTCAAGCCAACAGAAGTTGCTGAGCATTGCTAGAAGCCACACACACCTCAGAACAGATGAGGTCCATACCAGTTGACACGGACTGGTTAGAAGGAGTGAAGGTACAGCAGGCACGACTGCAGCCCACGGGTGGCCTGTGATGGCTGGTTCACTGGGTTCATCTTGCCTTCGTGGACTAACTCCCGCTATTATAAATCATATAGGTATGAGTTTCTTCCTGGAGCAACTTGTTTGCTGTATTTATTTGGAAAATTTCAGTAACTGCACTCACCACAGCTTCTTTCTCTCCTTCTGAACTTGCCATAACTGAGGCTCGCTCAAGAATGCTTAGTCTTAACAGCGTGCGATTCCCCCTCGTGATTTCTGAACCACATACTGAGTGGATGTGGCGGTAAAGTGTGGTAAATACATTTCCAGATAAATTAACGGTATCTCAGAAACAACCCTCTACTCTGGAGACAGAATGCCACAGATTTGAGATACCCTCAGACTAAAAAAGACCTGCACGTCCTGCCCCATTCCCCTCTTTCCCCAGTTTTCAGATCAGCGAAACATTTAGAACAGAAAACAATCTATTTTTAGTACAATCACACAGTCACTCGGGATATTATTTATATTTAAATTAAAACCAGCTTTTAGGCCTTCATCTAACCCAGAATGCTAATGTTATTTAAGGTGGAGGGGGGGGAAAGGGGGAAGACAAAAAAGAAAAAAAGAAAAGCTATAAAATAGCTAAGTAAGTAATTTGAACCTGGCGTCACACACTGAGAGGAAACAACAGCACTCTGATGACTACTTGCTTTTTTAAAGTTGGTGGAAAAAAGAGTCAGATGTGCGTGTCTTCATACAACAGTGGCTACCAGGGCATGGTTTACAGCAGTCACCTGTAGGCTTTGTGGTGAAGGAATAGTTAAAACGTTGCTTGGGCTGAGTCAAATGCCCAGCGGTGCCTGTTTGGAACTTTTTCCTTTGAGTCACTTTGTTTGAAATGTAATAGGTGGCTGGTCAATCTGTTGTTAGAGCCTCTGTAGTTGTTGCCTGGAATATTATTCCAAAATGTTTACTCCACAGAGGTGTCTCATGAGCGGTACCTCTTACTCATATCTGTCACTTTTTTAAGGAGGGGTAATTTGAACTTAATCTGTTTTTTTGCTCACAGTTTGCAGATGTTCAGACAAGCAGGGCTGTTTCCTCCAGTCACCCTGTTACTGTATATGCTTCCAAGGTGAATTCAGGGCCAGATTTAAAAGTGACTGAAAGCAGAAAGACATATTCAAGTCAAATATATTCACAATAAAAAAAAATTTCCAGTACAACCAAAGGACCTGTGAAAAAGTGAAAGTATCAATGTGTCTGATGACTGGTCATAGGAAAGGGTCAGTAGTTAGAGGTTCAGACCTGTTGCAGATGTCATGGAAGTCAGAGAATGAAGAGTCTTGACATAACAATCCCTGATATTCCCAAAAACCCAGATTCATGAGGTATAAATATGTCTCAGTGGAACTCTGGAAAAGCCTCATATGTATCTGAGACCAAGGAGGCTCTATGTGATTTATCACTTTTAAGATGTGTACACAGCCATCCACTTGGTCTTTGATCAGCCAAGGTACTCCTGACACAAACACCATGCAATCTGAAACCAGAGAGGAGCTGGAAGGAACATGGGAGTGGTGTGTTTGACCTAAGACTCCAGAGTGCATGCACTGCCAAGCATCACTTGGTAAGTGATGGTGAACTTGGGCTTCTGCTGGTGCATGGTGTCTGAACTGAGGAAGAGAAGATCTCCAACAACATGGAGATCAAGACCTGGGATGTTCTTTGACATTCACAGAACTAGGCATCATCCTAAATTAGCTGGCAGCTTCTGAGAGACTTCTCTAAGGACTAAAATATACCCTCAGTACCTGCTGGATAGGCTTTAGGGCTGAAGAGCTGGCTCTTGTGATACTACCAGAACTCTGTTATTAGAGCTTTCAGACAAGTTAGATTCATGATCTCCTCTTCAATGTATGGAGCTGGTTCTGGTTGCTGTTCTGAGAACAAGATTAATTGTGTGCAAAGTTGTGCAGGGAGTCTGAGGGAATATACTGAACTGCTATACTGAAGGCAAGTCATGCACAACAAATTTGTTGGCATTCTATAATGGAGTTACAGCACTTGTGGTTAAGGAAAGAGTAACAGCCATCATCTACCTAACTTGTGCAAAGCGTTTGACACTGTCCTGCATGATATCCTTGTCTCTAAATTGGAGAAACATGGGTTTGTTGGACTAATTAGATGGAAAAGTGGATAAGGAATTTGCTGGATGGTTGCACTCAAAGATTTGTGGTCAACAGCTCAATGTCCAAATTGAGACCAGTGATGCGTAGCCTTCTTCAGCAGTTGGTACTGGGACCAGTGCTGTTCAGTGTCGCAGACAAGGACAGTGGAATTGAGTGCACCATCAGCAAGTTTGCCAATGACACCAAGCTGTGTAGCATGGTTGACACAGTGGAGGGAAGACATGCCATCCAAGAGTGATCTTGACAGGCTAGAGAGATGGGCCCATGCAAACTGCATGAAGTTCAACAAGGCCAAGTGCAAGGTCCTGAGCATGGGTTGGGCCAATCCCAAGCACAACTACAGGCTGAGCAGCCCTGAGAAGGACTCAAAGGTGTTGATTTATGTAAAGCCTAACATGAGTTGGCAATGTGCGCTTGCAGCCCAGAAAGCCAACCTGGACTGCATCAAACCCAGTGTCACCAGCGGATCAAGGAAGGTGATTCTGCTGCTCCACTCTCCTCTCCAGAGACCTCACCTGGAGAACTGCATCCAGCCCTGGAGTCCCCAGTACAAGAAAGATACTGAATTGTCCGACTTTCTCCAGAGTAAGGCCATAAATATGATCTGAGGGCTGGATCACCTCTCTTTTGAGGAAAGGCTGAGAGAGTTGGGCTTGTTCAGCCTGGAGAAGAGAAGACTATGGGGAGACCTTATTGCAGCCTTCCACTACCTAAAGGAGGCTTAAAGGAAAGGTGGAGAGGGACTTTTTACAAGGGCATGTGTTGATACAAGAAGGGGTAATGGCTTTAAACTAAAGGGGTTGATTTTTCTTGTGTCTTTTAAAAAATGCTATTTCTTTATAGTGTTGACTATGATCTCATCTTGATGGCTCAGATAATTTAAAGCACTGTGTCAGCCTTTGCAGGTGTAGCAGATACCAACGTAACACTTAACCTAGTCTGTCAGAGTTACAGTGTGGGCTTGACAAGGGTTATCAGCTGGTTCAGCTGGCAAATGCCGAAGTGTGTTAGAATTATGAGCTGCCTGTATTACAGGAGATCATGAATTAGTGTTGGTTTACACAGGTCCCCATGTGAAAATATCCCAGAAATTATCAGTGGGAAAATGCTGGGATTTCTCCTGCTAAGTAATGGGGTGATGCAGTCTTCCTGGGGAGAGAAAATGTGAGTCTTCTAGTAGTATCCCAGGATCATGTGTGAGGCCATGCTTGCAAGACAGGTCTACAACTTTTTTCTGGTACATAGCCTCTGGGCATAAAATTTGGGATTATAGAGTCTGATGCTGGGCAAAGAACTTGTGTGAAGCCTCTACTGTGGCAAGGGCTGTCATGGGTGATAAAGCACCCCAACATCCAGCAAAATCCTCACCTGAATTAAAACAGTTGTCTTCTTGGGAGGATGAGGTGGCTGAAACTCTCTTGTTCTGGAAAGACTACTTAGAGGATGAACATTTCCCAATCCTTTGATCAATGTCTTCCTGGCTTCCCATCTCCCACACACACTTACCACTTTTTAAATCAAACAATCAAGCAAACAGCAGAAACCATGTGTGCTGTCAATTCTGTGTTTCAGTAAAATGTCTAGCGATTAACAGGAAGCAATTGTGACCTCATCTGGCAACATATAAAAGCTGTTTCTAAAAATGGTGTTTAAAACAGTGACATTTAATTGGTAGCTGCCAGAGAAGGACACACACAAACTTTGTTAAAGTATAACCTAATTTTCAGCATGAAGAAATCTGGATATGTTTTGACATATTTACATTATGTAATGGAAGTGTTAAATAGGAAGTGAGAAGTCAATTTTTTTTTTCTTGAAAACCCCTATTTATGTTTACATATCCAGACAAAATTTAACACTGCAGTAATGTCCTACTCCTCTTTTCCTTTCCATAGTTTTGTCCCATGTCTCTGTTGTTCACATTCCTGTTAATTCGAGCTAGCTGATGGTTGAAGTCAATTACCTCATTGTACTTTTCTCTGTAAAGGCAGCGGTATAATTGTAAATTACAGATTAATTAATGAAATGTCTGAAGCTTCCAAGTGTCATTAACAGACAGGATGGAAAGATGTATCCTACGCATGCTGCAGGATTACTTACCGTCTTGTGCATACTTAGGGAAAAACGTCAGAAAATGTGGGCAGCATCATTTAAAGCGTAAATCTGCCATTCTGGAAAAATATGCAATGGAGATAAAAGCTTGGGGTTGGCTGAGCTATACTTAAGGCTAAGCTTGGATTGTTAAGGTTGAGAAGAAGGTGGTTCTCCTTCATTGCTATGTGCCCCCAGCTGCAGTTGGTTCTTACTTGGGGGTAGGAATAAGTTTGGGTGATGTTTACAGTAGCTTCAATACATGCTTTGTTAAAGCTTTCTCTCTGAGATGCTCTTTTAAACTGGGGTCTTCACTGAGGATAACCTAAGGGCAAAGCACTTCAGTGCTCTTCTGTTTCTAGTCTCATGACTGCTGTCTCCATGTGAGTCCACCTAGGTGACAGATTCAATAAGTAACCTATTAAATAGTTTTTTGTTTGGGATGACTTAGTTTTCCTTTGAGCAACCACTGCCCATCTGTTCCAGTATGTCGTTCAGGGTGTGATATAGTGACTTTGAGATAAGCAAGGGTAAAGAGGTATTATTCAGCTGTATCTCACAAATTTCTTCATAGCTCATTTATGGTATTTGTGCTGTTATCACAGGATTTTAAAGTGGGAACCTGAAGAACAATCTTACGTGCAGAGACAAATTCAGATCTCTTTGACTAGTGCTTCACAAACCGTGGGCAGGAGTTGGTTCAAAGGGCCATAGAAAGTGCAGGAAACCTCTTTGCCCTTATGCCGTAGAAAATAGGGAAAGAAATAGAGGCCTGACAGTTGTCCAAAAATATCAGCAAGAGAGAAAAATGCTTGAAGGTAGTTGCATGGGCAAGGGAGAAAAACACTGTTGCAAGCAGAGGAAAAAAACTTACCATGCAAGAGAGTCCGGTAGAGAAAAAAACAAAGGCAATAGTGGAACTCCCATCAGGAAAGAGGATTTAACCACTGATCTTCTCAGCATTAGAAGAAATAAGGGCAATTCATAATTAGGTAAAATGTACTCCCACTTATGGGTAACAACTTAATAAGAGGTTTGAACCTAAAGACCTTTTGTGCAGGGCATAGGTTTTTACCCAAGTTAAAAATGAATGCAATTGAGCAAAGACAGAAAGTGAAAATTTGACAGGTTATGGACTATATTATGGAATGGTGCCCAAAAACTGACTACTAACATGTCTGCCTGTTCTCTCCAAATGTGCTTTCTGCTTCAACTTTCAGCTGAAGTTTTCAGAGGAAAACACAACTGTAAGGTTATGAAACAGTTACTAAAGGTGCTCGCTTCTTCACTGCGTCTCTGTTCCTAGGTTTTGTTTGAACAATTTTCACTCTTGTGTTCACTCTGTCTGAGAGTGGACCTTTTAAAATCCAGTTGATATTTTTCAGCAATTGTTGTGGAGAGGTATTCTTGTGGGTTTTTTGAAGTTTACCCACAGCTACAGTGAAGGGACTTTGAAGTTTTCAAATTTTTACTTTTTACAGAGGACTCAAGTCTGCTTGGTCTGATTAAGCAGTGTTATTACTGAAAGGATTGTGAATCTCCTAAAAACATCAGCAGAATGGGAACATTCAGTTAGAACATTACACAGACTTAATAAAACATGAATATGGAGTAAACCCTGGCAGATTTCATAGCCTTCTTTCCATTTTGTCTGAAAGAAAATGGAAAATTGCATGCCACTATTTGACCACTATTATGGTTAAAATACTGTGTTCTAATGACTGTTTGGAATTTCCTATATTCCAGCTTGCACCCATTGTCCTCCCCTTATCATTGTCACCTTCTCATCCTTCATGTGTTTAGGAGTGGCTTCTAAGAGCATTTGCTCTACAGATTTCCCAAGGACTGAAGTTGTAATGGCCAGCCACAAGTTCCCTGGGCCATTCTTACTCTTTTGGGTGTTGGTGCAACACCTGCCTTTTTCTAGGAACTAGGAATCTTTCCCAAATGCCATAACCTTTTAAAGGTGATAGAAGTCAGGCCTTCAATGACACCAGCCTGTTCCCTTAGCACCCTCAAATGCCCTCTCTCTGATCTGTTCACCTCCATGTGGGTGAGGTGATTCCCAAAACTTTTACCTCCTTGTACTGCTTCAGAAAATTGGGAGGCCTAAGAACAAGTTTTACATGTGAAATAGGAGCTACAAAATGCATCTTTTTCCCTGTAGCTTATCACTAGGTCCCTTAACCGCACTGAGCACTGGATACACACTGTCTTTGGCCTTTCTTCCACCCATCTACATACAGAAACTGCTGATTTTAACCTTCCATGCTAGTTTCAAGTCCATCTGAGCTTTGTCTTTGGCCTGACAGCATTCCTAGTTATGCAGTTTATGCAGACTTGGTTTGTGTAATCTTACCATTTTGCCATTTACCATTTAGTTTTTGCTGCTTACATTACCAGTGGTATCAAGCAAAACCAAGTCTCCAGAAATAGAAGAAAAATGCCTGTTGTGATTCCGTTCATTCAGGGATGGTTAAACGGCAGCCCATTTAAAACTCTAACTTAGTTTTATTTGGTATAGTCTCATCTCCTCCAACTCCAGGAACTGAATCTTGTCCTAAGTCAAGCCACACAGAGGGTTCATCGTATGATTGATGGCAAGCAGTGATGTACAGGTCCTAACTGGTGCTGTCAGAGTGCTTTAATTTACATGAGATTCTATACAAGTGTGGCTTTACTGGTTTGGCCCCTGAACCACCCAGGTAAAGCCTGAAGTGTATTGGAGAATACAGAAGCTGATGACCTTTGACAAAATCCATCTTGTGGCCTGCAGTCCATAATCCAGTGTCCTTTGCAGTCTGGTTTTGAGTCAGTCAAAGAAAGAGGTTTTCCCTGTTGTGGTGGAAGTCCTGCTGTGAAACAGCTCAGTAAGGTCTTAGAAAGGGAGAGGGATCGATGTGCTCTCTCTCAGGGGGAGTGAGCTTCTTGACAGAACAAGGAACTGGCTTGGAATAACAGATGAAAGGGTATTACGATGTGTCAGTAAAGCAAAGGAGACCCCAGGCAGCTCTGATTTAGGCTCAGCTGTTAATCAAAAATTCTGGGGGAAATCCAAGCCTCCAGAGTTTGAACAGAAATAGAAAAGGCTGTTTCACATTATACAAGCACATAAAGCTGTGCTAAAGGGGAAATCCAACCGGAAAAGGGCTTTTCTCCCTATCCAGATTGTAGCTTGTGCTGGAGCAGTAAGAGGCACAGAGTGCCGGGCACTCTTCTGGAGTAGCCTACGTATTACTCTACAGCATGAGTATAGAGACAGAAATATTCTGCTTGAAAATCCCTTTGCATGACAGCCACTTCTAATGACGTTCTATCAGCCCTGCCTAGGCTAACTGCCAGTTAAGACCCCTTCATATCCATAGGCCTCATTCAAAACCTGTCAAAGATAATGTAAAGATTCCGTTTGACTTTAATGGGCTTTGAATCAAGCCTATCAAACAACCGGACATCTGCAGTACATACACAGCCCTTAATGACCCTTTTTCCCTAGGGCTCTGGAACACCATTCCAACATCTGGGAAGCTTCCCTTTCCTGGTGTTTCCCATTTGATGTATGTTTTTTAACAGTTAAAAAAGCATCAGCTGCTGGCCAATTGGATCCGTACTTGCTGGGTTAGCTCAGGTTCTGCTGCAAATCAGAACATCAGATAATGCTTTCCAGACCTTATTCTCGTGCTGAGAAACTGGGAACTGTGTAGCAAGGGATGGGTAAGTTTGGTCTTTTATGGTTGAAGAGAGCAGTTCCAGAGAACAGAGAAACAAAGGGGGATATTATTATTTTTTCAAAGGGTAATCGCAGCTTATCTCTTTGAGCAAATAAGAAAAAAAGGCCTGCTGCTGAGTCAGTGCACCTGACACCAACAAAAAGGCTGGGATGGTTTGCCTAGCATAAACACTACATGTTGTTTGGGGCTTTTTTCCTTTTTTCTCTGCACTCCAGCAACTCTCAGAATAGGAAACCACTGCTGTCATCCACAAAAGCCTGGCCAGACATGCTCACAGCAGGAATTTTACAGGGTATGTCTTTCATAGAAGCAGTGAGCGCTGTCTCCTTACTTAACAACAGTGGTGAAAGAGAAAAGGAAGGGGCCTAAACCACTTGGACAAGCCTGGGCTGAATCTCACACACTAAAAGTCATGATTAAACATAAAATATCCACTTGGAGAAGAAGATAGGAGGCTGAGGGTGTTTTCAGTAGCAGCAGGGAGGGAGGAAAAGGGAGGGACATGTAAAGAGAAATAGTTTCCCCAGCCCAAAACCTGGAGTGGTTAAGGCTGAGGAGAATTGAAAGATAATTGTAAGGCAAGCTTAAAGCTTGAGGAAAGAAGGATACCTGTTTAGCCCTTTCCTTTATTCTTTATTTATATTGTGGTCTGCATGCTATGAACTCTTTGGTGAAGAGATACTGGCTTGTTTTTTTGATCCAATGGTACTTACGAGTTTTAAAAGAGAAATGACTTACAGGTTGGAAAATGGGATCACAATCATAAAATCATGACCAGCCCCAAAATATTTGGTCCTTAAGTTTCCATTCATGGTCTCTAAGACAGCACTTGGTCCACAGCAGAAAAAGATCTGAAGTGTGGTTTACCACAAACACTCCTTAAAATCCCGACTAGCAGTCTGGCACTTTCTCTAGCTCACTTCTCATGTCTCCAAGCCACTCATCTATCTGCTGATCATGTTAGGCATGAACAGCATCCAGAACTCTCTCCATCTGGATTCTCACATATGATTTTTAGAAAGGCTCCAACACAGACTCTGGGTTTTTTCTTTGTTTTTGTTTCTGCTTTGTTATTTTTTCCATGTCCAGATTCAGAGCTTGGTTGTTACTGTGGTTGCCTTTCTCACAATGACACTCTCGTAATTAATCCCTACATATTAGAAGCATCAGTGCCTGGTTTAGGAGACATCAAGATCTCAGGCTTGGAATATTTACTTGCAAAACTGTGCCTGCAGTTAAGGAGGCAGCATAGAAATTCCTGTCCTAAACTTCTCTTTATGCAGGGATTTGCAAAGAGTGCCAAGCCAGAATCAAATGAGTTTCTTTAAGACTTAGATTTTCCCATGTTTTCTGTTACTGAAAGGTCATGATGTTTTTTAAAGGTCTCTGCTGTTCCTGGGTTAGTTTCTTCTTCTGCAGCAACCTGTAGGGAAGTCATAATGCATCAGTGTCTATGATGACATCCCTTCCGTGCTGTGGAAAGAATTTTAATGTCATGAATTCCACCTTATGACCGGAGGCATGGGCTTGAACTGGAATCTCACAATCACACAACCCCAAACTAGGTGGAATTTGAATCCCCAGCTGAACTTACATTTTAGGAGCCAGTGCTGTTTTCATCCCCCATCTTCCAGTCTTTGAATAAGTTTAGATCTGGGTTTCTCTGGCTAAAGTGCCTGTCTAATGGTGACTTCAATGCCAGAACAAATGGGAAGGAGAATTCAGGAAACATGGAGATAAAAAGAACGCCTCTATGGAAAAAGTGGTAACAAAATCTATGAAATAACAATCAACAACAGAGGAGCTACTTTTCAACATATCCAATTTATCCAAGCACCTCTGTCTGAAAAATTCACTAGTAATGAATTTGTTTTCCATGTAGACTGTCATTTTACCTACCCACTTGAGACATTCTCAGTGGCATAGCTTTTAACACCTTACCATGCCATTCTTTCAAGTCAAAAAAAAAAAAAAAAAAAGCCAGTGAATTAAGGAAGGGCTGTAACATCTCCCCTTTACAAATGGGAAAATCACAGTAAGCAGAAATAAAGCAACAGACCTAATAAGGTCATGTGAGAAGACTGTGACAGAAGAGGGATTCAGCCTCTACGTGCAAATGTCTGAATGACACCAACTTTTACTGCTAAATGCTTTTCATATGGTAAGCCCAATATTCACTTCAAGAAGGACAGGTTATCTGCTTGCAGTTCTTGCATTTTAGGAGGCACAAGGCAATGAACAGATTTTCTAGTAATGTTTATCATCCAGAATCTGGTTGGTGGTTTGGTGTCTCTGTATGTTGGCTTATTTTGGAAAAATGTGCTTAACAAGGCCCACCAGACCACTGAATAATACATCTACAGTCACACTAACCCTTCTGTGTACTTCTCCACATCTTTCCTCACACTGTTGCCCATTAAAGTCCATGATCAAGTTCTTTACTTAATCATCACTCCAAAACATGAAGTGCTCCAATGATTTAGATTAGATTTTAACACTGTTAAAGAAAAGATACCTTGCTACTCATAGGGAATCTAAGCAGCCCTGAGAGCTAGTCTGCTCTTATAGTGTACCACATTAAGAAATTTTTTTTTCTGATTTTAGGTATTTAAAGGTTGTGTTTTACATCTTGAAGACTGAAACCCTGTACTCTTAACATCTTCTTCTCTTTATTTTGGGGTCTTTGGTAGTTGCTTTTTCTCACTAATAAAATGTTACTCTTGAGCTCCTCAAGGACATGTGTCGCCTTTAAAAGAAAATGGTTTCATCTCATGTTCAATGGATGTCTTCTTGTCCCTGTATCCTGAGAACAGAACAACATTTTTCTTGTCCATTTAATTTTTGGCTGTGCATACATGTGCCTACCCTAGCTTTACTAGATCAGCCTCTCTCCAGTTCACACAGATCCTTTGTCACCCTTGTTGCCTTCTGCTCAGACACATGCACAGACACACTCTGACAGCCAGCTCCTCAAGCTGCCTCCTTCTCCTCCACTCAGAGATGCACATACCTGGCTCTCCAACCACTTCGCCCACTCACTGCCGGATCCAGCTTGTGATACTCGCTTCACTCACCAGCATCACATATATACAGGGTCTCTGGTCTGGGCCCTGTGACCCTGGTGTCCTCTCAGTCGTTGTCATTTGGACCTCTGTACACACACACATGCACACAGAATAGCGACACAGAAGCAGCATTTATTAGGAAGATGGGACTGACTGGGATGCTCAGGCAGAGATCATGGCCTGACTAGTGTAGTGACAGGAAACAGTTTGTGCATCATCATATCCGTTTGTTCCCTTTCTCTCCATACTTCCTTCTCTCCAAACACCTTCATCTCTCCCTTTCCCTGCTTTCATTTCTTCCTATGGTAAATTTTATACAACCCCAAGGTGCATTTCCCCTGCATCCTGTGACATGTCCCATATCCCCAGTGTGTGACTCCCTCAGTCTGTGAGGTGGCCCAGAGAGCTGTTCTGTGTGATTCATCTCAATGGGTGTCACTGATGAGGCATGGGGCTGATACTCCCCCGTGGCAGCCCTTGGGGAGGCCAGGGTGAGGTCTTACTTAACTGACTAGCTTTATGGGGTGCCATCACTTGCTGTTGTGTCTCTCTTCTCTTTCATGTGTGTGCCGATGAGTCACTGATGGGACAATGACTCCTGGGAAAGTAGTAGCCAAATCAGGTTATTAGCTGGGTTGCCTTTGCCTCTGTGTGTCTGTGTGTGGAGATGAGCTTTTATCTCATAAACCACCAACAGGAATAAAACATTTTTAGTGTTACCACTTGCTTTAAAGGATCTAATGTCTCTAACATGTGAAGTACGTCCCTGACTTTAGATCCTGCTTTGGCTCTCAAGCAGCAGTGTTTCTTTGTCCAGTATGGGGGCCATCATCCTGTATATACCTAAACTGCTGATAACTTGTTCCAGGGGAAGGACATTATAGAGAGACATGGCACCGTCTCTCCTGTGACATTTCTCTTCTAAACCCAAATGATGAGTCTCCAGCTTTCATATTATCAGCAGTGTGATTCCATGTCTCAGAATCTGTTAATCACCAACGTGGTGATACAGGTAGGATGGGGTGAAGTGCATTCTCATTTCCTGGTTGTATGTGCTTCTTCAAGGTCAAAGATAAGCATCCGTATTCCTGTTCTAACAACACTGTGCATCTCTCTCATAATGAAAACATGTTTTCATATATGTTTTTGGTTTATCCTGTCTAACCTTTTTTTATTGCTGGAATGGGGTATTGGGACCCTGTTCTTTACCTCAAATTTTACTCTCTCACTCTGTCTGCACTGTAGTTTAGTTTTCTAATTCCTGGATACTAAAGATCATTAAAAGAGGGGTTGATTTTCCATCATGCTTACATTGCAACGACTTTCATGTTGCTCTAAATTTAAATTTTCCTTTCCCTGTTTTGTTTTTGTAAAAGATGTCATTCATATAGGACTCAAGTGACCTTTTTTTAATTAGGATATTTTGGTTTTTTTCTGTAAAATATCACACACATTTCTGGTTTATTCAACTGTTTTTAGAAAAGTAGGTGATATATTCTGGTGTCCCTGGCATGTTACATAAGCTTCAGATCTGAGCACAAAGACTCCATTTTGCAAAAATAAATGCATTTTCTTTCAACTCACGTCCATAGGATATCCCAAATGTATGATACTATGTTTACTGTGCACTAATATAATATGTAGCTGTGTGACCTATGAACATATTAGTAGAGCATTAATGCTTAACACACGTCCCTGATGCATCAATTAACTTCATTAGAGTTGGCCCCTCAAATGATTGTGAGTGCTTCCTTGTACAGAATGTTCCTTGCCTGCCTTTGGCGAGGGAGGCCAGCCAGAGGAACTTGCTGTTTATTTTTGAATCAATGTAAAAGTAGACCAGGAGCAGACACCTCCTGCTGCAGGCTAGACCTGACAAAGAGGTCATCTTTGTTGCACATGGCTAAGGAATCACATCCCCTGCTGAAGGTTGGGGCTATTTTTAGAAACAAGCTAGAACTCTTCATTCTTGAAATCGTTTTAATTTCCATCTGAAGAGTCAGACTTCATGGCTAGGGGAAATAAAAAAAAAAAGTCCAGTAGGCTGAAGGGCCAGTGTGAGCTGCAAGCCTGTGTAAAAAGAAACCTGATGAAATTGCTTCTTGTGGTGCTGACAGAATTTTGTCCTGGCAGCACCGATGTGCTAATCACTATAGGCTGACAAAGAGCCATTGCCCAAGAGCAGCCCATAATGATCATGTAAATTTTACTTAAGTATATATGATTACAAGAAATTGCCCAGAATTTTAACAGACATTGTGCTGCCTTGTTTATAGAACAGTATAGATTTACTGGCTCCATTTTTCTACTGTAAATGAAAGCCTTAGGGCTTGGGAGGGGGAGGTGGAGGAAAGGAAATGTTTTGGCTTCACAGTATATAACTGCCTACAGAATAATTTTAATGTACATTAAAACCTCATTCAGGTCTGCCACAGATAGAGTGAGTTTAAATATTCTGGTGGGGCACCTTCCTCATCTAACACTTCCACATCTCTCAGTCTGCAGACTGCACTTTAGTGTATGGCCGTATCTCTTCTGGAGGCACAAGACCTCTGGTCCTGTTTTCTGCAAGTTTTTCAGAGCTTTCAAAAATGGCATGGGAAAATTATAAACTACTCTGACTCGTACATAGTGAAGGCTACAGTATCTCACCCAAAATTTCTACTTCAAGCCCACAGCTCCAGCTGACTGATCTTACGGGTCCAGGTCTGGATTGCATTTCAAGCTCTCAGCTGAGAGACAAAACACCATAATGCCAATGTCTGATTTGTCACCCTGTAAAAACTGGAAACTGCTAGCCCAGATTATGTTTAGCTGCAGCTTCTAATCACTGAATCTTATTTACATCTTCTTTAGCTAAATTATAAAATATTATCTGAAATTGCTTTCAGAATGTGATATTTTCAAACCAGTCTCACACTGAGAGACATGTACTTGTAACCTCAGCTCATTCTTCTAAGTCTTTCTAAACACTTTCTAGTTTTTCTACATTCTTTTTTCAGGGTAGACAACAAACTGGATAGCCAACACCCAAAAACTCTCCCTGGTGCCAGATAGAGGGGTAATATTCTTTTGTAACCAAAAAATTATGTCTATAAAGACTGTCTCAACATCTCGGCAAAACTCACATATGACCATGTTTTTCACTAATTTTCAGTACTCACAGGCATGATTTCCCTTCTTCATTCGCAGATTTTAAAATCACAGAATGTTAGGGGTTTGAAGGGACCTCAAAAGATCATCTAGTCCAACCCCCTGCTAGAGCAGGATCACCTAGATTAGGTCACACAGGAACACGTCTAGGCAGGTTTTGAATATCTCCAGAGAAGGAGACTCCACAACCTCTCTGGGCAGCCTGTGCCAGTGTTCTCTCAACTTCACAGTGAAAAAGTTTTTCCTTATGTTCACATAGAACCTCCTATGCTCCAGCTTGCACCCATTTCCCCTTGTCCTATCATTGGACACCACTGAGAAGAGCCTGGCTCTGTTCTCCTAACACTCACCCTTTACATATTTATAAACATTAATAAGGTCACCCCTCTGTCTCCACTTTTCCAGACTAAAGAGACCCAGCTCCCTCAGCCTGTCCTCATAAGGAAGGTGTTCCACTCCTTTAACAATCTGAGCGGCCCTGTGCTGGACTCTTTCAAGTAGTTCCCTGTCCTTCTTGAACTGAGTGGCTGAGAACTGGTCATAATATTCCAGATGGACCTCTCTTGACTTACTAACCACACCCCTTCTAATACACTCCAGGATGCAATTGTCCGTCTTTGCCACGAGGGCACATTGGTGGGTCATGTTCATCATGCTATTCACTAGGACCACTGGGCCCCTTTCCCCTATGCTGCTTTCCAACAGATCTGTCTCAAAACTATCCTGGTAACTGGGACCATTCTTCCCCAGATGCAAGACTTTACACGTGTCCTCGTTATATTTCATTAAATTTCTCCTCACCCAACACTCCAGCCTGTCCA
This sequence comes from Hypotaenidia okinawae, assembly GCA_027925045.1. Taxonomy (NCBI): domain Eukaryota; kingdom Metazoa; phylum Chordata; class Aves; order Gruiformes; family Rallidae; genus Hypotaenidia; species Hypotaenidia okinawae. The sequence continues at coordinate 81,705,366 of BSDF01000001.1, forward strand.
GATCTTGCTGGATGGCAACAGAGCATGTCAGCCACTCCTCCCAGTTTTGTGTCATCAGCAGACTTTTTTACAGTGCACTCTGTTCCCTCACCCAGGTCACTGATGAATATATTGAATAGTATTGGCCCCAGCCAGGCCTGAGGGACTCTGCTAGATACAGGCCTCCAACTAGACACTGTCTGATTGACCACAACCTTCTGACTTCTTTCCTTCAACCAGTTCACAATCCACCTCACTACCCGATCCTCCAGATGACAATTCCTCAGTTTATCCACAAGGATGCTGTGGGTTATGGTATCAAATGCTTTACTGAAACCAAGGTAAACCACATCCACTGCCCTGCCGTCATCTCTCCACCTTGTTATGACTTCATAAACGGCTATCATATTGGTCAAACGTGACTTTTCCTTGGTAAAACCATGCTGACTGCTCCTAATGACCCTCTTATCCTCGAAATACCTAGAGACTGCACTGAGGATAAGTTGTTCCATCACCTTTCTAGGCATGGAGGTGAGGCTGACCAGTCTGTAGTTATTTGGGTCCTCCTTCTTGCCATTTTTGAAGACTGGAGTGACATTTGCTTTCCTCCAGTCCTCAGGCACTTCTGTTTCCCACAACTTACCAAAAATGATGGATTGTGGCCTAGCAATGACTTCTGCAGCTCTCCCAGCATCCATGGGTACATCCCATCAGGACCCATGGATTTATGGATGTCCAGATTGCTTAACTGATCCCTAACCCAGTCCTCATCAATGAAGGCAAACTCCTTGTTTATCCTGACTTCCTCTGGGGCCTCAGGGGTCTGGGGCTCCTGAGAACTATCTCCAGCACTATAGATAAAAAGAAGGCATTCAGTAACTCCTCCTTCTTAGTATCCTCTGTCACCAGGGCACCCACCTCATTCAGTGGAGGCCTACATTGCCTCTAGCATTAGTTTTGTCTGCAATGTATTTGAAGAAGCCCTTTCTGCTTTCCTTGATCTCCCTTGCAAGGTTTAACATCAAGGAGGCCTTAGCTTTCCTAGTCAAATGCATGTATCTTAAGTAAGCTCACTTTACCTGTGGGCTTAGATCTGAGTTCATCTGTATTTAGAGTGACATGATCTCTTTCTGATATCACTCGCAGTTCCAATAACATTCAATGTACGTATTTTTAATTTTTTCTGCCAATTTTTGAGACCTCTGATAAAGACACGGAGCAGCATTCAACCCAGAAAAGGAACCTATGGGATACCAGTAGAAACAGTAGGGTAGGATGATCCTCTTTTTAATAAAAAATTATGTAATCTGTTAACCTCTCATATATTTAACAAAAGCTAAACTGATATTCACTATTTCTACCATTATTTGGTTTTTTTTCAGATGACAAAACAGGTCACATGGGACTGTATCAAGTGATCTATTGAATGCTAAAATCAGTATGACTACACAACTATCTGCAAACATCAGTTCTGTATTCTTGAAAAGAAAATAATCAGAAAACAACACAAGCCTTTCATGACAGCATATCTTTCATCTTGTTACAATTTTTTCATTCCTTTTGCATAGTATCATGTAGCAGCCTATGATTTTGCCCAAGATCAATGTCTGGCTCATCCTGTACTTGCCCTGATTCCACCAATTGGATTCTTAACAGGTTTCTAACTGATGATTGTTTCTTATCAAGCCTGTAGAATTTCTTGGTATTCCAGCCTGGCTTAAAATTAATGTTATTAAAGTTTCTGAGATCTCTTTAGACAATTTTTTTTTATAATTTTAGGTGCATATATCTATCCTGGAAGTAAAAAATATGGTTTGCTTAAATCACCTCAGTTTAATGTTTGTTGTCTAAAGAAATGGCACATATTGTATTTTTTATTGAAAAAAAAACAAAACAACCCAGACCTAATAAATGACCCTGTTTCTTTCCTAATGAAAAGAAAAAAATCCAAACCAGGTGCATTGCATGCAATGTACACATCTACTTTTTATTCATCAGGCTTGATAATTTACCAGCCCCATTCCAAAACAGAATGTTTCAGTTTCATCTCTGAGTGACCCTCAGTGCTGCAGACCAAATAACTGTGTGCTGTTTATTCCAAATGGCCCTGTAATGGAATAGGAAGTGCCTTCATGTAGCTGTATGAGAACACTACGCTGAATTAGCAGGAGGTAGCTGGGATTTGGGAAACAGCCAGGACAGGAACAGCAGGCAGAGGAGATGAGCTGGGACTGAGGTATGCTGTGAAGGGAATAGTATATGTGGTCAAAGTAACCCATGGAGAGGTATTAGAAACAGAACGGAAGGTCAGAGTTTGATGCAGCTCTGGACTGCTGACCCTGGCACAGCTTGGAGGGAGATAGTCCTCATCAGCAAGTCCAAATCACTTTGAGTTTTTAATTGGACATCTCAGACATCACTTTAACTGGCACAAGGTTGAGCTAGTTAAAAATAAAACCCAGACAACCTATATGTCATCATCTAGCAGGGTTCCTGTTTTGTCTTTGCCCAACGACATGAGCTCAGCTCTCGCACTGCCAGAAGGGAATCCTGAGGCTGGAAAATATTTTGGGGTCAATGCCTGACTAGTGACTTCATCAGAGACAGCGTGGATAGCCCTATGGTTCCCAGTGCTACTCACGTGCAATAACCTGCAGCAGCCCAGTAGACCAGTTAAGAAGGGAAGTAAAAAAGTAAGCAGTGTAAGAATATAGGCAGAAAAAGCTCTGCAGGAGAATAGGGTTATTGCAAAACAAATAACTAGCAGCAAAGAACAATGTGGTTATTCTACAGCTACACCCTTGTGGAAAAAGTATGATTTTTTTTTTTTTCAATTCTCTCTAGAACTTAAACTGGAAGAATCACATTCTTCTTCAGTTTCTGCAGAGGTTTCCTCAAAGGTGAATTTGGTGTTGGATCCCTACAAAAAATCCCCATGCAGACTTTCAAAGTGGGAATGAGATTCCATGTGTCACAGGATATAAATGTGGTTTTTTGATGTTGCAGTAGTTAAGCATTTGCGTTGCAGGTACTGTTATCAGTTAGGTTTGTCAACTTTGCTTATTCTTTTGCTACAAATGCGCATGGGTGCTGGTGGTGCATGAACCTTGTATACTTGTAGCCTGGATCTCCTGCATTGTGTATGTACCAATGTAATGCTGACTATTTGATTGGAAAGATTTCTGGATTAGGGAGGAACTCTAATTCAGATGGGAGACAGATATTTCAGTTTCTTTTTTTAATGTTAAAAAAATTATACAAAAGTAGCACTCAGAAATATCCATGTGCTAGATGCTAGACAGTGTAATGGTAAAATACTCCTTCTGTAATCACACAGATGAAAAAGTAGTCTGAAGTGGAAAAATGTCCTAAATGGACAAGTTAAAAAACATACTGTTGGGTGAAAGCCAACTTGAGGATAAAAGAAATTATTTGAAAGTGAAAGGAAATTATCATTAGGCAGCAGCAGAAGTCCGACACTGATGTCCTGGTAAAAGAATGCAACACCTCATCTACTTACGAGTTTTGTTATTCTTTCTTTGTATTGACAAGTTACAAACGGATTTCTGGAGAAGGGAAAGATCTTGATTTTACTTCATGCCTATCTGTTTCTTTTGTTAGCTGACTAAAAGAGAAATACAGCTAATTAATTCAGAAGATTGTTTTTAAATGAGGAATTTTAACTGAATATAGATTCAAGAAGTGGTATTTATGCATAAGAAAATATCTCCAGCATATTCTTAAGTTTTTGGAAGCTACTTCCTTTTTTTTCTTTTTTTTTTTTTAAAATCTTAGGCAATACATACAGTACATACAGATCAGCATGTGATCAGAGCAAATAAGAGCAAAGAAATAAGGTGGTGTTCAACCCTTCCTGTCTTAGGAAAAGCTTTGCAACTGGCACATACATAAGAGAAATAATGTTTGGGTTTTCCTTTGTGTCAAAGTCATCTATCTACTGCAAGGTCCTCTACAGTCAGTGAAGGGAGGCAGGAGCTGCTAGAAAATGATTCATCACACTTATTTTAGAAACCTATCTCAGGAGGACTGAATCAGCATTTGGAAGGGTCCAATTCTCCCCTTTGATTAGAGAACATAGAGACAAAATGACTCATTTATGTATACCCAACAGATGATTTGTTGCCAGAAGTAAGTTGCTTGTAGTTATTAAACCCATTTGTTTTGGGTTTTCTGCCTTTCTTTTTCATTAATATGATACCAACTCCTCTTTCCTTGTATTGGCCAAGATCATTCACAGGCACACAAGACACTGACTGTTGCAGTTGGCTTCTTGTGTGTTGTTTTGGAAGGTGCAACCTTTATATTCTTAAAATAAAAGACAGGATTTATAAGCCAGAACACACAAGGGAAATCCACTTTCCTTGAAAGGCTTGGCTGCTGTCTAAGTTGCCTCTTGACACAGTTATATAAAAGACCTACTTTATTTTTCCACTTTCTGAGTCAGAAGAGCTTTGGAGAAAATTCATAGTGGCCCTACTAAATGTATGGAGCTGAACTCCCAGTGAAATGTGAAGTACACCCAGATATTTAAATTCTAACATAAGACTTGTTTTGCATAGGGAAAAAAAAGTGGCTAAGATAGTAGCCAAGGACTCAGATGTGGGTCCATTTCCTTGGTCTGCCACAGCCTTCCTATATGACTTTGGGAAAGTCATTTAATCTCTACATATCAGTTTCCTGTGGTAAAACTTTCTGGATGCCTGTGAAGATAAACACAGTAAGACAGATACTCTGAAACCAGAGCCCATATGTCTGCTGAAGAAAAGTAGACAGCTTCTAATCAAATGCCATTTCCATATACTGTTATTTTTTTAATAACAAATCAATTTTAAGGGATGCCTCTCTCAAACTGCTAGTGCCATAACAAAGAATACAATTTCACTTAAGCAGTACTCCCTATACACCAATAGTTCCAGCTGCCATGGATCAAGAGAACAAAACAAACCATATAGCAAAACCTCCTTCTCCCTCACCTTCCCAATAGAGAAGACCTACTTATCTCAACTGTATCCTGTGCACAATATTCCATCACCCTGAACATCTTTCTTAAAAGATGGCAGCTGCAAAAAATCCGTAAGAGAGACAAACACTAATGAGTCTGAATCAAAAGGACTAAAGATTTCCCAAACAAAACAGTCACTGCATAACACTGTACCACCACTTCCCTTTCTTCTGGGCCAATGAATCTTGCAGTCAGGGACTTATGCTGATTTTAACAGCTTGGGGATGTAAAAGAAAGATGCTCTGTCTCATGTGGGGAAGTACAGGGCTGAATAGGATCTGATTAGTTCATTATGCTGAACAGAAACCCTTGGATACACCCCAAAATCTGGTCAGCTATATCGAAATGCTCCTTTAGATATCACTCTCTTTCAACTCACATACAAAGTGGACATTTGAACCATTTTTATAACATCTGAATATTCCATGTCAGTTAGCTCTCCCTAACGTAAAACACAAATTCCAGAATAGACAAATGCTGACTCTATCACTTACTCAGTTGGCTTGTTCCTTTTTCCAAGTATTAATAAAACTTTACCCTCTGAAATATAAAATCAGTGATAATGTTTGAAAGCAAAAGCAGCTGTTCCTTGCTGGACTTTTAGATTACATACTTGTGGCAGTAAATGTAAATGTAAATCTAACCTATTGTTTTCCAAACCAAAAATCCACTTGTTTTAAATTAACTCCTTCCATATGAAAAAAGATATCTCAATTCTCCAGGTGATTGATTTTATTGAAACAAATAGGACTGTGTCACAGGAGACATGGGTGCTGATGAACAGACAACCTAACATAGAAGTCCTTTCTGATAGAGCCTCCCGCCTCAGGTTGAAAATTCAAGCTCGTCAAATGACCTGGATTATGTGACTGAAACTTTCACAATTTTTATTTCAAGTTTAAATTAAACTTGAAGAATGAGCTACCTCTGTGTCTCCCTTTCCAGTATGAGATTGTTTTCCTTCTCAATAAAAGGCAGAGGAGTGTAAAGGGAAGATGCAGAAGAGACCTGCTGGAAAAGCTACTCTGTGGAAACCAGGAGAGTCATCAGTACAGATAAGTGAGTTGTCTCAGGATAATGTCTGGAATTGAAGGGTGCACTCACACGGGACTATCAACTAGTTAGAGGATGGTGAGAGGCTGATGAAGCATCAGGGGCTGTGTACCTCCACAGAGAGGGACTAAAGGGGCAGCACAGTGTGCTGAGGATATGTTGAGGATGCAGCAGTACACCTCATTTCTGAGTTACTGATTTTCAAACTAGATGTGGTCTTGAACAACTCTTTGGACCAATCTGGAAAAATCCACTTAGAGCAGAGCACAGGTAAACATGGAGTTAAAATGCTTCTCAAAAAAACATAAAGCTGGGTTCTGTTGCCTGATTTGGCTCAGATTCTGTGTATAGTCTATGGTGTGTCATATATTAATTTTATGTCATTTTGTAAATGGACATTAGTTATGTTTTCCTACTTTAAAAAGACGTAATAGGCTAAATCCATAAAATCAGAAGGAATTCAAACAAGTAACTAGATTAAACAATAATGAAATTAACTAATATTTCTAAATACCAGGAAAAAAGCATCATGGTACTATGAACTATTAATTATGACATGGTTTCCCAAGAGAAGCAATCAAGATTCTATGAAGTGGGGAACTGACAGTTCATCTCACCTAATTTAGAGGCTACAGAGTGGGAGAAAAGACTTCTGCTGGCAAAAAACAAGACCAGAGACATTTTAGTGTCTCTTTATATGTCTAACTTTGTTGACCTAATCCTGTAATTTATTAGGCATGGGAGAATGGATCTGGATACAATAAGGATTGACCTTCCCATAATTTCCAGTGAATCCAAAGCCTTTTCACAGAATTCTGGTTAACTGTTTCCCCTCTTATTTTAATTTCCCACGCCTCTTGACTTCCAGGCTATGCTTGTGACCGGAAGCCAAAATGCCATGAGAAAAAGCTCTTCCTGTGGTAACTTTAACACTGCCAAGCATAAGGCCTACAAACCACACAGGAAAGCTTGTTCAGATACAATTCACTGCCCAAAAATATCCAAAAAGTTTGGGATAAGAATCCAACCTTTAAACATTAATACAAACCAAACTTCTCAAATATTTCAGAGTCAGCCCTTTTAGTAGTTTTTGTCCAGAAGTAAAAAGCAATTCCATTAACCATTTTAAATGTTTACTGGGGATGCCAAAGCCATGAATCAAATAATTTATTAAATGTATTCATTTGTGTAGTGTAGTTCAGAACATTAAGTGTTTTAAACAGCCTATTTTTACCTGTTTTGTACAGGGCTGTGGTAAACCAGCAAAGCCTCTCGATTCCAGTGAGATCCTGCAGATTTACACAATCTGAGGATGGTTCCTCCATGGATGTCATTCCTCCCATACCCCCAAGTGTTTTCTGTGTGCTAATGTCACTTCTTCCTTTCCAGAGAACCCAAGTTATTTTTCAAGTTCATCTCACCACTTAAGAATGGCTGTACTAAAGGTCACCTGAGACCATCTAGCAAGGTCCTAGTCTCCAACAGTGACCATAAACAGCTGCCAAACTGTAGCCAAACCAATATCTAATTGTACTATATGTTCTCCAAACGTTCTCCCAGTATCTGACTATTTCCAGCTTAAGATAGCTCCCGAGTCTGATGCACTCTGTACAGTTAGTTACAGAGTTCTCCTCTGTACACTCCTCCCATCTTCTTCTGAAGCCACGAACTTCAAGTTCATTTGAACTCTTTGCATCAACAACATTCCTTGACAAGGTCTATCATTCTATCTTGACATGTCTATCATTCCCAGAATGAGGACTAGCACCAAGAGCGGTACTGACTCTCCACAACAACTGGCTATGGTGAGTTGTTCGAGCTTGTTGACTATTCTCGAGGCTTCCTGTACATTTGTAGTCATATTCAAAGATATGAACATCTAAGAGACCAGCTAAACAACATTCGCATCAATGAATATACTTACTGTAGATACACTTCAATTACCTTTCAATAGTCAGCACATGTGCTACTACAGGAGCATCTGCAATGGCAAAGATTGTAGCACAGGCTGGAAAAGGCAAAAAAACACTCAAATCTACAAAAAAACCAATCCCCAAACAAAAACAAACACCACAACAAACAAATAAACAAAACCCAAACCCATTTTATTTAAATAACCTGCTGATAGCTCACATGGGGATATGACATGCCAGAACTACATGACTAGCTGTTGTCAAGCTAGTTACAGCTAGCTTACAGATATATCAGAAGCAATTATGGTGGTACCTGCTGAGCAGTTCTGCTCTGAAATAGTTGGTTTAAGCAAGTGGTAGAGGTATTTTTGGAACCTGTCCCAAGCCAGTGAATTAATCATCAGATTAAGAACTTGATTAACCTCTTTGTATTCCAGTTCAAGTGCAAAGTCCCTCACTTTCATCTTTCTCCTCAAAAAGCATCTCTGTATTGGAAACAAAAGGCTACAAAGTCCTCAAGTTATTTCAGCTTTGTCTGTTCCTTGCTGGAGGAGCACTGGGTAAAGCTCCTCAAGAGGACATCTTCCCCATTACCTTCCATGGGATGATGTCAGCCCTATCAGGTGGAATCTAATTCCCTAACTCATTTGTTGCACAGATACAAAATGTTTCTTTTTCACAATGATCTACCCAGATTTCTGTGAAGATGATGTGCTTTCAGTTGTCACATTTGCACTGGTTCCCAGTTTTAGGCAGCAAGTAGCTCTTCCAACATGCTGACCAGTTTGGGAAGGCTGATCAGAGCACTTCTGAGATAGTTCCCTGGCAATAGCATGTCTTTTTCTCTTTCTACCCCCTTTTTGCTTTCATGTTCTTTTACCACAGGGATTCCAGCTTTAGGTGCATGGAGTTCTTATTCTGATAGTGGCTGTAAGGATTTATTTTTCATTTCCTAGTTCTCTGTGATCATGCTTCTCATCATGTTCACTATTCATATTGCTGGACTCTTTAACTTCCAGTCAGCTGTTACATGCATGTGTCTGTGAGGAGGAAGAGTGAGTTCCAATTGGCCAAAGGCAACAAAAGCAAAAATTCTGTTTTTCCAAAGACCTCACTCTAGAGGTTTTGTATTCATAGTTTGAAAATAAAGAAACAAAAAAATATTTAATATAATAAAAGAATAAGACACCCAGATTGTTTTTTGTCACTTCAGTTGTTACTGGAAAACCAGGCAATGTTCCTGGGTGACTGTAATGGTGAAGAGACTCTTCAGTTGGGCTCTCTGGGTTCTTGACTAAGAGAAGCAATCTAATTAGGTATTATAACTTCAACTGTGAGTGATATTAGAAAGGGAGGTAAATCCCAGCTTTTTCTGTGTACCTTTAAAACATCTGACACCATGCCATCTGACTTGTAGGCTGACAACACCATGCCTACAAGTGTCATGCTGAAACAGTGGTTGAGGACCAAATTAGGAGGGGAAGGGTGTCACCTGCTGAATGGCTAACCCTACTCCTTCCCTCATCTTGACTCCTCTGTTTCATGAAGGCCAAATACCAGCTCAGTTCAATTGCAGTGCCCTTAAAAGCATCCCTGTGACACACTGAATGCTTGAAACAGAAGAAACCCCATCGTTTCTAATAGATACATTTCATAGAGAGCAGGGAAGGGGTACAGGTCATAAGCAGTTCCCAGAGATCTGTCACATCTGTTCAGATGGAGAAAGCAAAATTTCCTGTCTGGTCTTTCTGCTGCTGCCATTACTAGTAGTCTGGTAGTACTGGTCAATTTGGAATGCATTTCTGTTTGTAACACCCTTGGCAATAATGAAGACTTGTGTTCCTGTTTGAGAAAGGAATCTGAGGTTCTCAAGACCTGGCCTGAAGTGCAAGCTACTGCCTCACTCTTAACACCTCCATGTCAACTGTCAGTTTCCTTCAGGGAAGAGGCCCACTCAGTAAGCAACTATGCCAAAACTAAACCTAAACCTGCCTGGCCCTGCTCCTCATAACTATATACACATATTTATTTTCTTTATTTTTTTACCTCTTGGACTCATAATCAACAGAGGCTTAGCAGTGAGGGATAAGGTAGAAGGATTAATTGCTGCAGCAATGACAGGCCCTTCCTGCTTTTTGTTTTGTTTTGTTTTGTTTTACCTCTTTTATTTTTTAGCACTGCTTGGGGCTTTCTTTTTTAATCTACTTTCTAAAACGTCTAGTGTTGAGAGATGTATTTATCCATAATGATGAACACATGGTTTATGCTGCCTAGGTATTATATATCCACGTATTTCACAGGGGCATATTGTTTTAGGTAAGTTATACAACTTTTTTCTTTTTTTCCCCCAGTTTGGGGGGGAGTTTTCTGCATCAAATGCTGATGTCCCCAAGGGTTTCTTCTCATGGCCACATGCACTAAAAGAAGGCTACACATCTAAAAGTGTTCCTAGCTATATGACCTCTAACTGGATCGTTGTGAGAGCTCTATTTGAATTAATATTTAATGATAGTGAGTCGCCCTCTGTGAAAGCCTACATTCTGAATATGGCAGGTTCTTCCTCGTCTGCCCATGGACCACTTATCAGTGTTGCAAAAGGAGTCAGTCAGCATCATACCTTATTTTCTGGTAGATTATTCTGGATTGATGGGAATGCTTCGTAAAATGAAGGATCACTCAGATAGTCAGGTGAATTAAACTAATCAGATGATTTCATATTTGCTGCACTTTAAACATAGAAGTGGTATAATTGGGCCCTTGAAAACAAGATTCCAGTTTTCAAGGAATATGTTTTCATATGTTTCTTGCAGAACCCATCAAGTATTTTAATGGGTGATCCTCTGAAAGTAAAACACTCCACATTCTGTTAAGGTCTTATCATCCAAAGTGAACATTTTTATGGTGACAAGCAGAGAAGAACTACAGTAATTTGTAAATAGCAATGTGCATTCTATCCAAGTCACACGAAGCCCCTTCATCCAACTAAGAACTAAAAAACTGTGCTTTAATGAAATTAATAGCTTTGGTAAATTCAGTATGTACAGAATGGTTAAAAGTGGGGGAAAATTTACTCTTCTGGGTTGTCAGGTCTGTTTTGAGAAGGTGTTAAGAAGGTATCATTCTAAATTACTTGGCAGCTGTCAAAAGTATTCTTGAATAATTTGGACTGGCGTCTAAAAGGGAGTGTTTCTTTCTGTGTAGGTAAGCGTGGAAAAATAAATGAAAAGCTTAACAGTGATACCACAGAGTATATCTCCAAGCCCACATCAGAGGAGAGAAAGAACTGCTAAGGTGGGAAAAAAATCCACTATGGATGTTGCTGACTGTGATTTTTGTCATGTGTTCGAATGGCTTAGAGTTGTAGAACAAGGCTGCAGTTGTCAGAGTATGAGGTCCTGCTGCTTCAGAGGTGTCAAATTATTACTCCTCAGCTGGAAGAAACAGGACCACAGTGCCAGAAACCTGTAGACCTTGGCCTGTGTCTTATCCAGTGCTGGCACGTGTTCTTTGTTGTGCTTAAAATAAAAAAAAATTTTAAAAGCTTTTTAATTCTAATTTAAAGATGTGAGATTGTTTTTGGTGCTGCTAATATCAAAGGGATGAAAACTGAATGGGATCACACAAGTCATGAGACTGGCCATGAGGTAAGGAACTCATCACCTCTAGGCTTCCTAGTTTTTAACCTGAGAGCAACTGGAAGTTACTTCCATCTGACGCGTGCGGTTGGCCTACCAACTTTGAAACAACTCCATACAGGTCATCAGTAAAATGTAGTGAAACAAGAGATAACATGCACAAGTGTTATCCCTGCATTGTCAGTCCCGTAGGTAAGAGGGCTTGGCTAGCCAGTTGAGCAAGATGCATATTCAAATTGAAAGACATATTCTGAACTCAGCACTGAAATCGTCACTGTTCTAAACTTATGATGAAATGAACATTTCTGCACTGAATATTTTCATTCATGAGTCAGCCCCTCAGGGCATCTAGCTGCATAACAAAACCAGCACTAATGACATCAATGGAAATCATTCCCAGCCATCCTCAAAAATTCATACACAGATGAACCTCTGATGAAATGAATCCAGTTACTGTTAAAGCACTTCTCACCTGTGCAATTTAGCTCATCACCTAACCTAACCTTAAGTCAATAAGAGGCCAGAGGAACAAAGTTTTACACATCCAACTCATTCAGTGTCATTAAGAGAATGTTTTAGTTACTTTCTGTTTTGTACTGGGTTGAGCCTTGCTGGCAGGTAAGCCACCACCCGGTTGCCCTCTCACTCTTCCACATCAGGATGGATGAGAGAATCAGAAAGACAAAAGTGACAAAAAAACCCCATCTCATGAGCCAGGAGAAAAGCAGTTTAATAAGTAAAGGCAGAAAAAAGGGGCGGGGAGGGGGGAATAAATAAGTGGTACAAAACTACTCACCACCAGCAGACTGATGATGCTTAGCCAGCCTCAAAGCAATGGCTACTTCAGACAATCTTCCCTGTCACTTTTACTGCTGACCTTGTTGTCATCTAGTTTCGACTATACCTTTGGTAAGTTTGGGTCACCTGTTATGATGGTGTCACCTTCCAGGCTCTTGCCCATTCATCAGCCTCCTCACAGAGGGAGGAGAGTGAAAAAGAGAAATGGCCCTTGAAGCTGTACAACATCTTTTCAGTAACAACAAAAACAACAATGTGCTATCAGCATGGTTTTTGTTACCAATCTAAAACAAAGCACTAGAAGAAAATTAAGAAAATTAACTCCATCCCAACAAGACATGGAAAGCATTTCTAAAAATATGCCCAGAGATAACTTGATAGCACCCTAAATGAGTGGCAAAATTACAGTATTGCTCATGCTTACTGGGCCTTCCACATGAAGACTTTTCACAGAATCACACAATCACTGGGTTGGAAAAGACCTTTAATATCATCAAGTCCAACCATTCCCGTCCTAAGTTAAACCATATCCCTAAGTACCTCCTCTACCCTTTTTTATCACACCCAGGGAAGTTGACTCAACCCCCTCCCTGGGCAGCCTGTTCCAGGCCCCAACAACTTTTTCAGTAAAAATTTTTTTTCTAATGTCCAATTTAAACCTGCCCTGGCACAGCTTTGTGCCATTTCCCCTTGTCCTATCTCCTGTCACCTGGCTGAAGAGACCATTGCCCACCTGGTTGAAGAGACCATTGCCCATCTCTCTACAACCTCCCTTCAGGTAGTTGTAGGCAGTAATAAGGTCTCCCCTCAGCCTCCTCTTCTCCAGACTAAACATCCCAAGCTCCCTCAGCTGTTCCTCATAGGATTTGCCCTCCAGCCCCTTCACCAGCCTGGTTGCCCTTCTCTGGACTCGCTCCAGGACCTCCATGTCCTTCTTATGGTGAGGAGCCCAGAACTGGACACAGTACTTGAGGTACCGCCTCAACAGTGCTGAGTACAGGGACAAAATCACTTCCCTAGACCTACTGGCCACACGATTTTTGATACAAGCCAGGATGCCATTGGCCTTCCTGGCCACCTGGGCACACTGCTGACTCATATTCAGCCTGCAGTCAACCAACACACCCAGGTCCTACACTGCCTGGCAGCTCTCCAGCCAGTCTCCCCCAAGCCTGTAGTGCTGCATGGGATCGTTATGCCCCATGTGTTCTTTTCCAAAGAAGAGCTTTGTCTGCGAGATTTGTACTTTGGCTTCTTGATTCAGAGATATGACAGTGATACTGTTAGGCTCAGGCCTATACTTTAATTAACAGATGCATGCATTCCCATCTGAACTGAATAAACCAAGATGGCTTTATTCTAATTAAATCCAAAGGCCTATAGGAACCAGTCTCTCTTTGTAACCTCTGTCATCCAGGCCTTTATGGCACATACCCTATTTTAAAAAGTTGCTATGTCACACCAGCTGCAGGAAGGGCAAGTAATTCTCCACTGCAATGCATTGGTTTTACTGTAGGGAAGGCAAATTATTTTAAAATTCCTTTGAGGTAGGTCTGGTAGAGTCATGAAGCTAATATTTTATTATAGCAAAACTTTTGAGGCTTTTGCCTAAGTTTTACTCAGCATGCTATGTTCCAGCTCTTACAGTCCTGGAATTGTCCAAGAGGGGCAATATTCCAGGAGGTAAGGGGATTTTTACTGTTTGACCTCATCTGAGCCAAAGTTTTACTTAGAGAGTTTTGCCATCCTAGACTTGTCTTTGCAAGTGTTGCAGTGAATGGGAATTTCTCTCCATTTATTGCATCTTTTCCCTCCAGCTTCCATTCTTAATGAGATTTGGGCTTGAAAACAGGTGTTGAGGTCATACTTCCAACTTCCAATTTCAGGCTCCCTATTTCTGACAGCTATGAATTCATTCCTCCTCACTCAGGAAATTCTTTGCTGCTTCCATTCATCTGTCTCTGTCTGAAAACTGGCCAGAGAGACCCCAATTGTTCTCATTGCTGGCATTCCACAGCTAGAAGCCAGACAAGTCCATTTGTAATGAAAGGGAGATTTTTCACATCCTGTCCTTCTCTTACAGGCTGCCTGTGCCAGCACCATTTCATGCTCTGAATAAGCCATAAATCCAGAAGGGAAGCCTTTTTTAGATGATAACCAACTGTGATTTGTATTTTCCCGGCAATACGTTATTATTTTAAAAACTGAGTTTAAGAAATGCAGGTAGTGGAGGCAGTGTTTCGCTTGAAGTTACACAGAACACAGCTTCTACAGCTCCAAGGGATAGACTTATGGCTACTAAAGTGACATTAATAAATAAAAAAAACCACAGACAGAGTCAGGCTTATTAAAAATTACATCTTCCACTGTCTAAACATGAGTTTAACATGAGTCAATGGTGTTTTCACAGCTTGGTTCATAGCTTGACCATGGTGGTGGTCCATTAAGGAAAGATATAAATAATTAGCATGTCCCTCTAGGTTGCAAAAAGAAGGTCTGCTTTGTGTCATGCTGTGGCTCTGTGGCCAAGGAAAGAGACCCATTACAGTGTGTTCTAGGAGCAGGAACATCTAGGTCTACAGCCCTGAATGGCTGCAAGGCTGACTCTTTTGTCTATAAAAATATTAGTTTAGAAAAAGTCTAAAAAAGTTATACATTTGGTTTACAGCCAAAAAATTATTTTTTTAAATATACAGAAATAAAAACTCAGGTTAAAGAAAAAAAAAGCTTCTGAATTCAATATTCACATTTGGACAATTCTGAGTTGAAGTATGCATCTCACTGCCAGACTGAATTGGCTAGTAGTTGAGTAGAGGACTGGGTCATTTTAAAATTATCCTGTTTCTCAAGAGCAACTATACCAAAAGTGGGAGCAGGGGAGGTTGAAAAAGATTGTTCCAGGAATAATCTGCAAGTTTCCAAGTATATAAGTAAAAGTTGGAGGCTGCGTGCTGATGATTGAGAATGAGAGTCAGTTTCCTAGGAGGTGATGTAAGATATCCCAAACTGCACACCTAAAGTGTTGACTTCAATTCTTTAAGCATCCACTTCAAAATAAAAAGTTACTTGGAAGAAATTGTTGTCAGTCGCACCATGGTTGTCTCAAAATTTCATCTTTTAAAGAGAGAGAGATAAAGCAAGATAAAAGCAATCCATTCAGTTCGCCACAGTCTGAATAATTTAATTTTATTTTTACTGATATACATAGGGTGAATGTCCAAGAGAAATCTAGATTACAAAGATTAAAAACTTAGTACGCCAAGAATTTTGCCACAGTGTCTGTCTCAGAAATATTACTAGGTAATACAAATAATCTGCAAGGTATTTGCTTATTTTTTGCCCTCCACCCCAGAAGCTGTTTTGTTCCAACAGTCAAGTAATTATTACATAGTTGCTAGCTGGAATCATTGGATAGCATTCTTACATGTGAGTACTCAAGCAACCTCATGTGTATGTGACTTGTGATACATAGTGCTTGATGCCTGCTGAGAGTTAGGCAGAATGCTCTGTATGGCTCCATAGCCATATGGATTCAATGTTCTCAAAATTGAAAAAATCTAGGAAAGTGCACTTGAACTGCTGTTCATATCATGCTCAATTTGTTGAGTTCCGGTATTGCTTGCCTGATCCTAAACTACTGGGACAAATGAGTGGTAGTTCTTCTGAATTGCAAGTATCCCCCATTTTCAGTAAACAACTATTTTCTTCTTCTCAGAGACGTGAAATGTGAACACCCCTAATTCAAGCCAGCCCATCTCTGCTTAGGAGCACGAAACAGGTATCTTCCTGGTTTTCCCAAACACTGGACACTTTTGAGAGTTGGGTGGATGGGGTGCTGGGCCATCTTACCTATGCAGAGCTTTTGTCTAGGCAAAGCTTTTGCCATGAAAGGTTAGACCAGATTATTCTTGAGGTCCCTTTCCACCAGGTATTCTGGCTATATGAAAACTTGGCCTATATTCAGACTAAATAGGAAGATAATGCATTTAACACAAAACATTAAAATATTCAGAGTTAATTTCTTTTTTTTTGTTTTTTTGGGTTTTTTTATATCAAAGCTAGTCCTGTTTACGATGTGAATAAGAGCTATCATGGGTACTGTAAGTCATAGGTAATGACAAAACATGGATGGAGCGGGATCCCTCCATCACTGTAGCTTGACCCATACCTTGTCCCATACATGTTCAAAACCATACAGGAAAACAACAAAACATCTAAAAGGCTGCTTAATTATTTTTTTAATTAAGATTTTTCTTCTTTTTTGTGTCTGCATAGATTTGAACAAAGAAAATCAACCCAATTAGTTTTGTAGCAGCTTGAAACCATTTCACTCTAATTTCTCAATACAGCAAGGTCTTCTTGTTTAACAACTATTGGATTAAAATCAAATTCACAAGAATACTCCATTAGGGTTTGTAAAAAAAAAATCTAAAAATCTTCCAGTTGTTGCAGTACAGTCAGTTGTCAGTGAACAATGAAACCTGAATAAATGGACATTGAATTGGTTCAAACAAAATTGATCATTTATAGCTGGATTGATAGTCCTTGATATGTTATTACTCTTCTTCCCCCAAAAAGGCTTTAAGAGGCTTTTGAACTCTTTTGGACTACAATACTATGTATTGTAGTTAGCAATACACGGAGCAGTACCAGAAACACACAGGTACAAACTGCCTTCTTTGGAAAGATGTTTCCATAACCATGATTTGCTGGACCTACGGGGCAACAAAGAGAGTCCAGATTGAAAGACAACCCTAGTTCTTAAAAGCCCAGTATGGATCCCCAAACAAAAACATTCATGGTTGGAATAAGCAGGACTAATGATGATCATCAGATGTGTTTGGCAAACTATAACTTGGTTGGAGAAAGCACCCAACTTCACAGACGGATAGAATCAGATTCTCCACAGGACATCTGGAGGATCCACTCAGGAGGATACTGAGTCCAGTTTTCCATAGTTGCCCGCCACTGGATTATGGATAGCCAGAAAGCCTTCCTCTTCTTCCAGATTATAAGGTCTTACACTCGCATTTATTTAGTCAAATAGTGCAGTTACCTCTGCTGTTCCTCCAGGCACATTTTGAGGAGGAAATGGATTTTCCTTTCACACTCTATGCATATAACTTGCTTCAGCAGATGCCATTATAATTACACACTTTTCTTCTTTTCCTTTCTTCCTGCCTGTCCCACCCTGCCCTGCCCTTTTTTACCCTCCCCTGCCCTTCCCCCCTTGCCTTGCCTTTCCCCTTTTCTTTCCCCTTTTCTTTCCCCTTTCCTTTCCCCTTTCCTTTCCTTTCCTTTCCTTTCCTTTCCTTTCCTTTCCTTTCCTTTCCTTTCCTTTCCTTTCCTTTCCTTTCCTTTCCTTTCCTTTCCCTTTCCTTTCCTTTCCTTTCCTTTCCTTTCCTTTCCTTTCCTTTCCTTTCCTTTCCTTTCCTTTCCTTTCCTTTCCCTTTCCTTTCCTTTCCCCTTTCCTTTCCTTTCCCCTTTCCTTTCCTTTCCCCTTTCCTTTCCTTTCCCTTTCCTTTCCTTTCCTTTCCTTTCCTTTCCTTTCCTTTCCTTTCCTTTCCTTTCCTTTCCTTTCCTTTCCTTTCTTTTCCTTTCCTTTCCTTTCCTTTCCTTTCCTTTCACAGAATTGTAGTTATGAATCATGAGATTTTTAAAAGATTTTATTATTCTTTTATTTGTCTCTTGATTCTATGAACTTTAGTATTAATACCTTTAAATAACATGAGAGGGGAGTGGGAGTTAGAATGCAATAGTTACAGAGAAATCTCACATGGCCGCAGGAACTAAAGTGCGTCATAAAATCAGACATCATTCTATGGTCATTATCTTTAGCCACAAGTCAAAAATATGAACACTGAGGACCTATGTATCTGTACATGTCTCTCAAAATTAACGTGTAAAACCTAGCAGAAAAATCATTTAATTTCTATTCTTAAAATCTCTTTTAATGCTCTGTCAACATGTTATACTGAGAAAACATGGAGAACCTGGACTCATATAATTTAGTGGGCTCAGGATTATACTGCTTTGGAAAGCCATGCAGCAGTTTGAAAAGCCAGCATGTGGTATCATCCTTTTGCATTCAGTGGCACTTTTTCAGAAGAAAACAAAGCAGAGAAATAATTTTTATTGGGCAATGTAAGTAGCATGGGACAATATGCTATTGTGTCCCTCTCTCTTTGTACAGTATGTTACACAATGGCACCCCCATACTGGTTAGCCCCTTTTAATAACATATAATCAAAATATTACCACTGCTTGTACTATTATTACCATCAATAAACACAATAATCACCAAAGTGTTACACTGTGAACTGCATCACATAGCTGTTCAATTCCAGTATTTTTAATATTCGTGTTGGTACTACTTTAGGTTTATTTTGTGTTGTAATATTTTTGCTTGTTTGTTTAAGAAACTGAAATTTTGGCTAGTAATTTGTTGGACTCTAGCATTAAACAGTAAATTTTCAGCTAACTTAGTCTTTCAATCTTTTCAGATTTATTTCTCTATCCTGTCAAATGGAAGGATTGGAGAAGTGATGGAAACCACAAACTGAATCCATGAGATTCCAAGTAAATAGCAGCAGTGCTCCAGCCTTTTAGGCATCCTGGTTGGTAGCAGAGCTATTAGAGACTTCTCATATATGAGGAAGAGAGCTGTGAATTTTATAATGAAGTGTATGAAATAAGCTTTCTGTTTTGTAGTTTACTTCTTAGCCAGCCACTCTTTCACAAATATTGCTAAAGAACAAAGAAAACACAAACAGTTGTAATGTTTGCATCTATCTTGCACCTAATATTACATTTACCACGATCTCCTTTTTTTAAAGAATATGTCAGGTATTTCCTTACTGTTCTCATCTGTCTTTATTTTTCTTCTATTTTTTTTTTTTTTTTTTTAAAGATAGCAAGTTATCCACCATTCTGGAAAAACTGAATAAAAGTAGGAAAATTTGTAAAGTGAGATTACATTGTAAGTAGAAAAGGGAATTACTGCATCACTGAATAAGCTTATTTTCTCCAGCAGGCAGTTTTGAAAGACACAAATATTTTTCAATATTCTGAAAAAAAGTATTTTTCAGCATGTTCACTATCCTATGCAAAAAAAATTTTAAACCTTTAGCAAGCTCCACCCCCTTTGAAAAAATCCCTATTGAAATGAAGCTTGTCTCTATAGTCCAAATTCTGGCCTTTCTTGTTTATGTTTTAGCATCTTCTCATTAGCATCTCTTCACAAGGCCTTTGTTTCTTAAAGTGTAGCAAGGTACACATTAACCTCCCTGCTTCATTAACTATAGTAGTTAGACAATGGGCAATCACTGATGCAGATAATCAGACATTTTCTTTTGGTGCCAGGTATTAAATGTAGGCTGTCTATTTCTAGTCACTCAACACAGATTTCTCCACAGCAACAATCTCTTTATTTATTTCATATGGATGCTGGAACATTTCGCATGGATAGTGGAAAGTATGTAAAGAACCTGGAATTCTTGAGTGCCTACAAATGAGAACTATACTTTATATGTTAAGATATTTGAGATATCAGTAATTACTTCAAGAAGCAGGGCCTGAAATACCACTTAGGTGTAGTCTCACAGTTATTTTCTATCAAGGCTGAACAAAATATTTTATTCAGAAGCAGGCTTAACTTTTGAAGATAGGAAAGGTTTACTGGGGTTTGATAAATCTTGGAGTTAATGAGTACACAATTTTGTGTGTGTTTTTATTTGGTTCTGGTAAGCATCTGCACACTCAGATTTCTTGAGGTTAAAATCAGGGTGAAAATATTCTTTCCTAATTCTGCTGTATTAAACCTACTGATATCACAGACTTACTTGTAAATAAATTAGCCTTTTGACCATTGTGAGAGACCATGTTCTCTTGGCATTTCCATTTTTCAGTTCTTACTGGAAAATGACAGGAAAGATTCTTTCACATAAAAAGTGAAAAAAGGAAGATGAATAGTTCAACTTTACTGCTGCAGATTGGTAAAGTCTGGGGAGGGGCGGGGGGGGGGCAAACCAAAGGTATCACTGTGAACTGTAAGAGCCATCTTGATAATGCATCAAAATCAGTTAAATGGTTTGCAGTTCATAGGGTACTATTAACACTCCTGTGGTGGGAAGTGGCTTGTATTCATTAGAGCAGAGGTACTTCACCAGCAACTCCACGTACTACAGTGAAGCCTTTCTGTTCCTGAATACAGCGTATGAGGCTGACAAGCTGTTCTAATGTGGATTTCTGAATATACTTACTTGCCTGACTGTTAGCATAACTCTTCCCATTGCCCCATTACCTGCTGGAAAAAAAAGAAAAAAAAGTAGAAAAAAAGCGCCCCATCTCCCACTATTTTACTTACCTGCCAATGATGGGGAGACAGAGCACTCCCTGTAGGCTGTAAGGAGCTTTTGAGTGGGGTAGGTGAAGCAGTATGTTTCCTTAGAACAGCAAAAAAGCCAGCAGAAAAGCAAAAGACCCCTGACTTCCAGCTGAGTTTACCTTCAACTCTTCCTGGGGCTACTTGTCCTACAAAACATAATTGTCAGCGTCTTCATGTGAGTCTCTTGCTCCATTTTCAATCAGGTTCCCATAATTTTTTTTGTAAACATGATACAGCCCAGTTCCAGCACCATGCGCTCTTTAAAAGTAAATATGAACACAAATTTAAAGCTTAAATAAATACAATTTTTCATGAAGAACAAGAATCTCATTGTCTAAGTTGGGAAATTTACCCGAAGCTGGTTTTTTGATCCTTAATTGAAAAACCGAGCCTCCAGTGGCCAAAACATACACTGAAATACTAAAGGCATTGGAGCATTGGCATCTTCAGAAACCCAGCAGTGGTTACTCCAGCTAAGGGGATTTTTGCTGAAAACCTGCTTTTGATTTATTTACATAATAAAGAGCAAATAGCTGTAGCATCATAATCATTTGAGATTTGTTTCTAGCTAACAGGCCTTATACATTTGTTATGGGAGCACATATTAAAGAAAGTGGAACCTATCCTGACATGACTTTGGTAGGTGGTACAAAACATGATTCAAACCACTTCCATGAGCAAAACTGTCTCAGCATGCCTCTCCCTCTCTAGAGAAGTAGTCTTGCAACCTTTCCATCATGCCTGGTCTTCTCTACATTTTTACAGCAAAATCATATGCATGAATGCTGTGAGTTTTCATCTGGTAACACCGAGGCAGAGCATTCTGGCTGGCTGAAGACAGCTCTACAGGAGGCTGAGAGGAAAAGCAGGAACATAGAGTTGAGGGCGGGATTAACTGCCCTCCCAAGAAGCAACCAACCTAATGAATAACTATGAAAGACTCTCCTGCCTAGAACATTAATGCTTAGAAATACCCAACAAAAAAACCAACACTTGCTCGCTCTCCCAAGAGCAGTAATATCCTATTCCCAGGTGTGTGGTCATGCCAGCTGAGAGTTCAGATCCATAAATTTATCTGTTTGAAATACACATTTTTTACACCTTAATTCAGCTCTTTCTTAGACTAAATTGTACTTCTCAAAAAGAAATATAAAAACATGGAAGTTTCGTGGATAACCGTATGTCAGCATAACTGAGAAGTGGATCAAGCAAATGCAGAGCAGCTGAAGTCTGCCTTGGTCCTAAGCATTCATGGAAAGCATGTAGTTTAAACCAGGTTTCTCCAATGCTATGTACTATTCATTGGTGTATCTGTGCTCAGCTTAAAAACTGTGTGTTTGTTTTCATCCATTGCATTCCCAGTGCTCTTTTAATTCATCTGAGAAACCATGAGCTGAGCATAGACATGGAGTAGCAGTCTTAGCCATATGGATTTTGCACTGTTTCCTGACCATGGTTAGAAAAAGCATCTTTGAGGAAAGGGCTGCATTATGACCTCCTCTCTCTTTAACCATCAAGGAATTTAGTCATAAGATTCAAGGCTTTCTTCGTATCACTCTAAGCAAACCTACCTTTTTCTCTAATTCTCCTATTTTTATGAATTAACAGCTGGCTGTGAAATGTTTTATTATTCCTTTGGGAACAATACCTAGTAACCTCATTTAGTCTCCCTTAATAACATTTGCAGCACATCCATGAGAAACGTTGACTGTTCTTAATTCATTTGTTGCTTAGGTGTTCTGTAAAGTCACATCTAGAGATGCCTTAGATAGCTGATCCCTGTTAAAAACTGAAATTTGATCTTTGTTGTCCAGTTTTAGTTGGATGCATGAGTCACATGGCATTGTTTGATCTCAAGTAGGTTTGTGCTGAATGAGCATTATGAATTCATTCAGCCTGTCTGAATTAGGAGTTTACTCTCTTAGTGTTCCCTAAAACATATTGAGAATGATCCTGGCAGCAAATTGTGTTCATATGGATGCTCATGAGAAAGGCACTAAAAATTGGCAACATCACACCCAGCAGAAGTAATTTTATCTGTATAAATGCTCTTTGCTTCTGGTTTCAGATACCACACTGTTTTATTACAATTCAAAAGCTTCTATTCCCCAGTGCTGTACAACATTAGACAATGACAAGATTCTTGCCCCAGAGATGTTACACCCTCTGACATGTCTGTTAATCTGTATATTGCTTTTAAACCACAAGAACCCTGAGTCTCTACAACAACACTGTTGTAACAAACAAGGAATCTGCCAAAGAAATTTAGAAGCAAAGATCTCTGCTTGTATAGAATACTGGAGACACCACTCCTATTTAAAGAGCTTATCTTCATAGGACAATGGCTGGAATAAGTACAGAAGAAAAAGATCTTCAAAGAACATTGCTGAGCCATTCTGGCTTAGAGGTCTTTTCTTTCAAATAGTAATTCAATTTTAGAAGTATATCAGTTATTATGGGATGCAAGTGTTTTTCATTTCAGAATTACATTTACTTTAAGATATTCTGGTATTATACAATAAATTATGTTACAGTAGCTGACTAATTTCCTTCAGTAAATCAGACTTCTTTGCTTAAATCAGAACTCAGCATTAAGACTTTAAACCACATGGTTTTTCATTTTTGTGTAAATAATCTATAATTGTAGATCATTGCCAAAAATAGTCCTTGAAGAGCTGTCTTGAGTATTAGAGCATTGACAGTTTGGGGCACGGGAAGGGAAAAGACCCAAATAGGGGTTGAATTCTAAAGCCAGTCCTTCATATTCTAACAACATTTGTTTCTGTGGAAGAAATGCGTGAGAAATGGATTTAAAAACTTGGTCCTTGTGACTGAATGATCTTTCTTCATATAAAATAATTGATACAACAACAGAAGTGGTTATCTACAGTACTGTGTGTTATCTTCCCATGCAAATATCAAAGGGCAAAATGAAAATGGAACAACTACTGCTTTAGTGTAGTTTCTTGAATTAATTTCAGATTTTTTTCACCATTATTTACTATCAGCCTTTGTCAATTTTGCCTGGGTTTGTCAATTACATTACAACCATCACTGAAAATAATTTCACTGCAAGCATAGACAAAGGCAAACCATATCCAGTATTTATCCCAAAGCAAAGCTGTAAATATATTTTATTCTCGTCAGCACTTAGTTTAGATGTCTAAACAGCAGCCAGCTGTCATCTCTGTTCATTTTGATGCCAATAGTGAGTGGCAGATAACGTTTCTGTTCTAGACAAAGGTTTTCCTAGAACCTTTCTAATACTTTTGCTAGAATCTTTCTAACACTCTTCCTATATTCTAATTTGTTTTCAAAACATGAAACCTTTAACTAGCCAAGGTTACAATAATGTCATCAAACCAATGGCATATTAACAGCAAAATTTTTAAAAGAAGTCCCAAAGTTATCTGTTTCGGAGACTTATCATATTTAGAAATTCATCAGAACTATCTGGGGGATGTGCTAAGATGCATAAAAAGATTGATAGGCACTCTAAGACAAGGCTGAACCTCCTCCCCCATTAAGATGAAAGCTGTAGATTAGTTTTGGTATTTTGGGGGCCTGAATGTTACAAAGGACAATTGTGTTTTGGCCATGAGAAGAAATAAGTTATCTTGGCACCCAACAGGAGGGGTTCAGACCTGCTTATTTGCAAGAAAAGACAAAAAGTTGTAATAAAGGTCCTCACACAGAGAGGTGAGAGTGATCTGGGGTGTAATAACCTCAGGTCAAATTACAGAATGCGGCACAAAGCACAACCTCAGTTGCTGCTCAGAACTCTTTAGAAAACAGAAGAAAACATGAAGACTGTCTGAGCACCTAAAATACCCCACTAACATCAGTAGGTTCTCCATCTTCTGTGTGAAGTCAATATCAGGAATGTGACCTGAATTCCATCTCTTTCTTTCCATTATTGGATCCTTCCCATCCCAAGAAAAAGAAGGAAATGAAGTACTAAAAACTCAATTCTCACAAACCTCTTTATTTCACATAGAAATTGTCACAATTCTGCATAAGACATAAACAATTGGGGTTAAGACTGACATGCCAGCCTTTGAAATGTAGTGTTATACAAAGGAGGAAAAAGGAAACAGAAAAGAATGAGATATTCAGAATGTCAGTAGGAAAGCTGTTGGCCTTAGCCAGAAGCTTTGTGGCGTTTCTTGTTCTTCAGTATACCCACTATTATTCTACTAACCCACTATTATTTAACTGCAAAATTGTTTGTTTGGTTTTTTCAAAAAAATACTGAACAAAAGAAAGGGTTTCATTGTCAGGCTTTTCATGTTGTTATTTTGATCTTGGAAATTTTGTTTACCTCCTCATTCTGCCATGCTAGTAAAGAAGGAGAATTAAGTGATGAATGCTTTATATTTGTTGGCAAAATATATCACAATTATTAAATGAAATTACCACTTTTTTTTTTTTCTGAATATTTTGTTTCAGCATGCAGAGCTCAGTTTGTTCAGATGCAGGGACAATAGAAGGTGGACTGTTGGACTGAGCATGACCGCTGAAGTGCTATCATGCTACACAATCAAATTTCTGTGTCAACTCCACTAGTGAAACATGTTTTGCTACAAAACCACACAGTGCAAATTGAGCTCAATTGTCAATCTTATGCACTGCAAGCATCACAGATAACCAAATATTTTTGGTGACAGTATGCCAGGGTAATTAAGGTTAATTATCTGCAACTACAGAGGTCTGCTATTGGGACAACAATCTGCACCCATGACAACCTGAAATTAATTTGATCTTTGTATGTTTTGAAAGCATGGATAATTTAGGGTTTTTTTCTCATGTCCAGAGTCAGTGGAGTAAAAGCCTTTACAGCTTTTAAATAAATAAAACCCGTGAATACCCAGTGGACTTACATCAGAAATCTTGCATTTGGACTGCTGGGCCTCAAAAAACTTCCACAGATGAGAAATTATTATGATTTCTTATTGTAATATATTCCATGGGGTTCCTGCTATTCTGCAGGACTACCAATTAACTCTGTTCCACTCAGAGGAAGGATAACAGTGGGTCTTTGGGCTCTAGGCCAGGCACAGTAGAAGCACAAAAGTTAAGCAGGTGCAGCAACCAGCAGTAAAAGAGGTCAAAGCAGTCTTAGTCATCATGTCGGGCAAGACCATTTCAATACTTTAAGCAAAATCGGCCAGTTTCAAAACAAGACAGGGGGGTGGAGAAAGGAAACGGGTAAATGTAAAGTTGGGTAGAAGGTTTTATTGGCAAAGTCCTGGTGAAATACTCAAGATTTACAATGTATTCCTAAAAGAGACAATTTTTGATTTTTTTTTTTTTTAGCTGTGAGAGCACAACCGCATAGTAATCCAGGGGATAAATAAATCTACCAGGAAACAGGAGAATTCAAATCAATGTCAATTCCACTCTAAATGCTTCTACATTGCAGGCATCTTGACTGCCATAGTCTAATCTGTCAGAGGTGAGAGGCCCACAAATATATTTACAGTATTTGAAATAATTGTATTCTGATCCTGTCAAAGGGATGATTATATCCATCTACAAGCACAAGGAATCACATACGTAACTGGCTGAAACTGAACTGCTGTAAGCCTCCTCTTCTCCAGGCTAAACAGTCTCAGTTCCCTCAGCTACTCCTCATAAGACTTGTGTTCAATTCATGCTCCAGGACCTCGATGTCTTTCTTGTAGTCAGGGGCCCAAAACTGAACACAGGCTGAGTACAGCAGTTCATTCATAGTCAGTTTCCAGAGAGCCTTAAATTCAGGCAAAGGGATGGCTGGCTTTCACAAATTAGATGTCTAAAGATGAACTCAGAAAAGAAGATCCCTAAGCTGTAGCAGTAGCTGCCACTTAGTCCTGCCTGCCACCTGTCAGCAAAGTAGTCTGGGAGCTGCTGCCCAGCATCACCCAGGGAAGGGGGCTGCCTTAGCTGTGGTGTCTCTAGCCCTGAGTCCGGGCAGCCCACCCTCCAGCAGAGAAGCAGCTCTCTGGGTGCTTACACCTCTCTGCTATGACCAGAAGTAACAGACTTTCTTCTGTAATATGACTTGTTGATAAACAGTGGTTTTTCTTTTGAAAATTAGTGGGTCTTTTGGCATTTTAGTTTCATGCCAGAAGAGACTGAAAGTCATCTCTTTTTTATATTATCTTTTTTTACAAAGAGAGACCCCTGAGTAACTGATAGCTAAATAAACAGAAACAACTACTTCTCAAACTATGTTTGAGAGGACTTTGTTGTGTCTGGAGAGAATGATTTCATGCAAGATGTAGTAGACCCCAGTTGATTCCCTGCTCCCCTGTAATTTATGGGATCTTGTCTGACATATGAGCCTGGCATTATGTCCTTGCTGGTAAACTGAACCTGAGTATGGGCTTGCGTCTCCTAACTACTGGCTGGTTTTGTTCACTTATTTTTTTTCAGAAATTCTATTCAAGAATCTGTGTACATTTTCACCAAAGCTGATACAGTTTTGAAGCATAGATATTGTCAACAAAAAAAAGTACTTCATTGTCCAATTCCTTGCTACTTCTGTTCAGGTATTCTGAGAGGCAATTTGGGGGGCCTGTATCTTTCCAAGAGCAGTTCTTTTTCTTTTGCCTTGTAGTCATGAGTCCAATCACGTTGCTGTTCAATCCAGTTACAATATGATGTTCTAAATGAAATAGACACCTGCTCACAAAGTACTATCCACTGCAGCAAGGTGAAACATAGTTCCTTCCAGCCAACCTAAAATAATATTTCAGAGGAATCTTTACATGATTGTGGGTTCCAGCTGCATAAATCTCTATTCATATACTTATTCATGTCTTGGTTCATGTAATCCATTCCAGGAGAAACACATGGAAGTAAAACATGTCATTCTTGATCAAGCGTCTTCAGATTTATTCTTCTTACACAATACACTCTTGAATGCAGTACATATCCTTTGGTTTAGCTCTTCTGAGTTATGCTTTCAATAGTTTTAAATCAATTATAATTTTATATCACTATTATATAGCAATAATGGATGAGAGATTATTCCTCTCACTCTCCTTGCTCCTTTGATTAAGATATCTTTCTTTGAAAGTACTGAAATCACCTGCAAGCAGGAGCTCATATGACAGTCTCTGTTTATGTGAAATACATGTTGTGGTAATTTTTTCTCTGAAGGATAAGGAGGACAATCTTTCTTAGCCAAACTCAAACAAATATTAAAATTAATAGCTATATCATAACAGGTTTTATTTAACAATAAATTAACTTATTATGCATGTAAATATCTTGATAATGAAGGTGTAGGCAATTGGTTTTGCATGATAAAAAAGTTAATGCCCATTCATAAAGCATTAGAAAAACTGATCCAAATAATAGAAATGGCTTTCAAGTTACATCAAATGACTATTTCATTAAGCTGTACTTGATTTTAGTTTTATAAAAGAAAAAAAAAATGCATATAGTCCCTGTCTGCTGCTCCATGACACTTATGTGCGGATTGGTTTGGAAATGTGGTTTGTAGCTTAAAACTAATATGTTTTATTAGCTGTGCCTGAAATCTTCAAATTAACCATTTTTTTGTTTGTTCAGTATTTTCTAAACTGTTGAACTTTCATCCATCTTAAGATCAGAATATCTTGCCCCTGCAGCTCCATTTAAACTCCTAGCCCCATTGTGTGTCCAGTCCTGTCTGTGCTTGCTTACTCATGGGACTTTCTTGAAGGACTCTAGATTAATACTATTGGGAGCTTAATCTCTACTCCTGCTTCTGGCCTTATTTGCTATTTTTCACTGGGGATGTAGAGACCTGACTCATCACCTTGTCTTGCCTTGGCTTAGGCTGTCAAAAGACCCTGCTATCAGAACCCTGGTCTGACTTGGTTCTTCAGATGCTCTGGAACTGTGCCCTCCTTGGTGAGGGCACCACTGGTACCTGTGCTGGGTTTGTTCTTGGCTCTGGTCTCATTCTCCGTTGCAGAGCAGCCCATCTTGTTGATCTCTCAGATTAAGAGCTCTGACTCTGCTGGCAATATATGTTATGTGGTAGAGGCAGAAGAGCACACAGCTGGCTGGTGGAGGTCTGTAAGGTTTTGGTACTTATTTACTAGCTGTGTGCTACATAGAGAGTTCTATTATTCATTGTAATGTAGTTTAACACGTCAGCTTGGTCTTTTAGATCTTTTATGTTCTGAGATTATGCCAACATATGATCTCACCTTGTTAGTGGGAGGTGTTTTTT
The DNA here is from genome assembly GCA_027925045.1 of Hypotaenidia okinawae. NCBI lineage: Eukaryota > Metazoa > Chordata > Aves > Gruiformes > Rallidae > Hypotaenidia > Hypotaenidia okinawae. Next base: position 81,734,362 of record BSDF01000001.1, read on the forward strand.
TTAATGTACTCCCTGAAAACCCAACAGGATCCTGCACACCTGGTGTAAATTGAGTAGCTCCATCATAGTTGCTGGGGCTCTGCCAACCTATGCCACTTAAGAATATGCCCAATGTAAGAACAAATTCCTTTTATGCCAGCTCCTTCTGTGAAGGATACTTATCAAGAGATCCACAGCAGATCCTGAAGACCAAATATGAAAGTTAGTAGATTGTGAGGGGACCCCTTCAGACTCTGAGTCTCCTTGTAGTAGTTCTAGTAATAACTTATACTCAGAGCAAGACAAGTGCAAAACAATAAAGACAGGAGAGAGAGTGTGAGTGTGTGAGTGAGACAGGGTGAGTGTATGTGTGTTTGTGTGTGTTATAAAAGACTGCATCAGATGGAGAGCAGCTGAAGCTAATAAAATCAGTCCTGGCATGATGCAAAAGGTTAAGAGTAGACAACAAATAAGCAGACTCTTCTTTTGCAAATGATTCATCTGTTTGTTAGACATGAGTGACATATGTCAGGAAAGTGTTTGTAAGCAGCTAAAACTACCACCCTTTTCTGAGCAGACTCTACCTGCTGCAGGTTGAGGCATACCACCTCTCTGGCTTAACTGTTCTTGGAGCTTTCTCTGGGGGATTCCTCTGTTGCAGCTGCAAGTTTCCACTGTTCCAACAGCACACTCCAAATCCTCTTATAACATGCTTGGAACAAATAAGGTCTGTCGGCCAGCGTGAGTCAGCAGTAAACACCATTCCTGTACAATTTTGTGAGCAGCTGACTGGAGGGTGGCATGCCACAACCCCTCTCTGTCAGTGCATAGGGTCCCAGAAACTGCCATGTTCTTGGCGGTTCAGTTAGTTCCTAATAGTATCTGGAGTTTGTTTTTGCTGTTTTCCATTTGCTGTGTGCTTCTGGGTTGAGAAACTGCCAAAATGTAAGCAGCAATCCTCATAGCTCTATTCTCATGAGATTTCCTTTTTTCTTCCCTGATCTCATGCAATTCCCCACCCAATTTTTCCATGCCTAAAAGATCCAGATAACTTGGACAAGAACTGACAGTTCTGAATGCTTATCCAGAATCACAAGACAGTGTTTTTCATATTCATCCATTATTATAATATCATGTATGTTTACGGAGGTGAATGAATAAACCAAACCATCAACTTTCATATAGCTATTCATTTACCCTCGGAAGTGTATTTCAGTTCCCTCATTGTACACTTCTATTTGCTTCTCTGTTCAAGCTTTCCTAGCAGAATCCTAGCAGAATTGAAAATGCATTCTTTTTATTGTAGTTGGAATTTTGAACTGTCCACCAGAATCTTTAACTGCGCAGACAAAAGCAATATAACTTTTAAATCTTCCTTCAACCGTGCAGTTTGTAATGTCTAATGTTACTAATTAGCTATGTAAGTGTACATGAATAGGATGTATATCGCATACAATACTCCACAGAATACTGATGATATTCACAAATGTTCTGAATTAAAGCAGAGATGAGGATTCTGTAACCTGTACTCAAGCATCCTGAAAAATGGAAAGAGGGAAAACGACTGTTTAAGAAGTTTATTGCAGTTTGCATACTCAAATGGATACATTCATTTCTGTCACAAGAAAGTAACAATTCTGACCTCCTTAAGAAAACACAGAGCTATAACTTTATCCTGAAAATGGTGCCAGAAGTTGCAAGCCTTGAAGAAATCAATGATACTCGGGCTTGTGTCACTGTTCCCTGTGCATTTTTCTCAGTGAAAAAAGCAATCAATTTAAGCTGTTCTTCACCCTTCCTTCCAACACCAGTTGTTCTGACAAAAGTACTTGAAGACTTTCTTGATTGATCCTTTTTAGTCAATTCTTTTTTTTCCCTGATGGATTATGAGCTTTTAACTAATTTTGTTCCTCTGTTGTATTATGACCCTGCAGCAGTGGGAGGGCAGTTTTGAGGTGGCAGCATAAGGGCAGAAACAAAAAGAGTGAAGTAGAGCTGAGCATGGCTTTGCTGCTGAGAACAAATCTGATGTGACGATGGCTTTAGGCACTAGAACTAATCTTTGGTCATTTCTAGACTCTGTGGGAAAGGTAGGTGCAATTTTAATATCCATCTATATAAAATCACTGATAAAGTTTTATTTTAGGTCTGGAAAGCACTTCCTAAGAAAAAGAGGCCAGAGAAAAGCAATGCTGCATTGAGTAAACTTTTTTGTGGAAGAACATAAGGTTCAGTATGAGTGCTTTGGATCTAGCTCAGGCACTGCCTGCTTCTGAGACACAGTAAGTCTAACTCATGCCTGCTGCAAATGGCTCATGGTACTCAATCATAGCCAATCCTGCACCTAGTGTCAAAATGTTAGATGACTACTCTGGAATATAGGCAAGGATAAATTAAGAATTGCTGACGAGAACATTCCTCCACATTGAACAGTTCTTAGTCAAGTCTATGGCAAAATTCCTTCTGGCTTAGATGCTAAAGGAAATAGAATTAGTTTTTCGTTGTTTTCTGCTGGGTTTTGGTGAGGTTTTTTACAGATTTTTCCTTCATTGACTAAGTCCTTCCAGCTTTTCCTCATCTGACCCAGCCTTCAGAGTCCTTAGCTATCTGCCCAGCACAAAATAGCATTCTTTAAGGCTTTTGAGGACAAGTGATAAGTTTACCTTGTGGAGGAATGGGGTCGATAGGAGTAATTCCTTTAGGATTAAGATATCAATCTAATGCATCTGCCTAGTAGATTGCTAGGTTGAGAATATTTCCTGGTGATAGGATAGGATAGGATTCCTACTGAATCAGTAATAGTAATTTGTTCAAGGTCAGAGGATCCCATACACTCTCAAAGCAGTATTTTATAACCATGGTGATCAAAGGATGCAGCAATACAAGGAATAGGGGGGCAGCAAAGACAGGCTGCTCTTTAAGGAGTCAAGAGAAGGCAAAGGCCCAAACAAGGGAGCTGCCTCACCATACACAAACAGCTCCAGTGACAGTAACCACAGCCAGTACTAATCAAAAAATAAAAAAATTACAAGGCATGTCTAAAATCAAGTGAGAAAGTCAAATCAGTGGGCTGGGATAAGGGACAAAATTAGGAATGTTTTAAACCAGGCACAGGTGTCCTAGCCAAACAATTTAGGTGAGTGGCAAGGGCCTGAGCATAACAGTGTCCAGTGAGCAGTGGGAAATGCATTCGGGGTCAAGATGCATGGTTTGCTGGGACCTGTGCCTTTCTTTTATCAAACCAAGCAATGATAGAAAAAGTATACAGGGTTTTGGTTTCATCAGCTTTTCTGTCTACACAATGCAATTCACATCACCTCATCTCACTTCTTCCTACTCATGTGATTGAGAAATGTTTCCCAGTGTCACAGAAGTGAAGCATAACAGACTTTGAACTTAAAAGCACCAACATTTTTGTTATATTGCTTAATGAATTGCATTTCTGTTCCTTAATGGATGAGATTATTCCAGTATGAGATTATTATGATAATATCAGCATAATATTAAGATATGAGATCTCACAACTTTTTGTGTTGGAGTCAGCGTTTTGATCAAGAACCAAAAGATTGCTAATCCTGTAGAAGCTTTACATGTGAAAAGAGTAAAGAAAATAATTAATTTCTCTCTTTTTCAATTAAAGGGTGTAATCAAGGGGGAACATGCCAGTTGCCCACTTGAAAGATATAACATTCATGTTTATGATGGCAGGAGAGACATAAAAATCTTCACAATCCTTGGCATATATTCCATGTGGGTCTTGGCACCTGGGACAATGCCATTTCGCCCAGAAAACTGCTGTCTGCTTCAGTGTGGTAACCATGTACACTAGCTAACCAGGGATAAATTTGGAATAAATCTTTACTTCTTTCTCTTAATTAAAAAAAAAAAAATCCTTTAAAAAGAGATAGATTTTTGTTTTGGTCAAATTAAAAACCAAAAATTATATATTCATTCACGGTGTGAATTCTTTGACAAGCATAGAGTTCTAATTGTTAGAGTGGAAAAGTCAACTATTTAAGAAATTTAAAACCCCACTTTTTATTTCAGATTTGAAACATAGTGGTTCTCTGAGCCAGGACACACAAATTTTAGCTTTACCTTCTAGGGTTTGGCATCTTGTGTAACCTGGCAATTAGTTTGGCCTCTACAGTAAAATTCTGGGCCTGAGCTTGATTAAGAGAACATTTATGAATAACATCCTCAGAAAAATTAAGGCCATAGCCAGAACCAGGCCACAGTGGCAGTGAAGTAGGTATGCTCTATGGCTAAGCTGTTCCAGAAAATAGAAGAACCAGGCAGCTCATAACTCTTTACATCGATAGCAATCATCACTCTTCTTTCACAACTTGCTAAGCCCAATTGGAAATTCCTGAAATTTTCATTTCATTTCTTTCTAAGTACATTTGCCAATTTCAGTAGAAAATACCAGACACGGTGGTATATTTATGAATGTGATGCTATTGACATGATGAATGAATTATGGTTTTACATAGGAAGAGAAAGACCAACCTATTTAATCCCCCTAAAAAAAAAAAAATATGGAAATTTAAAAGGCTATTACCCACATCAGGCAAGATTTTGCAGCCCTTACTCCCACTGATATGACTGAGAGAAAAAGAAAACTACCAGCCTTGTAAACATTTCGATCTTTTCAAACTTTGATAACTGTTCACGGCAAATGTTTCTGTCAATTACCAGTGCTCATTTTAATCCTTTGTCAATCTGGCTACTGAGCTGACAGCAGGCGGGTTGAACTGACTTGTTGGTTTATTGAATGGAGTTCTCAGTGTGGCACTCCCCACACTCTGCACCAGTCCTCAAATCAGCGTAAGTGCACAGAGCATCATAGGGGTGCAGATGCCCACCAAATCCACATGCTTAGAAATTCCTGTCCTCTTATATCAGGGGCACGTCTAGAGAGGTAGTAGCAAGGTTGCCACACCCACGCATTAGTTTCCTCTTCCCGTTGGAGGGACCTTTGCTACATCAGAGGTGAGGGAATCCTCAGCTTATTGAATAATAAGCTTTGGTGGCTGTTCTCATGCTGTGCCCTGTACAGCTGGTCCTTTTGGCCTCTGGTCAGAGGTAGAACAGATCTTGATAAAGCCCTCATGGCATTCCAGCTGTTACTATGAAAGGTGGAATGCAGTTGGAGGTACCACAAAGTATTCCATAGCAAACTGTATGGACTAGGATTTAAAGAGGTTGGAGGGTTTAATCTGTTTCAGTATGCTATAACAAGGAAGGGATTCTCAGATTAAGCAAGAGGTGACAGATATCTATGAGGATCCTCTACCATCTAACACTCATAAGGTTCTTTTGTACAGTCAAATGGCCAAAAATATCTCAGAGCCATTCATGAGTTTTTTCAAACTCACCCTTGCCCATATCTTGTCTGACAGAATTGCTTCTCTTCTTCAGGCACTCCATTTTAGACTTCAAAGGATGGTTCTCACAATACTAGTGTCAAGACCCTAGTTACTTCTCGCATTGTCCTGCAATCACGTGCAAGAAGAGTGAGAGGTTATGCTGCACCAAGGGGGGCACATATTTCTGTGCTTGTTAACAAGGCAAAACTTTCTAGAAGAAGATGGAGTTCCCAGTCGTCTAGTAAGCACTTCTGATATGTGGCTCAGTCTTGGTCTTATGTCTAACTCTCTAGTGGCTACCAAAAGAAAGCAAGTGAGATGACTTTGCTGTGCCAAATGAGTCGACAAAGCTAGGGCAGGCTGTATTGGGTGGTGTGTGTCAGAGTTAGGCAATATTTTCAAGCTGTCAAGACAGACATGCTAAGATGCCCTATCCACAGCTCGTTACTAGACTGCTCAACAGCATTTCAAGGAGAAAAACACAACCCTTGTACACTGGAAAAGTGGTTAGGCAGAGTCTCAGCAAAAGATCATTCCAGACCGTCATGAAGTCATAATGTATGTCGAGAGAAAAATGGTTAAGTCCTGCTGTAAATCCTTTATTGTATACAATAGGGTAACAATACCCCTCCCCACACTGTGACATGGCTCTGAGCATCACATTATAAATGTTGCAAACACGGAGAAAATAGTCCAAATGCGAAAACCACGTCTCTATGGCTGAAATTGACACTTTTTCACTCTCATCTGCTAATAAATTTTGGTTCTCACTTAATTCATCATGTTGCTATCTGTGAAGATGTGCTAGGAGAAAACTGTTCTAGGCAGTGTAGTTAAAAGCATGCCATTCTCTTCAGAAGGCGCACATTCTGCACAGTCCATTGAGTCAGCCTGCAAATCATCTAGTTTCATTATTTTCTCCTTTCTGTTTTCAAGACTTTTGTGCAAGTGCTTTAACAAACGTTCTTCCACTTTAGATGAGATTTTCTAATGAAGCAAATACTGTTCTAATTATGTAACACTTTTCAGTAATTATTCTTGTAATCTCTTTCTGCTTATAACCCCAGACTCTAAGGCCATGGTTTTCCACTCTGGTATGACTTGCAATATTCCGTACCAAACAATGGGAGCTATGCCTTCAGGTCTTGAGCTAAAATTCTGAATGCATTTTTCAAATACACTTGGGACATTTGTATGCCTGACAATAAAAATCAGTGTAAACAGTTTTCTGTGAAGCTCCCAAAACTCATACTGGGTTTATATACACATATACATGCACCAAAAATATTTAATTTAGAATGCTTTTTTTCCCCCCACAAAGTTCTTTTATTATGAAGAACTAGCTTCTTCAGAGCAGATGTCTGAGTTCAAAGATATTAGGTGCATCAGTTGTTGCCACCTATATATACTAAAGCATCTCTGAGTACAACTCTGGTGTTGTAAATGAAATGAAAAATTTAGTCTCTTTACTGTCAAGACCAGTCACTAATGTTTCACACACAAGCTGTGTTTACCAAGATTTCCTTCCAACCAGCGCTGATTATGACTCCTCATCAAAATATAAGTTGCTGTGTTTTGAATGCTGAGCATTCAAAACACAACAAGAATATGAAGATTTTTTAAAGGTAGAATTGCTTAGAATTTACCAGGTTGCAAAGTTTATCGTTAATCTTAATTTCATTTTGATTTTTGAAAATGTTTTAATCAAAAATTAAATTTTGAAATATCAAGTGATTTCAACAGAAAGTGTTTGAATTAGTACAAAATTATTTTCAAGAGGGTGAACTGTGACAAATAAAGTATCTCCCTTGCTTTTTTGTTGTAATCCTTGATGGAAAGTGCTTTGCTCTCTGAAGAAGACTCTGCAATGTCAGACACTCAGCAGCAACTCCTGTTGAGAGGAGTTAGGCAAGAATGCTACTTCCATCATCATCTGGGTTTTTTTGTTTTGTTTTTTTGTATGTAACTATGTATATGAGTACATATTTAATTTTCTTTTAAAAAAATAGCTTGAAAAAATTAATTCTAAAGAGTCAAATAGAAAAAGCAGTAACATTGATGTCCAAACATACTGTTAAAAGAATATTTTGGAGATAACTGCTTTTCAGCCAGGCTTGCAATTTAGGATTCTGGTTTAAAATTGTTAACCCCCAATATCAGCAACAGTGGCATGGTACTTTGCAACACATTCATATGTTTATTTGCTTATAAACCACACCCTAACCTTTTTTGTATATTGAAGGTTAATAATAATTATAAAACACTTTGAAACTCAAATAAAGGTGGATTAATAAATCATAACTCACTATTTTCTAAACTTTGAGAGCAGTGCATAGAATATTATTCTTATTAATAATTATAATAATAATTTGTTTTTCAGTTAAGATGACATCTTAACTGAAATGAAGATTTGTCACTTAAATGCTTGGAGGACAATCCAATTCTGTAAAAATTGTTTCTTGTGGTACTGTACAAGACTTACTTGCCCTTCTTGGATTAAAAGCACACAATTATGCAGTTACTCAGGTCCAGTACAATTCAGGATGTTGCTGACAGTAAATAAACATAACTACTTTTAGCTATGCCTTCTCATCTGAAAGGTACATACTCTACAACCTGATCTAGTGGAAGATGTCTCTCTCCACAGCAGTGAGATTTTACTAGATGGTCTTTAAATGTCCCTTCCAACCCAAACCATTCTATGATTGTATGCCTACATGGACACAGCTCTTGATCTTGAGTCGCACTTTAGCATGGTTGCAATAATGTGTACAAAACTCACTCAGACGGCTGACAAAGATCTAGTATTAAGAATCCAATTCCCCTGTCTGATATCTTCACAGTAAATCTTTGTAAGTATTTTTTTTAAGTAGAAGGATAAAAAAATTACCATACAAAGGGACTACTATTTATTATCATTCCACCTGTTTGCCCACATCCAAAATACTGCACCTAGATTTGTCCCTACATATCCCTATGTCCTCAAACAAGTGAGATCATTATAAACTTGAGCAGGTCCAGTTGAAGGCCATCAAGATAGTCATGGAACTGAGACCCATCAACTGTGGAGAGAAGCTGAGGGAGCATGGCTTGGTCCTTTTTTATGTCTCTTGAATTTTGAACAATACCAAAATTTCTCTATTAAAAGAAAAAAAAAGTGAGAAAATGGCAAGTGAACCCAAGACTATGAGTGAAATATTTTTGAAATATTTTACTGTGAAATTCAGTATAACTCTAAAATCCTCTGGGAAAGACAGTTCATTCTAGGTGAATTTAATCATGTTAAGGTCATCTTAAATATTTGCAAACCCTGTGCCATGAAGTTCTGGAAAGAAGAAATAAAATTCTCTAAAATGAGTCCATCAACAAGTGGCAAAGAGGAAGAGCAGCCACTGAGAACACGATTTTCAGATAAGGTTTCTGCCTGGAAGAACTTTGGGGTTACAAAAAATAGAATTGCTTGGGTGATAAAATTGGAAAGGAGAGCTTCTCCAGCCTCTCTCTTTTATTACTTTAACAAAAATTTGTGGAGTTTTTTTGGGTTTGGGTTTTTTTTTTTCTTAATAAGGAGTAGCCAAGTGGCTTGCGAAACCTATAACATATTTATTTATTAAGGTGAGAACTTCAATTCTAGGCTGCAAAGTCACACATATAAGATCTGGTAAGAGACAAACTTCAATACATAGCCTATATTCATCATTTCTTGTCTATGCCCATCAGCACGCAATCTTCTCTAATGTGGAAGTGCCTAACTCTTCTCATTCAGCCTTGTGAAGGCCTACGTGGCTAATGGAAACGCCCATGTCTCCCTTTCGGAGTCAAGGTACTACAACTTAGATACTTTGTTCTTCATTGGATCTAGGTCTTTCATGCTCTCTTGATTGTAAGAATATCCCTGGTTTAGTTGAGATAGAAGTTTTACAGGTACTGTAGCTGAAATGGCATAAATCAATGCATGGAGGTGCATCACCTCTTCCAGGGTTCTTAGAACCTGCTACAGTAAATGAAGCTGGGCATGCAAGTTAGTCTTTGCACCGATATGTTGTAAGGTAGTAGTGGAGGCATCTGCCATGAGTAGATCTGTTTTCAGTCTTCACTAAGCTCCTTTTGCATCAATACAGTAGAATAAGAGGCAATGAAAACTGCCCTAAAGAGAGGGCTCAAATTGCTCTCTTTTTGCTAGGAAATTTTTCATTAGCCAATAGCTGTCACTGTAGACCTGTACCATCCACTTATTGCAAGAGTATCAGGTGGCTCCTCCTCTCTGGATAAGTGTGCTGGATTAAGACAGACGGTGTCTCCCCTTTTTCTTTCTCAGTTCATACATAAGAGTTGCTAAAGAGTGCAGCTCTTAACCACAGAGTCAAAAATAGTAGCTGAGGGTACAGGCTAGAACGGCTACACCCATACTCAAAGAGCAGGGCAGGGTGGGGGTTAGAAGCAGGTCTTAAGCAAGCTTCACAAAAAGTCCTGTTTCTCGTCTTCCAGAAGATATGGTTACAGAATGCAAATAGTCATCATCACCAAATCCCTTCAGAACATGTTTCTCTTGAGAACTCTCCTAATATAGAACCATAGAATCACAGAATGGTCTGGGTTAGAAGGGACCCCAAGGATCATGGAGTTCCAACCCCCTGCCACAGGCAGGGCCACCAACCTCTAGGCATGATCTAGACAAGTTTGCCCAGGGCCCCATCCAACCTGGCCTTGAATGCCTCCAGGGACGGGGCATCCACCACATCTCTGGGCAGCCCATTCCAGCACCTCACCACCCTCTTTGTAAAGAACTTCCCCCTAATATCTAACCTAAACCTTCCCTCCTTTAGCTTCATTAATCCATTCCCCTCGCTCTGACATTGTCTACCCTTTTAAAAAGTTGATTAGAGCACATTTCTGATACATATCTTTCCCCTGATCACTTCACTAGAACGTTTTTGAAAGGCAAAGACCCAAAGGGAATCTACCCACTGACTTGATCCAATCCTGTGGCTTAGCTCCAGTCACACCTTTACACAGTTTCAGTCCTCGGCTCCTTGTCTTTGCAAGGGCCTCAGGCACTGGTGGCAATTCAGTCTGTCCTTGCTTCCACTTGCAGTATTGAAACTGCTCTCTAGGGAACGGAAACTTCCCAACTCACGCGGCTAGGTTTGGTATGGAGGGATTTGGGTGACAATAAGAACACTATGCAGATGATTCAGTGATCTCTTGAGGCTTTTAAATTTTCTAAATGTGTGAAAAGCTATTCAGATTTATCCAGCTCTCCAACCCCAAAATGATAGCACTAACTGCTGTATCAATAAATAATAGTGATAGGGTTGTTATTCATATATATAGATGTGTAAACCTTGTTTACATCTTGCCTAATTCTTTGTTTCAAGCACATCCTGTAGCAATGTAGAATTATATGTTCTGCTAAAAGAGTTTACTTTCACTACATTTAAGTGACTCACTTTTTAACTTTCCTGAATGTGACAATTCTCCCTTTTCAGAGCATCTGTGATACTGTATACTCTTTCCTTGTCCCTTGTTACTTACTTCTTCTCTAAAATGAAAAAAATAATCTCTTTTTCACTAATTTTCCAAACTTGGAAACTGATATCTTTGCTGAAGCAAAACTGATTATAGATAAGACAACATATGATATGATATGATATGATATGTTTCTGTATTGTTTATCTCAAGTGTCCTCAGGTTGCCCAGCTCTGTTGTCTAACAATACTTTCTTGTTTTGGAGGGGGTGGTACAGGGGGAAAACAGCAAATCCCAAGTATTTCACATGTAGTCATTTAAAACCAGAGCAAAGCAGATGGAATATTTCAATAGCCCTAATCATTATGCTTCTGTGTCAGAACTTTTGTTTTGTCTTTCATGGGGTGCACCCATGGCTTTAGTGTCCCAAACCATCAGCTCGCAAACCCATGAAAAATGTGAAACATTGCTTTCTAAAATTTATGTTTCTTTGCTTGCAGAGAAACTTTTATTCCCCAGCTTCAATCAGAATCTGAAGATGCTTCCACCCTTACTGCATGCTGCTTCCCCTCCAGAAGATAGCATTATAGAAAAAAATATCCTAGTATTCTTAATATGAGGTTTCTTTGAGACTTAAAAGATGATTCTCAAGAGAGCAAAGTGACTTTTAAATAGGTGTAGTTAGGGAGGGGCAGAGGAGGCAAAAAGAGATTTTACCTTCTCCAACATGTCTCTAATTTGCTTTCTTCAAGACCTCTCTAATTTACTAGGGTGATTTGAAGTGTCTTCAGCATACAGTTGAATTTAGACTATATGTAACATAAGGCTGGAAAACTGTACAAGTAAAATTGAAATCTTTGTTTTATTACTTTTCCCTATATATTTGGGGTTGGGGGGGGGGGATCGGCACCCCCTTGGCTAATTACATTAGAGGTCATTAAGGGATGGATGGAAGAGGATGGACCTGGATTCAGTTTCTTCCTTTAACATGAACTTCCGCTGAGTCCTTGGTTAAGGCTTGTGATCAGAATTTCTCAGATGTACATAAGTAATTAAATACTCCTGAAAACCACAGAAACCGGATACTTTGCTAGGGTTCTTCGTCTCTTCACTTGACAAACAGAAATAACATTACTTTCTTACTTCGTACATTACAAAGAAGCTCCTCACCATAAGAAGGACATGAAGGTCCTGGAGCGAGTCCAGAGAAGGGCAACCAGGCTGGTGAAGGGGCTGGAGGGAAAATCATATGAGGAGCAGCTGAGGGAGATGGGGGTGTTTAGCCTGGAGAAGAGGAGGCTGAGGGGATACCTTATCACCACCTACAACTACCTGAAGGGAGGTTGTAGAGAGGTGGGCGATGGTCTCTTCAGCCAGGTGACAGAAGATAGGACAAGGGGGAATGGCACAAAGCTGTGCTAGGGCAGGTTTAAATTGGACATTAGAAAAAAAATTTTTACTGAAAAAGTTGTTGGGGCCTGGAAAAGGCTGCCCAGGGAGGGGGTTGAGTCACCTTCCCTGGATGTGTTTAAAAAAGGGTAGAGGATGTACTTAGGGATATGGTTTAGCTTAGGATGAGATTGGTTGGACTTGATGATTTTGAAGGTCTTTTCCAACCTTGTGATTCTGTGAAATAAGGTTTGTAGAAAACACATAAAAGAGGATTAAGAGCTTGGAACCTGCAATTAAGCAGAAAAAGGAATGGAAGCTCCTACACATGTACCTATATGATCACCCTGGCAGCCACATCAGAAGACTCAGAGATACTTGCCTTCACAGGCAAGTAATTTGAGTTAAGTGAATCTTAGGTGAAAATGAAACCTGTTGGCTCTGCAGAGTTGATTCGCCAGTGCATCTCTCAATCACTCTATGCTTTTAACTGATTTGCTACTGCTCTTGTAGGCTTATGTGATGGAGTTAATCATTAGGCTGATTTACTAAAGAAATCATGTTTCTGTGAACATATGGTCCATCCATTCTTCCTAATATCTTTTGAACACACTGGTCTGTTTCAGCTCAGTTTGGCAGTGGGGTGCTGGGTAAAGAAAGAAGATTCAGCTTAGTGCTTTTATCAAGCAAAAGGCAATTAAAAATATGTTCCTATTCACCTGAAAAAGTAATAACCAATGAAGCAGGCACCACATGCATTGCCCTAAAACAGCTGGGACCATTGGCCCAGCTAACTACTAAGGCATATGGCATGGCACTGTGGAGAGGGGAAGGAGAGGAGATGCTGTGGATGTGATAAGGATGGTGGGAATGGGGAATATCAGAACAGGGAATGAATCCGTAGGAAATCAGGCATCCAGAGCTGCTGTTCTCATTTTGTGTGTGTTCCTTTCTCTTGTCTTTGTGCTATCAAAATTTCTTTCTGTGAGGTCAAGGGCAAAGAGAAAGAAAAGCATAGCAGATGCCAACTTGGAACTTATAAAAGAGGGAAGCAGAGCCAAGACTGGCACCTGTGGCAGTGAAGGTCCTGAGCAGAAAGCAAGCAGCTGCCCTGCAAGCATGTGAGCTACAGGTCTGTCTGTGTGGGAATGGGAGAGACAATACAGTCACAAGCCTCCTATTTACTTTGTGGGCCTTAATAGCTCCTCTGTCTATTTGGGGCCCTCCGAAAAGCAGCCAATATTATCTATACAGTCCATTTTTTCCTCAGGGGTGAAGTAAGGACAGACTTTCAGTCAGACCTTACCACGTTTCCCAGCTTTTGTGGGTTTCAGTCAGCCCCTTGTAGTTTAGTGGAAATTTTTTTTTCTTTTTAAAATTTTTGCTGTGGTTTGAATACTTAAGGAATATACTCTAACGTACCATTGTAATTTCAATTGGTTTGCATGTTAGCCTGATTATATAAACCCCTTGTTTTTGCCTTCCAAATGCAAGGAAGTCTTTTAGACAGCATGTTAGACATTCACCCTCTCGATCTGATTTGTAGCCGTAGGGAGGGAGGGAGAAAAAAAAAAGCTATTGTATGAAGAAATAAGAGATTCTCAGTGACATGTGGTGATGCATGTCACATTATTGGAAGGGAGCAACGGGACCCCTGGTCTGAAACTTGTGAATATCCTTGGATACACTTGAGAGCCCCTTTCGCACCCTTTGTTCATGCAGGAGCCTGCAGCTACAGCCTCTGCACTGGAGGCTCTGGGATTCGTGGGGCAGTTCAGCCAGGATATTTTTGAATACCTAACATTTCATGCCAGCTGTTATATCTATCTGTGAAAAGCACCAGTAGGCTCCTCAAATGGTGTTTGCTGCCTTCTGGTGTTAGCATGTTGATGCAGCTTGACAATGCAATTGTGCCTCTGCTTGTGTTCAGCACACGTGGGGCCATTGCAGTGGAGATGCTCACTGGCCTGATGGTACAAATATTCTTGGATGCAGGATGTACCCTTGCAGCACTGGGACTCCCACGTGAGTGTGTGCAGCTCTAGCTGCTTCCGTGGCTTTGGACCAAGTAGAGGGTCTTGCCCAGAAATACCACCTTTCCTACTCCTTTCCCTAGCTGTGGTGACACACAAAATACCATTTTAATGTCTTGGGGGTTTTTACTTTAGGAAGAAACACTTCTCAGGATCCCATTTCTTTACAAAATGAAACAATCATTTTTACATTATACTGACATATTTCACTGTGGGAACTACATGAGAAAAAGCTCTGCCAAATATATTCTGCATTTTCTTCTTTTTTAACATACGTTGTCTTGAATTAGTGAGAGGTCTCCTATGCCCAAACATGATTAAAAACCATATAAGTTAAGTCTTTTTGAGTTGAGTGCATGTTATAAAAGCCGCTGTGAGTCAATGGCAATTTTACAGTCTTAGTTTTGTGTGGTCCTTGTTTGGAGAGTATTAGGCATAAAGTTGTCATACTGGAGCTCTAATGGGTGCACTCAGTAGGTGTGATTTATGGGACTTTTTGCCTTGTGAGAATGAAGTCATGTAGTGTATCAGGGTTGCCTGGCAAATGAAGCAATTAAATTTTGTCATCTTTCTTCCAAAGGTGTCCTGAGTGAGGGTAAGAGCAAGCATTGGGGAATGTAAAATGGGGGGTGGGAGAGAGAGGTGATTAGGTTCCATCTGTTGATGAATGTTTACAACACTTCTTCTAAAGTCTTTAATTGAATTTCATTTGCTGAAGCTTAGTGCCACATCTGGAGGCACACAGCACATCTTTTACTTGCCAGTTCTATTTATATGCCTGTGAAGTAGATCATTGTAATGAATACAGATGGGCAATAACTACAAAGTTATTGCATAATTTTTCAAAATTTTATGATTGCCTTTCCTATTTCCTTTTAGAATAATGGCTCCACTGTACAGCCTGCAGACCGTTCACTATATCTTTCGTACATTTTACCACTTCAGCAGATTTTAATTTATTGGAGACACACTAGAAGTGGTAGGTAAACAATCTACAGAAAGAATCCGATTTATAAGACAAGGAAGACTTGAACCAGTATTAAGTTGCTTTGGAGATCACTTGGTGAATGCAAGTATATATGATTTTTCATCTTTCTGACTTGGCAGCAAAGGGCAGTGAGTGTGTGTGTGGGGAGGAAGTCAACTGAAAGCCACCCACCGCCAGCTTTACAGAATATAGAACAGGTTTGTAATAGGATGTCTAGTCGGATGGAAAGTGTTTTTGTACAATTTGCAGGTTTAAACCTGCCTTGGAAAGTTTCAGACCTGCTACAAGAGATCCAATTCTCTTTCACAGGGAAGGAGAAGGCTTGTTTTTGCCACCCTGGTGCTAGCTGGAATAGTCTTGACCTGTGACTGTCATTCTGATTTCCTCCCCCCCAGTCCAATCCATTCTCCTTCCACTTCTGAAATAAAGAAGTGGAAAAACTTTTTCCTGAGCTGTGATTATAAGTAAATTGACTTCTGAGAGTATGCTCCATCTCTCATTTAAGTCAATGTAAGTCTTGAGTTGATAAAATGAGTATTGGATGTGTCCCTAAAACAACTGAGTTTAAATCCTGGCCACACTGAAGCTGATGGCAAAGAGAAATTGGGATTTCACCCCAGCGTCTATGCATCATCTGCTGTATTGGCAAAGATTATCAAAAAGCCTGCTTCCCCTTGAAGGCAAAGCTAAGTGCCTTTGAACCACATGCAGCTTTTCTTAGTCTCACTTCTGAAACCAGTCCCAACTCAAGTCTGCAATCCTTAGGACCACCAATAATGAACTGTATGAGTGCCAGTTAAGCTGGTCTTTGAACCCTGTTTTGGGACTGGCTTATGATTACATAACTGACTCTTAAAACCAAAGAACTTTGACCTAAATATTCAGAATGTATTGCATTTTGGGAGCCCAGCTAGAAATCTGTCAGGGACACTTGATTTTCAGAAGGGTCCTTGAATCAGAGTCTATTTACTTCTCAAATTGCTCCATGGTATATAATGAAAAGTTTGGATACCTCAGGCATATTTGATAACTGAAACATCCCTTCATTTATCAATTCTTTAAACGATCCTTCATTGAATGCTTACACCATATAAGTACGCTTTTGGGTTGAATCCCCATTCATCTTTCTTGCCTGATCCTTCTAAATAAAGCTATCAGGACAGATAACTGATCACAGTGGCAAAAGTGGTTCTGTAAGCTGGTTTTGCCAGCATGGAGAACACTGTATCCCCATCCAGCAATAATGGATTTTTGTCATTGTTGCTTGCTTTTATTCAAACCTGGGATACAAAAGATCATTACTCACTGGGGGTTTTTTCCATCATTCTGTGGTATTTCATTTATTATCTACTATTATAATAAAATTGACCCTTGCTACCCACTCTGAATAAAGGGCATCTGTTGTGTTTTGTTCGCCTTTCCCTGAGGCATAAGGACTCTGACTTTGCTAGTTGAATTGTCTCAAGAAACCACAGGCACATACTGAATTGTGTGCCAGCAACTTCATAATACTATTGTGAAGAGAGCTAAAGTGGGATTTTTTAATGTACTCTTTTTCATCCTGATCAACAGATTAAAATTGGAAGGAGAACTGAAATCAGAAGTTTCATGGCCTCTCTGCAGCCTCACATCCTCTGACTGGAATCCTTCAGCTTGAGCCTGAATCATGAGTAGGGCAGAGGCAGATAAATCTGTCTAACCTTTGCCCCTGCTCCAAACACCAAAACCCATATTATCAGTACTTCACATCATAGGTTTCCCTTTGACAAGCAGACAACCAGTTCCTTCACTTGAGGTCACAAGCATTTTAGATTGCCGATATCAAAAGATTTTACTCTTGCTTTTCCCTCTTTCTATATTTTTTTTAATACTTTGGCATAGTCAGTTCTTTCACCATATGGAACCACTTCTACCTCCTTATCCCCTGTACACACTTTCCCACTCGACATGATGACATGTGACCACTCAACTCATAAACAGGAGTTAGGGAAACAGAGGTTAAACCACGGGCACCAAAAGTGGTTTTGAGTATGCAAATGTGGAAAAAGTGGGATAATCCACAAGCATGTGGTTTGTTACCATCTGCCTCATGCTCTGAATGTATAAGTACATTCACCCAGCATTTACAATTGCAGGGATACAACGTTTTTTTTTCCTCCTAAAATACTGTGCATTTTGGCTTGAAAAGCATGCTAGCTTCCCTTCCCGTGGTGAGATTACAGGTGCTGCACGCTGCTATTATGGTTGATCTTTTTCAGTAAAGATCCCACACAGGCCAGGATACTAAACACGCAACTCGGCTTGATCCTGATGGATTGTCTGTAATCCCACATCCGTCTTCTTCCTCCTGCAGCCCCATCTAGTGGTTCACTACATCGGTACATCAGCCATATCTCCCACCTACATACATATATGAATGAGAAATGTGTAAACAAAGGCATAAAGGATCACCAAATCACAAAATGTTAGAGGTTGAAAGGGACCTCTGGAGATCATCTAGTCAACACCGCCTGCTAGAGCAGGCTGCACAGGACAGCATCCAGGTGGGTTTTGAATGTCTCCAGAGATGCAGTCTTTACAACCTCTCTGGGCAGCCTGTTCCAGTGCTCTGACACCCTCACAGTAAAGAAGTTCCTTCTCATGTTTAGGTGGAACTTCCTATATTCAAGTTCATGCCCATTGCTTCTTGTCCTGTCACTGGGCACCACTGAAAAAGAGACTGACCACATCCCCCTGACAGCCGCCCCTCAAGTATTTATAAGTATTGATAAGATTCCCCCCTCAGCCTTCTCTTCTCTGGGCTAAAAATTTCCAAGTCCCTCCACCTCTCTTCGTAAGAGAGATGTTCTGGTCATCTAATCATCTTTCTAGCCCTTTTTTGTATCCTCTCCAGTAGCTCCTCATCCTTCTTGAACCGGAGTGCACAGAACTGCACACAATATTCCAGATGAGGCCTCACCAGAGCAGAGTAGAGAGGGAAGGTAACCTCCCTCAACCTGCTGGCCACACTTTGCTTATACGTATGTATAGAAACACACATTAGCAAATGCATATGTTCACCCACATGCATATAGCATGGGACAGATTTCAAAAGGTTTTAGCATCGCTTGGGAATTACTTAGGTTACTGGCAGCTGCCATGCAGCAGCAGGGAAGGTTATAGGTGAGGCAGTGTAGTCTATAAGGTACATGGAAAATGCCATCCCCTGGGTACGCATACTGGGCACAACTCAGGCTGCTAGGGAAATGCTGTTGCCAGCCAGGGCTTTGTCTCAGAGGTGGAAGCTCAAGGGCTGTCCACAGCAGTGCTGCACAACCTTGCCTCAGAAAGGAGCAGAATTTTCAGAAAGGTCGTGTCCAGTAGATCATGAGTGGCTCCAGTGTGTCACATGGATTATGTATCTCTTAAAAGGAGTGAAAGTTAATATGCATCAAAATGGTATAATGCTTACCAACAGGGGAGAAGAGGGACAGAATGTAGAGGTAGCTTTTGCACTTGGACTTTGCTGTAAATGTCCATCCCACAGATGA
This sequence comes from Hypotaenidia okinawae, assembly GCA_027925045.1. NCBI lineage: Eukaryota > Metazoa > Chordata > Aves > Gruiformes > Rallidae > Hypotaenidia > Hypotaenidia okinawae. The sequence goes on from BSDF01000001.1 coordinate 81,753,119, forward strand.
ACACTCAGAGCTAAACCATTGTTTCTTAACTTTTCCTGTTCTTTTATTCTTCTGTTAATTTAGAATTTTCATTGAGAATATCCTTAAGGTGATTAAACAAAATAAGAAGACTGGCTAAGGTGGTGGGAGAATACAGGAAATAACAGTGCATCTGATGGCAGATGTGGTGTCTAAGGCAGGACTCAAAAACAAATAATGAAACACAGGTCTTATGAGAAGCTGGTGAAGCAGCCTGGCTACCAAAGTCCTGATTTTGGAAAGCAATGTTTAGTGACTCTTTCTGAAGAGTCAGTCTTTAGCTTTGGACTTTGCTTCCTTTGACTGGGACTCACTGGCCAACCCGGGCAGTTCTGGGGACATCTTTCAGCATCAGCCCTCAGTGCCTTGGCTTCTGGTTCTCAGTCTCTATATCAGCTGAGGCACTTCACCATGGCCACTTACTAGGAAGGAGGGATTAATTGGAAGCAGGAAGGGAAAGGCAGTGTGAGGCACCTGAAGCAGGTAGAGCCATTTCAGAAAAACACTAGACCCAAAAATTTGCAGAAGCACAGACCTGGCTTAAATGCCTGACATTTGTGAAATCTAGCACCAGAGGCATTATCAACAGTGTCTGGGCAAAGCAGAATCAGATCTGTAATTAACTACAGAGGCTGCACTTAGCCAAGAACTGCTCCAGGGTCTGGGGAACATATGACACAAGGCCATGTTAGCAGCGCGGTCCAGGGAATCTCTGCTCCTGCGGCCACACTTCTGTCATGTGGGTCACACACTACACAGTTCTGGACCTGCTGTTCAAATTTTCACATGATTTCATCATAACTCCGTGAGGTAACTATGTCTTTTCACAGTACAAAGGTCTAATGAAGCAGGAGCTGGTGAGCTGAAATTTGTAGATTTGGGTCTCAGGTCTACTGCTGACAGACTTCATCCAGGTCATTTTGCCCTCTGTGTCGTAGTCTCCCAGCTGCAGAAAACAGCGTTCATAATATTTAACTACCTCATGGTACTAAATTGCAGCTTAATTAATGGTTTGCAAAGCACTTTGAAATGCTCACTTGAAATAGGGGAAGGATAATTAACATCACGTATTTATTTAGTGAGCTTTCCTTGCCAGGCACAATCTTACTGAAATTCCCCTTGCAATAACTGTTTGCACTGCTCTAGGAAAAACAAAGCGGTTCAGCCAGTATGTTTTCTGTGGGGAGACTTTTTGCTGCATGAATCAGATGGTTGAAACTTGAAGAGAGCTGCTGCCAAAATGAGGGGCAGACATATTCCTGAAAGGGCGGGGTGGGGGAGGTAGGATGAACAGATGTACAAGTGTTCTTGTTCCCTCAGAGGTGTGTGCATTGTACCAGGAACCTTAATAACACAACTAAAAGGCTGTTCACCTCTGAGCTTGGCCATAACAGGCCCCTGCTATTCTCTGGGACTGCTGCTTGTCTTTCTTCTGTAGGACTGTTCCTTGTATCTCATGGGTGAACACAGGCATCAGCTAGACAGAAAAATCTTCAGAGCTGACTTGTTTCTAAAAGATTTCATGCCTTGCATTCACTGTGCTTTCTAAATTCTTCCATATATGAAACAATGGCTTCAAGACCAGGACAGGAAAAATCATATTGCCCTCCTGATGCCTCATCTTTTTTCACTTCCTTGCCCCTGAGGTGAGATTGGGAGAAAACACTCAAACAGTTCCTACAAACTTTCCCTGGTGTTATAAGTGAGAAATGGGAGGTTCAAAGCAAAGGAAACCTGATGCCTAAACAAAGCAGGCTTTGCCTAGCTAGTCTGTACAATAACAAACACTAAAGATTGCTCTTGAAGCATATTGTGGAATCCTGCCTCCTAATGGGGATAGAGGCTTAGGATAAACCGTAACTGTATTTCACCATTTGTCTGGATTCAGGAACTCCATTCCATAGGTCAGGCCTTGAAGAAAGGTAAAGAGGAAAATAAGGTCATTGACCTCTGTCTGCTGATAATTTTGTGTGACTCTCTTGAATATAACACATCACTGAAGAAAAGCAGGTATTGAACCAGCTGCTTAGACGTTTTCGGATGAACTAAGTGATGATTTTTGTTTGCTCATATCAGCATTGCTAACCCGAAACTCATAAAATGTGAGTCAGCACCCTAAAAATAAGGAAATTAGTTTAAAAATCGTAACATCTCTTAAATAAATAAATAAATAGAACTCAAGTTTTATTTTCCCTCCCAATGACCTTCTGATTTTTAAGTTTTTAGATCTCCTTTTCAAGCTTTCCTCTATAATCACACAGGTTAGAAAGATGTTTTTTGGTGGTCGGGAATATTATTTTTTTCCAGTGAAAGCAGAAATTATAACTTAGTCACGTGCCTTTGTCACCTGAAGCTGTAAAAGCATGAAATATAGAAAGACTCCAAACAAAATTAGTGAAGCTGTCAAAGCTACAACATCTGCCTGTTGCACCCTGCACTGCAGTTCTCAAACTTGCCTTTGATCCAGCACCCTGGGTGAGAGCTCACAAGGGCAAAGACACTTTGGTGCAGGGACAGAGGAATGTGGAGCAGAACAAGAACCCACATCTCAGACCCACCTTCTCAACCACTGACCTACTTATAAAGCACCAGCTCCCACCCTCCTTCACAGCAGGTCGTGCCTTAACTCCAGGATCAGCTTTGATGAGATCAAAGAAGCTGCCTGCAGAATAAGTTATTAATCTGGGTAAGGCTGGAGCAGATCTCAGGTTGCCTCTGAATTCAAGCACAATTTAGCCAATAAGGTAAGGCTTGTCCCTTTCTTTGACTTAAGCCTAACACAATGCAGAAGTGCCCTCTAATGTTGTTCATGAAATAGAAGGCCTGCATGTTCAAGCAAAGCTCCTGATAGCTGCAGGTGTATTTTTCTTGGGAAGCTAAATTGCTAGAGAAACAAAAGTTTTGGTTAGTTTAATTTGGCAAGACACAAATGCCGTCCTAGGGGAAGACTTTATTTAGAAACTTTATTTTTCCCCTGTTAACTTAGATATTTTGTTGGAAAAAAAAGTTTAAAGGTTCAAAAGTTCACAAGAGACTGTTTTATTTTGTATTAAAAAAAAAAAATCCCAGTTGAGCAGGACACTCTATAGATCAATTTGTTGTTACAGGACATGTTGAACCCCAAAGTGACATTTCATTAGTTTTTCTGCTACAGTTTTAAATCTTTTTCTATACAATTAATTTGCCTGATATAAGAGTCTATAGCCCCAGTGCAAAAGGAAAAGGGGACTGCTTGTGTCTAACAAAAAATCTGGCTTTCCTAGCATAAGGTATGTAACACTTATGTCTACCAGCCATTCTTTTTTCCTTAGTGAAACAAGGTTTAATAGTTTTAATTGCTGACATATCCTTACTCTAATTAAGAAATGCTCTTCACTATTGGAAGCCTGATCATGTCATGAATGAATCTTCTCCAAAGACAAGAATGTTCAGCCAACCTCAAAGTCGGTGACAGCTGACACTTGAAATCAGGAGACAAAAATAGTACGCAGTCTTCATGTGTGCTCAGTGGGCAATGTGTCTGCAGGCTGGTTTAGGTGGGGGAAATACCAAGGTCATTGTGGAGTGAATATTAATCTGACTTATTTCCACACGACCTGAGTGGAAAAGCAAAACAATTGTTTCGGGTAGAGCCTTTTAATATTACACTGAAACCAGGATTCCCCTACCAAACACAGTACATCCCATTTCTAGGTGTTTTGGCTTTAGGAATACTGCAACACAGGCTTTGATAAATAAGAGAAGGCCTAGAAAAGGCAAAAATAAGGTTCAAGAAGAGAGAAGCTGTAAAGGAACCATAACCATCTATGTGGGACGGACCTAAAAAAAAGAAAGAGCCTGGAGAAAAGATGCAAGAACATAACACAGGATATTTAGCAAAGCGCTACAAGTAAAGCTCACCACTTGGGATTGGGTAGATACTGCTCTGTGTACTGCTTATGCCGGCTAGGATGAGACAATATTTGAACTTGCTCTCCCTGGCCTCCCGATGTTTATAGCACAGAAAATGTAAGGAAAACTAAACCTCTGTATAAAAATGCCATGAATACTTTGAAGGGCACTTATGTGAAGTGCAGGGTAGGACTTCTGGCTCATTGCACAAATGGCAGGACACATCTGTGCCTCTTTCTCTAATCAAACCAGGCAAACATTATCAGGAGGGGTGAATGTCATGGGGTGTATGGGAAGCTGCTTACTTGTAACTTGGGAAAGCCTGGAGCTATCTCACAGAGAGCCTTAACCTTGGGCGGGCAGCTACAAGGTATTACTGTGGGTGGTTTCTTCGTTTATATTTCCTCAGAGAATCCTCAGACACTTCAAGCAGCTACAGCCAGATTAGATGACCGGTCAGCCTTTTCAATTCCCACTGTATAGCAGGTGAAACAATAAAAAAGTATTGAGTAAGGAACATTAATCTGTATTCAGAGCTTTTTTGATGAATTATAAATAAATATATCTGGTTCATTCCTTTGAATCCTACCCGCTCGTGTTTAGCTATGTGTTTTTAGTGGCAACACAATCTCCATGAGCTGTAGGCCCAACGAAATCATGAGCTATTTTTAAAAAAATAAAAATAATCTGAGCTGGGATTTAAAATGGGTGTGGTGGAATGGCGAGGGTGAAAAGTTTGACGGCGTATCAATAGGCAGTTGGGACCTCCTGGCAATCGCTTCACTTCCTCTTCAGTGAATACAAGTTTTTCACAGAGGTGCATTTTAGCTGCCACAGTTTTGCAGCTTCTCGTTTCAGCCCTAGTTCATGCAGAGAAATGAAAAACCATCACATGCTACCTCTCATTCTCTGAACAAACTTTTTCTTTCAGGCACTTTGGCTGAAACAGAATGCCACATATTTTAAATTTAAAATTGAAGCATTCCCTTCAGCAGTATGTTTAACTCCTTGTGAGAGAGCATAAGCAATAGGAGATGTACCTTCAGGAAGGCAGGAGGGGAGCATGGTAGGGTAGATAGGAAAGGGGATAGAGGATCCAGGCAAGCTGTCCATCTGATGATGAGGAGAGAATAAGAATCATGAAATGAAGCTTAGACAAAAAAGTAATCTCAAAGGATAGATGGTCATCTTCATCCCCTGTTTTTGTTGAACTCCATCGGATAAAGGTAAGAATAAGTGGGTTTAGCAAACTAGAGTAGCCATTCATTGCTTTGATTATGGTAATTTATGAACAAGATTATGACCCCCTGGATATTACATTGATGTGAAAAACTTACAAATCAGTAAGTTCAGTAAAAATGTAGGTTTTGGTACTTTATTTCCTTGCTGTCTGTCCTCCCTCTCCCTTTCTCATTTTTACTTCTGGTTTTTCACTTGAGCCACATTTGTGAGGACACATTTGCCATACCTAGGCATGGCAAAGTACAAAACAGAGGCCGGAATAGTGACTGATAGAAGGATGACATTTTTTGAGTGAGAAAGCTAGAATTAATTGTTCATTTCAACTTCATTGTTGTGGGGAAGTATCTTATCCTCATTATGAAACATTCCTAATAAGTGCAGTACTTTTGTGTTGGCTGGTGTTGGTATCACTGAAGACCAATGCTGTTAATTAAAACACTTTGGTTATTTTTTGGTGAATTGGGCATAATTAGAGTTTTAGGAAAAAAGCAATAGTGGTTCCAGGCAGCTATTTTTCCTGAATTCCCTGTAGCAGATTCTTTTTCTCTAGACAGGAAACTCTAACAACTCTAGGTGAATGGGCCAAAGGAAAGCAGTGGTTTAGTACACTTCCCTAACATTCATGTGGCTTGGGCTGTTCCAGAGGCTTGGAAATCTTGCTTGGGGACTCTGAAACTTGCATTTTCAGAGTATTCGACAGACATTTTGGATAGATGACAACTGCCTCTTTTCCCTAAAGTCCTTTTCTAACTTTTTCATTAATATTTACTTTTTCCAGTCACCACAGCTCACCAAAGGGTTGGGGATTTTCATTCACTGCTAAACCTGTCAGTCAAAATTCCTGTGTTTCTTTTCTTTTTTTTTTTTTTCCTTTAAATTGCCTCTAAAGTCCATCTTTCTATCTCCTTACACAGAACTTAGTGACAAAGCTCATGTCATTCAAACACTATCTCTTTCTTCAGTGCAGTCTCTTTGACACTGACATCTTCCCTCAAAGCAGTCAGGTCTTTTTTTATCTCATCTTCATCTTTCTTTATGGTTTCTTGCAGTGCACATCTAATTAGAGATCAATGTCTTCTTTTTCATATTCCTATAGTGGATAAGCACTAAATTGCTTAAATCTGGGGTGAAGCAGCAAACACCAGCAGACTGTTGCCACCTTGGAAAGGAAGGTCCTGGACTAGTAGGGCAGATCAAAATGAACAGAAAATCTTGGATACTTTTATTAAATGCATCTGAATGTTATTCCAGGTCTCCCTCTCCCAATGTAAAAAGTAATACACTTTTTCCCAGGTTCTCGCCTCATTCCCGCTGTCCCGTAAGCAACATTTCTTTCTTACAAAACTGGTGGCTTAGAGGAAATACATTTTGAGAACTGGGTTTTTTTTAAGCTTGTAAGAAAATTAAGGATGTATCCAGGCTTTCTCTAGGCTTTGTGGGATTTTTTTATTAATCTGTGAAGGCCTGAAGAGATCTGCTTGCAATTAAATTTATAATTATTATGAAAAAACAGAATGTTGAGGACTGGGTCTTTAAGTAAAACTTATATGAACATGAGGACTCGGGAGACCTACAAGGTTTGGCTATGATTTTTCCTTCACTTTGATTAACCCATTTATTTCACCAGGGCACAACACTTGCTGGGTAATTACCTCCTCTACCATCTCTTTCAACCGTAATCCCACTCTGCATTCTTAAATGATGCTTCTGAAATCAGAATCTTCTTTCTATAGCAAAAATAAGAACAATTTAGAAGTATCAACAATGAAGCAGATCAAAAAATTTGCCTAAAGCACAGAAATTATTAGTCTTAGTTCCATCACGTTGCTTCACTCAACTGTACTTGTGGATGTTAGCTGGCACAGCATATCCTGTCTGGATTGTTACTAGCACTCATTTAGTCACAACAGTCAAGTAGGTGACCCCACCTTTGTTGAATGTGCTAATCCCTGAAAGGCCAGAGGATTTTTTAGAAGAGTGGAAAATCAAAGATCATCTTAAGACCAGCTCACAAAAGTTTCATTTACATTGTCCAGGGAAGGACTTATCTTCTCTCTGAAAATTATTCTAATGCAGATGTGTGGGAATACTTAAGCCACATGTGGCATCTGGTGAAAATAAAGATTTATTTTGGCTGAACTGACTGTATTAGCAGATAGAGATCCGGCTTTGAACTAGATCTTAGTTCATAGCCTGCTGCTGCCTTGGGATTAATTTCAGATTTTCTGTTTGTTTTTAATATGGAGAAATTACTTGCAGCTGATTTTTTAAGTTCTTCATATTCTCCAAACAGGCAAGCTACTGAAAAGAGAATGGAAAGTCAGAAATACTGAAAATGACAGTAATTTTGGATGACATCAACTACAGCTTTTTGGTTTCAGTTTTAAAGAAGAGTTATTCTAATCTTGCAGAAGTTAATAGCCATCTTGACAAGAGCTGGAGTTTCATGCACTTATCCTCACTATGCTGTGTCTTCACTAAAGAATGCTCTCTTGCTTTGTGGACGTGTCTGGGCTGCACTACTGCCTTCTCAGAAGCGTCACTGTGACAACACACAGGCCTGTTTTCTGTCCTTGTCCCACTGTCTTTTGTTGTGACTCTCCTTTCCCAGGACCGTCTTTGAGCTCTTGATCCACCTTTTCCTTCCTTTGTCCAGGAGACAAAGTGAATGCTTGCAGAGGCAGAGAGATACATAGCAAGATATCTAGCATTGCCATTGTTTCCTGCTGTTAATTCTGTTTTGAGTGTGTCTTGCTTCCAACAGCAAAATAGAAAACATAGTGGGTGGCAGTAGAGAAATTAGCAGTAGGGGAATGAGCCCAAAAGAGGAGGGGGCAGAGCAGAGCTCCTTTGTTGACAGAATTCAGAGTGGACAAGTTTCTAGACTTTATATATACTTTATATACATTAACAAGCTTTTAGACTCTCAAACACACCTGCACTTGCACCATTACCTCAGTAGCACTTCTCACTCTCCTTGCCTCTTCAGTGACTTTTCTGCATCTTGCACACAAGGCTGCAAAATGAGAAGGGGGCCCCCAAGGGTGTTTCCAATTGGCCATGCCTACATTTAAGGTAGCATTACTAAAAATCTCCAAATACAGATCAGCAGTGTTGCTTTTCCTCGCGTGAAGTCTCCATACTCACCCAAATAACTCAATGCATGTTGCTCGATTAAAAAGAAACCCCGAGCTTAAAAGTTGTGAGAATTCCTTTGTATATTGGGCACAGACGTTCTCATGGCCAGTCTGCATTTCTGTCGCTCAAAGCTACTGTCTTCCCAGCACATGTCTTGTCATGCAAACAAGGTGAGATGAACTACTGGCATGGAAAAAAACAAATTTGTTTGTCTTTCCCTGATAGAAGGAGGGGATTTAGGGGAGGGGGAGCAGGGGGCAAATGAGATGGGCAATGAAAGATAATTCTCTGTCTTCACTGAATGTATAATACTCAGACTGAAGTTGTTTTTCTTCTGTGATTCAAGTCAAATATTTTAAAGTAGTCCATTATGCATCCCACTTCACTGTGGGATGTCCTCAGATCTGACAAACCAACCAAGTGTATGTCATCATTCTGCCTTCTAGGCAAACCACAGTGTACAGTAGGGAGGGTTTGGAGTGGGTGGTACTTTCTGCTAACATTAATGTCCAGGAATATTATTAAAAGACCAAAGTTTCATGGGGGTTCATTCTTTTGATTAAAATGTAATATTTCATGTAGTGACCACAATTTATAATATCTCTTAATCAAAGAGCCCAGGATGTTACCATTGTAACTGTAATTTGTCTACGTAGGGCTCACTTGAAGTTTTAACTGAACTAGTTTTATTCTAAATTTCCTGAGCTAGTTTTCTGTAGTTCATGGAAGCCCACTGAACTCACGTCTCTGCTGCGAAAATTTAAATCGAAGAAATTTTTAAGTTTTGCATAGATTCATCTTCATTTATGCTATCATGTCTGATGAGATTTGACCTATACAGAAACAGCTTCCCACTCCAGTCGAATCACAGACTGGATCAAGTGATTTCACAAGAGGGACATAAAAATATTGGAAAGTGTCCAGAGGAGGGCAACAAGGATGATGAAGGGTCTGGAGTCTTGTGAGGAGAGTCTCAAGTCCCTTGGTTTATTCAGCCTGGAGAAGAGGAGACTGAGGGGAAACTTCATCATGGTCTGTAGCTTCCTTACAAGGGGGAGTGAAGGGGCAGGTGCTGGTCTCCTCTCTTTGGTGACCAGTGATAGAACCCAAGGGAATGGCATGAAGCTGTGACAGAGGAGGTTTAGGTTGGATATTAGGAAGAGGTTCTTTATTGAGAGGGTGGTCGGGCACTGGAACAGGGTCCCCAGGGAAGGGGTCACAGCACTGAGCTTGACTGAATTCAAGAAGCATCTGGACGTTGCACTCAGTGCCATACTCTGACTTCTCTGGCCCTGTGTGGAGCCAGGAGTTGGACTTGATGATCCTTATGGGTCCCTTCCAACTCAGGATATTCTATGATTCTATGGTTCTAGAAATCATAGAACATTGTAGGATCCCTCAGAAGGAAAATCAACATGTGAAAGACAATTCAATCCACAATATCATTTTTTTAAACCATTTTGCATACTCCTTCCAGTTCCTCAGCCATGATCCGCAGAGCCAACAGTCAGTTGAATATTTCAAAGAGTAAGTGAACGTATACCCTTCTGAAAAAATGTAACTATCATCTCTGAGACCTGTAGCCACTCAAAACCAGACTATTGCCTCTTCGTATTCTCTTCTAGTTCCTGAGGACTTATAAACTATGCTTCTATTCTGTATTATCCCCAAGTAATTGAGATAAATCAATTTCTTGTCCCAACTGAGATCTCACTCCTGTGATTGTACAAGGTCACATAATCCCAGCCATCATCCTAGCATACTTACAACTGGGCTAGTCAGGGGAGCAAGGCTTCCACATTGGTGTAGAGTTTTTCACCATTAATCCTTACTTAAGGCCTTGCTTAGATTATTCAAAATGTTACTGACAATCTGACAACTGGTCTGTCTGAAGGCTTGTCTGTCTGGTCTTCATGAAATTAATCGATGACTTCTAATTCCATCTGGATAAATTCAGTTTCTTCCAGGTCACTGTCATGGATAGCTTTGATTGAAAAAATCAGAGAAATGAGCAAACTTCTTCTTCAAAGTGAAAGTTCCAAGTATAAAGCCACCTTTTGGGATGCATGCAGCGATGTTGTCATATGAGTGTTAGGTTCAGCTGTGACAAATATTGTCTGCCCCTTTTCAGGCTGCATTTTCTGAGGGGACAGAAAGGGATTTCTGTGGAGAAGGATGAGAGAAAGGGGACATACACAGGCTATCATTTCAGACAATCATCTTGAAATGCAAAAACTAGATCCAGTCTTGCTAGAAAACTGGCCTGCCTGTCCATCACTCCTGACTGGGCATCTTTCATCAATAATGTACTAATAGTACGGAATCTAAAAACGCATCAAAGAAAGAACCTGGACACTAATTAAAAACAAGGCTTTCTGTTATACATTCTACATAAATAGCACTGTAGAGACTAAGAGGTCAAGAAATTTTGGGAAAGACAGGTTTTAGAAGATGTGTGAAGAATGGATCATGTTTTGCTGCTTTAGATTCTTGGCTGCCTAGGAATTACTTCTAGATGGAGAATACCACGGAGTCTGGAATGATAGAGAAATGTCTTATATTAATTTGCATTTAAGTCTAAATACATGAAGTAAAGCGTTTGCCATGATCTTTCCCACTGGAAGAAATCTCACTGGCAAATATTCGAAGTGATCAAACAGAGAAAATAGTCTCATCTCAGACTGAAAACTGCACAAGTTCATAATTTTTAAAACCAAGCACGAAATAGCTAGGGAACTTAACAATTTACATTTTCATTCTCACTCCTAAAATGCTGAATCCATTTCAATCACAGCTGGGGACAAGGACAGCCAACAACAACACATCACTCCTAGCATGAGACCTTTTTATGTCCTCTTCTGGGATGCATCAAATGTTGATGACCAAATTATGACCCTTTCCACCTCTCTTCCTGAAAGCATAGCATTTTTGCCAATAGCCATCAGCCAAGGTTTTAAAAAATCTGAAGCTTAGGATTATGCCTAAAATATTAAAGCACCTTCCATGCTGTCAAAAGGTTGGTTCTTAAGCAGGTGCTGGTGAACTCAAAGCTGTAAAGTATTTGGCACCTTATAGATAAGATGGCAGTTAGGTATTGGAACAGTTTGAGGACCTCAGTGTTGGGTTTCTTCTCTTTGAAAACTTCAGGATGGTGGCCTTAACCTTACCTTTGACTTTCCCTGCAGAGAGGTAGTGGCTTTTTGGATCTGTTCTGTTCTGCTCTCATAAGAGGGTAAGCAATGATGATGGATGACCTGAGAAAGGTTTAGAGATAGGCCTTAAAGAATCATTGAAACATTTGTTTCAACAACTTTACAGTTTATTCAAGCCTTTCAGCCTTTCTGATTTTGCAGAATTGAGTGGGCTGGTTTATGGAAATAAACTTCCTTGTGAAGTTAGGATTGAATTCTACTGTAGCTATTCCAGAAAAAATCTTCACATTTTCTTCTTCCCTCCATTTTCAAAAATAGGCTGGCCTAAGGAGCAAGACAGTGGTGGGAGGATATAACCCAAACCATCCTATAAGAGATGTCGTATCAGGTGTTATTCTCCCATTTGTTCTGCTCCAGTTAGGAGAGTATCTGTCTACAACTAGGAAATGTAATTTTGTCTTCTCAAAAAGTAGATCTAAGAAATTATATTGAAAACTTAATGCATAATAACTGAGATAGAAAGACTTTGAAGGATTTCAGAGGAGTATGATTCAGGTTATGGGGCAAAACCTGGAGCCTGGTAACGTCAATACGCTCTTGACCTTTAACTTAGAAGTTTCGCACTTCTGTCTCCAATTTGATACAATTTCCCTTTACTGCAGACTTTCCCAGAACAAAATACAGCAGAAAGATTCTCCCCACCCTGGGGGACTTTTTACAACCATCCAATAGGGAGGGAAAAAAGGAACAACAAAAATAGTGTTTAGTGAAGAAAAAAAAGAACAAACTATTTTTGAGGGGTTAGTGTAAAAACTGTTTTTAAATTTGAAGTTAGAGTAGGCTGGTCTTTTAACTTTTGACCACTTATATAATGATGCCAGCATAATTTCATCAGCCAGTACCAAGAGGTAAATTTCCATGAATGCTAGTTTTCCTCATTAATGATGTATAGAATCATTCAAAGGTTGTGGTTGGGTTTTTTTATTATTATTTATACTCAATGAAATAGTCAATTACTTTTTTTCACCCTCAGCTGTTCTGTAACAGCCTTGCGGAATCCCGCCACTGAAAACTCCGTGTCTTTATAAGCATGGTTTTATTTCAACGGGGCATACATGTTAGTCTGTCGTTGAAATGTTGCTCCAGAAATAGTTGTTCCCAGCTGACATGCTGTTCAAGGGCTGTTTTAACACTGTTCATGTGTGCTAGAGTGTGAACATCCATTTGCTGTAGGGACTGGTTACATGTGCTGAGATACATGGCACATTGGCTGGCACTGGTTTTGATTTAAATATCATAACAGAGAAACCACTAACAACCTTTAAGCAATGCCTCAAATATTTAGAGTGCATAATAAGAAATTACAGAAAATTTGTAAACTACACAAAACCCCACTAGAATGTCAACATTTATTACAGCTGTGGGACTAGGAGTCAACTAGTTGAACTAAAGGGACTTAAATTGCCCTCTTTTAATTAAGTTCAGATAAACTAATGACTCAAAAGCAGTAATCTATGATGGCTGTCTAGTAAACTATCTGAAAAAAATGTTGGCACAATCACCATAAATCCAGACTTCTTTCTCCGCATTAATATCACTATACAACAGATCGAACTGTCATAAGATATCTGAAGAGAAAGTGCAAGAATAAATAGATGACATCTTAGATATGGTCTTACCACTGGAGAACAACTCATTGCTCAGAGTTGGTCAGGAGCACCCCTCACTACCCATTTGAAAAAATAATGCCTGAGACTTTGCTGTCAGTCAGATGCTGATCAGTGGGCCGTCATTCCAGCTTCCTTATGAAGTACTAAACCACCTCCCTGAAATAGATTTAGCTAAAATAATTTGATGCTTCCTATCCTTTTCATGTACCCTACATTTCAATGTGGTATGTAGTTCCTTGCTTTGCAAGGTCAGGCACACTTGCTTCTTCAATACATCCAGAGACAACAGAATGATATTGATCCCATGTTACTTCAGTACAGCGAAAAGGATTAAAAGAGCAAGAGAACTGGATTGAGCTACCATCATCTCCAGTTCTGTGGCAGAACAACATGATATCAAATCCTATCCTAGCTGAACCCAGGACAAGCATATTTCAGATTCAAAAAACTCAATAGGCCATGGCCTTAAACTATCATAGTCTACTGTAGACAGAGGAGAAACACAGCATAGAGCAGTGTATCAACCCTCTGTTTGGAACATTTTATGGAAAACTATAGCACATTCAATTCCTTTCTGTAGGAGCTCACACAGACATGAGAAATTAATGTCTTTAGGGAAATTTTTGGACAGCTGAGCTCTTTGACTCATTAAGTAAAAATTCCTTTGCCCTCCCCCCTCCCTGGTCTCCTCCTCTGTTCTACTTCACTCCCCCATTTTAAAAATGGATGCTGAACCACCTTCTAAATGAAAGGCTACCTCTGATTAAAACACAGAAGCAGTGGGCAAGATCCCTGCAGAATCAGAAGTGCTGTAAAGTATTCCAGGCTGCTGTTGCCCAATTAATTTTGTTTGCTTAGAAGGTGGTGCAAACACTTGTAAGCTTTTCCTCAGGTGCAAACAGAAGGAAAATCACTATTCACTGAAAACCTGATTAAGGATATAAAGTCATCCAGCCATCCCACGCTGGGCTGACTCAGCCTGGTCTGTATGAGCTTAAGGAAGCCACAGACTTACTGACACCCCAGTCTAAAACCTTTATCTGAAGAGAATGTTCTTTCAAAATGGTTTCATCTTTTTTTTTCCTTTTCCCTGTAAAGTATGAATCTTAGAGGAGATGAAGGCATTTCAGGGTGTTTGATCTAAAGGCCAGATCTAAAAGGCATTTAATCCCCTAACATGCATTTGAATACTTTGCTGCCACTGGGAGACTACTGTTCTACATCAGCAGCATACCAGTAGGATAATTTCAAGTGGCTTTTACATGCACAGTTAGAATCCTATATTGTTGTTTGTGTTATTTATTTTTTTTCCGCTAAGCCAAACTTCAGTTGTCAGCTTCCTTTTTCCTAATCTGAAGCTGCTTCATTGCCTATCCATCATCTTTATTGCAGTGTCATTTCTATACGTCATTCTCTTACACTAATCAGAAGCAGACCAAGTGGAAAAGAAATCGCTCCACAGGGATGAGGTCTGTTGCTGTAAACGATATGTTGAATAAGAGTGGAATTCAATGCAAGAGACACTATGCTTGTTTACACATGTTGAACTGATGTCTTTTATCTGTAGGACACATTGCAGCTCTTTGTTGTGGTCATTTATGGCCATAATCCAACAAGGCTCTGCAGGAAGCCTGTAAGCAGTGAAGCAGTCCCAGTTTCCACTATTGTCATTCAGTTGCACAAAGTGAATCACCCTGTGATGCTTCTGATAGTAGTGCTGTGATGAGCCAGGGCCCAGCAGCTTGAAACCAGAAGTTGGTCTATGAGGACTGATCAAGCCTAGTGTCTTACAAATACATACTCTGTATGCCCTATATCCTCTCACTACAGTAATCCCAGCCTTCTCTGCCACCCTGAAGACCATTCCCAAATGTGACAATAATTTCTCCCACCTTGCCCAACCCTTTCTTCCCCCTTGCATAAACCACCTAGTGCCAGGACATCTTCTGCCCTTTTCACCTCCTACTTACCATTGGGAGCCTTTCTAGCTCTGCAGGAGAAAGGCAGCACTGTGAGAAATTCAGACCTGATTGCTTGACTGACTACTACTACTCGCTTGTTAAATGCAACAAAGGCAGCATGTGAAGGTCAAGCCCTTCCTTCAGGGCTCTGACTGGGTGTCTTCCTTCCTCCTGCCCCCAAGACAGCAGTTTTCACAAGTAATAGTAGCTTACTGTCTTTGAGACCACTAGTCCTCTGTCAGGTTTATTTGATGGATCCAGCCTGTGCGTTTAAAGGTTATTAGAAAGATGCAGATGGTCAAACAGATACCATGAGCAAAGAAGTCCCATTTCCTTAGAAAACCAGGCTAGTCTGTATTCTTCAGCAAAGACAGCCTTCACTGTAGTTGTTCTATCACTTTTATCATCTTATCAAGTGCTTATGTAGCAAAGCAGGTATCAGTGGAAGTGTTTGAAATATGTAGTCACAGAGAACAGCAATACTTAGAATCGGAAGGACTTTAGGAACTCTATTTCTTCATTTTTAAGTCATGGTGTAGGTAAAATTAATAAGGATAAGAAAGTCAATTACAAAGAAAGTAAAATTAAAATAAATTAAAACAAACATAAAGAAAACCTTAGAAAAAATAATTCTTTAGATTGTGGTTTACCCCTTGTAGACATTACTGGACAGATTTTAAATATCAATGAGAATGTTAATAATAAATATGCAATTAACATATATAAAGCCCAAATGTACATTTCCTTTGTGGTTTGCATACGGTCGTATGCTGTACACTAAATACAATGGCACTGTGTTCAGTGGGTGCCTCTGGTGTCTAAATCAAAGATATTCCATATAAAGTTCCAGATGTTGTGGGAGCTTTTATATCTTTATCAACTAGTGTGTGATTTGAAGACTATAACAGTGGTTATGGGAAACTCCCAGTCACATTTGTAAACAGAAGAATATAATTATACTTAACTATATGTGTCTAACTTACATAGTTATAAATACACATATAAACACAGATGAAATACATAATCAAGCATATTATTTAGTGGTGCTGAAAGGCATGCTGTGATCTATGAATTAATTATGTATGTTTTGCCACCCACTACTGATGCCAAACCTTTGAAGTCTTCTTCTCATATACTAAGGCTTTAATTTTTCAGTAACTGCCCATCTGTTAAATGCTGATCTTGCATTCAAGTCCACGGATTCTTGATGCAATTCTGCAGTTTAGTCCTTAAACACTGGACACATTGGCAGTGATATTAAGTTGTTCTCACTTATTTGCAAGGGTATGACTTTATAAGCCGGTTGCCTAGGATAACTGCAGATAAATAGGAGGACATTGGAAGGGAGAAGCAACAAAAATATATACAACATTTTGGGTTGTCTGAAGTCATAGATTATTCCTTGGGTAGGAGTGGTAACCTCATCCAAGGTCATGTTGGGCACTTTGTCCAAAGCTGTAAGGAAAGACACAGCTCTTCATTCTCTTCCAGGAGCAAAAGTAGGGAAAGAGGGTGTGAGTGAAGAAAAACTTGTAACACATCTGCAGAGGGAAGGAGGTTCTTCCGTAAGCCTGAGAAATACCATGCCGTGAAGCCTGGGAGGCATGACACTAGGCTTCTCACAGTGAAGAGAAAGGGAAATTACATATGTGACACTCAGTAAAGCAGACAAAAAGGAAAGTGAGGGAGGATTTCCCCTCTTCCCCTTCAGGTGTTTCTGTGTTATTTGCTTCAGAATCTGTGTGGATTTCTAGACATTTCCATACCATCTTTTTCCCAAACATTACCATCCTATAGCATCTTTAAATTGTTTTAGTTTCAATATATTCTGTTCTGAATTATCAAAAATATATTGACAAAGATTAACTCTCATAAAGAAGCTGAATAAAATCCCCAGGATGCCGGACGTACAATTAGTGTAGCGTTGTTAGAGCCTTTTCTTTCTAGTACACTAGTGCTCAGTCCAATATTCCTGAATCCACAACACACTCTTCTAGGTCCACTCTCCGGGTCCCACTCTCTAGGCTGTTGTCTACAGACACCATGCGTTTTATTCATGATACAAATGGTTCCTAACCAGCAGTGCAACAAACCTGTGCTCTTCTCCTCCCCACTTCCATCCCTGAATTTTCACCAAGTGACTATCCTGAACCGGTGAGAATGCACGTCAGTTCTTGAACAGCAGCTGCCAAGAAGCCTGTGAATGATGCTTGTGGTTTCTGTAATGTGGACACCTGCCCCATAAGGTCTGGACTGAGACCACCAGCTAATTCTGTGCTGGCCACCTGACAGTAATGCACAGCCATTCCCATTCCTTTCAAAGTGTGTGAATGTGCATGTGTGTGTGTGTGTGTGTGTGAAAGGCCATATTTCTTCTCTTTTATTGGTCTTTTTTTCACCTGCTGCCAGATAAACAGCATGGGATAAGAGTCTGCTTCATGCCAGACATAATTTCAAATTTATTAACTTGCCATTCTTTTTATTCTTGATAGAACTTGACAGGAAAGCAGACAAGCACCTAAATTAACTTAGCTCCCAACCGGCACCTAGACAGGCCAAGAATAACACATAGATAAATTGGAGGAGTCGAGGCTGGTGATGGAGTCAAAACAGATGGGGGCGGGGGAGGGGGGAAAGAACATGAGAGAAGGGGAAAAATTGAACTTTGGACTGGAGAAGCTTTAAAAAAATAATTATTTGAAGCATAACAACATGACAAAAGGTTGCCAGAAAAACCTCTCCTGTGTGAGGACGGCAGCGCATAGGCAGTGGGAAAAACCCAGACGCACATTTGCCTCTGAGACAACAAGGATTTAAACGCGGGACAACTTCGTAAATGGAAATGAATGCAATGACCTCAGCTCAGGTCGCAAGAGAGTAGAAGCCCACCAGGTTGTGAAACTACTGCCGAATTAGGCATATTTGGCAGCACAAGCACTTGGGAGAGGCCCAAGGATGAGCAAGTTCTGAGGATTTGATTTCATTTCGAAGGAGGGTGGTCTTTCCATTTCAGGGTCAGCAGCAGGACAGTGTAGTGGGTGTAGAGGTGGAAAGGGAAGCACACGATTTGGCTGACTGTCATGACCTCTGGATAATTGGAGATTTAACTTTCCATGTCTCAACACTCCCTAAATCTTCCCACACAAGCTAAGTCACAAAAAAAATAGATGGACGAAAATCTTCCTAGGTGGAGGAAGGTACATAATAGATGTGTTATGATATTCTTCATCACCAGCTACACTATCACAACAGACACCAGTTATTGAATTCTGTAATACTAGGGAGTGAGAGGGTTGTTGTTCACAGCCGAAGCTGTAATAGATAACATATCAAACTGGAAGTACTTGGTTTGCGTGGGAAGAGAGAACAGTGAGCATTCAGTAAACTTGTAAGGAACAGTAAGTTATGTCTGGAGCAAAGGGGTGTGTGCAGATATACACGTACTCAGAACTATGAGTTGTGTTTCAGATGCATCACACCTCCTTTAAAGACATCATTATGACTTCATCCCTTGCTCCTGCATGATAAGGCAAGGCAAAAGCAGTGAGGTAAAGCAAAATCAGTTTCACAGCAATAATTACCGGGCGCATGTGCCTGCATCTGAAGCAAAGAGAATGAAAAGGTTGTCATGTGGATCAGAAGCAAAACTTCCCAAACCTCCCAGAGGTTTGACAAACAGGTTCAAGTCCGGGATGAAAAGAGGGCTTCAGAACTGTTCTCTTTGCTATACAAAAAATGTAATTTGGTAAGGTGGCTAGTGAAAAGGAATAAGCTTTAAAAACATAGATATATGTGAAATAAGAGGTGGAATTTTACTTTTATGAAGATGAGAGAAAAATGTCCCAGCCAAATTTGTGAGTTTGCATTTGCAGAAATCGTATAAAGCACTGCCACTTTAAATGTTTTCTCAGGAGAAGTAAATATTTAATGTTATACTTAAATATCCTAAGTAATTACCCATGTTCCTCTAAAAAAAGTGCCCCACAGGGTGTCTCAAGACTGTCTCCTCCTGATAGACAGTAGCTCTGCAGAGAGGCACCTCATGCTGACATCCTGTTTCAGGATCTGCCAGTGGTCTGAAGGGTGGAGCACAATTGCTACAGCAACAGCACGTCCAGCTGCAAATGTACGTGCTACCATGAGTTTAAGCAGAGGGCACATAGGTAGGCAAAAATACCTGTGGTGATAAATTACACATGAAAAAAAAATGTGGCCTCCTTTTTGCAGATGCTATCAAACCTGCTACCCCTGTGCCAGTGGCTTATCGGTTTTTAACATGCACAGAAGCAAAGAATTTACCACCAGTTGGACGTGTGGTACTTGGCCTTCACTACTTGCCTAACTGTGGAACCAGTGTAAAAAGACCTTGTTGTGCTGTGTCAATGTTTCATGTGCCTTTAACTGTAAACATCAGTGTGAAGATAGGGCTTACAATAAATGAGACATTTTCCTAAAGATGTATTCTGTTTGGCTTCAATTGCATTTTTTAGCTATTTCCTCCCCCCACTGTGTCCTTCCTGCTTTTCTTACCAAAAAAATAAAAAAGGAAAATCAATGGCTAGCTCTACAGGTCTCTTCACAAATTGGTTCAGTGTACTGATGCCCAAGAGAGTAACCAATGTTATGGACACTGTAGCTGGAATGGTAGAATGTAATCAGTATTAGACTAATTGCTTGCTTATATTCTGAGTCCCCATTCTCACAATATGCTTGTGCCTCGGAAAAAAAATGTTGCCAGTTGGTATTACATGGTTATCTCCTATTGTAAGCACAGTGCTCACAATATATCCCCTTCTAAATCCTGAATGTCACTTTGAAAGAGCCAAATGATTGCCCCTCAAGAGAATTCCTCTCAATTTTTCTACTAATTAAGTTTAAAGCATGCTTGGGCAGGTCTTTGGGAGTTTAATCTGTGCAGTGTAAGAAATAATGCAGTGCAGACAGAATCATTTAATGCTTATGATGAAGTACCCTCTATCTGAGTTTTGATTTTAAAAGCTCTGAATAATCTAGAATGTATATAACACAAGAGGTTTGGGGAATTTTGCTTTAGTTTTAATAGCAAAATTTCTTACTTATCTGGGTGGGTATGGGGGAGGCACTGATAAATTACTCAGACTTCAAAAGGTTCACCATCACATATTGAAGATTGGAAACAGTAACACTAAGAGAGGTTGTGGAGGCCACATCCATGGAGACATTCAATATCAGGATTGGTAAAGCTCTGAGCAATCTGATCTAGTTAAAAGTCCCTGCTTACTACAGGGAGGTTGGACTAGGTGACCTTTAAAGGTCCCTTCCAACTTAATGCATTCTATGATTCTATGATTCTATGATAAGTCTTTGCCTATTGTATGAATAATTTAATAGTTACTTCTTTTTTGTCTATATCTGGCTAAATCTGGGTAATTTTATGGAAATAACACACATTGCATAGTAGTGATAGGTCTAACTCCTGAAACAAGAGGGCTTTGCATCCTAACTTCTGGCCTAGACGACACTGATTCATTGTGATGTTTCCTAGTTTCTTAAACTTTTTTTTTTCTGAGAAAGATTTAAAGAAAACACTAAATTTTAAGGGGTTACACTTAGTGGGAGTGATGTACCCATTGTTACATCATGTATGTCCATGAGTTAAAAGACAGTTAAAAGATACTTACTGTAATGATTCACTAGTAATGAGCTTGACTTGAGTAAGAGCTGGGGTCCAACCAGCTAACCTGCTGCTCACAGAGTTTGGCCATTCAGGAACTGTCATCCTGAGATCAACTATTCCACATCAACAAGGTCTGACATTCACATAGAGCAGCAGCAAAGGTTTGTGTATATCCAGATTCCTACAACTGCTTGTTGGGAAAACTAAGATCCTGTTAGGTTACATCCAACTTTACTTATTGGTCATGAGGAGCCAAAGTGTCCCTATTCAGGACACTAGGAATACAAAGACATTCCCCTTGCCCTCCTTAAACCTGCCATCTGGATCTATTTATGCTTGGTGTAAAGTTCCTAGGAAATGAGTCAGTATGACTGGAGGTTGAATGCATCCTCCCAAAGAAGCCAATGTAGACAGAAACAAGTGATAATAAGTTTGACTGTTCATTATCCTTCTTTGATATTTTAAAATGTTTTGAGAAAAGTTGTGGGTAGAGATAAATTATGTATTAAATCTGACTCTGTATCCTAGACTGGAGTGTTAGCTTTTCTGCTGCTCACCTTGCTAAAACTTTTGAGTCACGCATGACAGCCACCACAGGCAGTCCCAGAAAACTACTCCCTCCCAGATCGGGACAGAGCACCACTTTATCTCACTTTTAACTTCATCTCAAGTATTCTCAGTTTCAAGCACTGCAGTCTGGTTTTACGGGGGCTTTTTTCCCCTTTAAGCCTATCTGCAGAAGAATACTTAGTTCTCCTCAACAACACTCACCTGCCTCTTCTCATGCTGTCAAATCTTGCTTGAATGCAGGAAAAAAAGTCTCTATATAATATAGTTTCAATTTAAGTCTTTTCAAATATTTGAAAATTAGGAACAACCTGCCTGGAAGAAGCTGCAGAATAAGTGAGGGAACTAAACATTTTATTGAAATTATTAAGTGGTATCTAAAACATTTTCTAGTTTGTCTAGAGCTCTGGACACAGTCTACCAATGTAACAAATAGGTGAGTCCCCTAGACCTCGGCTGGAAGCATACTAGCTGCATTTCTCATGTACTTCTGGCTATTTCCAATTTACAAGAGTTTTACTCCAGATGTTGAATTTTTCTTTTTCAATACAGATACGTAACAAGAGCAGCTTGGGACATGAATCACCTTTCTCACATAAGCTGTGAGTAAAAGCTAGCACTTTGCCCTGGATCATTCAGTTTTTCTGGGTACCACCTAGATTTGAAATTTTCCATGACTGCCTTTGTTACACCTGGAGCCAAAGTGTTTATAGTTGAAGGAGATGAACCCATGCAAGGTTCCATTTTGTAATTCCCCTGAGTGACCCTTTCTTTGCCTTTGGTCTGGTCTTCACACAGGCACATTGTGTTATTTGCAAAAGACAATAAAAATTTCTTACTGTTCTGTGACATGGTGAAATAGAAGGAAAATAATGATGCAGATAAAGTACTGTTTATGCAGAAAGACCGAAGTGAATTCTTTATATGCTTAAAATATGTGAGTGCACTTGATTTTATGTGTGAAGGTCCAGGAAAGATAGCATAAAATCCAGAACAGTTATGGAAAGAATCAGTTACTGTATGTGTGAATATGTTAAAGAATTAAACTTACGGTGGAAATAATGAGTGCAAATAGGCTCAACCATTTCTCACACCTTTTCTTCTCACCTACCTACCCAAATTTCATTTATTTTGCATGATATAGGGAAAGAGTGTTTTCTCTTCCTTACATCACTCAGTGCTCACTTCCACTGGAGTGCCTGAGGACTTGCGGTGCACCACTGTCACTTCTGCTGGCAGTCTCTGCAAGAGAAGCTGTGAGCTCCTGCATTCCCCACTGCCTCTGGCCCAGGAAACTTCTGCGCCACAAATTACTAGAGACATGGGAGAGTATTCTGAGGAAGTCACACCTCATTTGTGCTATTATACTCTTCCTTAGGCATCCAGTTTGACTGCTAGTTGAGGCAATATATGGGGCAAACTGACTAAGCTGCTGTCTTGGCTCTTTTCTTCACCCAGATTTTAACCTCCACTGGAAACTCTGGCCACTGAGATACTCATAAGTGTATGTTTATGAAATAGGACACAAAGCTTGCTGCTTGTCCCCCATGAATCTTACTGTGCTCTTACAGAAAGGTTAAAAAAGTGACAGCAGCAACCACACATAAGCACACAACTGCCTAGCTGAAAGGGGGCTGTGGCACAAATAGATGGATTACAAAACCTTTGGGCAACCCTGGGGCAAGCTGAAGAGCAATGATGCAGGGGACTTACTCCATGTCTTATGCATGTTTGAAAACATCTAGACCACAGAGCCTTTTTTGTGCAAGGTAAGCGATGGATGCTAGCCAGTGTTTTTCCATAGATGGATTGACAGGCAAATATGCCATGCGTAAAGGCTGGATGATGAAGCAGAGGTGGATGATGTAGCAATTGCACAACTGCAGGACAGTAGTTTGACTGTGAGAAAGAAAGAGTCCTTGAATCTGTCCATTTCGATGTAGGTCTCCATAATTATAATAAAGGCTGTATAAGAAAATCAGGCAATCTATTTAAATTGGCTTCATATGATACATCTACTAACGCTTTTGTAAAGACCAGTTTGTAAATGTCATTTTAGTGACAAGAATATTTTCCTTATTTCTCATCAATTTTCCCCAACTGGGTTTAATCCTGTTACTCCACAGTGTTATTTCCCTTCTTGTGTTTATATTTTTCAAGCTTTGGTAGAGTCTTACCTTTCCACCTCCGCCTCTCCAGCCCCCCTCCTTCCTCTGTCTTAGTAATTACTAAGCCAGGCTACAGACAAGTGGTTGGTTGAATCCCTAAAGCAAGTTATGACAGACACGCATAAAACAAATACACGTACACACACCCTCAACCGCCCAGAGCGTAGACAGGATGCAGTCAAAGCTCAGCAATTACTGCTCCTTGCTGCTTCAGACTTTGACACATAATAACATGCTGTGACCTAGCTGGGAGTGTCTTACTAATCCTAGAAATTTTTTAGTCTTTAAACTGCACAAATGTGAGAAAATGACATATCTCCAGACTGCATCAGAATCTGGAGGGAAAAAAAAAGAATCTTAAAGCTATAATAAGATACATGTTTTGAAGGTTATAGTGTCTGATTGATTTCTCTTGCAAACTCTGTCAGATCCATAAAGTATAGCAGGGATGTATTTGACAGTACTTTCTGAACAAGATTTTATAAAACTATGTTACTGACAAAGACAGATACAGATACGGATAAACAGATACAGATAAACAAACACACACACACAACTGTCTAAATATTCTGCTTTTTTTGTCAGATACAATGTCAGGAAAGAAGATGACAACTGGTTGTGGACTTGTGAGATTCCCCGTTTCTTTGCCTTGTCCTGCTACAGATTTTCTTTACAATGGTAGCCAATTCTCTTCAAGCTAAATTGGGGGGTTTTATTATTTGTGGTCCCATGAATATACACAGACTGCCCAGAAACATTTTCAAAGGTGCCCATCTATTTAAAACTGGGTACTTCTTAAAGATTCTATCCAAAATTTGGTCTAGAATTCTTTTGAGGCTGTTCTCCTTTCTCCCAGTTAGACCATACGAATCATTAATTCTTTCTTCAGCATGCAGGGATGCAGATATTAAGAGAGAAAATTCACTGAGGCTTGAATTAAAAAAGAGAATCTTCTCATAATGTGTCGGGATGGAGACATCTTGTATTAAGAGTGCTCTCTATTATACTGGGACCAGCACAGAATGTTTTTATTCTATATTTATTTTTAGTTAATCTCCATACAACTATGCTTGAGTGATTATCTTTTTAACCGAAAAGGGTCTCGCTTCTTCCACTGCACAAATAGTTCATTAGACAGGATCACCAGAGGAAGCTAACAGTGATGTCCATGACCTGGTGCTTTGCTAAGAATAAGAATTGCACCAGGAATTGGTTCTGGGGTTGTGTTTGTGAGCTGAGAAAGCATTTCTCGCCATGGCCACCCTTTCTGTTTGATGTGGAAATCTCTGTATTGAACCATTTCCTGCTGGATCTCTTCTCTGTTCCTGAGACCGTTCCCCTTCCTCTTTTCTGAGTCCCATCTGCTTGGAGATGGGGAGGTAGCTGTCCTTGTTTAAATATAAAACCAGGCTCATCTCAGACCATTCATCCTCTGTGACAAATGGGCCTTGAATGAATTACAGCATGTTAAAATTGCTGGACTGCTAAATTGCCTTGTTTGGGCCTGCCTTGCTGGCTACAGTGCTCAGAGCTGCTAATAGTATTAACAAATCATCAGGGAACACATCTCTGAGCTTTCTCAGCAGGAAGACCTTTTAATAAATAGTATTCAGCGAAAATGTTTAAAGCAGGTTCTAGATTTCAAGCAAATTCCCATACCGAACACAGATAAAGCACGGAAGCAACTGGAATAAAAGCTCGTGTTGAATTGGTCCTCCCCTGGAAAACTAACAGCCTTTACAGAAGAGCTGCCTACAAAGAAGGCTTCGTACAGATTTCACTAATACATAAAGATGTCTTTGCTGTCGTGTGCCTAACTGATTTTTCCCTTCACTGCACATTTGTTTCACAGCATCTGGGCACACTCTTACCAACAATTCAAATAGGACCCACACCAAAAAGAAGAAAAAGAAAAAAAACCAACAGAGTCAGTGCGCTGCAAGGACCAGTGAAAGTCAAGATGAGAAATAAATCTCTATCCACTCTAACTGCAGGCTTCTAGGTATTCTGGAGGAAGTGTCTAAGGTAAACACAGTGCTGATAAGGTTTATCACCAACAGTGTCATCAAACACTACTCCTTGCAAAACATTCTTGCTGTGAATTTACCCACAGAAACTGTAGGAACTGTAATTCTTGCTCTGCTGCACTACCCAAGGCTCTGCACATTCTTGTGGCCCTCTGATACAAATGTGTTTCTTGCCCAAGGCTATATCTGTCTGTGCCTGCCCAAATGTACATGTTGGGGATGTTTGCCACTGTAGCTGCATGAACGCCCAAAAAGCCTCTTACCGGATGAGTCTTTTCTTGTGAAAAGTGCAGAAAAAAGAAAATTTTTTTCTCTGAATTTTTAAAGATATTTTCAACAAATATTCCAGAAATTTTCATTTCTTGGAATTATATTTTTTAAAAAAAACTATATTAAAAAAAATATTATGACTTTCTGAGGAAAACTTTCATTTACTTGACATAAAGTTTTCCCTAAAAGCCTAAACAGAATTGCTCGAGTGGAAAATACGTGATTTGTTCCACTCACTGGAGGTAAAGTCCTATGAAAATACTGACTGATCATCAGCTCTCCCTGTCACCAGTAAAAAAATGCTAACAACTTACGATTGGAATTCACCTCTTTCTCCTCCCTTTATGAGTCTTTCCGATATCCTTAGTAAGAGCTGTAAAACAGTTGACAACAATATAACTTTTAGTTAGGCCTTATAGCAAGTGGGGGTTTTGTTTAAAAAAAAAAGGCAAGAAGGCAAGAAAGAAAAAAGATGAATCTTTGTTCCTGTGGAACTAGAAAACTGTGACAGCTTCATAGGTAAGAAACTGTTTTGCAGTGTTGGCAACAATCAGAATTACCAAATCAAATTGGGGCAAATGTTACATTGAAAATCTGAGGCATAAGCATAGCTGTTGACTTGAAAGAGTGAAGTTGCAAAAACATCAGCATTAATGGGAATTCTGTCACTGACTTCTGAAAGAGCAAGCTTAAAGCTTTCTACCCAACAGCACCACATATTTTGTCCTCAGAGTATCCTGAGCTATATGGTCTCTTTTTTGATTCACACCCACAATGCTACTTTCCTATTTTCTCCCACATCCTACATCTGCATTGACACAGCATAATCTCTAAACAGAAACAGCACATAAACACAATAGTTTAAAGTAAATCTTGTTTTATCAAATATAACAGGTGAAGGAAATTTGTACTCTAGTTAAGTTTCAATATTCTACTATTGTTTTTCAGATGTTCATATGTTTCTTCTCTGACACAGAAATTTTAAAAACTTACGCCATAAAGAAATGTGTTACTATTCCTCCATTCTTAAATTCCTACACACAAAAAAATTCCATAGAATATAGAATATACTTTCTATGTGAATAAATTTTAAAATGTTCCTTCCTGAAGTCTAGTTTTGTATTCCTGTTTGAAGAGAAGGTTCATTTATTACCATATTAAGAGACTTAAAGATTACCTGAATGCATGCAGTAAAACATTACTATTCTTTATCCTTGATGCACTTACTGAGAATGCTAATTAAGGGATATAGCCATTGAAGACTTGTTGGTTTTGTTTTCTCACATAATTGTGTAGTAATTGAGACTACACTTTCCAGACAATTTGATTTTAAAATCTCACTAACCCTGATGAGCCAGATAGGTCTTTGAATTGTTTGGTTCCCTTGTTTCTGGGTTTTACCTTTCTAACACATAACAACTTCAGCTAAGAAACCCACCATAAGGTGGACACACAGATATCTGCAATATTAACATAGACTGGGGGTCTCACTCTGTGTCTGAGCTGTATTTGTGTGCTAGGAGCCTCCCATAGCTGCCTGCAAAGAATTTACACCACTGCTCTGTGAAGGTGCAGTGACCTTGCATATTCCTTACCAGGCCAAACTTCACAAAATCCAATATTTAACAATAAAAATTAACAATATATGATTTTCTAGATACATCCAGTCAATCAAGTAGTCATCCAGTACTGTTTTATAAAGTTCCAGCAATATCTTTCATTGCTGTGCACGCCTTCAGGTCTCCTTAAAATACCAACATCGCCTTTGTTCAGTGGAAGCAATAAGTATATCTACTCAATCTGTTTATGTTGTTCAACTCAAAAAACTTTCACCAGGCAATTCTGATTTTGTGTTTTATTGCCACAATGCCTCAGCAATGCTGTCCAAAAGTGGAACTTAATACGCACGCCAGTGTATGCTCTGTTTTCCAAAGAACAGCGGCTAACATAGAAATGCACCAAGAATAGAAAAAAAATTTGGCACCAGACTTTTCTCCAAAAACATAGCTCCATATACAGTTTATTTGTACATAAATTAATGTTTCTGTCCTTTTATGTCTCATTACATATCAGTTCTATAGATTCTTCCATTAGTTCTCTGATTCCCAGAAAATCACCTTACCTACAACTTTTCTTATATCTCCTTCGCATTCACAAAGGGCATAATGTGGGACATCCAAGACCTTTCTTTCCTATAACCTTCCAAAAAAAATCTTCTCTGTTCCCCTTCAGTAAATTTACACACCCACCCCACCAAAAAAAATGCCTTCTATTTTTTTCCCAAGCTATAGTAGAAATAGTGTTTCTTCCATGACGTTACTTACTTTTAATAGATACTATTCCTCAATGTGGGTTAGCCTATAATTTCACCTATTTCATTTCTATTTACCTTATTGCAAAAAAGAAACTAATTTCATTTGCAGGCTCATGGTCCATTTGTCTCATGAATAGGAATCTTTGAGAGTCAAATCTTTCAGAGTCTTCTTGTCTTTCTGCAAACAATGATCATCGTCTTGGACTGTGATGTGTGTCACAGCTCTATTTACTGGTTTTTTTCTGTTACTTCTGACAAGCTCTGCAGGGCATTTTTCCATAAATCTCTGTTTTCAACACTTCCCCAGACCCAATTTTTACAGCTTTGGAGCTTTAGTTAGTGGAGTCAAACAACAAGTTTTATAGTTTTGTTTTTAAACCATTTTACTTTTTCATGTCTCTAATACTGTTCTCTAATGGAATAGCCAGAAACTACTGAAAGTATTAAGTGCATCAAAAGTAATTACTGTCAAAAATCAGATTATGTCTGTGGTTGGTATCTCTTGTTTACAGATAAGGTGCTGATCAACATATTATCAGTTGTCCTGCATATACCTTAGAGAGTCTGACCTGACCAGAGCTGCTCCATTCTTCATTTACTTAGTTAACTTTACTGCTGATAATATGTATTACCCAACATTGAAATCTGCTTCAAATGCTAGCTTACTGGCAGCACAAAACATCCTTTTGCAAAGCATAACTAACAAATTTAGGTCTGAAACGTGTGGATCCCTGTGGTTGCTTGGTTGAATGGCAAATGTTAAAGGTTATAACAGGAATGTTGATGAGCAGTAAGAACCGAACTGTGAAAAGTGTGTGAAGCAGTAGAATAGTATTCCATGTTGCCTGAAATGCCTGTAGCATAGTTGAAACTGGGTAGGTTTCCAAAACAGTTTTCATAAGACAGGAACTCAATGCAAGTGAAGCAGGGAAGTAAGAGACGCTAATCTTTGCATCCTCTATTCCACGTCATCCTCCACTTCAGCTTCCAGAAAAAGGGACAGTTGGGGATGGATCACCATCGCTCTCCAGTAGAGCACTTGCCACATCAAGACTGACTTTTAAGGGTTTCATATGTAGGCCAAAGGAACGGGCAGATTTCAGCCTGGTGTCATGTCTGTTCCCTGCTCTCACTTCAGAAACACCACTGTGAAATCACCAAATGACAGCAGTGTAATTGCTGCCATGCTAAATTGTCTTTGGAGAAGAAAGAGTTTTGTTATGCATTTAAAACTGCTTTAAGTCGTTCCTCATAAGATTTAACCCTCTTGGGTGTATAAGAAGTTCACATATTCTGTAAGGAAAAGAATAAAATCTCACTGACTTTCTCTATACAAGACAAAATGTAAGGCTTCATGCAAGCTTTTAAAATGCTTTAGGAATTTTATTTTTTTTTACAGTTTTGGGAGAAAAAGGGAGGTGAGGAAAGAGGAGTTTAAACATATAATTTAAACAGCTTCCAAGAAGAAATGGAGCCTTTCAGTGATGTTTGAGATGGCAACTGGTTTTCTAATGCCATACTGGCATAGAAGTAATGGAAAATATGCCTCAGTGGAAAAAAAAAAAGAAGAAGGAGGTTTCATCATTAAAGGTGTGGCAAAAGGTTTTGTAAATTAAATCATAAATCAGTCAGCTTTTACTTCAATTAGCCCAGCCAAAAATACTCATATTAAAAAAAGTCACTTCAGAGTTTAAGGAAAGCCATAAATCACTGCCTAATCACAGATTTTAGTACCTTAGAATAAAGTACCCTCCCAGTACTGCCCACCATGCTGGCATGTGAGTGGAGTTAATAGGGAGCTTGCCAAAATTTTTGAAGTGAAAACCGTAGGGGTATTACTCTTTCATTCAAAAAACACATTAGAGACCTTGGCTATAAATCTTAGCATGACCTGTGGCACTGTTTAATCAATTTACTTCATGCCCTCAAGGGAGATAGTGTATATGTTAGCCTGTGGTTCCTTTCTGAACATACAGAGTAGACCTTACCATTTTCCCACCAAATGCAACAGCTCATTATTGAACAAATTCACTCTAGTGTTTTAATTAGAATAGTACTTTATATTTTAGTTTGTGACACTGCATGAGGTTACTCAGGGCTCTGTGTACAGTGTAGGAAATATGTAGAACAACTCAAGATGTTATGGCAGCCGGCAAGCTCTGAGGATTAAAAGTTGGTTTTCCTTTTTGATTTGCAGTAATATCCACTATGGGCACCAGCCTTGCGCATTTGATTCAGGATAAAACTTACATCCCACATTTCAGAGAAAATAATCCACACTGAGATGGTCTTTTGAAAGTAGTCTATGAATGTATGCCAGATAACATAAAATATTCTTTTTCTGAATCCAGCTGGTTCAAGAGAGCAGAAAACCATAGAAACACTGCAGAAAAAAGTGACTCTGCTGTGTATCGTGCCTTTGATTAGTGACAGGGATGAGAGTATTTGAGCCTCCTGGTGATGGTGAATGTCAGCTCCTCATTCAAGGAAGGAAGCCTGCCACAGTTATATGCCTGCTCCTTATCTTCCAGAGCACCCAAAAATTAACTGTTGCTCATTATCACCCAGCATGAAACCTGCTGCTCTGCAAATCACGTCACAGCCTAACCATGACCATCTCCATCTACAGCTCAGTATTGCCAGCTCCCTAAAGCCCATAACTCTGTCAGGAAAAAGTAGGAGCAAGAATAGGAGAACCTGTGGCTCAGAGTCACATCATGGTGTCTACATTCCTGAGATTTTGCTTGGTGTTTCATACAGGACTTCTGGCCTTCCTCGGGGGAATAGATTTTGATTAAGCTGAGAAAGTGGCTTGTTTTTTCTGACTTTTCTCAGATTTATGATGGGTAAACTCACTCTCCCAAGCCTTCGGGAGCTAAGCGCATTGTGTGGTTCCATCACCTTTTCCTATAGTTAGAATATGTTCCTGATGGCAACATGAAACAGTAATGCAAAGACCCACTATTTCTTTTTACTTTCACAGCACACATGTATAAATAGCTATCTTTAAGCTATTAAGAGATTTAGCTGATATTCACCTGAGTTCAGCAGCTAGCAAGGTGAATCTGTTTGGAGGAAAAGAAGCTCTTGAAAAATTATGTTCTAATATGATGTGGTCTTCAACAAAATAAATCAGGTCACAAAATTTTATGACCGTCTGCAACTTTGATTTTCTTCTGAAAGCCAAATACTTCTGACCACAAAAAAGAAACAAAACAAAACAAAAAATGTCCTTTCCATTTGCAATTGGGAAAAAAAGACTAAGGACAGCCTAATGGATTCAGGATTAGTCATTATGATTCACTTCATAAACAGCAATCCTGGTTATTGTAAATTTCCTAGATCTGGCTATCTAGTTTCCTTCGAGAAACCTATAGTTAGTTGAAAAAAAAAGCAAACCTAAGGCCTCAGTCTTCATATTTTCAGCTTGATATTGAGTGACATTTTGTGGCCTCTTACTGGCTGAGGATCCATAACTTATTTTCTGTGGAAAGTCCAACAAATCCCTTCTGACTTTAACAGCCATTAATCTTCAAAGCCCTCCATTGTTCTTCATTCCCATCAGGCACAGAGCATTGTGGTCGGGACAAACTCTATGCTAGTAGAGAAGACTGCAAAGTTATTGTTTGGTTTTGTTTTAATTCCTCTTTCAATGTGTATGGTTTTCAGCATGCAGCTTCCTTTTGTTTCAGCTCTAGGGTTGGGTTTTCTTTTAGTCATTAATTTCTTGATTTAGTTTTCTCATTTTTCCTATACTTTTCCTTCTTTATGATACTGTTGCCTGCTTCAAAGGGAATTGCATTTCTTTCATGGTATATTTCTAACACTGGCTTTCTTTCATAGTGTATTTTAAAATGTTTATCTGCTTTGACTTTTCATTCTTTCTAGTGGTTTGAAAAATGTACTTGCTGCTCATTAAAGGTACCAGACCATGACAGTCCTGGAGACAGAAATCTTCTTCTGCTACCCTTAGAGTACCTATCTGAATTCTACAGCGTGAGGCACTTCTATAAAGATTTCCATCTTCACAACTACCTCAACTATATCCTCCATGTGCTAAGAACAGGCTAGTATATTTTACCCTCGTGAACAGAGTGTGTGAAGGTTTCATTAATTAAAAAGTTCATGCATGTTCTTTAAAGTTTTGCTGATACCCTCTCAGGGGAGGCAGTGAAGCAGAAAAGAAGGAACGTAAATAGGGAAACAGAGGTCATACCCAAACAATTTGCTGGTAGCAAAGGGGAAATCAGTGCCATAGCCAAAAAATGCAGTCAGAAGGATCTGTCTTGTCTTCTGTGGTAGATGTAGAGGACAGCAATAAATGTCTTTTGCCTACTAAATACTTCTTTCCGTTACTCCATGTGTAGCTTGGAAGAAATTCCCCATTTTCCTTGCTCGAGTAAGTCCTTAAAGCCTTAATTACAGAACTCTGAAAATAGGCTAAGAGAACTTAAGAAGAAAACAGAATAGAAAGCCATGATCAGTGTAACATAGTATGCTTATGTTTGGAGACTTGTCATTATTATACTGGCCAATATGTGCTCTATGTACCTTGTATGTCATTTCTCAGTAGAAAGTCTTCCTTTCAGGGGGCTGAGACCACCCAGGTGAATGGGAAAGTACCTTGGGATATATGGTCATCTCAAGCGGGCCTGCTGAGCAGGAGTTTCCCTACCGCTGCTGAGAATTGAATTCATACTCATAAAAATGTCTCAAGACACCAGGTCTGGACACCCAAGCTGGAGAGATGCCCTTTCCAGGAGTTTCTTAGGAGTCTCTTGTATAATTCAAGTTTCTGCTTACATGCCACTGCTGAGAGTAAAGAGCAGCTGTTAATTTATTTTTTTCCCTTGTGTATAAGTAATAAAAACTCCTGGTTTACCTCGAAGCCCCTCTAATTGACTCCCTAATACTGCCAGTGAATCCCATATAATCCTGTACTCTGCCTGCTTGAAAGTCAGCAGTGGATTCAAGCATTGCAGGGCTTTCCAAGCCTGTGCGGTCACCCCATTCATTACTCATGAAAGAGACAGCGAGAGACCCAAATCTCAAGGGACCTTCTCATCTTTACTTTACTCTGTTTGTTTGTGTGTTTATTTTGCCACAACACAAGCAGTAGCCCAGGCGGTCTCAGAGGAGACCACTGCTCTTAAGACCAGGTTTTCTAGAAAGAGCATTCAACTTTTGGGTTGCCATTAGCCTTGTTTTTGAACTAGTTAAGCCAAGATTTTTCTCCCCTCCACCACACCTCTTTTCTTAGCATAAAATCTAGTAGAAGAAAAGTAAAACTATCTCTGTTTATTTGTGTATTAACATAAAAACAACAATAATACTGTACATAAATGAAAAGGAAAGGTACTTCCTGTAAATTTCTGAAAGCTTCTGAAAATAGTCTCAGGGCTCAGCCAAAATTAATACTGTTATGTAGCCAGAGTTCCCATGAAAGCATGTGTACCTGGGTCTCTGTACAAGTAAAATTGTACAAATAACTACAGCCTCTTTTCTGGCCAAAGTTCTGTTACAACGCAAAGAATTAATTCCCATTTTTCTTACTGGAAAGAGGATAATAATATTTTTCACCACACCGGTTTCAGCTGGGACAGAGTTAAATTTTTTCTTAGTAGCTGGTATAGTCCTGTATTTTGGATTTAGGATGAGAATAACATTGATAACAAACTCATGGTTTTAGCAGTTGCCAAGCAGTCAAGGACTTTTCAACTTCTCATCCTGCTCTGCCAATGACAAGGTGCCCAAGAAGCTGGAAGGGGGCATGGCTAGGACAGGTGACCCAAACTGGCTAAAGGGATATTCCATACCATATGACATCATATCTGTATAACTGTGGGCTTGGCTGGGAAGCAGCATGGCTTGGGAACTAGCTGAGGTCCAGCACCAGGTGGTAAGCAATTGTGCTGTGCATTCCTTGTTTATCATCATCATCAATCTTCCTTTTACATCCTGTTAAACTGTTTATCTCAACCCACAACTTTAAAGTTTTTTTATTCTTTTCAGTTGTCTCCCCCATCCCACCACAGCTGTGAGGAGGGAGTGAAGGAATGGCTTTGTCGTTTTAGCTGCTGAGTGGGTTAAACCATGACAATCATTTTGGCACTTAATGTGGGGCTGTGTTCCCACCCACCCCTGGGGCAGTTGATTCCATGGGTACTGGACACCCCCTCAAGCGAAAGAAAACTGTGGCCTGCACGCTGCCAGCACACTGATTGAGAAAAACACGTTAGCAATATCAGTTGTGGCATACCACTGGGCTGCCTTTGACTCCAGTTCATATTGAAGTTCTAGCATGTCTGGCACGGCAGCTCTCAGTACCGGTGTGATTTTATTCAGGCCAGAGTAGTATCCTGTCAATCTCCCTCTCTATCAGCCCTTTGCACTGGTCATACAAGATTATTTAAGGGTGAGTGAGTTCTGTTGATCACTACCTAACTCTCCAGGCAATGAATCATCTTCTGGATGGGAATCAGGGAGTCTCGGTGTGATATTCCTGCAGCTGCACCACTGTGGTAGTGATTGGCACCTGTTGTTCTTCAACTCTGAGCAACCCCACAACAGCTTCCTGTACAGTCAACTGTTGGGATCCCCCTATCCCCCCATACCCACTGCTGGGAAGAAAATTAACTCTAGCCCAGCTGAAATCAGGTTATTTACTTTTCCCCAAAAGCTATTCAAAACAATTCTGATATAAATAAAAGCAGGTTGTTTCATTAAAACTTGTATTACTATCATGCTGCATCCAGCGCAGCAGCCAGCTTCCACCACTTGGTTGTTCAAGGCACAGACACATGTGCAGTGATGGCTTTAGCATGCCATGACCAGGACTGAGTTTTCTGACAAGTAGACAGAATGATGGGATAAGGCATATGCCCATAGCTCAGACTACTCAATTCAGGGTCCAAAATAATAGTACAAACTTTCCTTCTCATGCCGTGTAATAGATTACTCCTGAAGATAATGCAAGTCAAGAACTTGTAGTCCATTCTTTTACATCTGCTACAGAGCAGCAGTGCCCCCTGTTGGGATGGGCCATCTCTGGGAGAAGCAGCCTCTCAAATGACCAGAGGTTATGCTCAGGGGACTTTTCTGTCAGTGTCCAGAGATAGATGAGATGTTAAAACATTACAGAATCAAGCAAACTGCCCAAAATCACAAACAGAGCCTGTGACACCCAGAATGCTAGAAAACAGGTAGTTTAGCACTGCAGCTGGTGATGTGCTACCCTACAAAGTGCTTTGTATTGAGAAGGCCACTAGAAGCTTGTTCTGCAACCACTATTCCCTGAAACTTCCCTCCATCTTCTGAACTGCCATGGTCTCTCACCTTCAAACTTGACTGACTTGATATCAGATACAGCCTATGACACAGCTTTCTCTGCTTGGAGAGATGCCTTATGTTCGTCCCTCCTGTCTTCCCCAGTATCCTGCTTATGAGCATCCTGGAAGCCTAGTAAAGCTCACCTTGGGTCTTGGGGAAAAGATGGCCTCAAGGAAGGAAGAGGGCAAGAATGTTTGTAAAGGTTACTCCCTAGAAACAAATAGTGGTTGGTTATGTTTTGCAGTGAGTTCTTAGTGTGCCACTGTCACTACCATTGCTACACGCTGCTCTTTGAAAGACTATTTTAAAAATTTCTGTTACAAGAGTGATTTTTTTTATATCACTTGTACTTATTTTTATAAATGCAAGACAATAAATAAATAAAATATATCCCCAGTCAAATAGAAGCTCTTCCTCCGAACTGCTTTCATAAAGTTAAGTAAACAGATGGGCTTCCTGTCATGTCTGAAGTGGATGCGTATATCATATTGCAGGCAATGGCTTTCTATATCATCCAGTCAGGATTCACATCTTTGATGTACGGAAGACAGCATTTAAGCTGAATCTCTAGGTAGCCCTGAAATCACACTCGCTTGGCTCAAAAATACAAGCTGGGCTAACTACTTCCTCTCACGCTGTACTGGCTGGTTTACATTCAGGAACCCCTCCTCAGTTTCTCTATACATGGTCCAGGTCAAGCACATCTGGCAGCATTCACTCTCAGGAATAAGGAGCCCCAACCATGATGATCAAAAACAATCACTACTCCTTCCCAGCTGAGAAATCAACAGTTTCCCGTACAATGCAATCTTTCTCTTTACCACACAAGAAGAAAAAAAGTAAAATATCACAACAATATCTTTGGAAAAGCTTTCGTGAAGATCTGACCTCTTACGATTCACCCTTGAGAGGATATGAGGCAGGCTTCAGAACCTCTGTGCAGGAAGGCAGTATGTCATAGTATGTCATCACAATTTCTCATCTGACTCTGGACAGGAAGACACAGATACTGGTGAGGTTTTCTCACCTGAAGAAAATTCCCAATACGTAAATAGAGTTATCAGGCAGCTACCTTGCAAAGATCATAGAATGGTTAGGCCTGGAAGGGACCTCAAAGATCACTAAGTTCCAACCCCCTGTCATGAGCAGGGACACCTCTCAATAGACCAGGTTGCTCAAAGCCCCATCCAACCTGGCCTTGAACACTTTCAGAGAGGGACCATCCACCACCTCCCTGGACAACCTGTTCCAGTGCCTCACTACCCTCATAGTGAAGAATTTCTTCATAATATCCAATCTAAATTGATCCCTTTACAATTTAAAACCTTCCCCCTCATCCTATCACTACATGCCCTTCTAAAAGGTCCCTCCCCAACTTTCTTGTGGGCCCTTTTTAGGTACTAGAAGGCTGCTATAAGATCTCCCTGGAGCCTTCTCTTCTCCAGGCTGAACAACTCCAGCTCTCTCAGCCTGTCTTCATAGGAGAGATGCTTCAGCACTCTAACTGTCTTCATGGCTGTCTTCTGAACTTGTTCCAACAGTTTAGAGTAGGATACATTGGCTGTAAGCTGAAGGAAGGGAAGGGGACACAAAACTGGGTTCTATATAGAGCATAGTCTTTTAAAACAGAAAAAAAAATATTTTTTTTTTCTATTCTTGGTGATGAGGCTTCTTTTCTTTCTTGTGGCAACTTATTATTTCCAAGTACAAGATAGTTTTCCCTAGTATACATTTTTAAGATGGAGTCATTGGGCAATAGAAAGGAGAATTGCCTTGTTTCCTTGTCCTGACCGATGGGCAAGGGAGAAAGTGTGAAGATTGCTCCTTCCCTGAGAGAATCTGAACAGATGCATCCTGGAGTAGGACATGGTCATCTTGCACAACCAGAAGGGAGAAGTCTTGTCAAATTCCTTTTTTTTTTTTTTTTTTTCAAGTTAACCTGAAGATCTTATATCCATACCATGTTTTCTTGGGTTCCAGTTAGAAGAATTTTCACAAGAAGCTGGGAGGGGGCACACACAGGACAGCTGATTCAAACTTTCCAAGGGGATATTCTATGCCATATGATGTCACAGTCAGTATATAAAGGGGGGAGATGCTGGCCGCAGAGGAGGAATTGCTGCTCCAGAACAGGATGGCCATTGGGGTTCTAGGCAGTCAATAAATTGCATTATATATCACCTGATTTGTATATTCTGTTATTAGCACTGTTATTATTTTCTTCTTCTTTTGCCATCTTATTAAACTCTCGTTATCCCAATCCAGGAGTTTTACCTTTTCCTTCTGATTCTCCTTCCCATTCCACCAGGGCAGGGGTAAGCTTGGTGCTCAGCTGTCGAGTGGGGCTGAATCATGACAAATGTAAAAAGATCCCTGCTTTAGTTTAGGTTCTCATAAATCCCACCTCCAGTGTTTTGAAATTCCTTCTGGTGTTCTGAGAAGATTCTTGCTTTAAAAAAAATATGCAAGCAAATCTCCCTCAAATTTCTGGCTGATGTGGGGTTCTGTAATAACCAGTTTAATGCTAACTTCAGCTAGTTCAAGTTCTAAAGGAAAAAAATCGAGTTCAGCAATTACTATCCGCCAAAAACTTGTTGGGTAAAATGCATAGCACTGCATTGAAGTATCTTAATTCCTTCTCCTTTTATTAAAACTGACCTGAAAATTCACTTCTGTACTGTGAAGGCCATTTCTGAAGGTGATAACAAGTGCTCTACAAGGACACGTTACAAAGCAGATATCACTTTCTTCT
This sequence comes from Hypotaenidia okinawae, assembly GCA_027925045.1. NCBI lineage: Eukaryota > Metazoa > Chordata > Aves > Gruiformes > Rallidae > Hypotaenidia > Hypotaenidia okinawae. The sequence continues at coordinate 81,791,274 of BSDF01000001.1, forward strand.
TTCTTTTTTTTTTAATTTGTCAAACTTGAGAAGAATGAAATGTATGCTCAGTAACTGAAAAAATGCAACTGCCAGAAAAATACGTTTTGATCAGAAAAAAAACCCAAACAAAACTCCAAACAAACAAAAAACTAAACTGAAAAAAACAAAAAGCAAAACAAAAAAAAAAGTTGAAACACACCTCAAGGATCTTGTAGATTTGACAATAAGGAAATGAGACTGGCCAAAAAGTTCGTGCAGTCCCACTATCTTGGCTCTGGCAGAAGACAGTAGTATCTACTCATAAAAAGGTTATAAGAAACAGGTGCGTGTTTCTTCCAAGTTTAACTTTTCCTTTCACATTCTGTCCCATCCTTTGGCAATCAACAGTTCAGGGATTTCCTGATGTTAGATTCATTCCAGGTTTTTATTCCACAGCCTCTTCTGTTTGTCTTATATCTGTCAGGTTGCCGCAATTTGTAACGAAATGCTATCAACTATTGCTCCCTATTCAGACATTCAGGTGTTGAACCTAATTAGAAGGAAATGATTGTGTCACAGAAATGGTGTGAGCAAGCTGTTGTGCAAGTTGGATCTTGAGAGATGGACTTTCCTTGAGAGTATGGCTGCAACCGCACTTCCTAATGTTTTGGCTATAGTTAAATCTCAGATTGCAAACAGGATCCTGAAATGCATCGTCTTGGAGAGCTAATGAAAGATAACTATCTGCTAAGAAGTAGTACTTATCTGGCAGGTAAGCCAGCAACAACTGGAAAAGATTTCTGGAGTATAATAGATTTAAAATTTGTTCCCCAAATTCCTTGGGAACTGGGAAATATGGTTTGAACAAAGGAACTGCAGCTATTGGGCAAGAGTAATTCACTTAACAGCAATCAGTGGTTGTGCTTCCGAAAATACGGCATACTCCCATAATGAAACTGTGGGGTGGGAAAGAAGACAAAAAGGCCAGTTTCTTATTTAGTTTCCTTCTTCCACCACACATGGCCTGAGTTTGCTCTGGGAGGGAAAATAGGACCTTCTGGGTACTTAGCTTAAAAAATAAAGGCAGTTCTTCTAGCATTTGCCCTAAGAATCATTAAACACATAATTAAACTACCTTTTCCTATATAATCTCTTATTGAACCAGACTACTTTGAATTTTTCAGGAATATCAGGGAAAAAAAAGATACTGAAACAGATTGCGGGTTTCAACACTTTTCCATGCCTAATGCTAAAAAGGGGGATATAGGTTTTTCTCAAGCCTATGTTTTTTAATTATCTTCCTGATGTTATACTTGAGACTCTGAGGAAGGGGAGAAGTTGGGTAATGTGCCAGATGAACTCAAGCAAGGAAATACTGAGTGAAGAAGTGGACACCCACAGTTACAAGCAGAAAAGAGATCCCCTTTTTCTGTTTCTCTAAATTTCAGTAGTAGTGTGAGGTCCTGGATTGACAAGCACAGAGATTTGGGTCTCCTGTTTAGCCGCAGAAACATTATACTGTGGGTTAGCTTTCTGTTTTGTTCCAAAAAAACAGCCACAACACTAGAAATACTTCAAAAGTCGGGAGGGAGGGAACGGTAAAGACGGAGTTTTACCAAAAGATTAACTAGACAGTACAAAGCAACGGGAACCGATGGAGGCAAAAGTGATCCCACACAGTATTCCCAGCGGCAGGATAAGAAAAGGGAGCAGCTGGAGGATGCTCACCCGGACACAGTGCAGACATGTGGGCAAAACAGACGGCCAGGCCCAGGCTACAGGCAGGGTAGGGAGGGCTGATGGTTGGGGGGTGCCTGTGAGCCCTTACTCTGGTGCTGTGCACAGCAAGGTGGGAGAGAGGCAGGGGTGTCTTTGCAAGAGCCGGCATGATTTCACCCAGGGTTGTGTGGTGAGAGGGGGAAGGAAAGATGGGTTTCTCCTTGCCCTCCCTGGGTACTGCACTTTCTCTCAGCCTTTGACACAGGAGACAGGCTGGACCTTGGAGCGGGGCTACAAGTGATTAATTGTATCACAAAAAAGAAACAGTGTCTCCTTGCTGAGCTTTGTAACAAGCTTCATATAAATTTGCGTGAAATATTATGTGGGATTACTGCAGCCAGCCAGGAGTTCGGCTGCAGGAGCCAAGAGGAGGATGGGAGCCCGGCCAACAGGAGAAGCAGGAGATGAAGTGGATCATGTTTGCCAAGGCCAGGAGAGGAGCCAAACCATAGCTACAGTAGCATAGTAATGAGAAATGGGAATTGCATTCAGCATCAGTTCTTCTTATTCTTCTTCTTCTTATCATGATCGTTATTACTCTGAATCTAATTGTCCTGCCCTCCTCCCCACCCTTGCTGCAGGCCCCAGAAGAATGTAGGATAACAACAGAAGGTAGAGAAAATAGCGTATAGGAGTTTAAACATAACCCTGCTGGAGCCCACAGCTGGTGTTGCATGAAACCACTTACCCACCCACTAGTGCAGACCAGACTGCTGTAACAGATGCTCTCTTCTTACCCAGAAGGGATGCAAGGGTGGCAGGGGGTGGGGTAAAAGGAGAGCAGTGATGAAATGCCATTTTCCAGGTATTTTACTCACAGCAGCACATTAAGGATAATTAGAGAGAACTGGGTCTTCAGGATGACATTTGTTGGGTCCTGCTGCTTTCCCCCACTCCCACACAGTTAGTGCTCACTTTGGTTCTGCATCTTGTTCCCGTCTCAGTTCCCATTCATCTTCAAAGCAAATCTACCCTTCACAGCCAGAGAAGGCTGCAAAGGTAGCTGGACCACTGGCTCTTGTCCTGCCCCTGCACCTCAGGAGACCACAGTTGGTTTAAGCAGAGAAGTCTCACCTCGTATCTGTGAAGAAAGAATTTGAACTGCATGTCTTACCCTTGTGTCCTTCAGGGAACAGATTGTGGTCCCAAGTTTGAGCATCCTTCTCAGAAAACTGCATCTGGGTCCAGACTTGGCATCCTCAGTCTGTAACGACCGAACTCAGCCTCTTCACCCAGAAATACCTCAGATCTTGAGCAGCTTTGTGCTTTGGAACTCTTTCTAGGATTTCTGATTATGCGCTAAAAACTCCTTGGCCTTTGTATAAATAATAACTGGTGACAAAGGACCCAAACAGACTCTGAGTATGCATATTATCACAGCTGAGCTACATGCTGAAGGTGCTCTGCAGGCAACAGCCCCTCTTGGCAAGCCAGAGGGGAACCTTATCATTAGCTGTGCCAAATTGAGCAGCACTAAGCCTGCCTTAGCCAGACAGCTTTACCTACCTCTGAGGCCTTCACACCGTAGGATGTGCTGCTTTCCCCTGGGACTGAGACTTTTTCTGCAGGGGTGGGAAGTGGGGTACAGTCGAATCATTGTGGAATAACCTACAGCCCCAGCCTGTGTGTGCAGACAGCCTCCAGCCTGGCTAAGAAAAGGGTGTGGTTTTTTCTCTACAGCTGGAATGAAATGAGAAATCTTCCCATAAAGGCAAACTGAGAGATTCTTGTTTTCTCAAAGGACACAGAGCAAAGACTTGAATTTCTTCTCCCAGCCAACACTGAGGGAGTTCCCCTCCTGGAGGGAGGGTACTTGCTAGCCTCACGGGGCGTTGGAGTGCCTGAAAAAGGGCAGCACCAGCTGAGAGCACCAGGGCGCCACCAGATGGGGATTCATCCCTTTTCTCTCCAGTGACACCTCTGTGACATCTGTATCACCTGGTCTGTGTGGTTTCTCTCCTGCCCTTGCTCGGGAAGAAAGGATAGCTTTCCTGGTATACAGTGCTAGCTCTGTGCTTTATCTGGTATCTCCACTGTCCAGAGAAGCTTTAGAAGATACACACCTTTCATTAAATATTTCTGGGAATGTTGTACTTCCAGGTGCATAGAAACATATATTAAAAATGTGGCCTATGTCACACACATAGTCTTACCAGGGACATAAATTAAACTTTGCATGTTTAGAAGAAAAATCCATCACTAAAGTAGCTCCTCTTGAAGAAAGAAAATTTTATAATAAACTGGATTGAGGTAAATGAAAAAGATTCCCTGTAGAAGTAGACGTCCTGAAAAAGTAGAGTATATGCAGTTTGGATATCTCGCTTGTTTTGTTTTCATTTCCTTTTGCAGTCTTTTTGCATTTTAACAATTTGGGCTCCACAACCCAATGCTGACTGTACATACACTAGACTGCCTGGAGTCCTCCCCGTGCAGAAGTCGGATCGATACAAAATTCTCCATAGAACCACTCAGGCTGTGGTAGCGGTGATTTTGCTTTGTTTCGTTCTGCCCCTCTCATAGGAAAGGGTTTCTTAGAACTGAGGCAAAGTGAAAAGTAAATTGTTTGCTCTTTCCCTTGAGGCTGAGCCCAGGGTTTTGTTTTCTTTAAGTGTTCAAATGAGCTTCAAGTTTTGTGATGTGGCCAAATACCATAATCTGTATTTCTCTGTTTTAATAAAAGCGATTTTTCTTCCACTCCCTATACTTCTTACCCCTGTTCAAGATAAACAGGTGTGTTTTTTTCCATCAGCTAGCAAACAGTAAACTTTGTTTCCATCTCCCTGAGCACCTTCTGAGCGGCCACCTAGCCTTCCTCTCTCTTTCCTCTTCGTATCGGGCAATCATGTACATAGGGTTTCAGGCAGACACTCCTCAGAAACCAGTCTCTCAAGGCTACTCCAGTCCTTTAAGGCAGATTGTGCTGGAATACAAGTAACAAAGACCACGACACAAAAACATCAACACAGCAGCTCTTCACCCTTCTATCCTTCTCCAATAAGTCAAAGTCTTCCCCTTCACCTTTGAGTGTATCTCTGGGTTTGCCTGCAAAAAAGAATAATCTACGTTTTGATTAAATAATCCTGTATGGTTGGTTTTGCTGCCTTTATTCACTCTGCATGGGGTGCCCTGATATATAAACAGACATGTACAAACTGTACACCCTAGCAGAGAGGAGTGTCTTTACTCCTGGCAGGCAACAGCCTGATACAAGTTGAGATTAAGCAGCGGTAGGAACTGTAGCAGAGCTATGATCTGAGCTACAGAGAATTGGAGTTGAGAGTTGAGTATTAAGCCAGTTTATCTGGGCTCCTCCATAAAAGAACTGCTGCTATGACACATATGGAGCCTAATCGCACTTGAAGGGGTTAATACACCTGGAAAGTGAGTTTTCAAATGAATTCCTTTTCCTCTTGGCCTCAACATAAGGCAGTGCTCTATTAGACTTGACCTTTCTTAATGTGAATTAGCAGCTCGGTGGAACAGGATCCAGAACTCAGAGTCCCTTCCCTCTTCACATCCATGCATTAATGTAACAAAAGCAAAAAGGTGTCAGCAAGGCTAAGAATAACTGAACAGATCTTGTGCCAATTTGGAATAAAATATAGGACCCTCCAGAAGTGGAAGTAACTTGGTTACTTCTGAACTCTAGTAAGGCAGGCATTTTAACTCACCCCCTCCCCTCCAAACCGCAAGAAAAAAATAAAGAAAAGAAACATGGACAAATTCAGGTACAGAATTTAAAATAAAAAATAAATAAAATAAAATTAAATGAGTCAGTTCATCATTTTGGTAGGACAAACAAGAGGGACTGCCAAATTATCTCTCTAGAATATAGATCACGTTTTCCCTCCTGAAACAGATTTGCTCAATGACTTCAAAATATAAGTGTCCCCTTGCCCCAGTTCTACTGCTGTTCTGGGAGGGTTTCCTCACCCATTCCCCTCACTCAAAACGTTTCATCAATCTTGTCACGTTGGTCCTACCCTGTCTCATGAGGTAATGGATGGAGCCCAGCTAGACATGAAGATGTGCCATCCAGGAAACCAGACCAAAACTGGTATGCTTAAAAACGTGTTTGAAGAAAGCACAGGATGACAGGGAGGGAGGAGAGGGGGCAGGGGATGTTTTTCAGCCAGTGCTTTCCTTCCCCCTTCTTCTCACAGACGCTTGCTTTTGTCCAGCAGCCCAGAGAAAGAAATAAATATATATACATTTCTTCTTTGGTGAGGGGTGGGAAGGAGGAATGATAACCAGATCCTCATGGCACATCTGTCTGTGGGTCCTCATGGGAGCCACAGCCGTGCAAAGAGGGTAGAGAGAGGGGAAAGGGGTGGGGGATGGTGGTGTCCAACTTCAACTTTCTAGAGATGGAGTTATTTTAAGCAATATCTTTGAAACAAAAAAACATGTGTTCTCCGTTCTGCAATGCACTGGGCAAGACTCAAAAACCGGGCTGGGTTGCCCGGGGTCGCAGGCCCCGCCAAAAAAAACAGAGAGCTCTGAGGTGGGTCTGAGGCGAAGCTGGTCACCAGCAAGGAGCGGTGACGCGGCCAAGCCTGAAGGAGCGTGCCTCGATTGGCAAACAGGGACGGCAGTGTTGACTGCCTCTCCGGTATTTCCCTTCCAGTGTGCTGTGCGCTCGGCGCACGCTGCTACGAGCAAATGTTCCATGATGCGTGGATGAAGGATGGGGGCTCGCGTACTGGGCACGAGCTTTGTGTGCCTTTCAGGCTGGAATTTACTTTGATTTGTTTTTCAGGTTTTTGATCCGCCCGGACTTGGCCGGACACTTTGCCAAACGAGGGGAGTGGTGACACATCGCACCCCGCTGCGGTGTCGCGCTGGCCTTCTGGCTCGCCAGTCTCTGTGTGGCCGGGCCCGGTCACACACCGCTTCCCCAGTTAGCAGTTCACACCATCGCACCTTGGTGCCTCTTCTGCACCTATAAAAACCGACTTCCACACATCCTCAAAGGAAGCATTTAACTACGGTTACACACCGAGCACAGGTCTGGATGCTGGATTCCTCAAAGGCTAAGTGTTTTCAGACAGGGAAGCACTGGTTCAATCACATCTCCAAAAGCCAGGTGTTATTGTTAATTCAGTTTTAAAAGCTGTCTCAGCCCAGAGAGGAAATAAGCTCCATTTTCAAGCAGAAACAAACCAGCTGCCTTTCTGAGAAAGGGATGAATACATCCCCTACTCAAAGCTGTCATACTGTTTTTGACCAGGTGGAAAATCATGCTCTTAACCTGGGACCTTAGGAAGAAAAACTGGTGTGAGGGAGAAGGATTCCCACCTGCCAGTAGGTTTTCGAGTGTGCTCACATGCACGCTCCAAAGCTCTGGGACTCAGGGATACATATGAGAGAGAAGGGGAGGCCCAAGGACATCCTAAAGACTGGAGAAAGTATTGGCAAAATCCTCACTCTCTTTTTCTTCCTGGAAGGACATTTTCATGGGTTGCAGGAATAATCAGATAGGAAGAAAAGTGATGATCCCTACATTTTTTGTGTTTTAAGTTACATACCCCCAAGTTTTCCACCTAGCATGCAGATGCTACAGCAGTTGATCTTGGTGGCACATCTTATAGCAGGGGGTGTTTTCATTAGTGAAAATATGCAGGCTTCATTCAAGTGCCTTTTGTTCACTAAATGATTATCTTACATCTGAATTTGCTGAGTGCCCACAACTTGGAGTCAGTGGGGAGCAGAGGGTACTCAGCATTCCTGAGAATTAGCCCCAGGATGTACAAGTATTGCATTAAGTCTCCTTTGCATTTTACAGATTTGGCTGATTTTCAAGACCTTTTAAGCATGACACTGTACATTTGTCCTATTTTTTTTTCCTTTGGTGTGGGTGTGTGCCCATGGTGGGACTGCTGGTATAAGAATTTACCTCCAAAGCAACCTTTAAATCGAACCTCTTATTTTCCCAGGGGTATTTGTTTACATAAAAGGCTTTGTTATGTCAGTAAGCACCAACGTGTTTGAGATTCTGTCACACAGTAATTAATTTATCCTCATTGCACCAAGCTGTTAGATAGGTTAGCATTATCCCCATATTACAGGAAAAGTGAGGAACAGAAATTAACCCATGAGGGGCTTAAGGAGACTGTAAGAGATCCAGAAAGAAAGACAAATCTCCCAAATTAATAGGCTAATGCCTTAAGCACATGAATACCTTTTCTAAGGTTTTCTTTGTTGCCATATCCTTTTTCTGTTTGATCACTTAGGACAAAATGACCTGTCCCTAGATAACATTTTATATGCTGGAACTAAAAATGGGAATTCTCTTTTCCAACTCTTAAACTGTAGCACTCTAAGCATACAGCATGGGAACTTGTGTAAAAAACAACCAAAATTCTTGGGATCAAGAGGAGGAACAGATAAAGGCCAAGTGTGGGAGAAGGCATCAGCTATACAGGGAAAGAACCTTTGGAAATTTCTTTAGGGGATCCAGCCCCAAATACTTCTCACTGTTCAAGGCTTTTCTTGCTGTTTCCCTCTGCACCCTTTGGAGAAATAAACACAGGACTGAAGATCATTTGTTTAATCCTCGCATGTGATGCCTGTACATGTAAAGATTGGCCATGCTATTTCTTTAATAAGAATTCAGCCACTCAGCTGCAGAAGCACGTGAGCTGCAGGAAAACAATCAGATCTCCATTCATTCCATAAGGGTTGGGGGTCTTTTGCCTGAAAATACAGCTTTGCTATAGTTTTCAGGCGACTGTTGAGCTGAAAAAAGCCTGGGGCTGGTGGTTTTTCTGTAGTCTGGAGTAAGAGATTCTTTATACATCCCGCTGTCACCTCAGGCCAGTTTTGCAACAGTTTTGCAGTGCCAATCCCAGACCTGCCAAATCTCATGGTGTCTGGTTGAAGATTCACTCGTTTGGCTTCTGTCTCACAGCCCCTCATTACAGGGCTGGCACTTTACTTAGCATCTCATAAAAACTTTTCTCTGGCTCTGGGACCCTCTTATACCAATGGGCCTGCCAACCATCCAGTCTGGGACCTGGGTTTCCAAGCAAAAGGTGATTCATCTACCAAGACCGTGTCCCTCTGACTCTACTATCCTAGACTCTTCCGAGGAATCTTGCAAAGGGAAAAACCCCTTTGGTGCAGGTTGCCTTTAGCCATGGCAAGGAAAGCCTGCCCTACCTCTTTGTTTCCATTGTTCTTTCACTATGAGGGAACCTAGGTCATTTGTTTATAGGTATTTTGTTAAGCATTGCTTACTGCCTGCTATTGTGAAGTCCAGGCTGCACAGAAAAGTGTATACAAGCTGAAGTAACCTTCCTTAAAAAAATAAAAACAAACATGGGGAGTTCCCAAATTATCTGGGGGTCTTGAGGGAAAATCTGCAACATGCCTTAGAGTGACAGTTCCCAAAAACACTTGGCTCTGGTATCAGTTCAGCCAGCGGCTGTCACATATATATGCATGAGCAGGAGGAGGCATTTGGCTGTTCACAGAACAATAACACCCCCACCTCTTTGGAAACCCCAGGCCCAGAGCCAACTCATTGCCATATACCACACGCATTAGTATGGCTCTGATGTAATGGTTTTGCACAGCAGCCACAGAGCAACCAGTGGCATTTTGCAATAGTGTTAACCTGGGTGGAAATTTCTTACTAATCATCTGGCTGAAACAACGCCAGGTGTTAGTTAAGATCCTGCGTACACACTCCTTTGGGTTGTCTGATGGACTTGCTGTCTTCAGATCACAAGGATCCTGGTTTCAGCCTGTAAACACACCCAGTGCAGCCTGCTAATTCATTGACAAGGTCTGCTTTAGCATCTGACCACCAGATACAGCAGTTGCCTTTGCTTAGGGAAAAGCACTCACTCTGGAGCTTAGAGGATATTGCTGCACTAGCAGCTGTGATGTCAGGGCTAAGGGTAGGTAGCTGCCTTTCCTCTTGAAGCCAAAGTGCTACTAAAAGTATATGTAGAACTGAAATAAATCTTATTATAGGATTCAATTTCACCTTTAGTAGGGATGTCTAAATTCATCATTAAATTTAAGATAGACCATTCTGTACCTTACAGAAAGCAAATTTGTAGAAAAACACCTAAATACATTATGGAAGAAATTTATTATCATTTGATAGTCAGCACAAGGTTTGCCATACAGAGGAATGGTGTAAAATGCCTCCACTCGTGTTACCAGATACTGGTTGAACTCCTATGGCTATGAGTAACAAGTTACTTGAATGCCATGTGTGAATGTCCCAAGAAGTGGGAGGGATGAACAGGGCCCACACTTGTAGCTGAGCCCTTTAAAGAGGAATGAGGAATCCACACATGTAGGTCCATGGTCATTTGGGAGAAGGGCAGTCAAAGAACCTTCCATCTCATTAAAAACAAGACCCCATGAGCTGCTGTGATCGGCAAGTAATCCGAAGGAAGCCGGGAAGACTGTCCTTCAGCAGGAATGGTTCATGCATAGTTAGCAGGAGTGGAAAAATAGAGCATAATAAGTTTTTTGTGTCTGGGTGGATCATGAATGCTTTTTTAATGTCTACAGGGCTTTTACAGGTGAAATTTGAGCCAGCAAGTTGGCATTATGCCAAACCCAGCTCAGCTCCCCTCTCAAACTGGCTGCAAGGCACAATCATGTTCTCTGTTCCTTCTCTCCCCTTTATCTCTTAAAAGGATAATTCCTGAAAATTTACATTAACAGGCGGATTTGGGGAAAGGGAGTGGGTGGGTAGGGGGATGTTTGCTTGCTTAATTTCTGGAAAGTGTTTAACTTGTGGTCTTCTGTCTCTTCTCAGGAACAATTTAGACCTCATTTACTTGTACAAAGGGAGGTAGGAAACAAAATATCCTAATATTCCTTACTCTCAGATCTTTCTAAAGGGGTTTAACACAGAGTATCTCCCTCCCTCCTCAACCTCTGTTCTGAGAGGCACTGCTCTCTTTTGTAGAGCTCCACTGATCAGCTTCTGAACAGATGATACCACACTCAGAGCCAGGGCTGGAAGCAGTAGCGTGGAGAAAGAGGGATATCGCTTTCCAGCTGCACAGTTCACAACCAGTCAGTGATATTGCCGGTGCTTCCTGGTGAGGTCACGCTCTGTTGTGCCAGGCTCTTGTTGGACCTGCAGCCCAGGAGCAGTTTCCTCCTGGGACAGGGGCTCAGAAGAGGCTGCAGGCACACAGCCATGGTAGGAGGGCTGTGCATCCATGCATTGATGCATCTTGTAAGGTAGGATATGTATGGTGTTCAAGGCAGTTCTTTGAGTACACCTGGGGCCCTGCAGGCCTTTTAAAGGACTGACTGGCAAGTGTGTTTGGAGAAGGCACTGCTCTGTTCTTTGTTCCTCTGGTAGGGCATGTGTGGTTGTGTGAAGGAGGTATTTTCTCTTTGCCAATGAGCAGAGAAGCCTCCTAGAAAACCACCCGCTGCCAGTGTTTCACAGTGAATGTTACCCACATTAATCCTGGCACAGAAACATTGTCAGCTTGGAAACGGACATTATGAAAGAAAAATAATGGCTCAGCATTTCAGCCTCAGTGGTACAATGGGTTTATTTTCACTGCGCCATGAAACGAGCAGGAGAGGTAGGACTGCTGAGTTGTACTTCTGGACCTGATCTAGTATCACAGGAAGGCTTTGTGCCATGGGGATGTGCCAGCTTGACAGGAGCGGCTTGGCACCTTCTGCTGTGTGCTGTCTTGCCTGCAGCAGACATCCACATTCACAGTTTTCCGCAGAGTCTCTTGAATGCCTCTGCTCTTCCAATGTTTCATCAGAGGAGTAGCCTCTCCTGACATAGGAGGAGATAAGAAAGGGCTGTGTTGACCTGTTTTCTTCCTTTTATACCAGCAGTTCTGACATTTGGAAGCCTCTGTCCAATTTTCAACCTTTGATTCGTTTTTCTCTTCTTTATCAGAGGGCTTAATCACCTTAAAGTCATGTTTTATGAGATGGGTGAGCTCTTTTCTCTTTTTTTATTCTTGGAACATCTCTTTAAGTGTGACACTGAAGATGGTTACTATGAGACTGATTCAATGCCAGGAACGTGAGCTGAACTTCTACCCCAGGTCAAAAAATGAAAATAACTGGTTACTTCCTTCTTAACTGCTAGTAGGTTTGTCAGATAAATTAAACCAGTTGGTAACCTCTGCATAGGAAAGCCTCAGGCTTCAAACACCACAAGAAAGCTTCTTGTGCATTGGCAAGGTTGTGTGCATCTCTGCACACAAACTATCCCAGGACTTCGAGTAACTCATACTCCAACTGCTAATCCTTCACTTTCCTGTCCTAACTAATAAAAATCAAGCAATCCTCATGCATGTCCAGCTATGGGCAGGATGCTGCTTTTGTGGTCTGAAACCCAGTCAATTTGCTGTCTTGATATGGAAGGTGTTTGACATGGATGAAAACCCTGTTTCTGAACCATGTGTCTGGTTCAGGAAGAAGAAATAATTTTTGAGCCAGATCTCCCAGACAACCTGAAGAGCAGCTCAGAAGTCATTACCTTCTGAACCGCATTATAAGATTTTTTTTAACCGCATTTGGTTTTGACCTCAGTGTATCATATGTTTTGGGGTTTTCTTTTATTCCCAGAGGAATCAGGACATAGAAAAGCAAATAAAGGAGACAGCAAAACAGACAAACAGAAGTATCTGCTAACCTACTGATGCAGTATTTCCTGAAATCAATGGGGAATTTACAAACCAGAGGTGCAAAAGCCCTATTAAGTAATCTTAACCATCCCACTGCCAAAAGCAGGTTAAGTACAGGACATTTTTAGTCAAGCTACTTTTCAGTATCCGGTTTGGTTTTTTAAGTGAGTTGATTGTATCAACATCAGAGAGTGCTAGAGGAGAATATGCAAATGATCTAAAAGCTAAAGCATGTGCTTGGTTCTCCAGAGCCTTGTTTATTAAGTTCAGCTGATGAAATGGCTGTGGATGATGAGCTCTGCCCTAGTGATGGTTATTAGTGTCGAGTTTTACAGACAACTGGCTGAGAGTGAAAGGTAAAACCACCAACAAAATTGACAATTAAGTCAGAGATGATTTGAAAGGCGGAGTGAATAAGACACAAACAGAACTTGGTGACTGAACAGAAGCCAAATATGATGCTATGAGGATTTGTTTATTTCACACCAGTTAACCTTTGGGTTAAACCAGTCAGCAATTGCATTCATAGAAGCTTCACAGCAAGGGAGATTGCGCAAGGAAAACAATTCTGGCTCTAAGGTCTAGGGGTGTTCAGCTAAGTAGCTTTGTCCACATTTTTCTCACCGGATTTTGTTCCATTCATGGTGTTTGCTAACAGGACCCAGGCTTTTCTATTTGACATAATTTTATTTCACGAGAAGTTAGAACTGTTGAAAGGTAATGGTTTTTCTGTCTTAGGTGCTGGCTTGTCTTTAGATCTGTGAGCCAGGCAGCAGCTCAGCAAGCTCCCCCTGTCCTGCCAGGACATCCCACTCCTGACAACAGAACTCATTGCCCATTTCATTCATTGTTAAGCCATTAAGTCAAAGTGATCCTTAGATTTTAAGATCCTAAAATGACCATTCCAAAAATTTATTCTTATAATCTGAAATGTAGTATGTGAAATTATAAATGTGACGTGACATGTTAACAACGTCTATGTAGGTAGGTAAGCAGGATTTTTCTACCACTTTCTCCACTCCCCATCCTAGCCAGCAACAGCAATTATAATACAGTGTAGTAGTGTAAGATAAACATTACTGAGAAACTTAATACAAGCTTCACTGGTTATTAAAGTAGACCAGCACCACTCTAGCTGAACTCCACTTTATTAATGATAATAAGGCAACCACCAGGTAGACCAGTGATGGAGACCTGATCAGGTTCTAATTCACATCTCTAGGAGGAGGAAATCCTGTTAGGTTGACAGTTTAATCCAACAGCAAATACAGAAAGAATGTCAGAGAAGCCTGTGTTGGCATTTCAAAGGAGGAAGAATTGTCTAGGAAGGAAACCTTGAAGGTTTACCTGACTCTGACAGATCATAGTAAGGTAAAACAGATGACAAATGGATAGTCTTTGAATGCCATGGATCATTTACAAACAGAATGTCATAAGCCTCTTTAGGTCCTCTAAGCATCCAGGTGATAGAATATAGCAAGCTCTGGGTAACTTTTTAAGCTCACACATGGAAGGCAATTGACATAAAAGGGTCCTTTGCAAAGAATAAAATTTTTACACACATGGGAATACCAGAAGGGTTGCTGTATATTCAGTTGCTTCGTTGTTTGTGAAAAGTGCTTGAAAAGTGCTTTTGTGAAAGTGCTGTGTTTCTTTCAAGACCTTACTCTCAAGACCTGTGTGATTTGCAGTTCTGACATTTCTTACCACCTCTTGACTTCTACAAATAAATATCCCAAAATATCCCAAAAAAACAAAGGTTAGAGCAGTCTAAGTCAGGAGTAGGTCTAGCTCTGGTGGACATCCAGACTAGGATATAGGCCATTCAGCTTAGATGTCTACTGAAATGAATTAAAGTGGCCTTGGTTTTAAGGGATACAGGGAAAAATAGAGCAATAGAAATTGACTCATTAATTACCAAAAACTTGGGTTTTGTTTATACCAAGCAAAATGGTATCACATTATTCCTTGGCCATCCATCTCAGTTTTCTTTTTGCCCCAAGCCAGGTTCTACTTAAACTATTTCTTTTCTTCATCCTCTTACTCAGTTTTTGTCTTTTAGCTGGAAGCAGTTGCCTCCTGAAAGTACAGCTTTGCTTAAAATATGTATATGCTGAAATTCACAAACCACTGACATGCGCAAATATGCTATGAATCCAAATATATCGTATTCAGTAACTATTGTCACACACAGGAATAAGAAGGTGTGTTGGAGGTAACCAGCTCTCGTGCATGGTTTTCAATTTTGCACTGAAGTGAGAAGCTATTTTCACTTGTTTGCTTCTGAGCCTGGTCTTGGGAAACAAACGCTGTATGGCATAGGTTTGCTGTGATATACCACACACTTATGATAGAAATTGCTGTGAATGTCACACACCCAATATAATCAGGTATATTAAGCCCTGATAAAGGATCTCCTAGGGAGCAAAGCATCTCCAGGGCAGAATTACAGTCTGATACGCTGCTGAGTGGATTTTGTTATTAAAAATACATGGTAAATTATAGGTCCCATATGCTCCTGATTTCACTGATTTTAAAAATAGAAAGTGAAAGCTCCCAGCTGGGGGCACAGCTGCTGCTAAACGCTAGTAGAAATCATAGCCAGAAGTCTCAGTTGTAAATGCAGCAGGCTGCAACTGAAGTGGTGGGAGAGTTTTGTTTCTCCTTAGTCTGCAGCTGGATCTTGGCAGGAGGGGGTGTGTGGAGAAGCCTTCCCCAATGCCTGAAGGGTCAACTGTCTCTGTTATATCAGGCAGATGCAGACATGTTTAGCTGTGAGATTCTCAAACATTGACAGTGCTTAGCCAACACTGTACTTCCAGGAACCTGTTGTTATTATTGCTGTCTTCTTTTAAAATCATTCAAGTCCAAGCACTTAAAAAATGCGTCCATACAGACTGTCAGGATGGAGCTGGACTACAGGCTTCATGATACCATGTGCTAGGGTAAAAGAGTAAGACTGGCTACTGAGGACAGTAGAGGGCAATTTTCACGTTCTACAGAAACAGTGAAGGGATTAAGGGAAATGAAGAGAGCAATGGACATGAGTTGCCACAAGAAATTTCTACCAAGCAGCTGTGCTGTGTGCCCTTTGCACAAGCACCAGCATCTGCCCAAGTAATCTCGTGCTGCCTTCTAGATGGAAGGTTCTGTGGGAAGGAGGTGATCATATGTGAGCAATCGAGAGGGACAGCTGAGGAGATCAAGCATCTCCTCTTCCAGCAGAGGATAGCTTCTATTGAGTCATCATTACCAATGTGACACTAGGAACATCTCCTGTGCTTGTTTGTGCTTTATTTGGGTTGTTTAAAATGCACCTACTTGTAAAGTTCTATAAATATCAGATTCGGCTTCTTTCCAATCTTCTGTATGAAGTGGAAGGCTTTTGTATAAATTGACTTTAAAATGCAAATGTAAACAGTCCTTTTGACTCTTCCCTTTTAAAAGAGAGAAAGAACCAAACTGTGAATAGTGTTTTGAGCCTGTTGGCGAGGCTCTGTGCAGAGTCTGTGTAATGAGAGACTCCGAGGAGAACAGTCTCTACACAGCTGCTGCCTCTTGATCTTTAATGTCTGCAGTGCTCCTGAGTTGTACAGCAGGGAAAATAAGTAATGCTATCTTGTTTAATCATGCTGTCTCCTACCTTGCTTAGCATTTAGTAACTGGACTGGACCACCTAACTTGAAGACCTGCTTTAAAGGCAACTCTTTGATGGCAGAAACCCTCGGCTGGGGAATTTTTGAAACAAGAGCACCCTCTAATGGAAATGAAAAATAAAGAGGCAGCTACAGCAGGGAGCATACATAGATTTTTCTCCTAGTATTTAAGACAGGTTTTTGCAAGAATCAATTCCTCTCTTATTCTCGAAGGAACATTTAGATATTCTTCCCTTTTTCCCTTTTTAATGTAAAACAGAGAAGAATATTTTTTTTTCACTGCAGATCAAATCTTACGAAACATAATCACTTTCCACACAGAATCTGAAAACACTTCACCCACCTGAAAGGCTAAATAGCCTCTTGATGTCTTCTGGTCCCAGCTGTAAGCTAGCACAGGAGTTCTGGCTGCTGAAAAGGCACAGTCAGATGCATGAGCCCACCTTTAGGTTGCTTCTGTTTAGGTTGGTACTTTCCCTGCTGCAAACTGTATCAGCAGTCAATTGGCTTCTCCTGAGCTGCTGTTGGTGCTTCAAGAGATCAATAGTTGGCACACAGCATGGGAGAATGCAGTAACTGTTATTCCGTGGGCGCTTATTCTTGCACAATTAGTCTAAAGAAGTTTTCCATATGAACCAGCATAGGTGCTCAGTGTGAGCTGCGATTGAATTGCTAGGGCTTTGTTAGTGAGCCCCGTGTTATATCTCAACCGAGGTGTTTCCCAGATGGTGAAAAGCAAAACAGAAAGGCTATGTCATGTAAGTAGAAGGTCTTTTACTGTCTGCACCTACAAGCTACAAGTCATCACAGCATCACAGAACAGGAGGGGTTGGAAGAAACCTCTGGAGTTTATCTAGTCCAACTGTCCTGCTAAATCAGGATCACCCAGAGCAGGTTGCACAGGATCACATCCAGGTAGGTTTTGAATATCTCCAGAAAAGGAGACTCCACAACCTCTCTGGCAGCCTGTCCCAGGGCTCTGTCACCCACTCACACAGTGAAGTTTTTCCTTACGATGGAACTTCTTGTGTTCCAGTTTGGGCCTGTTGCCCCTTGTCCTGGCACTGGGCACCACTGAAAAGTCTGGCCCCATCCTCTTGACATCCACCTTTTAGATATTTATAAGCCTGATAAAATCCCCTCTCAGTCTTCTCTTCTCCAGACTAAACAGACCCAGCTCTCTCAGCCTTTCATCACACAAGAGATCCTCCAGTCATCCCCTCATCATCCTCATAGGCCTCCGCTGAAGTCACTGCAATAGTTTCCTGTCTTTCTTGGACTGGGGAGCTCAGAACAGTACTCTAGATGAGACCTCACCAAGGCAGAGTAGAGGTGGCGGGGGTAACTGCTCAGCCTGCTGGCCATACTCTTCTCAGTGTATTCCAAGATACCATTGGCCTTCTTGGGCACAAGGGCACATTGCTGGCTCATGATTAGCTTGTTGTCCACAAGAACTCCCAGGCACTTCTTCACAAATCTGCTTCCCAGCAGGTCAACCCCTAACCTGTACCAGTGCTTTGGGGTTATTCCTCCCTCGGTGCAGGACCCTACACCTGCCCTTGTTGAACTTCATCCAGTTCCTTTCTGCCCAACTCTCCAGCCTGTCCAGGTCTTGCTGAATGGCAGCACAGCCTTCTGATACATCAGCCAGTCCTCCCAGTTTTAGTATCATCAGCAACATTGCTGAGGCTATACTCTGGCCCTTTATCCAGGACACTGACTTGATGAATAATAATGTCCTTGCAGAAGAATAAATTCCAAGAGTGTTTATGAAGTTTTTTGCTTTAGACTTGCACTTTCTCATTCTCTATGCCATCATGTGGCTACAGGGGAAGAAGAACTATGAGAAATGAGTTTGTCACCAAGGCCCTAATTTGCATGTTCATACAGTGACAGAGGACCTTTGAAGGGTGCCACTGCATATGCTTGCCATTTAATCATCACTCAGTTTCATTTTGCCCTGAGCGCCCACAGACCTGTGTGATACAAAGGATGTGCAAGCCTCAGGAAGCCACATCAAACAGAAGAGGTGTGCTATGTCCAGGCATGCCGGCTGCACCTACCGAATGAAACATGCTGAAGCATTTCCTGAGAAAGTATGGTGAGTCAAATCAGGCCATAGCACATGGCGGCTGTGTGCATCCTCTGTTTTTCTGGTGTTACTGGTCAATAAAGTAACTAACACCGACTGCCTCACTTTCAAAAACTGAGCGCGTAAATCAATGCTACGTCTGTATCATAGCATCCACATGGAAGCTGACATAGTATTGTAGTTAAGGCTGCAAAACAGTTTTTGCTCCAAGTCCAGTGTTTTCCCTTGCTCCTGAGTTTCTGAAAGGTTCTACTTTCTAGGCTGAAATTTTCCATCACTGAGCTCAGCCAATGGCTTCTGGGAGAAAGTCTAAGGAAAATCCATTCAACCATTCTGTGAAAGTGGAAAACAAAACAAAATTTCTCTGGAAAATTATTTAGAAATGTATTAACTTGCATATCCAGTGAGGAAAACAGGAGCAGAAAACACAGCTGTGCTTTGATTCGGAAGCTGATCAGAATTTTTTAAGGACATGATTCCCTCTTCACTCACACAAGATTTACCCCGGTACATGTCTCCTGATTTCAGTCGTCACTCATGCTGATTTAGATGGCAATGGAGTTAGATACTATTTTACCTCAACATTAGCATTATCTTTTGGCATGTTCTGTGAATGGGAATGTGTTGTTTCCTTGCGTAAGCCACACTTACAGTCCCTACCCTTTGGCCTGTGCCGTGAGGCATGGGAGCTGCCCTGCTTCCTGACAGAGCAGAACTGCTGAACAAACTGTCCTGTTGCAAGTGTCATTCAAAAACTGGAAATCCAGAGAAAGCATGAGGAAAAAAAAAATGTTAAATCCTCTGGGCTGAATTATACCTAATGCAGAGCTCTCCCACATGATTATGGTAAAGTAAATATTATTCTGTATGTACTCCCTGTGTTGACTTTTTGTGCACGTGCTTATGTTATTGCTAGGTAATGAGGGACGGGACACAAGAGGCGAAGAGATATTCCCATAGAATAATGTGATTTTGTTCACATTTCTACAAATCTCAAGAACAGGCATACATGCTCGTCCTGTTCTTTTTATCTGTACCTGACTCTGAGCAAAAATTTAGCATCCAGATGACATTAAACACAAGGGATGAGTTTCCCACACTTCTGTTTTGATCATGGTGCCTCTCAAGTTGCCCACAAAACGAGCCTGGTGAGTGGCCGTGGTGTAGACAGTTGCCGCAGTGGGCACCGTGGATCAGGTCTCCAGTGAAACTTGACAGGCTAATGCTGATTAATTGCATCAGCTGGAAGTCTGGCTTGCTGGTGTATTTGGGAACTGTGGTGACGGAGGTGACTAATGTGTAGCAGTGTTTCTCAAGCTTTGAGGCTGAACATCCTGAGGAAACTCTGATCTCAGAGCAAACCTGAAGGAAGTGCCTTGTGTATATTGTGGGAGAGGAAGGCTAGGAGGATGGAGGAGAAGGAAAGGATTTTTAGGGGATTTCTAATGCTCAAGACTTGGCAAAACCAGATCTTGGGACGAGCTCACAGTAATAAACAGAGCTTGTTTTGCTGAGTGTAGAGAAAAACTGACTTAGTGAGAAAGAAATAAAAAAGCTCTTGTGTTAGAAGTTTTCAGATGTGCTAAAAGTTTTCATAAAGAAAAAGGAAAAAAAAAAACAGGCAAAAGTTCACATTTCCACATTTTTTCCCCCTGATTTTTTTTCTGTTTTGTTTTTTTTGTGTTTTTTTTCCATATAAGGTGTTCTAGTGTTTACATCTTTGGACAAAAACCTGTTTCATTAAATCACTTTGTGGAGCTAACCCTTAGTGTGGACACCCTGGCCCAGAGCCTTTGGCATGGCCAAGCTTTCATCCTATGGACAAACTGAGGAGATGAGTGGGCTGTGTCATTTCTGGAATGCCTTCCTGCTTCATTCAGCTGCTTTGGAGTGATCAGCATGTTTAAGTCCTATGTGACGGGGATAAAGCAATTGCATTTGATTTCCCTGGGACAGTGAAAAGGAGTTAGTCAAACTTTGTTTACAGCCCTCCATCAGGCACTTAAGAACACCATCCAACTTACCTCCCAAGGAGTTCAAGTCTGGAAATGTTGGGAAATGCTGTAGGTTAGGAGAATGATGGTGTGATGGGAAAGACACAGAGTGCAAGCTTCAGTGTGTCCTAGTACATTAACCGCTCACAGTACCCACTATGAGTGGCTCAAAATATAAATGTTTCTTCCCTGACTTGCGTGAGCAAGATGTGACTAATGCTGAAGAGAAGACTGGGGGAAACAAAGCCCCTTGCAAGTATTTCCAAGGAGCAGAGACTTTCGTATCTGGAAAGCTTAAACGTGGGAGCCCTCCTGTGGCAGTTCTTCAGAAGTATGTTTTTCACCAGGATAAAAGAGTCACCAGAAATTTGCCGACGCCCAAACAGAGAGCAACACAAACATAAAATAAACCTGCATCTGTGCAGGTCTCAGGTCTTTCATTCTCTGCCGAATTTGTAGTGCTTGGTTTTGTCACAGGCCCTGGTGTTATGGTCTGCCTCTGGGGTTTGCAGCGGAGACTCGCAGCTCTGTCCACCCCAGGTGGATCATATTTGTCATCTCAGGGTACAGAAAAATACTCCCACAAAAAATACTGTTTTCTCAGTGTTTCTGTGCGGAGGAAGGGCAGAACTGACCCCAGCGGAAGCATCATATGTTTAAAGCCACTTAAGCTGATCATGAATCCACTCTTTAAGAATGGTGGTTTCATGCCTGCATTGGTGTGCACAAACTACTGCAATACCCGTGTCATATTAATAATGACATGTTTTAACTGAAACAGATACTTATTAGTTATTGATATTCCAAGAAGAGTAAGACTTCAAAATCATCTCTCTAAAGTCATAAAATACGGGAATTTTGTAATATTTATGTCCAAAGTAACAAAACTGTTAAATTTTAATGAACAAACAAAAAGCCTTTTGAAGAGAAGTAACACATATTGCCACATATTGTGAATGTACACGCTGGTTAACCAGAACCCATTTTTCTGCAGGTTCCAGACCATGTTCTGAAACTCACTTGGTTAAGCTAGAGCTTAAACAAACTTGGGTTTGCTTATTCAGGGCAGCATCATCCAAAGGACTGAACCTCCATGTAATTATTGTGTAAGAAGCTGTGTCCAGGAATTTTAATGTGAAGGACCCGCTTTTATCTTAGATGCTCAAAAGAAGAGCAGGGATGATGATGCAGGGATGGGGTGCATCCGGAGGAGTGTAGCCAGCAGGTCAAGGGAGGTGATCCTCCCGCTCTACTCTGCCCTGGTCAGGCCCCACCTGGAGTATTGTGTCCAGTTCTGGGCTCCCTGGTATAAAAAGGACAGGGATCTCCTGGAGAGAGTCCAGAGAAGGGCTACGAAGATGATAAAGGGCCTGGAGCATCTCCCCTATGAGGAAAGGCTGAGAAGATTGGGACTGTTCAGCCTTGAGAAGAGAAGACTGAGGGGGGACCTAATTAATGTTTACAATTATCTTAAGCAAGGGATGCAGGGGGAATCAGCCAGCCCCTTTTCAGTGGTCTGTGGAGACAGGACAAGGGGCAATGGCTGCAAGTTGGAGCATAGGAAGTTCCACACCAACATGCGGAGAAACTTTTTCACAGTGAGGGTGACAGAGCACTGGAATAGGCTGCCCAGGGGGTGGTGGAGTCTCCTTCTCTGGAGATATTCAAGACCCGTCTGGATGCCTATCTCAGTGAAATGTCCTAGGGAGCCTGCTTCGGCAGGGGGTTGGACCCGATGATCTCTCGAGGTCCCTTCCAACCCCTACAATTCTATGATTCTATGATTCTATGATTCTTTAAGAGACAAATGACCTTTATGGAATGGAGACATATAATAGCATAAGCAGGATCAAAAGTATTGATCACTCATATTTGTTACTAAACATATTACAGGTATATTGGCCAGAAGAGACAGGCCAAAGAGAGCATACCCCCCTTGGTAAATGAGAAAGGAGAATTGGCTGCAACAGATGTGGAGAAGGCTGAGGTACTGAATGAGTTCTTTGCCTCAGTCTTCTCTGGTAGCCAAGATTCTCATAATTCTCAAGTCCAAGAACCTTGCATCCCTGAACCTCTAGGTGGGAACTGGGGGAGTAAATCCCCCCCACTGTAAGGGCAGAGCAAGTCCAAGACCGCCTCATGAGACTGAATGTCTACAAGTCTATGGGGCTGGATTACATGCATCCCAGGGTCCTGAAGGAGCTGGCTGATGTGGTTGCCGAGCCGCTCTCCATCATATTTGAAAAGTTGTGGCTGTCAGGAGAGGTCCCCGGGGACTGGAAAATGGGTCACATCACTCCCATTTATAAGAAAGGGAGCAAGGAATACCCAGGGAATTACAGGCCAGTGAGCCTCACCTCTGTGCCTGGGAAGATCATGGAACAGATCCTCCTGGATGACATGTTGGAGCACATGAGGGATGAGCGCCAGAACAGCCAGCACGGCTTCACCAAGGGAAGGTCGTGCCTTACCAACCTGGTGACCTTCTATGATGGAGTGACGGCATCGGGAGATAAAGGGAAGGAAACCGATGTCATTTACCTGGACTTGTGCAAGGGCCCCCACACATCCTTATCTCTAAATTGGAGAGATGTGGATTTGATGGGTGGACCATCCAGTGGATAAGAAAGTGGTTGACCGAACGTAGACAAAGGGTGGTGGTCAATGGGTCTATGTCCAGGTGGAGGCCGATGACAAGCGGGGTCCCCCAGGGGTCTGTTTAGGGACCGGTGCTCTTTAACATCTTTATCAATTACATCCATGATGGAATTGAGTGCACCCTTGGCAAGTTTGCGCATGACACCAAGCTGAGTGGTGTGGTTGACACCAAAGAAGGAAATGAGGCCATCCAGAGGGATCTTGACAGGCTGGAAAGGTGGGCCTGGGTGAACCTAATGAGGTTCAACACTGCCAAGTGAAAGGTGTTGCACTTGGGCTGGAAGAATCCCAGACATAGATACAGACTGGGAGAAGAGCTCCTTGAGAGTAGCCCTGCTGAGAAGGACTTGGAGATTCTGGTAGATGAGAAACTTAACATGAGCCATCAGTGTGCTCTTGCAGCTCGGAAGTCCAATGGTATCCTGGGCTCCATCAGAAGAGGGGTGGCCAGCAGGGACAAGGAGGTGATTGTCCCTCTCTACTCTGTCCTCGTGAGGCCCCATCTGGAGTCCTGTGTCCAGATCTGGGGCCCCAATACAAGAAAGATGTAGAACTGTTGGAGAGGGTTCAGAGGAGGCCATGAAGATGATTAGAGGGCTGGAGCACTTCCCCTACGAGGAGAGGCTGGGGGAGCTGGGCTTGTTCAGCCTGGAGAAGAGAAGGCTGTGGGGGGACCTCATTGCAGCCTTCCAGTACCTGAAGGGAGCATACAAACAGGAGGGGAATCAACTTTTTGAAAGGGTGGACAATGGCAGGACAAGGGGAAATGGATTAAAACTAAAGGAAGGAAGGTTTAGATTAGGTATTAGGGGGAAGTTTTTTACAAAGAGAGTAGTGAGGTGCTGGAACAGGCTGCCCAGAGAGGTGATGGACGCCCCATCCCTGGAAGTATTCAAGGCCAGGTTGGATGGGGCCCTGGGCAATCTTGTGTAGATCCAGGCCTGGAGGTTGGTGTCCCTGTCTGTGGCAGGGGGGTTGAAGCTCTATGATCCTTGGGGTCCCTTCCAACCCATGCCATTCTGTGATTCTATGATATTTCAGTATTTGTGTATTGTAGGTTTTTTTCAATGCTCTCATTTTATGGCAGAAGCTGACATCCTTTAGTTTCTTATATGTCTTCTTGCTATTAAGGTTCAATGTGACATATTCACATCTGGGGTTTTTGTTAATTTTTTTTAACAGAAGTTGCTATGTCCTAGTATTTGCTACCTTTGTTAAGGGAAATATTTTTACAGACTAGACAGTATTTTATGTGCACTTACAAAGACTAGGAAGAAAGCCGGTGGATACTCGCTAAAGTGCTTTCTAAGGCTAAGGAAAGAATCTGTGCAAAACTAGCCATCTCTAAAATGACAAAACAATGGGAATTCATGCTGTTTCCCATCCTTCAATCAGCGCCATCTCTGAAATACAGATCCATGGAAGTTTGCAGGCCATATAATAATTCAGGCTTTCAAATATTTCTCATACTAGGATAAAAAAGTAAAAACTCTAATACCTTTCAAAATTATTAAAATTCTTGAATATTTTGTTTGGGATACCTAAGCATTCATGTTAAGGCTAGCAGGTTTTCTGACTGCTTGAGTCACTTGGGACAGTCAGATGGCTAGCAAGGCAGGGGGCCTGAAGAAAGCAGGCAGACCAAGTGTATTTGATTAAATCAATATATTCCCAGTCAAATCCCTATTATCCAGCATTGTGCTAGAATCTGGTGGTCATATCCATGTGTGGACTAATAAATTCTCTGAGGAGGGCACAACAAACTATTTAAATGTCTCTCTAGTTCTGTTGGTGTCTGTCTAATGTCTGTCTAAAACTGTTGGTGATGGGAATTTAAAGTGAAGCTTTAAATGTTTTGATTGAAGACCCCAGATTTTAATCTCCTACTTAATATAACATAATGCTTTTTTATACTGCTGTACAATAGCTTTATCATGATAAACCAAGGTTTTATCCATATTTTTGTGGTGTCATTAGCCACCATAACCTTCTATGAGTTGCGGCTGCAGAAGGTCAAGACATCTTGCATGACTGGGTGCTTCCATGTTCCCTTTGTCACCCTCTGGACACCTGATCCCATTAGAGAAACAGATAGAAACCTTAATTTTTGTGTGTAACACCCTTCCTCTAATCTTAGGCGAGGTATTAAAGGGTATAACGTTTAATTCAGCCATAAAAAAATGTTTTGAAAAATATTTTAACCTCACAAGGTTATTGAGTTTGCATCTTGGGTACAGCTTATTATGGAAAATTAGGGAAGGTAAGATTTTGCCCATTGCTGTGAATAAACATATGCACAAATACACATGTACAGATGCATAAACAAAAATCTCTTTAATGCTGTTTTCTTTTAATTATATTTTCATTTTTCTTCCTTTATGTCTTCCCTGGCTCTTATGCAAACATATCTGGAAGAGAAGTTCATGCATGAGGAACTCAAGATGAAAAGTCATAGGGATCACTGGTGTTTCACTGTCAGAGACTTCAGTGAAACTTAACTAACGTTTAAATGTCCATTGCTGAGGAATGAATCTGACCCATAGTGAACTAACATGGTAAGTCTTGGTATTTTGAGACTGGCAACAGCTGGCAAGTTAACAGTCACCTACTGTGCAAGCCTGGGACTTTTTTTTTCCCCAAGCAAAGTTTCACAGGGCTTCCTATTCTGAATTCACACATGCTAATAACGCAATTACACATCTTGTTTGTTGCCGCTGCCTAATTATAAAATATAATTTTCCTCTCCTAACAGAGAGAAGGAAGTATAAATATTTTTATAAACATAAATTTCGGTTACGCAGATCGATATTTACAAAATTAGGGCTAATGATGCTGTCGTGTAAGGACAATTTCCCATCACACACAAAAAAAAAAAAAGCAGTAAACTAAAGTGGAAGATTGGGATGTGCTGGAACAATATGAAAATAAAGGAAATCCTTCGAGGAGACTAATGATTCTGGAAGGATTGGCATAAGTCCTACCAGGATTGGTCCTGATTCCCTTGTTCGGGCAAATTTTTTTCTGGGAAGGATTTTTGCCTTGGATGCTCTTTTATAAAGTCTCCTAAAAACATAATTTTTTGTGTCAAATTATTATGATTACAAAATGAAAATCCTAATAAAACTTACATAAAATGGCAAGGCCATGTCTGAAAAATAAAGTGAAAGTCTGTTTTCCCTTCCATGCATTATGTAGCAGTGACTGACATTTGACAAATGCTCTTTTTGATTTGTACAATGTCACCTCCTTCCCACCTTTTAGGGGGAATTGTAAAATGTAGCCTTGCCTTATAATTTTATCAGGGAATAATTGCTCCATTGGAATAACTGTGGTCAGACACAACCTTGTTAACTGCAGAATCAAAACAGAAACAGTCATTTGGCTTTTAAGAGAAGAAGCTCCTTTGCTCATGCAAATGTCTTTAATAATATTTACTCAAGAAATGTACCTACTGGCAAATAAAAACGCAAGATATTTGTGTTTCTATGTGTTTGTCCCAGTATGTACATCCCTCTTTAATTACTTGCTACAGCTAGCTCCCTGCCAAAAACCAAGGAGGGGAGGAGGGGAAGGGGGGTAGGGGGAGGGGTGTGCAGGCACATGGTGGAGAGCTATTTTAAGAAAGAGTTTCAAGTTTCAAACACTTTGTTTTGCTGCTTTTTTGCTCCTTGAGAGAATCCAGGGTATGAGTGTCTCTTTGCCACTCTTCATGTGTTGGGTATGGCATGTGTGTGCCCAGCAAGATCTGCTGCTGTGGCAAGGATGCATCTCACCCCAGTAGCCTTGTCCTTCCTTCTCTCTCTTCACCATTGTGTGCTACTGGAGACTAAGGCAAGCTGAGTGGTCTTTCTTCTTCCGTCTGTGCTAAATTAGCATGGCTGAGCAGATACTGCACACCCCTTGGTGCTGCCAAGATTGCAAGATCAGGGAGCTCCTTGGATCATTTTGAGTTTCAGTAACGGCCTGTTCCCTTTAGCATGGTTTTGACAGGCTGCATATTGCCTCTCTTTGTACAACCTGTACTTTTAGAAGTAGTAAGGTATTTGTGGGTGTCTGGCAAAGGGATCTCAAAATCCCAGCCAGAATGTAAACAAAATACAGTTCTTCAATAAAATTCAATAAATATTGGCCAATATAAACCTGCAAAAATCAGACTGTGCCATGCAACATTAAACCTTGTGAACTGCTGAAATCCATCACCTCGAGTCCTTTTCAAAAGCACCAGAAAAAGTACAGTCTAATGTACACAAATACACAGAGACTGTGTTAGAATGGTATGTAGAGGCCAATTAGTGTATTTGCTCCATATTTTAGGCAGCAACTTTTGAATCTGTGCATTTAGAAGATGAGGTCTCTAAACCCCAATTCTATTGTCAAGAGTGTTTTCTTTGGAAAATAAACTGCCTTGGCCGAATTTGGAACTGCTCCCAAATTCAGCTTAGTGCTCACTTCCTGATAAATGGTAGTAGAAAATTTAGACTGGCTAACATAAACAATTAGCATCTGTGTCCATAGAAAGAAGGTACATACAATAATACTGAGTGGACATCACTCAAAGAATTGTGTGGGCAACTTAAAAACCAGAATCCACTGTCCTTTGTTTATACAGCACTGACAGATGGATCATCTGAAATATTCAGCCAGGCTGTAGGGAAGTGCTGCTCCAAGCACATGTCTAGGTCCACACTAAAAATATATTTTGCCCAGACCCCACAGTGGCCTTATAAATGTGATCTATCAAAAATTCCTATGGGAAAGCTTGCACTTCTGATGGCATACTTATTTTTTTTCAAAGAGCAGCTTGTAGTGACCAAGTAAGGTCCCAGCTGGGGAAGGAGGTAGGCAGAGCAGGAGATGTCACTGTCTTTCCTCCTAAGAAAACTTTAGCAACTACTAGATACTGATAGGATTACCCACCAGATAGTGCTAAGATCTGAGTATCTTTGACTCTCAAACAGAAATGTGACTGGGCCAACACTCCCAAGTGGCTGGTGAAAAAGGTGTGAGAGAGAGATTTCTGTACAAGGGGAAGTGCTAAATTGGAGGGACTGGGGAAGGTGGGGTGGAAGAGTAATATATATATATATATGGGTGCCAACTGACAAAGAACAAAAATAAGTTTGTCCTTCAAGTAGCACTCAGATGCTCTTGATAGCAGCATCTTCACAATATGCCCAACTTGTACCAATCCTGTCTTGCAGTAGTGCTTGCACTTCTGCCCACATCTCTCCCTCCACACTCCTCCTATTACCATCTGGAAAGTACAGGATGAGGGGGATAGGGCAGGGAAGGGGAATGTGGCAATGTAGAGTAGGCTGGTTGTAGGTTCCTGGCTTCATGGAGGGAGGACAGAGCAAGTTGCTTGGAGGGTTTGGCCTGTGGCAGGAAGGATGTTCCAGGACTGGGATCTGACCTCCATGGCCACTGGGACCGTTTGGACTAGTGTGTATCTTTTTCGCCTTCAGCCACTCCAGGCACTCTCCTATGCATGCTTTCTGTGGTTGAGATCTATAGGAAAGCCAAACTCATGCTATAAGAAGGAATGTATATGGTGTCCAACCATTACATGATGACCTTTCAGTTGTTATGACAGAAAGACCTAAACCATGGGATATATGTATAGAAACTATATGAAATAGTTTTTTTCAGCCTGGAAAAGAGATAACGGGGAAGGGGTAGAGGCACTACAGGAAAAATGCCTGTCTAATAGTGGCAGAAAAAGAAGCAATTCAGAAATTATTATTTGCTGTTTCTCATTGTACAAGTAAGGAAAATCCAAGGACCTAAGGGCCAAAGCAAAGAGAAGGAAATGCTCCTTTACAAATAGCATAAATTGTGAAAGGCATTGACATGGAACACTATGAAGGTCAAAACTATAGTTTGGTAAAAAAGGAAAGTAGATGAGTTCATGGAGAATAGACCCCAAAAGTGTAATTACATTGGCATGCTCCAGCTTAAACTTCTACTGAGGAAGTCCTTAAAATATCTCCTGCTCTAGGCTGCAAAAGTTTGGCAGTGTAAGGGTTATTTCTGTCTTTGCTGTGGTCTAAAATTTTTTTCCCAAACCATTTACTGTGGGGCACTGTCAGAAACAGGACAGTGGAGTAGCTGGACCTTTGGTTTCAATGTCACAGTTCCGTCTTGAGGCACAGTAGATTATGGCTGCAGAGCAGGGCTAGAGGTATTTGTACAGGAGAGGCCATGTGGTTACTAGTTAGAGGACTGAGGAGTCTGCCAGAGTGAAAAGTAGGCAGTGGTGTGGCAGGAAAACAAGTGTTGGAGTCCAAGATGTCAAACATAAAATAGATAGCTAATTCACATTGACTTCAAAATGAAATAATTAAGTTTTTAAGTACTATAGACCCATATCTAGACTCTGATGTTTATTATTCACATTTCCTTAGCCATCTTTAACTTTTCGATACAACCATGTAGTAAGGGTGCCCTGGTTTTTCTGGGATAGAGTCAATCCATTTTCCAGTAGCTAGTATAGTGTGGTATTTTGGATTTAGTGTGAGAATAATGTTGATAACACACTGATGTTTTTAGTTTTAGCTAGGTGGTTGTATTGTCTACACTACGTCAAGGACTTTTCCGTTCCTCAGGTCCTGCCAGGTGCACAAGGAGCTGGGAGAGTACAGCCAGGACAACTGACCCAGAATGATCAAAGGCATATTCCCAACCATAGAGCATCATGCTCCAGATATAACTGAGGAAGCTGGCCAGGAAGCAGGATCTCTGCTCGAAAACAAAATTGGCATCACATGGTTCTTGTTTCTTCTTCCCACACACAGTGAGCAATTGCATTTGTGCATCACTTGTATTATCATCTTCAGCAGCATTATCTTCCTTTGTTATCCTATTAAACTGTCTTTATCCCAACTCATTAATCTTTTTTTTCCATTCCCTTGGGGTGGGGCGGGGGAGAGGCAGCGAGGAGCTGCATGGTGCTTAGCCAAATGACGATCAAAGGAAAGAAAAATAAAAGGAATTTCTTATGTGTTTTTTCTTTCCCCGTTTATAACCAAGCAGATGTTTTCTCTGGTTTTTTAAGGAAGGATCCACACATAAAAATTACTTAGATGTGCTTCTGTGCTTCTCTGTAGCCAGAATTTTTCCCTTACCCAAAACTTTCTCATTCTTTTTATACAGCAGGGATGATACAATGGAGGACACCAGTAAGTAAAGGTGAAAATAAGCCATAAGGGTGTTTCTGCTTACTATTTTCACTCAGCTATTTGCGTTTTGATAAGCAAATCAAAGATAAGGACTAGCAAGTGTTCTGGAAATGTTTTAGTTCTCTTTAAGTTTTATTATACCTGACAGGAATTTGAGAAGTTGTGACATTTATTCAGCATTTCCAGACCACTTGGAGGCTGGCCAGTTTCTAGGTAAACTAATGGACATCTCACATTGCCCTTCCATCAGGCAGACCATACACACGTTCAGTAGGGACCAACCTCAACCAAATCTGACGTGATGCACCTCATAAATTTCAAGGCAGAAATGTCTCAAATGCCTTTCAATGCCTTCAGAATGGACTAAAGGGGAAGGGACCAGAGGAAAGGGTAGTCCTGTGGGGACCTGCAGGAAGGACTAGTGGAATAACTGTTGGCTCCAGTGTGAGGCGGTAAACAGTAGGAGTCATCCACACCTTGTCCTCTGTCAGCCAAATTACTCCATATTGCACACTCTATTTTGACTCCCTGAGTCTGCTAGCTATTGCTGCTAGTGTTTCAGTTTCTGTGGGAGAGAGAACTCTATTCTATGTACTTCTTTACGTTTAACATGTTCTCATCTGATCTTTCATCCTGTTAACAAACTACAACTCTGTGTGCTAAAATGTCTTTCAAGAGAACAGAAGCAATTATCAGATGCCAACATTTAGTTCTTCCTCTTTTACAATCAAAAGGCCCTAAGGATCTCATATGCAACATATGAAAAATAATAAATACAGTTTGGGAAAGGATGAAATGATACTGAACCAAGCTAAAGAATATTCCAGATGCAAATGAATACTCTAATTACCGTATTTTAAAGTAACTGGCCGAAAACATTAAAATTCACTGTAAAGGCTTTCAGGGTTTCCTTTGAACCTCTTCTAAATCCAGCATACATCGACTTTCAGAAGTGATAATGATGGTTTAAAAACTATAGACTAGATCCTCAGCTATTGTGACTCTGAGCACTTAGATTGAATCAATGGAGGTGCAGCCATAGAAACTAGTTGAATATCTCATCTGAGTGCCTCCAAAGACCCTGAAGAAAGAAATCACTGGGCCGTTATACCCTTACAATATAAATTCCCTACCTCTTATGTGACAGTCTGACCAGTAGCAACATCGGGGTCTGGAGGCTTCAGCAAATTTAACTAATCGAGTTATGTTAATCAAGTTCTACATAAGTAGCCTACCAAATCCCACAACATTGTTCAGGAGGATATTATGGGAGATAGTGTTGACATTATCTGGATAGACATCTTCATCTAGGAAAATTACAAGGTATTAAAAGGATTGAGGGCCTTGCAACACCCAAAACATTCCCTGTTCCCTTTCCATAAAACATTATTGTAGTGAATTGCTTGGCTTATAGGTGTTAAAATATTTTATCGCATTGTGACACCATTGTTCTGCAGATGCAGCTTTCACAGAATTTAGCTGCACGTCGTTCAGGAAGCAGGCCCTACTAGATATATGCTATCCTTTTGCAGGAGCAATACTCCTTTGATAACAGCTCTGGATAACTTCAAGGGTGTTGCTGATATCTCGTTGCTTATGTGTATTCTGTTTCTGCAGTAAGTTATCTAAACGTCTTCCAAGAAAAATGATGTACAAATTATACAAATAGTTCCCAACAAAATGCAACATGAAAAATTGGCTAAGGCATTTTGATCCTGCAAGAAGGGTTTCAAAAAGCTAAAAGGAAAATACTGTCCTTCCTATAATGCTCAGAGAAATCATCACGTGCTGGTAGTCACTGCACTCACCTACAATCCAGTCTGGAATTCTCATCTTTTAATCACACCTTAATATTTGCAACGGGGTATTTATTTATAATCCCACACAGGCATTATGGAGAGTAGTGAATCAAATTCCACAACCAATAATAAAAAGACATCATTTACAAGCAGCCACTCCTGAAAAAATATTAGCATTTGATATGTATTTAATCATAAACAATTTAGTGATTAGGTTCCCACCCTGTAGTTTACATAACTGTCTTTTGGCGAAGAGGATGGAAGGAGTTGCCTAGAAACTTTCTGCTATGTAAAGCAGATATTCAACAGAAATATAAAATGGAACAACTATGTCTGTATAGAGCACTTAATGCAGAGACTTTCATCCCAAAAGGTCTCATGTTTGTTCTGCTAGGTTTCTAAAGCAATAAAACCTACAAGTAAAATACCATTTGGAATAAAAATAGTATAAGCAATTAAATTTTTCCAACTTTCAAAGGAAAAATACATTTCTTGTTGAAATTCAACATTTTTAGATCCTTGACATACCCTCTTACCTCTCCACCCCAAGTAGAACATTGCCACACACTGAATTTCAAACATATTTGCACAAAAGCACTCTATAACTATTACTATGCCCATAAAAACATGTGCCTCTGAAAAAGTACACCACCAAAGGTAGAGATTTAAAAGAACCAAGCAATGAGGAATATAAAGCGATCACGATGTCCATGTCAACCAAATCTGACAGAGCAGTAAAAGCCTGAAATCTGTGGAAATAAATGGCTGGGAGGAGTGAAGGACTGCCTTTCAGGAGCTCAGAGAAAGAAAAGCTGTGAACTTCTACAAGATATTAGGGAATCAACACCTTAATGTCCTGGTTCTGGCCAGGCCAGAATCAACTCCCCCCAAGCAGGCAGCACAGGTGAGCTGAGTCAGCCTGGGCTATTTCCACACCACCTGACATCCCTCCCCCATAAAAGGGGCTGGTCCATCACAGAGAGGTGACTCAGGACAGCTCCTCTTTTTGGTGGGGCAATGGATTTTTATGGAGGAGCGATGTCAGGTGGAAAACAGCTGAGGCTAACTCAGCTCACCTGTGCTGCCTGCTTGGGGAGGTTAACTCTGGCCTGGCTGGAACAAAGACACGATTTTAAAATAAGTTTAACATTTTGTACTCTGTTAAAGGCCCCCACTTTGAAACTAAAGGTATAGGAAGCCACATTTCATTAGTTCTGCTTCATGAAGGAACTTTTTTATTTTTTTCCCCAGGGATATATAAGTTGCAGGTTGGCAGAGAAGAGATAGATATTTCTGAAGACAGGCAAGGAAAAAGTTTCTACAAGAGGGGGTCCAGAAAACTCTTGAAGAGATCGAGCCACTGTGACAACTCAGCAACTCTGACAGTCTGTAAGCAAAGGGAGTGCTCCCTGTGTGACTGCTGTAAAAATGAGAAATACGTCTTTGAGAATCAAACTGATTTTTCTAGAAGCAGGAGTTAAAATGGGGTCTGACAGAGAGCCTGTCATAAAGAGAAACTATTGCTGTCTTCCCACTACGCATAATTCTGTTTTATACAAAAGTAATTGTTCTGTTTGTGCAACCCAGGAACAAAAAGTAGAAGCTATTTCTGTTTTGCATATTTCTGAGTAACCTCAACAAAGCTGACTGCGTCTTAGAATTTAAAGGAGCTATCAGTGAAGTACTTTTGTCAGTTTAGCCATTCAGAAAATTACTCTGTGTGTCTCAAAGAAAAATATGCTTTCTTCATCTTTCATCAGACTACTGAGTCTTTATTTCCTTGGTTCCATAATCCTGATATTAGTTCCCAAAGAATCCCCTAATAGAATCACAGCATAATTTGGTTTGGAAGGGACCTTTGAAGATCATCTAGTCCAACCCCCTTTGCCAGCCACTTTCCTCAGCCTGCTGATCATACGTTTTTTTTATGCAGTCCAGGTTGCAGCTGGCTCTCTGGACTGTGAGCACACATTAGCAGCTCATGTCCAATTTTACACCCACAAGCCCTTCTCAGCAGGGCTGCTCTCAATCAATTAGTCTCTCAGCCTGTACTGATACCAGGAATTACCCTCACCCAATTGCATTTGGCCTTGTTGAACTTCATGATGGTTGCGTGGGTCTACTACACAAGCCCACCAAGGACCCTCTGGATGGCATTTATTCCCTCTGGTGAGTCAGCCTGGTGTCATCTACAAACTCGCTGAGGGTATGTTCAATCCCACTGTCTATGTCATCAATGAAGACATGAAATAGTATTGGTCCCAGTAAAGACCCTTGAAAGGCACCACTCATTACTGGTTTCCACTAGGACCTCGAGCTATTGACTGTAACTGTTTGGATATAGCCATCCAACCAATAATTTATCCACCTAAAAGCCCATCTAACAAACCCATCTCTCTCCAATGTAGAGGTAAGAATGTTGTGAGGCACCATACCAAAGGCCTTACAGAACTCCACATAGATGACATGCATAACTCTCCTCTTGTCCACTGATGCAATCATACTGCTGTAGGACACTAGGTTAGTCAGGCACAATTTGCACTTGGTGAAGCCCCGCTGGCTGCCTCTAATCACCTCTCTGTCTTCTATATGTTTCAACCTCATCTTCTTACTTGGTACCTGCATTAAGTGAGATTCCCAAATGATATCTGGTGGGTATAAGCTTTGCCTGAGCTTCCTTAGTTTCCAAGATAGACAAAGCCAGTATAGCCTGGCCTTAGTCCCTGTGCCTCTACACCACTCACAATCTGTCCCAAATAACAAAACAAAGCAGCTGCATTGACCCACAGGTACAGCTGAGGAAAGAAGGCAGAAGACAACACATGAGGAACCTGTATCAGCGGGATGATGTGAAACCAGGAGATAGCGTAGCTCTAAAGGTAAGTAACCCCCCTTTCCTACATGGTGTGTGTGAAGATATTCACAAAACACTTCTCCTAGCACTAATCTGGCATATCAGGTCTGGATAGGAAGTGAAATCCGACGCTGTTTGCATTCTGCATGTCCTGAGTTCAGCTGGGATAGGGCTAATTTTCACCACAAGTTGGGATGGGACACAGACAGGACTCAAACTAGGCAAGGGGGTATTCCATACCATGTGACATCATGCTCAGTATATAAAGGGGACTAGTCAGTGCTCCAGGATGTGCAGCTCAGGTATGGTCCAGCTTCAGGTCTGAGTTGTACAGCTGAAGGTGAGAAACTGCATTGTGTATCACCTGTTTCGGTATATATTCTAAGTCCAGCTGTTATTTCCCCCTCCTGTTGCTGTCCTAGTAAACTGTCCTTATCCCAGCCCATGAGGTTTGCCTTTGTCTTCCCATTCTCCTCTCTAACCCACTGGGGGGTTGTGATGGTTACTGAACAGATTTGTGGTTCTCAGCTGCCAGCTAGGGCTAAATCACATCACTACATCATACCTGGAAGCAAGCCACAAAATTTACACAGCTTTTCCCCCAAATGAGTCCAATAAGAGTCTGTGGCATTCCTAAATTAAATGAGTTTTGAGCTCCAAAGCTGAATGCTTCTTTGCTTTAAGTCTTTGGCATCCTGAAGATGTTGTCTAGCAATACTCAGCAGAAGTGCCCAAGTTAAGAGTTCATCTCCCTTTCAGTAAGCTGTAAACTATTTAGTATCATATTTCAAAGTTTAAATTGCCAACTTCAGGCACTTGACTGTCTCAAAGAATATTCACTTAGCTACCTATCATGCTAGTCAAAACAGACAGACAAACCCTGAGGAGATGTCAGCTACAAGGACATGCTAGATCCTAATCCTGACCTGAACAATTTCTGCAGTAGTAGACAGGATAATGTGTTTCTTTTAAGTACCATGAAAAGTGTAATTTTTTTTTTTAAAAAAAAGACTCATTGGGACCCTCATCACTAGTAGTTAGCTGGTAATAGTTACATGAGCCACATCACATGAAGCACTGCTGACTGCACTGTCTCATCTCTGCTCTTGCCCCACTCCAGCCTCTCCTGTATGGGTTGGGGTTGGAGCTGCTGCAGTTACAGACTCTTGGTGTGGTGTTGCATGCCATGTCTCTGTTGAGTTTTAGGTGGAAGTCATGGGACATAGCAACGTTTGCTCTAAAGCCGATTCCTTTTGCGTAGGTGTTTGGAGGAGATAGCCATAGTGAGCATACTGTGTATAGCAGAGCAGTCTTTAATTTCTGTTGGTAGAAAGCAATGCCCTGCCTGTTTCCCTGTGGCACTCCATGTGTCATATTTAGGTGATTCTGGGAGAGGTCTGACCACCTCCACTTAATCCAACTAAGTGAAGGCAGACAGACCAGTCAGTCCCTGGGCTCTCACTTCTGGATGGCTATGACTGCTTTTCATAAAGGTCATGGGAGAGGTTTGCTGTCTGGTGTGCATTAGTAACAATAAACTCATACCTAACATAAGAGCATCGGGTTTCTTTGGCAAACCTTGTGAGTGCTAAAAGTCTGAGTTGAGACCCTGCTCATGCTGTTTTAAAAGCATGTCTTCACTGAGCTGGATGCTTGCTTCTACCCTGATGCCTCTGGACATGAAAGACAGCTCCAGAACAAAAAGGCCTCTGAGGAAAAGGCACATGGACATTCAGAACAAATACAGACGCAGGGATATTTTTTCCTTTTTTTTGTTTTTGGTTTGTTTGGTTGTTTGAGGGTTTTTTTGGGAGGGGGGCTCAAGGTGTGTTTGTTTGTTTCTTTCTTTCTTTCTTTTAGGGGATTTTTGTAGTTGACACCACTGGTGGTATGTTGGCTCTCCCAGTACAATGCCTGCTTGTGATGTGAAGAGACTGCAAAAATCTCTATCTGAACATATGGCTTTCATATTTTTTGTGGCATATTGTTCTCTCTCTTCTTGTTTTGTTTTATATCTCAGTCTTTTTCTTTCTTTCTTTCTTTTTTTTCCCCAAGTACCATTGCTGGGCTATTAATTACTGACATATGTACTTGTTTATGCAGATTCTGACTATTATTTTACATGAATTAGTTTTATAGCTCCTCAAGGCCCCAGGGCCAGGACTCTTCTTCTACTTGCAAGTACATTTAAGAAATAGTATCTCACCCACTGATTATGTTTTAAGCAATTCTAAAAGGAAGAATTTCATGCTCAAATTAGAATTTCCATTATTATTTTTTCCAGGAAATGGCAGCATGTTGCTTAGTATTTCAGGATGCAGCTCCCTAGTTATTTACAATCTTAAGGCATTTAATTTTCCATTTCCATTTATAGGATTAGTATGTGAATAAACTGACTCCGATTACCAGTGGCTGGGAAACACCAAGGTGATTTTACTGAGATGATGGAAACTAGAGCAGAGAAGTGGCTTTACATCATATTATATTCATTTAACGGCATTTAGTTTACTCCCACCTCCTTGTTCTTTCCTCCCCATGGCCCTTGCTAGTCAGACAGGAGGTCCATCCAACCTTCAGCATGACTTCTTTGTGCTTGCCCTGGCATTTGCATTTCAGAACTACTTATTCCTTGCAAGAGGAATGTTGTTTCTGGGTACATTTCCAATGAAACTCCTGTTGGCATGGGTATCAAGCTAAGTTGAGTCATGGAGGGGAACTCATAAAGGTTCACACCACATAGATGCATGTGTAGTGGTATCTCAGTATAGAACAGCTGCAAGGAATCACAAGTTCAGATTTCTATGCTCCCGGCCTCAAAATTGCTGTGGATCAGGATTCCCCCATGTTTTTTCAGCCCCTCTGAAGTTCACAGATAGTGGCTGTATGAAAATACCCTCTTGGCTTTCCAGTGGTCTCAGGCCACTGAGTCAACACCTTATAGTTTTACAGATACATCAGTACACTGTCTTCTCTACAGGGCAAGGGCACTGAAGGCATCTGTGGGACACCCCTGGGGTCTGGACTGGACCCGACTGTGTGCTCAAATTAAGGTGTTAAAAAAGTTTGAAGCAGCAGGACACTTTACATCCCTTGGTAAAAGATCATCTTAACTCCTCAAGTTCTTGGGTAATCAAAACATCCCAGAAATAGTTATCAATGATCCTATTTACTGATAGTATTCCACAAATCCAGTCTTGGTAATGCATATAACATGTAAAGGCAATACAAGCAGTGCATGTGGTCCTGCTCTCTTGCTATTCTTGTTCTGTAAGCTGAGTTATCAAACAAAGCAATCTTCTGAACATCATTCTAGAGGATTTATGAGATTCTGTACTTGTATGAATCCAAATAGACCCTTAAATAGTTCCCTTTGTGTTTGAGTCCTGTCTTTCTGTTGAAACACACCTGCCTTTATGGAAAGGTTAGCTTCAAAGTGTGTATGTGAAGAAGATATGTTAGCTTCCTCTGTTCTGCTGGGATAATTTGATGAGATGCACACTGAATATCATCCCATGGTAGGGAAGAGGCTGCACAACCTCTTCTCTCACCACCCCGCACATCAAGAACATCAAATTAATTGTGGCAGCTTAAGATTCTAGCCCCAGATAAAACAAGAGTTTCCTTGTATCTTCAGTGTCATTTGATATGAGTTGGCTAATAAGTTGTCTAATGTAAGCACCTCTTTTTTATTTTGGGGTTGTTTTGGATTGGGGTTTTTTTGTTGTTGTTGGTTTGGTTTCTAAAGCAGCCATGCTCCGAAACACTGCATTTCATTCATCCTGTTGCATCTACAGAACAAGCCACAGCCATCAGGCAGGGCTGTTCTGACATGCCCTGTGTGTTGCAAACACAGAGCCAGCAAGGGGAAAGGTAGATTTGTGTCCTCGAAGGATGTGTTTTGTTTCATTGGACCTTGCTGCAAAAACTGACAGGGCTGACTGTGCTGATGATGGATGAGGGTTAGTGATCTGTCTAGGCTGAGACTGAGCTAACTAGACAGACTAAGGGAGTTGTTATCACCCTTCTCGTCCCTCATCAGCCTTTCCTGAGTGCACCTTTAGGGTCACATAAAGGAGAAAGCAGTTCATTTGTGAATCCCTTGCATACATTGTGGCTACACTTCTCTGTACTGGTGAATAAGGTGATTAATCCCTCTGATGTATAATGTTTAGCTTTATGAAGAAGTAGCGCTTGCTACATGCAGATATTCTCTTGCGGTTACTGTACAACTGGGTTGCATCCTTGCATCCATACAAGGGGACAGGTGCTGTGGCTCAGATGTACATCCTCACCAAAAAGCTACTTGGGAGGTTTAAGAACTCAGTCTTCTGACTGTTAAAAAATCCAAGCCAAAAGGTCATGGGGCAGTTTAGCATACCTTGCTTTGAAAGCATAAAGTAAAATGGAAAATTAATCTCTCCAAACCCAAATACACACAGCAACTGTAAACTATCATAGGTTTGAAAGGATGCGTGTCCTGCTCCAGCCCTATCAAAAAAAGGTTTTGATACAGCAGCAGTATAGTCAGTGTTCTGCTGAGAGAATTTGACTGTAATTAAAAGGGACTCAAGACTAGAAAAAGAACAGAGGAAAATATTCTGTACTTTTGCTTTGCACCTTATTCAAGTGAAGGTTAGATGCTGCTATTTGGTAGCATTTTGTGATGCTGTAATTGACTATGCCAGGTAGATGGCAGCAAAGAATGCTTTTAAGAGAAAAAATAAAAGGAGAGAGACTGTCTACCAAAGCATGGCAGGTTAATGAGCTGAAACCAGCATATAAAGGAAGGCATGGGTAACTGAGAGCATCCTAGACCTGCTATGTAAGTGCATCAGACCGTGTAGTGCAATGCTGCAAGACACTCTTAAGTTTTCAACTATCGGAGTTAATTCAGTTGATTAAATTTCACATGTTTGTACAGATTTGAAAATGGAACACAGTACATAAGGCTTTCTTACAGCAGCTAACTTTAGATCCACAAGGATAACCTTATTAGTCTGTATCTACAGCAGTGGCTTTCAACTTCTTTAGTTATAGTCCTTTTTCATTGCAGATGCAAAATCCTGGATTCAAATATACTGCTAAAAGATTTGCTGCCCTTAGGTACACCTTGCAGCACCATTAAAAATATCTGTGGATCACAGGATGGGATCATTGCTTTGCATTTGAGGAAAAAGAGAGAAGTTGCTCTAGTGTGCCACTCAGGTCTGAACTGGTGCATTCTGTGAGGCTCTGGAGGAGCATCCCTCCTTTCATTGACTGTAGCAGGACTTTGTGGAGAGGTTTGCTCTGTCTGAAGCTACCCACTGGGGAGGGGGAACAATAATAAATAGATCATTTACTATTCTAATCATTCACTCTAATCATGATGTGCACATCACAGAAATTTCGTGCATACCACCCCCATCCTTCACCTTTCCTGAAAAGAAACAACAGATTATGTAAATGCAAATTTTATTTATCTAACGAATAATACTGGAGGGGAGCAGAGGGTTACCCTACTTCATTTTTCTCATGTGTTTGCTTTCTCTTTCACTTGGCCTTACCCAGATCAGACACAGGACACTGTATTTAGATGTTCTCTTGACTAGACATGTTTTACAACACATATCAAACACATATGAACTCTTCCTGAACTATCTACAGTTAAAGGTGCCCTTGCTATTTAATCAATGCTCTGTAGTGTGACAGATTTGCCTCCATACAAAATCATTATGGTAAGAGGCATGGCAAGAGATGTTTAATGGAGAATCAGAGATGAGACCAGGTGGCTGCAGACTGAGGCTTGGATAGCATCTTGGGTTATCACTTTCCTGCTTGGAAAGATATATTTGACAATTACTGGTGGGAATCAGTATGAGAATTCCATGTGGCCCAGCTGAGGAAACATTCTGAACAAGGAGTGGAAAGGAAGAATGAATAGAGTGGTTAAAGGGGACTGAGCAAACAGATAAAAAGTGTGTATTTCAAAACAATTGCCTAACATACACAATATTTCATCCAGAAATAGCTTTGCTGTTTATGCATAGGGTTTTATTTTTGCAAGATTTATATCTTAAAGATGTATTGCATCATTTCAATGGCTTTTTAAAATGTTGGAATATTCCTTTTCTTCACAAGATAATTAAATACAGTAGCTAACTAGGTCCAAGTGAAACACTTTTTTTTCCCATTTATGCTGTAGTAATGCTAGTAACAACTGGTCTAATATACTATTCTCTGGTTTAGACATGATATCTCAGTCATCATTATGTAGCAACTGCCCATAATGCTTAAAATAATTCTACTGGTTTATTTCACATTGCTAGGTCTACAGTATTACTGGTCTAATGTTGCTATTGTTATTAATGAAAAATCATTAAATAACAACACTTTTAAAAAATGTAACACTCTGGTTGACACATCATATTTCAAACTGCACTTTTACAAATGGCAAATTCCCTAAAGCAATTTTCTCCAATGACATTTTCTGGGCTGGGGGGCAGGGGAGGGGAATAACCCAAGAAAAAAGGAAAACTAGTTCCAAAAACGAGTTTTCATTCTCAACTTGGACAAAGACAAATTAGAAAAAAATTAATCAGAAGTCTGAAATATGAATTTCAATCAATTCTACCAAAGAATCTCTCCAGAATTCTTTATTGCACAGCTAGTTTTTATGATCCTCTCTGGCTTTTTTTCTCACAGAAGAGTTGCAATATACTTGTCATTTTTAATATGTCCTGAGATCTGCACTGGGATTTGGAATGATAAGGTATTAAATACAAGATTACCTTTCAGAACTTAGTAACAACCACAAGCTTGGTATAAATTGCTTTAAATATCCAAAAGTTTTATCACCCCTTCCCTTTTTGCTGAGGAAACAGAAACAGAAGGGATCACCCAAGGGATGGCAGAGCTGAGTGCAGAAATCGGGCACCGTGACTTCCAGGTCTTTGTATATCTTGGTCTAGTGGTTAGAGTACAGGTAGTAAAACTAAATGGACCATGAGAAAGATTTCATTTAAGCACAGTATCAAACATATTCCAATTTAGAGAAGGTGCTTTACAATTAAATAGATTCAGGAGAAATGTGCATGAAATCTTTCCTCTTTAAACAGATTTGTGTTCACGGCATTGAGCTTTTAGAACTCGTGTTATGGTACTAATAACCCCATCTGGGATCTAAGGCTTTAGTGGTAAAAACAAGCTGTTCAACATGGTGCTGTGAAACTATTTGTTAGATGGACAAGGGAAAAAGAACTAAATCAAGTAGACATTAATCTGGCATTTCAAGCAGGTCAGACAAAGCAGTGCATTTTATTTTTATATTTTATTCATGCTACTTCCTTCCCCGCTTCCCATCTCCACTTAGAATATACAAATGAGTGAGTCACAAAAGCTCTGCTTCCACACAATCTAACTCACAGCAACAAGCAAAACAGTTTAAACTGACAAAAGAAAAAAACAAATGCCACCACCACAACCCAAAGAGTTCAAATAGTAATCTAGAGAAGCAAAGTGCCTTCCTTACAGAACCTGGACTCCCCAAGGGTAGAAGATGCCCCAACAGAAGATAATCAGATTTGACTCTGAGACTGTGATGCAGTTTCATATTAGGTGGAGGTTGCCAAAACGTATGCCTAAACATCTTCACTGACAGTGGTGTGTTTACCTGGCTCTGCTTCTGTTACCTCCTTCCCCATATGTTTTCCTATGTTACCACAGCAAAAACTGAAACAGCATCTTTATCTGGTATTTCCTTTTGGGGCCCAGTACCAACACATCTTTCACCCAATGAGGCTTTTCAAGCCTTTTTTTTTTTTACGTGATGTACAGATTTTTAATTTTTTTTCTTTCTATATTCATTTAATAATGAGTTTTGGGCAGGTTTTTTGAGTTCTGTATTGAGCTGTCTCCTTTTTCAAACTGCCAAAGCTACCACTAGGCATGATTTTAATGTCTCAGTTGTGAAAAAGACATGTCCAAGGTTTACCTTTAGTTCATATTTCCACTGAAATCATAAGACAATTATACCTAGCTTTCCTTAGAGGCCTGTTGGGACATGCATGGCTGTATATGTATACTGTGTCTCCCGTAGAAATTCCTTTGAATTTCAGAAAGAATGATGTGAAGAGGGTTTTTCACACATTTTGCAAAATGCTGGAACTCTGCTTGGGTATACACACAGATTTTAATCTAACAAAACAGAGGTACTTTTGCTTATTTATAGCAACCTACATTTTCAAAAAGAATTTAGACCTCGGTCCAATAGACCTTTAAATCCACATGAACTTGTAGGTAGCTGTACAGTTTTAGCTAATACACTTTTAAAGGTTCACAGTTTTTGTTTGTCAGGAAGAGTACATGTCAGAAAAATGTCTGCAAGTCTTCATGTATATTTTTACATCATTCCCAAAGTGCTCTGGCTTTAGTAAATACAGCTAAGAAAATAAACTTGGAGGATCTATATTCACACATTGAGAGTATTTTCAGAATTTTCCTCTGCTTTAAATTATCTCCTGCGTACAAAAATGTTTCTTAAAAGCTGGAGCAGCATACTTGAAAATGGTATGCAGCCAAAGAAGGAAAATGTTTCTGGAAGAAAACAATTTCAAAAATTCCTATTCTCTCATGTTCCATTTGAGCAGATTGATTACTCCTCCTGTCACATTTATGAGGCTGGCATATTTTAATATATTCATTTTCCAGAGGGAGAAACTGATGTTTAAATAAAACAAAGTGAAGAGATCATAGTAAATGTACAACTATCAAAAATAACAACTAAATACTTTACCTCCCCTCTCACCATATAAAAGGTTCTTCCGATGCTTAGGAATGATCAAAGCTGGAGCTAATAGTCAGGCAAGGTATATTAGGAACAATTAATTATGTGAGCATACTAACCCCAAAGGGATATTCATCACAGCAAAAAGATAATATTTCTTTGCAGCCGCAAACACTGACAGCACATCACCAGAGAAATGTGAGAAACGCTGCTTTGGAAAAGGCAGAAAGCTTAAGATGTACATCTCACCCAGTGGGCTGACACCAGCAGAATCCTTACTAAACATATTTAATGCTGCATCATATGATTACCTAACGTATGCTTGGAAATCAC
Organism: Hypotaenidia okinawae; assembly: GCA_027925045.1. Classification (NCBI taxonomy): domain Eukaryota; kingdom Metazoa; phylum Chordata; class Aves; order Gruiformes; family Rallidae; genus Hypotaenidia; species Hypotaenidia okinawae. Next base: position 81,834,982 of record BSDF01000001.1, read on the forward strand.
TGTTGTGTATGTGCATTTTTCTTTTCTGTAGTATGATGCAAAAGGCTGTTTTTCTTTAAAGTTTATATGCAGCAGGTTTTAGATTCCTTTTTCTTATGGCTTTGAACTTTGTTGTGATGAATACAGAAGACATATAGTCTGCACTAAAAAGTCCCAGGAGCATTATGTTAGGTTGTCCTCCCTTTGCTCTTTGGACTGCAGCATTTCACAGATGTCCTCTGAACCCTCAGAGTTTTACTGAGGGAGTAGTGATGATAAGTGGTTAGCAGTGGTATCATTTCATGCACGTGAATTAAATCTTGAAAGTAATATGACTGAAGAAAGACCAACTTAGTTTGAAACATTTTAACAACCCTTTTCTCAGTTACTCATACTTCTTGCATTGTCAACATGATACTAATTCACTACCCATTTCAAGTGTAAGATGCTAGGTTAATCTTTTAGTGTATTATTTTTAAGTAGATGAAGCTAGAATTTTTTAATATAAAATCTCGAGATATTTTTCTTTGCTGATTTTTTTTGGTTTATTACTTTCTGTTTACCTCAGAAGATAAATTTCTTTTTCTTTTTTGCCAGTTCCCTTTGACAAAATCTTATTAACATTCATAAAAGAAACAATAATAAAATGCCACAGAAACCATATGCAATTCTGCTGAAGAAAATGTCATGCTGGGAGTACAGCAAATAACGATGTTTTTATGTTTCAAAGCACATGCCAGGCTACTGGTAGAGATGAGGATTGTGAGGAGCCCAGGAAAAGAGAAGCTACTGTTGCTAAGTAAATTTCCCCTCCAGACTGGAAAGTTGTCATCCTACCTCAGGACTTCTTCTCTTCCCTTCCCTTCCCTTCCCTTCCCTTCCCTTCCCTTCCCTTCCCTTCCCTTCCCTTCCCTTCCCTTCCCTTCCCTTCCCTTCCCTTCCCTTCCCTTCCCTTCCCTTCCCTTCCCTTCCCTTCCCTTCCCTTCCCTTCCCTTCCCTTCCCTTCCCTTCCCTTCCCTTCCCTTCCCTTCCCTTCCCTTCCCTTCCCTTCCCCATTACAATCAGGATCATTCAGAGAATGTGTTGTAATGCTTTGGAGATCCAATAAATGTAAACTGGCATTTGTCCTGAAGGTTCATATTCCCTGGTCTTCACCCCACTGTTACAAGGAAGGGTTAAATGATACCCTGTCATTGGTGTGCAAGACCACTCAGAAACATCTTCAGTGTCCTGTCCTTCATGCCAGACTGCTCTCAGCAGCTAAACAGGAAAGCTGAGTCATGCAATGCATTTTCCTTTGAGGGACAGGCAATTGTTTTCTCATACTTCTCTCAAAGCTGGATGATAAATAGCACTTCTTTTTGCATCAGATCCCATACTTTCAGGAAGGAGAACTGTTGGCCTTTTACACAGCAGATTTTAAGGGGGATGATTTCTAAGACTTACTTTGCAAAGCTAGACCTAATTGTGATTTGAAAAAGAAGGTGTGAATGGAGATGGGCTGCCCATGTCAGATAATGCAAAACTCCACTAGCCATTTCAGGTGGGGTCTGACAGCTCCTATGGGTGGTGTCTTCAGCCTCCCCACCCCCATTCCAATTAAATTTGTATTGGAACCTTGATTCCTGTAAAATTCCAGTTTACATACTGATGATTGAAAATCTTCCCCTTGGCCATTAGACAGAGCAAAACTCCTTTGAATGCGGCCTTTCAGAACATCAAGTATTTTGTTCTCACAACAGAAACCCACTCATTCTCACTGGCAGCTGTTGGATGTTCAGTGCTAAACCAGGAAGAAAGCTAAAATTACTGTAGAAGCATAGATTTAGACTCAAAATCTTTACGATTTTTGAAATTTTTGGAAGGCAGTAGAGACTGCTGCTTGAAATCCTCCTGACATTTTTATACATCGTAGTGCTATAAAAAAACTTTCTAAGAGAGGCACCGTATTTCCCTCAATAATAGACATATATAAACTTGAAATGAAGCAGCCTCAAATATTGAACTTCACTCTCAAAACAGAGATACCTTTGTCCCAGTTCTAAACAGCCATGCCTCATGCCAGGACAGATTAATTTTGCTGTGATGCTGGACAACTTTCTACCTCTCTGTTCAAAACATACGAAAGAGAGGCTTTTCCTCAATCAGCCTTCTTCTGTGTAAGGACTCTCCAGCAGAAGAAGAAAAGCTTGTCTACCAAGGTGTCTACCATGGGTGAAGTGCAGACCATGCTCTCACATGGAGCAAATTTGGCTGGAATTGGAAATCAACTTGATGCAAGAGAAAGTTACACTTACTACCACCCCCACTGCATGAGCAGTCTAGAATTTGGGCCATTGGGGTTTGGCTAGAGTCTGGTAAGGGGAAGGATGCCCTGTCCTGCAGGGAAGAGAAAGGTATCTGAGATCAGAGTGGGGGTAGGTAAATAACTACAGAGAGGCTAAGACATAGGCACAGATGTGATGAAGACTCTTTCACGTTGTGTCCATCTATGGTCACAGTCCATTGGAGCCAGCTAGGACAGGCTGTGTCAAGCAGAGCACAGCCCCTGGGCTCTTCTCACAGAGGCCACCCCTGCAGACCTCTCACTACTAAATTCTTGGGACTGACACACAATAAAATATCATGTAGATTTAATGCTATAAACCCTTATAAATGTCACTATGCTTCATGTTTGCAATCAACTTCAGCATTTTACTAACACAAGGATGGTCTTCCATGAGACTATGAGCTTGCTGGGGCAAAGACTCTTGTTTGTCCAGTGCCTCATCCAGGAAAGCCTTGGTGAGTCACTGAGTCATGTAGTCATGTGGCTGTTATTGCAGTAAAAATCAATAATACACTTGTTTTACCAAGGCACACATGTGCATCTTAAACCTTTGTCTTTACCACTTCCCACGCCAACCACATTTCTAGAGGTTTTGATGATTTCTTTTTTCCAGTCATCCTCTTGGACATGATGGAATAATTCAGGTCAAGTACTTCCCCTCCTGCCTGAATTTGTATATTCATTCATCTTTGCTATGAAATCTGATCTTTTTCCCCAGACTTAATTCAGAAGTAGGAAAAGTAATCCCGCAAAAAGCCTTGATTGTTCAAGTTGCCTGTGGTTTCCAGAATTCATTATATAAGGAATTCTAAATGCAAAAGAGCTTCAAACAACAACCAAACTCCTTACAACTTAATTTCAAATATACTTTTTCCTTTTTTAAATCTCATTAATAGTGAAATCAGTGAAAGCTTATAGCTTTGTTTGTTTGTTTGCTTTCTATATTTGTTATCTGTAATTTCTGAAAGTTGATTTCTCTCTCTGACTTTCTGTGTGATGGTTGGCAAGAAAATTTACCATCCTCTCAAGTTTGCTTTCTTTTTCACATGTGTAAACAACTTTTTATATAAGAAGGATGGGAAAGGCATTCTCAGTAATAAATTACAAAATCACACATGCAGTTTGGGGTTCTTTTTTCATTTATTTTGCTTTGGTTTTTTTTACATTTCTAAGTGCTACAATTCAATCCAGATTTACACACTCAGAACCGCCTGTGGCCATGCTTGTACAATTTAAACAGTAGAACCTGACAAGTAACACGATTATCAGTAAACATGTTTCCAGATCATCAGGATCCATGCATCCTGATAGTCTAAAAAGTATTAGGTAAGAAAGCATTTAGGTATAGATGAGACCGATGCATTTCTCTCTCCATGCCATGCTGTGTTGCCCGCTAATAACTGACTTGTGTTACCTCAGTCAAGATTTGATGCATCTTGACTCAATGTGCCATCTTATCAACTTATGATATAGAACATTTCAACACAACGAAGTCAAGATGAGGACTTGAGTTAAAAAGCTCATCACAAATCTGATTAGCACCACTGGAATCTTAGACAATGGTACTGCTATAAGTCCTCACACACATGACTTTCTCATCTATTTTGGGCTCAGTGCTCTGTTATATCACATGTGCCCATGGTGGCCTGAGACGGATATTAATAACATCACCTTGTCTTGCTTGCTTTATGTCTCAAAATGAATTTTAAAGTAATTTACCCTCATGCTTCAATAAACAGTTATTCTTCATTCCTAATGGAGTATTGGCTATCTCCAGGATCTCTCCCCTCTTCCTTCTCCATCCCACCCACCACCCAAAATGTGTTTGACTTTGGAAGATAAAAGCTTAACTGTTTTTTGTACATCACTAGAAAAAATGCCATCAAGTGTAAACAAATAAAACGTATGGATATCTGTTAAGGACCAACACCTCCTTCTGCAGGCATATTTCATTGTTTAATTAGTCTAAATACAAATTAATTTTTAATAACTAAATCTGGATCCTTCATTAATTTGTAATACCTAACCATGCTGTAGTAACTAAATACAGTAGTACAGAAGAGAATGAAGTAGCTGATTTGGAATTGATCTATCATTTTATGCTATCAATGATGTTTTCTGAAGGCAAAATTAAAAATTGCTACCAGACTAAGAAAAAAAAATCCCAAGTAGCATGTGAGAAAGAAATATTGATAACTGTAGCTATTATTCCATTGAACTCAGAAGGTTGTGTCATGATGCAATATGTGTGATTGAAATATTTTTACAATGCATTCTTTTTCCCAATAGGTTGCTGTTGTGTGGTAATTAAAAAGATAAACCAAAACCATCTAGTCACCTCTTCAACATCTTAGTCCAACTGCCCAAATTGCCACTTTGTCTCAGTTGCACAGTTGATTGGATATGGTTTCCCCCTCTGTGATCTGCACAAGGACTGGATATTTTATTGCCATGAAAATAATTAATGAAGGAAGGTCATAGAATCATGGAATAGCATAGCATGGTATGGCATGGCATGGCATAGCATAGCATAGCATAGAATAGAATAGAATAGTTAGGGTTAGAAGGGACCTTAAAGACCATCAAGTTCCAACCCCCCGCCATGGACAGGGACACCTCTTACTAGACCAGGCAATTTAAGCTACCTTAAAATTTGACTCCTTCAGTTCAGTCATTTGCTGCTAAAGCCTTTCATTGAGTTAAGTTCTTCAGGTAGCCCAAGGATTTCACTGCTAGGATGTACAGAATGTGATTTAAGCTAGCAATTGCCATTGTTCCATTAAAGAAAACAAACGATGAGGTGTGCTGCTTCAGGCTGTCCCTTGAAACACACACCTCTTCACTGACCTATTTTTTTTTTCAGTAGCAGAAGGATGGTGATCTACTCAAAAATGTTCTTCCTCTCTTTCTTCTTACTGAATAATTAAATTGGGCAAACACTGGGAATAGACATCTCCAAAGACAAAGTAATCACATAAATCTTGAGAAGACTACTTGAGAATCAAAGCCAAAAAACTGGAAGCTACTACACCAGAAAAAACCAAACCAAACCAAACCAAACCAAAAACCCCACACTTTGGAAAACCAACTTTCATTTTTTCAGTCCTATAATCATAATCATCACCATTTTTCGCCACAGGAAAGAACAAAAAATTTGCTTCTCTGTAACACAACAGTGCTGTAACCTCTGCCGACTGGTTGCTTTTTTTTGAGCATCTTTCAGTGTCTGAGTCCCTGCAATCAAGATTATACTTCTGGGTGCTTTGGAGTGTTATTTTTAGGCTTTACTGGAAATAACACTTTTAGGTCTTACTAGCTAATACTCATAGTAGATAGCTAGAACTAATATGATACTAGGTTAACGGCTAGCATACCATCCACCATGCAGGCAGTTCTTGAGAATGCTGACAATCTGGTGGGAAACTGTTGGCCTGTAATATTTAAACAGGATCACCCTTATTCCTACTAAATTGTCTTCTGAGTTTAGGACATTTTATCTTGAGGGCTGACATTTTCCATGTAGATATTTTTTTCTCTTAAGCCATTATCACTACCACAGTTTCACTCCAGCCTTCACATTTTTTAACTCACATAGGATACTCTTCTACAGCTCACCAAAATTTCAGTTTATGAAGGCTTTCCAAGATTACAGAGCCTGTACTTCTCAGAAGGGGGTAATGGTCAGGAATAGGTAAACCACTGTACTGAGATAATGCAGCAATCATTTGTTCTGGTATTTTATAGGTGTTTTGGAGCCTGGTAATAAATATTTACTGGATAACTGGGGTTTAGCTTTGCTTCTAGTGGTTTACTAAGAGTTTGTCATACATTGAATCCTTTTGCTGAAATGTTGGAACTGGCTACTTATGCTGAGACAGTTTAGGTCAAAGATTACATCAGGAAGAAATGCCAGTAAGGAAAAGGACATATTTGAAGGAAGAGGCTGTGCTATCAAACCGCACAAAGACAAAATATCCATACATGTAAGAAATTACAACTACTAAATGAGACACAGAAATGAGAACCAGGAAATCGGATTAATTAACATCTTAAATACTTTCTCTTTTGTATACAACATTGGAGTAGAACTCAGTATTTCTGATACAAATATGGATTTTTTTAATACTAATTTGTATCTTTGCTAGCAGAAGCATTTCAAATGTGGAAGAGCACTTAGCCCTTGAACAATGTTCCTACTGACTCACACCACGGTAGTTCTTGTCTTTCTTGGCAAGCTTCAAGCAAGACATCTGCTGTATCTTCTTTTTTTGCAAGTCACTTCAACTGTCTTTTGTGCTGGAATTTTTTCTTGTCTCTTGTTTTACAATGGTATTACAGATATTACAATTAAGAAGAGGGTTTCAAACTATTTTGCATTGCTTTGTGTATATGATCCTAGTGTGCTTACTAGACTATAATCATGCTGTTGCACCTTGCGTTTGGCTTCCTTTGATTCTCTGGATTGTTCATACACCCAGCTTATCTAGGCACCACTGCACTGAAGTGCGTATGGGTTCCATCACAGCCAAAGGTCTTGATGTCTAAATACGGCACTCCTGGACTGTTGCCATCAGCTTCATCACTGTTGCTCCTCCAAATGTGGAACAACACAGCACACACAGTAGTTCACTAGAGATTAGACTTTGTTCTGTGTGGCCTTCTCACAGATGGGCTCAGTCTTTCCCGCCAGTGCATGATGGCCTCACATACTAAGCTCTTTTGTTACAGAGTAATGCTTCATCCCCAAAGGTGCAGACATAACAACGTTCCGTAATAACTATAGGAATAAACTCTTTTGGTGCTTTCTTTATATTAGTAGCCGGGCTATCTGAGAACTTCTCTAGTAATCTCAAGGAATATCTAGTACTCCATTTACCTGGACATCAGTAGAGAATAATGGAGAGCATGATCTCACATATATGAAGAATGTATTGCCTTCCGAATATTGCTGGCTTTCTGCAAAGCACCACTAGGTGTCCTCTCACAGTAACTTAACTCCTGTAATACGCCTCTAATTGTATCCAGGCATGGGAAAAATCCAATAAAACGCAAAAGTCTAGTAAAGGCATACCCCACAACTGATTTTTGGCTTGACTTCTGTAAGGTTTTGGGTTTTTTTTGAAGCCCAGTTTCATTTCTGAAACACAGGAAATACTGGGGTGGTGTCAGTTCATATTTCTGTGCAGTATTAATCTGATTTCCAGATCTCACTGTTTTGGATAAAGATCAAAATAATTTGGGGAAACAATAAAAAATATGCTATAGCAGAAAGCTGCTTACGTGTCTTTCACCTGGAGATTTACAGATCAGCCAATCAGGAAATAACCAATTCCACCTTCGGATCCCCATTAAGAAGCCGAAATGCTACAGTACAAACATTGTCATGTCTCCAGTAAAAAAAAAACAACACAAGATTAAGGCTCATGTGGCAAGGACCTTATTTCTGGCTGACATCAATGACTTTGTGCAAAGTGACTTGACATTTTGTGATGTAAGGCACTTACTTCAGACCTGCACAGAGCGTTATTTGTTTAGGCATAATTTGACCTGAAAACGTGAGGTCTTTCCTGAATTATGTGCAGCGCCATGACTTTTCACTGCTGGTTATTCAGTATGCAGTGCCAAACACTGCACTGATGAAACACAGCAGTTAATTTAAAATCATAGAATCATCTAGGTTGGAAAAGACCTTTAAGATCATCAAGTCCAACTGTTAAACTGGTACTGCCAAATCCACCATGAAACCATGCCTCTAAGTGCCACATCTACATATATTTTACATATTTTAAATACCTCCAGGGATGGTGACTCTACCACTTCCCTGGGCAGCCTTTTCCAGTGCTTGACAACCCTTCTGATGAAGTTTTTCCTAAATCTCCCCTGGTGTAACTTGAGACCATTTCTGCTCATCCAACCACCCTTACTTTAGAGAAGAGACCGACACCCATCTGCCTACAACCTCCTTTTGGATAGTTTCAGTAGTTGAGAGAGTGATAAAGTCTCCCATCCTTTTCTCCAGACTAAACAGTCCCAGTTCCCTCAGCTGCTCCACATAAGACTTGTGCTCTAGACCCTTCACCAGTTTCATTGCCCTTCTTTGGACACACTCCAGCACCTCAATGTCTGTCTTGTAGTGAGAGGCCCAAAATGGGACATAGTACTCAAGGTGCAGCCCCATCAGCTCCCAGCACAGGAGGATAATCAAAGTGCCAGGTTTGGCACTTGGGTCACCAAAACCCTATGGAATGATACAGGCTTGGGGAAGAGTGGCTGGGAAGTTGCCCAGAAGAAAAGGACATGGGTATGTTGGTTGATAAGTGTGTCCAGGTGGCCAAGAAGGCCAACAGCTTCCTGGCTTGTATCAGAAATAGTGCGGCCAGCATGAGTGTATCATGGTATGTTACTCTGACCTTCTCAAATTTCTGAGTCCCTTGAAAACTTTAAACCTTTATGCTTCTATGCACTGCAGTTCTTGAACTTGTAGAATTCTTTTGAGACATCAACTTCTTTTTTTGTTAGTTTGCACTGAATATTTTCCATCTTCTGTAGCTTTTCAGGTATTATGACCACATGAGGAAGTTGTAAGTGGGTTAAGATTACTGTTATTAAAGAAATTAACCTGTCCAAAGTCTCTTGGCAGCTTCCATTGCAAAGCTATGATTTTCCTTCATCATAAACACCAAGTCTGAATTAAATTCAATCAGGATGACAGGTGACAAGACCTGTTAATATAATGTTCTTACATTCAAACATTCATTGTAGGCTTAATTTTTAAGTTTCTTCTCAGAGTCCCTAGTCTTCACCTCTACCTTGGGTGAAGGCTAATAAATTGTTGGGAAAAAAGTGAAATTGCAAAATGTAGATTCCTTGAATTAAGAAGATAAAACCAGCAGAACTTTAATTAATTGATTCCCTCCCTTCTCCAAGGAAAACCCCCTAAATGTAGATAGGTAGCAAAATTAATTTTTACAACTTGTTAGTAATATGTGGCAAATGATCTTTTGCTTGGAGTTGGAATCATGTACTACTTTTCAAATATCTGTTATACCGCTAATCAGAATTTTAGGATTTGTCTACAAGATGATTCAAAAAACACACCTTCCATTACTTTTCAGTTTGCTTCATTCACTGGACATTATAGAATCAGAATCAGTTTGGAAAAGACCTTTAAAATCATTGAGTCCAAATGTAAAGGTGGGCTGGGGTATAGTGATGGCTATTAGGTGGGGTACCCTGACGAGTGTGTGAACTTTGAAGATTAGCTGATACATCCTGGCTCAGCATGGGTAGGAAAGAGGGGCTGTGCAACTGTGTGACTGCTGTCACATCTGCAGAACTGGAGCCTACCCACAACCTGGAGAGTGTTTGTGAGAGGACAAGTTGGCTGAAGTCCCCACAGTCTTGAAAGATGACTATGCTGGAAGCTCTGCGCAGGAAAGTCTGTAAGTGCACTTCCAGCCTCCTGCACAGACCAGCAGCAAAGCAGAATTCAGGTCAACAAGTCCCGAGTCAAGTTTTATTTGCTTCATCTTGCTTCATTTGTGCCATCACCCTGCAGCACGGATCATGACTCTGACCTAATAAAAATGGTAATAATAGCATTCTAAAAACTGATGGGGTGATAGTTTTATGCAATGTCTGTGTACACTGGCCATGTTGTAACCAGGGATCTTCTAAATGTTGCAGAAGATATACCCTTTCTAAATCCAGAGTAGCAACTGTATTAGAGAAAAGGGCAAGCAGATTTGGTAAGTCAGAAACACCAGAACTGTGTACTGGAAGTGATAGAGATAACAGGGGTTCACTTAACATTTGTTTGCTAAATAAGCATTATGGAAAAGAAATTTCAATCCAGTCCATCAGAAAAATGAACCTGAGCGGCCATAATTAGGAGTGAGTGGTTGGTAAAAATTATTTTAATAAAGACATGATTTTCTGGCATCATCACACAGAGCTTAGAATAAAATGAGTAGTTAATGGATTGGAATTATTTATTTATTTGTTTGTTTGTTTATTTGTGTTCCCACAGGCCTCTACCCACAGTAAGGTTTTTCATGACAGCTAAACTACCTCTGCGCTGCTCTGCAGTCTGTTTTATACATCTGTGCTTGGAGAAGGTGATCATGCTAGCTGTGGTTCAGAACATTCAGTTGAATAAGCATGATATTATCAGAATGCAATAAAGATAAGTGCAGAATTATACATTACCTAAAATCAGTTTCTCTCAGAAGTTTCATTCCTGAACTGCAGCGGTAATGGGGCAACTTCAACCCCAATGCAACATAAATATCATAGGTCAAGCTAAAACTTTTTAAAGATACAGATAGAAATTTCCAGGGGAAAAAGAAGGTTACTTAATTTTTTATGCTTTCTGTTACATTTCTTCTCCCTGCTGGATCCTTAATGGAAAATGATTGCTTTGCTTGGAGCACCTCACAAAGATTGAATCCCTCTCATTGGCAAGAATTCAGAGAAACACTGACTTTGTGAAGGAACAGAAGAAAGCTTATCTTTTAATAAAATGAAAACAAGTCAACAAAAAAAATTATGCTCAAGAGTGAGTTTTGAGAAATTGTATCAGGAGTTTCCCAGTGTATCAAAGTACTTGCAGTCCTCTTCAAAGGAAACTGCAGATGGTTTGACTATTCACTGTTCTCATGCTCTTCATCCTTGTCCATCTTATCCGAAAAAAGCATGTGATGCTTGGCTTTTATACGCTCCCACAAGACTTCAGATTATTATTGCTTCTTGAGCTGATCCGTATCTGGATAGTGCATGTGGAACAACCCTATCTGAGACCTTGACATACTCTCTTGGGGTTCTTTTAGTCCGAAGTGCAACCTCGAAACACAACCTCAAAGTAAGGCAGCGCTGCTACAGATGCTGTAGTTTTCTAAGCAAGCAATAAACTTTGCGATTTATATAAATCATGACTAGAAAAAAAAAAGGAGTTTGAAATAAATATTTCAGGCATGGCCTTTTAAGCATTTGTTTAAAAAGATTCTCTGCAGCCAGCTGGGAAAGCTCAGTCGTGAACCTAACGAGCCCATGCTGGATGGCGGGTACACGAGGGACTGCACGTGTGCATTGTGCGTAGCTTCTCCTGAGTGCTCCTGCAGGAGATGGTCTTGCTTCAGTAACTGTGTGATTATGACAGCAGCACCAGTCTCTGTAAAATGTGTTTTTATACTGCAAATGTCTTGCCAACTGCCGTTCTTCGTTGTCTATTACACCAGTAAAAGGCAATCGGCAGACCTGTATTGATTAGCATCAGGTAAGGTTCTGGCCTAAAAAGGGAATGGACTCCCCACCACAAGTGGAGGACACCTCAGGAGCAGCAGCTGGACCTACCTCACCTTTGAGTTATTGTCCATGTTCTTTTTACTCAAGTGACTTTCAAGAAAATCATTTTAACATGAGAGAGGAAGGTGGCATTAAAAATTACCTTGATGGGAGCACAAGGGAAAGACTGAGACAGAATTCTCTTAAAGAGTATTTTTGAAACGCTATTCTTCACAAAAGTTTGATACTATTAAATCAGTCCCTCTAACGAAAAGAGAAGCTACAAAATTAAACATCATATGTCCTTAGGAAAACAATTTCTTTAAAATGCTATGAATCATTCCCTGTGAACGCCAAAATATTCATCACTCTGATAAAGCTCACTTTCCCAAGCAAATAAAAAATCAGAAATGTCAAGCCAATGTCTTTTTTTCCATTTGTTTGAAGAAGAGTGAAGTGTGTTTCATACAGGTTGTGAAATTTGAGAGCTGTGGCCTCATTCTTGCCCAGAAGGTTGTGCCGTGAAGATGGTGAGGAGCTAGAACAGTACAAGCTGTGTTTATTTCATTAATACAAAGAGTTATACAACATGATCTAATCTTTGCCCACCTGAGTTTTCTCACAAGCTCCTTGAGATTTTCTTTGACTAGATGTTGGTCCTGGTTAAGAACGCTTTTGCTGACTGTGCCCCAGGAGAATGAAGAGATGTTTTGCTTTTGGCTGTTGGATATGATGTGAACCCCAGATTTCCACATCTATTTACTAGCAGGCAGTGAATCTCTGTGCAAGATAGATGTTACACCTGCAAAGTTTGCAACATATTAAGCTCTTTCCTGATGTGAGTAGTGTATGCTTAGATGGCAACAGAATCTAATGCAAGACAGCAGCATTTTACCCTGAAGCATGCTCTAGTAGGGAAACTAGAACATTTCTTTGCCTAGATAAAGCGAGCTGGGTTTCTGTCTGTCGATGAGAACCCAAAGCGGTTATTCTCATGTCTGTGATTTACCAGGGATGCTGGTCTGCAGTGCAGCTAAAGCCAGGACCTGGAGAAATCATTGGACTGAGGTCCTGCCTTCATACCCTCGTGTAGCTGAACTTAAGAAATAGTTTACATTTCTTGTCTTGATGATGCTCTTGTTCAAGTTGAAGCCTCCTCTGTTTAGCTCTGGTCGCAGGGGAAACAGGATGAAGTCACATGTAACAAACCAGATTCACACAGATATCGATGAAAAGTAACCATATCAGAGAGTATACACACTTCTAGGATAATCCAACTAGATTTCCTCAAGCTTTCAATAAGATAAAAGCATTTTTCTCTGTTGAAGTGAGGCATGGAAAAGGCAAGCTTGAAAGAATTTCCTGAAGAAGGTTGAGTGCAACAAAAAAGCAGGAATAAAGTCAATTTCAGTGGCCAAAAAGCTTCAGTATTTCCTATTAGAAAAATAAACAGTAATATTAAAATGGCTGCTGAACCGCTATCCTTAGATTCCCTTAGACTTCTGATATGTTGATAGTTCTAAGGATCTGGATGTTTTTTTCCAGATCTTCTGGGCTCTTGTACTCTTTCTTCAGACTAAGATGCTTTGCTCATATGTAAAACAAACAAACAAAACCTCATATCTGTGCTTATTATTTCCAAAGTTGTTGAAACATTTCTTGTGGCTAATAGTAATTCCATGTTCAGGATAGCAGCTAACCTCAAAATAAATGGTAATATTTTTCAGGAGCTGGTCACAAATGTTCTATCCAGCCTTTTAAGACTCAAGATGAGTACTAAACTGATTTTGGGTGTTCAATCAAGTGTGAGCACCACACAGAGTTACTGCCAGTGATGTGTTTTTTTTAACAGCAGTAAAGTTCTTTAGCGCCTCATCTATTAAAAGACATCAGCATCATAGAGTGGCTTTTAAACTAATCAGCTGTTGTGGGATTTTTTTTCTGGTAAAACTACTGTATACCACAGACAAACTGCAACTAGGCCAGTTACTTGACAATAAATTAAAGTAATTTCTAAAGAAATTGTATGCAATTCATTTTCTTTTACTAATGAGCAGATCAAGCACTTCACTGATGCATTCAGATGAAACTATATCCCTGCTAGGATAGCATTCTTTCTTTCACTAACGGCCTGTGAATGACTTGGGGTTTGCTGTTAGGTATTGCAGTTATTACTCTAAGTGCTTCCTTGGTTTTGTGTTCCTAAGGCTTTGTTGACATTCTCTTGAGGCCTCTAGCTTTTCTATGATGTAAAGGTGTGTAAATAGAGCTTGAAGAAAAAAAAAAGGTTTTGGGGTTTGGCTCTTTCTTCAAGGAGACACTGTGCACTGTTAAACCTTCAAGGTGCAACTGGAGCTGAACTTTGCAAGGGATGCAAAGAATAACAAGGCCTTCTACAGGTATGTCAACCAGAAAAGGAAGGTGAAAGAAAGCATACCTGCCCTGATGAATGAAAATGGTGACCTCATATCAAAAGAAGAGGAGGAGGCTGAGGTACTGAATAGCTTCTTTGCCTCAGCCTTCCCTAGCAACAGCTCTCCTCACCCCTCCTGGGTCAGTGGACAGCAAGATGGGGCATTATGGAAAAAAGCCTATTCCTCTGTAGAGGAAGATCAGATTCATGACCACCTGAGGAACCTGAAATATATACATCTATGGGACCTGATGAGATACATCCCAGAGTCCTGAGGGAACTGGCTTATGTGGTTACCAAGCTACTCTCTATCATATATGAAAAATCATGGGGGTCAGGGGAAGTCCCCAGTGACTGGAAGAAGGGTAACATTGTGCCCATTTTTAAAAAGGGTAAAAAGGACAACCTGGGGAACTATGGACGGGTCACCCCCACCTCTGTGCCTGGGGAGATCATGGAACGCAGATGCTCCTAGAAGCTAGGAGGTGATTCAAGACAGCATGGCTTCACCAAGGGCAAATCCTGCCTGATCAACTTAGTGGCTTTCTATGATGGGGTGACCACATCAGGGGACACAGGAAAAGCAATGGATGTAATCTATCTGTACTTCTATAAAGCCTTTGACACAGTCCCCCCAACATCCTTCTCTCTAAACTGGAGAGACACGAATTTGATGAGTGGACTGTTTGGTGGATAAGGAATTGGTTGGATGATTGCATCTAGAGAGTAGTCATCAATGGCTCAATGTCCAGATGGAGATCTGTGATAAGTGGTGTCCCTCAGGGGTCCATACTGGGATTGATATGACTTAATCTCTTCATCAATTACATTGATGGTGAGGTTGAGTGTACCCTCAGCAAGTCTGCAGATGACACCAAGCTGAGTGGTGCAGCTGACACACCAGAAGGATGGGATGTCATCCAGAGGGACCTGGACAAGCTGGAGAAGTGGGCCCATGTGAACCACATTCCTGAGGTTCCACAAGGCCAAGTGCAAGGTCCTGCACCTGGGTCGGGGCAATCCTCATCATCAATACAGGCTGGGAGACAATATGAGGGAGAATAACCCTGCAGAGAAGGATTTGGGTGTGCTGGAGGATGAGAAGCTTGACATGAGCCAACAATGTGTGCTCGCAGTCCAGAAGGCCAACTGTATCCTGGGCTGCATCAAAAGGACCATGGCCAGCAGGTCAAGGGAGGTGATTCTGCCCCTCTACACCACTCTCGTGAGACCCCACCTGGAGTACTGTGCCCAGTTCTGGAGTCCCCAACATAAGAAAAACATGGAACTGTTGGAATGGGTCCAGAGGAGAGCCACAAAGATGATTAGAGGGCTGGAGGATCTGTCCTACAAAGACAGGCTGAGAGAGTTGGGGTTGTTCAGCCTGGAGAAGAGAAAGCTCCATGGAGATCTGATAGTGGCCTTCCAGTACCTGAAGGGGCCTACAAGAAAACCAGGGAATGTTTTTAAATTGGAAGAAGGCAGATTTAGACTGGATATTGGAAGAAATTTTTCCCTATGAGGGTGGTAAGGCCCCAGCACAGGTTGCCCAGGGAAGTGGTGGATGCCCACTCCCTGGAAGTGTTCAAGGCCAGGTTGGATGAGCAGCCTCGTCTAGCGAGAGGTGTCCCTGCCCATGACAGGGGGGTTGGAACTAGATGATCTTTAAGGTCCCTTCCAGGCCTAACCATTCTATGATTCTATGAGGTACAACTCATTTTAAATCAATAAGCTATTCAAAACACAACTTTTCATACCTAAACCATACTCCTGAATTCAGGATATGAAGGAGGCTGGTGATGTTTGTGCTTTGGCCTATGTTGAAATGAGACACTGGGTAAGAAGTCTATGTCAACAGGTTACAGTAAAGCATCATTGCATCTAGTACAGATATGCAATTGCAACAGAAGGATTATTGACTGACCTTGCAGGAATTAAGCTGCTCAACCTTCTCTAACTTCTGTGAAGCAATCATGAAGTTCCTTAGCTCACCATTCATAAAAGATGATGGGGTTTTGTACTGAGGCTGATATGTCCCAAAGATAGTTACGTGTTTATTCAAGTCTTTTGTCCTGATCTTCTTGGTCTTTGGTTCTTAGGCAGTTTTGCATCAAATCATTTGTTGGTAGTTTGACGTAAAAACTAACTTTCTTACTTTTCCTTCTTCCTCATACTTCTTCAGATAGAAGTTCAGGTGTATGCAATCTCTAGCAAGGTTGGTTTCAAACTCATGCTTCATCCTTGTGATATGCACTAAAGCCCCAGCCTTGCATCAGCTCTTTCTCCAGTTCAGTCAACTGCAATTATGACAGAATTAAGAGGGTTACTCAATAAAGAACAACGAAGGCTAAACTCACTCTTTTCTCCCTGAGGGCACAGTACCCTTGAGAGTTTACAGTTTTTACATCTTTTAAGTATTTGTGATGTACTGCTAGCTAAAAGGTATATTTTCAGCCAAGCTTTCCCAGCCCTTGACATGTTTATGAGCTGCATTACTACCTTATTTTCATCATCTCAGAGGGTTGCATTCTCAGATTGGCACTGTCTAAATGATTCTTTCTTGTTTTTTAATCTCCTTAACCAAATTACCGTCTGAACTTTTTTCTAGATATTTCTGGTAAGTTGTCATGAACTGTCTCTGACATACAACCTGACTAACGTCCTGATTGACTCTTGCTTGGGAACTTTTTCGAGCCTGCCTGTTTCTTCAAAACTTCACAAAGGAATTTCTATAGGTTCATAGATTAGAATGGGCTTTTGTCTCCCATGCAATGTTTCTTGAAAGAGTTTCTGCAAGAACTGATGCTTATCAAACTCTCTATTCAGTGTCCTGAAAGATAATGCTAGTGATAGTTTTCTCTGAGTCTCTGCTTCCCAGAAACTTTCCTTCTGGTTATTTTCAGACTGCAACATCATAGCCTTTGAACAAAGCCGCCCCTGATTGCCTGCTCTGTTAATTCACATCTTTGTCTACTTGTCCCCCATTTTGGTGCCAAGTAGGTAGTTCAGGTACAGCTTTTTCTCTTTAGACAGAGGCCCAGCTAGACTGTCAAGGTAGATGTTTATGTTAAAGATTGAGAAGCAGGCAACCAAAAGCCTGTTTACTCAGAATTATCCCAGCATCAGTCACTCTCTGCACATAGAAAGTCCCAGTGACTTCCTACAGTTTCTTTCCTTGCAGGTTCTCTCCTGCTACATTTCCAATAAATGAATCCGAAACTCCTTTGCTGGTATCATAGAATCATTTTGTTTGGAAAAGACCCTTACGATCAGAGAGTCCGACAATAAAAGAAGTTGTTGGTCATTTTACATTGTAGAGTAAAAAATTAAATAGAAGCTGGAGTTTCCACTCTCTTGTTGAGTGCTCCAGTCCTCTGAGATTGCACCTAGATATTTGTGAAGGCAGCAGCCTCTCTTGCATCTGTACAAACAATGAAGTCAATGCACCCTACATCCCACCTCTTCGTGTGGGATGGATTCCCTAAGTTGCTCTGACACCACACATATATCCCCACTCCAACTCCGTAGGTGTAATGTGGAGAGCAATTGATATAGGTCTTGTGTCCTGGGCAACCTGGACCTTGATGGCCCACATTGTTCTTAGAGCCCTATGCCCAGGGCTCTAAGAACCAGTCCCACCTGGGCATAGGGCTCTAAGAGTAGTCAGAATGAGGTGAAAGTGGGAAGGCTTTGGAGACTTCACCTAGTCTTAAGATTTAACTACTGGTGCCCAGGAGTGTAAACACACATGTGCAGGGAGTCCTCATGTGGAAATGGCAGGCACCTGTAGCCTTTAAGCTTCTCAAGAAGGGAGCTAGAGGCTGGAGACCTGCAGCTGTGGGTGTAGTACCTAATCCCCTTGCGTGTGGAGTTCTGCTGGCAGTTCTGACACTGGTTCAGTCATCAGTGGGCATCTTACCCAACCTCTCTGGGGCTGACTCTTTTTCAGCACTCGTAAATTGAAGCCAGTAATTAGATAAATACAACCTTGTAAAATTAACTAATGCTCAAACATATTATATGTGTAATAAGAGGATATAGAAGTGTCACGTCCAGCTGGTTCTCACGTTTGGTTGAAAAGGTCTTTCTAAGGGTGTATCTTTGCTGGGGGAGGGAGACACGCTGGGGAAACTAACGTTCCTGGCAGAGGGAGGTAGGGATTGGTGGCTGAGTAGGTATGTCGCACGTCTCGGCTTCTTCCCGATGCTTGTCAGGCATTATTGCGCGATTAACTTCGCATCCCGAATTTATAACCCTGTTTCTGCTTACAGCCTTCTTCCTGATCATTTTAAACACAGACGTAAATTCTGCCTTAAGCCGAAGAGAGAAGGAGGTGTAATAACCTTGGAGGACACCCGGGGGACTGCTTGCCCTGCCCCTTCGTCATGGATTTAGAAGGCTGTCGGCTCCCCCTCCCCGGCCGTCTCCTTTCAGCTCTTGGACGCGTGTAGGGGCTGCAGCCCAGCCCTCTCCTTCCCGCAAAGGCCGGCTGCCCGCTCACGCTCGGCGCTGCCGCTCTCCGCGGCGGGAGGAGGCGGAGGGAGGGCGAGGGCAGAGAAGGGGCTCGGGGAGGCGCTGAGGAGCCGTCGCAGCTCGCCTCCTGCGCGCCGCCCCGGCCCCACCGCCCCGGGGAGCCCGGAGCGGCCGCGCCGGCGGAGGAGCCTCGCCACTCGGGTAAGCGGAGGAGCCCTGAGGGAGGGAGCCTTTTCTCGTCTGCTCTTCTGACTTCCTCCGAGGGCTGCTGCGGCGTGGCCGGGGTACCCTGCGGCACGACTAACGGCGGAGGGGGGCGGCGGTGAGCGGCGGAGGCAGGCTGCGCAGGGAGGGGGCAAGCGAAACGTGGCTTTGCCTCACTGCCGCTGGATGATGCCGGCAGCGGCGGGGACAGGGGGAGAGGGGACGGCTTGAGGCGGGGAGGGACGACGCGGGGGCCGAGTCCTGTCGGGGATGGCCGCTCTCCCCCGCCCACGGTGCGCTTGGCGTGCCTAGCGGCTCCTGCTGCAGAGCCACGCCGCTTGCATCCAGCCTGAGCTCAGCCGCACGGAAAGCAGGGCCGGGCGAGGTGGAGAAGAGGAGCCGCGCCGAGTGCGGGCGGCCTGAGCCGGTCCGCATCCCCGAGCAGGCAGCCTCCTCCCCGGGTACGCGCAGCCGCTCGGTGCGAGAGGCGGCAGAGGAGAAGGCAGAGCAAGAGGCGCTGCTCCTCCTTCCCTCCCCCGGCCGGATATATAGTATCAGACCCAGAGGGGGAGGAGAGGTTCGGTTTGGGTTTTTTCTTTTTCTTTCTTTCTTTCTTTTTCTTTTTGTTCCCTCCTCCTTTAATTTGCCGGGAGTTGCTTGTGTGCTGGGGGAGGTGGGGGCGGCGGCGGCGGTGTGGAGACAGGAACTGGTCGGAAAAGCGGTAATTGAAGGTAACAACCCTCTGGGGGATACTGGGAGGGAAGAGGAAAAAAAAAGTGGGGGTGGGGGATAGGAAAAGGAGGCGATGATGCGGAGGAACGATGCCCAGGAGGCGAGGAAGGCGGCAGGGGGACCTGGCCGGGGGTGGCGGGGCCGGGCCGGCTGCAGCATCGGCGGCTGCAGCGGTGGCGGGGGGCTCCGCTGGGGCTGTCTCGGGTCAGGCTGGGCAAGGAACCGCGGCCCCGGAGCAAGCCCCGACTCAGGGCGGCGGGGAACCGTACCTGGCCGGGTCGGGTGGGACCGGACCCCCAGTGCTGGCTGGTGCCCCGGGGGAGGGAAGCGGCGACCCCTGCCCAGCCGGCTCTTCGGCTTCTCCTTGGGACTGTGCAAGCCGGAGTGTGAGCCTGTGTCTGAGGAGAGGATGTGGTGAGCGGCTTCTGCTCAGTTTCACAGCAGGGTTTCCTCCGGATAGGGGTAATCTTAGTGCGATGCTGTTAAAGAATAAATTAAAAAAAAATTAGGAAGGTGTAATGTAATTTTATGGGAGGTTTGCCTGCGTGTTTTGCCTCCTATTAGGCCTATATTTTTAATTTTTTTTTTTTTTTTAAAGTGTGGTGTTAGACAGCAATAGAGATTTAATTGTGTGAGGAGGGCTCCTTCTTCCAAGCCTTGGTCCTGTTTTCTGTGTCTTGATTGGGAAACTACTGGTTACCCCTGCTGCCCACCCACATGGCACCTCAAAAATTTAACCCAAATTTTGTTACAGGATCCTATGCAGATATCCTTGATTTTCTAGAAACTGGAGACATGTGACCTTGTCTTGTCTCATACAGTCCTTTACAGTAATGTTCTTACTTGGAACAATTTGCTTTTACGTGTTTGCCTCAGAGCCTTTTAAGGGCATAACTAGAGAGACAAATAACTAACGACAGACCATTATCTTTCAGTAGGAAGCAGTAAAACTAAACTGGAGTTGCTTCACCCAGAAATACTGCACTATAAATTCAGTAAAAAACCTAGTTTTGCATCATTGTTTAGACTGAGATTTTGCCATCCATGAAGGTCATCATTTGGCTAGAAAAATCCACTCCAAACTCTGTATCTGCACTCATCCTGGTTCACTTGAATTTGTATTAAAGTAAGTATAATGTGTCACTATTAAATGATCCCAAAGTGCCATGAAATGCGTGGCCTTTCAAAAGCTTTTGCTACCAACGTTCATGTTGCTTAGGAATGTTGCTGTAGAGTGTAACTTTCTGCATGTGCTGGTGTTCTGGGAACCTTCATCTCCACTTGATAAGAAGCTGATGGCAGTTCAGAGATCTGCTGCTGGAGTTTGTTTTCATTTGTATCTACTACATCAAAAGCATCATCACCTCCTGCTCACCTGTAATGTTCTTGAATTAGGAAAGTTCAAGTTCATGATGGTATAATGTTCTCCTCTTTAAAGTAACTACATAGTTAAAAGAAATGACACTGATAGCTGCTTCAGAAAAGTAGTAAAATCCCTGTTATAGTGTAGTGCTTTAATCTTCAGATCTATTTGCGTTCTCTCTCTGATAAACTATAGTATTTTGGAAACAAGTTTTTAAAACATTTCCTCTGTGTTTTGGGGTGTTCAACTAAATTAAAGTCACCATGAACTTCAACACATAGATATGAGAATAGAAAATTGGGGGGAGAGAGATGCACTCACTCAAAGATATCTGAATTAAACATGAAGCAATAGCAGATTTAGGCCATCCTTTTACTATATTTAGAGGATGTTTGGGGATGCATCTGATACTGTAGCAAAGCTGCAAATTCCTCAGTTCTGGCAAGTTGGGTTTCAATTCTAATCCTTATTAAGGCTTGTTTAGATTAGTGGTGGGGAAATGTCATTTTAAAATGTCTTGAAGACCACGTAAGAAAAGCCTGAGTAAATAAAACCTGTAGCGTGTCAGCTGGGGGAAAAAAAAAAAGAAAAATCTAGAGATAGACTGCCAGAAAAGTAGTAGGGAATGGCCTGTTAACAGAGGCACAAAGTTTGCGGCTCTGTTGTGGAGGCAGCTTTGATAAACATCCTGTGCTTTCCCCACAGTTCAGATCCAACAGACCTGGATTTTGGCTGGGGTGTGGATTGGGTGGGTTGGGAAGGTGTCGGGAGGGGGATGGGGTGTATGCTGGCAGGGAGAACATAGGTAATGACACGGCAGAAGGACTGTGTCTGGAAATAAAATCAAAGGCAGAGAGACCACCATTTGGTCTGCATGGTACAGTGAAGTACCACTTACTACTTTCTACAGTGTAGAGTACAAATGAGTGCCCCGGGCCAGATACTGGTGATTTCAAATCCTGTGGCAGAGCATAGGTCCTCACTCCACAGAGGCAGTCTGCAGCATAAAATTGTTGTAACAAAAAAAACCCAAACAACAAAACAACCCCCCCCTTTTTTTTTTTTTTCTTAATTCTGATTAATTTGCAGGGTTTTTTTCCCCAATGACAAGGAATTGTAATCTATACACAGGAGGGATCATGTAATGAGTGCATAGGGAAGGAAGAGAAAAAAAGGTTTTGATATGGGAAAGGGAGGAGAGATCCCTTTTCCTGGCATGTGTGTATGATGACACAGATCTGAGTAGTTCATAGAAGGTGAAGGGCAGTGGAGAGTAACTCAGTGGGGTTGGAGAAACTACAGATGAGAGCTTGACTTGGCTAGGGACTGCTGCTTATCTTGTTAGATTTTTTTTGGTTTGCTGTGTTTGTAGGAAAACATTGGGGATAATTGCTGCAGGGGATAATGTTAGCATTGCTCTGTAGATGCATTATTATACCATTATTACTATTAAAAATTATAGCATTCTTCTTCCCTAAGGGTTCTGGGTCCACAAAGGAAGCTTTAGAAATGGAAGCTTGAATATTGCAGTGCTGTCCAATGAGATTAATCTTTTCTAAGTCGTTAGCAGTAGGTCACAGAAAGAGTTAGGCATCTCCAGATGTAGGTAGAAATAAGTATAATCTGAAGCATGTTCACTTCCCCGATGCAACGAGCTGTTACACAAAGGCAGTCCTTGTCCAGGAGCTGTTCACCAGTATTAATATGAAGCCGTGCTGGAGCTAACCAAATTTTGCCACTCTGCAAGGCAAAGGTTCAGCGGTCATTTAAATGATTTGCCATAAATGTTGGCTCCTGCTAAAGGGTCAGCCTGTCTGCCTCACCTCTGGCTATGCGTTCCACATCTCTTCACTTGTGCTGGGTCTATCACTTGTGGCCAAATGCAAATCCGCTCCTGTTGCTGTTGGCCTGGTTTTCAGTTGGATGAGTTCCTGGTTCTGACTCAATGCATGACTAAAATGCACCGAGGAGTCAGCAGTCGTGCACTTGGGGGAAGAGTGGGCTGATCCTCATCGTGTGTGTTTGGTAGGAGTACCGTTTGAACCTGATTAAAATGATAAAGGACCTGCAGTCTAACGCACTCTCTCAGTGTGTGTTAACGCTTCTGCGTGGCTTCCAGATTGGGTTTGGCTTATATCTGGTCAGTTTGGAGAAGGAGGAGAGGTACCTGTCTGTACCCAGTCACCTGTGTAAAGATACGCCTCAAGGGCCAGATGAACTGACTGAAAGAGGTAACTTGAAGGACAAAAAATTGCTTTAAATACCTGTATTCTTGAAGGAGTTAGGGTGTACCCTGGCATGCTAAAAAAATTACCTCTCTGCTCAGCATCTAAAGCTCAGAATCTAGATTTGGGATCGGTTCTGCCACTGACTCAATTTATACCCTTACCACCAGTCCTGTTGCTTCTAAGTCTACTATACTGTAGTTAAATTGCAAACTGCTTCAGCTTCAGACTCTCTCTTTTTTTTTTTTTTTTTATTTTGTGTTTGCCCATGGCCCTGTTGCATCAGGGAAGTGAACATAAACTCTGGGTTTGTGGTGTGAGTTCTTTGTTGCTCTGATGATGCTGACAACAATAATTTCTCAGCTCAGGATGGTCATGGTCGTAGGGAGCACCCACGGGGTAGCTCTTCCCTATTTTTCTCTCTCTTGAGAGGTCTTCTGGACTTCTGTGAATCAGTTCCCAGGCTGCTGGGTAGTACCACCATGGGTCACCATGCACTTGTAGCATCTCAGCCCTCTTTAGATGCAGCCATATCTGACGTGTTAATTTTCATTATTTTTATCACTGCAAATAATATATTACAACTGATGTTTTGTCTTGTATTATATTTTGTTCACTCAACTTTTTGAGTGTTTTTTTTAACATCAGTTGAAGTAGATGCTTTTACTGTTGTTTTGTGTGGGGGAGTTGGATTTTTTTTTAAAAAACCTTCTAAGTAGTGCTTTCAGGCTTCCTTTAGAAAATGGAGTTGTCTTCGGGTGATACAAAGTTAAAATTACAGCCAATTAGGTCTTTACACAGCAAAATAACCAATAATATGATCGTGTGTGTTGGCATATAATTAATGTTCTATTCGTAATTATTGGAAACTGGAAATCCCCTCTCCTTCAAATCTCTGGCTAGTTTCTTTTTTGTTAAAGCATGAGGCATATTGAAGGTTTGGCAAAAATACCTGTAATTTGACTACAGTTGTGTTCAGTTCTAAGCTTACATTAGCTGGCTTTTGCAAGAGTTGCTTGTTATGTATGTTTCATTTTGTGTGGACCTAGGTTTGGCCAGTTTCAAGTGACTGGAAGTTGCATGATGCTCTCTTTTTCCACCCATGCTCATGGTCTAAGATACCTCATGCCTCAAAAACAGACTATTTGTGTTGAACTCTGCTGGTTTTCTCTGTGTTGAAAGAAATGGTGGAGCAGCTATGCCTATAAGAGATGCATATTAAAGGTTTTCCTCATACCTCATTTAATTTTTAACCCGTTATGCTGGTGTCCATCACCTGTATCTGCTTTGAGAAGCAGGAAGTTGTCCAGTGGGGTTAACAGAACAAATACAAAACTTAATGACAGCTTAATGCATGCAAGAATGGCAGGACTAGTCACAAATGATGATGCTTATAATTTGATTTCTAATGCTGGCTTTCAGCCTTGTCTTATCCAAGCCCAGATCTATGTTTTATTGTGCCCAACAGAGAGGAAATTTTACTCTGGAAGCAAATCTGAGTTTTTGACTCCAGGTTTGAATGGCTTGTGTTCACCTTTACAGCAAACTCAGTTTTCACAACAGTTTCTGCAATGCTGTATAAAATTGGAGCCAGCTGGATTGACAACTCCTTTCTTTGATTTACCTTCCTGAAAGTAACCATAATACCCATTGATTGAAGGAAGGAAACGTTCCCTGATTTCACATAGGGAAATGTGGATTTATTTTGCCATAGCTGGTTCAGGATGGCCTTTTCTTATTTGTGGGATTCTGAGTATCAATATGGTGTAGTTGTCACAGCACTCTCTAGAATATTCTATCAGAAACTGACTTGATAGTGAGAGTGAAAGTATGAAAATGTAAATTGATTGTGATTTTACAAACAGCGCTCTAGGTGAACAAGGAGGAACAAATTCTTAGAAAGCTATATGCTTAAACTCTTTGAGGAAATGGAAAGCAAGAACATGTGTTAGTTAACGTTGAGTCAATCAGGCCTGTTCCTGAGGAAAATCTGAAAAGCAGAGATGCTATGTAGAAAACGTGCTGGCCCTTTTTAGGAGAGCAATTCCTACAATAGACCTCAGCAAATTTTAAAAGAGAGATTATTAATTTATTCACAGAATCTGTAGATATTAACAGAGTGCAGCAGTCTTCAAAAGGCTCTTTGAGATGGTTGTACTGTGGAGTTAACAATGGGCTGTACAAATGGTTTGATAGCAGCCAAAGGTGGTACTGTTTAATGATTGCCTGGTGGTACATAAAATTTCCTGATTCATCTTTGTTAGTGTTCTGTGATATCTCAGAAGAGAGCTAACAGCCCAGTTTAACTAGTGATGTGCTACAGCTGATGTGGTGTGCAGAAAAGTATTTCCTTATTAGTAGTAGGTCTTTGCTCCCTAAGCACAAATAAGAGTAACTTGGAGAAGTTTGTAGCTGCAGCAAGCAGCACTGGTTTCAGCCAAACACACAACGTGTATTTGGAAATATACTTTTCTCATTTATATTTGTAACAGGTTTTTTGCCAGGTCCCTCTGATTTGAGGTACAGTGTGAATAATGGTGCCTTTCTGAGCTTTGCTCCTCATTGCTGAATCACTCTCACTAAGGACACAAGGTTATTCACCATTTGTGAAAGTTTGCTTAGTTGCACAGGGTTGAAGCATCTGAGATGCCTCCTTCATCACCAAGACCTTCAGAAACAAGAGCTAGGGCTTTCGACAGCCGTCAGCAGGTATTAGTGCCTGGATTATGCGCTAGAGTGTTCAGTGATGCTCAGTGACCTCCTCTGGCGTGGTCAGAGGTAATGTTCAGCAGCAACTCCCAGAGACAATCTGGTCAAGATCTGTGGTGAGTAACTGCAGTGCTAGGCTGCCGTAACCCGGAGTTCTGCCTCCTCTGTTTCTGGTCAGGATTGGCAAATGCAGAGGTGGATTTGTGGCTGCTGTCAGATGACCACCCATCTGGTTAGCCTGGATCAGTGGCTTGCATTCGGCTGGGCTTCTGCATCGAGGCAGCAGCAGTGTGGAGGTGGGATGAAGAACATGAGTGAGTGGGCTTTGCTGTTCCTGTCCTGGCTTTGTGGCAGCCAGCGAGGTCAGCTGCTGCTGGTTTTCTTGAGTAAGACGAGGAAAGAAGAGGAGGGAAATCACTTTTGTTGCCAGTATCCTGTGGAGCTGCTAGGATGGTGGAGCCAGGGACTGCTGCAGATCTTTTCAAAACCATCTGCTTTTACCACCTGTCATTGCTTATTCGCAAACATGCAGTCTTATAGTATTAAAAAGTCTTTTAAGTATAAAAATAATTACTTTTCTTCTGAAATATTATATGCCCATAGCTCAATTCAGGGACTACAGAGGTGCTCTGTTGGGGGTAAGGGGAGTGCGGGGGGATGCTGACGACACAAGGGGAGCAAAAGACTTGCCTACCCAGCATAGAACACTTTCTGATGTTGTACGTGCTCAGAGTGCTGTCAATGGGACTTATTTTTGTTATCAGCTAGTCTGAAATGGATGGCATGATTGTGCTTAAACCTAATTTTAAGGACAATTTTCAGGGTGAAATTTTGTTACAGAAGGAGCCCTAAGCAAAACTTCTATTGCATGCAGTGACATCAGCTTATTCATTACTTCTAGCTTTGAGTCAAGGGGAACGTCACAGTCCAGGACTGCTTCTACATTTCCTTTGGCTATCAAATTGAATGTCATAGCTGTGAAGCACCAAGCTCCTTTGTTGGACGAAAAATTTTTGAAGAGACAGAGACCATTGGGCCCCAGGCCATTAATAAGACACCCAAACTCTCATGTATTCACATTTCTAAATTTATTGTGACAGATTTATACCCTTAGTTAACCCTAGCTTCATATAACTGCAACCTCGCTGCTTTACATCTGATCCTGCAGACTTGCTTTTCTGACAAAAGATTTGTTTATGGAAACCTGGAGACCTGATTGTTATGTAGTCTAAGATTGCATACAGTAAATTCCACTTTACTCCTGTGACCGCAACTGGGATTTCTCAGCCTAGCTCTTTACGTGCCCTATGATCCTTTCTCCAGTAAAGTACATTATCACTTTGATGTGGTTCTGCTTGTACTTCCCTACGGAGCCCTTCATTTTGCCATCTGTGGGAAGAAGTGAAATCCCAGATCAAGACATTACAGACACTGAATGGCAATGTCTTTTACCAGTGACCTCCTCCAAGCCCTCATTGCTGCTGTCTTTATCAGATACTCCAGAGCAAACTGACCAAGCTAATGCACTCCTGGTATGGAATGAAATGTCAGTGATCCCCTCCACCCTTTTTTGGTGCCTTTTTTTGCATCTGAAATAAACTTGATGACACTGTTGCAGAGAGGAGAGGACAAGGAGTCCAGAGGCTTCAGGATGTCTATGCCTTGCTCTGCTGTGTATATCAAAACAGCGATCAAATCTTGCACCT
Source organism: Hypotaenidia okinawae (assembly GCA_027925045.1). Taxonomy (NCBI): domain Eukaryota; kingdom Metazoa; phylum Chordata; class Aves; order Gruiformes; family Rallidae; genus Hypotaenidia; species Hypotaenidia okinawae. The sequence goes on from BSDF01000001.1 coordinate 81,862,397, forward strand.
AGATGCAGGAGTCAAACTTGTCAACTCAGTGGGTGGGAAACCTTCAGGGTTCTGCAGATAGCCATGACCTTTGCCTTAACACTGTCTAGCTGTAGCTTCAGTTTTTCTTCATTCTTATGATTATGTTCAGTGACTGCTGCCTTGTCCTGCGTATCCTCAAAGTGGCCTGTGGGTTTCTATTATACTTGAATTCAAGGTTTCAGGGCATCCAAAGCAATATATCAATGTGATGGGATGTGTTGGATCTTGATGCATCTCTTAGTTAATTTTTGTTTCTTCTCCCCTATTTTCTTATCCTTCTATTTTCTCCAAGGCATTTGGTTGTGTTCCTTTGCCTAGTTCTGCTGTCACTAAGCTGAGAGAGGAGATAAGGAGTCTAACTGTGTCCATAAAGACTGATTTCATGCCTGAGATGTGTCACTTCACCTTCATTTTGGCCTGTTGCTGATCCTTCATTGCTATGCAGCGTCAGGCAAACTGCTAGCTGTGTATTAATCCCTGTGGCTCAGGGGAAAATTTAGCCTGTCTCCACCATGTTCTGAAGCTGCCTTGTATTTATGCTAAAATGAATGCACCTGGCTCAAAACCTATGCACTGGTCTTTGCTACAGGGTCCAAGTCAGTTGATAAACGAAGAAGGGATGTTTAATTCTTGGTACTGAAATGCTCCTTACATGGGGCATCAAGTGTTTTGGTCCAGCATTTTTTTTTCTGCAGATTTCTGTTGGACTGTGTACAACTGAGATGTAGGCAGTTGTTTATTTGCAGAGGGTAGCACTGCGTTCTCTGCTTTGGCTAGCTCAAGGTTGTTCAAGAACTGATTGGGCATTGCTTACGGCTGACAAACTCGCCCACAAAGAATTTACAGCAAGCACGTCGGGGATCAGATGAAACTATGTGCTTCTAAGATGACGTGGTAACATCCCACATTTAAAGATGAGGTTTGAACACTCCACCAACAGAGTGATACTGTTGAACCAATTGCAAATTCAAAACTAGACTGTGAGTCAATCACAGCATACGGATGTATTAGCTGCTTGTACTACGACACTTTTTGGGGCAGGGGTGCGTGTCTTACTTCTAAAGTCTTTCTCAGAAACCTTTTGCCTGTCAATTTTACCTCTTATGGCAGCTTTGATTTTCAATAAATCGTTGTAATTCAATAGCCACCTTTCTGCTGGTGAATCATAAACAGGCTGAAGTTACATTAATGCTGAATGTGTTTCTGTTGTCTTTTCTGAAAGGCTGATTTTCCCCCGGACCAAGATGGTGATGTAGGAGGGCAGGCTGCTTTGTGACTGCTTCTGCTTTGCTCTTGAAGTTAAATGTGATTTTAAACTTCCAGTCTTAAAGGTTTGAGGCTGGCACATCCCACTATCAGTATTTCACCTTGAAAATTGGATAGTCATGTTGAAAAATGAAAAAATCATACGCAATGCTGAGTTTCCATCACTGATTTCATCCTTGAAGACGGGGAAGTTCTTGCCTTCTGAAGCAACATAATCTGCATTTATCAAAACCCAAGTACTCTACTTGTCACTAACATTTAATTTCCATGGCAACCTGCATAAGTCTTGATCTAGAAGATGAAGTAAGGTGATTCGGAGCCCTTCATAGGAACTTGTCTCTGATCTAAGGTTCATGTGTTCAAAACGTTAAAACAGTCACAATACTGTAAAAGTAAAGCTATGTTTTATTAAATGACAGGGTGCCTTCAAAGAGAGTAGTTCTCTTATTTTCCACATACGCCTACTCTTAATGTGACTAATGTGATTGTGACTGTGAGCCCTTAAAGTGCTATAAAAATAAAAAGTAGAATTATACAAGTAGGTCTTCCAGCATTCCTAGATATATAGCAGGAAACTTGAGTCGTGTCTCGTGGGTAACAGGAGTAAGCTAAATTTATTATGTCTGATAGCTGGAAGTAATCAAGACAATAGGCATATTTTTCTTGTGATGCATGCAAGTCTTTGCATGTATTTTTACTCTAAGCATATACTTTTTTTCCCTGTGTGCTGTTTATATTTTACTCTATGGTAGCATTGGTGGCATTTGGTGCTTTGCTCCATGTAGCTTTGTAGATATACCATCGCCCCATACTGCTGACTCATTTATAAAATAAAATGGGCACCTCTTTGCACTTTTTTTTCCTCATTTTGCCTGTCTTTTGAAACTTCTATCTGCTACGTGCAACCTTGTATACTGTCCATACAAAATATAATGCCCAAAATATCCTATCTGGAATACTTTTAATCTAATTGCCTTATATTTTCCAGCAGCAGTTTCCTTTAAATTAATTCTAGAACTTTCACTAGGGTGTCGCATAGGTAATGGGGTTTTATTCTGTACAGTGTTGTGCAAAATTCTTGCCAAAACAGAACTTTCTACTTGCACTAATAGAGGCATTGCATCTATTTGACACTTGCTTTGAAGGTTCAGGAATATTAAGGCCAGGAAAATACATTAAGGGTAACTATAATTCTGTGATGAAAAGGTCATACTTCATTGCCTTATCTTTTTAAAATGCCATGTTTTCCATACTTTATGGAAATTTACCTTCTTTTCTTTAAAGAACAAATTAAAAAGAATCTGACTGAAAAATTGAGATAAAATATATCAGCTTTTGGTTTTCTTTGACCTCCTGTTCATAAGTTTTAGACCTACATAAGTGGCTGCAGAAGGCACTTTTTTGTGTTGAGCATTTCTTCATTGGTTAAATCATCTCTTTAATATATTGTGAATAAATATCTGGGGTAGTGTTAGCAAGGGAACATATGTTCAGATAAACGGAAACATTGTATTAGTACATGTCCGCTAGAACTGCATGACATGAGAGGAAAATATGTTGGGCCACAGGTGTAATTATCCTAATCATTGTGAGAACATTTTCTGCCAGAACATATTCATTTTATTGGTATAGTAAGAGTCTTGCACCTGCACTTTGTGTTTACTCATATGCTCATTGGAGATGTGCATTTTCTGTGTAATAGTGTGGCATTAGTACTTGGAAGCATAGCAAAGGATGTGAGTAAATGTGGTAGATTTCAAATGAAATACAGAAATCTGCTAGTGTGCCATATGCTGAATGAAGAGGAGCAATATAGTGCTTTGCACTTGTGTTTCCATTTTACTGTTAACAAGAAAATGAGATTAATATGCTACAAATGTATTGTATTAACATATACAGTGTGGGAGTACTGTTTAAAAACTGCCTATGTTGGAAATGGCTTGTCTTCTTTTGTTCTAACCTAGCACTGAGAGTTGCCAGCATCACAGTGGTGTTTGTCTGAAGACCCCTGGAAGCTTTGCCATAAGACAACACTTGCGCACTCCTGTTTTTCGACTCAGAAGTAAGTGGTGACAAGTCTGCAGCAGATCGTAGGTCAGTGAAGGGGGGTCCTATTCCTCTGAAGGAATCACATCCTAGCAGAAACCAAATGGAACCTAGTAATTTTAGTCCTGTTAAGCAAGTGTGTCTGAAATGTGAGTTACTCTTTTTCTTCGTTCCTTCAGATATCTTGGGGATACTGTTATGGGTAGGGTCAAAAGTTTTCTCTTTGTGCTGCGGGTGTTTCTCAGCTGTCTGTCTGTTCTTCTCCCTTCATCAGTATTTAGAGGCCTATTGCTCAAAAGATTTGGGTTCTCTTCTTTCCAACATCATTGGCTACTAGTGAAAAGTACTTTTTGCTAGATGGCTCCTCATTAAGGTCAGGGGCTAGAGCACTTTCCTATTTAAAAAGGGTGAGATGAGGATAAATACTGTGTTCTCAGAGCCCAAGCAGTGTGGGGATTGAGTGTGTGGGCAAGAGATGACCTCTCTTACAATGTGCCTCACTGAGCAAGAGGCATTATAAATTCCTGTGTGTATGATTTTGTTTGAAAGCAAAGATTTCTTAGGAGAGCATAATTACAAGCAGCACTGAACAGGTTATATTCAAATCCATCAAGCTGGATGGAATTTATGCTAGGATGCCAAAAGACATAGGCGATACAATTGCAGTTGTTTTCTATGTAAAAGTATGACAGAGGTCCCTGGAGACTAAGGAAAGGCTGTCATTATACCCAACTTTAAGAAGAGCAAGAAGGATAGTTTAGGGAAATATATGCCTGGAAATACTATATATCATTTCCTCAGGGAACATGTTACTGAATGTGAGAAGGACAACAAGGTAGTCGAGAACAGTTGACCCAGATGTGCCCAAGGCAAGTTGTACTTGACCAAACTGAGTGTCTTTTGCAGTTAAGTGTCTATGTAGATATGAGAACATCAGTAAATATAGCATTTCGTGACTTTGACCTCAATGAGGGTTTTGTTATCATCTCTCACTGAAGAAGCTGTGGAAGTATGGCCTGGAGATATGAATTGTTAGATTGAGTGAAAATTGCATGTTTATCTGTGTTCAAAGTGTAATCTTCAGTAGCTCAGTGTCTCCTTAGAGACAAGTAGCAAATGGCCTGTGAGGGACTGTGCCAGTAGTGTTACATCTCTGTTAATTACCTTGTGAATCAGAACGCACCCTGATAAAACTCGTAGATCCCATTAAATTTGCAGAAGAGAGAGTTTAATATGCCAAGTGGTAGAAATCCAGTTCAGCTGGACCTTGAGAAACCTGAGCTTTGGGACAATAGAAACTTCATGAAGTTCAGTGAGAGTAATCACAAAGTTCTGTGCCTGTGCTGATTAACTCTGTGCAACAGAACAGGCTGGGAAACAACTGTCTGAACAGAACATCTGTGGGAGAGCAACATAATACTGTGGTTGTTGCCACGTTAAAAATGAGCCAGCGATGCATTTTTGTAGCAAATAAAGCAAACATCATAAAGTATGGCCAGAAGATCATAGGAAGTTATCATTCTCAGCACTGTTGGGTACTGTATCTCTCCAGTCAATTTTCAAGTTCCTCAAATGAAAACAACAATGTTTAAAAAAAGGAGAGAGGATGTAACAGAGGGGTACTAAGGTAATTTGAGCCATGGGGCTCATAAACTATGAGAAAGAGGATGAGGGATGTTAGTCTTGTTTAATCTGGAAAGAAAAAAAAAAAGAAAGTCTAAAGGGCAATCTCTTCCAAGCCTGCACCTGCTTAAAGAGGAGTTACAATAACTATGGAGCTGAAGTCTGCTGAGTGGCATCATATTAACAAGGGGCAACTGTTGCAAGTTGCAGTTTGAGGAGTTCAGACCAGTCATTGCGGAAAAAAAATCAGCAGAGAGTAGAACAGGACCTCTAACGTGCAACCCAGAGAGATGGTGAAGTCTTTGCTTGGAAGTTGTCAGACTCAGCTGGGCCAAGCTGTGGATGAACTCATCCAGTGTTGGTGACAGTCCCTCTTCAAGGAGGGAGTCAAACTGGTGATCTGCAGAGGTCCTTTCTGTAATTCTAACCTCAAAGAAGAGTCTGCCCAGGAGAGCAGGACTGTGCAATGTAGAATTTGTAAGGTTGTGATACTTGTTTATCGACCATGGAAGCCCCTCTTCTACAAAGACTTCCTCCCTATCATCAGCTTGAACTATATCCATGTACAAGGCATCCTTAACTCTGTATGATACTATGTGTTTTTATATTGTTTAGCCATTTTCAAATTTTCTGCTCTTTTGACTTTGGGAAAACCCACAATTTTTACATGACTGTTGGAATACAAGTAATTAGTATATCAGTTGACTTAAGATGATATGTTTAAAATTACTTCTATTTTAGCCATTCCTTCTCTCTTCCTAGGTGTGCTAGGAGCTGTAGAAATACATAGAAGTCTGTTGTTCAAACTAATTTGTCAAAAATAAGAGAGAAAGAGACATGAGGAAATAAGCTGTCAGGATCATAATAGATCTGTTTTCACAGATCAGTGTTGATTGTTTGTTTTCAATTGAATTGATTCCTCATTTAAATCTGACTGCAATAGTGAGTGGTGCAAGATTTAATTGAAGGAGCCAGCCTGTGGAAAGGGGAAAAAGTAGTGAGGATAACTGGGAGTACGGTTTAATCTGTAGGGGTGGAGATGGACAGAATGAGGTTAACCTTTGCACAAGACACACCTGAAGTCCCAGTTCCCCAAACCTGCAGCCAAAGCCCCATTTCCAGAAGCCTGTGGGTGGAAATGTCACTGAGTGTGCCCTGGGTACCAGCCCTCCCTTGGGGCTGGCCAGAAAAAGGTATGGCTGTCATATGTTGGTCATCCTTTGGGGTTTATCTCACTTCCAGATTACCAATGTCAGCTATAGCAGGGTAGGGACATGTAAATGTGGCTGTATCACTTTGGGGCCAATTCCAGTTCCAAACAGGTTTTATTCACTTCACTTGATACCTGAGCCAAGGAACTCTGTAGACCTGAGGTTGCTGGGAGTCAACCAGTTTAAGTGGTGTCGGGTCTCATTTACATTGCTTGTGATTACATAGAGAACAGGGAAGGAAAAATGAAACACACACACACACCCCTCCTCCTTGAAAACAACTCAAACATTTTACGTTCTGAATCCAGGAGGAGTCAGTTGGGAAAGCCTGGACTTAAACTCTTGACTTTAGCTGATGTAAGCTGATTCAAGGAACAACACTCAAGTAACTAAAACAAACAAAACCTTGCTTAACATGCGGTCACGGTCTTTCATTTCCTTGTTCAGTTGTGTTCCTGTGAAAGACTTTTCCATACTATGCCTGTGTGATTAAAATAGGCATTATTACTGATTTACTGAACCCTTTTTGCTTAGAGTGCTATGCCATAAAAAAATAACGATATGTAGAAGTAATGCTCTGAGTAGATATGGATTTCCTTCCTATTTTTGGTATTGCTACAGCAACACTTCCCTCTGAACCATGATGGTAATTAGAAAAAGGTGCCATTGATCTTATATGTGGCAAATTATATCTGTATTTAACAGTGAACACCCTAATGTGAAATGAAATAAATCCTTGCTTCTCCTATTCATCCCCCCACCAAACCTTGATTATTGTTTCAACAAAATTATTTTATTTTTAGGAAATTTCCTTTATCACTTTTTCAGGAAGTTGTTTATAGATGGGAACACAGTTTTTCACTCTCAGGATTTAATGTTTGTTGCAACTTAGTTTAAACATCAGCATTCGCTGCAGCAGTTTTACTGGAAAGATTCTTGGTAGAAATGTCTCTGTCTCTGCCTCTGCTGGATAAATTTTCACAAGAGGATAATTAGGACCTAATCTAGTCTCTGAGGAGACAAGTACGAAAAAAGGAAATGTTTTACATGTGGAATATCTTGAAAATATATTTCAAAGAGAATATGTTCCTGACAAGCATTTCCTATGTTAACTTAAATCTCATAATTCATGTAATAGGAGGATGTGTATGTTCATATTTGTTTTCAATCCAGAAAGTAGAAGCCACAAGTGTATGCACAAGAGCTGTCTAAATAGAGTGTGGGAAGCAAATCGGCACCGAGGGATTGGATTTGTTCTGATGATTTTCACTGGGACTTCTAGATGTTCTTATTTGGGCCTGGGCAGTGGTAACTTTGCTGAGAAATACCTGTTTACTTGTGGCCTTCAATATTATAGTGGCAATAGAAATTGCGCAGTAAAAACAACCCTCTCTGAAGGCTGCATTAGCTGGCTTTCTAATAGCAAGCCTCTGTGGCATAGTCTGGCTCACATGTGTGCTAACTCACTGCAGCGCCATGCTGATGCATCTCTTCAATGCCCAGGGCCCATGCTAGCCCAAAAGCAGCTCTGCAGTTTTCCCCTGCAGTCTGAGCCAAGAGCTTCCTGCCAGCTGGGGAGTTTCCATACATGGAGGCATGAGAACAGAGAGGGTTGAGGAGCAAAATGAGTATCTCAGTTATCTCTGGGGTTTTTTTGTACTGACACATATGTCGTCAGTCTTTAGTGGGGACTAGCCAGCTAAATTCATGACCCACTGCGGTGTGGTCTCGGGTCTGTAGTAGCTGTGGGCTGTATCTGGTCTGGCACTGCAGCCAGGCAAGTGTCTTTCAGTAAGTCAGAGCTGGAAGCAGCTCAGGCAGTTCAACAGATACCAGCCTGCATTTGGCTGGCGGTGCTACTTCATCTGTGCCACCTCTCCTGCTGCTTAGGTGACTCTGCATTGGTGTCCTTAATACACCTTTTACCTGTCATCTTTAATATGCTTCCCTGAATGTGAACACTGCTTGACTAGAGACAATGAATCCGAATCTGGTTGTTAAGCTATGCCTATAAACCCCCCGAGCCCCTAGAAATTAGAATACATACACCTAATTCCGATTAAACCTCATACATTATGCAAGAGCATTTATGAAATAAACTTTAAAAATACAGAGTGGCAGCAGTTAAGGCAGGACTGCAATAGCATGCAATCACACTTGCTGAATAAATCTCTTTGGGGCTGTGTAGTTCTATTTTTTTAAAATTCCTTGGATATAGTTTGCAGTTTCTTCAAACCTCTGTGGGGCTCAGCCAGTAAATCCCTGCAGGGTTTGTGGTAACGAACGATAGGCACATACATAGCTTAGAAGTAAATTGCAACATTACCTGGGTTTCTTGCTTCTGTTTGTCTTTTAATATGTGGCCTGTTGATTTGGACTGTTCTAAATTCTACGTTGCGCTTAGACTTTGGGTTTTATTTGAAAGATTCAAGGCTTTCAAGCTGCGAGATGGATATGGTTTACTGAAGGACTTTTGTCTACGTAGTACAGGTAAGAAGTTTTCCCGCCCCCCGGGGCCAAAGTGGCACTGCTACGATACTACCTCTCTCTCTTCATGGAGTTGTTGAGAACAGACTCATCTAAACCTCAGGCTGCAATTTAGTTGCTCCTTTCCTGAATTGCCCCTGGAGAACAGCCCCAGTAATACCTCTCTCTCTATGCACTTGGCATCCTAGACCATAAGGAAGAAAAAGACTGTTGTTAGTCCACGAAGAAGTGTAGACTAGAAGTTAAATCACTCGTGTCTCTGGAGAGAATGAGAGGGAGTGCAGCATATGGCTGACACTTTATCATCAGGGAGCATCACGTAGCACAGATATTTTTTGGAACCTGAAAATGTTTAAAACCAAGCCGGTTGCTTTGTGATTAGTGGCAGCACTGCATGGACATCTGAGAGTCATCAGAAACACACCAGTGTCTCTAAATGTCTGCCAGTTAAGCTGGTTACATGCTTAACTGTCAGACAAGACAGTCTGCACTTTATACATATAATAAGTGTACTGTCAGCTCCATATTTGGAACACTGTTCATAATGGAAATCTTAGATAAACACTAGCATGTGATCACAGAGTGTAACATGGCGCTTGCAGGCAAAACGTTTTATGTTCAGAAGTGTACCTAAAAGTGGGCTCCAAAGATGGTGAGCCACTTACCACACGACTCTGTCAAGTCTCGTGCTTTATGGGTAAAACTTCATCCATTGGTGTCTCTTCCCTAAAATGTTGTATTTCTCTCCAGCTCTAGACTACACCTGATGGCAAAAGTTGGAGAAGTTGTAGAGCCATCATTGTACTGGACTGTGCTGCTAGCCAGGTTTTGCTTCCCTGAAAAGTCTGCCTGTGTGTCGTGGGGCATTGAATGTGCTCGCTTTCTTCGTGATCTGAAAACTTAATGCATGCATCACAGAAGTACGATGTATTTTCTCTATGCTACTACAGAGTCTGTCTCTCACAACAGTATTGAAATAACCTGGATCATATACTGGGATATTCTGTTACTATTTTTACAAGTAATGGGTTAGATCTCTTTAAAAAAAGATGATTAAGAAAACTATGGCTGCGGAGAACTTGATAACTAGGCTACAGAAATCTTTTTGTGTAGCAGGGACAGATGTTTTAGGGAAACAAATGAATGCCAATGTTTGTTCGGATTTCCTACTGGAGGCTCTGAGCAACCTGATCTAGTTAAAGGTGTCCCTGCTTACTGCAGGGAGGTTGGACTAGATGACCTTTAAAGGTCCCTGCCAACCTAACGCATTCTATGACTCTTTGAATACAGTATTTCTAACTTTAATATAATGACTATGGCAATATTCTTTCTAAGCCTTCGGCTTGTACTTCAAAAGATAGGGCTGTATATGCAAATGTAGCTTTTGCTCTGCTCGCCACTTTTCCTGGTCATGAATTCTGACCTTGTCAACTAAATTGTTTTAATAACTGCTAAGCAACAGCAAAAACCCAAACCACAAAGCACTGTTAGACCAGCAGTCTGCATTTTTGTGGTCTCCTACCACAAAATGGAGTCAGTCTGCAAGTGCAACAAGCTACAGAAACACAATTTGGCAAAGTTCGAAGGCAAAACATTCTTTGGTTTTCGTTATTAGAGTCTTGTAGCTTATTAAATCTCATAACTGTGAAGGCAGTTGGCTTGTTTTCAAGACCCAGAATAATTCTGAAGCTCAGTAAAGTGAGTAGGCTGGCCTACCTGTTAGTTAAAGGGATGGATTTCAGTGGAAAGCCAGATGCTACATGCTGTAAACTGGAGAGGAAATGCTGCATGCCATTGTATTAACTAATTCAGGTAAAAAGTTTTCATTCGGGTTTTAAACTTGTCAGCTGTAGTTAGTTAAGGTTTTTTCAGCCGTGCTGAAGATATTTCATTTTCTAGGTTAAAGAAGCCTATGAAATGCTGCATAAATCCAACTGGGCAGTAAACTGTCACTTTCCTTTATAAATTTGTTCGCTGTAAATTCTGTTTTGTCTAATGAAGCCTATAAACCAAGCAGATGAGTTGGAAGCACATAACCTTGGAACCCTTCCTCCATGCCTGACTCATAGACATTTCGATTTAGCTTCAGGCGTGATTCTCCTTGGGTTCTGTTATCCTCAAGTGGCACCAGTTTTGCCAGGCTCTGCTAGTCAGGAAACATAAATCACATCCTTAAAAATCATGAGAAATTACTGAAAAAGAAAACAATAGGACAAATGAGCAAATCTGTTTGAATTCATGATCTTTAGTCTTGCTGCAGTAATTGAGGCTATATGAGCAGAATTCATATGTAATCAAGGAGTCCAGAAATTGGCTATTCAACAAAAACACTACTGCAAGGACCGTTCTGGTATTTCTAAGGCCAAGAATACTGTAATTCAAGCGGAGTCTGTATGCAACAGGTAGTTAGCTATAACTGAAACCAATCTATGTTGTGTTGTGATGTCTGCTGGTTCTTACATATTGTGCAACTTTCTCCATGCATGAGCTGTCAGTTAATTTTCCTTATAAACAAGACAGTTTGTATTTTTCACTTAAATGAGGGAAGAAGCTACTAAAATCATCTAACAATTTGTTTACTGCAAAAATTATTACACTTTGTGTACAAAACATACCAGAAAATGTAGCTTTTTTTAATCTTGCATGTTATTCCTTGTGCAAAACATAATCACACTGACCCAAGAAGATAATGACAAGGATCAGCTGGAGTCAGTATAGTTTTCATTTTGATGTTTGTTTGGTTTAGGAAAACTTAAGCACCTTGTTTCCTTTGAGCACAGTGTACTTTGCCTTGTTGGTGTCAGCTCAAAGCTAATACTATAAATAAGACTAAATTTTTGGTGTTTTGTAGTCAAGTGTTCCTTTGTACCCTAGACTTTGTTTTCTTACATGTTAGATGTAGAATGGGATGAGAAAAGCTAGTTGTTGCCAAGTGTTTCACACATGATCAAGAATCTTAATTTAGCAGTCATCTTCCAACCCCTTGTTTTCCTCATTTTTCATTTTTGAGCTTGTCTTTTGAATGTTGTCAAAGATGGGAAGGGAAATTTAACACGTTTTACTCAGTGTTTTGCAACAATCACCTACAAACTAAAGATTTAAACTTAAGATTTAAGTATAGGTCTAAGCACCTTTTTAGCAAATTTAGTCTGAGTAGTTAACATTTTATACTATAACTTACTGTGGCTTCTAGTGTGGGATTGTGGGCACAGAGCAATTTTATTTTCTAATAAACACCATTTAGCTAATGCTGATTTCATCTTAATCTTACAGCTCCTAGAGTCATGTGTTTTAATACAGTCATGGTGAATTAAAGTTAAGATCTAGAACTCCTATATGCAAGTATCTCCTGAGGAGGCTGTTTTGTTGGGTGGGTTTTTTTCAGAAGGGAATATGTATTGTCTCTGTTCAAAGAACATCCACATCTAATATCTAGTGGTGTGATTTACAAGACTATTTATTTGCATTTTCTTTTTCACTATAAAAAATATCATTGAGTGTAATGAGTTTGAGTTGCAAATTTTTACCAGCGTGTGGTGATGTAATTATTGTTTTGACTATTTGCCACTGCCCAAGTGAAATGAAATGAAATGTTATGGAACATCTTGATTTTGCTGTCTGACAAGTTTCCTTTAAGAGAAAGCAGACAGGCATTCATTAGCTGAAAAGAAAGGACTAAATGGAAAACATTTAGAGTGTCAATTTTGTGAAAATTTGAGTTGGGTACTTGTGGTCTATATCTGACAGCAAAGTACAAAGGTGCTGAAACTCGTTCAAAGTGTGAATTATCATAGGACTTGAAGACAGCTTTGTATTTTATTAATGATTATTTTCTGTTTAGGCATTGTGGGCTTTTAAATATTCTGTGTCTTCTGGCTACACCTGTGATGCATATTCAGGTAAACTCCTATTGGCTAAACAGGTATATATAGTTCCAAATATCTGAAGTGATAATGGTTTAGGACTTTATAACTTCTTTCCATTTGAAAGATGAGCTTCTGATAGTGTTCTGAACAGGAAAACTTTCTAAAACCATGGATTAAATGAGGCACGGGCGGCTTCTCCTGTTGACATGTATTGTCTCCTTGTAATTCTCTTACTGGCTTGTTCATCCTGAAAGTCTAGCAATGGTTTTTCAGAGATGAGGCCAATGAAATTTTGTGTTTTGTGAAGCGTAGTTAAGCAAAGAGAAAGTTCATGCCAAAAAGGAGTTAGAAAACCTCTTCAAAACAATTATAGAGAACTTTCATAACAACAGAATCTGTTCTGTAATTTATTTTTTAAACTCCTCATGCTCATAGCCCCAGTATGGATTCTAGATGTAAAAAAATCAGGTGTATTATTTAATATAAAAGAAACGAGTGCAGAAAATATTTGAAGTGGAAAACCATCCTAATAGTTATGGAGCATTTACAGCAACTGGGTATAATGTCACCTGTCTTGAAGATGGTTGTTAGTCTACCCAGAAATAATTAAAGGACATCCATTTCTAGGAGAAAGAAGGTGTTGTCAACTGGCTAAGGGATACTATGATTTTGGTACAGCAGCTGAACCTGTGGGGGTTCAGAACTACTATTAACATTAGACCACAAGCACCCATTTTGAAAGACCTAGGGTGTTATCTCCATATGAATTGCCTGATTGTTTTGTTTGGGGTTTTTTGTTGTTGTTGGGGTTGTGGTTGTTGGGGTTTTTTTCACCTTTTGATTGTGTGAGCATTTGTTAGTGCTAAGCTTAGAAGGCCAGGATGAATTTGAAAACATCCTTCCACATCATGCCTCAGGGCTTTCACCAGCCTTCCCGAGATAAGCTTGCTGTTGCTCACCTGATAAATTTGCTTCTGCTGTGTTCTGCTGGAAATGGAGTTAACCTGCTGATGAAGTTTTTCTGTTTGGGCTTGGTTTTGCTCTAATAAGTGATATGCTGTTATGTTGGGTACAGTCTATAACATGCTTGAATTACTTACAGTGCTTGGTTTGTTAACCTGGCAGTGGGAAATTAGGAAGGCTTCGCCAAAAAAAAAAAAGATTGTAGTGGAAATATATATACATAATTTCTTGTCCTATAATCATGGTCAACAATGTGCCTGAATAAAACCACAAAAAAACACCAAACCTGTGTTTCACTCCAGGAAGAGGGATATGCACTGTACCCTAAAATTCAGAAAACCATTTCATTAATTATGAAATTGTGTATCTTGGGTGAATCTGTGGTGAACCATTGACTCTTCTACCTTGAATTATGGCAACATTAATTGCCACTCAACTGTCCCTGCTAATTTAGAATTAAGCTTAGTTTCAAATGTGGTTTGCTTTGTTGTTTCATTGGGTTGGGTTTTTTTTTTTCCTTGCCAAGCAGTGCATTAAAGCAAAACCACTTTCATCCTGATCTTTTACACGTGCATGCAAAGCATGCTTCAGTGTCATTTGAGCCAAACAGATGCATAACGGTTTGCACTGGGCTTCTTCAGGTAGTAAAGTTCGGGCACCATGTATAATCTCATGGAATGGGTTTTAAAAGTAACCAGCTTCCATTCAGCATTCCCCTCCAAGGCAAAAGTCAAGGGACTACAAGAAGATGCCTTCCAGTTGGTCAGAGCCCTAAACATCCCACCAGCTCACGAGCTGCTCTTCTCCTAGGTCGCTGCATGTCTTTGCAGCTATTTCTGGATACAGCTCTGAGACGAGAGGAACTGGAAGGGTCGAGAGCATCAGTTGTGCTCCTGTTGGCAGCATCTTGTGTTGCTGAGTGCTGGAGGTTGATACTCAACCAAAAGTGGTTGGCAGGAAGCTGAGCACGCTTGGAGGAGCTGTCTATGCCAAGAAGTGATTCTTTCTTTTGAGGTTTGGCTAGAGTGCAACTCCTGGAGGGCAGTTCTGCTGACATGGCAAGTACCAAACTGCTATTCCAAGCTGAACAGCTGATACAAATTGAAGATGAGAGCACAGTGCTTTGCAAAATCCATGTCCTTAGCTCTGAAAGCTGTTCTTAGGAAGATAAGAATACAGAGAAAGACTGTAGATTCCACTAAGCTATACATGTTATCTTTTTAGAATTAGAACTTTACTAGACTCTAAAAGGCCCACAGGACCTGGTAAATGTTCATTTAAAAGTTTGAAAGGGCAGCACCCTCTCCATAATTCCTAGCTGTGTTTGAAGCAGAGCACTACTGTATTTCTGTGATTTATGAGAACAGCTAAAACCTAATAACCTTATGAAACATAGTCATATCTCTTGCAGGTTTCCTTTCAGACAAACGAATAGGTTTTTTTGCAGCGGTTTTTAAACATTCACTTTGCAATTTGGATCCAAATAGAGATAGAAAAGTTTGGAATCTGTATTTTACTAAGTCTGAGTGGAACTGTGCATAAGGAAAAATCCCTTAGGAAAGTCAGTTTTCAGTTTTGCTTGAAGAAATGTAATAACCTGGTTTGTTGTGCTGTCTTTTCTGATTTTCAACTCTGAGTAATTTCTGACTTTATAAACATCAGATGGCTGCTTGTCATAAGTTTCATTTGACCAAGCCGTGCTCCCAATAACTGCCAGGGAGAATCAAACCAGCTACCTTCACTTCAAAATCACTGTTATTCAAAATGGTGCCTTTGAAACTGTTTTGATGTTTGGCCATGCACCCAGGTGCTGTGTTTTACAGCCTAAGCCAGTACACTTACATATGCAGCAAAAGATCTGATAACCAGACCTACTTGGAAAAAATTCAATAAATTTACAAATTGCCTGCTCTGGCACACTTCTTGCCTGCTTCTGAGGGGGATCCATAGCTCCAAAAAGTTGTTGCTCTGTGGGCACTGTTGGTATTGCGTGCCCTATGACACGAGGCTATTTATTTGTCATTGAGAGGGAAAGGGACAAAATCCTGGAAACCGCAGCTTGAGAGAAGGCTTTGACCACAGCCCTTGAGTCTGTAAGCATCCCCTCCCCACCTGGAGTGATGGAGTGGAGAGATTTGGGGGGTCCTTGCTGAGGATCCTTGACCTAGGTACTAAGATCCTTGTGAGTTCTTTTCTTGGGAGTGGCAAACAGTCAAAGCCTGAGATTACAGGTGTTTGGCAGGTTTTTTTGGAAGTGTTTTGATTATTGTTGTCCAGCTTTTAAAATTTTGCTTTAAAGGGTTCTAGGAGTTGTTCTGCTCCTGGCACCACATGTTAAGTCTTTCTGCAAGGGCATCGCAGCCAAGAGCTGCTGGGGGTTGCCTGCATCTGGCTGTGAATATACAGTAGCATTAAGGAACAGAGTTTAGCACTTGAGTTTTTTAATACAAATGCTGATAAAAATAGTGATTACAGATTAGTAGAAAGGAAAAGTTTTTGCCTAGGAATCATGATTACTGATTTTCCACCCAGAGAAGCATAGTAATACTGCAAATTAGTACTGAACAGAACATGACCTCACAATGTATGTGTATACCTGCATGTATGCTAAACATTTCCTGATTTGTGTAACATCTGTAAGAGGATAGAAAGTGGGGTTCTTTTACAGCCCGAACAGGCTGCTAACCTTTGGTTTTAACTCAAAAAAGGTTTTGGTTCAGTTGAACAGTTAGGATGAATGGTTGTTGGAATTAAGGAGAAATTTACTGTTTAACCACAGTGCAGTGGTTAAGCCTGACTTGTCACTTTATTTCTTTAGCAATGATCATGCCATTTGGGGCATTTTGCTTTGTCTGTCTTTTTTAATCCCGATTAAAACCTTAATAGCCCCATTATCCTTCTACACATTTTACTCTCTAACAGATCTCAGGGATGGAAATGTACTCACTACAAAAGTCAAAGTTGAATAAACTAGGAAGGGTGTATAAAACTTTTTTTAGTATGATTCATATTTGTTATGTCGTGTGTTTCTCAAGATCTTTTTATTTATTAAGGGATTATATTTTTTTGTACTTGTGAGCATAAGAGATGTTCAATAAGAATGACTACCTTTACCAGCTTTTGAAGAATTTTCATCATAGAAAGAACAGTGGCAGAGAAAGAGTTATCTTACTTTTTTTGGCCCCAGGCATTATGAGGCAAGAATTGTCTCAGCGTTTGCCAAACATAATATATATCCTTTCTGGTGAAAAGCAGTAGTTCTTAATGTTTATGCAGCATCCTAGTGTGACAGGCACAACAGAAGCAAATTGCATGTGACAATAGGAACACCATGGGACTTTCCTCTTGTGTCTCAGTAGTGGTAATATGTCAAGGTGGCTGTGACCGCTCTCTTGGAGAGACTGAAAAGATAACTCTGTTTGTTTAGTGGTAACTGTTTGCTTGTTTGCTTTTCATCTTGGACTCTGGTTTTATTTTATATTTCTCTCTAAACTGTGCATCTATCAAAATAGGAATATTTTGATTTGTATTTATTTATAAAAGCTGGCATGAAAACTTCAAGGGGGGTTATGTTTAGAAAGAGTATGTAGGAGTGATAACATGAGAGCAATCTTGAATTACAACATCAAACCTAAGGGCAATGACATGCGAAGTTCAACTAAGTGCCAAGACTTGATGTCTACTCTATTTACAAGTCATTTTATGTGTTTCATGTTGCCCCAAGCTGACATGGAAAAGAGCAGAAGGTACCTGCATCTATAAAATCTTCAGACTGGTACCTGATGTTACTTTTCCCTGCCATCCAATCTCAGCACCGACGGTGGTGCACAGTGTGAACCCACTCCTTTCCCAAGCAGCTTATTGATCAAAATGGCATAAACAGTGTTTCTCAATCACTGAATGTCAGAAGTTGATAGGGACCTTGAAAGATCATCTCGTCCAACCCCCTTGCCAGAGCAGGATCACCTAGACTAAATCACACGGGGTTTTTTTTTTGTTTGTGAAAATGAATATATGTATCTTCTTTATACCTCTAGATTTTGGCAGTCAGTGATAGACCCTCCCATAGGAGTTGTCTTTGGCCACAGCCTGGGGCATCTACATCAGTGCCAGAAGACCACGCAGGCGATGTCATGAAAGAGTGTTTGTTGCCTGCTAATTCAATAGTGTCTGGCTGAGAGCATCTTTACTATAGGATATTATAGAGTAATTCTCAGCAGAGAAGACTAAGCTCCTTTCCTTGCTCACCCTTCTGGGCCACTGATTTTTGGAGATCAAACCACCTAGAGTTTTATCATCATCAATGTGCAGGATGTGCACACAAAAAAATCTAGTTGTTGCTGATGGTAAGAAATAAACAGTTGCAGTCACCTCTCTTCCAGCTGTTGGGCAGACATGATAAAATGAGCAATTGCTGTTGTTTGTTTTTTTTTTTTAAAACTTGAGACCTGGACTAAGTTGCTTCCTATATGTCGTGGTTTTGCCCCAGCTGGCAGCTAAGCACCACATGGCCACTTGCTCACTGTCCTCCCCCAAGGCGATGGGGAAGAGGCTGAACAAAGACATTCACTTGTGGTTTGAGATAAATACAGTTTAAAAGGACAACAAAAGAAGAGAGCAACAGAAATAAAAAATAATAATATAAGTGCATAAATGCAATTGCTCACCACATGAGTAAGGGAAAAAACAACAACCCAATGCCCTGTCTGTTTCTAAGAAGTGCTTCCACCTCCCAGCTGTCCTCTCCAGTTATATCCACAGCATAACGCTCTGTGGTCGGGAATATCCCTTTGGCCAAGCTGGGCTAGCTGTCCATTCTGTGCTCTTCCAGCTTCTTGTGCACCTGGCAGGGTGTGGGAAGCTGAGAAGTCCTTGACTTAGTGTAGACATTACAACTACCTAGCAACAACTAAAAACATCAGTGTCATAACATTATTCTCATCTGAAATCCAAACCACAGCACTATATGGGCTCCAAGAAAGAAAATGAACTCTATCCTATCTACAACCAGGACACTACAATAGCTGAAAGCTGAAATCTAAAAAGCAGCCAGACAGGGACAGCTGGAGGCATTCATTGAATGCTGGTTTAAGATGTTCCATAGCAACACCATAGAAGAGTGGGAGGCCTAATTAGGAGTTGTTCACAAGTTGTAAATTTTTCTTAAAAATATCTCTTAATGTCACTTCCTAATTCTGCCTGTCCAGGTACAAGAATTTTATGGTATCTGAGAAATGGAAGGACTTCTGCTGTGTTTGGGGGGGGGTTTATATAATGCCATATTTTTCATAAATGAGATGTGGAACAGACTGCCCAGGGAGGTGGTTGAGTCACCATCCCTGGATGCATTTAAAAGACAGGTAGATGAGGTACTTAGAGATATGGTTTAGTAGAGAACAGGAATGGTTGGCCTCAATCTTAAAGGTCTTTTCCAACCTAGTGATTCTGTGATATACAGAATAGCAGATAGTAAATAGGTTTTGAATTTCCATAAATGTTTCCCTACTAACTAAAGATGATGACAAATACATGGTATTTAGAGGTTTTGGGTTTTTTTCCAGGTGGCTTTTCTAAAACCTCATGTGACACTGTGTCACACTGGGTATGTCAAGTGGGTACACAGAATTAATAGCAAAAGCTGCTATACAGAAATCATTGTTCCTGGAAGGTGTTAAGCAGAGCTAACTGAAATGTATTTCCTTGCAGATATGGATACTTTCACTGTCAAGATTTCCTTCCAGCTATTGATTTAAACTGGGCTCTTCTGCCCAGTCTTCTGTCGTCTCCTGTTACAGTGGTGCAGGCTTAAGTGACCGGTTTTAGGTCCATGGCTGCAACTTAACATAAGCGAATTTCTTTCTACACCAAGAAAATAAACTTTCTGAAACAGATTAAGTGAATGAAAAACAGTTTCTCTGAAGAAAAGCTTTTAAATTTTCTGCCAGCCATAATGTTATCTCCTTGGGTTTTAGATTTGTGTGGATTCTTAGTGGGCTGAAAACTGTACCTTTAGACTTGGAAGGGCTTGTTTCATTCCTGTAAATGCATCTGTAAAGAAATCGCAGATCTTAATTATCTTGATTCTTAGTTACTTCCATTTGTTAGGTACTGAAGCCCAAATGCACACAGAATACCGAACTGTGAGAAGGGAAGCTTCTTAAATCATTAAAAATGTTATTAGCACAAATTAGTTTGAAGTTGTTTCTCTTTTCCCCAAGATGATGCTACAAGTTAAAAGTCTACCTTGGGAAAATGCATATTTATGTTTAATGAATCCTTTGTGCCTGTCGCTGCCATGTCTTTTGGTTGTTTTCTTTGTCCTTTTTCCTTAAAATACTGGTAGATAAGTGATAGTATAAAAAACTGCCTGCCAACTGTATTTCTTCCTTTCCCATCTGAGCAGTCTATTTGTAGGACTGTAAATAAGAATGAAGGCTGAAGGGGGTGTAAAGTGGGAGAGACTATACATCTTACATCAGATATCTGTAATATATTCTTCCACCCTTACTTCCTTCTGGTGTCAGACAAGGGCAATAACAAAGTGACAAACCCTTCATCTTGTCATCCTCCTCCCTTTCACGTGCATCACTGTTTGTTATGCATGGGCTTACTGCTCTATCCCTTTATCAGCTACTATCATCACACCCACTGTATCCGCCTCAAAATGTCAATCTGCAGCTTTGATAGCATGATACTCTTTTCTTGCAGCTTTCCATGGCACAGTGCCTTCCTTTTGAAAAGTGCATGACATGGGGCCATGCTGCAGTACAGTGGCATGCTAGCATAGATGAAGGCAATACCTTTGCCTTGAGGCAAGAGCCCCAAGGTAGTTCTTGTAACAGCAGCCACCAGCCTTGTATGATGTGGTGGTTTGTTGTCCTGCTTTTCCTTAAAGGAAGAAAGTGATCTAGATGTAGCTGTCAGGAAGAAACTGCTCATCCTTGCACCCCAGCAGCACAGGTTATCATAATCGAGCTGTGTGCTATAACCTCTGTGTTGCAAAGGTGCTGATGTGTGGATTCAGTCCACCCATCTTGGGATTACTTAGGAAAAAAATTGCCTTTCTGTCTATCCACTTTCTGTGGGTGCAGCAGCTCACGCCCATGACAAGGCAAAGTTTCTAACATCATTTGGGGTGCTTGTGAAACACTGGAGGATGTAACAAATACAGTAAGATACGTGCAGACCAAACAAGTTTCATACGCTGCATGTGAGCTCTGGAATAGTGTCTGTGCCTCGTTAGTGTGTTTCAGGGCAGTGCCACAGTCATTGCTTTGCCTCATGTTTCCACATGCCACATGAAGGGTCCAACCTGAGCTTGTAATTTTTTACTGGATGTGTTTCTGGTATGATCACATGGTGAAGCAATGCAACTAGGGAACCTGCTTCCACCATCATCTTCTTGCAGCTTCTGTGGTGATGTGCCTTCTCTTACAGTATCTAGGTTGTGGAGACCTGTATGCCAAGTGAGGAAAACGGTGTTAGGGGACTTGCATTCTGATGGTTTACAGCCAGCCAACCTCAGCAGATGCTTCACAGATGTCAGATGTAACGGTTGGGAGCTAGTACTTTCTATTTCAACAATCTTCCTGTCAGGAAAGAACCAAAAATGGGGTTCTCTGGCGGTGTGCTAGGCCAAAGTGAGTGCCTGTGGATAGGTACCTGGATAAGCCTTACCCTTCTTTTGTCTGATTGTTACTTCAGAAACACATGTTATGTATGTACTTAAACGGTTCAGTTTCTGTCCCTCTATGTTTTGCCTCTACCTATTCTCTTCATCCTTTTTGCATCTAGCAGGCATAGTTGCCATCACTGCAATTTATTTGCTGAAGGCCTTGAGACTACTGCCTTGTCTAATAAAACCTGACAAACACAGCCAAGACCACCTGGAGCCTCTCAGGTGGCTGTGCACAGGGTACACAGGTGTTTGCACTAGGTCAGCAAAAGACCTGCTGGATGGGAGTCTGCTGCACCCCGTACTGGGAGCACCCTCGTGCTACATGAGCACTACATGAGTGAGGGTATCTGCACCCATGAAGACCATCTAGTCTCAGAAACACCAGCGGTAAAACTAAATCACTCATGTTGTTGGAGGGGCTTGATGACAGGCAGAGGTGTGAAAATGATGCCAGCAAAGTTGAGTACTACTGGTGGCAATTTAGCCACTATGTAAATACCAGTAAGGCATTGGAGAATCCTAAAACTGTGTGTGTGTGGTGAGTGTTGTTATAAAGAGTCATTTCAGAAGTGATTAGCACAGTCAGGAATGCTGAGGAGAAGAGATTTTGGGGATTTCTGATCTGAGCACAAGCCATAATAGGAAACGTACAGGTGAGCTGTGCCTTCGAGGCTTTCACATCAGACCAACAAAATGTGCAGCCAGGTGTACAGGAGCAGAAAAGTGCCTATAGCCACCTGTGCAACAGGAGATAGACAGCACTCATGCTGTGTAAATAATATTTAAGGATGGTATCTTTGGAGTCAAGGCTACCAGAGCTGTACCTTATTAAAATTGTTGTATCTTTGGAGTTTTCCATGATCTTACACTAGAGTTGAAGGCACATATTTGATATAAGCCTATTGTTTCAAGAAACTAAAATATCAGAAGCAATAGTATACAGGTTGTATTTCCTATTGGCTACAAGAATGTTTCATTAACACAGGAGATACAGAAGGGGAGAATCTCCACTCTTAATAGCGTCTTTCAAAGAATGCAGTTTTTATAGCATGTCTATTAAATATCCTGCACCTTGCTGTAACATTATACTTACACTAGCAAATACCAAAAGCCTGGAGATAACAAAGTGATTGCATTCATATGAGGATGAGCTGAGAGAAGCCAGAGCCCAAGCAGTTCTTTCATGTTTTGATTTTCATGCCCATGTGGGGAGGAGGAGAGAACACACTGCGACTTGGATGCTGATGGCTCTGATGCAGAATGGAGATGTTTCCATCCCATATTCTGGGCCAGCACCTCCAGTTCTGCTCCTGCTGATGTCTGCCTGTGCAGGTGGGAGCTGGACAGAGTGGAAAAAAGCTAATCAATGTTCAGATCCGTGCTAGCTCTGAAAAATCAGAGAGGAAATATCACCTATGACTTGAGGAAGAAAATGGTCTGGTTAAAAGAAACTGTTCAGCTGCCGCTCCACATCTCCTCCTAAGTGATTAAAAAAAGGGGCAAATGTTAAAGCAAAGCTGTTTAATTTTTAAAATTTTGAAATAACATATTTAGCATTTGAGGGCCTTTTTAATGCCCCCACAAATAATTCTATGAAACTGACACCAAAATTGACATAACTCTAAAAATATTGACATCACCAAGATCTTACATTTTCATCAAGAAACTTTCAGTTTTGCTTGCCTCTAATAATCTTCCATAACAAAATAGGAGTAGAAGTCAGTGAATGCTTGGTCTCAGTGCTTATGATGCTCTTTCAAGGAGCATGAATATTGTGCTGTTTCCAATGTATCATGCCTGACCGCTAATACACCATAAGGAAGCAACAGTACCTGAGCAGCCTGTTTCACTCAGTAAAGGCATAGTCTGATGAGCAAATCAGGGGACTAAATCAGTGGTGTATAGGCTTAAGACTGTGGGTTTAGGTCCATGTTGTAGCCCTCCATCTGCCACATTCACTGTCTCCCAATGGGGGCCTCTTCCAATAGCATTTAGGATCATTTGTTTAGTAAGATCTTCCACCTCCCTAGCCTTTGAATTCCTTTCATCCCTCTAGAGTACTTAACCTACAACACATAATTAAGATTTTTTGAGAACATTTATTTTACGAAGATTACATTGACAATTTAGATGACTGTCTGTCTTGCAAGTGAAATTGTGACTCTGTCAATCTATTCTAGTTTGCATCTTGATTTCTGCTTGAGGAGCAGGCACCTGGTCTTATGGGAGCATCACAGGTTGATCTGCCCTCCTGCCACACCAGGACAATCCCATAGTTTCCTTAGTAAAGGTACCATCCAGGTTTTGCACTAAATCAAGCCTGTAGACCTAATTCATCCCAACAGATTATAAGGAGTACCAATTCTGTCCTTCAGTCAGCCCCAGAAATCTTCTCATCACCTTTGGAAATCTCCCTATGTAGCCAGGCAGCTGGCTTTGAAACAGTCCTAATCCTCAGGGCTGAAAACACGTTTGTTTGCCAGCTGAGAATCAGATCATATGGCCCACCCCCTCCACCCTAAGGATGTTTCATTAGAGCGTATCACAGCTGTCTTCCAGCTCCTCCTCTCTTTCTTGCAAAACTTCATTTTATCTTCATATCCCTCCCCCTTTTCCCTGGGATCCCTCTTGCTATATTTTCAGAAGGGCTCTGATTCCTGAGAACGAAGTTCTCTATGGACCAATCTAGGACCTAGGTCAATTTTGGTGAAGTATGGGTTTGCAGAGGTTAAAGCACTCTACACCTATAGCCAGAATCATGTCATACCCATTTAAGTTTGACTTAATAGCTGAGATACCTGTTTCCAGATTCAGCATGCTGGGAGAGCCCCCAGTGTGAGGGCTGACCTGTAGTGACAAGCCTAAATGTCCCCATCACCAATGCTCTTGATATGACTGTAAATAGACGTTATTTTAGGCTCAACTTACTGACACTGCTCATGCTGCTGCTAACTGGACTGCAGCCTTTAGGAAAGGAAACATCCCCTAAATATATTCCAGGAACTACATAAAGCTTCTACCCTCAAATTTGCTATGAGAAAATCACAACACTTTTTATAGTTTTGTTTAAAAATATAATGAACTTTGAAAAAGGTAGGCGACAGGTTTTCCAACATTCTCTAAATACCAGGAGTGCAGAGTAATAGAGTGTTGTTTGAAAATGCTTTCTAGTATTAATGTTATTTATTTGAATCTTTTCTCTCAGCTGTGTTTCTCCTAACTGACCTGCATTTGTTTCCCTTGTAAGAATCTTTCATTCCCATCCCATTGCCACTGCAAACACTGGTACCCATGTGGAAAGACTTCTTAGTGGGCAGAATTTACCTGTGGCATAACCTCATTAGGTTTGTTACTTAAAAAATTTAAATCTTAAAGTTTTGTCACTTAAACTTTCACTGAATTGTTGACAAAAATCTATCCTGACAATGCTCCTTCCTAAAAAATCCTGTCAAAACCTGACAAGATTTGGGCTTGTGTATATGTGTGTGGTGTTTTTTTAAACTATGTTCATGAAACTTTGCTCTTTGGTGTTGCCAGTGAAGATGGTGTGCTGCCAGTCAACAGGCAGGCCTAGGAAATGGCAGAGTCACGGAGTTCATTCAGTCAGTTCATTGGTTTGACTAAAAAAAAGAATTAAGTTAAGGGTTTTCTTGATGAGGAAATAGTCTCCCTGTTGCAAAGACCCATTTCCCTAAAACTAAGAGCCTTACAGCAGGTCTGAATCTTTTGCAGCCCTAAAAATTGCACATCTTCACGTTTATTCTCTCTCAAATCACAGCTATTTGCTTTCCAGAGGTGGTATTTTTCACACAGATCCAAAATGACTCTGTGCATCCAAGTCGATTGCTCCACTTGACTTCAGGCAAGCGTGAGGACCATTTTGTTTGAGTCTCTTACTTTTGTGGTGTTCGCTGTTTGAGGTGCTCCCTGTCCCTTGTTAAGGAGATCACTGTTAGGTCCAGGTGAAGGAAAACAAAAGGCAACTAAAAGGTTATGCCAATTAAGGGAATATCTGTGTTGCACAATAGAGAGCCCTGCAAAGAGCAGCCTCTGGGATGATACTTACGTCTTCATCACAGCAGAGCAATGGGATGTTATGAGCTTAGATCTTCAGAGGTACATTCAGAAGCGTCAGCTACGAGGTTAATTAAGCAAGGAGCAGGGCTGCTTGGAGCTGAATTTATCACTCAGTTCTGGCAACAACTTTGTCACAGCTGGACCAGGGCATCACTGCAGTCCTTTGCTGCGAGGGACAGGTTTCCTCGGTGGCCCTTTCAGCAGGATGTAGCCATCCTTCTTGCCTTGCTGGTGGTTTGGATACTGCAAATGAAAGGATTTGGTGCATGCAGCTCTACAGAAAGCCAACAGTTTCGCTTTGGTGAGTGTATCCTATCTTCAGAGCACTGACAATACTGGGATAGTCTTTAGACATTTTTGTTCTTTTGTTGAGAGAGGGGATTGTCTTTTGGGGTTAGCTTGTTGGTTTTTTATGCTGATGTTTTGTTTTGTTTATTAAAAACACAAAGGATCTGGTTTTTGTGCATAACAGAAGATCATTGTGTGAAGAGTGCTGGTAAGGATGGTAGATGTGGAATGATGTGTGCTGGTTTTATTTTATTGTTTTGAAAACAAACATGCTCCTCCTCTCTATCGCATAATCTACTGATTCAGTTGAAGAAGCAAGGTGAGCTTTCATCTGTCTTCTCTGCTCCTTTCTTTCTTTATTCCAGAAATAATTTAGAATATTTTTTGCTCACTGGTAGAGGGGCTTCCTGCATTTCTTGTTGCCTGGTGGGCTCAGCTCTGTAGTCACCCAGGCCTCCTGGGCGCTTCTTGCTACTTCTGCTCCACACTCCACTGCATTTTGAGCTGCAGCAGATAGAAAAGCCGAATAGCTGGGAAAGAAGGAGGAAGGTTATGCTGTCAGAGGAGGCAGGGCTGCCAGGAGCAAGAGGGCAGACTGAACAGTCACACTTCTATTTCTGTGAAAGATTTTAAAAGCGGCCAGTGATCCAACAGTTAACGTGATGGTTACTCATACACAGTTATGCAGGACTTGCTGCTGTGAGGGACTGCAGCTGATTCACTGCAGAGAATCACAGTAATTCATCCACTTTAGATGACATCAGATTTCTGAAGAGTGCAGCTGGTTCTCGGCAAAACGTGTGTGCCTGCTGC
Organism: Hypotaenidia okinawae; assembly: GCA_027925045.1. NCBI lineage: Eukaryota > Metazoa > Chordata > Aves > Gruiformes > Rallidae > Hypotaenidia > Hypotaenidia okinawae. The sequence continues at coordinate 81,888,736 of BSDF01000001.1, forward strand.
ACAGGATGAGTTGAAGACATGCACCAACAGCAGACTGCTTTGCAGTGGATCAAGGAGGGCCTTGCTGGAGAGAAGGAAGTAGTACCTTCAAATGCTGCTTGAATCCTCTTGGGCAACAACGATTTTAAATCACCTCCCAATTAGTTGACTGTTGCAACTGAAAACAGGCAAATCCACGCCTTTTTTCCAGGCTATTTCAAAAGACTGAAGAGGAGTTTGTGGTGGTGACAAAGGTCAGATGGCTTGGAGGTACAGGGTTGAATCCTTGGTAATGTTGAAAGGAGCAATCCTTCACCACTGATTGCATTGGAGTCTGGATTTTTGTGTCTTCTCTATTTCACCATAGGTTAATCTCAAGAAGGGACTGGGAGAGAAAGCATGGCTAGTATTTTCAGTTTAATCTGAGTATTGTCCTTTGGCAGTGTAAAGTAAGACATTTTTTCCTCTCATGAATTTCCTGGTCTTTCATGGCTTTGGTGGCAGGTGATGGATGACAACCTAGCTGTTAGGGCAGCTAGACACATGAAACAAATTTGAAAAGCTTCCTTGCCTGAACAGATGTTCCTTTGCATAAACAAATTTGGAAAGCCCCTTTTGAAGAGATAGTGTGACCAGATCACCCTGTTTAATAGTTTTAACTTTCAAGTCAGAGAAATCAACAATGTTGTGGTTGGAAAACTTAAAAGTTCCTGGGACAGACAATTTCCTAAAGTACCTAATTTCATCAACAAGGAACGTAGTAAGCACCCAATAGTGAAATAAGTAAAAGCAACACACCTTTGTGTTATTTCTATCCCTTCCTAAGCACTGCAAGAGAATTATTTTAAGGAGGCAAAAAGTGTTTTATTTTGTAGTGATATTTGGAATAGAGAAATTCAAGGAAATGTTGGGAATATATGCTCAGATGAAATGGTAAATATCGCACCGTTATGAATGGTCAGTCATTTTTTTAAACCTTGCCAATGTTTGATGTATTTCTTTAAAAACGCTGGCTGTCTCTGTGAGTACTAGTCCTCTCCTTCCCTGGAGTAAAACCGATACCTCAGTGGTTTAAATGTGGTGCCACTGAGTGGAACTTTGTAAGGAATTTCGACCAGCACATCTCATCTCCTGCATCCCACAGATGTCTGTGCATGAGTGTAACCTTTGCTGAGGTGCATGGAAGACCCTGCAGACAAAATCTCCCATGTTTATTTCTGTACGCAATCGTCCTTGCTAAACACCAGGCCTGTGGAGGAGTTCCTTTGATGTAGCCTTAGGAATGGGGACAGAACTTTACAGATCCTGTTGCCTTACTGTGAGCTTATATGGTAGATGCTAGGCTTGAGAATAGTGGAGCAAGGTTCAAACGATTTACTTAAGAATTAAATATTTATATTGTAACAGATTTTTTGAAGAGCTTCCTACTTAACTGTTCCCATATAAAACCTTAAATGAATCTGACCATTAAAAAAAGGTTTCCTTAATGCTTCTAAAAGATTAAACCCAGTATTTTTAATATATACTTGGTGACAGAGAAAAAGACTGGGGTTTTTTCAATCCTAACTTCATTACATATGTGAAGGCAGCCTGAGGCTTTCCACAGCTTCTGCCAGATATGGTTATCCAGCAAATTCCCGTTTCGAACTCTAAGTTTCTGAATTCTGATTTACAACAACGTGTTGGTTTAGGCCTGGCTGGAGGCTAGATGCAGACCAAAGTTGGTCTGTCACTCCCCTTTATAGTTGGTTTCCTTCTTGGCTAAGGGGGCATTCATTCCTCAAACCTTTCCCCTGCTGTACCGTGGGGTCCCACCCACGGGAGATAGTCCTTCACAAACTTCAATGGGAGTCCTTTCCCACAGGGCTCTAGCTCTTCACCAGCTGCCCCAGTGTGGGTCTTATGGCAGGCAGCCATAAATCACAGTGTGTCTCAGTCCCAGTCCTCTAGGGGGTCGCTAGCCCCAACCCCCCAGCAAATGTGCTGTAGCACGAATCTCTCCCTTACTCATTTCTGTGTTTCTGTCTCTCTTCATGGGCTGCAAGTGCTGGCAGGGGCTTGCTCCAACACGGGTCACAGCGTCTTCTGTATGTCTCCCCCTGCTCCAGTGTGGGGCCTCTCCACAGGCTGCAGGTGGGGTCTTGGCCTTTTCCATGGGCTGTGAGGGGGACACCCATTCCACCATGGGTTTCTCCACAGGCTGCTGGGACATCATTCTCTCCGACACCTGGGGTGCCTCTTACCTCCACCTCCCCGGCCTTGGTGTCTGCACAGCTCCTTACATCATCTCACTCCCTTCTCTGGTGGCAAAATGCAGCTGCTTGTGGTTTTTTTCCTCCTATATGTGATTCCCAGAGGCGCTGTGACCATCGCCGATTGGCTCGGCCTTGGTCAGCAGCAACTCTGTCCTTGAATCAGCCAAAGTTTACTTTCTGGGGCCTGCAGAGAGCTTCTAGCCGTTTCTTATAGTGACCATTTTTTTCAGCCCCCCATTCTCTTCCAGTATCCAGCTACACAGAACTGTGACATATTCCATAAATTAAAAAGCCTAAGCTTGGATTTGTTTGAGCAATTGACTCAGGAGCATTCCTAGGCATGCCTGGAGCTCAGCCTTGGATGGGGGACAGGCCACAGGTAGTTTGGGATCAGTGCCTCTTGAGTTTCCAGGTGAATGCTGTTGAATCATCATTATTTTCTCGCTGTCATATATCTTCCCCACCCTGCAGCCTACTTCATATTCCCCCACCCCTCCCAAAACCTTCACATAAATCAGTACTTCATGCTGTGCAGTGGAGAAAGCTCCCCTTCCTCATGCTCAGCCAAATTCCTTTTGTTCTTCACTGAAGAAAGGGGCAGCCTAAGAACAGGTTTGACACTACAAGTGATCTGAAGGGAAACATTGCTCTGATGTCGCTGTGCCTTATTTTTATTTAGTATCTACAGATTTATTTAATTTTTATTCCACAGCTAACTTGGATGAAATCTGTTTGTATATCAAGTATCTGGGAGTACCAACAGCCTGTCTGCGTAGGAAGAGCTGCAGATAAAATGTTATTTTGTGTGGCTGGGCTTAAGTGTGTGTAGTGCTCTCTGACTGTAATGTTAACCAGAAAGACAGGTGAGGAAATTCTACTTTTGATTATAATAATTCAGTGTAGGCTACACTGATCTCTGATCTCTGTTGCTGCCTTTCTAAACCAAGTGTGATTTCAGGGAAAGAATAGACAAACCAGTACGTGCCCCATTCAGGGCACTGGCAATTTTGGCTATTTCAGTGTCAGAGCTAGAAGAAGTATGGTACACCAGTCTCAGCCTCTACCACTGCGGAACTGTGGTAACTAATATTGGACAATCATGAGTCACACCATCATCCTATTCCCATTTTCCTCCCTCCAAAAAATCTAAAATGGTAAGAAACTGCATGCTTAATGACAGTTTTTGAGCTTACTGACTTTGAAGGACAGGCTCTTTAACTGATCTTTGTATAAATAGAAAATGAGCATTTCAACTACCCAGAAAAAGGTTGGGGGTTTTGTTAATTTGTTGGTTTTTTTCCCCGAAGACTCCACAGATATCAGTAACTTTTTGTTACTCTTCCTTGACCCAAGAGCTTCATTTAGTCCCTGGCAACCTCTGGCTGCACTTACAGTCATCCTCTCTTCTCCTTTCCTCTGACACTGCAGCCATCTGCCCTTTCTGCTCACATCTCCAAGGTGTGACACACACCACTGGTGTGTTGAACTGTCTATCCTGTTAACACTTCCTCTGCTTCTCATTCCAGATTTGTTCCTCCTTCAGCTTGCTCTGGAATCCCTCCTCAAAAACACACATTTCTTGTGCACCAGGCCTACTCTTTGTCCAAAAGCTCCCTATTTCACACTATTTTCCCCCAGTAGGATATTATCCTCAGATTTGGTCCACAATTTTGTTTTCTGCAATATCATTACCTACTGCTGAACATTCACAGATTCTCTCTCTGTCTTCTGTCTGGGCTATAAACAGGTAACAAGCTGGAACTGACAGTAACTGGGAAATATATTTTAAATTCTTTTCTTAAAAGGGTAAGTTCCATCCTCTTTAGAAGCTGTAAGGGAATCAAAGCCCATTTGGCCTTTTGACCAAAGCCTTTATGTTCAAAGGAGGCCTCTTTCAATCATATCGTGGGGGGTGGGGAACATACATTGGGCATTTGGGAGATGTGTGGGAAGAAAGAATAAACTCCTTCCTTCATTAATGTTGCAAATAATAACAAAATCCACGGCCTAAATTCAGAGGCGTGTGAGGGATCACTGAAAGATCAGTGCGGAGCTGATTCTACAGCCAGTTTTGGAATTTTTATCTTTTTTGATCTCATCTGTAGACCCCTATTACAGCTATGGTTTGAGAGTAAAGATGCAGAAGTTTGCATTAATGCCATTTTATGTAAATATTTCTGCACTCCTTCCCCTGGCTTCCTTCTGTTGCATATGTAGGATGCAGCCTATTTTATTCATTGCCACCCAAAAATTACACAAAAATTCCTCAGCATCTTCAGCAACTCCACCAGCTGTTCTAATGTTCTCTATCTGCGCAGCTGTGAAGGAAGATTTTCTTGTAGTTGGGTAGCAACTGAGAAATTGGTTTCTGTAAGTTTTGTAGAAGTTTCTTGCTTTACGGTGTTCCTGATGTACCAAAGGGAATGGGCCCAAAACCAGGTACATCTTCATTCCAGCCTGAATTACCAGGCACTGAATGGATCCTGTAGAAGAATGAAATTCACTGTAGTAGACCTGTTTTGCTCCATTTTCTCCTATTTGGTTTCCAAATAGGATCTCATGTGTCTCCTGGGTTATTTCTGTGCATCATTGATCAGATCCCCTAATTTCCCAGTGCCTTAAATTAAATTAAGTACAACACCCCTTCTCCAGCTTGCAGTGATGCAGTGAGCTGGAAATGGCTTTGTATTGTTTGGATTAGAAACAAACAAAATATGGGTGCAGCTAGTAAATATCAAAAGTTTTTGTGGATTTGACTTTGTGTAAGATTGTGCAGGAGGTGTGCAATGAATAGAATTAGAGCCTGGTTCTTGTGGGGTCTAGTTGAGCAGAGGCCATTCTTGTACTTGAAGTAAATGCCCGTATCATTGAGGTTAAACTCATTGTCATAGCATATATTGTAATAAATGCAGCCAGCTGTCTTGTACCTTCTACAGTTCTGAAGGTAGATGGACTTTCTCTTATTCCCTAACTGAAATTCCAACAGATCACATGGGAAAGTCAGGGGCTGAAAATTTGAAGTGGTGGAGTGATACAGAATGATATTTATGTAAATCTCATTCCAGTGCATACTGTTGCACTTGTAGCCACAAAGATTCATTTTGTGCATTTTAAAGCAATTTATGCCTACTGAAGCTATTCAGGCTACCTGGAAATTCATTTTTTCATTTTTTTATGGAACCGTTTCTCTGCAGTCATTTTTCTCTGAGCGTTCAAGAGTTCTGCGTTTCAGCCAGGCAGGTTTCCCACATTACAGGGCTTTTAAATGTTGCATCTTTTCTGGTTTTATGAAAAAAAAAAAAAAAGAGAAAGAAAAATCCCCTTCAGGTCAGGCTGTTGGCCCAGTAAGAGCATTTCATTGAAACTCCTATATAGCTGCCCCTGGGAATGCTCTCGGCAAGCAGCAGTTTCACTACATTTTAAAAATGGATTATTACAGAGCTAAGGGAAAGAGCACTCAGGGGAGAAGGAAAGAGATCTGCGGGAAAGGAGAGAGAAGCCCAGAGCAGCAGAACTGTGATGGCTCATAGAAAGACAGAAGACAACCAAGAGATCTAGTAAATATTTCACAAAGCAAACACAAAATATCCTTTAGAAAAACTTCTCAGGACTACTCAGAAAAAAATTGCTGACCAATGCCTTTTTGCTTTTGTCTCTTAACACATCAGAATACCTTCAATTAAAACTTTCATTTATATAGCAAAAATCTGAATCTCTCATATATCTCTAATCATCTCACTGGTTCAGATAAGAAAGACAAAAACTGATTTATTTCTTCTGTTAGCAGTTAGAAGTCAGTATTCCCTTGCGTATTTTTAATAATGTTATCTTTATATAAAAGATTTCCTTCCTGGCATATCCCATTTGTTCTTTTTTTCCAGTTCAGTAAAAGCTTTTTCCTTTTTTAGCATACATGTGGTAGCAATGGTCCTTTGTTCCCAGCTGCCAGTGAGAAGCTTGGGCTGAACTGGGGACAAAAACACCCTTGAACATCCTTTAGCAGAAACTGCCTTTCACTGGTGGACTCTGGGATGGTTTGCCACCCAGAAGCCCTGGTTTTTTACTCTGTGTACTCTTTCCTTATCACTTTCTGGCTCTTTTTGGGCCAGTGGCAGTAGCAGTGGAATAGTATAATGTGGTCACTCTGCCCATGCATTTGAGGCACCTCAGAGTTAAGGGCCAAATAGTTCTTTCTCCTTGTGTGCAGTGGGGAGAGATAGACATATCCATCAAGGAGGGTCAGAGTCTTTTCCCATCAGTTTCTGCTGCTGTTGTTGTTGTTTTTATTATTGTCTTCCCTATTACTGACCTTGAGGGAGCAAGCAAAGCTATTGACACAGGCAGCCAGGAGAAGGGAGACTGCTGGCTCTGTGTGCAGAGGAGCCACTGCTCATCCCAGCTTCCCAAAGAAACCTGCTTGGAAATAGCATTGCAGTAGTAAGAGTACATTTTGGGTTATCATTCTGATAAAACAGCACTTCAGAAAAAATGTGAAATACTGCTGAAAGGGAGGAAGGGATGGAACAAGCCACCTCACAGGCTGTGGTTTCCACAAAGTGGAATGCAAAGCCTTTTTCTTTCTGAATCAGTCTTCCTGCTCGGACACTCCCTGATTTTAGTCATTCTGTAGCTATTTGGAGGCTTTCCCAATGCTGGAAAGATAAAAATATTTCTTTTGGGTTTCCATAAGCCTATCATTAGGTAGGCAGTGTTCCCTTGATGAAAAGGAGTTGTTTTCTGGGGAGCAGGTTGAGGCAGGAGACTGAGATACCTCAGGAAAGCCTCTCTGAACCAAAATAATTATTAGGCTCCATGGTAATCTATAGTCCAAATCCAGGATTTGCTGTAGTAAGTGACTAGTTGTTTGATTAGTGCACTAAGAAAAAATGTATAGAGAGGTTGCATAACTCCATGAAATGCAGTGATTTTGAAAGTATTTTTATTTCTTTCTGTAAAGAGTTCTTTATATATAGCTTGGAACAGTTAGCTGCATTTATGTCTATCTATAACGTCTAAGTTGTTTTTACCTAAACTACAGGACAATTTGTGTTGAGCTTTGATTATTTTTTTCCCATCATCTTCACAAGTGTTAATGAAGGCCATTCTAAGATGGATACTTGCCAGAGATCATCATAGAACTTACAGCAGGCAAAACAGAATGCCAGCACAGCAAAGAAGCAGTCATCTTCAGCTTCCCTTCCCCCTTCTATGTTTTGGTTTTTTTTTTCTTTTTCCTTATCTTTTTCAAAGGATAAAATTATATGAAATATGGTTATAATCATAGCAGTTGATAATTATAGAAACATAGAATGGCTCATCTAGAAGGCACCTCTGGAAGTTTCTAGGTCTCACTTGTCTTTGTAGCTCACCTATCCAATCTACACCTCCAATTTACCTACAGGGTTATTAAGGAAATCTGTGTTGAAAGCCTTACTAAAGCTGAAGTAAAAGACGGTTGCTGCTCTGCCTTCATTCAGGGAGCTAGTCAACTTGATGTAGAAGGTGATCAAGTTATCAGGTGTGATCTGCCAGTGGCTGGCTGTTCCGTTACCTTTCTGTCCTTCATGTGCCTGTAAACAGCGTTCAGGAGGGTTTACTTCACAGTCATCCTTGGCACTGTGGTCTACCTGACTAGACTGTACTTCACTGGATCTTTCTTTTACCTCATTATGAAGACGGTCTTGACATTTGCCCTCTACAGTCCATGGATCTCTTCTCAATCTCCATGACCTTCCCAAAATATTAGACGCATTTTATCCCAGTGACATGAGTAAGCTTGTTCAGCCCCCTTGGATGCATCCCATCCAGTTCTACAGAGCTGTATTACCTCTGTAGTGCCTGGGTCCCTCACTGTCTTCTTCTACCAGGAGTAATACCTTGCTCCCCTAGATTATGCTTTGAGGCACGGGCACCTGGGAGATCTGAGGTCAAACCTTGCAACTAAAGACTGTAAATTTAAATTTTACACACAGATTTCACAGAAATTTAGAATATTTCCATATATTTTGCTATCCAAATATCTGTGTATTGTCATCAAGATTTGAGTAATTAAGCACAAAACAAAATAGTAGGTGATGGAACCCCAGTTTCTCAGATCCCTTGCATTAGAGTTTGGTATTTTTGCAAAGCACCCAAGTTACTCTCCTCAAACTAGACGAGATTAGCTGCTACTTCATTAGATTTTTTGAGAGGTTTCCATTATACTGGAGTGTAATGTGAGTTGCTACAGTTCATGAGCAAATGGGAATCACAGAATTGTAGGGGTTAGAAGGGACCTCCAGAGATCATCGAGTCCAACCCCTCTGCCAAAGCAGGTTCCCTAGGACAGGTCACACAGGGAGGTGTCCAGACAGGTCTTGAATATCTCCAGAGGAGACTCCACCACTCCCCTGGGCAGCCTGTCCCAGTGCCTCGTCACCCTCAGTGTGAAAAAGTTTTTCTGGTTGTTGGTGTGGAACTTCTGTGCTCCAACTTGCAGCCATTGCCTCCTGTCCTGTCCCCACAGACCACTGAAAAGAGGCTGGCCATTTCCCTTTGTCTCCCACACAAGGAGAAGGCAGAAGGGAAAAATGAGGGAAAGGTAATTAGAGAAAGAAGACTTCTTATGTTAAGTATACTTTCACATATTGTATAAAAATGTGCAATGTAAAATATTGTCTTTTAAATGTAGACAATTCTGTTTCAAGGTGGTCTAAAGAAGCTTGCAAAATGCATTTTTTATATCACCTGTAAGTTGTGGGAAAACCTGAAATGATTTTAAAAGTCTTGTGAATTTATTTTTTTTTTTTTTTTTTAAATTTCCAAGGTGAAGACTTCTAGCTTAATTTCCATTTGCAGTTCTGGCTAATTTTACTTCTGTGATTGTGGTAGGCCAGGAGAACGCAGTGCTCAGAGCATCTTGTCCTAGGATTCTCCAGTCCCTGTAACTTGGACAGTATCTGCTATGGGAGAGCGGAAACTCTGCTCAGAGACTGAAGGGTGGATTTTTATGAACAACCTAAACCTATTTTGCTTCCTATGCAGGTGCTCCAAAGTATAAGGGTTGACAGTAGGTAATACAATGAAGTTCAACTTTGTGACATGGTTGTGAGAGAGAGAGATGGGGAAGGGATGAGAAGAAGGTGGTTGCAGCTCTGATAACTGATAACAGTAGAGGTGCCCAGGCTACTGAGAGCAAGTGAAATGGAGATGAACCCAACGTAGTTTCATCTGACATTGTGATGTTTTCCTGTGAGGAAGAGCTGTGATGCTCTGCCTCATCTATCTCTGATAAGCTTCAGCAAACCAGAGAGAGCTTTTAAAGAACAGCTTAAGTAAAAGATTTGGCTGGAAAAGATATATGAGGAAAAATTTAATAGTAGAATACATAGCAAGCACTGATTGAGATAAAATGAGGAGGAGGAATAACTAGAGCTGATTTAAAACTCAGTATTTCCTTCCCTCGGGGAATTCTGCTAACTTCAGCATTTATCTTTATGCTGGGTAGGAATGAAATTTTCTCAATTTTGTGGTAGAATGGAGGGTTATAAAACATGTTCTCAAAAATTGTTTCAAAAGGATGGTGGTGGGTTGTGTTTTTGGTGGTGGTTTTTTTTTTTTTTTTTAAAAAAAAGACCAATTTGACATTATGTCTTCCTCCACTGCTTTTGATGAGTCCTGGGATGTGGTAATTCAGAGGTGTCCTCATTGATCACTGTGAGCTGGGGTCACTGGCCAAATACTTCTGCCCTGGTGAATCACATTTATGCACCTCCCGCCCTGCATCCAAAGAGCTCTGGCAGAGTGGAGGTCACAACATATGCCAAGATTTGCATGAGTATGTGTCTCTGGGGAGATACAGTCCGTCAAGAGACCCAGCTGTATTATAGTGATAATGAGAGCAAGAACTGTCACTTGCATAGTGACAGTGCAGGTGGATGCGGGTCAGTCTCAAAATGAGACAAGATTTGACAAAATGACAGGTCCTGTTTGATTCTGAGTAACCTTGACTCCAGGAGAAACATTTTGGTTCAGGATTTCTTTTTTGATGGAAAGAAATACAAATATTTCAGCAAAATGGCTGAAAACGTGTTTTTAAATTAAAGAGAAAAAGAGAGAGAAAATTACCCATCAATTCCCAAACTGGCTTTCCCATGTAAATGTGGCACCAGCAAACTTGTTGTATGTTGTGATATGGTAGAACATTTACATGTTGTGTATAGCAAGATGAGGAAGCTGTCAGTGCTCTCAAAGGAAAATCACAGCATGTGGTAGAAAAGGCAAAGTACAACAGTTTATTGAAGCTTATTGAAGGATGCAGGACATTTATGCGACAATAAAGTTCAGGTTTAATTCAGCTGTGATCTCCAGATCACCATGTGTACTTCATCCATCGGCTGTACAACAATCAGCAGCTGTCACCTTTCAATGAATACTTATGTGAAAGGGATATTTATTCAGGACAGTAATTAATCAGGACAGTATTTAATCAGGATGGTCTTTATGTAGTTTTGAGGAAGAAATGGCCTTCAAAGAAGCACACACAAATTTCTCTCTTCATAGGGAATCTATAGAACACTTGCTGTTGGAGTCACAGTAACAGGAAAGAAAATGCCTAGCTCATTTCAGGTGTCATGCTGCAAATGCATCAAGCTGGTATTTGATTTTTTTCTGGCCTGTGGGCCAGAAAAGTGGCTCCTGACACAAAAAATGGAAGTTGCAGTGGATACAGAATAACGAAGTGCTGCCAGGTCAGAGCTGGTCCCTCAATAACACTTTTTTGTCTGGAGTGGACCAGCATTCATCCAGCTGTTTAGAGCCCCATAGGAAACAAACACCCTTCTTGGGGCTCTGAGCTGGGAGGTTCTCTGTGCTGATGGGTAGATCCCTGGTGGAGATCTTTGAGCTCCTTTCTTTTTGAGGGGGTTCAAGCCCTTCTCCTCCCATCTTTCTCCCTACCATTCCCCTGTGAGTCAAGAGAGGCTAGTTGCTGCTCCGTCTGTTTGCTTAGGACAGTGATTTAAGGTGCATATATAAAAAAAAGAGCTTGTCACTTTTACTGTGTCTTGACTGTGTCAGGGCTATCCTTTGTAAGCAGGAAGACAAATTATATGTGTAAAGTGCACATATTTTCATTTGTAGTTTACCAAGCTTTTCAAGAAAAAATGTTGGATGCAGCTGAGATAGATGCATGTATCCTCTGTGGGGAGAGAAAGTAATCTTTATTCAGCGTTTCTTCTGCTTTCATTTTGGACTGACTGGTTTGCTTTAGGACAAGGTATGTGGAAAAAACCCACAGCCTGAAATTTGTTTTTCTCATATGTGGAGAAGAATACGAAAGCATCATGTTAGGCTATTTCAGTGAAAATGAAGATACAGTGAACTCTGGAATAGGAGGCTCTTTTTCGTAGGCATTAGGAAATTGTCTTAATAGATTGTGTTGTTTGCACAGCAGTTCTGCTCTCACAGGCCGAAACGTGAGTTATGATGAAGTTATTTTGTGATAAAGTGACTCATTGTTCCATTCAACTGCGAATTAACAAAAATGCTAAACCCGTGGCACAAAGAACAAGCCATATCTTCTAGAAATAACTCAAATAATTAAAAAAAAAAAGGGTCATGTTGCCTCATCTTAGCTACTGTGTCAACTTGTCTGTAGCTATTGCAATTCTCCTTCTGTGTTTTATAGTGTGCCATGACTCTGTGTGTCTGATATACCTTAGAGCTGGTTTATTTCCTAATAACTAATAGTTACTCTACTTCCTGAAAGCCTTACAGTACCTCCCTAATATCAAACAGAAAGGAGGGACTAGCTGGTCCCTATCCTATACTACAAAGTTTCCTCTGTTAGACAGTTTGGCTGACTTTCCTGACTAAACTAACTGCATGCAGATCAACTTGTGTAAGAGCTGATGTTTTCAGGTAAGTGATGTTCCTAAATCCTTGCTCTGTAAGTGATGATAGACCTTCTCTTCCATGCTGGGCTGGGGTTCATCCTCTTAAGTGATCCCCCGACTCCTCATTTCTCCATTCCCATCTCCTCAGTTGAGACTGTCTCATATAAGTGGTGGATTAAGGCTGGTGGTGGCTAGCTGTGTTTTGTTTTACTCCTTGCTTGTTGGCCATGGAGGATCTGTTTTTACAATATTCCGGTTCAGAAGACAAGACTGCAAGTTGGACTGAGGCAAAATTGTGCAGGTGACACTTCATGCAAGTCCTGGGGAAAGTTGCTTGTAACTGATGGGTTCAGTATTCCTACTGAGAGTCCAGAGTTTCTTGATTTTTCCTGCCCCTGCCTCTCATCCCACCACCATCTCACAATGCTCTCAGCAGTGCTGACACAATTCTTTCTCAAGCTACATCAAAAACCAGTCCACTGAATTTGTTTAATTCACAACTTGATCCTACAAGAATTCTTCCTGTGCAAATGAAGGGTTAAGAGAAATACAGCCTGAGTCACTAAAGGTAGGAATTCCTAAAAGAAATGTAAACTGCTGCCAAAACCTCTGTGTTTAGTCACAGTGCAGCTCCAGAGATTGATGAAAGAGAGCAGTTGAGGATTAGCTTGGTTTTTTTCCCTGTTGAAATGCAGTGCATTGATTGTTTCAGTTTTCTGTCAGACCTGAAGAATGTTGCAATTAAGGGTTATGATTTTACAGATTTAGCAAATTAACTGGGCTGGGCTCTGCCTCAGAGTTAAACTTCAGGAGGTATAAATTTGGAAGGACTGACCCGCTGCAAAAAAGACTGATCCTGTCAAGAGGGTGTAGGAGCTATGGGTGTATCTGTGCTATATATACCTTATACATATGATTAATGGTGCTAAAAGCTTCTGCGAAGCATTTGACACTTGGCTAACCTGACATCTCACGCTCAGCTGGGAAGCCTGGCAGTGCAAAGGTGCCTTTCTTCTACTTTCCCTTGCAGTTCATCATTCGTCTTTTAGATCATAGGTAGTCATTTTCATTTTCTGTCACTGTTTCTGAGGAAGATCTATTTCTTCTATGAAATACTCTATAAAATTTTATTTGTAAGAATTTATTTGTAAAAATACAAATGTTTGTAAGAAACAGAACATCCAGTCTCTTTAAAAGTGATGTCTTTCTGCTGTTTAAGGTACACAAGATCACTGTATTACATTTATTCTTCTGCCCCTGAACTTGTATGTGAAACGTGTGTATTGACAGCAGCCTTTTTATCTTCTTTGTTATTAGAAGATTTGAACTAGATCAAATAATTTGGAAGCAAGTATCACCTAAATTAAATTTGTTCTCCAAGCATGAATGACTTACCATCCCACTACTGTATCTATGGTTAACCTTCCTTCTGGCAAAAGAATCACTCTATATTCACAGGTGTCATTTCTTTCCCCACTGGTTATTTAGGACTGCATCTCTCACAGACATCTCTGCCTATCAGTTGTTAAGGTCCAGGTTTCTTGGCATGTGCTCAGTTTAAGATCATGGGACGGATGTGGTGGTGAAACCATTAAATGTCCCAACACCTACATTGGCTTCCAGTGCAAATTAAGGCTGCCTGTAGTGGTATTGCTTTCTGAGACTTAAAGCAACCTTTTTGATAGACTGAGGATCCTTGGGTCATACCATTTCTCTGACTGCCACCTTTTTTCTCTGGTCATACTACTGGGAAGGGATCAAGAAAGAGAATTGGGGAAATTGTAACAGAGACTCTGTAGATTGAGTAATCAGACAGGAAAAATTCTCAGGAAGCCAAATAGGCCATGTCTTGGGCTGGTTTGTGTTGCCAGTGATAAAAAAAGTTTCTCTTAAAACAGGGTTTTATGCTATGGAGATTTCAAGAAATAAAATTTTAAGCAGAGTGAAACACCTCTCCTGTTTGTTTTGCTTTGCTTTGACAAGCAACAAAGTGGTACCACTTTTGTGCTGTTAAACTTGAGAGAAAAAAAGGTTGATACTACCTGTAGGTGTGTTTGTTGCTTACTACTCTTTTCCTGAAGAGGTGTAATCGTGCAGGAGCATTGCTCTCTGTGCCCTTTTTGGTAAATACCTCTGTATTACAGGAAGTGTCCTGCCTCAAAGACTATGTTTTGGCAAGGTCACTGTGTGTTTTGGCTGGTAATACAGCTTCTTTCTTTCTTGTGGCAAGCCTAGTGTGCATACATGCTACACACTATGTCCCCACCCAATTGTGTATTTTGGCAATGTATTTCCATCTTGGTAATCTGCATGTAGCTCACTTCAGCCCTTCTGAATAGGACTCTTATCTAGACCAAAGTTTAGCAGTAAAAAAAAATCCAAGATGGTGAATGTCCAGCAGATGTTGCAAGATTAGAGGTGAATAATTTGTGCCTGAAGAGTCGGGACAATAACTCAGTTGGTGATACTTCAAAGAGGACATTGCACCTTTCCGCTACAGTTCAGAGAAGTAGGGACCGACAACAGTTAGGTTTTGAGAGGCAGCCTGTCATGAACATACATGGTTACACCAAGTCACCTGACGTTCATTTTCACAGCATCTCTGGGGTTTGGTCTGAGGACAGGCTCTGAGCCTGCATCAGACTTTCAATGCATTGCAAAGATCCGGGGCCTGAAAAATCTGACTTAAGGCACAAATCTTTTGTGTTCTGCTTGGCACAAGTTAATTAACAGGGTGTTTGAACTTATTCTGGATCTCAAAATTTTAAGTATGCAAAATAGAGAGATACAAGATAGGGTTTCACAGTGCAACGGGGCTAAAAGCACCGAAGCACCTTGGTGGTGTCTCCATTTCAGAACTAGTAATGTTTGCTTGATATTTATAACCTCGGACTAGTGAGCTTTGTCTCCAAGACCATTAGGTCATACAAAAGTTGAAAAGAGCATTATTTATTGGAAAATATGATTTAAAAAATATAAAAAGAGGAATTGAGTCATGATTTTTTCTTAAATGATATGGATCAACTCTTTTAGGAGACTTCTCAACAGCCCTTTATTTCTATTGTTATGTTTGGTCAAATATTAA
Organism: Hypotaenidia okinawae; assembly: GCA_027925045.1. NCBI lineage: Eukaryota > Metazoa > Chordata > Aves > Gruiformes > Rallidae > Hypotaenidia > Hypotaenidia okinawae. The sequence goes on from BSDF01000001.1 coordinate 81,903,930, forward strand.
TGCTTATGTAGTCACAGCACAGCTAAATACCTTTACCTTGAAACATAATCATTTCCTGTCTCTACATGACAGGAAAAGGCTTTAAAAAAAATTTGACAGGAGTCACCAACATTCTATTTGTACCTAAGCTTGAAATCACTGGCACACAACAGCACAACATTTACTATGGTGTTTTATACAAGCATAATGTAATTAATGGACTGGCATCTATTTCCTAATATTACCTCTCATGTTTATTTTGTTGCTAACTCTCTGAAGCATCAGTAGCCCATCTATGTTGACAAAATACTGCCAGAGACAAAGTGGCCACATTTCAACAGACAGCTGGCTGTAAGGCTCAGATGTATGTAGCTCGGATGCTGCACAGAAAAGCTCTGAGGGCACACCTGACTGGCTCTGAAACATGTCATAAGGCTTTATGTATGGATTTCTGTAGCCCTGAGGCACACGAAGCTATGCTAGTGTGCCATTTGCAACTTGGTGTGGTTCTGTGTGTTTTGAGGACAGCCCGCAAGCAGCACCACGAGGTAGATAGGCTCTGTGGCTTGACATCGCGAGGGGCAAGGATCCTTGCAGTGGCAGGAGGCTCACTTGGTGCTGGTCCACAGGGTTGTGCCTCATAAGGCGTATGAAGTCAGCACACGTACCTCGTTTTCAGGATGTATTCCTGGGTCTGCAAGTAACCTAATTATAAAAATTATTCCAGAATTTAAACTGTGGGTTGACTTCAAGAGGACTATGTGGGATTCCCTGGAAGTAGGAACAATTTCTTTACTTTATAGAGTGTGGAAGATGAGGGTGTGGGTGTGAATCCAACATTACAAAACTTGTGGATATTATTTTTTACCAGATATTTAAGGTTTTAGCTAAAAGAGAAAAGAAAAAAAAAAAGTAATGAATAAATTTAATTCAGTATAGGAGCATGTAAATTTTGAATCCAGAGCTTCTTAAGGATAAAAAGGTAATTTGTGATCCAGGAAGGCACATGTGCACTAATTTGAATCTGGCATTGATCACAACAGGATTATACAAGTTGTGAAACTTAGCTCAAACTCTTCTCGAACATTCAGAACCAACTCATCATTGAATTACTTCTTTCCGTTCCCTCCTTGCATTTCAGTGCACAGAGGATGTACTAGATGACATTAGTACATCCTGACCATCCTTTTCTGATGCTGCACTTATGTTTTATTCAATGCTGGATTTTTTTTGAACTTCTGTAAATGTGCCTTGTCATCTCTCATCAGCTTGTCTTCTAAATATTGGAGAAAGGGAGAAGAAATCAGTCTCTGCATGTGGAAAGGGAGAAAAATTTTCTCTGCGCCAGTATATGCCAGCCAAGAGGCATTTACAATTTACATTTTATTGTCTCTTCTTTCTGGAGAAGTGTGTTGCAAAAGCTCCCAGTGCTGCAAAGCTCTCTGCTGCCTCATTATTCAGAGCCACTGATGTGCTGAGCAAAGTTCCTTAATGCAGCTTTCATAAACTCCAGGGAATTCTCTTTGGTTTCCTCTTCCTGCTCTTTTCCTTTATCTGAAGAGTAAATGTTTGTGTTTCTTGGAGAACTTTGGGGAGAGAAATCTGCAGACTGTGCTGCCTGTCTTCCACAGAAACAGTTATTTTCCTTGCAGTGTATGAGAAAACCTAATTTGTAAGGTTATTATTTTGATCTTCTAGTTTGACTTCGTCCATATATAATTATGACTTTCCTCCTGAATCCACACTTTGGTCTGTGTGCTCTTCAGTGAGAGGAATAATTGCACAACAAACACCACCCTCTTTCCCCCCTCACCCTCTCCCCCCTCAAAAAAAAACAAACCCACCCAACATCCACCAATTCCCCACCCCCCAAAAAAAAAAAACAAACCCAAAAACCCAAAACCCCAAACCCACAACCTTTTTTAAAGACTTTTTGTATTTACATATGCACATGACGCTTATGAAATTGCAGTACTGGAACAGCTATTTTGATAAAATTGATGTTCTTCATTTTAATGATTTGATAAAATAATGCATTTATGGTCTTTCTTGCTGTTGTTATCTTTGGCTTGTGCAATGGAAGTTACTTCTGATCCCTGTTATATTATGGCCTAAACAGTTTCAAAGAACCGAACACAACTCACAGAAAGAGCAAAAGTGTAGCTGCTTGTCGCTGCATCATTAACTCTAATTCATTAACAGCCACTGTGAATTGCCATGCTTCTAATCATGGGAATAATAAAATACACATCCACTTTTTTTCTCTGGGGTATTTCAGAACTCATTAGTTAATGTGTATAAAACAGTGTATGAGTGAATGCACTAATATAATAAGAGAACTTTTAACAGCGTAAGGGAGGGCTGAACATTGCTGTGCTGTGTTTGCTGTGACAGTGTTCACTATATTACTGATGTACATAGACAAACCCAGAAAAATTATTTTCACTCCAGTAACTTCTAGGTGACTCAGCTATGATCAGAGACTCTTCTGACTGGTACAATTGCACTTGCATAGTTCCCACCACAAAATGCTTGGGATACAGCAAATCTGTGGTCTATGCTGGAGGCATACATGTGTCAGGATATTGCATGTATCACTGTATTTTAACACAACATACTCAGGCTTGCTTAGCATTTGCTTTTTAGTGTTATTTCTGTTTTCCCAGTCTGTTTATCCTGTAGAAGAGGGAGAGGTGTACTAATTAGAAGATTCGTAAATCCTTAAAGCCATCCAATGAGGATCAGATGTTAGCAAAACATGAAGGATCTAGATAATTCTGCAGAGTAATACACTGAGTACGCAGGATATGGCCAGAAAGGTACTCTGCTAATTAATCTTATTTTTCCATAATAAAGCACTAAAAATACTGTTTCTGCATAAGGCAATGAAGAATGTTCAAGTCTCTCAATTTCCCTGCATAGCAGTGATTAATTTGTTGGCTGATAGTAGTATCAAATAAATCAAGATTTGAAATGGTAATATAATCTTTCGTCTTTCCTCACCTAGAATAAGATTCTTTGCCTTATATTTGACTTTTTGCTTTGCTGTCTTTTTCCCACATTATCCAAAAACATCACCAGACTGAAAAGTAACTAAACTCTAAGAAATTAGTTAAAGTTTATGTTTAGTATCGAGTGCTCTCAGTTGAATTATAAAACATTTTGATATGTTAGTATGTTGAGTAGAATGTTAGTATGTTAGTAGAATGAGTTCTGCTTGCTCATAGCTGGAATTCAAGTAGGGTAAGAACTGATGGGGGTAGAAAAAGAAGTTTGAAATCTGTAAGAGCAAATAAGACCATGGTTCCTGTGTGTTACTGATTCCTTCGTACAAACCACACCTTTAAACTTTATCTCAGAACATTATGGCGTTGGCTTGTTGCATATGAACATCTCTTAGGGACTGGCAGTTGTGAGATGTCAAGAAATGAGAGTATTTCAATCTCTTACTGAACTAGCTCCTACTTGTCAAAAGCCTACCTTCTCTGCAAGTTTAGATCAACAGCCATGTTAGCAGACTCTGTTGCCAGCTGTGGCGACAGCTGCAGCAGTTGGAAAATTCTACAAGAAGCATAAATTTTCCAAGACGCATGAGGAGACCCTTCTAAGTTGTTTTTCATTTCTTTCAGCTATTGTGGTCTCTTCCTAGTCTTAAGCAAACTGTTTTTTGGAAGAGCTTACTTTCCATGTTATCAACATTGAAGATTGCTAGGATACTGCCAAGGAGTAATTTGGCTCAGTGCTTGTAGTGGTAGAAGTTGAATGGGAAGTTCTCTATAAAAAGACTAACTCAGTTATCACAGAGTTCTTCCAGCTCTTTTCTTTGCTGCTCCCTTGCGTTTTCTGCATTTTTTAAAGAAAAGCTATATTTTGCAGTCTCAGCTTTCTGTTGGTAGCAGTTAGCATCCAAGATATGTTCACCCTCAGCCTATCCTGAAAAATCAGTAGATTTCCTTCAGTTTTCCACTGTGATCAAATACTGTTCCACTGAGCTGAAAATCCTAGCAGCCACCTCAGGAGCTAACTATTAATACACACCACTTGTTTTCATATGGCGAGTGCAGCTTCTGGATTAGCTGGGCTTTTGCTGTATCCCCTGTTCGAGGTTATGGAGAAAGAGGTCTTCTCACTCGTGCTGCCTGCATGCTGTGTTGGTTGATCCCAAGGGGAAAAAAACCCTTCCAAACTCTTAGGATGACATTTCTTGGCAGATGGGGCATAGGCAAAACCCATAGTCTCACTGTGAACATGTAGCTTCTGAAACTTTCAACCCCTGGCCACAGGCTACCCTACAGCAATGGGAGGAGCAGCAGAAATCAGCTGTGCATGTTGACTCCATGCTTCTCTTGACCTGCTTGAAGCAACAGATCAACGATTAAAGACCTTTGGCAGTGCATCTCCACAGTCAGACAAAGCAAGGGAAAGTCTACCCATAACAGTGAGGTGTAATGGGAGGCAGAAACACCTCTGAATCTCTCTGAAACGCCTTCTATCTCATTGACTTCTGTCTTAAAAGCTAGGGTGCACTTTTTTTTTTAAATTTTATATATAAAGTCTATTTTTTTTCTGCTATTGTGTTTCCTCATCCTCTGTTCAGAAGTAGGCAATCCTCATGCCAGTGTCACCATTGCCCCTCCCCACTCTCCATGGTCCTTATAGGAGGAAGTGGCTTAGAATCATAGAATCACAGATTAGTTTGGGTTGGAAGGGACCTTTAAAAGTCAGATAGTCCTACCCCCTGCAATCAACACAGACATCTTCAACTAGATTATCTAGGTTGATCAGGCAGGACTGGCCCTTGGTGAAGCCATGCTGGTTGTCTCAAGTCACCTCCCTGTCCTCCATGTACCTTAGCACGCTAAGAGGATCTGATCCATGATCTTCCCAGGCACAGAGGTGAAGCTGACAGGTCAGTAGTTCCCAGAGCCTTCCTTTCTACTCCTTTTTAAAAATGGGTGTAATGTTTCCCCTATTCCAGTCACCAGGGACCTCACCTGACTGCCGTGATGTTCCAAATATCATGAGTGGCGGCTTGGCAACTGCATCAGCCAATTCCCCCTGCTTGCTAGTTTTTCCTCACCGTGATTTCTGGGCACTTTCAAAGGGAAAAAAAGAGATGTTTGTCAGTTGATCACATTAGCACAGCAGGAGCCATGACGTGCCAGCGTCCTGCCACGCTGGGAAACAGCTGCAGCTCTGCACCCCTACACTGCCTCTACAACATTGTTATTTTAGTGCCAAGGACTCTGGCAGCAAATGTGTCAGTGTATCATGGTTCAGATTCAGGTAGTGCCAGAATTTAAAAAAAAAACAACAAAAAAAAACCCAAACCAACCCAAAAAACCTAAAAGGGGATGCAGGGAATTAATGTAGAGCTTGTCACTGGTGGTGGTGATCTCGCTTGCTGCAGAATAAGCCAGCTAGCAGTATGCACTAAGCAGTGTCAAATTCCCTGTGGACTTCCCAAAACAGAATAGGCATTGGCTGTGTTTCTTCCTTGTTCCTGAAGGGCTAGATCCTGTTCTATCTGCTGAGAACTTCACTTGACAGGAGAATTTTGCACAGCAGAAGCCTGGATAGCTTTTGTCCTATTTCAGTAGCTGGATAGAAGAACTGAGACTGCTACTATTGCTGATGGATTCTCAGATGCCATCAAATACTCTAAGTGTGAAAAATAGAGAAATATTAGAAAAGTGGGGGGTGGGGGCATTTATTTAGCCTAATCTGAGTTTTGCAACGATGAGGTAAAAGATATAGGCAAAACTGTGGTATTCCATGATAGTGCTTCCTCTTCAGTTTCAATATAAAAATACTTGATAGTATCTTAAATATTTGGGTTTGCAACTGTATCTGTATCTATATATGCTTTGCCTTGAAATTGGTAGAATAGGCTCTCACGTTCATCTGGTCCTCCTTTTAAGACAACTTCTCTTGGTGGGAAATATTCCAACCAGTTTTATCTCTCAACCTCAGCAGAGACAAAAGTTGGTTCTAGGCTGCACTTCTTAATAAATCCTGAATTTAAAAATGCTCAGACTGCTCAGCTTAGCTTTCTATTGGAAAGGAAAATAATTACAGTTATTTAATTAACCTTAGATCTAAGGCCAAACACAGCAGGTACCTCCTTCCACTTTGTTAGGTCTGAGATCTGAAGTGTGAAATTTCATTTCAGCTTGCTGTCAGAGGACTTCTAGACTTCTTAATATAGTCACAGCATTTTTCTGTTAAGCAGCATACACCATGCTACGGTATTATCTGAACTCATCAAGAGGTTTCTCCAACAACATGACAAGAGCTTCTTAGCTGATAAGGAGTTCCCTCTGTCTTATAGGGAAGGTATTAGAAACTTTAGATATTATGGAGGGATGGAGGAAAAGGAATATTTGTTCTGTTACAGCTCATAAAAATTTACATTAGGTGGGTATTCTGTAGCCACTGGCATATAAAAGATCATTGTGGTCTTGATGACTCAAAAATGGTTGTGACTCAAGGAGAAATGCAGTTAACAGATTGTTTCATCTACAGCCTAAAAATGATTTTCAATGCATAAATGTTTTTCTATATGTGTGTGTGCAAACATAAGTATGTCCATACATACTACTAAAGTCTTCTTCAGCAGAAACCTGTATGCTTTAGAAAATCCATAGATTAGATGGGCGATTCTGAGGTTGTCAGAACCTGGAGAAGGTAAATGTGTGTAAGTTTGAATGTTTTTATGTCAAGACTGTCTTTATGAAGAATACGGTTGCTGTAATCACATGAATAATTGCCTTGCTACTCTCCATCACTAGGTGGGTTTTTTTCTCATTTGCTACAGAAATGCTGTCAGATTATAGATACTTTCAGTTTTAGTTACCCAGTCTATTTGGGGTCACTAAGGGGTGGTTTTCCATGAGTCTTGGAATGTGGAAATCCGGAGGAGATAGCAGTCCTGCTGCTGTTGGCCTTAACAGCACCTGTGTTAGTTGAACTGTTCCAAAAGTGGGGCTTGAAAAGTACACTGAAACACTTCGGCCTCCTGCTACCCTCAAATTGTATGCAAGCATTCTTAAACTGGATTGGTCTCCAAACCCAACCCTCAAATCCCAACTTCCTGCAAACTCTATAAGTGCTAGTGCCACTATTTTTGACACATGGGCAAGAACAAGTGGTTAAAAAGGACAGAAACTCTTTGAATACAGTGCTAAGCAATGCTGGTTGCTAATACAAAGCTATGAACTGAGATCTCCAAAAGAAAGTAAATGATACCACACAGAGATTCAGGGACCTTTGAGTTGATCACTAAGAGAGCTCCCAGAGCAAAGTTGCAGTGCGATTGGTGTGCGATGGGTACGACAAGGTTTTGGATTTAGGGGTTTAGGAGAGGACTGCTGGTTGTAGACATCCCTGTCACAGCCAGACGAGGAAGAAAGGTGATAATGGCTGTGCAGAGTGAGTGGAAAGAGAAGGGGAAGGTTCGCTGCTCTGATGTAGAGTATCTGCATTTAAATATGCTGAGGCAGAGTAAAACCTCTCTTCTCGTCCTTATCTATGCACAGCACCTAGGCTTTGATCCGGTAGCCTGCTCAATGGCTATGCAAGAACTGGCTCTAAGTGAGCACTGCTAGGAAGGAAGGGAGGGTGGGTCCAGATGCAACCTGTGTGACAGATAGGAGCCTGCAGAAGCTGTTCCTTTGGTATCTCTGGGAGCTGCTATTCTCTCCAGTAGGCTAACTAAACAGAGGTAGGGCAGAATACATCCATATTTGAGCTGCTGATAAATATTTGATCTTTAAAATACCCTATCAACACATAGGTATGTCCTTAGCACATTTTCCCAGTCTTGGCTCTAAAATGCTAATGGACTTGTTTTCATCAATGCGAGACTGAGAGAGACTAACTAACAGGTTTTGCTAAAAATCAAGAGGCTTCTCCTGGGTTTTATTACATCAGTGGCTCTTGTGCTTCATTTGTCCTTCTCCAATTCTTAATGGTGGTCAAACAGTTCATACTACTCAGGAGAGTCAGACAATCTGTGAAGCTGCACAGGTAAGGACCTTAAGCAAGGACCAAATCTTAAATTCAAGCTTTTGCCCTAAAACTGTGTCTTCTCCAGTGGGCAGATCTCTAGCCCAGAAGCCACAGCTCCCAGTGGTTTCCAAAGGATCAGGAGCTTCTGTCTGCATGTCATCTAATGTTCAGCAGTTTGCAGGATCTGTCTCCACATGCTGCTCCTTGTCTCTAGCTCTTAATTATGCTGTCACACTGCACTGTCTCTTTAGATTTAACTGATACAAATTGAAAGGGATTGCAAAACTGGTGTCGTTTTTCAAGTCTTGAAGGGTTTCCCAGAGCAATGAGAGTTTCTCCTTGCTTGTCGCTACTTGGGTATGCTGTTATGGAATTGAGTCGGTATTGTTGGCAAACAAAAAAGGATTCAAAATATATTAGCTGGAGAAAAGTGATTTAACCTTCAGGCTTCTAGCAACAACATTTATATTTGGTGTAAATTGCTTGGAGCAAAATCTCTTACGCGAAGAGGATTATCATCAGGAGTTTGGTTTGACTGTAAATGTGCCCATCTTTGAATCACAGGATTTTATTTCTTTGCACTGTATTAGCATCTATAGTGCCTGTACAAAGGATGGATTATGACCTTCCTTTTAATTCTGTAGCTAAGTGAGAAAAGTTTCTTTATCTCCACCAGTTTGTTATTGTTGCTAGTGCTATTAAATAACTATGGAAGTTTAGCAAACCATAAGGATCTTTTAATTTGTCCCTAGATCAGCCATTTTAACATCCTCATTGCTTCATTTTCTGCCTTCAGTGAAATCTCCCTTGCCTCTTCCCAAACATCGAGCACTACACAAATCTTTATGTGCCTAAAGACCTTTGAAAATACATTACATAACTTCAGTGCATCGCTGTTGGTGCTAACTGCTTGTTTGTTAGCAGCACTATGGTTAAAAACACTGCGCAGTGTTGAACTACAGCCCTTTTCTGTTCTGACTCACTGGTATTTATTACTGAAAACACAAAAAGATTTTAAATATAAATACTTGAACCTAAGCTAAATCACGCTCATCCTAGCTGTGAACCTCGGGGTTTCCACTGCAGTGGAACTACCCTGATTGTGAGTTTGGCCCAGTAAATCAAGTCAATGGAGCTGAGTGACATAACCTTCCTCCTGCTGTTACTGAGAAGCCACGAGTTAAGTCACTATGATGAAAAGCAAGTCACTACTTCAGCTATTGCTAGTGTGCACAGTGTGGGACTCTGTGACTCTAAGGCCACAGCGTGCTCTATTACTTCCAGATGTCCTGGGGCTAAAAATAATCTGTGAAATCTCTGAAGCAGGGCCTGGCACTCAACAAAACCTGACATCCATATACAGCATCGCAAATGACAGAGCACACACAACTGATGCACCTGCATGTGCCTGAGGTTTCCCTGTGAATTGACAGATGCCGTTATATCCCATGTTGCTGGCACCCACACATAAAAGAAACATCTAGATGATGCTTTTTGCATTCTCCTTTGTCATTTTTTATTTTTGTTCTTTAAGCACTCTGTTACTTCAGGAATCAGAAGGTTGGAACAGTGTTTTGTTTCAGGCAGGACTTTACTCCATACTCCGTGGGGTACAGGTATTGAATGTTTAATGCTGTTCCAGCCTCTTTATCCATGTACACGCTGTTATTAGATGATACTGATTTGCTTCAAACCATAGAACTGTTGTGTATATATTGACGTCGGAGGAAGATCGTTGTTTGAGTATCCACCTCTCCTGGCTGCCCAAGTGCAAAGATCGGATTGTACCCAGCAGTCATAGTCATGGGATTATTTACTTGCTGATGATTAAATAACAAGAAATTATGCACAAATGCTTTCAGGCGAAGAACACATGTTAGAAAGAACTGCATTTATGCATTGTAATTACGTGCATAGCTTGTGAAGTCTCTGTCACACCTCCTGGGGCAAAAAATTAAAAAGAAAATTATATGAAGACACATTGTTCAGACATCCCCAGTGTTCAATCCATTTGAAACTCATAAAATAACTAATACACTGAGGAAGGAAATTGATGAGATCAAAATAGTCTGTGTCCACTTTATATTGCTTCTTCTGACCTCAGCTGTGTAAGTTCTCTGAAGCGACAGAGGAATTTTTCTTTCTGTGTATGTCCCAGGTTAATTGTGACCCCTCCAGAATCCTGATTAGAGAAAACTTTTTTACATATGATTGGATATTTGTACCTGATTAAAAATTTACATTCAGAAAGTCACCAAAAATTACTTTGTCATACTGGAATGTTGCTGTCTGTAGCTTTGTTTCCAAAAAATGTTATTTGTCATTAATTGTAATTTTAGTTGAAGATGGTTCATTACATTTAATATGATGCATAAAAGACTCATCTGAACAATCTGACCTTCTTGTTTATAGAAATTACATCCCTGCTTACAGTTGTGAAAATGCACCAGGCATACGAAAACTCGTCAAGCAGGAGATGGTAGAGAGGCCTCTTGTGAGTCAGATGTATATTTACAGAGCTCAGATGTATATTTCCTTTGCTCTTGCACAAAGCTAAATCTTTTTTTTTTCTTTTTGTTTGGCTTTCTTTTGTCCTGTTGAGTTGAAAATATCTCAACAGATAAGCTTTTGAAAGGGCCACTGTCCTATTTAAGTAGAGCATGGAATACTTAGCAGTGGTTCAAACCATAGTGAAATCCATCCTTCATTACTCACGCACCATTTTGCCATGTCTCGCTAACACCCTACAGCCATGGACCCGCCTCAAGCAGCAGCAGTACCAGCCATCAGTGAGGTTCAGATATACATTTCCCTTCCCGTTGCTATGGCTTTGAGAGCAGTCTAACCCTCGGCATTGCACTGCAGATTTGGCATCATTGAAGTATATGGAAGATGAGGACAGAGTATTAGTTTTGTTCAGTATCGGCTCGATTATATTTGCCCTTGTTGGGGGAAAGCTCCCCTTCACTCTTCTTTTGAGGATATGAGGGTTTTCCTTTGCAGTAGGAAAGCATTAGGTTGATAGAATTCCCACCTTTCCCTTTGCTTGTCCTTGGGCATATGCCCCTGGCACAAGATCGTGGCTTTGTTTGTAATGCAGCACTGTAGATTGTCCTTCATGTCTGATCCAGAGGAGACTTTTACAGGCATCAGTAACGGAGCTTTACCCTTAAAGGGGCTTGGGTACTTGTGTCTGCAGAGATGCTCAGTGTGATTCCTGGCTAGCTGTCCAAAAGGTGGTTTTTTCACACTATGGTTGCAGATGAGTCAGCATCAGAGAGAAGTATACTGCTGTGTACAGTAAATCACATGGCATCAGTGATTACCTTCCTGCTCTGATTAGTGCCTAAACTATCAGAGTTGACTGTAATTATTCACTTGAATTTGGTTTCAAGAAGCCTTTTTGTGGGCTCTTCTCCACAATTCAGTGGCTTACCTCTAGTCACTTTTGGAAGAGATTGGACCTTCAGGCTCTGAAATAGTCTATATCTATCTTCAGCTCAATGAGGGTCAACTCATGGCAACTACTGAACCGTTCTTCAGGCTTCAGTAGTTTTGTCTTACCAGATGCTTAATCCCTTGCAGTTTAATTGAGAGGGAAATAGTTCGTTCCTAGTATTGACTGTTTATTCCTTAAAATAAAAAGTAAAGTTGTTGGGGGAAATATTTTTTCTTCATTTGACTGAGAGTAAAAAGTCAAACAGGAATGCATATACTTCTCTGTATTTTGAAGTAGACATCCAAAAGTTCAGGTCAGCAGACGTTACTTGGATAACACACTTTGACCTTAGAAATACTCTGGTTCCTTAAAATCTCAATAACTTCTTCAGTACTTTCTTTACAAAGGCCAAGCAAAATCAATTAAAACAGAGAATAAGTTTTGTTATGAAATCACACTTTTAAAAATAAATTTAAAAAAAGATGGCCCTGAAAAATGAAAAAGTCAAGTCAAGGCTAAGTTGAAAGGAAAATATCTTAGCAAACTTGAATATTAACTGGAATCTGCTTTTCAATTTGGAACCTAATAAAAGCCTCTTTACATTTGCTTGAACAATTTTAGGGACACCTTAAAGTAGTGTGATTTTTTCTTTTTTTCTTTTTTTTTTCTTTTAATTTTAGTAGGCATGGAACATCTGTCCAAAACAAATGAAGCCCCATTTGTGTAACTCAAACAGAGAACCCAAATGATTCAACATAATAAATTGATGTCCACAGTTGGAAAGCTTAACAATTATTTTTGCAGTAGTTCACAACTGCAATGCAAAGCACTAATGTTCCATGATACTGGTTGAAAATGTTCTCTACTTCTGAAATGTGGGAGGGAGAGTAATTCCTGTTAAACACTGTGGTAATCTCCAAGTTTGTGGTGCAAAGTACTGCATAAATGTACCATTTTTCTAGCAGAACACTTGAGGAGATTAGGTAGGTAAGAATTGCTGAATATGAGTTCAAAGCAAGTATCCAGTGACTGGAAGTGGTCCTATATTTAAGCTTTTAGTTTCCTTATGATCAATAGAATTTGTATGGCCCCTAGTGACTTAGGACTTCTGATTATATTTTCTGCTTTACAGGCCATGTGTTGTACCAAATTTCTTCTGTCTTCTGTCACCTCTGCCTTCACCTGGCTTAACTAATATCTACTTTTGGTTTCAAACACCCTTTCACAGACTTCCAAATTCTGCGAGTTTCTGTCTTCCAATATCACTCCGATTTTCCAAACCTGAATGTGATGTGACCTTTTTTTTATTAGTTAATTATCTAATAGTTTAACCTGTTTGTTTAACTTCCCAAGTGGCCAGCTCTTTAATAAGAACAGGTTTTTAATAGGCCTAGGTGAGCCTGATACATTCTTTTAAATTGCAATCTAGGCCATATCTGAAAGTAGGCTAATACTGGAATTCACTGCGCCAGAATACCCACAGCTATTAATTTGTAAAATAGTGTCCCTCAGAAGTTATTTTGCTTGACCTACTTTCTACATTGGATGGCACACCTGATGATTTGTTACGGATAAAGAAATTGGGGGATTTTCATTTGTTTGATGCTGTGTACTCCAGACCCAGGCAGCACTGGGGAAGAAAAGCAGTATTTTGTTGAGCTTGAGTCCCTAATTTTTATGTCTGTGCCCATTAGTAATATATGTTCAATGTTTCCATGTAGTAGCGCAGCTATTGTGGAAACTGGTGGACTGGTAGGAATGCAAAGTCAGGTCTGGGTGGATGCATCAGCTGTAGACCCAGATAATGACAGCACACTGGCACAGGCTGTGGATCACTTTTCAGTGTTGTGAGTGGTAAAGTCTTGGGGATCACAGTTCAGCTTAACATATTCCTGAGTGTTGCAGTCAACATGATACACCTTGTAAGGGTTGATCCGTGGTGCTTCTCTTGATTCACATAGCTGGTGGGCATTGGCTGGTAAGCGACCTCACTCTATCCTGAGGAAGGCATGGGTTATAAGACAAGCTATATAGCCAAGCATATAGCCAAGGTTCTTACAGTATTTTAAACTCTTTGGCGGTGTTCATTTGTGTTGGTCCAAGCCAAGGACTCCGTGTATACAATGATACTGAATGAAGGCTTGCTGGTTTTGCTCCAGGTTAGGCTACCTCATAGTCACTGCATGGTTTCTAGCTTTCAGAAAAATGCAAAAGGATAGTTGAGAACAAAGAATCTCTGAAGACTGCAAAAATGCAGCAAGAGCTGTATTTCTGTTTTGATTTGCATTTTATTAGCACGTAGTTGACTCATGCTATGTTGAGAACAGTGTTTCTGAAGCTTCTACAGAAATAAATTTTTCTGGGGTACCTGAAGATCTCTACTCTTTTTGTTTTTGTTTCAAATTTAGTAGTCTTTTTTCCCCAAACATTTATTTATATTTTTAATGAGCCTTTCCCTTGCAATATAAGTGGTTTTCACTTCAGAGATAGGAGGGTTGGGTTTTTTCCCCTTCTGTTGGGGGAAGGGAGAGGTGCTATTCGAAGAAGATTCAGTCCAGCCTTATTTCTCATTTAATCAACTTAGAGTTTGAATTGGGATGGCTGGGGACATGTAGGCCTAAAACCATCATATTTAATTAAAATACTTAACTGGGATACTTCATGTGGGAGCCTAGTCTTGTCAGCCCCCTTTTATCATCAGTGCATCTCCAAAGGGCAGTTCAAACAACCTAAATTCTCCAGCAAAAGCATATGACATCTATGCTCTTTAGAGTTAAGTGGGATGAGTTTTGGCCTTAACAGCAATAATGGGTGCACAGGAGCACTGTATCTTCTGTGAAGACGAGCTTTCTTCATGGTTTTATTCCAAGCCAAGACAACATGAAGAGACTGAGCACATTGCAGAGTGATGACTGGCAAGAAATGCCACAGCTTGGCACAGCGGAATTAAAGCGGAAAATGCAGCTTTCATACCTCCAGTGTTTGTGAGGAGATCTGTTTCTACTTTGTCTCATAGGGATAACCACATATCTTCATGGCTGACACTTCACAGTGTAGGAGATAACTGCTGTTCAGTGAGCATCTACTGACAGGAGTCTTGGACATTAGAAGCTACATTCTAAACTGTGACTGCTGGATGCAGCTATGATATAATATGGAGCATAAAGCTGAGCATGATTTTTTAAGCTTCTCAGATTAACCTTTTTAATATTTGAGGTTTAATTTCATAATAAAGGTTTTTTTTTAAAAAAAAAATCTTTACAATTGCTATTGACTGAACTAATGTGAGCTGCCATAGCTGACTAGAAACGGTTACCTCAGACTTTAGCTCCCAAATAACTAATCTACATGTTGAATCAAAAGCCCTTAAAGCTTTATTTCTGCATCTTCCCAGGTACCTTCTGCAGGAAGTTAAAGGACAGACAGAACAAGAAAGCATCATGTCTTCAGTCTCAGCTTATTACAATGGAAAGACCGTACTTATCACGGGAGCTACAGGTTTCATGGGCAAAGTACTGGTGGAAAAGCTTCTGCGCTCCAGCCCTGAAGTGAAAGCAGTTTATATACTCGTCAGGCCAAAGGCTGGACAATCAATGCAAGAGCGAGTGGCCAACATGTTGAAATGCAAGGTAAGTCTCTGTATTTTATAACAGAGTCTAGTATGCAACCCATTTAGCTGGGTGAAGCAAAGGACTTCTGTTACACTTAATTCATGAAGAAAAAAATGCCATCTGCTTCTGTATATTTTTGTTGTGTCAAAAGCAAACAAATTATACATGAATGAACCTAGCTGTCCGGGTTTGATTGGTAATGCAGCATTTTATGCTGTAATGATGTAATTTTCTTCCTTTTTGCATTGCTGTTTGTTGAGAATTAATTTTTCAGAAGCATGTTACCTTAGCAGATTTCCTTTCTGCAAGAGCAGCATTTTGCTTTCATTCCTCCACTTTCAAAACTTAAAATTTGAACATTAGCATTCAAAAATAAAGCTGAGTGTGAGCCCATCACATCCTACTCCTTGCCCTAACTGGGGCATTAAATTAATTTTATAAGACAAAGCCTAGTGGCTGTGCATTGCTGTAGAAGGGCATCTGCTGTCTTCTGATATCAGCCCCAGTTTAACCTTACTTATGAAGTGATAAAATGCTGCTGCATTTGAAAAGGGTGTTTTCCAAAGTTGCTTACAGCAGAGCTCAAAGGCTGTCAGACCTGTGAGTTGAAGAACAGTCCTGGATGATCTCCACCCATGTGACTTGTTTCTGCTGAGCTTTTTCCTTACTGCCCCAGTGAGAAAATCTAGATCTCTAGTGCCCTTTGTACAAATCTTTACATTATATGCCCTTTGCTGCATTTAATGTAAAGATTTGTAAGGAAAAACAGCTAGACCAGTAATCTAGAGTGGACTTGGCCTGAAGTCCTCAAGGTTCTCAGGACCTTAGGCCAGTGTTGAGGTCATGAACTTGCTCAGACTCCTCCAGCTCTTAAGTGCTAGAGTTCAGGTCAGTGCGTACTGTTAGTGTGAATTTGTACATAGCTGACATGAAACGAGGGGAAGGGACAGATCTGGCCCTAGTAGGCAAGGAATTACGTGGAATTAATCTGAGAAGTGTCACCATATCTTTAGAACATTGGTCTAAAACTTCAAACAAAACTTGATTGGAAAAGTACTCTTCCTCCTTCTACTGGAGTTTGAGGTAAAGTAGGTCTATAGATAACTCACCTAGAGACAATAGTTCTGTGAGAAGGCATGTGGTTTTCCTATTTACGGTGTAAGGCATCAAGCTAGAAAAATCTTATGTCAAACAGCAGAGTTTGATTTTTTCTGGTGTTTTCAATGTTATTGATTATTTTCATGTTCAGAAGAATTTGTGCAAATCTGTCAAGTGCACAATTTTTCATTAGTTTGCCTTAAAATTAACATTTTTTCAGCTGTTCCTACACCTTTCATTACCGTAGGTAATGTTTTTCATCATCCAACAGCAGAATCCTAAATGTGATGTGTTTATGTGGGGTTTTGCATTTTTTAATTGATTTTTTTAAGCCACTAAGAAAATTACAAATCTGGCCATCTTTCAGGCCTTCTATAAGCTTTGTTTGCATTTTATGTATAAATAGTACTGGCTTATCTCTTCAGTTGGCCAACAGATCTTAGTGGTGCTGTTAGTTCTAGGTGAGGTTCCCAAGTAGCTCTTTTATTGTTGCAGCTGTACTAGATGTACCTTTTTTTTTTTTCCCAAGCATGTGTCAGCAGTTTTAGACATGCCAACAGCAAATAGGACTTGATAACCTCTCCTTGAACCTTTGACAGGCTGCTTCAAAGTGCTTCACATGAACAAAAGAAGGAGACAAGTGTCTTCAGTTAGGTTCCTGCAGCCTGGTAAAAATCAAAAAAAAAAAAAACCCCAAAACCAAAAAAACAACCCAAAAACTAAAACCCAAACAACTTTAGGGGTGTTCTCACAAGTCATTCAGGTCCCCTCAAAGACGACAGTGTCTTTTTAATGCTGATCTGTTTAAAATCAAGCAAAAATACACCCCTAAAGCAAAAACCAGGCTCTGAAAAGGTTAATTCCATGTGAAAATGTTGACAGAATTTGTTTAGTTTGTTGTGTTTGTTTTTTTTCTAGAAGCGACACTGTTAACTTCAGTTATTGTTAATTTCATCACAGATGAAGAGGGCAAAAATTATTATTAACATTTTTGTAGATTGTTCCCAGTTAAGTTTGTTGTATGCTTTTAGGCCACCTAATCAGTCATTCACAATCTAGAGACAGTTTCATTTATAGTTGGGGTTTGTGTTCTTCATTTTGGAAACCTCTGCACAACATAAGAAATTAAGAAGCAGCAAAAGCTTCTCCCAAGTCTTCAGGCAACATTTGCATTTGACATTTCTGATCATAAGCTCTATTTGAGTAAGCAAGGGAAAATTGAGAATAAAATCCCTTCTCGGCCTTACTTGTACATACATAATTTCTAATCTCTACTGCATAGTTATTCGTTTCCCCAGCAAACTGTTAGATTTAATGCATCATAGTATTTGTTCCTGGATGTGGGAGAAAACAATTTATTTCTCCTTTTGTATTCTACCCTGTGTAATCCTGTCTCCTGAATGGTCACATGTTCACTTTGAAGGTAACTCTTCTTTTACATTATGCTTTGATTCCATGTTATCCTCTGGAATTTCTCATCTCATCCAGAAGGGAAGTATGCCAGGAACCAGAGGAATAGAGAAAAACAAGTTGCCAGCTTCTAAATACTCTAAATGAACAGATAAAAATTGTATTTGTGATGAAATAAGGTGAAAGCAAGAGAGTAGATTGTCTGGAATTAGTTGCACTGTGTAAAGCTTAGGATCTTCAGGTGAGGTCCTCTGGGGACTCCTGATGTTTGGCAGTGCTTAACAATATTTTGAAAGGAATAGGCTATCAATTTTTGATCTCTCCTCATATCTATCTGTGAAATTTTGGTGGTTTCTATCATATCTACAGGGGTTTCAATTTTGAGGTGTCACATTTGTAAACTGCCTTGTTCATAGTGTGTACATATGAATATGCTGGAAGATGATTCCTGTTAAATAGAAGAGCAGCTGTGAGTTACAAAAGGGTGATGTGGTATGAAGGGGCACAGTATCTTAGTTTCTGCTTTTGAAATGTTTGTTACATGGAATTTTTCAAATTCTGAATCCAACATGGAGAGTAAAATAAAAAAATAATTTGGGCATAAATCAAAATTCTTCCACTGTATTCTGGAGTAGCTGAACAGATGGCTTTAAATGGAATATAATGTTGGTTTTCCTCAGATGTTGTAAAATTCGTTTTACATGATGATGTGTTACTGCGTTAATATGAAACGTGTGATGAACAGATACTCAATTATCTCAGAATCAACTCCAAAATGAGTATGACCATGGGGGAATGTGTGGCTCGTGGTGACCTTGCCTCTCTGTGAAAGGAGATGTTCTATTTTCCAGCAGTGGGTCCCAAAGGGAATCAAGCTATTACCCTGTGCTTAATGAAATGCCACGTCTGCATGGCACAGAGCACTGCTGTTACACAAAGAACCAAATTTCAGCATTGGCTTCACCCTGAATGTGTATGTAGAGGTGGATCAAAAGGCAAATCTTGACACAGTGTTGTTTCATCACTGGTTGATGGGAGGTGTATATCAGAGGTAGGGAATTGTTTCAGAGTACTTTTTGTTGTCTGATGCCTCCATGCACAGAACTATGCAGGAGCTCTTGGAGGGGTTGTCTCAGATTCCCTGGAGAGCAGTTAGTGGGCTGACGCTGAGTCACTGGTTGTAGCTTCCACATTATCCCTGGGAGTCCAGAGCTTTTTCTGTGCCCTGTGTGCACTGAACCAAGGCTGCTCGCAGCTGCCAGGCTCTTTCTCGGATCAGCTTATCCAGTGCTCCTAAGTAGAAAGATCAGTCACAGTGAGGAGTCTTGTTAATGTCTCAAATAATTCAGACAGAAAACAGGGAGGCCGTGGTGCTGCTTGGGAACAGGGAGCAGGTGTTGCCGGGTGTGACCAGGAATACCATAACCATAAACATTCTGTTACATTTTCATAGCGTCCAACCACGGTCAGTCCTTACGCTGCCAACAGTGACAGTGCATAGCACAGGCAGACCTTCTCTCTTCCACCTCTTCCTGCAAAGCTTTGTCTGGAACCACAGATTTTGGTGGGATGGACCACTGAAAACAGCAGAAGTCCAGTGTTAGCCAGACACCTTTGCCTTGTCAAATGTGCTATGCTCTAACATGGCAAGACCCTCTGTTAGCCCTATAGATTTCACCAAATCATGCCAGATTTCTCTTTTTCTACCTCCCATGACTATCCCTTTCTTCACTCCTTCGCTCATGCGCCTTGCTCATCTCCATATGCAGTAAAGGTTCTCCATGCCGAACCAGTGTCCTCTAAATCTGCTGCAGTCACTGTCATGGTGTAGGTATCAGTACCTGGATCAAAGGAATGAGGGTTTTTCTTGGCTGATAGAGCAGGATCCCATTTGCTCAGTGAGAGGTCTGGAAACTGCTAGAGTGAAACAGAGGTGAAGATGTTTTCTGTTTTACTCTTTGTTTTCTGTTTTTCACTTTGGACAGTAGATTATCAGACATAACTCTGGTGTCTGTGTACTAAAGAAAAAAAATCTGACATTTTACCAAAAATTTGTTTCTTACTAACCCTGTGATTTGTCTGTCTACCTTTCATAGAATCATAGAATTGTAGGGGTTGGAAGGGACCTTGAGAGATCATCGGGCCCAACCCCCTGCCAAAGCAGCTCCCTAGGACATTTCACTCAGATAGGCGTCCAGACAGGTCTGGAATATCTCCAGAGAAGGAGACTCCACCACCCCCTGGGCAGCCTGTCCCAGGGCTCTGTCACCCTCACTGGGAAAAAGTTTTTCCGCATGTTGGTGCGGGACTTCGTGTGCTCCAACTTGCAGCCATTGCCCCTTGTCCTGTCTCCACAGACCACTGAAAAGGGGCTGGCTGATTCCCCTGCATCCCCTGCTTAAGATAATTATAAACATTAATTAGGTCCCCCCTTAGTCTTCTCTTCTCAGGGCTGAACAGTCCCAATCTTCTCAGCCTTTCCTCATAGGGGAGATGCTCCAGGCCCTTAATCATCTTTGTAGCCCTTCTTTGGACTCTTTCCAGGAGATTCCTGTCCTTTTTATACCAGGGAGCCCAGAACTGGACACAATACTCCAGGTGGGTCCTGACCAGGGCAGAGTAGAGGGGGAGGATCACCTCCTTTGACCTGCTGGCCACACTCCTCCGGATGCACCCCAGGATCCCATTGGCTCTCTTAGCCACCGAGGCACACTGCTGGCTCATGGCCAACCTGTCATCCACCAGGACCCCCAGGTCCTTCTCCACTGAGCTCTTCTCCAGCAGGTCATCCCCCAGCCTGTACTGATACAAACAGTTGTTCCTCCCCAGGTGCAAGACTTTACACTTGCTTTTGTTGAACCTTATCTGGTTTCTCCCTGCCCAGCTCTCCAGCCTGTCCAGGTCTCTCTGGATGGCAGCACAGTGTTCCTGCGTGTCAGCCACTCCTCCCAGCTTTGTATCATCGGCGTACTTGCTGAGGGTGGATGCTATTCCCTCATCAAGGTCGTCAATGAAGATGTTAAACAGGACTGGACCCAACACCGAGCCCTGGGGAACACCGCTAGTCACAGGCCTCCAGTCAGATTCTGCTCCACTGATCACGACCCTCTGGACCCGGTCCAACAGTCAATTCTCAACCCACCTCACTGTCCACTCATCTATCCCATGCTTTCTCAGCTTTGCTATCAGGATGTCATGGGAGACAGTATCAAAAGCCTTGCTGAAGTCAAGGTAGATGACATCCACTGTTCTCCCTCCATCTACCCAGCCTGTCATGAGATCATAGAAGGCTATGAGATTGGTCGAGCATGATTTCCCCTTGGTGAATCCATGCTGACTACTCCTCATGACCTTCTTCTCTTCCAATTGCTTGGAGATGGCATCCAGAACAAGCTGTTCCATTACCTTTCCGGGGACAGAGGTGAGGCTGACTGGCCTATAGTTGCTCGGATCCTCCTTCTTGCCCTTTTTAAAGACTGGAGTGACATTGGCTATCCTCCAGTCCTCAGGCACTTCTCCTGTTCTCCAGGACCTGTTGAAGATGATAGAGAGCGGCTCAGCAATCACCTCCGCCAGCTCCCTCAGCACACGTGGATGTATCCCATCCGGTCCCATGGATTTGTGTGCATTTATCCCTTTGAGCCGCTCCTGGACCTCCCCTACCTCAACCAGAGGGAAATTCTTCATTTCCCAAACACTCCTACTTTCATCCAGTGCCTGTGGGTCCCGGGGGGCCTTTGAGGTGAAGACCGAAGCAAAGAAGGCATTCAGTATCTCCACCTTCTCAGCATCCCCCGTTACCAGGACACCCTCCTCATTCAGCAAGGGACCTACATTATCCCTGGTCATCCTCTTACTATTCACGTATCTAAAAACCCCTTTTTATTGTCCTTTATGTCCCTTGCCAGCTTCATTTCCAAGAGGGCTTTAGCCTTCCTAGTTGCGACCCTACAGGCCCTGACTACATTCCTGTATTCTCCTCATGTGCTCAGACCCTTCTTCCACAATTCATAGATCTTAAGGGTGGTATCATAACTGACACAAATGCAGGCAAGGGTCTTGAACAATTCTGTGCCTCTTTCCTAAGCTAACACCATCTGTTGCCTTGTTCCATTTATTGTCTTTTTCTTCTTCAATTTGTGTTTCTGTTTGAGGAAGGCTGGTAAGGTTTTGCTTTATACATTATCACCTGATAGTCTGCTTCCAACAGCACAGGGAAGGACCAACAAGATAGTTGGTGCTTCCCGCAAGAGAAGCTTTCACACTGGACAAAAAAGAAGCCACCGTTAGTCCTGACCTCAAGACTGATTCACATGCCCTTAGTGTCACTTTCTGCTGTTGGATACATGCAGGCTTGCTGCTGCTGCTTCTTGGCTCCAGGTTCTGCTGCAACAGGTGCATCTAGAGCAAGCTGTGGGCAATGGGATAGCCTTTACCGGGGGCTGTGCCAAAGCTGCAGCCTTGTATTGTGACAGCTTCTCATTTGATGGACCTCCAACCTACCTAATTATTCAGGATGTGGAATCTCACCCATCATCTTTCCCCTGAGTTGGGAGTTCTGGCAATTCTACCTGCTCTTTTATCTATTCTGCATGCAAAGCTATGCCTACCAAAAATCTAATGGAGCTGAGAAGCACAAAGGTCCATGTCCTTATCAATTAACATCAGAACAACGTGGCTTCCTACACCTGCTTTCTCCTTTGTGCTTGTGCAACTGTCAGCACAGACTGCATTCCACAGAAGTGCTGGAAGGGCAGGTAGGTAGAAGTGGCAGGGTGGTTTTAATATATATTTTTATGCATACTCAGATGTCAAAGGAAAAACTATAATGAAAGGACCAGAGAAAGAAAAATAGCTGAAATTGCCCCCTCCATTGCATCAGTCAGATAGATAAATTCAGGCCGCAGCCTGCTCAGGAAGAAAGAATCTATTTGTGTGACTGAGGCAATTCCCAGAGAAAATATGCTCATGGCACAGTTTCATAGTCACAATGCAGTTGCCATCTCCATCCATACATGGGTGCTGCACCAGAATTTAGAATTTCTCTACACACTGTGTAAGTTGGTCAGAGATGCATATTGAGAGTTACAGGTTTAGAGCAACTTTTGTTACATTTACATATGACTAATGACATTATTATAAATAATAACTACACTTTTCTGTCTATAACAAATATCTTTTCTAAAAAAATCTGATGAGTCTGATTAATGTCGGTGTCCTTTTGCAGACAGATTCCTTTTGGGATGCTTTAATTTGCAAATGTTAAAAATGGAGCAGCTCAGATCAACAGTCACTTCGAAAACACTTACCCTGTATCTTTGCAAACACATTGTTTTGTCCATATTCATTCTTTTAAGACCACAGCTTTATTCTATGTAAATACAAAAGCAGACACAAAAATATGTGGGGATGCATCATTCTCAAAAGATGAGCCCTCATTTTTTAATGAGGCTGGAGAGAAGAGATGGGTGACAGGACCGTGATGCAAATTAAGGGTAGAAAGAGGAAGCAGTTAAATAATGAGCTTGTTAGGAGAATTTACAATGAATATCAAGACATCCAAATAGAAGAGATGTTTACTAGGTTCAAAGATGGCAGAGAGAGAAAGAGAAGTATGCTGGAGGGACAGGATGCCATCCAGAGGTACCTGGACAGGCTGGAGAAGTGGGCCCAGGTGAACCTCATGAGGTTCAACAAAGCCAAGTGTCTGCACCTAGGTCAGGACAATCCCTGTTATCTATCAATACTGCGTAGGAGACTATGTGCTTGAAAGCACCCCTGAGGAAAAGGACTTGGTAGTAGTCATGGATGAGAAGCTGGACATGAGCCATCAATGGGCATCTGCAGCCCAGAAGGCCAACTGCATCCTGGGCTGCATCAAAAGAAGTGTGGCCAGCAGATTGAGAGAGGTGATTCTGCCCCTCTGCTCTGCCCCTCTGAGACCTCACCTGGAGTACTGTGTCCAGATTTGGAGCCCTCAACACAAAAAGGACATGGACCTGCTGGAGCAGGTCCAGAGGAGGGCTGCAAAAGTGACCAACGGGCTGAAGCACATCTCCTGTGACGATAGGCTGAGAGAGTTGGGCTTGTTCAGCTTGGAGAAGAGAAGGCTCCAGAAGGACCTTATAGCAAGCAGTCTTCCAATACATGAAAGGTGCCTATAGGAAAGCTGGGGAAGAACTGTTCATGAGGGCATGTAGCACTGGGATGAAGGGTGATGATTTTAAACTCAAAAAGGGAAGATTTAGGTTGGATATTAGGAAAAAGTTCTTCACCGTGAGGGTGGTAGATCACTGGAACAGGTTGCCCAGAGAGGTATCAGAGGCCTCATCCCTGGAGACATTCAAGGTCAGGCTTGATGGGGCTCTGAGCAACCTGATCTAGTGAAAATGTCCCTGCTTACTGCAGGGGGGTTGGACAAGGTGACCTTTAAAGGTTCCTTCCAACCTAATGCATTCTGTGATTCTATGATTCTAAGTAGGTCGGGAACAGAAGAGTAAGGGAGTAAGTTTATGACATAATGGTGACATCAGAGGAAATCTTCATAATGAAGAAAAACAGTACAGACATGGAAGACAAAACAACTTAATAAAAGGCTGCCGTAGTATGAAAATGTAAGAAGAGAACCTGAAGGAACA
Source organism: Hypotaenidia okinawae (assembly GCA_027925045.1). Taxonomy (NCBI): domain Eukaryota; kingdom Metazoa; phylum Chordata; class Aves; order Gruiformes; family Rallidae; genus Hypotaenidia; species Hypotaenidia okinawae. Next base: position 81,928,115 of record BSDF01000001.1, read on the forward strand.
ATTAGAAGAAAAAAGAGAAGAGAGAAGGGCTACAGAGGCTATCAGAAATGACATCTGGAGAAAAAAAAAAGTTTGTACAAAATGTCAGAAAGAAAGAGTGAAGAGTGGGACTTTATAGTTGGTAGAGGTCAGGGCAAGGGGCTGAAGAGCCAGAGGGAATAAAAATGTAATGGAGAACTAGAAAAGGATGTTGATAAGAATGAGGGGGAAGAGGAACCCATTTTTTCTGGTATTGATGTATGATAAATTGTATTTGCTATGTGTTGGCTTTCAGGGCCCATACCAATGCAAGCACAAGTTTTTGCCCATAAAGTCCTTCAATCTGAATGAAAATCCTCTGAAGGTCACGAGCAGAAAGAAGTAGTTTAGGGTGATCAGAGAGCCCATGGGAGTGAATCAGCACCGTGACTTATGAATTATAAAAAGGATTATGCCTGATTTAAAGCCAAAACCCTTCTGCCAGTCATCTAGCCCTGTTGAATCTGTTATTTCTCCTGTATCAAGGTGATCATAAAATGTCTGGTTATCACAAATTTTGTTAAATACGCTAATCTTTATCAAGCTTTTAGGAGCACGGGAGAGGAGTTTTTAGGCTTCATTTAAGACATTGTGTAAAAGAAGTCTTTTGTCTTTCACATTCACTTTTGATTTTTGTGGTCATTTATTGAAAAGGCAAAGCCATTGGTTGACAGATATCTGTTGAGCTACACAGTGGTTATTCTCTGCCCCTCAGTCTTAATTACATTGCAGAACATAAGAGGTTAAGTATGAGAACTGCCCATCCTGTTCTCTCTTCTCTGCAGTTCCTTGAAGTTACTCAGAACTAATATTTTATTTTGTAGTATGAACTCTAAACTCTTTCTTCTTCTTTCAGTCAGTTAAATTGTTCATTTTTGTCTTGGGCTCCACCTGTGTCATAATATTATGTAGACATCCTTGCAGCCTGAGTAATCCTACATTCCTCCCAGCCAAGAGTCTGAAACTGGTACCATTCCTCAGTTTCAGGGGAAAAGGAAGTCTCCTTATCTTCTAATTAAGTCGTTGATACTGTCACAGTACAGTAGGTATTCCCAGGAAATTTCATCTCCTTTTTTAATCAGTAGGGAATAAAATAAAACCTTTATTTACAAAAAAAAAAACCCAAACCTATTCACTTCCGTTTCAGCTGCACTTTTTCCTTTCTAACTTGTTTTCACACTCCTGTCTGCACCTTTTCACAGGATCACGGAACTGCTGAGGTCGGCAGAGACCTGTGCAGATTGTCTAGTCTATACCCCTGCTCAGAGCAGGTCAGACAGAGCTGGTTGCCCAGGACCATGATCAGCTGGATTTTGAATCCCCAAGGAAGGAGTCTCCACAACCTATCTGGGCACCCTTGTCCTTGCTCCATCACTCTCACAGTAAAAAAGTGTTTTGTTATATTCAAGCAGAATTTCACATGTTTCATTTTTTGCCCATTGCCTCACTTCCTGTGACTCAATATCCCTAAGAGAGCCAGGCCTCACCTTCTTCTTTACCCGCTGCTATCAGGTATTCATAAACATTGGTAAGACCTAATTTTTTTCTTCTGCTCACAGCCTTTTCTCATAGGAGAGTGTCATGGTTTAACCCCAGATAGTAACTGAGTACCACACAGCCACTCGCTCACTCTTTCCATCACAGTGGGGAGGAGAAGGGGGAAAAAAATCTCATTGATTGGATTAGACAGTTTAGTAAGATAACAAAGGAAGACAATAATAATAACAATAGGAATAACAATAATAGTAATCAAAAACAAGTGATGCAGAAATTATATTGTTCACTACATGCAAAAGGAAAATAAAGCAAAACAATGCCCAGTTTGTTTCTGAGAAGTGATCCCACCTCCCAGTCAGCTTCCCCATTTCTCTCTGGAGCATGATGCTCTCTGGTGAGGAGTATCCCTTTGGCCAGGCTGGGCCAGCTGTCCTGGCTGTGCTCTCCCAGCTCCTTGTGCACCTGGCAGGGCATGGGAAGCTGAAAAGTTCTCAATTTAATGTAAGCACTGCAACCACCTAGCAACAATTAAAAACATCTGTGTTTTATCAACATTCTCATGCTAAATCCAAAACACAGCACTATACAAGCTACTACAAAGAAAAAATACCTCTATCTCTGCTGAAACCAGGAGAGGTGCTCCAGTCCCTTCACCATCTTTGTGGCCCCTCACTGGAACTGCACCACTGTGTCAATCTCTCTTTCATACTGGGTGCCCCACAACTGGATGCTGCTTTCCAAGGCAGCCTCATCAGTTCTAAGTAGTGGGGAAGGTTAGTCATTTGGGCACTGCTGCTGGCAGCTAAGTGTTGGGCTAATCAGTTCTGAAGTGCCTCCTGAGGAGGAAATCTCCATCCATTAAAGCTGGTTTCCAGAGCACTCTATAGATTCTCCCTACTGCCACAACAGAGGCAGAAAAAAGACTGTCACCAGGAGTTTCAGAGCATTTTATATACAGCAGGCCAAGACTGAGATACTGTTTTTTTCTATTTGTTTTTGCTCAAAGCACAAATAAGTTCCATGGATCACAAAGGCATTTCCTACCGGGAGAAGATGGGTCCCTTATTACATGACTTTTCCATGTACTCTTGCTTGAATCTCTCCCTGAAACATCAGGCTGTGGTCACTGAGAGATGTGGTTCTCATGTGTTATCAAAATAGTTCCTGATGATGATGCCCCTTAAAAGCAGAACTCACAACACCTTGAAGGTCTGGGAGGGATTGTGACCTATTTGTGCGATGTGGTGTTGTCTTTTATGACCATGAGCAACACAGTTGAGATACAGACAAGCCTTGGGGCCTGCCACTTGTCTGCTGGTCACAAGCTCTGATGGGTGGTACAGAAGACAAGCCTCAGCTTTGTCACTGCCAGAGTTCACAGCTTAGTGCTCCAGCTTTGTGAACTCTTTGTGGTATTCAGCTCCCGGGGTTATTCACAGTAGTAAAGTCAACTTCTGTTTCTTTTCCTATTAAAAATAGACCGCAGTTTTAAATTTACTCCAGTTATACATTATTTACAATAGTTATACAGTAAATAACAATGAAATTAACACCGTTTAATTGGCATAAATTCCCAAATCAGAATCAAAGGCACAGTGCTAAATGAAACTGTAGCATGAAGGCAAACTATTCTCAAATGAGTCCTTTTTGAGAGCAAAAATACTTCACAATTTATTCCAAGAGCATTTGCCTTTTGTTCTGTGAATGAAAATGGTTTGCTTTCAAAGTCTGCCATACTGGTTTCCCCGTCTTTGGCGTGAAACAGCTGTTAAAGGTGTTGATGTGGCATGTCCGCTGAGACCAGCAGACTGACAGTAACGCTGATCCGTGTCCAGGTGCTCAGGTACTTGCAGGACAAACACAGCGTGGAGCATGGTGACCCACCATCACTGTCTGACCAGAGGCCACCTGCCTGGCAGCAGCTGCCATCTCAGCAAAGCGCTGCCTTGCCACCCCGCTGTGAGTGAACTCCCCCACAACGCGCGCATGTGTGTGTGATCTTTGCTAGGTGCATGCACAAAGAATACAGGCAAGTATCTGGAGCTCAGCTTTCAGTGCACCTGCCTGCTCAGCTGTGACAGCAGGAGAGTTAATAGTTTCTGTCTTGCTTGTCATTGTCCTACGCAAATATCCATCACCCACAGAATGATGTGTAAAAGCTGGCCTTTGCTTTCACCTTTACTTCAGGGTTTCATACGACTTTTCCTTGGTCTGGCCTGGCCTGGAATCATGGTGCTTTTTGGATGGTTGGTTTGTTTCCTTAAAAAAATCACTTCTTCACATTAAGTAGATTGTGAGCATAACAGGAGCACTTCCAGGGGAGAATACCAATCCTCAAATAGAAATTTTCCAGAAAAATCCCTCTAGACAGTTGTATGCTATTGTGTTACTAATACAATAAAGTGAAAAAGAAAAGGAGCCAAGGAAAAAGGAGAAATCTCATAGTTTCACATTCGATGTCTAACAAGAGACATATGCACAATTTAAATATAAATATTCAAGTATACTACTAAATTTTTTAAGATATCATGGCTAATTTTATGCATTTCTTTAAAAGCTCATTTTATCCACAGAATAGTATGGACAAGCTGCTTATACAGTAAAGCCACAGCAATGTGCTCTGCAGTCCAGTTAATATATACACATTTGCATGCACACAAACACACACATAAGGTAACCTCTTTTAAGTTAGCTGTCAGTAAAAGCCTAGAGGTTGCAGTCAAGCTGCATTTGCTACTGTATGTAAAATGAAATACCGTTTCAGTTCTTCAAAAGCAGCAATATTTTGGGACACTTGTAGCCTCTACTTCACAATATTTTTTCTTTCATGTGCAAAGGTGTCTTAGGGAAGAAAGAGGGGCTCTCATCAGGCAATTAGCAAACTAAGATTGCAGTTGAGTCACAACTTTAAGGGATCTTCATAACATTGCTTGAATTTGCATTTATGCCTACATGCTTTCTCGTTTGCAGCCAGGAGCCAGTCCCTGAAATCAGTAGAATTTCTCATGGTTTTTTTATTTAGCTTTGGTTGAGTATTTCATGAAAGGTGGATTTCAAAGAGGTGATGGGCCCAAATAAGTAATTTGCAGTTGTCCTTTCAATTACATGTCTTTGCGTTAGATCTTCTTTCCCCTCTGAATAATTTTGTTTCTTATATAAAAAAGATGTGTGTACAAATTTGATTTCACGGTCAATATTTCATTTTCAAGTGATAGTGGTTTAAACACAGTAAGAAATGCTTGATATGGGAATGAAAATGCAGTTAATCACTCTTCTATATCTGGGAAACCAATACTGTCTGACTCCAGACTAACAGCCTTGGAGGATAAGCAAGCTAGACAGTATCTAGGTTTTGGAAGCTACCAAAACCAAGAAGTACCAGTGATTTTATTGGTACTGATGACTCTCATCCACTTCTTTTGCCTGTGTGATTGCATCTGAACTTGACCTTGTCTATCAAGCTGGAAATGGAAATAGTATCATAGTCTTAGCTTTTTGCAAGGGAATAAAGGGAAGAATTAGATTCTCTATTCCACAAAATTCACTTTTATGCTAGTCAGAGATGTCTCCATCCAGAAATTTGTCCCTTTTTGCATGTCAGTCTCCTCGCCTGCAGAAAGCTTTCAGCATTGCCACTACTGCTGTCTGTATATCCCAAGTGGCAAAAGTCTAGGGAGTGAAAGAGAGGTGTGAAAGAAGCATGGCAGGAGGGAGCATAGAAGTAAAGAGTTCAGCATGGCATTTTTGAAGGGAACAGGTAAAGTACAAAAGTCATTGAAGAGAAAATCTCCACTGCACAGGCTCGGGAATTTACATCAGTAACAGAGATCAGATCTATTTCCCAGCAGCTTTTGCCAGCTTCAAGGCCATGGAGCAACATCATTAGAGAAGTCCTATTGGGCATCCTTTGTGACCCTCTGATTTCTCCTGTATCCTGGTTTTGCTCAGGAACATGGGAGATCTGAGCTTTCAGGCAGCCGCACAGCATGCTTTGTGTTCAGAATTTTGCCAAGTGACCCGTTCACCAACAAGGCCTTCAGCAAACATGTTTTTAAACAATGTTTGTCATTTTGCTGGAGCCTGTGACTTGGCTCTTGACGTGTGTGAGTTGAAATGATTCTATTTTGGGCTATTGCACTTCAGAACCAGTCTGGATGCCGACAGAGCTGCTCATGCACCAAAGCTCATAACATGGGTTTGGGTTCTTTGCTTTGAATTGGGGCTGAATAAGGACATCTAACCTCAGGCAACCTCTATTGGGAACATCTTGGCCTGCAAATCATAGCTATGGAGGCTTACTTTATTTTTTTTAAAGTGGGTTGGTAAGAGAGCTATCAGTAAGCTCCTCAAGAGCAGATTTTGCTATTTGGTCATTCAACAAAATATAAGATTAAGCTGTGTTTCATTCTTCATGTCTGATTTTATTACATTGTATCCACAGCTCTTTCTTCCATTTTTAATTAATGAAAGCTTTTTTGTTTTCCTAAATTTAACCCTGGCCTTCCTTACATGTGTTTTCTTCTTATCTGGCAGCTGACTATGACTGAATGATGAAAGCTAGAACCAGTTTTCTGTCAGAAGTCCTTGCAAAGAAATAAGGTTTGTTGTAAACATGATGTTGTGGTTAAAGAAGAAATCTTAGATATAGAGGGACAAAGTCTTTAGTCTTCTATTTCAAGTTTGCAGTCAAAACCTTCAGACCTGACCAGTGGATAACACTTTCTACAAACAATGATGTTAAAATACTGGGGAGATAGGATGGGGGTGTGTGTGTGTGTGTGGAATATTCTGAGCTTTAGGACCCCTAAGAGAGAGCTCCCGCTTGTGGCAGTAATACGTCTTGATCTGCACAGTCCAGAGCGTACTGTCTGTGAAGAGTCACTGGTCCATGCATCATCCTTCTCCTAGTCCCTGGTGTTGAGCTATGACTGTAAGAGTGAAAACAAATTCAAGGTATCCCTGTATACCAGGATGCCATGGTTACTAGAAGATGCTCTTAAGGCTATTCATACAGGTACTGACTGCTGCATTATATTCCAAACCACTGACTGCAAACTGATCCTCCAAAAGATCAGAGAGCTTAGAAATTGGCTTAATGTCACCTTCTACTGCAGTTTCCCCTCACAAACCAAGCCTTTCTTTTTTTCTTTTTTTTTCTTTTTTGCATTTAACAAGCCCATTAGGACTGCCAAGTATATTAGGGAGGTTGCTTTAAAATTATGAAGTTCTGACTTGCATCATTGCATACACAAATCAAAATGTCTGAATTGTGCCAAGGAACCCAAGTGTGAAAATTAGGTTTTTTGTAATTTCCTGGGGGCTTGTATTAGTTTTTTTGTTTACTTTTAAGGGAGCCAAGGGTGGGGGTATTATTTGTTTTACCCTTTTGTAAATTAATTTTGCTTCTTGAAAGAAAAACTGCTGTGGCAAAATAGCTTTCCTGTTCCTAGTTAAGTGTGAATGATGGTGTGATTAGAGACAGCAATTGGTCAACTACAGCCAGACATTCAGGATAAGCCGGTCTGATTTTGTGGAGGGGAACCCTGTTAATTCTGTGAACACAGATGACTCACTACCACACTCTGGACTGTGGAGGCAGCTGTCCACAGCCCATTCTTTGTGATCAGACTCATGTTTGATCTGCAGACTGCACAGGGAAAGTGTTACTGGTCTAGCTAAACATTTTTAAAATCAAGGCATGCCTTATGCATTCTTAAAAATTGTCATTAGAAAGACTTTTCACCCTATATTTGCATAGTTGCTATAAGCTTCCACTTTAAAAATCCTAATTGTTAGAAACCTGCTTCCGAGGTGTACTTTTGGGATCGAAGTTTTCCTACATCATAGCACCTAGCACCACACCATGCCAAGTGGCACCTCATGTCAGTTTGACAAGGTTTTGTGCATCTCTGTTCCCGCCTGTTGTCACGGCTTGTGATCATAATTCCCATAAGATCCAATTATGTGATTTCCCATGTTTTTATCGTGTCCTGTGTATTTATGTCAGCTCACCAGAGAAAGTTAAAGTACCTACAAATCTGGGAACCTGCAGCAAGTGGCGTGACGTTGGCTGACACAACCTACAGCTACTGTGGTTACTGTCGTGGTTTCACCCCGGCTGTGGGCTGAGATCCACGCAGCTGCCTGCTCCTTAAAGTAAAAGAGCAGGGGAAAAGGGAAAAAGGGGAAAAAGGGAAAAAGGGGGAAACCAGGGAAGGGAAAAGGAAGGGGCAAATAACTCCAAAACTAAGAAACTAAGAGGCCCGTGGGTTGGGATAAGGATAGTTTACTAAGATAACAGAAAGATAAAATATAACAATGCTAACAGGACTTTAGAGCAAAAGAATATGAAACTATTGATACCCAATGCAGTTTCTCACCGAACCACACAACTCAGGCCGTACCACCCAAAGCTGTCCCGGAACCCGACCATCCCCCCAAGAAGCACGCATCCCGCCACCGCCCCTCTTCCTCCTCCCCTCAGCCCCCCGTTATCCTGGGCAGGATGTAATTGGCATGGAATACTCTCTTTGGCCCATCTGGGTCACCTGTCCTGGCTTCGCCCCTCCTTTCTCATGAATAGAGAAATAAGAAGAAGCTGAGAAAGTCCTTGACTGTCTGACTGCAACTAAGAACATCAGGGTGTTATCAGCACTGCTTTCATTTTAACTCCCAAACACAGCATTCCATCAGCTGCTACAAATGAAATTAACTCTATCCTGACTGAAACCAGGACAGTTACTAACAGGGATTAGTGCTGGTGTAGGCCGGGGTGCTGAGGTACCCAGGTGTTGCAATGAGAAATACTTTTTTGAGACTTGCAGTATTCATCTTCTTTGAAGGAAGTTGATGCGTCTTTCCCTGGTGCATTAGTCTTGTGCTGTAGTTTGGGCCAGCTTTATCCTAAACTTCAGTTTGTGTTGAATCAGGTAGCACTGAAGAGTTAATCTTGCCTTGCCTTGATACAGACCGAATCGGGTGAGTTTTGCCAAACGTATGGCTCATTACTTGCAGGCGTGATTCAGATGAGAGAGAAAATTTAGAATTATCTCCTTCTTATACATTAAGCTTTGGGATAATCACTGGATTAAGTAACTAGTTTGCCTGTCAGTTCCGAAAATATCCCATTAGGCATGCGATGGGCAGTGGTAGTGGAAGAGTTAGGACGTGCCAAAAAATAAGCTGGTAGGGTCAAAAGCTTGAGTTTGGAGGATTGATAACTCATTCAGCATTAGGTACAGCAAGCAAAATCAGAGCTGGGAAAGCAGCTGATGCTAGCATTAATCTTCTCCCACAGTCTCAGCACAGTGAAATGCTTTAAAAAGCACAGAATTATAAAAACACAGAATAGCAGAGGGACAGGGGATGTACCAAGGGGAATGAACAAAAAATAAAGACTGAGACTAAGGCAGGTGGATGCCTGCAATGCACAGCACGTTGTGCCTATGATAACAAGAAATGAGGTAGGTTGTTAGAATGGCAGAATTTACCAAAAATCTGTGGTCCTGATTTTTCCAGTCTGCTGGAGGTGTACATTTGAGAGGAGAAATTACTGATTCCAGTAACTTGGATTTGTCTGTGTCTGATTGCACCAAGATTTAAAGGCAGGGACTGAGCTTGATGTGTCCGGATGGGACTTACATGCACTGCTCCAATATAAATAGCAAATAACAATAACAAAACCAAACAATGACATGTTGCTTGTTTAAAACCCAAACAAACCTTTGATACCAGCTTTGATACTGCATGTGTACATTTGATCTGCATTATCATGTGTTTTCTTCTCATGTCTCTTTTCCGCTCTGCTAGCTGTCTCCTTTTGTTCCCACCTTGTCTTAGAAGTGGGGTTCCAGAGCTCAGTTTAAGAGCAAGGTCTCTTATTTTGGCTTTGTATCTGCAAAACCCTAAACTCTGTTTTCAAGTCTTCATACTGCTGCTGAGCTCTGGTAAATGGGAACCTGAATCTGGCATCAATCTGGATATTATTGGGCCTTACAGTTGTGTATATGCAAATTTCATATATATAATCAAATTATTATGAGTAATAGTCAGAATCTTCCTAGTAGGGAAGGAAAAAAAATCCCCCCTAAATGGGTTTGGGGTTTTTTTGGCAAAGAAGACGTGGATAACGACAAGCAAAATGCTTTTTTGTATTCATTTGCCTGAATTGCCGTGCTGGAGCTCTAATACCACATCCCTAGAAAAAGGGAAAAAATCAAAGACCAAAATATTTTGGGATGACCTTTTCTAAAGCAACAATTCCCATTTTTGGGTTAGAAGGATAAAGATTTTTTAATCTGATTTTTATTTTTAAAATTGCAGAAGTAGAGCTCAAACCTGCAGCAAAAATTTGAGTCTGTTGACAGGTTTTTTTCATGTTATTGAAAATTTCCCCTTCAGATGAAGCAAGAATTAACTTACATAGGTTCTCTTTTTGATAGTGAAAGCATCTTGAAAAATTAGATGTCCAGAGGGCTCTGTACTGATCTCAAGTTAAACTAATGTTTTGTTTATGAAGGCTGTATAAAAAACCCAACATCACACACTGTGAACATATAGTTAGACTCCTCACTTCAAAGCTTCATGATCCCATTTGTAAACCATCTCAGTCTGACCTCTGTAAAATTTTTCACATCCTGTTTAAGGTATTTGAGTGTAAACTAGGTAATGAGAACACACGGTAGGTGTGCAGTAAGGTAACAGGAGGTTTTATGGCACCGCTTTCTGCCATGATTACCCCTGAACCAGATGATAAAGTCATGTTTCAGACAAGGTGAACACGACTGTACTGCTTCTGGCATTGCATTCGTACCCACGCCCAAGGCATTAACCACCTGAATTATCCATCCACAAACAGTCCAAGCAGGAAAAATATGTGTCGATTTCACTTTGGGGAGGTTGCTTGCTTAGAAGAAATAAACTTTTTAAAAACAGTTCTTTTGCTTAGCATGTTGTATCCATGCTTGAAGGCATGCTGTCTCCCTGATGTTTTGAGTCCCTGTTGTATGTGGGCAGTTCCCAAGCCACTGTTCTTGCTATGATCTCCAGGAAGTTGATTTTATTTAAAGTGTGTATGTTATGCAGCAAATATCTTTGCCACAAGGGCAAAGAGAATATGGAGAACTGTGTATTTCATTTATTTGATAAAGTCTCCAGGCTTTCTTGATTCTAGAAGATGCTTGTGGGTGGAAAAAGGCAAATGTTTCATCTGCTGTTGGAAAGGGTAAGAAAGGCAATTTAGGCAACTGCAGACCAGGCAGTTACACTTCTGTTCCTGAAGAAATCGCGGAGTGAGTGCTATTGGATTGTATTTCTGAGTACCTGAAGGAAAAGAAGGTGACTGAGAATGATCAGCATGGGTTTACCCTCGATATCCTTGGCTTGACGAACCAGAGGGTGCTCTATGATAAAATGACTGAATCTGTGGGTGAGGGAGAAGTCATGGATATCGTTTACCTTGCCATTAGCAAAGCTTTCAGTATCGTCTCCAAGAGTGTGCCAACAACCAGACTGGAATGCTACAGTCAAGATGGGAAAATCTACCTGGACAGTCAGACTGCAAGGATTTCATGGTTCATGCTCTGACACAGAACTCAGACATGCCCTGTTTCATAACTTTAAAAAAATAATCTCTCTCCAGGCTGCATTCTTCATGGTAGGCTACTAATAGCTGGCTGTGCCTTTGCAAATAACACTTGATTTAGGGAGCTGGAGAGGGTAAACAGAGGAATAACCCTATCCTGCATCTCTGTGCTCCTGGGAACTGGTAGCCTTCCCTGGTCCTTTTACAAATCTCTCAGTGCTCGCTGTCTTGCCATTGATGTGTGGTGTTCAGTACAAGGAAGTTTCTGTGTGGGAGAGGTCGCTCCCTGAACAGCCCTTAGTCCGATAAGCACTTCCAGGTGTCTCAGGCAGATCCTGGCCGGCTGTTTGAAGTCAAGGGAATTACTGCCAGTTGTGATAGCGAAGCAAGTGAGCGGCTGGCAGCAAAGGGATGAAAATAGATGTTGTGCCATTAACAATACTAATAAGTAGCTTCCAACTAAAGGTGTTGGTGGCATACTGGAGGCCTGGGGTGATTAAAAGTCTGGTGTAATTACATGTCCGATTCAGTGAAGGGGTTGTATACCAGCTGTAATTTATAGATGTGAAAGATACAGAACTTCATATTCTTTTCTTAGGACAATTACTTAAATATCTAGATGAATCATAATTTGAGTCTACCCCTTCTATCAGATAAATTCATATTATTTTTCCCTGCTTTAATGAGGGACAAAACAGATGTACAGCTTTTGGAACTAGTGTGTCAGCTAATATGAAACTTGCAGCGAGTTCCCATTACAATTAACGGACTTTAAATAAAATGCTTGCTTAGGCATTTTCCTGAAGCAAGGTTTAAGTGACCAGTGTCAAGCAGAAAGCGTGCAAGGGAGCTTCTGTCTCATGAGTTGTGATTTGTGGCTTTAACCCAAAAACCTTTAAGAGCAGGGTTAATCTTCCCTAGCTTTAGCTTCTAAAAGAGGCATTTACTTAAAGGGTAACCAAAGTCGCTGCTGACTCCACCAAAAAAGGACGGTTTCGCCATGTGCCACACGATCTGGCTACTTCCCATGTGCTGCTGTTAGCCCTTAACCACAGGTATAGCAAATCAGGTAAGCAGTTGGTCTGACCAAAAAGCCACAGGCAACCCCCTCCTTCCCCTGCACAAAACCCAGCCCCCAGACCTGGCAGCAATAACACTAAAAACCTAACCTTTCCATGTGAATCCTTCTTTCAAAGATTTCTCTATGAAAACAGGGTTTGTATTTTATTATTTTAGATATACTAGAAAATCTGACTTAGTTTGAGTTGGTTTGTTGTGGGCTTAGGGTTGTTTGGTTTTGTTTGGGTTTTTCCTGCAAAAGGGGCAGAGGACCATGGATACTTATACATAACTATTAATGTTGCTTGTCATAAAGAGCGTGGGGAAATATGGAAATACCCTGTGGAGATAATTTCTGTTGAGGATAAGAATTTTGAGAGGACTGTGTAAAATAACTAGGCACACCCAGAAAGAGGAAATGCAGGACTGAGAGACAAGACTCTCATCTTTCTCTCCATCCTTTTTGTATCATCTATCTGCTGTATGTTGTCATCACACAGGTTCTTTGAGGAAGGGATTTTCTCTGTGCAGGTCAGGTTTTGATTCCTGTCTTTCCATTGATTTAAAGTACTAATCCTTACCACTTCATATCAATTATCAAAATACATGACCATCTTTTTTATTAATCTGTGTGGAATAACTATAACCACTTTACAAAGATGTGTAAAAATACTGCTTTAGCATCTCCTCAAGCATCAAGTAACTAGTTCTTTAAATGTAATCCGTTTGAAGGATTTATACTAAGAAAGGATGCACAAGAGATCAATGCATGGAAGTTCAGAGGGGAAACAAAATCTCGTATGTAAGGACTTGTGTGTGCTAAAAATACATTGTGGCATGTTCTCTGTAGATATTACTCTCATTCAAATATTTTAACCAGTATATCTGATCCTTTAAAAGCCTCGTGTCTGTTGGAAATCCCAAGTGATGATTTTTCTTGTCTCTCTTTCAGCATGAGCAGAAATACAAGCTGTGATCAAAGTCAATGTACTAGTTTTAGTAGTGACGTCCAAAGGGCATCAGGACTCTGTATGCTGTAGCCTGAATACTAGAGAAATAAAGACCAAATCACGTTTACTGCAATTAACAATTGTTAATGTAGTGGCTGTATGATTTTGCAGGAGTTTTATCCATGGAAGTTCCCTGAGCCTTTAGGGAACAGTAAATAGATTCTTCTCTGTCATATTTTTCCACATGTACAGTACATTGAGGGAGAGTACAGTCACCTTTCTTAGCAGCACAGAGACCTTGAGCTTCAATAGGGCATGGAAACAGTAAATCATTTTGCAATCCTCCCAAAATTCTTCCTTTCAGCCCTTCCTTTTGAAGCTTAGAAGATTATCATTCTTTCTGGTTATTTCTTCCATTTCTTTCTGACTGGCCTGGCAACCAATTTCCCAGCTTTCCACTAGCCCCAGAAATCTCCAGGGAAGGTTTTGATTACAATGTCACTCTAACATCAGCAATTCTAACTGCCCCATTACATTTCCAACTCAATCCTTGCCCAAGTCCTGTGTTCATCTCAACTATTTTCTGTTTAATGGTCTGTAGGGCATTACAGCCATCATCTGCTTGGTTCCTTCTTCACATATCTCCTCCAGCTCCCAGCACTCTCAGGTCAACTGTTCCTTCCATATACCCCAGCAACTATAGTCAACAGTAAGTAAATTCTTCACCATTTTAGCACACCATTGCAGACACAGAAAGAGGAAAAAGTAGAGTTGAATTTCCTGAGGTTTGGGGTCTGACCGACTGTGTATTCCTGTTGAGAGTAAGCCATTACATTTTATGTGATGGCCAACAAGTCTCTTTTCTCACTAACCTACATTTCCACTAGCAGCAAGGCAGATACTTTCAGGAGTCACCCTTTAAACAGGGTGGTAGACCTGCACTCTTTCCTATCAGCAACCTGGAGTTTTAAGTGCAGTCTTTGTGAAAATTGGAAGAAATGGGTGTACATCTTGTATCTTGGATTTGGGCTGGAGGGTGCTGTACATCATATACAGCTGATGTTTTGCACCTGCCTCCTTGTTGGCTCACCTGCAGAGTCTGGAGGACTGAAATAAAGCAGCTTGCCCGGAGCGCTTATGCCTAGACAGCTTTCACAGCTACTGCCAATTAGTTTAGGGATAGCCACTCTGAGTGTGCCTGCCCCAGAGGATTCCCAAAGAGCTTTCCTGACTCTTTGATATGCTGGAACAGCTGCTGGACAAGGAGGTTCAGTCAGAGAATGTTTGGTTATATCTTAACTTGGCAGTTGTCCCAATTGATGCTCTCTGCACATATGGCTGGACATATGTCACGACTGAAATGAGGTGACTGTGTGATGGCACTGAACGTGCTGCTGGAGAGTGTGCTGTCCCCTGGTCCATACACACTACACTGTCCACCTTGCTGAAAGACTGCTGTACTGTGTTTTCTTTGGCTAGGTGCCCATGCCCTGGTGAGTGTTGAATAATGTGTTTAGTAGCCTGGTTCGCAAAGCATGAGACAGCCATTATCTTCACTGATACCTTTTGAGGCTTGAGTAAAGCAATACGTTTAATAGAAGGAAGTAATTACCTCAATTGATCAACATCAGTCCCTTGACTGAAATAAAGTCTTTGGACATCTCCTATAAGACAGCGCTCATCTCATGTTTACTGTCATGGATGAAATACGTACCTAATAAGAGCAAGTCCAGGGGGACCTGACCTTAAAGGCCATCTCCCTTTAGGAAGCGGAGTCCTTTATTCCGTACCCCTTTGTGTGTCTTTTTTCCTTCTTGGCATAATACATACCTCTTACTCCTGAATTCCTGCCTTTATCCAAATGAGATTAACTTTTAGTTCTCCTTTCCTCCCTCTGCCAGGTAAAGAGTTTTCTGTGTGCTTTTCTTCTTGGCATCTGAGCAACCATGCTAGAAACTTTTTTCTTGCCTTCCTTTCCATCCTTCTCTTTTAGTTTCTATTTATGTTGTTACATTTTGGGGTTCCCTAACCTGTACGAACTCTGCATTTATGTATTTCAATACAGAGGACAAGCACTCAAACTGAGAGTTTCAGCATAGAATAAGACTTCAGCTGGTGGTGTAATCTCAACAAATCAACCTTCTTAAGCACATTCGCATTTTCCAGCTGCAACATGGAGCCCATATTCAACAGTATCAGAACCTGGTATCTCACTGGGACATAGGATGGGTTTCTGAGGTTCCTCCCAACCCTCTTTTTTCTCCATTTCTACCTGTGAATGACATAAAGTGCTATTCTTTTCAGAACACCTGCACAATGAGGCTGCAGTCTGTCCATGCAAGATACCATGTCACTTACCTGAAGGCCATAATATTAGTCCAAGAGTCCTTAAAAGTTTGGGGGGGGGGGGGGGGAGGGTAGAGAACTAGAACTTGTAAAATTTACTGCCCATATAAAGGAAAGTCACAAAACACCAAGTCAAATGCACAGGTGAAATATGCTGCAGGTATAGTAGCCATGCAGCCCATGGCTACTAACCAGAGTAATCCTATGTGTTTCGGGTTTTGTTCAGTCGGGAAGACTTCCCATCAGTATCTTGGTAGGCCGAGATAACTCCACTTGAGGACCTAGAGCAGCTTCTTCACTTTTGCTTGTGTCTTTGTGGAAGTGGTTTAGGAGATTCATAGCTCTATAATGAGAAGTTGTAATCATAAAGATACAAATCAGTTGTTAAACTGCCTGATGGAGACAGTTCTCAGTTTTTGCAGCATGCAGCTGACAAGTTTCAAAGGTTATCACTTTGCTGGAAGCCTTGAAAGCGAAGGTGTTGCCTTCAGATTATTATCTTATGGGAGAGGAGTGTATTTAATGTTAATTTGCTGTAAAATATTAACTGTAAACTGCAGTGGAATTTGTTGATGGATGTGTTCCTGTCTCCTGAGGTACACTGCAAATGCACTCACATCTCTGGGTAGAAGGCATGTCGCGCTGAGAACTGAAATGCGTAAAATAAATGAACCTGCTTAATGTTCACTTTACTATTAACTGAGAAATTTTGCTGCAAGCTTTAAGCAAAAGGGCAGCTTCCTATTTCGCTAGCAATTTGAGTGATGATTAGAATCAAATTATTGTGCTGCTCTTATCCTATCCTTCTTTTTTTTTTTTTTCATAATATTGTAATACCGCCACCAAGCTTAGTTCAGATGAGGAAAATGAACCCTTGCACATTCTGGCATTCCTGTTTGGATGACAAGATTTGGGAAGTTTCACCTTTATCCCAGATGATCTAAGTTGGATCAGTCTAAGCAGATTCACACTAGAATAAAATTAGAGCAATGTTAGGATTTATCAGGAACTGCATTTTTAATTATGCTGCCGTGATGTTGTGTCAAAATTTGATAGCTCAGCCCCTAGACTCACATAGATTTAATGTAATTGTGTGAACAGAGGTAAACCAAGCTTTAAGCGCTGCCAGTGATAACATTAGGATGCCAGTTAAAAGAGAAAAGATTTCTAAGCAATATCTCAGTGAACCATCCTGTCTGTAAGGCATTTTCCCTTTTTTTTTTCTTCCCCCAAGACCATATTCCTTTAAGTCCTAGGAACAATGTCAAACCCTGTATCATCGCTGCAGTCCAGCCCTCCTGCCTCTGTGTCTTTTGTGACTTCCCAGCACCATCACACACCTGCTGCAAAGGAAATGAGTAATAAAACAGTGTTTATTGCCACTGAAACAAGTAACAAGGACAGCTACGAATACCCTGGAACAATGACAAAAAGTAATAACTCGCAATTGAGGGTGCTGGGAGCCTCAGCAGGCTGTGCTGCAGGAGCTGCTGCTGGCAGGGACCTGGCAGGGTGGCACTGGGGAAGTGCCAGGGGTGGGACTGGTCAGCTTCCAGTCAGGAGGGTAATAGGTGGGAGCAGTGGTGACTTGACCTGGTCCCCATTCAGGTCACAAGTAGCCTTCGTTCAACACTGCCTCTGGATGTGGGCTCTGTGCTGTCAGCGTTACAGTAATGTGCTAATCCTGTCATCATCCCAAGGAACAAAGTGCCAACATCACATTCCCTTTATGCCGCCCCCAGCCCACAGTCAATCTTAGCCATCCTCCTGAGAGCACCCACCAGTTCTCTTTGTGTTTCCTGCGGTGTCTAGCACCATGTCTTCAAAGGAAGGCTTTTCTTTTACCAACTTTCTGCAGAAAGGAAATGAATATTATCCTTTCTCCCCTTCCATTCTTTTCCTAATTTCAGCATAGACCATAGAGAAAGGGATTCAATCTATTTATATATAATAGGAGGGAAAGGTTAGAAAATGAGATCACAAGTTTGAGAGAAATTGTCACAGCAGACTATGAATGTCTAAAGGGAAAATTCAGAGTACGTGTTGCCCCCTGGGAATCAAGACAGCCATTTCACACAGACAGCTTCAGCCCACAGCAGCATCGGTGTTTGGGCTTTTACAGGGCATAGCTTGCTCCAGTTTTGAGGCTAGTAGGTGTGCTTCATCACCAAATTATTAACATGAAACATAGTCCTTAATCCCTGCTCCTGGTTGCCACAATCATTGCAGTGTATGGGACCTGAAGGGATCCTGGGAAGTAGAATGGAAGGACGGGAGACAAATTTTGTACTTTTTAATCAAATGTAGCCGCAAGTGTATTATACAAAGCCAAGGAAGGTGTTTTACTAGCATGAGATTTAGAGGGGAGCAGAGGACAGTTGAGAAAACATGAGCTGCGGCAATTGCAGTGCAAGGCACTTATGGATAAGTGCATATTGCAGTCCAGGGAAAGATGAACTGTAGCTGTTAAAAAAAAACCCAACTCAACAACAAAACAAACCCCACAGCCTCCTGTATGTCCATATTTTATGACTGGCACAGCTTAGGAGGAAGACTGAGTGTTACTTGGGCAGAGAGGAAATGGCTTCTAGAAACCTTTAGTAGCCAAAGGATTAACTGTCCCCTTAAAAAGAGCCATACTAGCCTGCTGCCACCACAGAGCTTTTGGAAAAGGTAAAAGAGGAGCAAAAATACTGGAGTCTCGGCTCATGTGAATGTCCTCGGAAGAAAAATGGAGGGTCCATCCTCCTTCCACCTAAGAAGAAGAGGGGAACCACTGTGGCTCCCCATATTTTTCCTTGCCAAGGCACAATAAAGCTGAAGCGGAAACACAGCTAAAGACAAAAGTAGAAATGGCAGCAGTGGTTTATCTTTGAATCGGTAGAATTTCTTTAAGCATTACGAGCACAGCTTCATCGTTGCATGCATGAAAATATCTAGCTGACCTCTCTTCTTCTGTACCAACCACTTTTTTTTGGTAAGAACATGAACTAGGAAGGCAGCAGAAAGGGAAAGGTGCCTGCCTTTAGGGCTGGGACCTGTTTTCTGTTCTACATACGCACTCCAATGTGTATTGCCCCTTGTCTTCAAAAAGCAATGACATTGGTGATTGATTTTCTGCAGCCCTCATCATCTCCTAATGCTGTAATTGTATAATACGCAGGTATCTGAAAGGGTCATAAAATCTTTACCTTATTAATGGCACACTTTGTTGAAAACCTGCACACGTGGTTTTAAACTCTTCCGTGTTTCGTTTTTGTTTTCAGAATGTGTTTGTACTCCTGAAAATGGCAATGTGGGAGCCCATCTGCTTGTTAGGGATAAATAGTAAAATTGTAGATTATCTCCAGTAGATATTTATCAACATTGCACAGACTTGTACATATACAAATCTGGATATCACGTTCGAAATTAATTCTAATTAATTAATTTATTCTCCTTTAATCACTGCTACTGTTTCTTGAGTGTCTCTCTTTTGGGGAGGCTGTTTGGGGAATAGTAACTATTTTGCATGTGTGAAGAAACCTTTGTCCCTACATCAGCATGTATTTCAGTAGGGAAGACCAGATGATAAAAGAAATAAAAACGATCGACCAGGAACAAAGGAAATCGTGGGCTTGACAGTCAACCTATAACCTACACCAACAGTAGCTGAAAATGTTTCCGTGGAAACCAGGCTGAAACCCAAATTCTCTCATATTAAATTCTCAATGTAACTGAAAAGCCAATTGTACGGGATATTAACTCTCCATGTGTGCCATTGTGTGTTTCAAATAGCAGTGAATAACCTGAAGTGGGCGCACGGAAATGGCAGCATGTTTCTGTGTGTCTGTACGTTGTCTTTGATTCAAAGGTGAACATTTTCACAGTGACAGTAGGAGAAAGCAAATAATTTTAAGTAGAAGTGACAACTTTTACGTGCTGTCAGAGTACCCATTGTGCCGGACTGAATCAGTTGCAGAAGAAACACGTTTGTATGTAATTTGTCAAAATAAAATACATGGTTGGTTTCCTTTGGAGGCCCCACAAAGATGTTTTAGAGAACGCTTTTGATTCATTATTTAGTGTAAGAGTGGAGAGGCTGAGGAGTTATTGCAAGAGCGAGCAAACATTTTTGATGCTAGAGGCCCAAAGGTGTGCCTAAACTGGAGCCTTGCTTATGTCTGTAATACAGCGCAAAGATTAACCCCCTGCTGATGGAGATGTAGGAAAACAAGCTCTAGCAATGCTAAGGCATCGGTTCCCTGCTGCTGTTTATAGTGGTGACATGCATTTAGCCTAATCCAATTGGATGTGAGCCATGCATCTACACAAAGTGGGCAATATGAAAAGCTCTTGAAGAGGTGGCTTTGAGATCTGAGTTAGTTTCTGTAAGTGTTTTTCATGTACCATCACCATCCTGATTTGGAATCTGTACTGTATCAAACGAGAGTTGGCACAGCTGCCTCTCCATTGATCGGTGAATTGCAGAGAAGATTCTTTTGATTTTCTACCGTAGTTGCTATACATATATTTTTATTTCATTTGCCACTGTCTGCCTCAGTCACACATGAATCACTCCTTGGTCCCTCTCTGAGGACAGCTTACACCTCTTTTCTTTTCTTTAGATCCCCAAGTGGCAATTCTACGTTAACTATATTAACTCTGCAGGACACTAGGATTAGGATTGCTACCTCAAGGGACTTCTCCTCCAGATGAATGTTAGCTCCTGGTTAGAATGAGTCAAAACCTGTTGAGGTATGAAGAGGAAAACAGATACCTGTATCCCCTTTCTTTGTAAGCTTGGAGCTGGAAAAGGCTATCTTCCCAGCCTGTTTGGAGGCCAGCAGAGGCATTCCCCAATTAATGCCACCTTTAATTGTTTCCCAAGGGCTGGTACTCTCTGGAGTTGGCATTATCACTCGGTCTCCCTGCAGTCCGACAGAAAAGCAATGAACAGAGGAGAGCAGGTGGTACCTACAAAAATAATAGATTCTTTCACAGGGCTGACACCCAAGTTTGTTACTATTCACCCCAATGTATCCTACCTGTATTAAACACCATTTCTTATGGTCGAGTTACAAAGAGATAGCATTCCTAATACTAAAATGTGTTCTGTTAGGTTTTTTTAAAACATAGTTTGACTTTGAGTCAGTGCCATCAGTCAGTGTTAATTTAGCACTCAAATGTCAGCTCTTGGGAAAGAAACACTCATTTAAGGAAGGAGTATTGCCTCTTAAAGGGCTTTAAAATAGATAGGTTCTCCTCACAGTCCTATTGCTGCTTAGTTATGTGACCTTGGGTAAGTCCCTTCAAATCTATTTGTCCATTTCCTCCCCTGAAAAAAAATGTATGGCTCTTCTTTATAAAGAACTTACTGAAGAAAAAGGCTATGTAGTAGTTAGGTATTAATGGAATATTTAATCAAAAAAAAATCCCCTATTTGAAGTCCAAAAGATATGTCTGTTGACCTTTAGTTACCCTTCTGTCCCTTCTGCCTCAAATCTAATCTGGAAGGTTCAGGAACATTTAATCAGTGTCATTCCCTGGCCACTCATTTAACTTTGTGACCATCTTCCCATCCTCTTTAAACTTGCTTTCCACAGGCCATGTGCCTATGGAAACAATGAGTTCCTTGGAGTGCAGATGCTCTCTAGGAAAGCAATCAGCTTTGTATGCTTGGCTACAGGTCACTCATGCACTGATAGATGATCAAATCCCTGACATCAGGAGAATCAGCAGAACATGAAACCAGAGTGGCCAGAGACATCTATGCTGAAAATAAATTAAAAAACAAAATAAGACAAAATCTGTGTCCAGAAAAGGGAACATTTTGTGAAAGTAAGAGCAAGGTCGGTGTTGAAGGAAAGACTATGTTACTAAAGACTAACTAGTTTATTTTAATTAATTGTGTATGTTGTTATTGAGGCAAAGAAATGAGGCTTCAAGCTGCACTAAGGATCTGTATGGATAAAATTATATTCCAAGTAAAATACATACAAAAATGTTGTAACTTAAATACTTAATCCAGTCCCTTCCTCTTATAAAGCACGATGATACCTAACTGGTAAGATGTGATTTCCTAGTTGCCTGATGAAGACTCCTTACATCTTTCTTTGGAACATCCCTCTTAGTTTTTGTCAGACAAGGGCTATTTTTTATTAAACCTTAGGTCTGCTGCTGCACCATAGTGCTTGCGCCCCTGGGTAATTTCTCTGCCTACACCTTGCTTTCTGCTCCTGTCAGGGGAGCATTTAATATAATCTACTCAGCACTCCTTTTCCCTTCATTTCATGACTTTTCATTCAAACAGCAAAGCTCAGTGAATTTTGACTCCAAAGGCACAACCAAGCCCATGCACTGTTAAGATGCCAGAGCTCCTGAGCTGCAGCACCAGAAAGGGGAGGTGCCAAGAAATGCCATGTCTATTCCGAAAACATTAATATTTTCTCAAAATAGTTTAGATTTTCTCTGAGGCTAGCAGCACACCTCCGGCAAGTTGGTTCCACAGGTCACTTCAGTGAAAATACTGTATAGGTGAAGTGGAAGAGAAATTCTGTTCCTTCAGCAGTATCCCCTTTAACCTGAAAAGAACAATTGGTTTTCTCATTCCTTCCCAGTTTGTTTTCTGTTGAAGGCATGACATGTATTTACTCACGCACTTCTCCACTACAATTTGTCTTCTTGCTTGAGTGACATAAGTGAAGGTGACAGCTACCCAGGGTGCACTTGATCCTGGTACTTGGTGAAGCATGAACGCGTAGCACAGGCTGCAGTCTAGCTTCTCATCTGTCGTCTGTATCCTGCGCTCTGGATGAGGCCCCCGAGATAAGACCCACACTTTAGTGTTATTATTCAGCAGGTGTAACGGATTTGATGTGAGGTGATACCTTCATAATAGATCTATTAGCTCTTTCAGTTTAATCTGATTAAACTCTCCCAGACACTTACTTAGGTAAGGTAGACGGGATGAGTCTGAGTCAGAAAGATTAGGTGACTTCTGCGTGACCACAAAGAGGTCAGCAGCAGAGGAAAGAATTTGAGGGGCATCACCCTTAACTCAGACAAAAACATCATCAATGAGATTAGGGCCCAGGCTGTGAAAGGAGAAGGAGGGCTGGCAAAACATCACTCACTTGTTCCTCATCCCCACTTTTTGCTCAGGTCTTGAGCTTTTTGTACTGTAGCAATCGAGTGGGAATCAACAATCAGTACAGAGCAAGGAGCTGAAGCTGGTAAATCTATATGTAAATCCCAGGTCAGTGTGTTAACCTCTGGGCCAGCTGCCTTCCCTAACAGTAGTGTGATATTGTACTGCAGGGAAGCCTTCAATATGAACTCTCACATAAAAATAAAATGAGAGCTACGTCATCAACTGAAATGCATGGCATCAATTCCCATTTGCACATTGACACAGGCTGTGTGATCTGCCTCCATTATGCATGAAGGGAAATTCAATCAAAATACAGTGTTTCATCCCCTAAATGTTTCTCAGGTGACTGACAGACAGAAGTCGGACATATTTGTTGCTTGTGATGATACCACCATAGCTTAGAGTATCATTTCTAGGATCAAATTCTGACTCTGTGATGGAAGGGTTGACAGGTTCACACAACCCTCCAGAGTCGATCCTTAAGAATGGGTATTGCAGGTAAATGCTGTATGATAATTATGAATCATAGAATCATAGAATTGTAGGGGTTGGAAGGGACCTCGAGAGATCATCAGGTCCAACCCCCTGCCAAAGCAGCTCCCTAGGACATTTCACTCAGATAGGCGTCCAGATGGGTCTTGAATATCTCCAGAGAAGGAGACTCCACCACCCCCTGGGCAGCCTGTCCCAGGGCTCTGTCACCCTCTCTGGGAAAAAGTTCTTCCACATGTTGGTGCGGAACTTCCTATGAACAGAGACAGGAGTACTTGTGTTGTCTCCCCAAGGACTCATGTCACCTAGCTTGTTATAGTCATTTCTTTCCTAATAGAAGAAACTCGTTGTAGGCGTAATTCTGCCATGCTGTGTGGGAGGGAGATCTTGGGGAACAGATGGTTCTTGTTGAACAGAGTCTAGTGACTAAGACCAACTCTCAAAAAAGAAAGAATCTATCAAGCTGATTTGCTGAAGAACAGATACATGAAAAATAACCGTAACATAAACACAAAAATGAACTATGAAGCAAGGCTGCTTGTTATATACTTGATAGTGGTATTTCTCTCTGGTAAAGAAATTGCTTTTTAATAGCATTCCTGTGGAAAGGATTCTCTGAGCTGTTTCTTTTTAAAATGCCGATGTGTTTGTCATTGAGCACAGGAGGGCAGGGAAACAGGCACTTGAAAATGGGAATGAAAATAAAGAATTCTGCACTAGCAGGAATTTTCCCTCTACAGATCTGCATCTGTCTACTTGAAGGCAGTGTAGAAAACCATTGAGAATCTCTGATAGAGGTCAATGGAAGTCTAGTTCTCACATGGTATATCCAAAGAGGAAAACCAAGAGTGATAAACTATACCTGAGATGACCAGTGGGTACCTTTGAGCCACTGGTAACGACTCAAATGTGGGTACCTTGCCTGGTCTGCCTTTCTATGAACAGCAGCACAGGTCTGTTCACTGGGCAACTGTCCTGTTATGTGGATCCTTAAACGCGGAGGGAAATGAAGTAGCAGGAGACTGTGCTGCACATCTGTCCCAGATGTGTCCTGCTGCAGAACATTTGGAACAGCAAAAAATGCCTGCCTGTGAGGCTAGGAGTAACCCTCTCTGCAGCATCCTGGGGAGGTCGTAGTTTACATAAAGATTTCAGAATACATAACCTTGTAGACCCCCCCAATATGTATAGTAAGAATGAACAAATTCTTTGGTTAAGCTGATTTCAGTTGACTAGTGTAATAAATGTACTTATTCCTTAAAGGTTGTGGTTTCATTATTGGCACAGATAATAACTTTTGTGACCAATACAGAACTTTTTTTGACCAGGTTGCTGAGTGGGTGGATTAAAGTCTCTCCCCATGAAAGAAATTTCCCCCTACAAAAGAAACACCCCAGTACTGTGGGCTATTTGCTCAGTCATGAGTAATCTCTTACGAGCCCCTTGCCAGCCGTTTGATACGTTGGTGTTTCATTTTCAGGGTGTATAACCATCCCACCAGCTGGGAATTAGATAAACAGCATCTCAATTTTACCAGTGTAAGAACTGAAAGCAGTTAAATAAGTGGCCCCTTCTTACTTGGCAGTATTTTTCAGGACTCATTTGATCACTATATTGAGTGAAATGCAATTTTGGATCTATTAGCCCTGCAGACCCAGCACAGCTCAGGGGGAGATTATTTTCAAGTCTGTATCTACAGCAAAGTTTTTAATTCAGAGCTGACTGGAGTCTAGTGGGAAATTCTCAACCAGACCTATAAACCAGTTGTCCAAGATACTCTGCTGGTGCTACCAAATGTGAAGCAGACAAGGCAGAGTTTCACTCGGGTTTAGTAGAAATTGTACTAAACAGCATGAGACTTAATTCTACTTCCCATGTACAGTAACCAAGTCCAATTTTAATAAATAAATGACTGTATGTGGTCTGAACCATTCTTAGCTACAATAAATAAATATTTAACTGCATAGCTAAAGGCTACCCATACAACACATCCCGCAGTAACATTTCAGAACTGGCATCCAGCCTTGTAAAATCATATTCTAAACTGGCAAGGTCTTCTGAGCAGCACATAAGGAAATGCGTATCTCCATGGCTGCAACCCCAAAGGTACATTAGCATCCCTCCAGAAGAGGGCTTTAGTCTTTGAGATGATCTCCTGAGCTTCTTTTTCTGTAATGGCACATGGCTGATACCTCATAGGTCATAGATGGCTCCAGCATTGTCAGTGTCATTGTACATTAGTTGTTCTTTCTCTTGGTTTGGAAAGTGATGATCAGATACTCAGGAGATGTTTTTAGGCATGTGGGAGGGAAGGAAACACAGTGTTTTGGAGAGTCATCTCTCCCAGTGTAAAAGGGAAGAAGATATTCTTGGTTCAGTATGTTTTTGCTCTCTCTGAATTAGACGAAATTGCAATGCTCTGAGTGATGAATTTAGTAAATGATGGGGAGATAATAGCTCTGCTATTATCCTGGGGAGAAGATGCCAAAGCTGAATGCTTTTCATTTGAAAGGGGTGAGCCACCGTAAAATGTTCAATATAAGGAAAATTGGAGGGACTGGGATTTTCCTTTCCTCCCAGTACTTCTTTCTCAGAGCCCCACTAACCTGGTGAGTCAAAATCACTTGTGCTGCAAAAATGAGTGTGAAAACAGCATAGCTCTGAAGTTAAAGGGATCCATATATGAGATAATTAGCTCTCATATTACTGGAGAATTCACCATTCGGATGTGTGCTACCTCAGAGACCATTTTTAGCAGCTATAGCACAGCAGTACTCCTACTTTCCTTCTTGGGTGCTCCATATAGCTGCTCAGGGGATCACAAATTGCATGTGGTACTTGAGGTCCCAAAGAGGTGTAAAGTAGCTGATAGAGCTGGTCTTCTAGGCTGCTGAGGCAAAGTTGGTAGCTGTATGTTGTTTTTTAAGTCTGACTCTCCCTTTCAGGTTGCAGGCGTGAAGCATAACTGAATTAAGAGACTATGATGTTTTAAAATTAAGCAATACACTGCTGAGAGACTAATAAAGCAAATAAGTGATAATTAATCTAAAAGCAAACACAACTATAAAGCTACTAATTATCATTCTTAGGTCTTATGAATCACACCCAGCTACGACCGAATTACAATTCTATCTTTCCCAGTATTTAGAATTAGAATGTGAGTCTGTCCCTCCTTTTTTCTGCTCTCACACACCAAATCTTTCAGACAAAGATGTGATTGTTCAATTGTGGGGGTCCCTCTGGCATCCTTGTGGACTTGGATTCAAAGGTCAGCTTCATCACCATCTGTAGGTTCCACAGTCCTCTTAACAAAAAATCCTGTCCTTTATTCTGTGCTTTGATGTTATACCTTGTCTCCCAGATTTCTTTTCCTGGATACATCTTTTCAGCACCCTTGCACCTCTCTCTATATATATCCAAACTCACCTCAAATGTATGGTGTGTCTCCAGTTAATTTTTTCTTATTTGATTCCACTTCTACTGCATCCGTACCCAAGTTTGTGGGGTTTTTTTCAGTGCCGTTACTTAAGCAGTCTTTACTTTGTATGCTAATACTTGTATGGTTGCCAGGTATAGCTGACTTTGCAAGACTCTGCACCCCAAAACTCCCCTACCAGTATCCAGTTCATACTGGCATCATACTGTTTTAACATATACACTCACTAAAACAAATAATTTTATCTTACAATTAACTCTTCAACCTAGTTGCACCAAAGCCCAAGCAGTTTCTTATCTTGTGCACAGTCTGCATACCACAGAGGAACACATTTTTCATACTCTGCTTTTGTGCTCTTACAGCCTTATCGTCCTTGAACTGTTGTAATCACTTTCCTCATTCCTAGTAGAGGCCTCACCTAATTACAAGGCTCGGTGCACCATCAGGACCTCCTGCTTACAATTTATTGCTCTGTAGTAGTACCTAATGCCCTAAGTATGCTCACTTTACAGGTGCTATAGCTTGGGACAGATCTTTAAGCATGGCTATATTATTTTTTTCCCCAGGTAACCTAGGAAATTGATGAACTGCCCCTTCCAAATATGGCAGAAGAGGTGGAGACTTAATGTAGAGATAAGTTGTACTTCCCTCAAATAAATGTGTAGTTGGATGCAAGTAGTATTTGCAGAACATTGTCTATTTCTTACTTGTGAAACCACCATGTGGGATAAGAGATGCATTTCAGTATGGGTAGTTTTTTGTCATATGTTCTGCTTATTTCTTCTCCACTCCTTCATCCAGGGTTTTTCACCAGTAGATTAAAGCATTAAAGTAATTTATAACCTCGTAGGCCTAGGGGCAAGGGCACAGGCTTATTAACGGTAATCCCTGCTCAGACAGATGGGGACACTTTTGTGTACAAACAACTTTTTGTTGTTCAGCCTCATTGGTTGCTCATTGTGGTGACATGTGGACAAGTGATTCGTTACACCTGAACCATAATTAGCCCAAGTGATCACTTTTCTGCCTTGTATGAACTGAGAAGCATTAAATTAGTCAGTGAAACCCAGATCTAGAAGCCAAGGAGAGGGCATGCAGAAAACATGAATAACATTCCAGCTTATGTGAATTCTCTTTGGTCTCCATTGGAAGAAGCATGACCTGAAAACATACTTGTAGAAAAAAATAAATTTTCTATTAATACATGTACAGTATTTGGGATATTTTGTGAGTGAGGTGAAGGCTGCATGTCAGTGTGAACGATGTCCTGAGTCACAGATCACATCAGAAAGATTTAATGTTATGGCTTTATCTGGAACGATTAATAGGAGTGCCAGAGATGTTAAGTTTGGCTTGTAATGGTTGACTACCCTTCAACAGTCTTTCAAAGATGTCAGAGCAAGCTAAAACCTGAGCCTGGTTTAAGAACACTTGATATGGCTTTTCTGATTCTTTTCAAAATATGTGTGTGTTTTCTTCGATACTAAAATACCTGGATTTCTCTACCATTAAAAAAAAAAAAAGAAAAGAAAAAGTAACTCCTACCTGACTGCAAACAACTCATTCTCATCTTTTACTGCCTTAAAGAGGAAAAGTCGTGCAGGGTGTGTGAAACATCATCCGGCTTGTCTCTTACCATCAGTCCTGTCAGAGCATTCTAGTCAGCTACAACTGCAATGGCGGGGTAGGAAGACAATTTTCACATGGTGTAGGTGAGCCATCTGTGGCAGTGCTCTGATCTTTGTACGGGGAAGTGAGCGACATCTGCTCCTGACAGAAGTGTTACTATCACAAGCTGATGTTCAATGGCTCTCCAAACAACAGGTATCTTTATTCTGAAACTAGAATACACCTCCTACTTGATGAGAGCCAAGGTAGTGGAAAAGGGTACACATGCCAAAGGACTGGCATGGACTTCATAGGCCAAATTTGGCTATTCCTTACATCAGGATAAGTTGACACAATTTAGTGGGACTACTTACTTTTTTTTTCTTAAATGCCCATGCCAGGAAGCGGTGGATTTTAAGAATGTTTATTATGGACAGAACAAATTGATCCAGGTACTGTCAAAATAGGTCTCTCAGCCCGTAATTTGTATAATGTGTGAAGAGGCTGGATTCAGAGAGAAGGTCTGAGCTGTGAATCCAGCTGTCAGGCTTGCCTGTGCACTTTTGCAACCATTTATGAAGGGTTTGGGTGGATTCTTTTGAGAACTAACCATAAGCATTAATTACAGCTCATCTCCAGTAAGAGCAGTACTTGCAGAACCAGACAGTGTTGCAAGTACCTGGACACTATTTGGACAGATGGTTCTATCTTCTTAAAGAAGTTTTAAATTCCCTAAGCTCAAGGCTTCTTGGATGCAAACCAAGGATTATTTGTAACCCTCTACTTCCTTGCTTGCTTGTAATAGTGACACTACAGAAAATCGGTTTATAATGGTTAAGTCATCCCTTCTTAGATGTCTTCTTGGAATCTCAACTGTTTTTTTCTTCAGTAGACTTGGTCGCCTGTTCACAAGTACCTTCACTTCTTGTAGTGCCCCTGCTCTTCCTATTAGTCTCATAAATTGCATTACCTTCTAATCATCTCCCATTAATTTCCCAGTTTGTTTACTTATTGTGTGTGCTGCATGTAACCTTACTATACGTAGGATATCTGTTGGGAATAGCCCCTGTCCCAGGCTAACTACTCACTTGTGACCAGGGACTAGTTCATTGTTCTGGTATTCGGTTCAGGCCAAAATTGTGCTAAGAACCTTTCAATAGTGGAACAGTAAAAAAAACCCAGATTATTGAGTTCCAGTGCCCAGGACATAACCTGGCATGGCTTTATTTTCAGGTATGGATATTTCCACGGAATTCATTGGCTCTCTTGGGTGGTGGAGGTTCAGCACAAGACTCTTACTGTTTACTGACTGCCTGCTCCTCACATCACAGAATCTTCTAGTGTGGTCCATGCTAGAAGACTGACTTACTCTTCTACCATACTCATTTCCCAGATGTTCAGCTCTCTATACTTGAGCACCATCTCACTACAATGTTTAATTATTTCCTTTTTTTACTATTTGAGTAGCTTTAAATATTTGCTGCATTTTTCTTGTTCAACTTCTGTTGTGTGGGATTGTGGTGGTTTTGGCCCTGGCTAGAGGCCAAATGCCCACCAAGTCGCTCGCTCACTCCCCCTTCAGCCGAAAAGGGGATAAAATAAATATTTGGAGGCTTAGGCCTTGAGATAAGGACAGAGGGATCACTCTCCAATTAGTGCAATGGGCAAAACAGACTCAGCACAGAATAAAGGAAAGAAAAGTGATTTATTACTACTACAACTAATACACCCAGTGAACCAGAACGAGGTAAGAGTAAGAAGTGGCCAGGTCTTAAAGCACCTTCCCCCACCCCTCTCTTCTTAGCAAACTTAAAATTCATCACAATTTTACTCCCTTCTTCCCCCCACCCAACATGGCGTGGGGAGGGGCAAGGAATGGGGAGTGAGGTTCCAGTGGTACAAGCTGCTTTCCTTCCCCAGATCTTAACACTTCTACTTCCCCCCACCCCTCGCCTCTTCACACACTTGACTTTAATCATCAATTCACTCCCTTCTTCCCTCCCATCACAGCACAGGGAGGGGCAGGGAATGGGGAATGGGGGGTTTCAGCCCATTTCGCCTGAGTTGTCTTGCATCTCAACTGGCGGGAGGGGACGGACATTCCACACACATACTTCCCCTGCAGCGCCGTGGGGTCCCACCCACGCGAGAGTCATATCCACAAACTTCTGCAGCATGAGTCCTCTCCATCCGGGAGTCATCTCCTCACCACAGGCCTCTCAGCAGGACTCCCTTCCATAGGGTGCTGACATTTGGGCCCAGACTCCCCTGGCCTGGCTCCCCACAAAGTCACAAGTCCCCCGGCAAACCTGCTGAGGCGTGGATCAATCTCTTCACAGGGCGTAGATGTCTCTGCTCCCCGTCCTCATCCATGGGCTGCGAGGGGACAACCCGCTTCACCATGGTCTTCTCCATGAGCTACAGGGGAAACTTTCTTTCCACATTCATTCCCCCCTCCTCTCCTGTGGGCCTGGCCTTGGTGTCTGCGAGGCCTGTTACATCTCCTCACTCCCTGTTCTGGTGGCAAAGTGTGCCAGCCAGCAGGTTTTTTTTCTCCTGTATGTGATTCACAGAGGCGCTATGAATCCACCTCTTATTGGCTCAGAGGCCAACTTTGGCCTTGAATTAACTCATGTTTACTGTAACTGCTACTTGCAAAGGCCAACTAAGCAGCACAGCTACACAAAACTGCGACAGGGACATCAAAGGATTTTTACTGCCCTTACACCTTTAATCAAGGTCAACTTTGGTGTACACATTACTTGTGATCCTCTTCATTGTGGCATTCTCTCCTTTATACTAAAGGAAGTCGTCAGGGATCTTAAATGACTATGGAAGTGCAGGACAATTGTTGCAGTCATTCCTTTGGAAGAGGTCTTAGGAGGAGCCCAAGGTCAGAGTAGAATATCTTGAGACTTTCCTAGATGTACTTACAGGAGTTGTAGGGCCCAGATGCATCCATGGAGTTGTCCTTGTAACAAAATTTTTGGTTGCATGCCAGGACTGTGTATTAGAGAGGTTGTGTGCTGGTTGCCTCAGCTGTATCTGTGTTGCAACCAATGTGGCTGGTTATTCTCTTTGGAAACAACATTGTAGCAGAAGGAGAAGTACCCTCAGGGTCTGGCTGAGATAAGATTGCCTGAATGCCTCTACTCATGGGGATTTTTCAGTTACTTTTTGGCAGAGCTCTTTTTTCAATAAAAAGTGACACTGTGAGTTACTCTGTGGACTAATATACAGAGACACTCTAGCAGAGAGACCTCAAGACTTCAGTGGGGTTCAACCAGTCCCAGCCATCAGGCAATATGATCATTTGTATAAACAAGGACTGCAACCCAGAGCTGATGCTGATGGTGTTGTGCTGGGTCAGCTATTTTGCAGCTGGCTGAGGATGCCATCGTGCTGTATTTCGTCTGTGATGGCCACATGTGAAGCTTCACTACTAAGAGTGACTCTTCTGCAGCCAGGACAGCATCTCACTCATTTGCAGGGCTGCAGTGTGTCTTCTTTACTTCTGTGTGACTTAATGAGACAGAAATACCTGGTCAGCCAGATAGGTAGTTGTGGGTGTCTCTGTCTGATCTGTCTCTCTCTACTAAGGCTCCATGTGAGAGAGAGAGTCTTACCTGTAAGTATGCTTTGCAGTGGCCCCTCTCTTTCCCAAAACTACACCCCATACCATCTGCATGACTATGCACACGAAAAATATTTTCAGAGGGAAGGAAACACAGGGTTCTGTGCCTGTGATATATGTGTCCTTGTAAGTGAGAATGCATGAGAGTTCACCCTGTCAGCTGCTATGCCAATATCCATAGACTCCTAAAAATCCACATGATTTTTTTTTTAGGTGCTTTCAAATGGGAAACTAATTTTTGGTCACATCTTTAAAAGTCTTTATTGGTGATTTCTTTAAACATCTCCAAGAAGTAGACATCGGTGTTTGGCACAGCCTTCAGCCTTGGTTGATTTGCCTTTGGGGACTCAGCAAATAGTCCTGAAGTTCCGTGGTGCCCAAGAAAATCTGGCAGTGAAACTACAAAGATCTGTAATTAAGGCAATGCATGCAGAAAAGTAGAATAAGACCCTGTGTCTAGATAACTCTATACTTATTAACACTTCCAAGTACATACAGTGATTCTCTAAGTATTCAGCAGTGAATGGACAGGATGGGGAGAGAATGGACAGGCCTTTGGTTGTAGCCAAGTGCTCCTGCTGTCCTTTGGCAACTGACTCCCCTTGCACCTCTGCCTGCACTGGGGCATAGCTATGGAGCAGAAATGAGAGGGTACATGGAAAATGCATGAGAAGTAACCTGTTATAAATGGTTTCTTTGTAGGAAAAGCTCCAAGCATTACCATCCTCCTCCCCTGCAGTTAAATTCTTCCTGTTTTAAATGTCAAACATACTATCAAATGCTGATAGTGATATCTGTCTAAGTACCACGCAGGGGCACAAGAAACGTCTTGTAAAAAAGCTCCATATTCTGCCTGTGACTTGTCCACCTACCTACATGGTACTAGAGACCACAGAAAGCTTTTCCATGTCTGTCAAGTCCCTACTACTTGTGTCTACAACGTCTGGCTCTGAAAGAGCTCCTTTCACTGATCCAGATTAACTGACACATAACCCGAGCATTCTTGCTAGAAAACAGCAGGCTTTGTCAGCAGCCAATTTTCAAGGAAATTGGCCATTTAAAACCACATCCTAAGTAGCTAGCTATACATATTAGCCTTAGCTGACCTATATTGAAATTTACTGTCTGTCATCTCTTTGTTTCTGTAGTCTTTATCTTTAAATAATCAGCTATTTTGTTTACTCGATGTTGGTCATGGGTACTGTATTTCCACTACATTAGCTCTACTCAGGGGAAAGTAATAGCTCTAGATTGAAGCATAAGCCATTTGTTCTCCTATAATGAGGAACACTCTGCCTCATGCTTTCTAACTGATTAGATGAATTATGCTTTATTTGCCTTGAGAAGAACCATACTTAAAAGCAACTTTCTGAAGAGGAAATGAGGCAGAGAGCGCACAAGGGAGAAACAAGGGTCTATGCCCATTAATGCTGCCTGAGCTGCGTTTTCACACATTTCTTGACTGAGCAATCGTGATGCTTATTGCTGGAAACATAACAGGCTAAAAATTAATTGCTGGCTAATTGCTTTATGTTAAGAGGCTGCTCAGTTATTTCTCAGATTTGTTACAGTGGCAAATCTAAAAGTAGCCATGTACCCTCCTTCCTTCAGGACCGTATTGGAGGATTTTATCCATGGCAAACACAACAGAGATAAGCCCTTTCATCAGAATAAAACTGCAGAGGTGTTTTTTTAAGAGTTATTTTCATGACTTTGGTACTTTCAGTAGTTTAGATTTGTGCTGATCACTCATGTCCATTTATGATAGTGCCTTTGAAATCACAGAGGGATGTTACTCTGTGGATCTATATATAGGCTGTTCCCCAGCATTTATACACCAGCGCTCTGTTCTGAAGAGGGATTTCAAACACCTTGATTTTAAAATTTTTCCACACACCCCATGAACACCTTGTTCTTTAAAGAAATTGTTGCCACAGTGTTTTACTCCTTGGTGTATATCTTGCTTAGAATAAATTATGTTTCCTTCACAGAAGCAATTCATGCTTGTATCCACCTGAATAACACTAATCGACCCCTTCTGTTTCTTTCTCTGAAAAGATAGAAGCTTTTTGCTTTTTTTTTTTTTTTTTTTAAATTGAAGTCTTTCAACCTTTATCTTCTCAGTAATTTCCCACATTTGAGATTGTCCTGGTTCTGGTCAGGACAGAGTTAACTTTCCCAAACAGCCAGCACAGGTGAGCTGAGTTGCCCCAGGCTGCACCTGACATCACTCACCTGTAAAAGGGACTGGTCAAAAGGGGATGGTGTGCCTGTGCCTGTGCCTGTGCCTGTGCCTGTGCCGGTGCCGGTGCCGGTGCCGGTAAAGTGTTCAGTGTTATCACTCTGTGTGTGAGTTCAGCCATGGGGCTCAGCTGTGGTTTGCCTTTTTTCAATGGTGTTGTCAGTAAGTTGTCCTTATCCCAACCCAAGGGGTCTCTGTCTGTTTTCCCCTCCAGTGAAGGGGTAAGCAAGCAGTGTGGGGTGCTCAGCTTCTGCCTGGGGCTGAACCACAACAGAGATGTATTTTGTGGGAATTCTCTTATTTTTCTCCATTTTAATTATTACCTTTTTTGCTAATCCTCCTTGAGAAGCCTGATATCCTGGCACCTATTAAGCATGCCTAGCCCCACTTTGCAGCAAAGACCATTTTTTATTATCTGATTAAAATAGGGTAATTTGAATGTCTTGCTTGATTGTTGGTTTTGTGGCACAGGAGTCAAGAATTTTACCTTTCTAAGCCACACTTAAAAACTTGATGCTTTCTGGGTCAGTCACCAAAGTATTTGTCCCTGATCTGGCAGAGGGAGAGTTGTGAATGCTGTTGCTGAAGAGGCAGCTTGTTGCAGAAAGGAGCCACAGTGAGCTGATAAGTTGATGAAGAGAAGTAGCCCATCTTCACCGTGGCTTGCATCTCTGAGGCATGTTTATTCAGCACTTTGGAAGGTGAACCTTTTGCATCAGAGGAGAGCACAAGAAATAGTCTTGGATAATGTCACCAAGCAAACAAGGGAACTGCCTCTTATAGTAAGTTGGTTTTTTAGGGGTGAGGACTAATATGCCTTTAAAAAAAATGACTACCCAGGCCACTCTGAAGGGCAGCTATATGAGACAGGTCTTACCACACTCATGCAAGTGCCTTTTTAAAGTATACTATGGCTTTGGCATGCTACTTTTCATTATTTTGTGTTTGCTTCACTGCAAATGTCTCCTGAGGAAGAAGTGAAGCAATTTGCCATTTCTTTGATGTTTTTATGTCTTTGTGGTATTGAAAAAATTCTGATTGAAAGATGGATGGGCAGAAATCTCTCTGTACTCTGCTCTTGCCTTAAAGCATGTAACAGTTCAGAGTTACAGGCTTCCTTTGGGAAGGTAGGTCGAATCTTAGCACACCCAAATATAATGTTGGGAGAAATTCTTGAAGTCCCATTTTCATAATAAGTGCTTGATAATGTAAACTGAACTCACAGAGATTGTTATGATAAGTAAGAATTGCCTGATTATAACGTAAGGAAAAAAGCAGCAAATTTCAGAGTGAAATTCTCAGCTCTGTTGAGGGGCAGAACATCATATGCAGAGCTTGAATCCTTTTCTGAAGATTTAAAAAAAAAATATATAGAAGCTACTAGGCTCATTTGTTCTGTTTTAGTCAAGACAGCTGTGTTGCCCCTGAAATGCATTAGGATGCTCAAGACTGAAGGCAGGATTATTACTAATTTTCCTCAGTTTAATTAATATTGGACACAGTTGATCAACTTGAAGTCAAACATCTTTCCTTTCTCTTCACTATAATTCTGTGGCAATTAATGTATCACTTCTGGAGTATTGCTGACTTGGACAGGATTTTCATGAGGTTCCAGCATTGCAGCACACCAGCCCGCTTCTATCCATTGAATACATTTTGTATTGCCAGGTGGCTTCTAAAAAGGGAAGATGGAACAATCCTTAGGCCTCATTCAGTTATTGTGGATTTATATACACTCTGGGTGAGTTAATCAGAATTTAGAGATGCAGTTATTGTTTACCTGCAGACTAAGCATCATCTTTATGTCAAGGACCCCTTGAGCTGTAGGAAACAGTATAGAATAAGCTGCATTTCTTTTTTCTTTAAATCTTCTTGTGCTTTCCTGTAAAGCAATGATAAGTCTGAAATCTTAAGATGCCATAAAAGAGGCAGCAGACTTTGATTAAACAGCTGCTCCTGCTATCTGATTTAATGGTGGCAATGAACTGAATGTTCTTGTGGTCCAGAAGGTTCCCAAAGCAGTATGATGATTTGTGAGCTTGCATTTAGAAACTGCCTTCATCCTTCAGAGCAATGCAGTGAATCATTGGAGGGGGTGAACAACTACAGCTGTTGAGTAGCTTGTGGTAGTAGGCAAAATACCTAGGAGCAGGCACAGAAAATGAAAGGGATATTATCTGTGGTGGGAAGTCAGGAGGAGACAGTGTGTAGGCAGAATAAAATTGTCCAAAATGGAGCGATGCTGGCACTGCAGAAATTCTACTCTTTATATACCGTGACTGGAATGGAGAAAAGGCTGCTTAATTCTTTCTCTGCCTCGGCATTACTTAAGCCAAAGTAAAACAAGTATAAAATAACTCTTATTGGGTGGATGTCGTGGTTTAACCCAGCAGGCAGCCAAACCAACCATGCAGCCCATTGCTCACTCCTCCCCCTGCAGTGGGATGGGGAGAGAATTAAAAATGCAGAAGTTATTGGCTAAGATAATGACAGTTAACAGGGCAGAAAATACTAATGTTAGCGTTAATTTCAGAGCAAGTGATGCACAGAACAATTACTCACCACTCAAAGTTGATGTTCAGCTGATTCCTGAGCCACATCAACTCCTGGCCAACCCCTCAGCTATATACTCAGCATGACCTTCTATGGTATGGAACATCCCTTTGTCCAGTTTGGGTCAGGTGTCCTGGCTGTGTCCCCTCACAGCTTCTTGGGTGCCCCCTGCATTCTCCTTGGCATTGTGAGAAGCTGAAAAGTCCTTGACTGCTTGGCAACAGCTGAAAACATCAGTGTGTTATCAGCACTGCTCTCATCTTAAATCCAAAGCATAGCACTATACCAGATGGTAGGAAGAAAATTAACTCTATCCCCACTGAAACCAGGATGGTGGAGTCTAGCACTTTCTTTGCAATAGAAGAAACAAATGCAGAATTGTTCCTAAACCCCTTAAAAGATAGCTTTGGTCCACATGAGTTCTCTGAGAAACCTTTCGGTTTGTGTCTCATCAGGATTTGCTTGTGTGTGGTCTCTCATGAACTAATGCATATTTGGACAGCTGTTCTTGCTTTTTACAGACATTAATGCTGCTAGTACCTGGTTCTCAACATAAGTCCTTGGGGATACAGTCCAGCTGTTTCTCACCAACATCTTCCTGTGATTAACTTCCTCTGTCTAGAAATCTGTTTTCTGACCTAGAGTGCGCAGCTGAAAATTCATGTAGTAGGGTGCAACTGAGAGAAATGAAATTACTAACTTGTGTTAACTTGCTGAAGCTTCAGGTTTATGAAGGATGTGCAGCTGTATGCTAAAGAAAAAACTTGAAGTACAGTGTGCTGCATAGTGGTGGAGGCAAATGGTTTTCTAATCACTTCTTTTCCCCTAAGAACATTGAGGTTTATCTAGATTTGGTGGTCAGGTAAGCAGAAAGATGGCAATCCTTTAGTCAAACAAGAGATTATTGCCGTTAGCATCAATTTAATCTTTCATATGTCATTCTGGTTTAGTATGTTTAATTTACGTCACACAATTTCTGCTCCTACATTAACACTGGGCAAATCAAAGACAGAGTAGCCTCTAGGAAAACAAGAGGCCGTAATAGTAAAGAGATTTACCAACTCAGTGTTACTGATGAGTAAGCTATGGAATAGAGGAAACAGTCAAATAAATAGAGCTACTGAGAAGCCAGCTGGCCCATTCTTTTGCCCCAGGGTGGGTTCAGCAATTCCCTGCCTTTCCTGGCAATGCTTACATAGACAGCTCTTAAATACATCCAAAAGTGGTGGCCCACAGCATCCATCAGCCATCTGTCCCAGTACTTACTCATTCCTGTTGGTAGGCTAGTTGCCTTTGAAGTGTGGTTATCCTTTGAAATCTGGATTATAACTCTTCAGATCCCACAGCCTCTCTATTCCATTTATTCTTTCTACCTTTATTGTTGTCACTCAGCTCCCATAAGGGAGGAGCTTTTTGGACTCCATTGTCACTACTTTTATTTCAGTTGAAGTTGCTCAAATACAACAATGCTGGCCAGCAATACAGAACCCTTAGAACAGACACTTCCAAACTCATGATATGTTGTACCAATCCTATCCAGCTCCAGCAAACTCACATAGTGTTTTGAAATTTGGGCTTCACCTTCTTTGTCTGTGAGATTTACCAAATAGAAGGTCTCCAGGTGGAACCTGAAGTATCTGTTTGCTTTCAGGAAGCAAGAAGAAATGCACCCAGGCCTCTACTGCTATTAGTAACTCTGAACTACTCACAGAATAAAAATGGGAACTGAGGAAAGTGCTGTTTTCACAGAGGCACTTTTCAGGTGCTGACAGTAAGGTTTGTGCATAGTTGTCTTGCTGTTCTGGATACCTGCTGTCTCACAACCCTGGCAACACAGGGTGCCAGATGCTGGTTTTGGGCAAGTCATCAGACAGAGAATCATAGGGAAATGTAGGGAACTTTTTAGTGGTTAGATGCACAATCTTGTCATTCTGCTGGAGAGTGGGAAAGAAAAGTGTATTGGAAAGGGCTGTGGGTCATAGCCATAGCACAAAAAGGGCTGGAAGACAGCTTGAGAGGCCTACTAACTGCACGCTTGTCCAGTCATGCAAAATTGCTGGTGGCAGTCAGCAGCTTTAGCCGTATGGGCTATTGCATTTCCAAAGGCAGTTCCCCATAGGACTCATCTGACATGAACAGAGAGTGACAGTAGGTAAGGAACAACATAAGGAAGAGGAGGAGCCAGAATGTGCCCTGCTCTCCTCTTCTCCTCAAGTTCTTTGTAGAATCATCAGGAGAATGGCTTGAGTCCAGTGCTTTGCAGGCTTTCCCGCTCCATACTCTGCCCTTCTTTAGCTTCTATTATGGTCCTGCAATCACCCTTAGACAGGGGTTGCAGGACACATGGAGATACAGGAATTTCAGTGGCTGTCCCAGGAAATGAGTGTTGCAGAGATTAATTCATCTCTTCAGGCCAATTACCTCCTATATTTTTGTTCTGTTTCCCCTGTGAGGTTTCCTCATGGGAGGTAACTGAATGAATTATCAGCTCACCTGTGTCCTGCTAAAAGAACCAGATATCCTGTTTTGTGCCAGTTTCATTGATTGATGTAATCAGACTGGCTACTAATCAAAGCGATCTCAGTAGCCTAATTCTGTACCTGATCTCTCTCTGTTTGTTCTCCAAGGTCTTTGACAGGGTCCGAGAAGATTGCCCTAATTTCCACGAGAAGATTAAGCCTATTAATGCTGAACTCACTCAACCCAAGCTGGCCATCAGCGCTGAAGATGAGGAGGAGCTTCTGACCCGGGTCAACGTTGTCTTCCACTGTGCAGCAACGGTTCGCTTTGATGAACCCCTGAAGTATGTCCTGCTTCCTGTATTTTTGCTAAGTGTGATTCAGATTGCTCAGCAGCTCCTAACACACCATTCAGTGCATCCTTGGGTTAGCTGTAGTACTAACTCTCCGTTTACGTTGTCATGCTACATGTGGTTCCGTGCCGAATGTGCGATGTAAATGCTCTGAAAATGTCATGTGCATATGCACATCAAAAGTGAAATTTCTTGGCAGATTTCCATGGGAACAGAAGGAAGTACTTGCAAGCTTGGGTTGTAATACTGTAAGGGAGTTAAGTATGACCTAAAATTGGGATAGGGAAAAGTGTGTTTTAGGTCAAGGGGGAGATGTTTTGGCAGAACTAGCTGGAGACAGATTGAAGTGAAACTATGTTGTGTCTGTCTCTAAAGCTAGTGTTAACTGCCTTTCTTTGTCACTGAGTAACTGAAGAGGGAAATAAGATGTTGTTTAAGAACACCGCCTATCACAAGCTTTAAGCTACCCAATACTCAAGGTAATTAACTGTTTGCAATAAATGCTTAGTTTCTGAAAGAGCTCTTTTGGGAGTGCCTGTCCAGGCAGGCTTTCCATTAAGCAAGAACATTAGAAATAAGCCACTAAGCCAAGATTAGATGTGCAAGTGTTTCTATACAAATCATAAAGGTAAACAAACTGAGGTGGATGATCTGAATTACTTATCTTCCATGTTTTGTGAAAACTGCTAAAGCCGTGAGAGTAGAAAACACAGCTGCTATTATTGGTCCTCATTTGCTCATGCATTGGCTAAATAGATATTCACTGCCCCGCCCCCCCAACTAATTGCTTTTTACAGTAAATAATTAGAGAACCCACCAGAAAGGAAGCAGCTCTTGATTTAATCTTGAGCCATGTGTAGAACCTGGCTCAAGATACAAGTACCAAAGCACTGCATTGCATTAATAGCCATAAGTGTTCTTAAATCAATATATGAATGAATATGCTATAAAAATACATCACAGTGGCATGTAACATCAAAGGCAAACTACATCTTTAATAAGGAGGATAGCTTGAAAGAAGTTAAAAGAAAAAGTTGAAATGGTCATATGTTTTCAGGCAGCGTAGAAACTATTTAAAGGCTTGATTGCATGTGATCTGTCAAAATCTCTCTAACAGAACAAGGAAAATCTAGTACAAGTAAGTGGCAAAATATGAGAAATTGTTAAAATCAAATTATTCCAATCCCAATGATAAAATATATGGGTAAAAGTTTTAGCAAATTAAATGTGAAAGCAGCATACTGCAGCTCAAATAAAAACATTGAGCAGTGTGGTGGTTTGACCCTGGCTGGAGGCCAGACACCCACTGAAGCCTCTCTACCACTCCCCTTTTCATCTGGACGGGGAGAAAATATATATTGAGAGGCTTGGGAGTCAAGATAAGGACAGGGAGACATCATTCTGCAATCAGTGTCATGGGTAAAGCAGACTCAAAGCAGAATTTAAAAAAAAAAAAAAATCTAATTTATTACACTACACACAGAGTGAAACCAGAGTAGAATAATGAGAAATACAACCAAATCTTAAAACACCTCCCCCTACCCCTCCCTTCTTTGTGGACGTAACTTCATTCATGATTTCCCTCCCTCCCTCCCAGGTATCACAGGGTGTAGGAATGGGGATTTTTGCTCAGTTCCTCACAAGTAGTTTTCCTTCTCATTGGGGGAGGGGGCATTCCTCACACTCTTTCCCTGCTCCAGTGTGGGGTCCCACCCACAGGAAGCCATCCTCCATGAACTTCCCCAATGTGAGTCCTTTCCCATGGGGCTTCATCTCTTCACCAACTGCCCCAGCATGGGTCACTTCTACGGGGCGCAGTCCCTCAGGCCAAGACTGCTCCAGCCTGGTTCCCCACGGAGTCATGAGTTCCCCCAACAAACCTGCTCCTGTGTTTGCCTCTCGCTCCATGGGCTGCAGGTCCTGCCAAGGGCTTGCTCCAATGCATAACACAGCATATTCCGTATGTTTCCACTCACTCCAGTGTGGGGTCTCTCCATGAGCTATATCTGCTCATCTTCCACAGGTTGTGGCAGGACACCATGGTTGTCTTCGCGGGCTGCAGGGAATCTTTCTCCCCATCTTCTCCATTGACCTTGGTGTCTGCACAGTGTCTTACATCTTCTCACTCCCTTCTCTGGTGGCAAAAAGCAGTTGCTTGCAGGGGTTTTTCTTCTCCTAAATATGATTCTCAGAGGCGCTGTGACCATCACCGATGGGCTCAGCCTTGATCAGCAGCAAGTTTGTCCTTGAGCCTGGCTGGTGTTTGCTCTCTTGGGCCTGCAGAGAGCTTCTAGCTGCTTCTTGTGGAAGTCCCCCCTGCAGTACCCCCTCTCCTCCACCAGAACCCCGCCACACAAAACCACAATAAGCAGCAATTTGCTAACAACACAAAAAATAAAAATATTTTTTAAACACAGCAGAAGGCCAAAGCTTACCACTGAATGCATAGAACTGATAGAGAAGGGAAGTGCAAAAGCAGTGCTATCAAGATACTAGAAAAGCAGCAACAGAGAAACTAAATGAATTGTTGGCATCAAGATCAAGTACTTTTAGGCAGTTCTCCAGATGGAACTCTTGAGGGCAGAAATCTGAGAAACCGTGTTATGTTGAAATATTAGTAGATGCAGTTTTAATATAAATAGAAAAAAAAATAGAGTAACAAATCACCAGGATCAGTTCATTTCCCCTAAAGGAAATGACCGTCTCAGCAGAAATCTGTGCTGGGCTTTATTCTGAGTGCAGTTCTGTTCACCTGCTCTCAGAAGGGATACAATCAAATAGAAATGTACATGAAAAAGTAACTTTCCTATGAAGGGAAGCTAGAAGGGCTGCAGGTAATAGAAATCTATAGAAAATGCTGTTCTTTAATAGCAGTGTACTAAAAACATTTAGTATCTCTAGCTTTACCTATTGTGATCCAAACATTAAGCATGCTCTTAGCTTCTGTTTTCATTCATCTGGACTATTTACAATTTATCTTCAATGTTGGTGTAGTTAATTTCTTTAGTGCATGCTGTGCTTCGTAGCATTATTCATAACTGTGCTCTGTGTGTGTGATTTTAAGCTTCTACTCCTGGGCTGAACAGATTGGATATTCCTTAGCCTCTTCCCTCCTGTGCAGAAGTGTCTTTCTTCCAGTACAAAGCATGCAATAAAGTTGAACGTCTGTTCACTGAGATCCATTGCAGATAGTCTCTAGGACAATTTGTAGCTATGCAAGGTCAGCCTTGCTAATCAGGACTCTCTTTCTCTTGTGCTTATCAGTTCTCAACTCCGTTCCTTGGGAAATTAAACTGTTGTCTCTAATTGTCTCCCCTTTTAATATGTATCTTTTTTTCTGGGCCCAAGGACCCTTTGCTGCTTACTAAAACCATGTGTTTTACTGGTTTAGAAGCGGTCCTTTAAGGGGAAAGTTGAATGGGTATCACAGGAACCAATAATGCCTCAGTGGTCATGCATGTTGGAAATATTTGCACCAGGCAGGGGTGGCAATTATGTAAGATATAGAGATGTTAGTGAAATGTTACTTCTGATCCTTTGAATTCAGTAAAAATACTGCCTGCAGTTACCTGAAAGGAAGTTGTACAGAGGTGGGAGATGGTCTCTTCAGCCAGGTGACAGGAAGGGGAATGGCACAAAGCTGCACCAGGGCAGGTTCAGATAAGATGTTAGGAAAAAATTTTTCACTGAAAGAGTTGTCAGGGCCTGGAACAGGCTGCCCAGGGAGGTAGGTGAGTCACCATCCCTTGGTGTGTTTAAAAAAAGGGTAGATCAGGTTTAGCATAGGACAGGAACGGTTGGACTTGATGATCTTAAAGGTCTTTTCCAACCTTGTGATTCTGTGATACTTGAGAGAGATTCTGTAACCAGAACAGTGAATCCAACAGCTTTTGCTCTGAAAGTTGACTTGGCCCTTGCATTTCATTTAAACTTTATGCTTTTCTGTGATCCCTTCACTTCCCTTACTTGCCTTTTCATTATCTGGGGTCTGGGTGATGCTTAGTTTGGGTATATTCTTTCCAGTGAAATGCTTTTTGTTTCTTTCCCTTGCCCTTTTAGACATGCCCTGCAGCTGAATGCAAAGGGCACACAGCGGCTCCTAGAGCTGGCCCGGCAGATGCAGAACCTCGAGGCCTTCATCCACATCTCCACCGCCTATGCAAACTGTGTCCGGAAGTGCATAGAGGAAATCATCTACCCGCCTCCAGCTGACCCCCAGAAGCTCTTCGATTTAGTAGAGTGAGTAGGAACTTCCTCACCTCTTCTGATGTTGGTTTTGCTTCATTCTGCAGAAGGCCTCCAAATTATTCCTATAACCTGTCCTGTGGCAATTGCGTTCGTAGGTGCTGTTCTTGCTGTATGGCCTTGTCTGTACACACCATGCCAGCAAGAAATGCTGGCCATAATGAGAATGAGACCAAGGGAAGTGAGAGCTTTCGTCCTCAATGGTTTTCAGGGGTACTTGCCCCAGAATGCCATGCAATAAATCTTGCCTTTCTGCACTTTCTCTTTAAACTAGCTTTGCTGAGGCTTTTATGAAAATGGCAGAAATAGAGACTTTGTTTTGTAACCTTTTTATTTGGAGAGCTGCTGAAGTCATGCTTTGTAAACGTTTGGTTGAGCTTAACGATACTTTCTCCAAATACAAAAGCACTGGGAAATAGCATAAACCACACTTAATAATCCTGTGATTTCAGCTACCTCTGACTTTTTTCCATGCACCATTTAAAAAAAGCTGTGTGATTTCATGACAGCCTTAGCATTGAATAAGTTATACATGAGTACACTTGCTATCAGGAATGGAGATGTGATGCTTCTTTCTCTAGGACTTGGCTTTGCTGCTACCTTACTAAGAACTGAAATTTTTCATATACCTTTTATTAATTTCTTTATCTCTTCAGCTTCCCAATGGTGTTTCCACTTATTTCAACAATCCTGTGGCATTAAACTGGAGCTGTATGGAGATGAGTCAGAAACCGGCTGTTTTAGACAGAGATCAGTGTGAGAATCCAAGGCTTTGAGGGAACCACAGAAAAGCTTGTTTGACTGTATTTACCAAAATTAACAAGAGTCAGAAAGAATAACAAAATCTGCTGATAAAGGCCCAAGGACACCTTCCCCTCAGAAGAATTTTCCCACAGCTGTAACTTTGTTTTGATTTAGTTTCTAGTGGTTGTCTACTTGCATGAGTAAGTGAATGATTTGTAAACTAGTAACCCAAAGAGCTGGTATGAGATCTTTCTTCTCTTTGATTTAGGATAATAGGAGATGAGATGAATTAATGTCCAGCCAGGGGAACCAGTGAGGTTTTATATAAAATAAAATTGCTTGCCAACAAAAAATAATTTGACTAAGAGCTACTCTAGAAAATTTAGTACAAATCAATTATTTCTTTGTAAATTTTTTTCCAGTAGCCTATACTTTT
Source organism: Hypotaenidia okinawae (assembly GCA_027925045.1). Taxonomy (NCBI): domain Eukaryota; kingdom Metazoa; phylum Chordata; class Aves; order Gruiformes; family Rallidae; genus Hypotaenidia; species Hypotaenidia okinawae. The sequence continues at coordinate 81,972,902 of BSDF01000001.1, forward strand.
GGATATGTTTACTTCAGCTAGTAGTCACGTATCCTTTATACGGAAAACGGAGCATAATACAAACATAAGAAATGCCCCAGTGTGTTAGAGCAATGTGCTGCCTGGCCCAGTACCTTTCCCTCAGCAGGAGCACTTGGAGATGCTGTTTAGGGTAACTACACAAGCCTGGATACTTTTTGCAATCTGTTCCCCTTGTAGATTTCTTGTAGACCCCCCCAGAAACCAGAACTCGTTGAGGGGTGTTGTATCCTATTATTTTTGACCCATTTTTTAATCCATTAATTTGTTTAATGTCTTTTTGAACTTTCTGGTATTCTGCTTCTGGCACTCCTGTGGCAGCAAGTTCAAGAGGTTTACTAACTGCTGCATAAAGACAAGCTTTCCTTCACTTCAGAGCTGTCATGCTAACAGTTTTGTGACATGTCCTGTTGTTGCAGCATTGCAGTATCTGCAGTATTTGCCTTTTTCAGTGCCTCTCTAGTTCTGTAAATGTGTATTGCGTTCATCCTGGACCTTCTCTTCTGCACCCTGAAGAGTCCTGGTGTTTGTACTGACTCCTTATATATCAAATGATCTGTCTCTCTGATGATTTTACTTACCCTTCCCCTCTGCCTTTATTTAACTCCACTCCCTCCCTCAGCTGTGGGGACCAAACAGAACAAGTACTCAAGATGTGGACACTCAAAGTTTTATTTAAATAGCTTTAAAATGACACCATTAGTGTTACTCTCAGTACCTGATGGTGTCCAACATTTCCTTGACTTTTGTCTGCTTCTACTCGTTGACTTGGAGATTTCATGGAGCTGTTGGCTGTGCTTCAAAGAGCCCTCACTGAGCTGCAAATATCAGTTCTGAGTTCAGCAACCTCTAAGACCGCAGTTTAGACTGCTTTTCCCTAAATGTGTTACCTTACCTTTACTTAAAGTGAAGCTAGTCTGCCACCTTTTTGCCCACTGACTCAGTTTTACAGTGTCCTTTGGAGTTCATTGCTATCGATATTACATTTCACTGCCCCAAAAAGCTTGTCACTTGCAACTTTGGAAACAATTAGTGCTGATGGCTCAGATTAAAAAAGACTCCAGCAAAGGACTGAATGCTATTAGAAGTATGCAGAAATGCCTGGTTACCCCAGAGGTTGATAGTTCATATGAGAGGCTAAGAATTCATTTATCATAGTTTGCACATGCAGCAGAGAGGATGCCTTTTGAAAGAAAGGCTGAGTGACAGAGGCTTTCAGATGTGGTTTTTTGATGCGTTTGTCTTGGCAATATTTGTGGTTGTTTACTCTTAGCCACATAATTAGAGATGAGCTTTCTTGTGTTTTTACTAGATATTTCACTCTGCTTTACTGTTTTTCCTATTCCACATACTCCAGAAGCTTATCACTTTCTTGTACTTTTGGTGAGATAGAAATCATGGCATGCCCTCAGCCAAGATGCAATCTGTTTCTTTACAGTGTTACAATGGCTAGCTGCAAAGACAACCCCTGCTTTCAAAGGCATTGAAATCAGGTGGGCACTGCTGAAAATCACTGTCTCCAGGGTTACTGGTTTGGAAGGTGGTCTGTAAATCAAGGACAATATACGACACAGATGCATGGGGCTGTAGAGCATGTGAAGAAGGATGGGAAAAGTCTCTGGGATGAATTGATGTAGGCAGAATGGGATAGAGAAAACTGAGAGGCTGTGAAAGATAAGGGAGAGAGAGGGAAGACAAAGCAGGGTTGGAGAGAAGATGCACCTTTTATTATTCACTGTTTAAGTGGGGGAAAAAATGTGGATATCTGGGGTACGGAAGATCTCAGAAAAATGAGATTAGCAGATCTCAGAATGTTGCTTTCAAAAGGGGGGGGGGGCAGACACAGAAGTATAAACTCCTTTTAACAAAGGGGAAGAAGTGTGTCAGCTTCCTTTCACAAACAACCCTTACCTTAAAGTGCTCTTCTGCAAGTCCATCAAGAGGCATCATCACACAACTGGATGCAACAACAGATCCATTTAATGATGCTTTTGGCCACGCACTTGATCTATGATTAATATATTCATCTGAAATTCCAAGTAGGACTCTCAGCTGTTTTGTTGGGTTGTTGGGTTTGGTTTTTTTCCTGTTCTTACCCTCCAATTATATCCCTGCATTCCAGCATTTTGGTATTTAAACTGCAAGTAAAGCCTTGGGCTTAATCTCTGTAAACCAAAAGTCACACTTCTAAGTGCTGCCAGGCCAATAGAGGAAACATATAATCTGCTGCATGAAGCAAGGTTTGCCTTAATCTAAAGCTGAGGGAAATCAGCTTTGAAGGGTGCGCTGAGGTAAGGACCGCAGCGCACAGTGAAGCGTAGGCTGAGCCGAAACTGGTTTCGCTGTGGCAGAAAAATGTAGAGCCATCATTGCTTACAGGAAAGCGAGTGCCTTACTGATGCAACGTGATTAACACTGAAAGTTGTGTTTCCCTATGGCAGAGTAATTTGGTGCATATATGTGGTGGAGGGAAAAAAAAAAGAGGTTACTGATTGTTTAATTTGCATCTCTTGTTTCTACAGGGCAATTGCGGTAGTAGCTGTGTGATTTAGCGTTTCAAAATCTTCAAAGTAGGTCACAGGAAAGTAGGAACAGTTCTCCTTTGCTGAACTGTCAGCTCAGCGCTCCTGTGATGGTAATGCTGGTAGATCAGATCACCTGGTAGGACGGTACACTTGAGACAGGAGCATGGTCCTTTTGATGACCGCTTAAAGTAATGCAGAGTCCTGTCTGGTAGGATGAGAGAAAGGGGAAATTGCTTCTCCTTTTACTACTACACCTGTCTTTGCTTTGTGAGAAACACTAACCTGTAAGCCCCTGTTACTAAAAAAACAAAAAAAACCACCCCAAAAAACCCCACCAACCAAAAAAACAACCAAAAAAACCCCCAAAAAAAGACAGAGGAGGAGGGAAGAGACACATGTTTGTGGCTTAATCTGAGTTCCCAAATGAACCTAGCCTTCCTCCAGGCTCCACAGAAATAGATGTCTCCTTTTGGTAGGCCGGTAATTAATTATTTGACAGATTCGAACAATGGCGATTTAGCTGAGACCCTGAGGAGGCTGGTTCAATGGCTGCCTAAACAGGCTTTGAAAATTAAGTCAATATTGTATGGTGCTTATAGCCCATGCATATTTTATGCCTAAACAATTTTGCTGCCTTGTTTCCAAAGCATAGGAATAGGGTTGCAAAGGCAAGTATTTATGTTTTTAATAAGTTGGGTTTTTTTAATTTAAAATAATAATAATTTCTATACACTAAAAGGTGTCAGAGTCTTTTAAATTCATTCCAAAACTGAGCAATTCACTGAATTCAACCCTCCCCTGCAAAATGCTTTGCTGTTTCGGACAGCTAATTTTTTCTCATATAATACTTTCCCTGTATTATTTCCATCTGTGTCTAATGTGAGCCATCTGAAAAGCAATGTGCCATGAGAGCCATCAGGTGTTTGTACACTGAAATTGGTATGATCAAGTAATTCTCCGGGTGTGACAGTCTCTACATTATTCCTCTCCCCTTGACCTCCACCTGTTTCTGAAATTCAAGGAGGGGTGAAGCGAGGATCTGCAGGAGCCAATATCATTGCAGTGCCCCTGGGAAGAGTATATCCATTCAGTCTGAACTGTAAGTCCATTGACTTAATTACAAATTGGATTAAAAGAGTTAATCTTTGATTCTGTGGTGTAACACCAGACTGCTGAAAGCCTGTCAGGGATTGGCAGCAGTGTGCAAGAGCTCTGGAAGTACAGCCAATTCCTGTCCTTTAGACCCAAGTGCTGGCAGGACCGGTGAAGCATTGATTCTGTGCCAGGGAAGAGCCTTTGAGCCTTAGGCCCTTGCTGCAGCTCTGTGGTGGTAAGGGCCACTCTTTAAGTATATATATGTAACTATCTCTGATGGATTAGATATTTGAAGACCTTTTAAAAAAATACAACCCAAACAACAGCAACAAAAAAACACGTTTGTGTTTTGGAGGGGGATTTGTGTTTCAGGGTGGGGTTTCCTTTTGTTTTTAAGCAGCTAGCACTGGCAATTTCTTGTGGAAAACCAGTGGGAAGGAGCATCTAACATTGCAAGCTGTTTTACTGGGGTAATATCACTGTAGTATGTTGTGCTAGCTCTTGAGTCCTTTGTAATGCTACTCAAATGAGATTGTATGGGTATCTGAAGTTGAGCTGGACATCATAGTATAACACTCACCAGAGTTGTTTTGCACTTTGAAGACAGAAGTAACCTTTCCCCTACAGACCTGCTCTAAATCCAAACCAGTTGCTCTTTGCTATGTCTTAAATGGCTTTGACTTGCTTATCCTTTGTTTCAGGCGAGGATTCCTGCCTCACTGGTAGTCTTTGCCCCTATCTCTTCTCTCTCTGTGTGGCAGATAATGATGTTTTCCTTGTTTCCTGTAGGTGGTTGGATGAATCTATCATTCAAGACATCACACCCAAGCTTCTTGGAGAGTGGCCCAATACTTACACCTACACCAAAGCCTTGTCAGAATACCTGATTCAGCAAGAGAAAGGAAACCTGAACATTGCTATCATCAGGCCATCCATCGTGGGAGCTAGTTGGCATGAGCCTTTCCCAGTAAGCAGGAATACTCAGCATATCCGTACAGAGTGCATGTTGATACCACTGTAGCTGCAGTACTGTGAGGAATCTGTCCTTCCCTGTAGCATTGTCTGCTTGAGAAACAGGTTCTTCCCCCAGTTCATAGGGTAAAGTGTGGAAGAAGTGGAGGACTTGTGCTAAAGTAGAACAGCAGGCCGCCTTCAGAAAAGATGCTTGCCTGCAAGTGAAAAGAGCACTGTTAAACAATAATAAGAATTGCTGGGATAATAATGGTGCAAAATGCTGGACTTGCAATCGATAGTCTTGCACACAGAGGATCAAGCAGAGTCACATGGGGGAGTTTCTCTACTAGTTGTGGAAACATAAGATCTGCGAGCTGGTTGTGGTGTTAATGCTTTCTGGTTCGCATCTTTCCGTGGTCCAGTCAGCCTACTAATGAGGTCCTGATGAGGACCGTAGACCTCATGTGGTCCTTGAAAGCATTTGATAATGCTGTGTGCGGTTACCTAGTATTTCTGTCTTGTGTTGGTAGTTGTTGAATTCACTGGGTTCACACTTGTATGGGCCTGTTGCAGACACGTCAGCCACGCAGTAATGAAATACTGCTGTATTTTTGGATTGAAATAATTCACTAAGCTAAATATACTAGTAGAAATAATGTGCCCTAAGATTGCAGCCAAATTGGAAAGGCAACATAAAGTCACCTTTGGCTTTCATGCAGCTTGAAGCGTGCCAAAGATGGGTGAGATATAGCTGAGGACCTGAGCCAAGCTCCCCATCTTGGAAAGAGAAAGCGAGCTCCGTTAGGTGCCATAACCTGTTTCGTGTCAGTTCATTGCTGCTCTTCAATTCAGCTCCCACAAGTGGTGGTTTCCCTGACTTGAAGTAGGATGGGATTCAAAAAAGGAGCAGTATTTTTTTTCTTTGTTGCCTTAGAAATTAGTTGGAGTAATCAAATAACTCTCAGATGTATAACATGTGGACTGTTTTCAGCAAGTGTGACACAACCAAGACTCTGTAGTTTATTCCTGCAACCAAGTTATTATAGGAAAGAAGTTGTTTCTAAAGACAAAATTTGTTTCTGTTGTTGATGGGTAAATTGCAGACAGTATGAGGTATAAGGCAGTACATCCCTGTTTAAAATCAATTGGGGTATTTCATACTGGTTAGCTTCCTGGCAGCTGTCCTAGATAGGCTGGCATACATCTTAACTGTTGTCTCATTGCCTCCTCATCCATGCCACAGCATTGTAGCCCTTTCACTACTTCAAAGCCTGTGTAAGCAGCACATCACTGAAAGAAATAGTAATCATTTTTCTTTTTTGCAGGGTTGGATCGACAGCTTCAACGGGACAAGTGGAATATTTGTTGCGGTATGTCTAGTTACTGTTTACACGTCTCTTAAAATGGAGTTAGAGTTACTAAAATAGCAAATCTAAAATTACTCTAAAGCCCCACTTAGAAATTGTGTGCAAAAAAAGGATCATAGCAATTTTCTGATAGATGTCACACACTTGCCATGCCTCTATATGCCTGTAGGATAGATACAGAAGACCGGCTATTTATGCTGTGCTCAAAAAAAGGATATTGAGAGAATATTCATGTCGTTGATCCACTAAACATGAATTGTAGGAAGGGGGTTGGACAAATTTGGCCAAATTTTCAAATGAAGGGAAAAAGATGCATCAGTGAAACTAGGGGTAATTCACAGATGTCAAACCTTGAACCTTAGAATCTGGAGGCCAGATTTCTGCTACAAGGCAGCACTACTTATACTTTCATTGTCCTTAGTATGTATTGTTTCTAGGTCCACTGCTATAATTTGTGAGCACCCTAGAATAACAAAGGCTCTGGGTCTCCTTTGCCATTGCTTTGTACAGGAATTCTCCATGTGCAGAGAACATCTTAGTAATGTAACTATAAATTCAGCCTCTGTCAATCACATGGATAATTCACTATATTCTTGCGTAATGTCAGTGTAAATAACTAGTGTGCAAAATTGTGAGGATCAACCCATAAGGTAAATAATTGGTAGCTTGATAAAATTTTCCCTCTGATATGAAAACAATCATTATAGTTTAACATATGAAAACAGTAAAGTTGCATACCATTTCTCCTAGCTTTTTTTTTTCTTTCTCTGAAGTAAAGTGACTGCCTTAGGTTTATTTGTCAATGCATAATGCTGTATAGCTGTGGGCAGATATTTTTGTTCATGTATGATTTGTCTAACTTGATTGCTTTGTAAAAATTGTCTTGTAACCATCCTGATGCAGTGTATAAAAGGATTAGTACTCTACAATCACAGGAGAGCAGAATAAAATCCAAATGTCATCTTGTTAAAAAAGCTCACTGGTACCTGAGTTAGAGCATAAATAGAAACTCCTACAATTACTTCTAGAATCCATGGGACTAGTGAAATTAGTGGATATATCCCAGCTCACGCTGTTATCTGAAACCCCAGTTACACATTTCAGAGACATTCAGCCCCCTCCCACCCAACACATCATTTGTGCTCACAAAGTGTTATTAGCTCCTATTCATCTCACAGCCTCTTTAAAATAATTGTTTATCAGCCTTTTACTCACTGCTGACTGCTCATAGAGCTTGTGCTGCTTCTCTGTGCTCTACTGACAGCATCCTGTGTCATTTTCTGTGTTCTTGAACGATGCCCTGTTGTTATCATGATAAAGGAAAGTTTTGCACTTCTTTCCTTTTGGGGAGATCTGCTCCTTGCATTTTCATGTGGCAGGTTCTAACTGTTATAATGATACAGGTGACCTTGGATTTTTTAATGTTTACTTTGGAGCATTAAAAATGTCTGTCACAAAAAAATTTATCCCGAGATAGTTTGTGAGGAAGATGCTATACAAAAGATTTCCATTGCATTGCTCTCTTCCCCACAAGTGAATCACTTAAGTAACAGGGGACAGCAGGTTGCTGTCATACGTGTATCATATGCCAGTACCTTATGAAACATGGGCCAGATTCATATACTTTCAGGCATATAAAAACATGCCCATCAAATCTTTTGTCATGTAAAAAGCATTTTTCCCACCTTATTTTTTTTTTAATCTGTCAACAAGTGAAAAAAAACACCTAATGGTTTAGTATTTGGAAATTTTGTCCATATACTATTCTTTTTAATAGTGTTTGCTTTAGGAACTTGCACTGTAGCTTGCATATAAATTATATGCTTATTCGTTGGCACTCATACTAATATTTTCTTTCTCAAAGAAAAAATTTCTAGCCTTCTTGAATGCAACTGCAAATCTAATGGTGGTTTCAGTTAGGCCAGTTTTCACACAAAGATGCCAGCCTGTATCTTTATCTCCAAATTAACTCTATGGAAAATAAAGATTTTGAGATTCTGGGGTCACCATAGTAAATAACTTCCCTTTATATAAAAGCTTTGACTTTTACTGAGATAGTTCGGAAACAGAGATGGAATTTTTTGGCTCAGCTCTGAGGGCTTTTTCAATGAAGAGGCAATGAAGTTTGTGTCATCTGCACTGAGCTTTTAGATGATGAAATATGATCATTTGAAATGCAACTGTATCAAGACTTGACCAAGAAAAAGACAAAGATCAATGACAGTATAGGTTCAGGGTGTAGAGATGAGGTTGCCGTCAGCGTTCAGGGGTTCTCTGGCCCCACAGGCAGCATCAGTCAGGAGCAGAGACTCTGTGATGAGAAGTGATGGGGGGAATTGCCAGTGATGACAGACAGTATCTTTTTGTATCATCTCCAGTTGCTATTGAACTTATTTGGACTGGTACTGTTTTTATGGATGAGAAAGGTATTTTTTGTTAGGGAGCCCAAGAGAATTTTGATCTTCTATGGGGGGTAAATAATTAAAAAATTAGCTCTATCCTAGCTGAACCCAGGACAGTTTTGGATCCACATGCTTGGATGTGATGAATCAGTAAATTCTGTTTGGCATTTTTAATTCCCTGAGACTAAAATATTCACCTTCAGCTTCTAACCCCAGATTCAGATTTGGCTCAGATGATTGATCTTTAGAATCATCTGGGCAAAATCTGAACTCCAAACCTTGCAAAATTGTTTGTAGGTTGCTTTTTTTTTTCCCCAGTCACCACTATAATATTTGAGTCTGATCGTTTAATTCCACAAATAGATATATTTCTTTTTAATATTCATGAAATATGAGAGTTCAAATTGTTCTTAATAGTCTAATTATGTTTCTTTCGTCTACAGTTGCTTCTGTTGCTGTGGGGAGAATCTTTGTAGATTGAAAAACACAATTCTGATGGACTGTAAATGAGGCATCATGTCTCACTGTTCTATATTACATGTAAAGACTTTCCTCCCTACAAGGCTATGAAGCTGTAGGGTAGAACTGTGATTTAATTTGTGTTCTGGATGGTGACTGAGCCCAAAATAATTCAGCAGAGAGATTGTCAAGAAACTTGACCACCAAATGGTTTCAGAGGTTTCAGCTAAAGTAGCTTCTATTTCACTAAAGAGGTGAAAAAAAGTCAGCAACTACAAACAGAAATCAAGCCATACCTGATAAAGAAGTCCCAAACCATTTCCAATGTAAAAAAATAACTTCAAACACTAAAACCTGAAGTCTTTATTAAAAACACAATATATTAATATCTCATTTATTCATGTGCGTGTGAGCATCACAGGCTGCTCTGAATACAAGGCTCAGCACATTCATCAAAATTCCTAGTTTTGAAGCCTGACCTCAAAAAGGTCCTCAGTGTGTACCTACGAAAATGGGATCGTTGATCACACAGTGGTCTCCAGTTGGCTTATGTTTGCAGCAGTAGAAAATCATAGCTGAGCTCGATTGCTCCCTTTGGTTCTTTTTGCTTTTCTTTTTTTCAGTAGTAGGAATAAAACAAAGAAATCATGGTAATGTTGCAAGTTAAAATTTTAATGTCGTGGTGATGCTGAAAGTTAAGGTTTTAACGTCTAAGCATAAACTGTGGGGGGGCAACTTAGGGCAGCAGAGGTTGACTGCATGCCAGAGGTTTGAGGAGGATGTTTGGAGTCATGTCTACAATTCCTCTGCCAGCTGCACCAAGGATGAGATGCAACTGCTCATGCAAATTAAATCAGTAGTAAGTGGTATTGTATTCCCTTACTTGTAAGCTGTGAAATGTAACAAAACCTTCTTACTATAGAAAAGGAAAGAAGAGGGAAAGAGAGGGGGAACAAAATAACCCAGATAAACACCTCCCAAACAGGGGATGAGGTGTCCTTGACAATCCACCGATTACCAGTAGACAATGGCATATGCTTTACACATTAACGTCAAGTCTTAAATGCATTTTTCATCACACTTTTCTTCTCCCCAGACTCCAGGCATGCAGCTGTTTGTTTGCTTGGGTTTTTTTTTCATAACTAGGCATTTCCTGTCTAAGTGCTTTAGTAAAACTTAATCTTTCACAGCTGGAGAACTATTTCATGATGAAATGGGAGTCTCAGGTTGGAAGAAAAAGCAAACGTGCTATAAAATTTCCTTTGCCCTGACTTTCAAGTATTATTGGATCTGTAGAGCATATTTCTTTGCCCCATCACTCAGTCCTTCCCTCTGCTTTTGCATGAATCAACATTATAAAAGCTTTTTCCTTTCCTCCCTTCACTAGCGCTTTTATCCTCCCAGCTCCTTCACTGGATCTTCAGCTTCTACTTCAAACTCAATTTTACCGTGTTTTATTTTACACATACTGGATGATTTGACTGCAACCTCGAATCTGTTGTCGTGTTTCTTTCTTTAATTGCTCTATTTAGCCCTCATACCTGACACACTAGGGTAAAATTCCTTCACCCCATTTTCTCTCCAAGTTTCTGTATTTCTGAATTGTTCTGTCTGATTAAGTCTGTCATGTTGTTGCCATCTGCTCATGTAAGCCTCTTACAGCCATTTCTCTCCTGTGAAACTTCCAAAGACTTATTGGTCATATATATTTGGGGGAGTGAGGGGAGAACCTTGCCCCTGATGGATGCTCTACCAACCAAAGCAAAATTAGTCTTCTGTTCTTGACGACCTCTGGTCTTTAGTTATCAATAGTTTGTATTTTCACTCATTCATTTAGTTGGGTGGCAAGCCCCTCAAGGCAGGTGCCACATTTTGACTATGTCTTAGTGCTTAAAAGACAGAGCTTTGCAAAACAGGAGGATGTGAACACAGCCAAAGGAAAAGCAGTAATCTTTTTGAAAAGCCTGTCAATGTAATTTCCAAAAAGACCATTGCCTTTGAGGGAGACTCAGACCTCTGCCTGGGTTACTTTAGAAAACAGAATTTCAGGTGTCACAAAGAATTTGACTGCAGTAAATTCAAATTATATTTTGTAAGGTGTTTCATACTGAGTTAACTGAGAGTCACAGCTTTTCTTGTTATACACAGCACAGACATCATAATGCTTTAGACTGAAAATGCACAACAGTGGGATCCACATGAGATACATCTTTGTTTTCACAGAAACAAAAATATCTTCTGCAGCACATCCCAGGCTTGAAAAGTGCTAACACAAAGGTCTGTCCTCAGTCCAAGCCAATGAAATCTTACCGTGGCCTTATATCAGTGACTGTTCTCCTCTGTCCCACAGGCAGGCAAAGGGATTCTGCGGACCGTCATTGCCAACAACGAAGCGGTGGCAGATATGATTCCAGTAGACGTCGCCATCAACCTCACCCTGGCAGCCGGGTGGTACACCGCAGTGCACAGGTGGGAAAGCCTTTCTGCCAGGCTCAGACATATACTGCCTGCACCAGGACTTTAGAGGCAACCAGAAACTAATTGAAAACCTGTGCAAGAGCTTTGTTGATGCATTTTCTGGTTCATGTTTTCTTCCCCGGGTTGGCAAGGACTAAGAATATAGCAAAAGCAATAAAGGTGGGCTTTAGAGATAGGAAATCTCCAAACCTGCAAATGAGACCTGTTCCTCCGTACAACCAATGTAGGCTTGGCTGACCAGTGTCTGTCTCTCTCTTTTCTGAAGGACAGGAGCTTTATTTCAGCTTCACAGCAACTGGTTTTTTGGCCCTCCTTTCCCAGGCAGCTGCACTGAGTTGCTTTTTAAGTGGCTTCTGGAGTTTTTCTTGGTGAAAGTACCCCGTGTGTTTTCCTTGGAAAACACTGCACAATGTAAATATATTATGAGCTTATATGACAGAGGAGATGATCTAAAAAAGCCCTATTATTTGTGCTGTACATATTGCATTAAGGTTTTAAGATCTTGTTCTGTGAACCTCTGCCTCTGACCTTTAACCATAGAATCATAGAATATACTGAGTTGGAAGGGACCCGTAAGGATCATCAAGTCCAACTCCTGTCTTAATCATTAACTAGGAAGAGCTGCTACAGAGTAAACAACATGAATTTTTCTGGAGGTTTATGCAACTCTGAGAAATCAATACCAGACAAATAAAAGACAGAAATATTTCCCTTTGAAAGAGAGTAAGACCTCTGAACTGCAGGTGGAGAAAAGCTGCATACAGTAACCTAAATACATGGATACTAAAAGGATGTTAAAAGGCAGCTCACCAGCTTTTCAGATTTATTTTTCTCATAGTTTCATCCCTCTCCATCAGCAACAAACAAAGTAGCATGCTCTGGGAAAAACAAATACAGACAGAAGAGGGCTACAGCCCGTCATAAAGCTGGAAAGGAAGATGAACACGTGCTGATTATATCAGCACACAGGTAGACCTCCTGGCTCTGGCCATGGTAGGAGAAGTGCCAAAAAGATACATTGTTTTAATTATTAGGCTAAAGGTGTAATTGCAGAACTTGATTTAAAGCTTTGTCTAGCAGAGCACAACCCCACGGTTAGCAATCTGTAAGTAAAAAAACCACCAGGAGCCTGAGCCTTCTGTAAATTTGATTACTCCGAGAGTGTTTTAGGTTTAGGTGCTCTCTTGAAGAATAGTACTTATGGCTTATTTATTTTTATTTTATTTTTTTCGAATCATCAAATTAGAAAGTCAGTAACCTTCAGGGCAGGTGACATGACTGCGGGTAATTAGATTCTAAAACCTAGAAGAGAATTGCAATCTGTGTTACATGGTGTAGAAGTAATACAAAGCTCTACACAATTACCAAGGTCACTCACTCAGCTGGAGGGTAGAGAAAAGACAAAAGAAATAAACATGGAAAGACTTTTTACTGGGAAAATGGTGAAATCGTCTTCATTGGTGGTGTAATGGGTGTGACCCACTGGAGTAAGTGGAAGTTCACGCTTTCACTTCAGCTGTGTATGTGGCTCAGCACTGAGTGAGTTTCCTATATGGAAAGATATTGCTGATATAGTCCTTAATGAGCTGCTGTATTGATTTCCATAATGCAGTTTCCCACACTGAGCACTGCTGAGGGTTCTTGTGTTGAACACTCTGCCAGACTTCGACTCAGCAATTCAAAGTTACAGAAGATCATGGATTCAGAGCTCGACACATATCTACCAGTCCTAGCAACCCCTAGAAGTCTGCTAGGGATGCCATGATTTCAAAGCATTATTTTTAAAAGCATCATTCAAACTGTGCATAATCCAGAGTTTTCAGGTATTACTGTCCGAGATTTCCTGTCTCAGGTTTAGGGGTTTTGTCTCCTGGTCTCTTCAGTCACAGGAGGTTTTTTAAAGCCAGGTTCCTCATAAGCAACCTCCTCCAGTGGAGAAATGTTCCAAGTACCACAGGCACCCCAGGAGCACTGAGATGTGGTATCCTCCAGCCAAACTGCATCTCCTGTCCAAGACCAGATCTCACTTCTTTTAGCATTGTGGTGGATGACTACAGCTGCTAGTGTAAAGGAAGAAAACTGCTGTACTGATGCCATCGCTCCCACCCTTGGCAAGGCAGGCTTAGATCAAAAAAGCTGTTTGACTCATTCTTGCCTTTTATCAAAGGAAGAAATAAAACTAGTATGTTCTACGCCTAGTTTCACTCCCAAATAACAAACAAACTTGATTTGCTATTAAAATGAGAATTTTGCTGGAGTGATTTGTAATCACCACCCTAACAAATGGAGTTTAAAAGTAGCACAAATCATACCTGTTAAGTAAGGGCTTGTAAAATACACAGCGTGTCCCTGAGGTTAACTACAATATACTTAGAGATTTTTTGAAAAATAAATAAATCAGAAGTTTGTCAATGTGCATGCTCTCCTTATTCTTTTAATTTTTGATAAGTGATATATGTATGATTTTTCTTAAACCCTATCTGTCTTTAATAATTGAATATGCCTTCCAGAATCTGAGTGAATCTTATCAAAGGTTCGTATTTTATATTGTATTTTCATATTTATGAAAAATGCTCTCTTCTGCATTTGTTTTTTATGAGTTGCCATTACTCTTTCTTGGGTTATTTGATTTCTTGCTTCATTAATAAAGCTCTGGGTGCTTTTCTTCACACCCTAAAATAATACTTCTTTCCCTCTTCCAGACCAAAAAACTTGTTGGTTTACAACTGCACAACAGGCGGAATCAACCCTTTCTTCTGGGGAGAAATGGGTAAGGTCTGATTTAAATCTAGAATGTTTCAAACATAAATAGCATTCCACAGCCAGGCTTTGAAAAGGTGCTTTTCTATATTTAGGTGGCATTAAGCATCTACATTCAAACTGCATGTGGGAGGCCCAACCTCAGTCAGTGAGGGTCCTGTGAGACAAAGCTCTTGGTGCTGGGTATTCAGCTCAGGAAAGCATCTATTAAATGTTTATTGTGGGTGTAATCACAGAACAACCCAGCAAAGTATGTGTTTTGCTGCATTGGGATATTAAAGTGGTGGAAAAAGGAACAGAGAACCAGCCTCCTATTCCTATGAGAAGGTGATCTGGGTAGCTGTAACAGGACATCTTCCTTTTCTGGTTGCTGGGTTTAGGGTTATTTTTCTGCTTTGAAATCACTTGGAGAACCTTGACAGTGAATGAAAACTAGTGTAGTATGGAACTAGAGTAGCATTTCTTCCTCTTTCTGTGCAGAAAATTCTAAACAGAAATAATTAGTGTAGACTTGCAAAGGCAAACCTTGAAATGGCAGTTGTGCTTCCAGAACAGTGTGCCTTTGATCATGAATTTTGTCAGTGGAAGAATTCAAATTATTTTCATGGCTGACTTTTCTTCAGGTGCATGTGCTCCCAGGTGAAAGAAAGGGAGGCAAAGCCTGACACCCTTACGGTGGAAAACTCATGCTTGAAGCTGAGCAGCAGAGTTTGGCTCAGCTGTGTACTGTGGAATACTACATACATGCAGCCAGTTCATTCATGAACCGATGCACAGGGCCTGATTTGTTTTCTGTTTTACACTCATTCATACCTTTGTGCCTCCAATACAGGAGGCTGGCACATCACTCTGCGGTGTTTCACCTCTCAGCCTTTGCTTTGCATTTGTCTTTGCATTATTTAAGTGGTAAACTGTAGGTGGCAGAGAATCAGACCATAATTGCATTTTCAGAACAAGGCTTGTCTGAAAATCTCACTCATCACCTAACCAGGGTATTTCATCAAGGGATCTTGAAGGGAAGCAGTTTCAGCAGGTGGCTTTTTCACAGGAGTAAATGCAAAGCTCTTCAGAGGCTGCTACTTCGGGCAACAGCCATCACAGCACTACTGCCTTTTAACCCGTTTTCAGTGAAGTTTTACTGATACAAACAGCACGGTATTAATGCATTGTAATAGAGCTTATTCTGTTACTTTGCTTATAACTGTGGATTTAGCAATGAAATCATCTGGGTGCAGCAGAAGCTTGCATAACTAGTTCAGCTGTGTAATGGGATTGAAGGCAAAATTTTCTCCTTGGGTGATGCTGTGGAGCTCTTTCTACCACATGTTGTATCCGCAGTCTTCCTGAGAGCAGCAGGCTGCAGAGAAGCAGAGAATTAGGATGGAGTACCAAAGAGAAAAAAAAATTCCTTTAAATATGTTGCACGGTTTAAGAAGAGGTTTACCCTGTTAGGATGTTACAAGTGCAGCCATCCAGTTTGAATTCTCAATTCAGTCTCCTATCAGTTTCTTTTTGATAAATATGCACAATTCTAAAATCCTCTTTCTATGAGAGACTTTCTCAACCCATTCATATTCCTTTCTCGGTCACCTCCCTGTTATTTGGCTTCTAGGCAGCCAGTCTCATGGCATGCACTTCCAGCTGGCCTTGCAGAGCATGATTTCCTTTAAATAAGAGTTACCACTGAGTAGTCCAGGCCCTGCATTGAAGGGCTGAACTTCATCCACTGGTTTCTTCCTTCACGCAGCCTCCATTGCTCAAGTTGTCACCTTCTGTTCTCAAAAGCCTGTTTCCAGTTGTGTTTAGGCCTGCCAACTTTTCAGGTTCTACCTTCAGTGGTTTTTCAGCTTTTTCAGAATTTTTCTTTTTCCCCAACATAAAAAGAACTGTTTGATCCAAACATAGAGGAGACACAAGATCAGCAGAGGGAAGGAGAGTCTATTCAAGGTGCCTGGGGAGGCCAGACTGGCACAGGGTCTGTAACTAGTCCTCACGGTGGAGGGTTGTGAGAGTGAGACTGGAAGCTTCTAAGAAACAAGGGTGGGGAATGGGAGTTACCTGGCGTGGGACTGAGCCTTCTAGTGAAAATCAAACACGGGGTTTGCAGGGCGGGTGGACCTGGGCTACCTGGTTAGGGAGACTTATGCGAGGACCAGCTGTAGGAAGCACGGGTGAACCCAACAGTGTGTAGGGATATTTCAGAGAGGGGAGGAATGGAGAGAAAGATCAAAGAGAGAAATGGAGACCTGAGTGGGCTGAGGATGCCCTGAGTAGGGGGCAAAAGTGACTGAAATAGAGAAGTCTTGAGTACAAAGGTGAGGGGCTTGGAGGGAAGAGGAAGAGATCTGGGAGAGAATTATTTGAGAAATTTATGTCTATTTAAGAGTTTTTGCTTAAATGTCCATTGCAAACTAGTTTATTCTACAGATTTCCAGACACGGATGAACCTCTAGTGTTAATTCATTTATTTATTTCTTTTCCAAATAATGCTATGCCTTAGGGTTTTTTTCTTACTTTCTTCTTGTTTTCCCTGCTATTACAAAAATGTGATAAGGCAGCTGAGTATTTACCTGAAGAAGTGTATTCTGCTTTGCTGCATTGTAAATCTTGTTGGTCTGACTTTGTGAAGTACATTTTGCAACATGTGCTCAAAACTAAGCCATAAATAAGGCTTTAAGAATAGTGTACAGCATGGCAAAAATTAATTTAAATTCAAGTTTATCCTTGACAGTCTACCTAGGCAAGACAGGTGTCTGATTCTCCCCCTGTTAAATCTGCCTTTGAGTTGTAGAGTTTGCTGGTGCGTTTTCATGCTTTGGTTGGAGGGGAGAGACCACTGACCCACCCCGTAGGTGATGTGTTTCTGGTTCAGGGTTTCCTGCTTACTTGACCCATCTGTTGGATTCTTTCTCTCTCTGTAAAACAAACTGTTGGAGTGTAAGAGACTTGTTACACTTGCGAAGTTGAATACTTTCCAGAAATTAGGAGAGAGCAATTGCACTGAGTCAGTGCAAGCCAGGGTAAGGGAGGTTTGTAAACACCCATAGCATTAACTGCTCCAAGTTATGCAACACTGGTGTTTTCCCGACTTCCTTCCAGTCAGCTGTTCAGGTTGGTCTCACTGCCGCCTTACGTGAGTTTTAGAACAAAGCCGCTTCCGCTCCGATCAAAATTTTTCTTGACTTTTCAGCAGACCCCTGTTCTTCACACACAGAATCACTAGGTTGGAAAAGACTTTTAAGATCATCGACTCCAGTCATACCCGTCCTCTTCTAAACCACATCCCTAAGTACCTCATCTACCCATCTTTTAAACACATCCAGGGATGGTGACTCACCTACCTCCCTGGGCAGCCTGTTCCAGGCCCTGACAACTCTTTCAGTGAAGAACTTTTTCCTAACATCTAATCTGAACCTGCCCTGGCGCAGCTTAAGGCCATTTCCCCTTGTCCTATCATGTGCTTCTTGCACCAATTACTATCATAGAAAAATATTGTAGATCCTTTTCTACAGCTGCATTTTCTGCTACAAGCCTCAAGTAACCAAGGTGATAAGGGTGTTGCTGCTTTCTCTGAATTTGGTGTGTGGCCTATGATCTGAAATGACAATGACTGCATTTTCCAGTTGCTGATTAGTTCGTTCTTGCTGTCCTGGCCAAAGATGCCAGAAATGCAGAGAAGAGAAAGGTGGCAATATCAGTCTTTAATATTTCCAAAGGGAAACGAAACCTTCCCAACGAGTTTACACCTGAAAACTACATCTTCAGTGTATTAACATCAGGATTTTAATAAACAGAGGTATAAATACATGCTTCAGGCAGTATCAAAGTTATCACAGTTCCAAAATACCAGTGGTTCCCAGTTAAACTGATAGGTTTCTACTGGGAAATGTAGTGACCAAATGAAACTAAATGATCTTAAATATTGTTTAGTGGATGAGAATTTGTAAATAAACTGGAATTTGAGGCGTTTCTTGAAGAAAATTCCTTAAGGGGAGGAGGAGCAGGGCTTATGGGTTTGATCTCCTGACCCACAAGCTACTTGAATGGGCTCAGATATACAGCCCTCTCCAAAGTAGGAGCAGATCTCTTTACATTTAGGCCAGTTACTACTTTATCAAAGTGCAATCAAATGGACGTACTGCTGACAACTGAGAGGAAAGAAACCCCTCACGCACTGCTTAGACAGACACAGACTCTGCCAAAAGCCAGGCCAGGACCACAGCTTCTTTCATATTAGCCCATCCCAAACTGTTTATCACCACTCCCCTGACAGCAGTAAACACCTTTCCAAGTCTTCAGTAAAACCACTCCAACAAGCCCTCCCTGCCAGGCGCAGCTGTATGGGGAAGTTTAAATAGGAGGTTTTTGCTAATCCACACCATTTTGAGAGAACATGCTACAAAGGATAAGATTTCCATACCAGAGCCCACAAGATGACCACAGGATAACCACATTGTTGCAGTGTGGTTATGTGAAACAGAAGGGGTGACAGTCAATTCTAGCAATTCAAACACAACATGGTCTTCAGCTGTTAAACTTGCAGGCTACATGACACAACAATTAACAGTGAACTTGCACCAAAACTAAATTGTACTATTTTTAAAGTCTTTGTTGCCTAAACTTAGAAGCTAAGCAGGTAACAAGTCTCTGGTTGCTGTTACTTAGACCAAGTACAGCAAAAATCACTATTTGAAGTGTGGTAATGAGCCGACCACAGATACATGAGTGTACCATCTGAACATTATGATTGGAATCTGCTTATCTGAGGATGATCTGGATGTTTCTTGTGACTTGCAAATTCTCATCTGATTTTCTATTTGTAACATAATCTTAGAGAGTAAAGTGTAATATGAGCACATATTGATGTTGTAACTCTCAAATTCATTTTTAAGAAGTAAGAAAAGCCCACATATTCTTCTTTGTTGAGCTCACTGGTGCTCAGGAATAGGAGCACCATCTGTTTATCAGTCCCTAGAATAAAAGTCTTACATTCAATTACTGCAGTTCTGTAAGCCTCTGCAATATGCAAATCCCCCAGATATGCACATATACATGCCACCGCTGTGGCCCTGTGCCATTGCAGAATCAGACCCAACATATTTTTTGCCTTAACATACAAAGGCAATGGAAGATTGCCACTCTGGTCATCAGTATTCAAGTTAAGAATGCAAGACAATTCTCTGCATTAAAATGTATCCAGAGATCCTCTGAAAACAGGCTATGGTATTTGGTGTTGTGGGTCAGGTGTGGTTTGAAGGGATATAATGAAGTCTTTCTAGAACCAGCAGCCTATGTGTACAAGCAACCTGTCCCTGACTCAACTAATGTCGATATCGGCCCTTCTGAAACTTTTATTAGAAATTAGGAATGGTGTTTTTATTTTATGCTAGCAGATCAAAGTTTGCTTTCAGTGATCTGAAGAAAAGGTAGCATCAGTTTCTTTTACCTCTAGTTGGAAAGCAGAACTGAAGTTCCTTGGTTTGAAGCGTTTTCAGGCTACCACTGCCTGCTTTCCCTCCATTACGTTTTGGGGCTTTGATAAGGAAGTTTTTGTCTGCCATTATTAAGTAAGTCTTGAGTCATTATTAAGTAAGTCTTGAGTGCTTCAAATAGGTAATGGGTGGAGTCACCAGTGTTAATGCCAGAAGGGAACATGAGATGTCTAACCCCTGGTTGCATAGTTTGCAGAACTGTGGGTTAAACATGTTAAGTGCTGTAACATGGGCTTTACTGCAGTGTATTGGTGCAGTTCTGCCCAACTCAAATGAAATTAAGTGCCTGATTTAAGTTAAATGCCTGTTCCCTTACAGAGCAGTATGTCATGTCCACGTTCAAAAGGAATCCGCTGGAGCAGGCCTTCCGAACACCCAACGCTCACTTGACATCCAACTACTTGATAAACCAGTACTGGATAACTGTCAGTCACAAGGCACCCGCCATACTCTATGACCTGTACATGAGACTCACAGGAAGAAAGCCCAGGTAAGAAACCTCACGGCCTTGGCCTCCTGTACTCCTGCCCCTGCTATGGAAAGCAGATTTCTAATAAGTTCTGAGAACAAGCTGCCTCAGCCTGGAGTACCTGGTCCTCTTCCCGTGTCCTTGTCTTGAAGAGATTGCTCAAAAAGAAAGGAATTGCATGGCCATAGCTAACTGCAGCCTAGGGTTCCCACCCTTTCCAGTAGCTGGGGGAGAGCACATCGTTTAAACTCAGCTTTACACACTTCAGAGCTTCCCAAGGCAGAAGAAGTATAACCAGTAGTTACATTCTTCTTTGTATAGCAAGATTTCCACCACTGCAACTTCCTGATGTGATTGCTTCTATCTGTCATGAGCTTGCATAAGGACTTGACACTGGCAAGGTTTAAAGCATTCCAGCTAATATTTTATTTCCATAAATCAGGTGCACAATTAGCAGTTGCCAGCACTGGCCCAGGACCCTGAAATCTAGGAAGCAGTGGTTTCCAAGTATGAATAAATTCTGAATTGTATTTATGAGAAGAGTTTACCATTACAATTGGTATTTGAGCCTTGACATAGCTAGGAAGAGCACATAAAATGTATGTCCCATGCAGAAGGAATCCTGGTGTAAGTACTATAACTCAGCCAAGGTTCTCATTTACTCTCTGACACCACAGAGGAGAAATTATTTGTGCAACAGAAGAATGGTATGCCAGTACTATGGTAATGTCAGCTGTTCTGTGCTGCTCTGCTAGTTAGAAAGTTGGCTTCAGCTGTTTGTAGGGAAATCCCTGGCTGAGGTATTGCTCTGATTTCTCTCTGACATTCTGTTATGGAGAGAAATTGGTCTTTAAAAAGACTTCCAGTTATCCAGGAGGCAACAATTACCCTAGAAATAAACTGAATATGAGCCAGAATAGGCTGGAATCTCCAAACTGTTGAAACAGTCAGCAGTAAGATCTTGGCATTGCCATTACAATTGACATTTCTTTTCATAAAATTGATTGACATAAGTAGCCAATGGACATTGGCTGCAATACTGTACTTAAATTTCAAATAGAGCTCAGCATGAAGTCATACTGAGAAAGATATCTTTTTCTGAACGTTAAGGTTTGTGACTTGAGCAAACTCAACAATGACCTCATGAGTTCACCAAGTCTGTCTTTTTAAAAAAATAACTCTCCCTTTTCTTTTTACATGCTACTTCAGCTTACCCAGGTATTGCTGTACTGTGGTAAAAAGCATAGCAGCAGCTCATTCTTTCTTTTTTTTCAACTACCTAACTCTCTTACCTTTATGGTCTAAGGGTAGCAAACTACATTAAAAAAAAAAAAAAGGCAAAAAGTTGAATGGGTCACTGAACACACTTTAATGTTTGTCTTTAATTTTTCCCTCTGCTTCAAACAGAGCACCTAGGCTTAACTTCCTTCCCACTTGCACCTCCCATCTACTGAAGTACAAGCCACAGCTAACTTCATGGCAGTTTCTTCAATTTTCTCCATGACCCCATGCCAGATTTGCAAACAGAAAGTTCTTTCCCAGGACCAAGGCTCAGGATTCAGTTCTCTACTGACCATCTACTCAAGTTGTCATAAGCCGATGGGTTATCATATGGAATAGGTTATCTGGGAGCTGGTTCTGGTTTTGCAAATCTGCTGGTTGTTCAGGATCAGCCTACGACCTCCACCAATTTGAACTGCAGGGTAGTTCAGAGGAATTCAGTTGTAGCTACCCCATCTACCAAAGGTTAAGTACAAGAGTCGTCTCCTTCAGCTTTAGGCTTTTATATACTGGCTCTCCTGAGAAGCTTACCTTAAGTGTTAACTCATTCGCACAAATTGCCAAATGTCTAGCAAAACTGCCCCAAAAGGCTCACTGTTATTGCTGCACAACCATCCATGACTTAGGAAATAATGTGGGTTATATCATTAGTAGTCTCTTGGGGCAATCTGTCACACCTGAGCTTCTGCTCAGGCAAGGCTCAGTATGGGAACAAATAAAGAAATCATTGCTCTAAACAGTTTTCTAGAAGACAAGGTGCATTTCTGAAGTGTAACTAACAAGGCTATCGGTGACAGCTATTACTCACTTTTTCCTCTCAGTTCCTCCACAGTGGAGAATGAGATTTTCTATCTCCTTGTTTACCAGAGCCTCTCAGAGGCTGCAGCAAATCACGGTTTTACTGAGTGATGTTTCCAGTAGACCATTCCTTCATCCAAACGAGTAAATATTTCGAATGGGGCTACAACATTTGGGCTCAGTCAGTTAATGTGAAACACAGGGTTTGCAACATACCTCTTCCGATGCTGCGTTTTATTTCTTTTTACCTTTCTTTTTAACCCCTCAGATAGCTGGCTTTGGGTAGATCTACAGTCAGATCTTAGTCTGCCCATGCTGACAGCAGGCCATGTGGATTAGCCCATTTTAAAAGCATAAGTAGGGAGATACAGTTTTGTTATCTCCTTTTCTGATGGATTCCATTAACCCTAAGTACTTTACAATTACACTTGGGGAGCCAGTTTGAGGGGCTACTCCAGATCTTTGCAATCTAGCCACATACTTTGCTTCCCAAGTTCCTAAAAGGTATTAAAATATTCACCAAGCTTTGCCCCACAGTACTTGCCTTCACAGGCACAATCAGGAAGATTAATCTGAAGTAATTATAGAGTAGTTTAGATAAACCGCGTTCTGCCGATGAGACGGTAATTATTCAGAAGGGAGGTTGCCTTTCATCTGATGGTGCTCCTTGCTTCTGAAATGAAATTCTCTTTCATTTATTTAATTCTGAATAGGAGGGCCTGTGTAAGGTTTCAGTGCTCTTTCAGTCTGCTTTGGTTAAGCTGCGCACTTCTCCTCCGAACTGATGTACTCGTCGTGTCGTCTTCGGCCGCGCTTAGAGCTCATCCTCGTGGCAGCCGCATCTGCACGGGGAGAGGCCAGCCTGGCACCGTTCTTGCCCAGGCTGCCGCCTTTTATTTGTGTTGCCTTCTGGGCAGCTAAAAACTTCTCATGAAAGCAGCTCTGTTTTGCACAGAAATCAGCCTTTTAGTGCTTTCTCTTGCCCTTATCCAGTCTGAGAGAACGTTGTGTTCTCTTAAAACTGACTGAGTGCTGTACATCACACTTGAAAACAACTGCATCCCAGAGGCCTTTTGTGCCCAGGACCATTGGGAGAACTGTAAAATAATCCTGTGAGCTAGGACAGCATTGCTGCCATCCCCTTTTATATAAAAAATGAACAGTAAAAAAAGGTTAAGAAACACAAGAGACCTGAACCTACATTTCCAAAGTCTCTGTTTAGCAGTCACGCTCCTGAAGCAGGTTTCATCTTTACCAGGACACTCACACTCCAGGAAGGCTTTCAGACAGTTCCTTCCTCCACAAAAAAAAAAAAAACTAAAAAAACCCCTGTGGATTTGGATAGGTTTCAATGTCATCCACCTGGAGTGCATCCTATCAGACCCTTCCTGTGTAAGAAAAGACACACACGAAAAAAAAAACAAAACAAAGAACCTTCCAAAACTGTCACTGTATTATTTTTATTATTCAGGAAGAGGACTGGCCTTCAAGAAAATTTATTTTGGTTTAGCAAGAGATAAAAGAAACCCAAAGTTAGGAAGGGCATATCATCATCTGAAACTTGAAGTTGAGCAACTGACTTCCGAGCTCGTCCATGCTGTGGGTGCAGTCACCTCTGTACCGGGGCTGACTCCAAAAATCAGAGCCTCGCTTCAGGAGCCAGCTCAGGCTTGAGATTAGAAGAGCATTTGAGTGGTAGAAATTTCAGTATCCACATCATCAGGCAAGCAATATACCTTTGCCTGCTGTGCAGGTCTTATACAGGTTCCCATGGGCTCTTTGCCTCACACGTGGTATGTGATGTGGCACTTGTTTAGTTCAGACCAGCAAGTTAGGTGTCAGCCTTGCCCTGGGAAACCATGTTTGCACCCATGGTCCAGCCAACAATAAAGGCTGGGTAGCTGTAGGCTCATGACCTCAGCTGGAGCAATTAGACTTGCTGGGTAAATTCCCAGCCTGTCGAGCACCAGTGCAGTGCTTATCGGGAACTGCAATGTCTGAATAGGTGACAGAAAACACCTACAGATCAAGACACCTTTTTTTACATAAGGTCAAA
Source organism: Hypotaenidia okinawae (assembly GCA_027925045.1). NCBI lineage: Eukaryota > Metazoa > Chordata > Aves > Gruiformes > Rallidae > Hypotaenidia > Hypotaenidia okinawae. Next base: position 81,997,056 of record BSDF01000001.1, read on the forward strand.
CTTCCTGTCTGCCTCTGATGCTCCTCCTCTGTTTCAGAATGATGAAGATTATTAATCGACTGCACAAATCTATGCTGCTCCTGCAGTATTTCTCCACCCAGTCCTGGGATTGGTCTTCAGATAACATGAATATGTTAATGAGTCACCTTAACACAGAGGACAAAAAGGTAAGCATGCCCTGAATGTGGATTGCCAATCTCTCAGTTCTATTCATCTGCAGCAGTTATTTTTGGTGGGTTTTTTGAGCTTTTGAATGACATCTTCCTAAATGATTGGAATTGACTTTAACCTGAAATAATTTATTTCCTCCTTGTTTAATTAACTAACTTATCAGGAACCTTCCTTTTATTATAGGAGAATGTTTTCTCCTGAGGTGTATTGCTCTTTCTTCTGAGACAGGTCAGTCACTGAAGTCTTTCCAGTTAACGTGGCAGCTCTCAGGTTTCTGTTTGGCTTATAAACACTTTACATTTGTTTTCACGGACAAAAAGGACTGTACAAAGGGAACATGGCTTTATATCCTTAATGACCCAGCTGTACTCAGCTCTTGAGTTGGAGAAATTAAAGACATTGTATGTAATGGTGGCCATTTTATTGCCTCCCAGGTGACTGGCTACACAGACTGGAACATCCATTGGATAGGAAAGCTAAGGACATTCCTTTTTTGGTGGACACATGATAATTCTCTTTCTAAGAAGAAACAGCCAATTCTAGTTTTCACATCACAGTTCTGGGCCCTGAGAAATTTGGGCATCCCCTTTCATGGGGCAATATGACCATGTTAGGGGCCGCAGAACAACAGTTATCAATGGTAGTGCAAGCATACACACTCAGAGGTGTTTCATTGTGATTATCACTGATAAACTGTGTAGCATTCCCAACATCTTCTCATCCTAATTTTCTAAGTGTCTCACTCTCGGAAAACTAGGAAGCTTCTTTACAACACCCCTTTCTTCCTCAATCTCCTCTGGCAATCTGTAGTGCTTGGTGGGTGATCTAGATGGAAATTGCTTGAGAGATTTTGAGTTTTCATCCACACTGGTTTTAATGGGCACTGCACAGGGAAACAGCAGGGCGGTTGGACCCGATGATCTCTGGATGTCCCTTCCAACCCCTATAATTCTGTGATTCTGTGAAACTTAGTTGACACATTGTGTCTTACCCTGAACAATACGAAGGAACTTCCTGTTTGATTTAAATCCCCAGGGAGCAATTACTTTGCAGGATGTCAAGCTCTTTTGTAGCCTTTACAGGTTTGGAATACTGCTCCTTAAGAATGAGATTGTAACTGAGAGACTGGAGGAACACAAAGAGTAGATGTGATAAGCTTTACTGCATTTTTGGTGAGAATCTCCTTGGAAAGAGCGACTTTGGCATTCACATCATACTTGTCTCACGACATTAAATTCTTGCAGGCTCCCAGCAGCAGTGTCAAGAGTCTTCTTCCGTAGTCGGCAGAGGAAGTGCACACAGCAGATCCTAGCTTCTGAAGGGCTGTGGCACTGCTGTGACTACAGCAGGTGTAAAGGAAACCCAAATGGTATGACAGGAACTAGTTATGAGGAGGATGGAGGGGGAAAAAAAAAAGGAGCATCAAGGACTTCCATGTGAGCCAGACAGTGTTTTCACCTTACTAAGCGGCTCATGAGAACTTCGTGAGATGCACTGCATCCAGTGTTGCCACTGCTGTTGTCAGCAGAGTTCAAGAGGGATAGTTTAGGGGCAGCACACATTGCTATACATGGCACACTGGGATCTGCACAGATCTGAGAGTTAGCTAACCCCTCTCTGCTCAAGTTACTGCTGCTTTGATACAAAAGCTCATGCGCCAAAGCAAACAGCCTGGAGTGGCATAGGGGTGAGGGTATTTTTCTGTCTTCCCTTGTAAGATGCTGCAAATAAGAATTGCCATTCACTTCACTCATTCATTTAAAAAAAAAAGTAAAATTCTCTACAACAAAACCTCTTTCTCTTTACAAATCCTTCCTGTGCTCTAACAGACAGTCAACTGCCAGAGAGCTTCCTAACAATGTTTCCTATGTCTGCATTTGAAATTATCTGGGGTAATTAGCTCTGCAATGAGATTTTTTTTCTTAGTTTTTTTTTTTTTGGCTGCCAAACAAGAGTGATCCGTTTCTTGGACTTCTGTCCATCTAGATGCTGAGCACAACATAGAGTAACACTGATGCAGAAGCACCTGTTGCCTTAACATCCACCTGATTTATTTACACATAATCCTAGCAGCACATTAAAAACTGTATGGAGGCTTTCAGGTGAATCCATTTACCTGACTGGAATGCTGTTTTTCTTCCGTAGTTTTGTGTGTGTACAAACATGTCTATTTATGTGCAAATGGCCACCTGAAAGACAAACCTACCCTCCTTTTCTGCCAGCTATCACTAAATTTCTGCTTGCATTGCCCAGATTCACAGCTGGGCAAGGCATTGATCAACAGCTATGAAATATAGTCTGAAGTGCCTATGTCTTCTTGGAAAGTCGGTGGCTTTAAGAACTTAACAGAGAGTGTGTGGTCAGGCTCAGAGGTCAATGAAGAATTGATGCTTAAAGTGAACTTATTTTTAATTCTGCCATTTAACTTCTGCTCTTTGTCTTTAAATCCCAGTTATACAACTTTGATGTTCGTCAGCTGCACTGGTCAGAATACATTGAAAGCTACTGCCTAGGTGCTAAGAAGTACTTGTTAAATGAGGACATGGCTGGCATTCCAGCAGCAAAGCAGCACTTAAGAAAGTAAGTCATACCCTGTGACACAGACAAGAACTCCTGGCTACCTTGAATGGCTTTTGAGAGAAATCATTTTCTTTTCATTGCAGTAATTACAGTTGAAAAATATGGAGATAAACACAGAATAGATTATTTCTTGTGGCAGAGGGCTGTCAGTACTTCATTTTTCCACCCTGTAAGAAAAAGAGACCTTTGATATTACACTATCAGGGGCTAGATAGTGCACCTTCCTAGCAGATGACCCAGTAATTAAGTTACAGTGCATAAAAGGAATACATTAATGCAGATGATCTTGGTCGTTCAGAATTGCAGTAGAAAAATAAGGGCTGTATTTAGTTTTTGTGAAGCTCCTATAAACTTTTAATAATTTGAAGGCATTGCATAAAACCTTTAAGCATTTGTATGACTTTAAATTGCATTTTTAAAATCAAAGTTTCTAATTCCTTGAGGAGAATGAGCAAAAACTCTCCAAAATTGGTGCAGAGTTTATGCATTCAATCCCTGGTGGCAGTTTAAGAGAGAGTCTTAATGAGCAATTTGAGATTGTCCCTCTCTTTGGTTAAAGACTGTGCTCTTCCTGTCTTCTCCAGCTCTTTCACTGAGAAGTGCAGTCAAAAGGAGAAAGAGCAGCTCTCTTGGAGTAAGACTCTGGTTGCTTGCTTTGAGAAAACCACTGTGCAGTGTAAATGCTAGAAGCATAGAACAGCCTGTTGCCATAGCAAGGAATCCTAAACAAGTTCATCTTTTAGGGTCATTTTTAAAGGGAAAGAACTCTTAGAAAAATTAAACCAGTCTTGGGCACGCTAAGTATGAAGCTTTCTTCCTTTGATCAGAAACTAGGAAAGTGAGAGTTAGAGAACTGCATAAGTTTTTGCTTGACAGAAAGAGGACAAGGTGATTAGCATCGTAAAGACTCAATAATCCCACTTAAATTTGTGGTGTAAAAAAGAAATCCCAAACCCCCAAGTGCTGTAGTACTGCAAAAGTGAAGGCCGTTTGTGATTATTGAGTAATCTCCCAACATTAAAAGCAAGGCTTCAGCCAAAAAGGACAACGTTGTTCATCTGCTTTTGCAAAGGTCCTCCAGCTTGTCACCAATCCTATTAAGTCAAAAATAGCCAAAGCAAAGCAGAAAGCGTTGGACCTGAACTGTTGTTAAGAAAACAGCTCTGTGTGACTTCAGTGTCTATTCTGGTACATGGAACAAGAGACCTGCAGCACAGGTATTCCGCCTACCCTGTTAACTATCCACTGCACCACAACTTCAGCACAGTCCTTGGCCAGATGGCAGGGACATCTTCACTAAAACAGGAATGGCAAAAAGCCCAAGGGCCACTTGTAAACACGATTTCTTACAAAAGGACCTGCAGCAAATGAAGTGAGCTTTCTGTTGTTTTCATCTCCCACTGTAAGATGCCTCTCTCTCTTTCTCAGGCTGAGGAACATCCGATACGCGTTCAACACCACCCTCCTCGTGATCATCTGGCGCATCTTCATTGCAAGGTCACAGATGGCTCGAAACATCTGGTACTTTGTGGTGAGCCTCTGCTACAAGTTCCTTTCCTACTTCAGGGCATCCAGCACCCTCAGGCACTGAAGCCGTCCATCAACAACCAGCCTCTTCCAGAAGGACCTCCATCTCCTCTTATCAGCAACTATGGGCATTGGGGTCTGAAAGTAGCAGAAAAATCCAATCCCTCCAACAGCAGCCTGCATTTCTTGTGCACGGTTACATGTTCACCTTTTTAATTTTAACTAATGCTTTAATACATGGTGGTCTTTCTTCCATAGGACCAGGCCAATTTTTAAAGCCATAACTGAAGCTTTAGGAACAGGTCATGCTGGAACCATTCATCTAGAGTCTGATGCGCACGAGTAAGGATTAACCAAAGTCATTGTCTTTCCGTGTATTACCTAGGCCATCCTAATCCTGTCTTCTTCCTCAGAAGAGGCAAATTTTAAAGCTTGCTACCTTGGAAGAAATGCTGCCATCAGAGAAGAACCAGCCAAGTAAATTAACCTGTAAGAGGTCTTCCTAAAGAGGCTATTCCTTCATTATCATCCAGTGAAATGGTTCCTTATTGAAAAAAACCTGATTTCTCATTTTGAGCTTTTCAAAATTTAGAGGGGAGGAAAAAACCAGAATCAGTTACACTAGGCCAGTGAGCACACTGAACAGTTTCAGATCTCGTCTCTCTCTGTTACTGAGGACTAATACTTTCAAGCCATAGCTGAAGACACCCATAGAATTCATGTACCTGTGTTAACTCTACTCGCTTACAAGCTGCATTCTTATGGAGAGGCATTTTTTTCTCTCTGTAGTCAAGGTTGCAGCCTATTAAAACACCCTTTTCTTGCATTTATCACATTTGCTTGGAACATTCTTTTGGCTTGAAAAATACTCTGACAGTGAAGAAAAAACTTCATCAAGGATTGAAAAATTCAGAAACTCCTTCAGAAATAATTATTCTCCCCCCCTTTATCTGCAGAAAACTTCCATCCCTTTAGTTCAAAACCAGCCTGATACTGCCCTTCATGCTTTCATTATAGATAAATCACTTTGGAGTTTATCACTTGCACCAGCAAAGAAGGTGCAAAGACATGCGTGCAGGAAATCCCATCAGGCCAGTTCTGTCCCTCTTCCTGTCAGTAGGAATTAAAGAGTGTGAAACTCGGTTTTGTTAAAAATAGGAAAGGTTTCACTGACTTCAGTGTAAAAACAATCATGCACTGTGAAGGCAATGTGTTTTGTCCCCCAGTGCAGTTTAGAAAGGGAACACAGGGGTCCTCCTAACACTCATGGCTAGTGGAGATACTTGTTTCACCTAGCTAAGTATGAATTCCTAGGGGAGGGAAGAGAGAGAGGGACAGAAAGAGCCTTCTTCAAAGGTGCTGGTGCCTAAACAGCCTTAGTGCAACAGCAACAAATCGATCACGCTATCAATCAGATTTCTCAAAGTCAAGTCTAACATTGGAATATTTTTTTATTCAGATCTCACTGAATAAGGATGTTATCAGACTTTAAAGAAGGTAGTTTTTGAAACAATATAGCATCCCATCTTTTTAGTCTTGTGCCATGCTAGCTGTCTGGAAAAGGTAATGGTACATCATGAAAAATTACACAGCTGCTCTCTATAGGCGCTGAGAGTAGGAGAGTATTTACTAAGCTGGCATTCTTCAAAAATTATATTTGGTTTTGGCAGTGAAGGCAAGAGTAAGTTCTGATACCAGTATAATTGTATCATAGGCTTCCATGCTAGTTCAGAAGTCTTTCTAAAGGTGCAAGGACCTAATGCGGTATGCCCTAGAGATCCGGTTTCAGGCAATTGCCAGAGGGTTCCAGCTGCAGAACCTGACTGGAAATGTGGTGCCCAGAATGGAAGTGCTCTGGTATTCCCTGTGTTTGTCATTCCCTGTGTTTGTCACGCATTGCTTCTGACCTATACTCAGTTAGGTCAAGCACCCCATTTACAAAGATAAAAGTCTTCTAAGCTCTTGCTTTGAAACCCACGATGGTTGTTGGCTGGCTATGTGTTTTCCAACCCCAGGAAGCTGGCGGTGCACGCTGTGCATGGCACATCAGCAAGGGGAACTTGGAGCTACTGGTTCGGGCGCTGGGAACCACACGTTCCTTGTGCAGGGCTTCCATAGCAGTGTGTATGGTGAACAGCAGCTGCGTTTTGCTTTGCTAACTGGGCTACACAGAGACTGTGACTGCCTTGGTGGCGTGAGTCAGGTTGCTGTAGGGATTCCTCTAGAAAGACTACATCCCTTCAACCGAATTATCGGGCCAGCTTCTAGCCTTCTCGTGTGAAAGACTAAAACCCAAAACATAACAAAGCTACAGATTATTTTGAAGCAAACTTCATTAAAAATGTAGGTAAAAGTTCTAACTGCTATCCTAGAAGTCTTTTTAAGTGCCTGCCTTATGCACAGAGAGAAGCCCCAGGTAAGGGGAGCAGAAGTCAGTGCAGATTTGTCCGCACATGACAGACAAAAACTGGAGTCTCACAGAGAAGTGAAACACTGCAGACCCACTACACTCTGAACAGCTGACTGAGGTAGACCGGACCTACTAGAAGTGCCCTGCTTTCCCTTCCCCAATGCTAGTCCTGCTGTGCATTCTGCATGTAGCCCTGTGGGCACTCACAGTCCTTTGCACAGGCTGTATTGTCCCAACAAGCCTGGAATGTGTCTTTGTGCAACTTGAACGTATCCCGACCTGTTTTCTGTACACGCAAGAAGATGCTTCAGGTTTTGCTCAGAACAATGGTGGCACCACGTTTCAAAGCTCTTCAGCATTTTTCTGAAGGTAACAGCTACAGCAAAGCTACTGCTCAGTTCTGAAAAACAGCAGGAGCTGCTTGGGATGTTGCAGAACATCACTGTTGCAGATGGTGTATGCTCTTCCAGAGACCTTTTGTAGCCCAGGTGGCGTTGCCAGCAGCTGGCTCCAGCACTCTGGCCTTGCCTGTGGGGGAAACAAGCTGTTAGCTTTCAACACAGACAGAACATGCGGTGAAACTTGCACCTGTAATCCATTTTCTTTGTGGCTTGAGATGATTTCACAGGTGATTGTCTGAACCAGAGAAAAAAAAAACCACAGAGGCTGACCCATGGAATGGCCTTTGGGTGCCAGTCATGAGACTGTTGTCCTGGGGAACTGCACCTAAGAACTTGTTCTCACCTCAAGCATTGACTTGTCTTTGGTATTTTACGGTGTGCTCCTCAGTGTATTTCCACGTGCTCTGAAGAAACCTAAGCCTTGATGAAAATACCTAAAAAGAAAGGTGGAGTGAAGCGACTCCTTTTCGTCCCTGCTCTCTCTCTTGCTCTGTCATGTTTGACAAAAGAAAGCAAAGTACAGTTGTTACTAAGTTAAATAGCTGTGACAAACAGCTCCGGATCGGATGCTGCTCATGGCTGAAGGCTGGAGCTTTTAATACCTGTAAGGTTGGAGGACTCTGGGTTCTTTTCCCCTGCAGAGTTAGCACAGTCAGCACTATGGGGATGAGAGAGGAGTAGGAGAAGCATTCCTACAGCCTCTGCTCATGGAGAGCAGAAGCATTGCTAGGCACAGAGCAGAGGAAAGGGAGACTGAAGTCATCTGAGAAGTATGAGCTACCATACTCAGAGGACTCTGCCTACCAAGGAGCGGAGGATTCGGTCTGGGTTCTTGCAATGAATGAACTAAAAAGGTCCTCTGTCCTTCCCCCAGCTACCAACAGGCACTGCAGATAAAGGTATCAGAGTCATTCTGAACAGCCACAAAAGAAAATACCTGCCATGAGGCAGTATAATGGTATTGTCCTCTGTTTGTACCTTACAAACCTGTGGTGTACGTACCCCCTCACGATGTCAGAAGCCTGCAGTGCTGCTGCTGCAGGAATAACAAGGACCACTGCTGAGCCTGGTGTACTGTTCTGTTAATTCTATGCACCCACACTAGTCTGTAGGCTATAGCTGTGACCTGCTGTGCAAAAGCAATGAAACACTGAAGATCATTTCACTGTCAAAGAGCAACGGGCATAAGCTTGCACTTAAGAACTATCTCCTTTTTTATTATTGAACTTGATGACCTCTAAAGTCCCTTCCAACCCTAACCATTCTATGATTCTATAACAAAAAAAGAAAAAAACCCCAACCAATAAAACGTCAAATCCCTAAAATTAATCTGCCTTCTTGACTCACAACCCAAACCTGTTTATCTCAAGCATGTCTCTTACCAAAAGAAAAATCTCTCACCCTTCCACTTTCTATCCCAACAACTGTTAAGAAAATACAACTGTTTCTTGGTGAGGGGCAGGGGTGACTGACATACTGATGTATCACAGGTTGGTGGCACGTTACCCACTTCCTCAGGAGATCCGTTATCTTGCCTTTTCTGAAAAAATACATGATCATATATATATATGCCTGTGTGTATAGCTACATATTTCACCACCAGTCCCCTCATAGAACATCATATCCTATCGAAATGCCAGGCTGCGCCCGTTCGGTATGCACTGATCCAGTTCAGTTTCAGAAGAAGTGACTGCAACCCACCCACCTTTGCTGTGTAAAGGAAAACCTCACCTGTAGTATTATTAATCCAATCCTCATCATGAATAAGCAACTGGGAAAAGGGGAAGGGGTGGGGGGGCATTCTTTTGTTTGTAAATAAGCTACAGCTTCATGGTTGAAAGCATGCTGTTGCTCTTCCAGCGTTGATGTTGCTGCTGCAGAAAGCAAGGATGATTTTTCTTTTTATTTTATTACAATTGGACCCTTTATTTTAGCACAGAGTAGATAACACGTTGTACACATTCCCCAGAAGCTAAACGGTGAACATCCCATTACATGGTGCTAAATACCGGTATGAAGGTGGTACAGGCTTCAGAGAATTCAAAATAAAAATCAAAAAGCAGCATATCTGGGGAATAAAAACGTACTATCCCACGTTAACACTTCAAATTCAACTGTGACTTGTGCTGGTTTGTTCAGATTAACATGAAACTGCTTATAAAAAAGGTTTCTTGTCCTTACATAATCTTGGCAAGACTCCAGTTTCTAGTAAAATACGTACTCTCCCACTCTCCAAAGTTTCTATGGTTCTATCTGCTATTTCTATTCTCTTGTTAGCTACGAGACAACTTACTGTTATAAATCATAACTACAACGTTTCTAATGTTAAGGTGTAATCTTTGGAGCTCTCAAATCAGATGAAAATGGTAAAGTCACAAATTCTGAGAACCTCAGCCATAAAATTGTTAATACGACGTTTATGTTATTTTAAACATTTAATAAAACAAAAATATTTTAAAACTAGGGTCACTTCGCATCGCTTAAGGTTGCTAAAGGAGATGGTTGCTCTGCTGGCCGTTGCGATTCTGCACAGGCTGCGCCTGGAGCACAGCTGCAGCACACATCCCTAGCACAGCTGCAGCACACATCCCTAACAGAGCTGCAGCACACGTCCCTGGCACAGCTGCAGCACACGTCCCTGGCACAGCTGCAGCACACACCGTGAGCACAGCTGCAGCACACACCCTGAGCACAGCTGCAGCACACATCCCTAGCACAGCTGCAGCACACATCCCGAGCACAGCTGCAGCACACATCCCTAGCAGAGCTGCAGCACACACCCCTAGCACAGCTGCCGGCGTGCCAGCCTGCGTGGAGCGGCAGCCCCACCTAACGGGCAGCTGCCTGCACAAGGACCGTGCTGCACAGGCAAGGAGAAGGGCGAGTTTAAGGTTGTTACTCCATAGGCCTGGGGAGGGAGGGCGGGGGGCAGAACGTGTTTCCATGCAATGTACACAGCAATACTTCAGGCTGTTGGGTAATCTCTTAATCTGGCAATTGTCAGGATTGCCAAGAACATTCTGACCCAATGACAGATATCTCACTGTACTTCAAATGATGTCCCCAAGGCCATTTGGAAAGCAGTGGCACAGCAAGATAATGATGTCACCTTAACAAATACCAGGACTAACTAGAAAGCTGTTTGGTTGGTTTATAAGTAGAACAGTCCTTACCTTTTCCAGTTCTGGGAGGGGGAAAAAAAGTCTTTCTTGCCAAAATTAAATCTTCACAGTTGGGCCAACTGCTCAAAGCAAAGACACCATCTCAAGGTCTGAGTTCAAGCACTCTGTCAGTGCCTTTGGGAACAGAGAATGTCACATCATAGAATAATAGAATATCCTGAGTTGGAAGGGACCCATAAGAATCATGGAGTTCAACTCCTGGCTCCACACAGGACCAGCCAGGTCAGAGCCAGGCAATGAGTGCATTATCCAGATGCTTCTTGAACTCAGCCAAGCTCAGTGGTGTGACCCCTTCCCTGGGGAGCCTGTTCCAGTGCCCAACCACCCTCTCAGGAAAGAGCCTCTTCCTAATGTCAAACCTAAACTTCCCTGTCACAGCTTCATACAGTTCCCTCGGGTTCTATCACTGGTCACTAAAGAGAGGAGATCGGCACCTGCCCCTTCACTCCCCCTTATCAGGAAGCCATAGACCATGATGAGGTCTCCCCTCAGCCTCCTCCAGGCTGAACAAACCAAGGGATTTCAGCCTCTCCTCATAAGACTTCCCCTCCAGACCCTTCACCATCCTTGTTGCCCTCCTCTGGACACTCTCCAATAGTTTTATGTTCATCTTGTACTGTGGCACCCAAAACTGCACACAGCACTCAAGGTGAGGCCGCACCAGCGCAGTGTAGAGCAGGACCATCCCCTCCCTGGACCAGCTGGCGATGCCGTGCTTGATGCACCCCAGGATACAGCTGGCCCTCCTGGCTGCCTGGGCACACTGCTGGCTCACGTTTAACTTGCTGTCGACCAAGACCCCCAGATCCCTCTCAGCACGGCTGGCCTGCAGCATCTGACATCTCTCACAGGCCTCTGCTATCAAATTTTGGGGGGTGGGAGAGGAAAAAACAATAGTGTTTATATTTTAACATTAGTGCTTTAGTCTAGTAAATGCTTCCAGCTAGTGGCACTGTAGGAGCCTGAAATCCACCACCTCCGTTCTGTTCCCAAACGCGTACGCACAGCGCGGCCTACCGGCGGTCCGCTCGCATCTCCTCCAGCCGGCCCGATGGATCTCGGCTCGTTCCCCGACACTGCATGATAGGTAGATCACCCGAGCTTCCTCCGGTGCTCAGCAGGATCAGACACCCTGAGCCCAAACCAATTGTCGTTCTGTGTTTCAGTACTTCCATCTTAACTCCAGTGACCGCAGTGCCTTGCAAAATGATCTCATTCTCAGAAAAGTGTAATGTTGTACATACATACACGTGTATATTCCTAGATACATACCTCCAGGATAACATGTATACTACACGTGTGTCTCAAGACGGGGTGGAGAAAATACTGGGCACAGATATATCTCTGGGAGACCATACGAGTGCACACACACACACACACACACACACACACACACACACACAGGTGGTTTGGGAAGGCAGGGAAATAGGGCAGATCTAATCCAAGCAGGGTCAAATGCCCGTATAGGCAGGTTTTTGGAAAGGGGGAGGAATGGAGTTTTAATATTGATTGCCATCCCAATTAAGTCTAACAGGAGGGTAGCAAGGTGTAAGTATGCTGTAAAGAGTGGCACGCTGTGTGCTGCCAATGGAAGTAATGGGAAGCTATCAGAAAACATAGCCAGGGCTGACTTAATTTCAGTATAAAGGTCAGCCGTGTCTTGCCTAATTTTTAAAATCATGCGTATTCAGTAACCAAAACCTTTGCTTTTTTTTCCCCCAGGCATTATTTTGAATAGTAGAAGTTAAAACACCCTTCAAAAAGGCATTGTTTAAATTCCAAAGGGGTTATGAGGGACCAAGACTTGCAACGGGTAGATGTGGATTTTTCATTCTCTGTCCAAAACTACTAAAGAAAAAAAGCATTTTGTGATCATAAAATTTAAAAAAAAGAAACCTTATGAATTTGATAGCTTTCAAATTAATTGTTTATCAAAAAGCATATTATGAATTACTTTCACCATATGTTATTGATAAAAATGCTTTTGTGAAGATTCAGAAGCCATTTTACTAATCCCTTTCCAAAAACTGTATTTGTTATAGAAAGTTCATCACCTTGGACTTCTTTCACCAGATTAATAATATATTTTCCTTCAAATTTCTCTAAGATATTTTTTGTTTGTTTTAAATTGACAAACTAGGAATACCTTGATAAAAGCAAAACAAGAAACAATCAGACCAGCTCTGAAAAAAAAGGCATGAAGACTGAGGTGGTATTTAGCATGCATGACTAATTCTGGACGAGAAGTCTTTCCCTCCTGCCACATAAATAATCATGCAAGGAGCCTGTTACTCATCATCAGTTGGACGATTTCTCCTAAACACTGTGGTAAAAGTGGTCTCATGGAACATTGAGCACATAGAGTGCTGGCAAATACAGATAGCAACCTCTTTTCAGCAGCACAGGCTAACAAGACATAAAGATAGTTGTGTCTCTGTGCTTGCATGTGTACACACACACACACACATATATATATATACACACACACAGACATATATGTGAGTTGGTGCCACAGCTTCTGCAGGTATAATCCACAGCTGCTGGCAAGGCAACTCGATGCACACCTCAACTAAGGCCAAATCAGCACCACCACATATCTCAAAGGCACTTCTTTGCCAAGACAGGCAGTTTGTCGCTCATTCTGTTGTCCCTAAGCCCATCGATGCTTCTGCTAACCCAGCTTTACATTTTTTTTTTGCACTCTTCTAGAAATCATGCAGCTCCTAAATTTCCTCTCTCCTCACAATCTGTTCTCTCTCTCCACCCCCAACACACGTCTCAAATAATTTTGATTAAAATTTCTTCACAGTAAAAGTATCTTCTGTATCAGACAAGAGAAAGAAAGAGAGGAGGGTCCAGAGAGACACAGGGGTGTCTGTGGACCAAGATTAGAAGAAAGCTGGCTCATCGCAGCTTCACTGTGAGAAAGAAAAGAAAGAGCTGAGATAGATGTTTCTCACTCCCCAGAATATCCACTTGATGGACCATTGATGTAGGCTAAATCAAAAGTAGGGGTAAGGAAAGAAAGAAAAGGGGAGCTGCCCTAGTTTGCACTGAAGCACTCCAGAAAAAATGGTACAGGTTTGTCTCTAACTTTGCATCCATCCTTTATACAGTTGCTACGGCCATCACAACCTTGCCTAGAACAATTTAGCATGAAAAAACAAAATCTCACCCATTCTATTCATATTAGGAAATAATTTTTCATTCTTCTTTTCAAGTTAATAGGTCTTGGTTGTATTTTATATTGACTTTATAATGTCTTTTGTACTATATATCCTAGTCCAATAAGAAGAGAGTAGGATGTTGAGGGCTTTTTGTTTGTTGGTTTCTGGGGTTTCTTCTTTCTAGAGAACAATCTGAGGATGCTGGACCACTGTAACAGGCTGCCAGAGAGGTAGTGGAGGTCTCATCCCTGGAGACATTCAAGGTCAGGCTTGATGGGGCTCTGAGCGACCTGATCTAGTGAAGATGTCCCTGCTTACTGCAGGGGGTTGGACTAGATGACCTCTGAAGGTCCCCTCACACCTAATGTATTCAATGGTTCTATAAGCCTCTCAGCCCTATGACATTTGGAAATAAAGGACAGAGAATGCACCTCATGATGTTGGTCTTCTGTAAAGCAAGAACAGATAATGCCTAGTAACAATGTCTCACTTCCTTGCAATACAGCAAAGAGGTTAGTGAGAGAAAAAGCCACAATATTATCATGAGCCTTTTCTTACTGTAATTTCAAATCCTGAAACACAGGACAAAGACATTGTTTTTGTAGCATACCTTTTTTTTATGTAAATGTGCTCTTTAGGGAGGGGAAAAATAATCAATTTTCCATTAAGAGGCATCAATGAATTAAAGCCATCAGCAAGAAAGTTCAAATTCATTCTAAAGAACAAAGACTTAAAGGTCAACCTGCAGACTTTGATATTTAAAATTTTTCTTCTGACATTCTGATGGCATAGTACTATCAAGCCAAAGAATCAATTAAACAAACGAGGGAAATTGCATTACCTTTCATTTTCTAAGAGAAGCCAAATGACATAATAATGTAGGACAGCCAATCCTAGCTCATACACCGTAGCTTTGACGACAGAATAAGCACCAGGTCTCAAGCCAACCATCACCACCTCCCTCAACTAAGGACAACCAGAAGTTACTGTCATTCATTAAGAATAGACCTCACGGGTCCCTCTTAACTACCTGAATCAGGAGAATTTGACTCTGGTAAGTGCTATGACACAGTGATAAGATAGATTTCTGGATCCCAGCATCCATGCCCTACCTATTGAATGGGATACCAAATCAAAGGAAGCAACAACTGCCTGCAGGTCAGCTGAAGGTCCCATTCAGAGCCATCAGAGGGGCACATGCTCATCTACTTCTCTCGCAGAAAGTGACCTGATGATACAAATCCCCTTAACTCCCTGTGCTGCGATCTCAGAGGCAATTGTCTCCTTCCAGCGAAACAACACACACTATGCTGCTAGTCATGTGAGCTTCACCCAGACCCTGATGTAAAAGCCACGTCAAGAGTACACATCAAAGAAATGAGTCTTCTGTAAAAATGACCCAGAACAAAAATTAGACAAAACAGCATCAAGACTGAGGCTGCCTTTGAAAAGCCACCTGGTAGTGATTTCCATAGGCTGCCAAAACAGACCACCACAGGGGAAAACACCATTGGTTCTGCATCCCTACCCCACTGGCCTTGTCTATGTCCTGATTTGTGTTCGGGTCCCACTGAGGAAGAAGAGGGTGTGAAAAACATCCTGCCCGCTGACAGGCATGGCAGGCACACAGGTACAAGTGGCAGTCTACCCAGACAGAGATCGGTCTGCACAGAATTCAGTTCAGGGTCAGGGCAGAAAGGAACACGTGAAACCACCGCTCCTCAAAATTAACACTTCCCCAAATTTCCCTGAGCAGCGTATTCAGCTTCACCACCTCAGCTGGGGACGCTACTTTCATACTTCTTTCTTACTTCTCACTGCAAGCTCCTCCTCTCCAAAAATCTGTTGGGTTCATAACCACTCCTGAGAGAACATCTCCTTAGGACCCACTGGCTTAGGAAGGTACTTGGGGCAATGCTGCTGCCAGAGTGCAACTTAATTAGTTGGATTAAATGTATATATACTCATTAGAGAAATCAGGGCTGGTGAAAATACCATTAAAAAAAAGCAAAAAGGTTCATAGGAAGAGGTTGTGCATGTAGTCAGATAGAGAGCAGTCAAGATCTGACACACACGAGGCAAGTGTTCTGCTAGTTACAGTGCTGGTCCTATGCCACTGTCATTTGCCATCATTTCTGACAGCATTTGCATTATGGAACAGTGCAAAGACACCAAAAGAAGGGGTGAGCTCCCCAGTGACCCTGCCAGTTACATCTTGGCAAGAAACAGGAAGCAATACTCTGGCACAATCTTGCACAGAAAGGAAGGTGGGGTTAAGTGTCTCTATTTTATTCTCATTTCTTCAGGTCTTCAGAAATGAAGACATCTTGTAACTGGAGAAACTAAAGATAAATACATCTAGAGACAGTAAAATGTAGGGCTGAAAGAGTAATAAATAAAAGTTTGTCTACGTGGACACTTGAAGGACAGTAACATATTCAGCAATGATTTTGATTATGCAACACTGAGTTTAAGGGGAAATTTTTCCCTTAGTCCTGTGTTCACAATCTACAAGTATCGATTATTTTTGGCACTTTTGTTGCTCCCCTCCCAGCAGAGGATGATGATGTGACAACCAGTCCAGGAAAAGAGAAATGTCAGTTGCCTATGGAGGTCCCTGGAAAGTTTGTTACCACTTAACACCTCTGGGCAAACTCTGTCGATACATATCAGGCTGCCAGGTAGGGAATGCTCAGAAAAATATCAAGAAAGATGAGGTCAGCTCAGGCAAATTCAGCAGTGAACAGACTGACGAGGTGAATGTGGAAAGGCAAGTGAGGCTGAAGCAGCAGTTAAGTCGGGGATCTGGTTCTCTGCAGACCAGGGGGAAAGCTGCACTAAAGCAGGGTCAAACAAGATAAGGTTGAAAGTAAAAGAAAAAAACACACACGTTTTTCATCTTGCTCTAGTGAAAGCAAACAGATATGCACCACCATTTTACTTACAACTTAGAGTTCCATTCATTATTAAACCCAAGCAACACAGATAGATGGACTTCACACTCCAGCTTAAAAACAAAGCTGGAAAACAGACCTGTTATTACCTGTGACAGGTGCTGCCTGCAAGCAAGGCATCAGAAACAAAACCTTTAAAGTTCTGGGTTTTGTAACGATAAGTAACAATGAATTTGGGAAGCTGCCCACAGGGCACCTCCATACACACAGCTTACCCACCCCACAGTCGCACTGCTGATGCTTCACGAGCCGCCCCGAGTCTGGCAAAGGGTAAGCACAGCTCTGCTCCCACATAGGTTAATTAAGGAACCACAGTCCCCGTGGGAGACAGGGCCACCCCACTGTGTGGTTTTGGCTATACCACCTAGCGTTGAAAGCGCCGTCAGCCGCGCTGGCAGGAAATCCCAGCCTTGGCTTGGCAGAGCACTAACCTCAGTACAATGCTTTCCAATGAAAGCCATCTCATTTATAAGCAAGTCAGAGCAGAGGACAATTTGTATTTTTGCACAGCAAGATGTCCCAAACATAACTGAACAGCTCTTCCTAGAACTACTGAGGAAACTGGACACATTCCTCCACCCAAACTGACCAAGTGTAGGACCAAGTTTCTCCTTTGGGCCCAGATACCTTTATATCCGTCAGTGTCACAGAGACAAGAAGAGACATCCTTCAAACGCCTTGCTCTACTTCTAGAGCCCATCACTCCAGCCTTTACCCTCTTTGATTTCTTAGGGTCTTAGAAACCCAGCTACCTACCCTAGCATTCAAAGTGAGGAACCTCCAGGGGTCTGTGCAGGACACGTGCAACCCTTTTTATTTGTTACCCTTCTCCACATCATCTAAGTGCAGCCTGGGAAGTAGCCATGGTTGCATTTCCCAAATACCATAGTGCTCCGGTACAAAAGCACCTAAAGTGACACATTGCATTGCAAGAGTGACTTTCCATAGATAACGGGTGCATCCTCTGATGGGGAGCTCCTTAGGCAAACCTCACAAGCCAGTTTTGGGACCTAGCAGGCATTCACGTGCCTAAGTGCTGCAGCACTAAGGAAAACTTGTATCTAGTCCAACAAGTTGGTCAAGTGGGGCTGCATCAGGGCAGTCTGAGCCACATGTTCCCAGCTGTCTTGAAAAATATGTTGCAATCTTTCATTGGTTCTGTATTTATGGAGGGGGGTTTGTTTATATTTTTAATTACATTGCCATAGAAAAAGACATGAGAAGCTTAAAGTTTCTCCTTTGCTGTGAGGGAAAAATTAATTCATGCTTTGTAAATCTAGGTGAGAATTCACAAACCCTGAAACTGAGTAGTGCTATACAATCTGATCCATGGTGCAGCACCACCTAGAAAAAGGACTGAATTTATATTCAGGTTATCTACCACCCCAATTATCTTCAAAATAAAGCTTGCAGGGTGACAATGTGTTGAAAACAAGATGAAAGCTAAGCACAGCGGTTAGCTTCAGTTCAATTCGAGTTACCCTGAGTCACCAAACACTGTCCAGGTTTTTTTCTTCACCCTTATTCCACCACACTCACTTTCCAGCTCTGTCCCATACTCTCTCCTATGGGCCACTGTGCGGCCTCCTTACCTCAACTCCCCTTTCACCTCAGTACTGAGTGTGAGCATCTCCATACTGAGTTATTTCTGAGGTCTTCAGGGCGTTCTTCCCATTCCATCAAGGTCATTTCAAATTCTAATCATATCCTCTGATGTTTCAGCTCTCACTGCCAGCCTGATGTCATCTACAAAGTTGAAAAGCACACGCTGTACTCCCAACATTTAAATCATAAACTGAACTCCTAGGCCATGCCAAACCCTCTCATTTCCCCGTACCACTCCTTTTCTCCCCATATCATCCCCTTTTACCCTCACATCCTTCACAGGGAAACTTGTTATGATTTTTCAGATTGAAAGGTCTGTAAAGAATGGCCTTCAATTCAAAACAAGAACTGCTGCTTTTATTAAGTAATTGTAGAGGTCAGTATAAGAAGCAAAGTAGGGCTGAAACATAGCTATGACTTCAAAAATAAATAACAAATACAAAAATAAGGAAGGCTTCCCTGCTTTTTAACTACATGAGGGTAGGGGAGAAGGGTCTAGACATGGTAGAAGAGTAGCAGTAGGGGTAGTTAGGTGTCTTTCTGGGAAAATAAAGTGGTATTTGGAGGACAGTGAGAGTGGCAAGAGTCACGGCCTCATATGAGAAAGAGACCACACTGAAAACAGGAGATGTAACATTCAGCTTTGTTCCCTCCACCGTGGGGTTGAGACTATGATCCAGTTGTTGGTGAACAGAGAAAAGCAGCTACATAGGGATAGTAGACAAAGCTGGGAATAGCTTAGGAGATAAGGGCAACTTTTTTCTCCTGAGGTAAGGGGCAGGCTGAGGAAGCCCTACCAGACTCATCTCAAACCACAAGCACAAAGAGGTGCACAGATGGACATTGACTGCCAGGTTCGAGTCGATTAAACATCCTTTGCAACAAGGGAAGGTGGTGGCTCAGCACCTTGGTCTCACCACATGTGCACATAGCAAAGCCTTGCAAGTAGAAGAGTCCCCTTGTGACAAGTTCAAACAGAGAGGAAGGAAATGGAGCATCGGGCTGGATCTATCAGGGTATTAGATGGAAAAGGCAGGAGGAAGGAGAAACAGAAAGGCAGAAAAAGTGAAGCTGATTTCTGTGCTGCACAACCAACATTTACACAGCCTCTGAGGATTTCTCCCACCATTATAAGGACCTGACCCCAGGAATGGTTCCAAAAACCACAAAAGGGCTTCTCCCTCCCCGGTCAGCTCACACTGGTGACAGGTTGGGTCTGGTCAGACCTCCACCCTCTTGCTCCATGCCTGGACTCATGCGTGGTGCCTGGCAGATCTGCTCAGAAGCTGTGGGGCACATCTTCCTCATGTGCATTACAGGGAGTGCAGCACTCGCCTCCCAGAAAGACAGCCTCACAGGGAGCTGTGCCCTTTGTACCTGTGACACACAGCCCCTCCATTGGAAGAGCTCTACATAGTGGCTTAGAGCTCTCCTGCAGAAAAGACCCAGGTTATTCTGTGTCCATGGAAGGTAAGAGTCAAACACCTGTGCCTAACTAGCATCAGAAATAAAAGTTAAAATATTTCCAAAGTCTGTATTTTAAATCACTTGTGAAGTGTAGTCAATTCTTCTTCCTTTAGTTTGCTGAAAGACATGTGACTTGACGTTAAGGAACTTGTACAAGACACAGTAGAACTTACACATTAGAAGATTTTTTTTTCTTTTTTTCAGTAATTGACACAGTTTCTCTCTTTCAGAAGGTTTTAACTTCAAGATTTAGCAGCAAAAATCCATTTATAAAAAAACATTTCCAACCTTCAAATTTTATAACAAGCTTCCCATTTTCTAAAATATGCTCATAACATATAACCCTCTCCAATCAATAATACTGCATTTCCAAATAATTTACATTCATATGGCAACCTTTCTTCATTCTGTTTATATTATTTTGGTAAATAAAAGAGAGAAAAAACCATTTTAGAGAGTCTTTTTACTCTGTCACTTTATTCTGCATTATTACCCATCTTTTTGTGATCCAGCACCTACCTTACCAGTGTAATTATTGATATCAAGTTATATGTAGGTATGTGTAATGGATAAAAAACATAAAAAGAAGCTTTGTCATCAGAAATCCTGAAAAACAATGTATCACATGGTGTTTAGTTCCATAGTGGGTGGAGCCACTAAGTTCTGAGAAGTTCTCAGAACTTCTGTTATGTTATGCTGCCTGTAGCCTTACCTCCTCTGAAATAGTTTGCAGAGATGGACAAAGTAAAACTGAATGCTGAGCTAGGATTTCTAGCCTAGGATCAACATTATCAAAGACTAAAGGCCCTGGGAAAACACTCATCAGTAAGCCAGTGAATCGTCAGGTTGGATTTCGCTTAAATCTTTTTGATCTAAGTTGATTTACATAGGGTTTGGTTTACTGTCAGGGCAAGGAGTATACAAACAAATGAACAGAAGAAAAGAAAGGAGGGAAACATCCAAGCTACAACAAGCTTAGCTCTAGGTTGGTAGCCTAATACTGCAAGAAACAGGAAGACAATAAGCAGGTAGTGAAAGTTGATTTTATCCGTTGCTCTGTACAGCCTGTCATTGTTTTGTTTTCATTCTTTCCAATAAGAACTTCAGAGGAAGCAACATCCTACTTATTTTCTGCTGTTACTACAGTATATTCCATAACTAGGTCTCAGGTATGAATACTACTTCTGAAGGTCAGTGGTAACAGCCCAAAATATACTGTTAGGTCTAAAAGCGCTCACACAGTCAGTACATCGGTGGGCAAGAGAGGATGAAAGATGCCAAAGATTAGGATGGAAAGAGCTGATGTTTAAACATCCAGCCATATGAAAAAGGGAATTCTTAAACCTTAATTTGAATTTTGAATTCTTAAAAAGGTTAAGATTCATTTAGGGAAAAAAGCGAAAGTGAGAGATAACAAGATGAAACCAAGAAAGTGGTGGTATTTTCCTAATTCGTGACTGAGCAACCTCTCCATCAGCAAGACTGTGAACAGCTTTAATGGGGGATAGCAAAAAGGAGAAAGCTGGGAGAGAGAATGAGAGGTTAACTGTTTGGTAAAAGACAGCGCCCCTGATGGGATAATAAAAGCAATAGCTGTATAACTGTTACTTATTTTTTAATCTTTGGCGTTAAAATGAGGCTAATATGCCTAGAAATAATTTTTTCCCAAATATTTTTCCTAGGCTTCATTTGCATGATTATTAATTCAAAGTAAAGAACATGAAGGAAAGGAAAAAAAAAAAAAACACTTTATCTAATATGCATTAAACTAAAACTAGTTTAGCTTAGTATTTCTTCCCTGCCTTACAAAGCAGGGTAAAATCAGCCAATGAGCAACACAAAATACCAAATATACTCTGGTATGTAAAGCAAGAATTTGCTGCTGCTGCTAAGCTGTTTGTCAGGATTTGTTTTATTACAGCAATTAGCATTTCATCTGGAGTGCCATGTTCTATGATAAATATGGAACCGAAGCGCTGAAAAGTTTTCCTGAACTAGACACGTGTCTCATCTTCATTTACTTCTCAGCAACAAAAATGGGCACGAGTCCTCTGACTCTGTGTGCACTGGCAGTCTTCCATGATCAAGTAAAGAACCAAGATAGTTACACCAAAAAAACCCAAACCCAAACCTGCAGGAACACAAGTTAGAGGTTAAGATACTCACTACCCACACCTTTTTACACCAGTTACTCTTAAAATATCAGAGCAGCGTTTTAGATCCCATGGTAAATTCAGAGAGAGGCAGAAATAGCATTCTCATGGGAAGATGGATCAGATTTTCCCAACAGGACTTGGAGACAGAAATACCACGAGAGATCCAGTCATCACTGTCATCAGCCAAAAAATGACCAAACAATGCCTTTTTCAGCACGTGGCTAGTGCGTATTTAACTATCCCTCTTACAAGATGAAATGTGTAAAGTAACATGATTTTACAAGCTAAGGTGGCTTGGACAACCTCCAAACCTGAGACAGCCTGGAACCACACAGTCGGTACTGACAGAGGATGCTAAGCCAAGCGTTCACCTCCTGGCCAGGCCGGTCCTGACTGGGCCACAGAACTCACCCTGGCTTAACAGCCAAACTTTGGGGAAGCAGGCATGAAATCTCGTGTTGGACAGGCATTTGGTCACTGCCACAACTGCACCTTTCAACTGGGCAATTAAGTTATATATTTCTGTGAATGTCTGTATATAGGGCATTATAAAAATTAAACGATTAAGTACAAACGTAGCCCTAGAGAACAGTGGAATTCACTTCAGTACACTGATTTTGGAAACCTATACCTTTTCTAGGTTGGTTTTCTTTTTAATACAGCACAACAGCAAGATCGTAGTACACTGATTGCTTTCTATGTCATTTAGCCTGCAGCATTCCAAATAAAAAAAAGTCACATTTCCCTGGCAGAAATCACCCATTCTAACCCCACATTTCTCTGGTAAAACTTATGGAAACTGTAACACTCCTTTTAGTTCAGTCACCACTATAAAAATATCTTCAAAGTCATATCCCTTGGATCTTTTTTCTCTTTCTTTTTTTTTTTTTCCATGCAGAATTTTCCATGTAACAGATCTTTACATGCCCCCTCTTTTCCTGCTTTAAGTTTTATGTTTCCACATATACACAACTGCACTATTATTTTTTTTTCATGAATTTGATGAGCAGGCCAAATACTGTAAAAATTGCATTCAACCCACCTCACATACAGAAGAATCATTTTCTTCCTGGAGAACAGAAATTAATTTTGTTACAACATGAAAAATATCTGTTTCTCCTGGCAAAGAGCATCAGCTAAATAACCTCTCCACAATTTCACACGCGGCCAAATAAGAGTGAACAGCCCTTACAGCCCTGGCAAGGCTGGAAGCAATGTTCCTTACCTGGGTACACTCATGTGGGCATTCACTGACACAAATTCAGTACCACAGATGCTTGAGGAGCAAGTTCTAAGGGGGAAAAAAAATCAAAACCCAAACAACCCAAAAAACCCCCCACCAAAACCCAAAAAACTATTCCAAAGGACCAAGTTTTAAACAATATTACTCGGAAGTATTAATTATTGACAGCCTTTTGTTACTTGTGGGTGGAAACCTCAGTAAGAACACAAGTTTACTACCAGACATACACTGCTCCCGGGCAAAGCCCATCTCTTATTCTCTAATCACTAATAAAAAACTGAATTATTATGAATTGAATTATGGAAAATCCAGTAAAGTGGATGTACATAATTTATCAACCTTCCCCCTAGGCAGAAAATTTGCAATGTTTTAATTTTCTTTAGAACATGCTGCCATCTCTTGTTCTGCTACTTCTACTCCACGCCCACTGGACTGATAAAGCACATTAGAAGCAACTGAGTTCAGCAATGCTGAGGACCACCCAATGCCATTAATTATTTTAAAGACTGAATTAATCCTGGAGAAAGACACTGAAATGACCTTTCAAGAATCAACTCACTTTATAAGACCTCCTGTCAACTGATCTCAGTGAGGGATGAGATGGGGTAGGATTTCACTCCTAGAGAAAGGCTGTGTCATTATGCCACCAGCGGGGATTCACAGGAAACTCAAGGAAGGAAAGCAGGAATGGAGGTATTGTTCAAAACAGATACCTCAGAGTAAGGAGACCCTGCTATCACTTATTCATTCTTTTATGTAACTGCTTAACGGGTCTTCTACAGATTCTAGACATTTTCCAGGAAAGACATGTGTTGAGTAGGAATTTGACACTGTCAGTTGCATGTCTGAATTTCAGCCTGCCTAAAAATCACCCACTTCAAGCCCTATAGTGACTTGCCGAGACATCATACTTGAATGGAAGCAGAGGAAAAGCAATACATGAATTTCCAGCTCTCCTCTTCAAGCATCTGTGCCACAGAACCTACTTATCCTCCATTTGCAACCACAGAAATTTGTGGGGAGGGGTAAACCTACCGCAACAACCTCTTCTGGCTGTCCTGAAATACATGGCAGTGTGGCTACTTGTCCTGGTTTCAGTCAGGATAGAGTTAACTTCATTTGTAGCAGCTGATGGAATGCTGTGTTTGGGAGTTAAAATGAAAGCAGTGCTGATAACACCCTGATGTTCTTAGTTGCAGTCAGACAGTCAAGGACTTTCTCAGCTTCTTCGTATTTCTCTATTCATGAGAAAGGAGGGGCGAAGCCAGGACAGGTGACCCAGATGGGCCAAAGAGTGTATTCCATGCCAATGACGTCCTGCCCAGGATAACGGGGGGCTGAGGGGAGGAAGAAGAGGGGCGGTCTCGGGACGCGTGTTCCTTGGGGGGACGGTCGGGTTCCGGGACAGCTCTGGGTGGCACGGCCTGAGGTGTGTGGTTCGGGGAGAAACTGCATTGGGTATCAATAGTTTCATATTCTTTTGCTCTAAAGTCCTGTTAGCATTGTTATATTTTATCTTTCTGTTATCTTAGTAAACTATCCTTATCCCAACCCACGGGCCTCTTAGTTTCTTGGTTTTGGAGTTATTTGCCCCTTCCTTTTCCCTTCCCTTGTTTCCCTTTCCCTTTTTCCCTTTTCCCCTGCTCTTTTACTTTAAGGAGCAGGCAGCTGCGTGGATCTCGGCCCACAGCCGGGGTGAAACCACGACACTACTGCTGTCATTTTCTGCTGCCAGTGGTTTGGCACAGGGTCTAGTTTTCCTGTGTGGAGTTCTCTGCAGGTTTTTGTCTTGAAGATGATCTTGGTAACTGCCTTCCTCCACCAGACAGTAAATGCTGGTCAGCCCAAGTCTCTTAGACAGCTGTCCTGAACCAGTAGCCACTTTCCCAATCTGGGCTTCTGCCATTGCTGTGAGCAGAGACAGGACACCTGCAACTTCTTCTCCCCAGAAGTGCTTAGCATGATGAATGGGAGGTGACAAAGGGGAGGGGAGACACTTCCGCACTCTGCTCCAGTTATCCAGATGACACCCAACTTGCCCATGGAAGTTGGAAAGGGGTCAATCTAGTTTATGACTGGCAAATACTTCAGGGCAAGGAAAAGCCTTGTGAACATGTGAGAAAGTTGACTGGAAAGGTCAAAGTTCAGGATTCTGAACTGAGACTGCACAGGTTAACTGTCCAGAAAATCAACTAGAACATTATGATCTAAGAAGTCCCTCTACTAAGAAGACTGCCTACACACCAGGACATCATGGCTTTTCTCAGCTTCTTGGTTGCCACAGAAATGAAACTAGTAGATATTCATCTTGTCCATAACCTGTAAGATTTTAGCATATCATACACCTTAAGGAGGAGTCCCAAATATCTTAGGGGTACCCCAATTCTCCTGCCTCCACCATTTAATGGTGTTGAGAAAGAAATCCACCTGCTTTGATGTGATGATATTATCATCTAGTCACCATCATATTATATTGTCCACAAAGCACCTGAACTTGCTGGAACCAGTCAGGTTCAGAGTGAAGACCACCGTGATGTAGATAAACAGGTAAAAGTGTGCACATCTCATCACAACATCAAAACTTGTCATTCCCTTTAGTAGAAGATTTAAGTCTCATCACTCCACTTCTGAGGCTACATGCCTGTACTGCCGCCATCTTGTGAAAATAAATATGTGTGGCAACAAAGCCATGATGTCACTTCTAGAGAGGGAAAAAAAAAAGAGTACATTAAAAACTGTGCTTTTGTTTAATTTTAGATCTTTAAAACACCTTTGGTGTTTTTTGATACAGAGTGCCATCTGTGTGCTTTCCTGCAAATGACAGATAGCAAAAGGGACAGGAACAAATTTACCTACAGACAAGGTAACAAGAAAAGAGAGAACATGAACATCCATCAGATGTCCCCGTAAAGAAACAGAACTGTGAAAGTCAAGAATTTTGCCCATGACTTACAAGAAGCGAGACAAAATCATGAAAGAAAAGACCCCAGATAACCACCAGGCACAAAAGGCAAGTCAAAAGTGTATTCTTCCCTTCTGCTCAAGAATAACCCAGGACACATGATGAGAACTTAATACCCACCATCCTTTTTGCCTCCAAGCTGCAAACACACGTGTGGGGGGCGGCCACACTTTCACACATGTATTTTGGTGTTTGTGAGTACATCTGCGTGGGACTATGAGTGAATTAAATCCGTGCAAGAATTAAAGTGAATGGGTAAAAGCAAATACCTTAGAGAGTTCATTTAAAAAGGAAAAAAAAAAAAAAACCAAAAAAACCAACAGAAGAAAATGTTCTCACTTCCACTGATTCTCACACTGAGTTACACTCAGTTCCCACAGCAGCTCCCATCTATACTGCAAGCGGGTGATGTGGCTGCATTGGTGATAAGGAAAGTCAGGAAAAAGGAAAATGCCATGCTGCCTTTTCCTGTGATAGACTAGAAAAGGGGCAGCAGCTGAGACACAGGGTGGCTGATGAGTATTAGCAATACACAGAACTACTGAAGGATAGGGAACAGAGGATATCATTCTTACAAAATGAGCTAAGCAAGAACCCTCTTCTAATCCCTGTCATATTCAAGGGCTTTCTCTTGCCTAGCAGAAAATGGGACTACTATAAAAACCAAGCGTATAAAATGACCCTTCAAACTTAATAATGAAAGGACTTCTAAAGAGCACAAACAGTGAAAAGTGGTCAGACAGCTAAAAAATATCTATTTTTTTCTCCAGATCGCAGCTAAGTAATCAGAAGCTATGGTTGGGTTGACCTTGGCTAGACACCACTCTTTCACTCCCCTCCTCAACAGGACAGGAGGGAGAAAGTAAGATGCAAAAACTCATGTGTCAAGATAAAAGGCAATTTAATAAAGCAAAAGTAAAGGTCACCCATGGAAGCAAAGGAAAAAAATATTTCCCATCAGCAGGCGATGTCCAGGCGCTTCCCAGGAAGCATGGCTTCAGTAGGTGTAGTAAGACAAATGTAAATAATGAATGCCTCCTTTCTCCTCCTTTCTCTTACCTTTCATCACTGAGTGGACATCATATAGTGTGGAATATCCCTTTGGTCAGTTAGGGTCAACTAACTGTCCTGGATGTGCCCTCTCCATCTTGGCTAGACCCACTACTACGTAAGCCCATGTACACTTGATGCAGAACTCCCACCAGCTTCAGCAGTGAATGGACTATATTTCTGTACTATACAAAACACATATCCATCTAAGCAAAGGCTACTCACTGTCCTACTCTTACCACAAAGGAGATAAACTAATCAGGTCTTTGGTGAATGAAACAAGTCCTTGCCATGACAGTCCTTTATGCCTTCCAGAATCTTAAAATTTGGCATGGGTTTTTTTGGTCTATGACAAGACAAATTTAGTAATTGAGCTTTTTTTTAATTCTTCCTCTCTTTTTCTTCTGAAGAGCTGTGCATAGCCAGTGGAAGGAGTTTTCCAAAAGTGCATTCTGTGAAGAAAAAGCTAAACCACCATTGTCACAAAAATGTGAACTCTGCCAACCGAATAGTCAATGATGATCATCTGAAAGGCCTGGCTGATCATTGTTGTGTGCAATTATTTCTGGAGAAATTAACATGTTCTGTAGAAATGCAATGATAATATTTCACATTTTGTTTGATTTTGATGTAAATCCTAGCTTAGAGGCAATGCTGTCTTGTATAGCAGTGGTTACACACTAGTTTTAAGTGCTTTAATTATTAGAATAAGACTATATCTTTCTACTATGTAAGCATTGCTTAGTTTTCTGTTATGTATCACCTAAATGTTCAAGACTTTGTGTCACCACGTGCAAAATAATAATAATAATAATAATAATAATAATAGAAGTCAGCACATCTTTAAAAAATGAGAAATACCATTTTACATCTTTAAGGAATTAAATGGGAGTTTCCAAAAATCTTTAACTTCCTTATTCAAAATTCTAGAACTTGGGAATTCAAATCAATCTCAGAGTTTATCCTTGGGAGCCAGTGATCTGAACACTGAAAAAAAAGCCAAAATAAAAAGGACAAGGAAATGAATGGACTGTTTTTCCCTACCAAAAGGCAGCTGGAGTAATTTTGGTATTCTTCAAAGCATTTATAAGGCATTTAAGAACAACTGGACAGAAAGCAGCTTTCTGAGAAGTTAGCTTGTCCAGTTTGGGAAGGTAAAAGGAAGGTATATTTTGCAAACAGCAGGCGAGAACACCCCAGGGTTGACAGCTCAGACCCTGGCAGCTGCAGAAGCAGCAAACTAACTAACAGGTTGGTGCTCAATCTCCTGTAATATGAGTTTTAAAAGGTAGATTTGACAGTTCTATGCTTCTCACTCTGGCTATATTTCACATTTATAAGACAGACTTCTTATACATTTGTGATTGCATCAGGAAATGCTAGTGTTGATCATTATTGGGAAGGAACAACCGTTTCTATCAGTACAGGCTGGGGATGACCTGCTGGAGAAGAGCTCAATGGAGAAGGACCTGGGGGTCCTGGTGGATGACAGGGTGGCCATGAGCCAGCAGTGTGCCTCAGTGGCTAAGAGAGCCAATGGGATCCTGGGGTGCATCCGGAGGAGTGTGGCCAGCAGGTCAAAGGAGGTGATCCTCCCCCTCTACTCTGCCCTGGTCAGGCCCCACCTGGAGTATTGTGTCCAGTTCTGGGCTCCCTGGTATAAAAAGGACAGGGATCTCCTGGAGAGAGTTCAAAGAAGGGCTACGAAGATGATTAAGGGCCTGGAGCATCTCCCCTATGAGGAAAGGCTGAGAAGATTGGGACTGTTCAGCCTTGAGAAGGGAAGACTAAGGGGGGACCTAATTAATGTTTACAATTATCTTAAGCAGGGGATGCAGGGGGAATCAGCCAGCCCCTTTTCAGTGGTCTGTGGAGACAGGACAAGGGGCAATGGCTGCAAGTTGGAGCACAGGAAGTTCCTCACCAACATGCGGAGAAACTTTTTCCCAGTGAGGGTGACAGAGCCCTGGGACAGGCTGCCCAGGGGCGTGGTGGAGTCTCCTTCTCTGGAGATATTCCAGACCCGTCTGGACGCCTATCTGAGTGAAATGTCCTAGGGAGCTGCTTTGGCAGGGGGTTGGACCCGATGATCTCTCGAGGTCCCTTCCAACCCCTGCAATTCTATGATTCTATGATTATCAAGATAAACAGTATACTTTAAAAATAAACAGCGATTATTTTGTTGACCTTCTTTGGTGGCTTTAAAACGCATAGGAAACTGGGGAAAAAATTCACTATGTTTAGTAGAAATAGTAGTTTTGAATAACAGGATCACAAGGTTGGAAAAGACCTTTAAGATCATCAAGTCCAACTGTTCCCGTCCTGTGCTAAACCATATCCCTAAGTACCTCATCTACCCTTTTTGTAAACACACCCAGGGATGGTGACTCACCCACCTCCCTGGGCAGCCTGTTCCAGGTCCCGAAGACTCTTTCAGTGAAGAGCTAATCTGAACCTCCCCTGGTGCAGCTTAGTGCCATTTTGCTTCCTATCTTCCTTCTTTTCTGACATCTTTTTATTCATACTTGCAGATCACATAGAAAACAAACTAAGAAAGGTATCTGGAGAAGGAAAAATTGCCACCTAAAAGACTGTGTATTATTTTTATAAATGTCCCTACAAAATAGATATAAGGAAAATATTTTATACACCTTGTTATAGACGCTCTGTAGAGTGACTCTAAATAAAATAACAGTGCAAATTCCTAAGGAACATATTTAAAGATGCTGCCATTTGAATACTTGGCTGCATCTTAATGAATCTACAAATAGGGATATAGGAAATAGAGCAGGTGTAACACACACAAGTGTTTTCATACAGAGAAATAACAACATACGAAGTATTTCTGAAGTAAATATTTAAACCAGGAATGTATCTAAAGAAAAGAAGCCAATGCACATAAACCATATTTCATTTTGTTTTGGGTTTTGGGGCAGGGTTTTGGCAGTGGTAGAGGTGCTGCAGGAATGTCTTCTGCAAGAAGCAGCTAGAAAGCTCTCTCCCCCAGGTCCAACAGAGCCAATACTAGTCGAGTCAAGGCCAGACCCGCTGTTGACCAAGGCCAAGCCCATCAACAATGGTCACAGCACCTCTGTGATAACATATTTAAGAAGAAAAAACACACAAATGGCAGCTTTTTACCACCAGAGAAGTGAGGAGATGTAAGAAACTCTGCAGACACCAAAGTCAGTGAAGAAGGAGGGGGAGGAGTGGACACTGCAGGTGCTGGAGGAGACACTTCCCTACAGCCCACAGAGAAGACTGTGGCAGGACTGCCACAAGGCAGTCTGTCCCAAGCAAGGCAGGACTGTCCCCTGCAGCCCAGGGAAGATGATAGTGTAGAAATCCAGCCTGTGGGGGACCCCATGCTGGACCAGCGTCTTGCTGGTCTCCCAAAGGGGACTGCAACCTGATGGGAAGCCTATGCTGGAGCAAGCTCCAGCCAAGAAGAGAGATGCCCACATCACAGCAGGATTGCTGGCAGGACCTGTGACCCTGTGGGAACTGTACTGGAGCAGTCTGTCCCTGAAGGTCTGAACCCCTCAGTGTGGCTTTGTGAAGAACTGAAGTCCCTGGGGTGGGGTGGGGGAGGACTCACATTGGAGAAGTTCATGGAGGACTGTCTCCTGTGGGTGGGACCCCATGCTGGAGCAGGGAAAGAGTGTGAGGAGTCCTCCCCCTGAGAAGGAAGGAGCAGCAGAGACAACTCATGATGAACTGACCCCAACTCCTATTCCTCAACCCTCCCTGTGTCACTTAGTTGGAGGAGGGAGATAAATCATGAATAAAGTTGAGCCCAGGAAGAAGGGAAGAGTGGGGGAAGGTATTTTAAGATTTGGTTCTATTTCTCATTATGCTACTCTGGTTTGATGGGATAATAAATTAGATGCATTTTATTCCATGTTGAGTCTGTTTTGCCCATGCCATTAATTGCTGAATGATCTCTCCCTGTCCTTATTTCAACCCATAAGCCTTTCATCATGTATTTTCTCCCAGTCCAGATGAGGAGGGCAGTGATAGAGTAGCTTTGGTGGGCATCTGGCCACCAGCCAGGGTCAAACCACCACATGCAATTTCCATCTTTCTATAATGATTACTGAACCACTACAGCATGGAAAGAGTTTTTAACTTCACATGAAGTCTCAGAAGTTGGTTACTAGATGCTGTATTTGCTAGATGGACAGTTGTATGTTGCTGTTAAGCCCTGTAGCATAACATTACCTGAAAGTTGGGGCTTTTTGGTCACCTTCCAAGGCATGTGAAATTAGTTGCATTTTCCTGACCTCAAGATTTTAGTACTGGTCCCTCTTCAGCCTAAACTAACACCATTATAGAGCTTCTGGGTGATATTTGGAAATGGACCTGAACCAATGTAAAGAGGGGGTTGAGAACTGGCTGTCGGACTGAGCCCAGAGGGTCGTGATTTGTGGAGCAGAATCTGACTGGAGGCCTGTGACTAGCGGTGTTCCCCAGGGCTCGGTGTTGGGTCCAGTCCTGTTTAACATCTTCATTGACGACCTTGATGAGGGAATAGCATCCACCCTCAGCAAGTACCCAATGATACAAAGCTGGGAGGAGTGGCTGACACGCAGGAACCCTGCGCTGCCATCCAGCAATAGCTGGACAGGCTGGAGAGCTGGGCAGGGAGAAACCAGATAAGGTTCAACAAAAGCAAGTGTAGAGTCTTGCACCTGGGAAGGAACAATCATTTCTATCAGTACAGGCTGGGGGATGACCTGCTGGAGAAGAGCTCAATGGAGAAGGACCTGGGGGTCCTGGTGGATGACAGGGTGGCCATGAGCCAGCAGTGTGCCTCAGTGGCTAAGAGAGCCAATGGGATCCTGGGGTGCATCCGGAGGAGTGTGGCCAGCAGGTCAAAGGAGGTGATCCTCCCCCTCTACTCTGCCCTGGTCAGGACCCACCTGGAGTATTGTGTCCAGTCCTAGGCTCCCTGGTATAAAAAGGACAGGGATCTCCTGGAGAGAGTCCAAAGAAGGGCTACGAAGATGATTAAGGGCCTGGAGCATCTACCCTACAAGGAAAGGCTGAGTAAGTTGGGACTGTTCAGCCTTGAGAAGAGAAGACTAAGGGGGGACCTAATTAAAGTCTATAAGTATCTTAAGCAGGGGATGCAGGGGGAATCAGCCAGCCCCTTTTCAGTGGTCTGTGGAGACAGGACAAGGGGCAATGGCTGCAAGTTGGAGCACAGGAAGTTCCTCACCAACATGCGGAAGAACTTTTTCCCAGTGAGGGTGACAGAGGCCTGGGACAGGCTGCCCAGGGGCGTGGTGGAGTCTCCTTCTCTGGAGATATTCCAGACCCGTCTGGACGCCTATCTGAGTGAAATGTCCTAGGGAGCTGCTTTGGCAGGGGGTTGGACCCGATGATCTCTCAAGGTCCCTTCCAACCCCTACAATTCTATGATTCTGTAAAAAGGGAGAATAATATATAGAAGCAACACGTATTTTGAGAAATTAGATATTTGCAGTCTCAGAGAACCAACAGTAAGATCCCAAGACAAGTAAACCCTTGGAGAACAGGCAGTGGGAAGATTAACAGTCTCTTAAATGTCATTAAGTGCACAAGTATGCACTATCTCAAACTAGAGGAAGGACAAAAGGTGAAAATAATAAATCTGACAAGCCACTGGTCTGAAATCATGAGCAGGAACCACACAGGTGACAAGTAAGTTGGATTACATAATTATTTTTTTTTTACAACCCACAACAAACAAGCGAGCAAAAAAAAACCCCAAAAACCCTCCACAGGTATGGTCAAGCAGCAACAGGTAATGCAACTAGAAAGCAGAATAGCATGAAAGCATTCCCTAACATTTCTGACTGGAAGACAAAGACTGTACAAAGAACTGACTGTTCAGTGAGATGGGGGAAGCATCAACAGAAGAAATCAAGATCCGTGTCATTTGCTAGGAAGAACTACAGAAACTACAGAATTAACATAATACCAGCAACAAAAGGGTAAGAACTCAGGTTGAAGCAGATAGGAAAGAAGTTATGGAGTACTTAAGTTAGATTTTTTTTTTTTGATGTCTCCTGCAGGCTTGAGCAAGCTGAGGTATGCTGGCAGATGTCACAGAGACTTCAGGGAAGATGGGGGAAGACAGTAAAAAATAGACCAAAGGAAATACAAGAGGAAAAGAGAGAACCTGGAAACTATTGTTAACAAGCCTGACTTCAATCCAAGAACAATACTGAAACAAGACTTAGCGGTCACACAGAAGTTAAAAAAGAAAAGAATAATAGACAGTATAGATTTCCAAAGCCCAATTATGTCATATCGAATTTTCTCCTACAATAGAGTGAGGCATTGTTAAAAACAGAGGGCTTGAAGATGGCATACAGTCTGTGCTTTAGAAGCTTTTAGATACTATCTCACATGATTATTAGCATGAATAAGCTGATGTGAGAATACTATAAAATGAATGCAAAAGGTGTCAGGAAAAAAAGTCACAATACTTCTTTGCAATTCAATGTGAAGCTGAGAAATGATGTCTTACCCCAGACCAGAATGATTTGATAGATTCATTAATGATTTGAACAGCTGGCTTTAAAGAATGTTCCGTTTAAACTGCAGATGACCACAGGTGAGAAGGCTGCAAGCACTGCGAAGGGCAGGGTGATAACTCGGGATGTTCTTGTTCACTGGAACACAGGACTCCTACTTAAGTCAGTGAAAATGATGTGGTTCAGATTAAAAATACTTGCACAGACATCCAATATGGACACACTAGGCTCATTCCAGAGATAGCTTTGAAATATTTTTATGGTAAAAAACATTATTCATTTTCCAAACACAAGAATTTAAAATGCCCTAGCAGAGCTTCCTATCTAATTGATCTGTTACAAAGGACTCTTCAATTATGTGCATACTGGTTTTGCATGAAGAACAACTGGTTTCTTCAGTGAATTTGATGGATGAATGAGAAAAACTCCTCAAAGTGGTTTTTTTGCACCTACCATCTATGTGTGGTTTTACAGGATCTCATGCCACTCAGTTCAAACTCTAAGCCAACAAAATAATTTATTTCCTTTTTTTCCTTTCAGTGACACTCGTTACTGCAATATCTAAAGGCTAGATTCATTTGGATACTGGGAATATTAATTACTTCACCAACTTCAGACATTGAAGCTAGTTAACCTAGGCTTCCCTTTTTACCCTGCAAGGAAGCACAGACCTCTCTAGAATAAGATTTGAGCTGCCCTAGGAGTCTCTCAGGGTGTATTAAAGGCTGCATAAAGGTCTAGTGACAAATCAACAGTGTTAGACACAACCATCTCATTAACATCTATATTGTAGACCATTACATCCAGGGAAAACTATTTAGTTTCATTGCAAAGTACTATCTGCAGCCCTGAATGGGATACCTAGATCCTCCAAAACACACAGGGAGTGAGCCACCACAGAATGGGACCTAGAAAGGCTGGAAGAAGGAGCAGCATCTAAGACTGCCATAAAACAAGTCACATCCTCCACAAATCAAACCTAATCCTGACAAATAAAGGAAAGTGCCCTAAAAAGAGAAGTCAGACTCCTTCCACAAGCCTTTATTCACATATGAACCTTTATGCACAAAAGCCACCAGGAGCCAGCTAGAGAGCACGGTTCCAGAGGTCTTTTTGAAGTGTGTTTCAGAACACTTCAGGAGTTTTTTACCTCAGAGTACATGTGTGTCCCCAGTATCTGTGCTGTTACCCAGACACTTAATGCCAATAATATCCGTGCCAGTACTAGCTTAATAGATCTCTGCAACAGCTTCTCTCCTAGAGTTTGGACAATGCCTTCTCTGAGTCTGCTTTGCAGAGGTTCTCATGATATGATGATAAGGGATATACCATAACTAGCAGGTGAGGAGTTCCCATTCTGTTTCAGAGACTTGCAAAATCATTCAGTTTGGAAGGGACAGAGGATTCTAGTTCAAAGTGCTCCTCAAAGCAAGGTCAACACTGAATTCAGACAAGTTTGTTCAGAATTTTATCAAATGAGGTCTGGAAACAATAAAGAAGAGAGACTTCACAACCTCTCTGGGTGACCTGCACTTTGCTATCCTTCTGCTGAAATATTATTTTCATAACAGCATGAAAATTATACATGTAGTCATATCTATAATATTAATATATTTATTATTATAATTATTATTTTCATAATAAGCTAGCCACTGTCCCTCATGGCTAGCTTCACCTTCTCAGGTACTAGAAGGCTGCTATCAAGTCTCTGCCAGCCCTATCCTCAGTTCTTTCTGCCTCTCATCACATGTCAGTTGCTGAGGACCATTTGGGCCCTCCCTTGTACTTTCAGAAAGTTAATATATTTCTTGTATTTGGGGTCTCCAAACTGGATGCAGCATGCTAGATGCAGCCTAACAAGCACCAAGTGCAAAAGGAATAATCACTTCCTTGGATCTACTGGCTACATCTGTGGTGAAAGGGCTCAGAAAACTGTTAACCCTTCGCTGATGCAGGAGCTGGCCAAGTCCTTTCCATCAGAGCCTTTTAGACAGCCAGTCAGGTCCCTGTTATTGCATGGGGTTTGTCCACACCAGGTGCAAAAACTTGCATCTGCACACCTTTCATTTAATGCTGTTCCTGTTAACACATTCCTTCAGCCTCACTAGGTCCTGCCCAAATGCAGCCTTGCATTTGACCAAATCTGGTGCCCCCTTTCCCTTCCCAATTCAGTGCCACTTTAAGGGCTCGATGAGGGTGTCCTACTACACCGCCAGTACATGCCACTCCGGCTGAAGATGCTGCTGGTGAGCCTAATCATATCACAATCTGCCCTCAAGGTTATTCACTGATGCAGCTGACCTTAAACAGCACTGTTTTCTCAGCTCCCCTAACCTCCCTCCAGCTCTTAGCCAGCAGCCTCACCACCTCTGCCAAGTTTGCCAGCTGTCTTTTCCAAAGGACCCCTGTCTTACCAGCCTCTTGGTTTAAACCTTTGGAGGTAGCACCAGCGATGGGGTGAAGCTCAGCTGGCAAGGAAATGAACTGTGGCAGAAAGCTGAGCGATTGACAGCTGTCATGTAAGACATCTGAGATCCAGAATCCACACGGGAAACAGGGTGACTGAGGCAGGAGAAGAAAGGACAGTGGGGACAGAGTATGAGTAGATGGGAGAGAAACAGAGATCAGATGTGTTAGATAGACAGAGGGACACAGGGCCGAATGGGAAACACTAGAAGCTCCTGCACCACAACATAGTGTGATATATGTACATCTGATTCGTGTTAATATGGAATAATGTTGGGGGTGCATAATGACATACCTTTGTACTGCCATGGGCCTGGGAGGGACAGTTTAAGATATTTGCATGTACTGAATGAGGTGTGTTGAAACAGCAGCAAAATATATAAAAGACTGCAATGATGGCACTTTAAGGGCATTGTGATACCTCCAGCGAAACAACTTGTCCCTGAGAAGGAGGTGATAACGAGAAAGAAGAAAAGAATCACAGAATGGCATGGGTTGGAAGGGACCCAAAGGATCATAGAGCTCCAACCCCACTGCCACAGGCAGGGACACCAATCTCAGGCCTGGATCTACACAAGGTTGCCCAGGGCCCCATCCAACCTGGCCTTGAACACCTCCAGGGACAGGGCATCCACCACCTCTCTGGGCAGACTGTTCCAGCACCTCACTACTCCCTCTGTGAAAAACTTCCCCCTAACATCTAATCTGAACCTTCCTTCCTTTAGCTTCAGTCCATTCCCTATTCTCCTGCCACTGTCTGCCCTTTTAAAAAGTTGATTTCCCTCCTGTTTATATGCTCCCTTCAGGTACTGGAAGGCTGCAATGAGGTCTCCCTGCAGCCTTCTCTTCTCCAGGCTCAACAAGCCCAGCTCCCTCAGCCTGTCCTCGTAGGGGAGGTGCTCCAGCCCTCTAATCATCTTCATGGCCCTAAATAAAGAAGTTGCTTCAAGTCTGCAGAGCCAGCCTGACTTTGTTAGCAAGACAAAAGCTAGAGCTCACCTAAAGGATGTCTTGGGGGGGTTGTGTGCCTAGCTGGCACTCCAGCACGTCAGTTTAAGCTGGTGGGCGGTGCTGCCCCTGTAATAAGTCAGAGACTGGAACTGTATGGTGTGCGCCTTGGTGGAGCAAAGACTCCCCGTGCACCCGGTACTGCCTGTGCACCGCAGTGCCGGTTGCTCGCTTTTATTCGTTCAATAAATTGCTTGATTTGGTTAAAATCCTGTTTGGGACCAAGTCATTTATCACAATAGGAACACTGGAAATATTCAAGGAGGAGTTCTAAAGGATTTGCTCTTGTTAAAACATGAGCAAAACAATGATGTTTTCAAAGTGCTTCATTTTTTAAATAGTTGAGCCCTAAGTATTCCAGAACTCCACTGACCATGAAATGTGTACTGGAAGCATTTAAACAGAAACATTAATGCACAGGAAAGATGACAAAACACAACTACAGGTGCAAAGTGTAACAATCCCTTGAAAGACGGTACTCGTGTGAAGTAAATGACACAGTGGAAATGGGAAATATCTTGAAAGATAAGCAGAAAAAGAGTAAAATCAGAATTTGTGTGTTGTTTTACCTTTTGTATTTTTAGAATAGGCCTGGAGGCCTGCATTTTCTCTTTTTTTTTTTTTTTTTAGTCAATGGATACTGATAGACAGCTTGGCTTCAGAGATGAAAGCAGCATGGGAAATGAAAGCTGACTGTGGTAGATAATTAAGGTTGGTTTTTTTTTAATTTGACCTATTTAAAACTCTCAAGGTCCACCTATTTAAAAAAATAAACCCACACAATAAAAAAGCAACACCCAAAAAGTCCCCCCACATCACCTCTTCCCTGCATAAGAAAAACACCATCAGGTACAGTATTTGCCTTTTTAAATCTCTGTATTGCCAATGACTATCCAGAAAGTTTGCAGTTCCTTCGACTCTGCTTCTATGCTAATTCTAGTTTCTAAAATATTAATTGTTCTTTGGGGAAAATACCTATTTGCTTTTGGTGTTGTATGATGAGGGATGACCATTGCTATTGGATTTTTTTTTTTTGGTTCCCATTTCTTTCAGTTGGGCCTGGGTCCAAGAGACTGAAGTCACAAATTTTTCATCTTGCATCATTTTTCACCTTCTTACTACTTTGTAAAGATTTCAGTGTGCACGGTTATGTATTTTAAAGATTTCCTCATGCTTGTACATAGAAAGGAGAAATAATAATAGGAGTGATTTCATGTGAACAAAAGATGAAAACAGCTCCCAAAACCTTATCAGAGATTATTATGGACAACAACTACTTATTAGGAGCTGCTATTTAAACATGTTCTGGGAACCTTACAGGCTAAATGTTGCTGTGCTTGCCCTGCAGTAAGCAAATGATGCAGGAGGTGGGGACAGAACTTGGGTAAAGCGGAGAAGGATCAGATAAACCCACAGTAGACCAGAGT
Source organism: Hypotaenidia okinawae (assembly GCA_027925045.1). Lineage (NCBI taxonomy): Eukaryota > Metazoa > Chordata > Aves > Gruiformes > Rallidae > Hypotaenidia > Hypotaenidia okinawae. The sequence continues at coordinate 82,035,356 of BSDF01000001.1, forward strand.
TATAAACACACATGGGGACCAAATACTTCCAGAAATGCAGCAAAAGCAAAACCTGAGGCAAATTACTCTGTGAGCAGGAGTTCTATCATCACAGTTTGCTTGGTCAGGAGCATGCCATAGCTATGTGTGTGCAACCCTGCCGAAAGACGGAGCAGAAGGGGCAAAGTGGAGCGTATCTTACACCAGCTGGGAACCTGTGTGAATGCTTCCAGCAAAAATTAAAGTCTTCTATCACTGACTTTGGCTGCCTCACAGAAAAAAGCCTCTCAATGAAACCTTGCAAGATCGTTTCTCAGAACGAGCAACAGAGATGCAAGGGGCTTGTTCAGTGACCAAGCAGCAACCTAAGCCATTCACCAGCTCAAGCAGAGCCCCAACACAGACCTTTCTTCTCCAGAAAGCTGTGTAACTTCAGCTGTGCTGATACAAAATGGTGCAAAGCCTCCCAAAGAAGAGAGGAAGCTGGATCAGAAAGGAAGCTCAGGTCCTCATCCGAGGATGCATCCAGCTTCACTGCCTTCCAGATGGGACTTCGGCATCTAATTACCCCTTAGGAGAGGGACAGGGCAAGGCATTGACCAACCTCAGTTGCCTCTATGCTGTGATACTTGTACCTAGTAGGATTTGTATCTGTATCCAAGCACACGGTCACCTTCCCTCCCCTCTGGCTGGTGCAACCACAGGCTTCAGGACTGAGAATTACAATTCTGCATTACCTCTCTATGTGAGGATAAGGACCCGTAAGCTGCCTTGGACAGAGACAGGGAGCCATGAGTGATGTGTGATGAAAGAAGATACAACCAGGAAAGGAGGATTGGAAAATAAATTTGGGCAGGCCAGAAGGGGTCAACGTTAAGACAGGAGAACATCAGAATGTGCATCTGAACTAGAGGGCCTCAAACTCCCAGGAAAACTGCCAAGCCATTGGGGAGACACACTGGTAAAAGCCAGTCAGATTTTGAAACCTCTCCCCATTCCCACAAAAATTCATCAAAATTAAATTCTAACAGGTTAGATTCTATGAATTTATGTAAACTCCAACAAAAAAAGGAAAAAAAAGTCTGTTTAGAAGTCTTTCAAATAGCTTTTCAATATTTGCCCTGAGTAAGGAAATTAGAATTTTAAATATTTCCATTTGAAGCCATTTAAATAATAATAAACTCCAGTGCATTTTTAACAAGATCTAGACACCTGGAGGGAAAAGCAGAAACATAAGATGGCTTCACTATTTTGGTATTTACAATTTCTTCAGCTGCCAGAGAACTCTATTCAGAGAGCAGTAGGTCTCCAAGTCATCAGGATAAAAAGCACCAGCGGATGCATCCAAGCACTAACTAAATCCATAAAATACTGACAATAGCCTAACACCTAGTTATTTTTCACCTTTTTTTTTTTTTTTTTTGGAGTCACTCAAAGCTCTGCATGTTTTTTCCCCTAGAGCTCTCACAAGTTAGCTCCTCAATATTTCCTCTACAGCCTTGAGGAAGAAAGGATGTGATTTTCACATTGCAATGAATGCTGGAAACTGATTACTTGTCCTCCACTGGAAGCATCTTCTGCATGCTTTTTAATACACAGATTGAGATGGGGTTAAAACACAGAGCTCTGCACCCACGGAGGATTTTTGTTGCCAACTGTTCCTGTTCTCATAACCAAGAGCCTTGCCCACTGACAGGCATTTCCAAGCCAGTTTCAATACAGGGAGAAGTACCTGTGTACTCCCATTCAGGCTGGGATGTTGCAGGGGAAGGGCATGAGGGAAAAGCAAACTGTGGGAGGACTGATGGGACCCCAAGAGATGGGCCAGGCATTTGAGTTGTTTCCTTAGCTAAGGGAACCAGGAATAGGGGAAGCAGATGTAGGCTGAAAGCACATGGGCTTTCTTACAGTCACACCTCCTACAGCTTGAGCTCTCCTGCAGGCATCAGAAGAGAGGCTACCTAAGATGGAGCTATCACTGCAGGTATAACATACATATTCCTGGCTGGAGAGTATTTAACAGTCATTGTCTTTTCCTTCTTTAGCTGTCCAGATTCAATGTATGTCCTCTTATGTATCTTCCAATGCAGCTGACGTTTCTGGGGGCTGCTCTTCCTATGCCGCCTTCTCCTATTTCTTCTCTCACTTCCTTTCTTTTCCTTTTTGTGCACACAGGGAATACATAAGTTTTCCCAGATTTGCTTCACTTGTGTCATGACTTTCCAGACTAAGCAATCTGTAAATAATGACTTTCTATTCAAAACAAGAACTGCTGCTTTTAGTAAGTAATTGTAGAGGCCAGTATAAGGAGGGCAAACCAGTTGCTACTTTTGCTGTAGTAGGAGCAGTGGTAAAGCACTGTTAACACCTAGCTAGAATTTGTAAAAATTCTGTTTCCAAAGTTGTTAAGACAGGCACAGCCTTCCTCCAACAACAGTTCAACACCAGCAAGATTCTGCCAAATTTAGTGGAGATTTTACACATGTCCTGCCATCCCATTCGCAAAGGCAAAATCAAGTTGGTGACTCAAGGGAAAAAAAACAAAAACAAACAAAGAACAACCAAAAAACCACAAAGGTGTTGCAGTTCCTGAGGAACCTTAGAGGAAGTAACCTTGAGGGCCTTCTCCATACTTTTCTGGAACCTGCTTTGTCATGTCTTTCTTGGAGTATAGCTTGCATGGACTAACAAAACTGCCTTTTTCAGATGAATCAAAAATCTAAGTCACCTATTAAAAGCATTGTTTTCATCAGAAACATATTCAGGTTGGGTATTTTTTGTCATACTTAGTAAGTAAAATGCAGACACGCAGTGATGTGATTCCCAGGTAAGTCACCAAGGGATGGTGTAATGCTGGGGAAGTTACCCCCTCATCAGAATAACAAAATATATGCCTGGAATCAGCGAGAGCACTCGTAATAAATCCAGTATTACTCCACAACTTACCAGAGAAAACTGTTACCACTGGGACTAAAGTTACCTTTTTTTTTTCCTCCCATCTTCTTAGGCACCTCTGTATCACGAGGACCCAGCACATTTTGAGGATCTTGCCATTACCTTTACTTACCTGAGACTGCAATTTTCAAATACCTAGAGGAAGACAACACGCTAAAATTGCAGGAGGCGCAGCAAGGCCACTTGCTGGTAGGGAAAGGGTAACGGCACTGAGGGATTATTAGGCTCTGGCACTCTGCAAATGGGACTTAAAGAAAAGGCCAACAGTAGTCCCAAAATAGTCCAGAATAAGCATCAGGGCGCAGAGGTTGTTCTGTAGCTGACACACAGTGAATGAAGCTGACAAATGACCAGATGAATTAAAAGACATTTTTTTTCCATAATTACCTGGATTATTATTTTTTTTTTAAGTATCAATACATGGTACTTTTCCTGTCCTTATCTCTCTGCATCTGCTACAACCCTACCTGCAGTCTCTCATTCTTCTTGCCACCTCCTCTTCTACACCTTCCTGCACAAAACAGGGCCAGAGACACGGGCAGGTTGCCTAGGTACTGCTCTCTACTGCACTGACAACAGGATTCATCTTACCTGGGAACAAGTAGAAGCCTGATCACCAGCAGCTGCTGCACCTTATTGCAGCTAACTAGTGTCTCTGGTGTTACAGCAGCAGGCTTTGCCACGGAGTTCTGGGTAAGATGGTGTCTCCAAGCTCCAACACAACACCCCTTTTCTCAGGGGCAAAGTCCTTTTGTAGGGACGTCGCACACACAGCAGCTCTGCCCTGGAACTTTACTGGACACACCACTATCTTCTTCTAAGCACTGAAATTTGATGTGTATGGATTCGTTGTGCGATGTCAGGCAACTACCAGGTATTTTGACAAAAAGGCCAAAAGCTTAAGGGACTGAAGCAGTTAGAGCTGAGCAAAATAACACAAGTTAATCACAGAAGACTGAGGTGGAGCAAAACATCAAATTCCTACCTCTAATCAGCCTTGAGAAGATAATTACAGTTTGTCAGAAGAACTGTGCTAAAGCAGTGGGGGCACTTCTATTTCCAAATACATTTCTCACTGGTGCCCAGCTCCTGAGCTACTATAACTTCAAAGGGAATGGAAATAGGTAAAGACAACCTTAGACTCCTAGTTCCTTCATAAGGCTGGAACTGGGATGTTTTAACAGACTTTTCCTTCAGAAAGCAGACTGTAAAAGAAGACTGTATTTTCCTGTCTGCAGAATTCCAAACTTTTGAGCATGGAATGAATTCCAGCCCTTTCCTCATGTACAGGTATTTGGTTGTTTTCTACTGTGCCTTGGAGAAGCAGATGGACATGGTGCAAGTACTAAACCTGCAATCATAGAACATGACAGCTGTCAGAGCAGCTCTCATTTCTTCCAGATTACCTTTCATTTTCCTATACACCGTCCAGTCCCCAACATCAAATACACCTGCACAGACTCCAAGTTCACCAGGAGAGGATCTGTAGTATCTTCTTACATATTCCTGAACACTGCACAACCTTCCAGTATTCCTGGTAGGCTGTCAGATATTGCTCCCACCCTTTAACATCATCACTAGAGCACTGCTGGGATGGAGGGGAGATGGAAAGGCAAGAAGCATTCTAGATACCTTCTAACATGGGCAAAAAGCCCCCAAGCCCCAACCCACTTAGGGACAGGTGTATTTTTAGCATCAAAGGTACTTTTCAGAACTACCTAGTATTTAGGAGGACAGGACAAAAAAATACTTCTGGCTTCCACTCTCACTTACATAGGAGAGAAAGGTAACCCAAAAATAGGAAGAATGATGATGTTTCGTTCTTCTCCATCTCAACACTTCCTCCAACCCCACTACACCTGCAGTTCTGAGGTATTTTAGGACTTTATCCTCAATTTTTTGGGGAACCAACAAACAGAACACCAACACAAAGAGACTTTAGGTTTGTTACAAAATGCTCCTGAGCCTGCCAGCTCCAAACAGAAACATCAAATACCAATTCCCTCCCAATAGATAAAAATCCTACCTAAGTCCTCAAATAAGACAGAATCATAGAAAGGTTTGGGTTGGAAGGGACCCCAAGGATCATACAGTTCCTACCCCCTTGCCACAGGATATTTCTCCTACCTGGTTCAAGTTGCAGAAGCACAGGCTTAGCTCTCTTTTCTTCTTCAAGAGCTTCCAAAGATGGAAAAGTAAGGAGATGCTTAGATACAGGCAAAGAGTAAGACTGGAGCAAAGCAGAAGGTGCCAGGGAAGGCACACTCTTTGAAGTAATTGAACTCCAGTTGAGGTATCAAATTCTAAGCACTGATACCCTTTTGTAAAGAACAGAAGCTCAGCAAAGATTCATTTCTAATAAAAATGCAACATTTTAATATTGAAACCTTTAAAAATAACACCAAACTAAAATACAAACTTGAACCATTGCTTTGAAGAGGGGATTCTGCAGAATTAAACATCCAAACTATGAATATACTCCAGAGTTTCCATAGAACATTAACAAATCTTACCAGAGATGTTAAGTCTGGAGCCACAGGACTCTGATATACTCAACTGATGGAAAACAAACCCTAAACATTTTAGTACATGTTCACATTGAAGGAACAGCACTTGGAGGCATTCAGTTTGGCTTAAATGAATATCCTACAGAGTTAAGACTAATACAAAATCCAATAACTGGTGTGTGTCTTTAGTAGTCTGTAATCACACACACACACAGAGTCCTACCTGATCCCACAGAGTTTTATCTTTGGGCCAGGATCTGCACTGTCACCAACAAGGGGACTCATTACAAGAAACAGTGTTTCCCATTCTAAAAATCTAAATCATATTCCAGTAGTTACTAACAATGCATCCTTTTAACAAGATAGCAACACGAAAAAGACCAAACTATAACGCAACAATCCACAGAGAGAATGTCAGTTTGAGACTCTTTGGCATAGACACAAGCCCCAAAGCTTCTTTATCCCAGCAGCTCTTCAATAATACATCATAGTTAGATGTTCTGCACTTTTGACCAATCTCAACATTACAACGCAAGGATTACGCATTCATTCGAGTGAGAAGAGAGTACCAAACAGTAGTCACACCTGTTTGCACTGCAGACACTCACAGCACAAAGCTGATCAAGCTGTAGAAGTTGTAGGGTATAGAGAGACCGGGAGCCGATTGGCAGGTAGAACTCCAAGAGCAGATAACTGGGATAAGGCACTGGCATTTTCAGGAAGGAGGCTGCTGGGATTAAGAAGGGGCAAAGAAAGAGACGCGGCAGCAGCTAACTGCCGGCCTACCAGAAGTCCTAAAGTATACACGTTTGAATTAATGAGATCATTGCCTGGGAGGAGAATATTCAGCTGTTTCTGAATTTCTTGCAGGACCTGCAGCTGACTTTGCTGATTCAGAAGCAGCATATCCATATTTTCCCTCATTTTCTTCACTGTAGAAAGAGAAGAGAACGTTAATGCTTGCTATGTAAAATACTGCACATGGTACTTTAGAAGCCTTTTTACGCTTACACTCTTCAAGAACAAAATTGAAGTCATCCTTCTCAGGCTCCCCTGCACCACACCCTTGCTCTTCTTTATGATGCAGAGATGTACATTCAGAATTGTTGGCATCTAAAAGAAACATAGTCTAAGTCAAGAGCCCACTTTCACACCAATTACTATCTCAGCAGTATAACTATACTCTCATACAAGGAAAAGGCAGCTTAGTAACAACCCTTCCTCTTACCTGCATTTTAAACTTAAAACTTCATTCAAATCACACCTTGGCCCAGACTAAACCATCCCAGAACAAAGACTAGGCACACACAGCCCCCTGAAATAGTATAGAATTGGATTTTATCACAATCAAGATACCTTCCTCTAGCTACCCTTTTTTTTTTTTATTGCTCAAGGATGGGGGAGGAAGCAAAGCTGGAGCAAGGAAGCTGTTCAGGAATAGGACAGCTGAGACTTAATAAAAATGTCCTTATATTATAAATACACCTCTTCCCTGAAATCAGAAATCAATCCTCACTCCTAATCCACACAGAACAAGGCCAACGTGGTATATGTTTGTCACAAAAGCAATTTTATTATGGAGCTTTAACGGCAATGATGCAGTACCTAATGGTTACTCCAGAGTAAGTTTGCATGCTTTCTTTTAAAGTAGGTATAGTATTAGGCTGATCTGATGATAATTACTGGCCATCTGCCAGGGTAAAAATGAGACACTTTTTATTCTTATGAATATAAGATCTTGTATCTAACCTCAATCATTCAAACCCAGGGCGGGGGGCAATCATTAGAAGGAACCCATCTTTAGGGTTTATTAGCAGAGTTACTAGGCCACCTCTCTGTATCTATGGACTGAGTAGTCTCAAACCCTACCTTAGGAGTTCAGTTTTACCATTTCATTGTAACTTCATTATTACTTCTATCGTTAAGATGAAATGCTCTCCTGGCTCAGATTATTTTTTCAGGAGTAAGAACTAAATAAAACAGATAAAACCCCAGAAAACCTTCACACACAAAACACTTTCTTCTCATGTGGGTTCATGACTTAATTGCCCTCCTGTTACATGGCTTGTTGGTCAAGACCCAAACAGTAAGAACAATTTTATGCATAACTAGATGAGAGCAAAGATTAAAAATTCAAAAGTACAAAGGGACTGTCCACATAAATGTACAACAACAGAAAAACACTCTACAACGGCAGGTTTTATCCCAGAGTTTCTGGTTATTACAGGAAAACATTATATTGCAAAATCCAGAAAGATCCCTACTTTAAACAATCACCTTGCCTGACCTTGTGTTATACTAGGAGTATTATGGAGGGATAGCCAGCAGAAACTTCTGACTGCAGACAATGAAAATCCGCTCATTTAATTTTCACATATAATAAGAATTAGCCACTAGCGATTACCAAGGCCCTGATTCACAATCTAAATCCTTTCCACTTCCCCAAGTTTAGCACTTTGTTGGTTAACCACTTCTGAAGATCTAGAGACAGACATCAGGCAACACTATGAAGCAGGAATTTGTGGGATCTGAGAGCTCTGAAGTCTTCAAGTCCCAGGTACATTCCGATGGCAAAGCCTAAATTTCAACTTTGGCATTTTCAAGGCATTTCTTCAAATGACAGAGATAAATACATTCTATTGGAAGGGAAAAGACAAACCAACCCCACTCGTACCCCCAGCAAGGAGGGGGAAGTGTTTAGGAACAAACGGAGACCACATTTATCTGATACATCCCCAGATTTTAATTCAATTACCTGATGTGTATTCACTGGGTTCCTCTCTTAAATGAATCCGTTGGTGTTTGACGAAGCTTGAGTACAGACAGAAGCTGTTTCCACACTTGAAACACCTATAGGGCTTCTCATCCACATGGACTCTCTGATGATGGAAGAGAGCTGTGCTTCCACTGAATTTTTTCTTGCACGTGGTGCAGGAAAACAGCTTTTTTGCATGGGTTTTGTGGTGAGCGATAAGGTTTGAGGAGCGGGTAAAGGTTTTCTCACATTGCTTGCACTTGTAGGGCCTCTCCCCTGTATGGACTCTCTGGTGCACCACCAGGTTGGCCCTCCTGTTAAAGCTCTTGCCACATGCTATACACTCAAATGTATTTTCTCTCCTGTGGGCCTGCATGTGCTTCAGGAGCCTGGAGTACAGCTTGAAGGCCTTACCACATTCTGCACACTTGTAGGGCTTCTCTACTATGCAGACTTTCTCTTCATCAGCGACAAGGGCGAGATTCTGGAAGCTTCTGTTCTGGTGAGGGAGTTTATTAAAGGCTCCTCCCCTCCCTGGGCTGTGGATGTCAGGTTCCTGAGACAGTGTATCTTGATTAAGGTCTTCAGGGACACCTTCCTCAGTGTTGCTCGAAACAGAGTCCTCTGATAAAACAAGAGAGCAATCTGTCATTCCACCTTCCCTAAGGCAGGTAAGCTGCTGCTTGAGAAAGAACTGAATTTCTCAAGCCTAGCATCACCTTGCACCAGATTCCTCTTTTCCAAATAAGAAATTAAACAATGAAGAGTGAGACAAGAAAACAACAAAAAAGCTGCACAGGGAAGAAGAGAGGTAAGAAACCTACCTCTTTCTTCCCCTCTCAATTCCATTTTTTTCCTCCTTTTAGGAAACAGTGAAGGAAGACTGCCAAAATGAGGGCAGGCAAAGGAACATGCTGAAACATCCATCAAAAAACAATACCTACTTTTAGTTATTTGTTCCTGCAGACTTTGCTCAAAAGCCTTCCAGCCTGCTAAATTAGTATTAAAACTCCAGTTTAAAGCTCTGCATTTAGGTAGGGACAGTTCTACACACACCCAAAAAAAAAAAATCCCTTAACTTTTGTTAGGCATAATCAACTGTGAGGTTTAGGTTGTTTCTCACTTGTGTTAGTTAATATTTACTGAAGAATTTTACATTACTTCTTTCACAGGGCAGCACATCAGGGTTTTCTCCCTAACTAAGAACAGTTGTAATTATAGGGATATGGTATATTCATGCATCAAAAGTCAAAGGAGTTAAAGCTTTGTTGATTAAAAACAATTAATTGCAAATTAACTACCTCTTCTGCATCTACATCTAGCACAACACCTGCTTTTCTTGTAGCAACAGGCTAAATAAATTGCATTCCAGGGAAGTTCACAGGAAACTCAAACATGGGCCTTCCTTTCCTAAAGAATGCAGCCTATGTATTTCACAAATGAGTATGTATGGATGAGGACAAGGCTGAGGTACTCAATTCCTTCTTTACCTCAGTCTTTAATGGTAAAGTAGGATACTCCCTGAGTACTCATCCTCAGGCGCTGGCAGGGAGGGGAAGAATAACAAAGCTCCCATGATTCAGGTGGAAATGATTAGTGACATCCTTGGCCAATTAGACACCTACAAATCAAAGGGGCCAGATGGGATCCACCTGAGGGTACTGAGAGAGCTGGTAGATGTGCCAGCCAAACCCCTTTCCATCGTCTACCAGCAGTCCTGGCAGGCTGGGGAAGTTCCACTCAACTGGAGGCTGGCAGATGTTACATCCATTTACAAGAAGGGTTGGAAGGAGGATCCAGGGAACTACAGGCCTGTCAGTCTGACCTCAGTCCCAGGGAAGATCATGGAGAGGGTCACCTTGGGAGCTATCATGCAGCACGTGTGTGGTGGCCAGGGGGTCAGGCCTAGCCAACACGGGTTTACAAAAGGTAGATCCTGTCAAACTAACCTGATCGCCTTCTATGACAAAGTGACCCGCTTAATGGACAAGGGTAAGGCTGTGGATGTGGTCTACCTCAACTTCAGTAAAGCTTTTAACACAGTTTCTCACAGCATTCTGATTGAGGAACTGGCTGCCACTGGCCTAGACAGGTGGACCCTCAGCTGGGTTAAAAACTGTCTGGATGGCTGGGCCAAAAGGGTGGTGGTAGATAGAACAAAATCCAGCTGGAGGCCAGTCACAAGTGGCATCCCCCAGGGCTCAGTCCTGGGTCCGGTTTTGTTCAGTCTCTTTATCAATGATCTCAATGAAGGGATTGAATGCTCCCTCAGTAAGTTTGCTGTGACACTAAACTGGGAAGAAGTGTTGATCTGCTTGAGGGTAGGGAGGCTCTTCAAAAAGACCTTGAACAGACTGGACCAGTAGGCTGAGACCAATGGGATGAAGTTTAAGAAGGTCAAGTGCAGAGTCCTACACATGGGACATAACAACCCCATGCAGTGCTACAGGCTTGGGGGAGACTGGCTGGAGAGCTGTCAGGCACAGAAGAACCTGGGGGTGTTGGTTAACTGCAGACTGAATATGAGTCAGCAGTGTGCCCAGGGGGCCAGGACAGCCAATGGCATCCTGGCTTGTATCAAAAAGTGTGCCCAGTAAGTCTAGGGAGGGGATTGTGCCCCTGTGCTCTGTTGAGGCCACATCTCAAGTTCTATGTCCAGTTCTGGGCTCCTCACCATAAGAAGGACAATGAGGTCCTCATTCGAGTCCAGAGAAAGGCAACCAGGCTGGTGAAGGGGCTGGAGGGCAAATCATATGAGGAGCAGCTGAAGGAGCTGGGGGTGTTTAGCCTGGAGAAGAAGAGGCTGAGGGGAGACCTTATCACTGCCTACAGCTACCTGAAAGGAGGTTGTACAGAGGTGGGCTATAGTCTCTTCAGCCAGGTGACAGGAGATAGGACAAGGGGAAATGGCACAAAGCTGTGCCAGAGCAGGTTCAGATTAGATGTTAGGGAAAAGTTCTTCACTGAAAGTGTTGTCAGGGCCTGGAACAGGCTGCCCAGGGAGGGGGTTGAGTCATCATCCCTGGATGTGTTTAAAAAAAGGGTAGATCAGGTACTTAGGGATATGGTTTAGCATAGGACAGAAACAGTTGGACTTGATGATCTTAAAGGTCTTTTCCAACCTTGTGATTCTGGGATGTATGATCACGCACCCCACCCCACTGTAAACTTTGGTTATCTTACTTTTCTGATTAAATTCTATATTTGCATCAGTTCAGCATTTATAGAATTATAAGCATCAACTGACACATACTTATCTGAGCTTGATTTTTTGTAAGCGTCTTAAGATGTTTACTGTTAATTCAAATTGGATCTAGTATCTCTGATCTAGCATTAAAATATTTAGTTACATTAAATCTACTGCCATTTAACACATCAAGTTTGATTATTCCACTAACAAAAAAGCAGGCTTTCTAAATCCAAGGTAAAACTCCGCAGTGCAAAGACTTCTACAACACCAAGGAATAAAATTCTTAAGAAACATGCCCTTGAAAAGACAAAGAGTTCTCTGTTTACATAGTCACAACGGCCAAGATGTAAACACCAGAGAAAAAAACACAAATAAACCCACTCACTGGAGTGAAGGGGAGGCACACTCATCTCTTACATTAAGCAATTACACCCAAGAGATTGCTTCCTCCCAGAGGGATGAAAGCAGGAGCAGTCATTCCCTCACCCTACTATCAAGCAGTTAGCTATTCCCAGAAGCCCAGAGACCCCAGATCTCTTTAACAGTGAGATGGGAGCCAAACAACCTTCAATTCCCACCCACAGCTAGTGCTGGGGAGTCACACACTTCAGATGCGGCTGTACAACTCCCTCAGACCTTCCTTACTCACAAAAAAGCCTTAAAAGGAGAAGTGTGCTGGCTTTCCTTCTCTCCAAATTATATGTACATCTTATTGTAAAACACCTGCTAGAAACCTACACCAGCAAGAAGCCCAAAACACCACTAGCACCTTGCCCTAGCCTAGCATGCCATACCACCCCTAGCAACCCAGGACAGAGCAGCCAGCTGAGAAGCATGCACAGAATAGCACCATCACTTAGTTGAGCCCCGAATGCCCTTCCATCTGTGATTTAACTAGCAGAGTTTACATCTCACCTCTATATTCTGCAGCATCACTTTCCTCAGGCTCCTGGAGAAGAGAGAATGCAGGCGCTAGTACTGACTCCACCTGGAAGAACAAAGGAGACACGGAGTGTAAAACCTTCCTCACATATGTGGGAGAAGGGTAGAGGACTGACACAGTGCATTTTGGCAGTACCCACAGGCGCCTAAAAATGCCAAAGGCACAGGTGCTATGGAACACCACCTGAAATTAGTTTTCTAGAAAGGCCTGAAGTTTGGTGACTTGAGAGCTTAATCAAGAGATTAGTATGATACAAGCTGTATCATCTAACCTTAATCTTCTAACACCAACTAGCCTTGTCTGCAGGCTACGTTGGCTCCAGGCAAAAGCTACCACTCCTCCTTCAGCCTCAGTATCCTGTGCTTCCTCACATCCTTCAACGCCCTCCCAGCAGCTAACAGCTTTCCCCTTCCCTCCGGAGCCGGCCCACTGAGCCCCCCAAAGCCTCTGAGTAGCACTTCTGCCTGCCCCAGGCCTGCTTCAGAGCAGCCGGGCAAGCCAGACCCCCTCACGGCAAGTACCCCAGGCTCGTACCTTCGCTCTCGCGGAGCGCCGGGCCGGCGGCTGGCGCAGGGGCTCGGGCTGCACCCCTTGCCGGGAGTGCAGCGGGCGCTCCCCGAAGAAGGGAAGGCCGTGGCCGGCACTGGGGAAGCGGTGCGTCCCGCCCCTTTGTTCTTGCATGGGGCCGAAACGGCGGGGGCCGGACCTCCCGGGCCCGGCAACCTCGTGGCCGCCTCCCCCAGCTCTTGCCCGCCGGCCAGGGCTGCCGGTGTCCCGTCCCTAGCGTGACGGGACGGGTAGCCCTGCCCCGACGGTGCTGTTGTGGCGGGTAACGGCCGCCAGGCTCGGCGCGTTGCAGGCGTCCTAACTGCTCACCCGGCACCCCTCACCTGGTGGGGTCCGTTAGCTTGCACTGCAGCCACCTGCACTCTTTGGGATCATCCAGGCTCACCACGGAGTCCCTGGGAGAGGAGGGCTGGTTTAGTCCCTGTGAGCATGGACAGCACTGCCCCAGTGTTAGCTTTTCTCCATGGACTTTCCTGCTTGGTGAGATGCAGCTTGGCAAGGTGAGAAAGGAAAAACAAAGAGGAAGGCCTTGCCTCATCATGACAAAGAATGCGCATGGCAAAGAAAGGGCCCCCAAACTCAAAAGCTCAGAATTTACAAGACATGGTGGTCACCCCTTCACAACCTTCAATGCCCTCCTGGTAGTTAACAGCTTCCCTTTCCCTCCCAAGCTTCAGGAACTAATACCACCAGGCAGCACCTCTCTGCTCCACCATCTCCCTCAGCCCGCAGGGTGATGGAAGACCCTGGAGGGCATCCCCACCCCATGCTGGGCGGGGTGCTGCTCACCCTTCCTGCAAGCTGTGCAGTAGTCACACCTCTGACAGCACATGCTTCCACCCAAGCCGGCCTGCACAGGTGGTGGTGTACAGACTTGTGCATTCTGCAAGTGTAATGCTGCAGGTTTGCAGTGGAGAAGGGCAGGAGAAGCTTAAACTACCCTGTATTCTTCCCTATTTTATCCAAGGATATCCTCAATTCATTTTCACTGCCCTTCATTTCCACACCATGTGCACTCAGACAAAGAGCTCAGTGAACCCCAAAGGCTGCATCTTTCCATTCAAATGTAGAAACAACATCTCCACGTGCATGTTATAACAGAATATGCTGTTTGCTTTCGATGGCTGTTCCTTTCCAAAAGATGGCTGAAGTCTGTTAAAGCTGATACATTAACACACACAAACACCCCCATCAGTTTTGTAAAAACAGTTTTTAGAAATAAATACTTGCTGTTAAAAACACTTGTAATTATGACATGCAGAAATCGACTCTGTAACTCGAAAGTTATAAAGTAGGTGTGTTTATTGCGCGCAGATGCACACGGGATCTCTCCACCACAAAATGTGCATAACTGAAGTAGCAAATCATCCACACATTTATACAATAAAACAATATTCAATTAACGCCTATACATATTCATTACCTGAACCCGCCTACTCTCGCTTCACATGCTAATTAGCGTATCTTCCTTCCTTCCTGCTTGAGCAGATCCTTCCAAAAATTGTGGGCAGGGGTTGCCGGAACATGGGCGGTGGTCCTTGGGATGAAGGCCACAGGTCTTCCTCATGATGTACTTTTCAACTTTTCACCTGGAATGTGAGGGTCTTGCCAGCTTGCAGTGTTCTTATCAGTTTGAGCTAATGTATGTCCTTGTAAGGACGCTCATGGACCTAATTCAGCCATCTTTTTTTTTTTAAGTGACATATCTGTGATGGATATCATCCTGTTCTTCAATTCCGATCCCTACAATCACTCCCTTGAGATAATACAAGGTCTTTTATTCCTTCCTACAATCAAGTCCCTGTAATGAGAAACAGGCCTCCTCGTTCTTAGTTGTTTCTTTAAACTGTGCAGTTACCTGACTTAAATTCTATGACTGTTCTTTTAAGTATACATATACGGTTGCATTTAGCTTATCCTTTCTATTTCTATATGGCCCCATATATCAATTATACCCAAGTCAAATATAATTGTATAACTCCAAAAATTAAAAGAGACATTAGGATTGTATTTGCTCGCAAAGGCCCCAAGAGTTAACTGCCACTCCCTTACTACCATATCCCTTATTCCCCTCATCTTCGGTGAGAAAAATAAAGAATTCTTCCAGGAGGTGCCAGTTCACCTTATTCTCGGGACAGAAGTTCAGAAGAAGAACTAAATCCTTCTTTCCTCCAGAGGAGCTTTTTCTTCCCTTACAGTTCCTCCTCCCTTCCTTTTAGAAGGTGAACACCTACTAGGGGAGAAGTAGAGGAGCCAATATGTAAGTCATAACTGACCTATCAGAGAACCTATCCAACCGTGACCTGCAAATAATTATGGCCATAATATTCCTCCATATACAACCACCACAAACTGTGTGGCTGCTCATCTTACCCAATGAAAAGCCAAACCGGTTGTTTCTCCACCCCAGCACCGCAGAGCTATTGGGAACGTACAGGTGCCCAGGATCTCAGTGGCATCTGTCAGATCACCAGAGAATAATAAGTGTATCACCTTGAGTATTATGTATTCTGTTTTCGTAAATGAAGGAGCAGAAGTTATGGCCAAAATGTTTGGGGTTTTTTTTTTCTGCTCTTAAAATTCAGTGCTTGGGTCTAATTTTAGGTGTAATGTAGGCGAAAAACCAGCAGGTGGAGATCTACTATAGTACTAAATTTATATTACAGTAGCTTCTTGGTGACTTTATACCGGATGGAGACATGACTGTTCTTGGGTAGTTTACAAATACAAAAGGAAACGGTGCCTCCTGCCACAAACATCTTACATTCTACAATAACATTAATGCAACTCCCTCAATTGGAAAGTACTTTCACAAAGAATAAGCTAGCATACTTTACTGTATGTTTTCACCATTTTGTAATTGAACATGACCCAAATTCCAGCTTTACAAAATCATCCAGAACAAAAAAGGCTCACCACATTCCCAAGGAAACCAAGAAATGGCACAAAGCATGTCTATACACAGTATGGCTATTTGAATAACTGAGGATGCCGGGAATGACACTTAAAAACACCTGAAAAATTGTAAAGTACAAATAATTGGAAAAACATCAACCGAGTTTAAGATCAGGATTAAAACATGATTCACTGCATTTATTTTTGCTCCATGCATTTTGGTTTTGGTAGTATATTGTAGATGCATTTTGGAGTTTGGCAGGCTCCCTGGTTTTGAGGATCTTCTTGTTTTTCAAGGAACAATAATGAAATTAATTTCTCAAGTGCAAAGGATTTAATTTTTGGTGATTGTAAACCGTACTTGCAGGATGGAAAATCTCTCATGCATGGGCAGCAGGAAAAGACTTAACAAGCCATGAGGAATAATGCAGAACTTAAGTTCCAATGGTGATTCTGGAGTGAACTGGCTAGAACTGGGAAGAACTGGCTGATGTAACCCACAGAAGCATAAACCAGGGGAACCAAAGATACTTAAAATATTCACCCTGTATTTGTCACTCAAGCAATTACTACAGCAGACTGATTAGCTTCTGGGTTTGAAGAAAGAACTAATACAAAGAAGTTTCTTGGCATATATTAAGTAAGAAGTCAAACCAATAGTCAACCTTTCTGCAGCACCCAACCCCGACCCAGCCCCGTGGCACTTAAATTTGCTGGTACCCTCCTAAAATCTATGGAAATAAAGGACATAGAAATAAATGAATAAATAATGTCAGAACCTTGCATGCTTGGATAAACTTTAGTAGCAGGAACAGGGTGAAAACATGGAAAGATCGAAGATCTGCCTTCAAGAAACAAGGAGTGAGGATTAGAGATTGTATGGCTACATGGGGGGTTCTCATTTAAAAGCCTCAGGGAGCATTCTCAGCACCAATGGACAGTTAACTACCTTCTAGCAGCAAGCTCTTACCCACCAGAAACTTTGGAACTGCCAAGCTGTGGGTTTTCTGTGTGGTACAACAGATGCAGGAGTTAATTAGACCCCCCCACACACATACACACACTGTAAATCAACAGCAATTCATTAGCTTAAATAAGGAGATAAACTAATAAGAAGTCCATCCACAATTAATTTAGTCATTAAACTTTGATTTAGCAGAAATTTAACAAGAAATGTAACAGCAGATAACACTGGTGTTAAGGACTGATTGTACTCTTAAGCAGAGACTTTCCATTTCAAAGGGAAGCCATTTAAATGGCTTCAGAGGTATGAGAAAGCAATAATTTCAGAAGAGGACATCTCTAACACAAGGGAGAAACAATCTGGCTCTATTGCAAAACAGGTTGAAAAGTCTGATTTATTATTCTCCAAATCTGTCACCACTTGAGTAATCTGGGAAACAGCATTTCAGCCAAAGGCAGACAGACATTGCTTCCCGTCTCACCATGACTGGCGGAAAAAACTGCACTGAACCCATGGAATAGTTCTGAAATGATCCACCTGAAAAACCAGAGGGTTCTGAAAACAGTGGTGGTTTCTGAAAAGCCAGGTAAGATTTGCCCTGTGTTGAGAGCATTAAGTTAGGCACTTCAGAGGTTTCAAAAGTCATCCCAGGTAAATCTCAGTGGGACCCAGAGATCTAAAGCCTTTAGAATCCGTCGGCTTCTCAGTAGGGATGCGTTAACATCCCACGCTTACCCTCTATGTCCTAAGACCAGGGTATTATTTATTTATAAGCTGCATGAGTAAAAGGAGTATGAAGACTAGAAAATTACTCCTTTGCTAACCTCCCAGTAAAGAAGCCGGTAAATGGATTTATAGTCAGAGTAAACAAAAGAGACTCTTCTTTTGTTCTTAGAGAAAGTGAACACAAGGAGAATTGTTAGAAATTACCACTGATTTTGCTGTAGCCATCATGATGACTCAGGAGACAAAGAATGACAGTCAGGGTTGATGATAATGCAGTGTTGAGGCCACAGTCTGGCCCAAAAAACCCTTGATCCGAAGTAGTAACGTATCTTCATTTGCACATGCATCCTGCTTGGAGCTTCTCACACACACACACACACACACCCACCCCACACACCACCCCCATGCTTACCTACATTAGGATCTGCTCACGGTTTAGGTAAGAAAGCAGCTGAGGAACTTAGCAGTACCTAGTGATGGGCAAATGCCAGCATCATGGCTCTGTGACTTGCTCTTGTCATGGTTTAGCCCCAGCCAGCAACTAAGCACCACACAGCCTCTCGATCACTGCCCCGCAACAGGCTGGGGGAAAGAATGGGAAGAGTGAAAGTGAGAAAACTGCTGGGTGGAGATAAAAACAGTTTAATAGGACACACAAAAAAGGAAGATAACAATAACAACAATAATATATACACAAAGCAAGTGATAAACACCACAATTTCTCTCCCCCAAAGTCCATGCTACCTGAGACCCCTCCCTGCTGTGCAAGACCCCAAACTGCCCAGCCTCTCAGCCCACACGCACAAGCAAAGCAAAACAAGGAATTCATTCACCACTTCCCATCTGCAGGCAGGTGTTCAGCCATCTCCAGGACTGCAGGCCTTCATCACGTGTAACAGTTACTTGGGAAGATCAACACCGTCACCCTGAAGTCAATGCCGCACAAGACCCCTGGCTGCTGCACAAGCCCCCTCTTCCACCCCCAGTTATAAATGGAACATGACATTGTATGGTATGGAATATCTTTTTGGCCAGTTCGGGTCATCTGTCCTGGCTGTGTCCCCTCCTGGCTTCCTGGGTGCCCCCTGCCTTCTCATTAGCAGGGCAGCATGAGAAGCTGAAAAGTCCCTGACTGCTTGGCAACAACTGAAAACATCAGGGTGTTATCAGCACTGCTCTCATCCTAACTCCCAAACACAGGGCTACACCAGCTGCTAAAAAGAAAATTAACTCTACTCATGCCAAAACCAGGGCAGTTTTCTAGAACTGCAGCATTATTAATAGATGCTACAACTCTGACACATAGAAAAGACAAAGATTGATACACTGATAATAATATTCATATCCACAAATGAGAGAAATGTTTTGGGATGCTCCCTCCAGGCTCTGGAATGCCAGCTTCATTTCCCTGCCCTGCCAGTGGTACTTTGCATAGCCTGTGTAGTGCCAGAGCCACTCATATTTAACCATCTGCCATTTGCTGACTGGTGCAACTGGACCTTAATCTCTGCTCCCCAGTCACATATTATTAAAAATCACATTTCCTTTCTTCCTAGGGAAGAGGTAACTTGTCTATGATTGTGAACATAACTCAACTTAAGACACTGAAGTGTTTTACCTTCTGCACAGTAAGGCTCCAGGTCCACATTCCAGGAGCAGAGTAAGAACAAGGACCAACCAAAATAATTACCTAAAGTATCCAGTGCAAAGTGTTCATTGGCCATGAGATTAAAAATGAACTCTGTCATCCTGAGCTGCCTAAGACATCTACTCACCTGGTAATCATGTGAGTACTGCATCTGTCCCTTATAGTATCAGCTAAACTCTGGATATGAAAACTGAACCCAGGCACATGAAAGACACTCAGTCATGAAGACAGTAGAGGGCAAGAATATTACTGTGTGTGGGACTCCACATTTCAAACAGCATGGGATGACACTGACTGAAATTAATTATGTTTTTCATTTCACCTTATGGTAAGGAGCAAGTGTTCCTGCTCCTCTGTGTGAAGTACAAATTGTGTGTCCAGCACGTGGTTCTGTTTAAAGAGGAGTAATTAGATTTAAAGGCTAATACTGCAAGGCTGATTGAGGTTTCTCAGCTAGGGTGCGTGCCTTCTGCAACAGACCCAAACCACTGTGCACAGACAAGAAACACCTTTATATAACCATGAAATAGCAGTGTGAGTGACCACCAAGCAGGGCAGTTGCAGCAAACCAACATGGAGAAAGAGGTGGGTATAAATCCAGGACAAAAGTGGAGGTAACAGCAAAGTAGTAGCAGTAACCACCTAATACATCTGGACAGACAGGACCATGACAAAATAAAAAGTGAGTGCCAAAAAAGCCTCAATCCTCAGCTCACTTCAAAGTCCCAAAAGAGATGAAGCGTGTAAGTCTGCAGGGAAATAACAGGACACTTTCTGATGCAACCAGAACTGCAGTGGCTGGAAGGAAATTCTCCATCAACACAAACAAGAAAAGAGAAACCGGTTTGAAGACTATTATTCTCCACAGAATAGGAGACCTGGAGAGCCACAGCTAAGTGTAGTTGATGGCCACAAACCTGTGATGGATCATACCCTGGGAACCATGTTATACATGTGACAGCGTCTGAATTGCTGAAAGGAGAGGAATCAGCACAGCATTTCAAAGGAGGAGGAAAGGAGGGAAGAAATTGGGGAGCTATCAAGAAGCCAGTGTCAGTGACCCATCCTTCCGTTAGGCTTTATCTTACTAAAAAGGCAGTTCAGTTTGGGAACCAGAAGGCTGCATGTTATTTGTCAACACACTGGAGGACACAGAGCACTTGAAATGGGTCAGAGTCTGGGAAGGGAACAGTGTGGAAATGCAAGCAGCCAGCAAAGCCCTTAATAAATATTTTGTGATTCTGTGCTTTTTTTAACTAGAAATTATTTTTATACATCTGAGTGCATTTTTCCCCCAGTTAAACCTATTTAAATTACACATTACAAGATGGCCATCAACAACTTTTTCACTGTGAGGGTGACGGAGCACTGGCACAGGCTGCCCAGAGAGGCTGTGGAGTCTCCTCCTCTGGAGAGGTTCAAACACACCTGACAGATTCCTGTGTGACCTACTCTAGGTGATCCTGATGTGGCAGGAAGATTGGACCATGTGATCTCTCAAGGCCCCTTACAACACCTAACATTCTGTGATTCTGAGATTTTAAAGCCCAGATTCACAATAACCTATAAAAATAATTTGACTTGTGTTACATTAAAAAATAAATTGAATCACAGTATACATGTTGCCAAAGTCTTAAAGAAAATAAACTCAGAACCATAAACTTAGACATTATTAAAGCCAGAAAGCTGAATTTACCATTCCAATCTGAATAATCATTAGGTATGAGATTTATTACAATCATCTTAGTTTTTTAAAGCTTTGTTTAATAATTATCTCAACTTTAAACAAAAAGCATTTATGAGATCTATCAATCATATTTCACTTACAAGACAAATTAAAAATTCTAGGTTTTTCTTTTCAATTATTTCTATTTCACAAGCATCTTATCAAGTCTGGAATAACACAAAGAATTACTTAATAAACCAGAAGGGTAATTCCAACAGTTTACAAAATTAGCTTGAAATGTCATGTAGGTTAAATAAATAAATAAATAAATAAATAAATAAATAAATGTGTATTATCCTTACTAAACACGAGGTTGCTTTGTGAAAAGATTATTCTTAGTTTAAGATTTCCAAATATTCAGCAAACAATGAGAATCAATCTTCCCTTAAAGCATGCCTAAAAAATACAATTAACAGCACTTAATGCAAATTTGCTCACTTGGTGATTTAAACTATGATTAAAATCCTTACTGTAAATTATTTTGGTATGAATTAAACTACCATTCAATTATTCACAACAAACCATCCTGCTGTCATCCTCCAGCCTTTTACTGCTGTTATTCTGATGATGCTCACCTCTGCAAGTATTATGTTCCAAAGCTCTTAGCAATGTGTCCCTGGCCATCTTCCCAGCTTGTCCTTATCCGGCTTCATTTCCATTTCCTTCAGTCCTGCCACTCCAAAGAAGTAGGACTATTTCTGAGAGACAAAAACCATTCCCAAACTATTATAGGTCCTCTTCCTTTTTCATACCAGCTTCCTTTGTGCCTCCACCCTCTTGTGAGGGTGATGTTGTCCTGCCCTAGAGTTAGCATCTTCTTTTTCATACGTGAATATGCATGTTGTTTTCCTCTGTGCTGTACTCCCACAGCTGCCTTACTGACAACCTGATCTTTCCTACCTGTTGTTATTTTCCACCCCAAGTACCAATCTCTGGCTTGCAAAGAACAGGCTGGACACAATTGCTATGACTTTATCCCTGTTTAGCACTCGATCCTTAAAATTATTTTCAGGATTTTAAGCTGCGCTCCTTCCTCCAGCTGATTATTCTGGGCACTATGTGGGTACGTACTATGCTTGATCCTTCCTCTTGTTTTTTCCATCACCTGAACACATTTTCTTATTTACACAATTTCTCTCTTCAAATGATTCATTCTCCTGGTCAACACCACCTATCTCAATGGAGCAACATTTTTGGTATAAAGTCTGCACACCGATTACTACACAGAGCTGTTTCAAAGGGACTGGGAATAAATCAGAAAACAATTCAGCACGTAAAGTTGAGACAACAGAGCTGTTTTGCCACCATATAAGGTCAAAAGGAAAACTTGTGGTAAGCTTTTTCAAGGGCACCAAAGCATGAAAAAGTCTTTTGTCTCTTCTGTTTTGAATAACTGTGGAAAACGCTAGTCTTTAACACCAATTATGTAATAATTATAGACAATTTTTAAAGGAATATTGATGTCAGTATTTAAGCACTGAGACAGGTATCAGTTTAGGTTCTGTAAACCTTTGCATGCAGAGACAAAAATAGGTGTGTCCTGTCGTCTTGGTTGACTCACTACTTCCGAACTATGTGACTCAACTTCATGAAAGTCTCATGAAATTCTAAGCTTCTCTCTTCCCTTTTGGTAAAGCCAACCTTTTTGATTTCTCATGGGCTCAGAGTTTCATCAAAACAGTCACTGATCCTCATTTACAGAACAGTTTGGGAATGTATCATACGCTGGAATTTGGGAATCAGAGAGTGGTTTGGGTTGAAAGAGACCTGGACAGGGACATATTTCACTAGACCAGGCTGTCCAAAGCCCCATGCAACCTCATCTTGGACATCATGGGGCATCGACAACTTTCTGGGCAACCTGTTGCAGTGCCTCACCACCCTCACTGTAAAGTATTTATTCCCTATGTCCACTCTAAACTTATCTAATTGAGTTTAAAACTGTTGTCCTTTGTCTGTGGTATAAAGTCTTAATTATAAGCTCCCTTTATATACTGAAAAGGCACAATAAGGTCTTCCCAGAGCCACCTCGTTATTATCAAGCCGGAATAAAGTCGTGTGAGGGAGAAAACAGACACAGCTGCAATACAAAGACATGTCAGGGAGTGTTGGGCACAGTAAGCAACACAGGCAACAAAAAAAATGGCAGTGGGAGGATTCTTGTGAAAGCTGCACAGCAGAGAGGCTGTGGGCCAGCACTCCAAGGAATGGAAGCCACATCAGACAGGGCAAGAGAGGGTGGCCAACACCTGGGAAACCTTGGTTCCTTTTTCTTCTTACTGCCCATGGTCCACAGCTGAGCACAGATGTTTTGCTTCTAGAGACATCCAACCGTACCTAGGCCCCATCATGTGACCGGTGTTGGCATGGCACCTGGCTGGGGACCTGCTCCAGCCTCCCCTTGCTCCTTCCGAGTCCCTGAACGCTGCAATGACCTGGGACTGGGGCAGTGCCCCAGGGAAGGGAGGGGCGGGCAGCAGGGGAAACCGGCGGCGGGGCAGGCCTCGGCAGGGCCGCAGCGAACCCCGGGGGAGCAGGCGAGGCTGCGAGGTGCGGCTCGCCTCGGCAGCGGCCGGCGGCAGACGCTGCGGCGGGGAGTGGCTCCACCGCCTCCCGAGCCCAGCCTGGCTCAGCCCAGCGGCCGGGCCGGGCGGGCCTCGCCTCTCGGGGGTCTCCTGCACGCCCTTGCCCGGCCTAGAGGGGAAACTTCTGGCCGCGGGGAGGAGTGGAGGGCAGGGCGGGCCGCGGCCGGAACAGTTACAACCATAGAGGCCGACCAGCCGCCTCCCGAGAGCCGCAGGAAGTGCTGGGGGGCGGGCAGGGAGGCGGGCAAGCCCCGCGCGGGGGAACTTCCCCTCCCGCGGCCGCTGGCCGCACCGCGCCCAGCTGGGGCTTCGTCCGGCGCCCCCTCCGCCCTGCCCCGCCCGGGTCGGGTCGGGGCTGCGCCGCCGGGCGGAGGTGAGGCGGGCGTGGTGAGTGGCTGGCCCCGGGAGGGGGCAGCTGAGGAACCGGGGCCGGACGGCGGGGGAGCGTTCGAGCTCGGGGTTGGTTTTCCTACAGAGTCGCTATCCGGGCGGTCCCCGGGGAGGGTGGCGTGGCTCGGGAGGGCTTCTTGTGCGCCGCCGCCAGGCCCCGGCGCTGTCTGCCGGCTTCCCCGCTCTGCCTACTCCTCCCCCAGCTCCCGGCAGCTCCTTCCCTGGCCCAGCGCCTCGGCCTCCCATGTCCCGACCCACCTCCCCAAAGCGGGGAGCAAGCGGGAGGGGGAAACTGCCGCCGGCGGTAGGGGCGGCCGCGGGGTGCGTCCGTGACAGTCGGGGATAACGGGGATGACCGCGCAGGTGGGTGGCAGGGAAGGAGGGAGGGAGGATGCAGCCGGCCCCGACGCCTTCGCCTCTACCGTGGAATCAGCAGAGCTGGGAACGGGACTGAACGGGAGAACACAGCATCTGGCCAGGGGCTGTGCGGGGTGGCTGCGGTGGCCAGGCTGAGTGAAGAAGGGGCACGGGCTGTGACTAAAGGTGTTGGTTGTGTCTGAACTCTCCTTCTGTCCCGGCAGGTGATGGGAGCATGAGCAAAAATGAGGGGCATATGCAGCGAGATGGGCCAGAGGCAGCTGAATGCTGTGGGGCCATTTCGGACTTTTTCATGAGGGAAACTTCTCCAGGCTGCAACCAGGATGTGTCCTGCCCGAGGCCAGCCCATCTCTCCCCAGGGACGGGGCTAGAGAAGACTTCTCGCTGCAGCTTCAGGAAGCGGAAAGAGACAGTGGTGCACCAGCAAGCATTCATGGGAGAGAAGCCCTACATCTGTATTGAGTGTGGGCAGAGCTTCAACCGCAGCTCTGACCTGATCCGCCACCAGAGGATCCACACCGGAGAGAAGCCATACATGTGTGCTGACTGCGGCAAAAGCTTCAGCCGACGTTCCCACCTCATCCAACACCAGCGTGTCCACACAGGTGAGCGGCCATACCAATGCAAGGACTGCGGGAAGAGCTTCAGCCAGAGCACTCACCTGGTGCAGCACCAGCGCAACCACACTGGCGAGAGACCTTATGTCTGTGCCAAGTGTGGGAGGAACTTCTACCAGAACTCAGGCCTGCTCCGCCACGCCAACTTCCACACGGGTGAGAAACCCTACAAGTGTTCCCAGTGTGGGAAGCGCTTCAGCGACAGCTCCAACCTCATTGCCCACCAGCGGCTCCACACAGGCGAGAAGCCCTACAAGTGTGCTGACTGCAACAAGTGTTTCAGTGAGAGCTCTAAGCTGGTCATCCACCGGCGCGTCCACACAGGTGAGAAGCCATACTTGTGCCCTGACTGTGGAAAGAGTTTCAGCCAGCGCTCACACCTTGTCCAGCATCGTCGCACTCACACTGGGGAGAAGCCCTACAAGTGTGCTGAGTGTGGGACCTGCTTCAGTGACAACTCTACCCTCATCCGTCACCGTCGTACCCACACTGGGGAGAAGCCTTTCAAGTGCTCCCATTGTGGGAAGAGCTTCAGTCGCAACTCCTACTTAGTCTCACACCAGCGGGTGCACGTGTGGTAGGCAATGTCACTAGATATGGTCTGGGGGTGTTCTGGGATGCAGCTCCTGGTCCAGGCCTGTACAAAATACACCTAAGGAAAATACACCTAAGGGCATCGAAAAGGGCATCGACAAGGGTGTGACTATACCTGGGCCCCTGGATTACAGGCAGCTGGCTAGAATAATGCCTTTGGTTCATGTAGCTCTTTTCAGTCACCCTGTCATCCTCTTTGCCTGGTACTAGAATTGGATGCCATCTGCCACGTGGCCAAGATGCAGATGTTTTCTCCCACCTCCCCATGAGAGGTGTCTGCATGGGAGCCTGAGGAGAGAACACACAACATCAGGTCACTTGGTGGGGAGCTGCTTGGTCATGCAACGTAGGCATGTGTCGTTGTGTCAAGGGAAATAACATGGGAGATGGAGTCATTAAGGGGCTTTGTTCCCCTGGCTGTTGAAATGTTGTGACCTATATAATATTGCACAGACCTATGGAAGCTTGCCATGCTTGTCTAAGCCAGCTCTGTGTCTCACACATCAGTCAGGAAGGTCAAAGCTTAAGTCCTGCTGAGAAGCTGAAGACTTCATTATAGCCATGCAGCATGTGGGCCAACTTAAAGCGCAGGCAAAGACCACTTGAGTCCGCTTTTAAAAGGAGCGTGTAGGCATACTCTGAACCAGAGAAAGAAGGCATCCCTGCAGAGGTTTTCTGTGAATGCTGTTTGGGTGGTAGGAATGAGGGAGCTGTGGGATAGGGACAAGGTCTGTTCTGGAACCGCAGAACTGGTGAGTAACTGATGTGGAAATCTATCCTGCCTGAAGGCTTAAAAAAAAAAAAAGATTAGACTTGCTGCTAAGACTGTGGTACACAACTTGACAGATGTGTGGAGATTGTCTATGAGTTTGCACAGGTTGCCACCTCATTCTGCAGAATTCAGATTCACAGATAGGGTTTAACTGGGCTGGTGTAAGCCGCGTTGCGAAACAGGGCAGGACAACAGTGTGCTGGGACTGACCTGATTCCATACCAGTATTTCTCAAGTCCCATTTTGACCAGTGTGTGTGCATGTGTGTGTAAGTAAGATCTAAGTGCATTCACATATGTATGAACTAGTTTTTGAGTGATCACACATGCACACACCACGCACCACTGCAGTGGTCAAAATGGCCAGCTGTGTGACATTATACCGTATCAGTACTTCTCAAAACACTAAACATACTCTCTATGCTAGTATTTCTCAATAAGAAGCTGTGAGAAATAGGTTTTTGTACCAAAATACCTGAATTTTCACATCAGGACATTTAGTTTTACAGATTATTTTGTGTGTGTGTGTGTGTGTGTGTATGTATAAAATCTGGAATTGAGTTTTATTTATATATCTATATAAAAATGTGTGGCCCCTGTGGTTGTGAGGGGTGACTTCTAAACGTCACCCAACATAGCACTTTCAACCTCGTTTTACACAGGTACAGACTGGCAGCAGTTGTAGGATGTAAACCCTTATGGTTTGAACCCCAAGGGATTGCTGTGCAACACTTTACATTGTTCCTATTTTTGACTGTTTTGCTGCTGACCTTTTTAGTGAAGATCCTGACTGGTGTGCTTATCCAGTACTGCTGGAGCTTAGATTTCTGGGTTTGCAATGGACCTTATTAATCCTGCAACTGGTTCCATGGCATTGGTGGGTCTCTGGAAAAAGGAATGCAAGCTGAAGCCAGTGAAAGGACTGAAGCTGTGGTGGGGAAGAGATGAAGGAACTAAAGATGCTATGAAGATCAGTGGATTTGAGCAGCAGCTGGCCAGGGATGCCCGGGAATGGCTTGCTCAACAGAACTTGCTGCTCTCCAAGGGATTGCAGGGATCCTTTCTGCAAGCCCCAAGCCACTTCTTGAAACTCAACTGCTGATAAAATGTTATTTTCATAGTGTTAAATAAAAAGGAGCTGTAGAGGGAGCATGACATCGTTTGCAGCTCCTAGAGGAACAAGGCACCTTTATGTGCAGCTGCTCAGGGAAGTAGAAGGAGCTTTCAGAAATGGGGTGGGCTTTGTTTACACAGGAACCAAAGCCTTCATTTGAAAATGCACCTTTTTTGCTTTTAGTTTTGCATTTGGTTTTTTATGAGCAGCTTCAAACCAGTAACTTTGATTTCTGATCCACTTCTGGAAAGTGGTGTGGTCAACTAGCTGGTTCCAGAAGTGTCAAGGTTTTGATTTGCTAGCAGGCTTTCAGGAGGGATACTACAGCTCTCAGTTGGTAGGCTCATTTTTAACTGAATTCAAAGATTACACTGTGGTCCAGCTGTAAAGCTGATGAGTTTGTGTGGGTCTGTCCCATTCCAGTTAAGCTTTTCTAAAGGAGATCTACAGCACTATAGTTCTGTTAGGCTGAGAAGCTTAGTTTGGCAGGGAAAGGTGTCTTGGAAATGCAGCTTTTCTTTTGGCAATCTCAACAGCAGATCAATGAAATTGAACTCAAGTCTGCATATAATGTAGTTCAGCTCAAAGGGAAACCCTGTCACGTGGAGATTCTGGTTTTAAAAGCTAGCTGCCCTAAATACGCCTTTGCAGCAGTCCACAGTGCATTCCTTTTCCTTTCTATGTGCTTTGTGAAGTGCTGTGTATATTTAACAAAGCTCTATAAATTAAAAGGATTGATGTGCATTTATTTCTAAGATCTTCTATGAGCTTATATAAAACTGTATGCCAGATCAAAGTCGCCTTAGGGTTCACAGCACATGGCCAGTGCAGTAGCCTTAGTGGTTAGGATTGGAGTGCTCACCAATGTAAGCACATTTCTGGAGTTCCTTTCCACAGCCACTGTTAGTTTTCCCTGTTCAGTGTCACTTGGCTGAAATAATTTGCTTCCCCTAGCCTGACTGCCCTTTACTGTTTGTGATCATCTAGCTGGAGAGAATCTGGGCACCACCCTTCCTTTGCTGTTGCTGAAGTTACAGGGTATGTTCCTCTTCTTCCAGGGATCTAATTGCTTTGTGGTCAGCAGAAATTCACAAGACACATCCAAAATAAAGAGGTAAGGGCATGTGCAAAAAGCCAAGAACCAGAAGGTTCACTTTGACAGAGGCTAGCTCACTGGCTGCTCTATCAGCTGTCTTCTCCCTCAGGATCGTAGTGGGACGCTACTGGAAAGAGCAAAAGGTAATCAGTTACTACCATTCCAGCAGACCTCCATCCCTTGCAAGCTCCACCCCAGTCCTGGGGTCACCAGCTGGTGCCCAGCTCCTCCTGCCAGCTGAGGGAGCTCTGTAGAATACTGTAAATTGCTGTTGTGATAACGGTGCTTAGATACTAAGTGAGACAGACTGTGGCACTTTAGAAATACTGAAGATAGACAAATGGATGATTGATGTCTCTGAAATAAAATTTTTCATCCTCGTGTTCTTTGTTATCCCATCTTTCTTTCTTTCTTTCTCCCCAGAGTGACCTCCTGAGCATCAGTTTCCTGGCCCCTGGCAGGACCAGATTTGGAAATGCATGTGTCATCCTTCACAGAGGGATGACTATTGCTTAGCACAGCTGCTGTGCAGTACAAATAAGAATCCGCAGGTGAGGGGTTTTCAGAGTTGGTCTTCATATTCATCTAACATTTCTGCATGAATCTGAAAAGCCAGAGGATGGCACCCCGTGCTCATCATTCCTTTAGGAGAGAAAGTGGCAGAACGTTATTCCTTGCTGGAACAGGCTGCCCAGAGAGGTTGTGGATGCCCCATCCCTGGAAGTGTTCAAGGCCAGGTTGGATGGGGCCCTGGGCAACCTTGTGTAGATCCAGGCCTGGAGGTTGGTGGCCCTGCCTGTGGCAGGGGGTTTGGAATTCTGTGATCCTTGGGTTCCCTTCCAACCCAGACCATTCTGTGATTTCTGTGATTCTGCAGTGACACACAATGCTGCTTGTAGGTGAAATGGGTTCTAGTGGAGCTGCAGTTGCTCTGAGATTTTCTTCTCACTTCTGTCACCTGAGTTGTATAGGATACGGTTTCCCAGTGCCCTGCTAAAAAAAACAGATCTAGGAGTCATGACTGAAATACAACTTCTTCTACATTCCTCTTTGCTTTATTATTTATGACTCAGAAAACAAATCTCTTTTGATCTTGGACAACAGGTGTGTTTTGCATGTTTAATAAATTTTAAGAAGCATTTTATGTCTAAACTCTGCAGCGTTTTTTGAGATATCAATCAAACAAAAGTTCCCCTGCATGCAGAGCAAGCTACTCTTTCTAACCCTGCTTCCCCTTTGCCCCAACAACGCTGGTCTGAATAGCCAGAGACATGACAGCGGGAGCCCCTGTGTCTGAAAAAAGGGGAAATACAGGATGTGTTGGGAGATGGAGCAGAAGCCAAAAGAGGCATTGCCAGGGTAGTCTGGGTTGGTGCTTGTGCCCTTGTGTGCCAAGCTCTGAAGGGCCTTTACCCTTTCCATGCTGCACACCTGGTGTATCTCACAAATAGGCTGATCCACCTCTCAGCTGTCCCCTCCCTTCACTCATTCCAGTGCTCGCTCGCTTTCTCAGTAGGCAAATCACGAACGCCCCTGATAGCACTGCTTTTGGAGTCCTGATGGACTTTGACAGCTGGCTGGCTTTCTCCTCACTGGCCTTGACCTGTTTCACGTGAACAGATGTGACAGCCTGGGCTGTAGGAGCCAGGCTGGCTAGGGGAAGCAGAGTTTCCCTCTTTCTTGCTGAAGTTTTCTGTCGAGGTATCTGTAGCTGCAGATAGTGACTCAACCTGCTTGGGAGACATGCTGTGATGGGCAGGACAGCAGTAACCCTTCAACGGTTAAGTGAAAGGCCATACCAGGTCCAGTCATCCTCACAGACACAGAAGGTACAAAGGTGTGTGCACTCCTTTGCTCCCTTCCCTCTGGCACTCTCTGTGCAAAGCACAGCTCCATTGGATGTCAAGGTCAGAGTTGCTTAGAGATTTGTCTGAACAGCCATACAGACAGGCAGCTCAAAATAACTCTGCTGCAGCACAGCAAACCCCCTGGCTGCACAGCCTCAAGGAACTGACCGAAGAAACCTTCATCCAAAAAAGCAAAGCTACTTGCAGAACTCGCAACAAGCCTCAGGAGGCCAGACCTAGTAAGGTTCTGCTTTGGAATGCAGCTGGTCTGACCCCTGGCAAAGCTTCCTCTGAAAGGTTTCTCTGGTAACACTGCAAGCACAACTGGCCTGCACAAGCTTATCTCCCTGGCATGGGTAAAGGTAATGGCAGGGCATTATCAAGAAGGTAAAGTAAAGGTGTCACAATGCATTTTGCCATCAGAAAGGCAGAGGGTTGAACTAGACCACCGGGGGGGGGGGGGGGGGTGTGGGGTGGGGTGTGGAAGGGTGAGCGGAAGAGAGGGAAATGGGATGAATAGCTAGTAACAAAGACTGAGGAGCTGCATTTCTTGAAGCTACTGGGAAGACAAGGTGATTTGGACGTTGTAGCAGCTGCATGGGTAAAGGGTCACTGTTTTCTAGATCCCTTGGTTAATTGGTCCCTTGTATCTGGACTTGGGAGGTTTTTTTGCTTTCCAGAGCTCTTGCAATTCTGCTGCTGTTCATATGTTGCTTTGGGCTGTTGCCTGCTGCATCTCTACCTCAAGCTGACCATCACCCTAATACTGCTGAACTCTACCTAGCTACTTGTTCAGGTGTTTGTGCTTTCCCATATTTAGGCACAGTACTGCAGAGGACGCTTCAGTTCCTCTCCTGTCCAGTGTTTCCCCTCACAAAAGGGCAGTCTCTCCCTGCTTACCCCAAAGCACATGTAATGTGCATCCACAGATCTTCTGACAGGCCTACGTCAGTTGATCTGCCTTTTCTCAGCCTTAGCAGAAGATCTTTTCTAGGATAGGGAGAAGTTGCTTCCTACAGCTCTACACCTGGCAGTTGTGCTTCAGAAGATGCCTCTTTGCTGGTCAGTTGCTTTCTTGCCCAATTTCTTTAACAGCTGACCTTTGATTACTCTCTATGCCTCCCGGCAAGCCCAAATACCAAAGAAAACAGGAAAACCAGTTTACATGTAGCATGCATTAGAGAGATTGCAGACACCTTTCCAATTCACTGGACAGATGGTCAAGCCTTTATGTGAATGTAGGATCAAAGAGGAACCACAAGCTGCTTTACTGGGAAAAAAAGATAAAAATCTTGTAACAATTGTCACGAGAAGGGAAACAGCAAGTGGGAATGCAGGGAGCTAAGCCAACATTTTTCCATGTGTTTAGAGAAGAATTAAAATTGCTGAACACAAGTCCTCACATTCTTAGAAAGTTAAAAGAAGGTGGCAAAATACGGTACTTCTTCTGGACCACTGAAATCTAAGGAGTCACCTGATACTATGTCTCAGGCTTATTCTGAGCAGAGAGGTTGGCACGAGATACCATTCAGAGTTTCCCTTAGGGCAGCCATGTCCTGCATTAAGCCTCAGGTATTTGCTTTCATTTGGCTAATATGTGATGTACCTGCTCATGCTAATGCAACTGTGGGTTTCAACTGTGCCTTCCACTTCAGTGAGCGACTAATACATGTGAAGAAAGAGTGAATTCCTTTCTCAAGAAATGTAACCTGAGAAGGTCCTGGAATTTCTCAGGCTCTGAAGCCCTTGATGCTTCACCTTCATTGTCATCAGTGCTCAAACCTGCCAGCTCTCAGTAGGGGCATTCCTGGGGAGGGAAGCAGTGAAGTGCCGAATCACAAGTAGGAGGGGGAGAAAAGAGGAAATGACTAGTGTTTAAAAATACTCAACCCAGGAGGCATGAACCATTAACTGAAGAAAGCAGCCAGAAGAAACTCAGATATGGCTTGGAATACAAGAGAGAATGAATAATTGCAGATGCTCCCCTCCAACCCTCTGAGTAGATGAAAATCACGTCACTGCTGCTGTGATCCTGCAGGTTAGTGCTGGTGCATCACAGCAGTGGTATTTTGTTCTTCAAGAACTGAGAAGAGTTGTTCTTCTGCAATACATCTGCAAATTAGTATCGCTCTGTAACACAAAAGTATTAGAGACATGTCTGTGAAGAATACTCTTCCATTCTCTTGCTTGGTGCTAGTGCAGGCCCCATATCTGCAGTACCCTTCCAGCACCTAAAAATCACAGTAACCTTCTCCTCAATCCACAGAATAAACAACATGCGGCAGCTGAATGGCCAGACATGGCCACTGTCTTTTCTGCAAATTGATCATATGGAGGACTGCTGAAGTAAAGCTGATGTGAAGACGTTTTGTGCTGGTGTATGTGCACAGTGAGGTTTGCTTTCTTGTCCCTTATGAGCTCAGGCGAAGGATTCCTGCCTCTTCGTTCACAAGGCTTCTTCAACTGGCAGAAAACTCCATATATCTTGAAGCAAACAGGTATGTCTGAGGCTGGGCTTTCGTCATGTCCTGCAATTGCAAACAGCTCTCACTGACTTGGGACAGCAGATTGCAGTTGGATGGTTGGGGCTCTTGCCATCCCCAGCCACTGGCTGGATTATTTTTAACTTGGATCACTTTCCTGATCCAGTGCTCAGCACTGCTCCACAAACAGCAGGGTTGGCACAAGGGAGGGAAAATTGCAGTCTGGGGCGGGTAGTAACAAACATCCGCAGAGCTCAGCAGTTCCTTAAGTTGGTATTGCTGCTGTGCAATCCATGTCAGGAAACAACAGCCCTGGGCAAACAAGAAGTTAAAAGAAAGCAGATCAGAAGCATTAAACAGAACTGTACCAGGTTTTTTTGCACTCAAGAAATATTTCCAGAGGAGGAACAGCTTATCAATCTTTTATTTTCCAAATGCACAGCTGGATTTGGTGCTCATCTCTTGCTAAGTACCCTTGATGAGCGGAGCTGGACAGTGTGTACTACCCCGCCCAGCCCGCTGAAGCTGTGGTTCCACCCGCTTTTCCTTCAAAAGCCAAATGAGTGTCCCTCATCTCCTCCTCTGAGCGTCCTCCGGGCCGTTCACTCCCACACTCTGCGCATGGTGCAACTGTGTGTGCAACTGCATCAGGACGCAGATTGGAAAGTTTCATTGGCTGAAGAGTGACAGTTTCCCACTCTACCCCCCACCGTTATTTTTAGCTGGATCAGTTCTTTATCCAATCCACTGCACAGAGACACACAAACAGCTGTGTCAGTATGACAGGGGGAAATGGTTGAGGGAAGGGGGAGGAGCAGCTCTGGTGAATTTAATCATTGTGGAAACCAAACGGGTAACCACAGCCACGAATGATGGCTTTCAATTTCCAGTGGCAATTATTTAAACTTCTCTACAGCCACCTGTCTTGCTCCTTACATAAGAAACAAGGCCTAGGGAACTTTGCAAGTCTGAGTCACTGAAAGAAAACAGCACTGTGCCTGGTTTAGCCACCCCTTTCTCGGTGAAGCAAGGGAAGCTGAATGTCTGTTGGAGCAGCAGCTAGGGTTCCTGGTAGCTTCCTTACCTGCTTGTGGTTCTGCCAGCCTGTGCGCTTAAATGTCAAGACCTACAGAGGTTAAAGTTTGCTATGTGAGTAGTCTGTCTGCAGATCAGCCATGAGCAGTTCTCTAAAAATGTGCAAAATGTATTTAGAAAATGCTCTATAAATGATCTGCTGGCATTTTAGAGCAACGTGAGGCTCTCAGTGAAATGCTCTGAGTATTGCAGCACAGAAAACAAGGGGCACCTTCTCTGCTCTGCAAAACAGCAGTGTTTTCAATGTTCATACCCTGGGGCTCAGGGTAACAGACAGCTTCAACCCCTTCCTCCTTCTAGTACACGCTGCAGAACGGGCAAAGTAAAGGGCAGCAGGTTAAAACCAGAGAGCTGGTACATCCTTCGACACCTAGCAGTGGGCAATTAATTAGGGAAAGGGAGGTCCCATGTCTGGATGCCTGTCTCCTGCAGCCTCCTGTCCCAGCTGCAGAGCAGGCAGCAGACCAAGATGGCAGAATCAAGGTTTCCTTGGCAAGGAAGATCAGCTCAAGCAGGAGTTCCTCTTGCACAGGCTTGGCTAAGGAGATGAGGAGGAGAGCAGCCAGACCTGTGGCTGGATGGCAGATCCCAAGGGCATGGGAAAGATAAAAAGGGAAGAGAGTGAAGGGAGGGATTCCTGTGCTGGTAATTTTCCAGGGAAAAACACAGTTCAGGATGAATTTCTTATAAATACAAGAAGCTTAATTTAATACTGGCTTTTCAATAACAAGACTAATGTGCAAGTTTAATTTAAAATCTAGTAAAAGCCAAAACAAAGGTAAGTCCTCAGCCCAAAGCAAGAACTGAAATGCCTTTTCTTCTTCCTTTAGCAGCACTTTGCCTAACGAGACTGTTAGCTTCCCTTTAAGACAGTTCACCATACAATTCAGTTTAAAGCATCTGTCTCCTGGTTCAGAGTACAGTATTGCAGCAGACACACCTCAGATGGAGGAATGATTCCCATGAAAACATGTCAGACAGAGAATATGTGATGGACCATGTGTTTCAGTTCATGGCTTTCCTAGAAGGCTCACGAAGGATCTCTGCAGTCTTAGACGCAGAGATTGGAAGAAAAAAGGAGGGAAGATGTTCCACTGTGAAATGTCGAGGGAAGAATATAGAGCGGCCTGAAGCTAAGCATGTATCCAGAGCTGGATTCCCCAGACAAAGATACTAATTTTGTAATATCTAAAAGTACTACATCAAAATCCACAAAAAGAAAGCTTAAATTTCAGTTCCAGCTCCTGCTGACACAGGAAATTTTTACAGAGTTAAATAATAACTTCATAGAGAAAAATAGTGACCAGTATTGAAAGCAATTCTGAAACACAATTTAAATATAGAATGAGAATTATAATTAACAATCTAGAGATTTATCCAGAAATAAAAATTCTGTGCAATTAAAATTGCTTACTGGGGTATATGATGTGCTGCTCCTCCTATCGGATGCCTCAGCAACTGCTGCTAGAGGCCAGGGATGATGAAGGTATTGTTAGGGAGAGACTTTGTTCCACCTGAAGGCACAAATGCAGAAAGGATTTCATGTTACAGTGACTTCTGCCTAGATTCCACTTAAAATAGCACATAGAGTTGTCAGCCAAAGAAACACCACTGCAGTGAAGGTTCAGCAAAACCCCCAACCTCCTACAATGTTTACTTAAAGACTGCAGAAAAAGGGATAAGCAAAAAATCCACTTTTTTAGTTGCTGTCAAGGAAAAAAGTTTCTCAGGAAGATAAAGAGAAACTTATGAGGAATACTGGCATGTTCTATCTTTAGAAGTCCAGCCTGTCTCTTGTGAGAGTGGTCTTGCAGAGGAGTAGCTGAGAGCCTGGGAATGCTGCTGTTTGCCCAGGGACTGGCTTCTGCAAGGCTTGGTTGGCCAGAACCAGAAGAGAAATGTCACACTAAAAGATCAGTCACAGGTAGATGGGAGAAACCAGATCAAAGACAAAGCAGAAATCTGGCATGGCCATAGTTTGGGGCTGGACTGACTGCAGGCAACAACACTAAGTGCATCCAAAGGGATCGCCTGTTGTTTAGGTGATTTGCTATGGATTTAGCAGGCATAAAATGGGTTTAAAAGGGAAAGCACGAGGCATCTTTTTGTTTCATACATTGGTGTTTCTTAATGTGCAATTCTGTGGTGCAATTGTTCTGGCAGCAAGCCAGTTTAAAAACTGCCTGTCCTTACCTGACCCTAATCAAACTTTCCTACCTCCAAGCAACAGCACAACAGCACCCATTCTTTGCCCCACACCGATCAACAGGCAACTATTTATGATAGGGTGGCCGCAGAGCACCTGCAATGAAGAGGGCATTCAGCTGTTGCACCTGGCAGAGGGGTGTGAGGGAAGGGGTAAAACTGGAAAAGGTAGCACCTTAAACTGCAGAAGAATTTGTAATGTAGAGACACAGCCCCTGTCACATATCCTGAAAAGAAACTGGTCCCCAAAAACCCAGCTGACTAAGAAAGGTAACTGCAATTACTTTCAGAGCAGAGGAAAGAAGTTGAGTACAGTCATTCGTCAGTATGGAGGGCTAGAAATGTTCAGGTGCTGTTAAAGCTGTGGCGCAAGATCCATCGGTGAAGATTTACTTGCAGAAGAAAGCTGTCTGAATCCTGTTTTCTCGGAAAATGCACTGAGTCTCTAGCAAAACCCTGTTTTGTTTTAATTCTTGATTTATCCTCTTGATTTAAAATAAAGTTTCAAATTTTAAAAAATTTAAAGTAAGGTTGATATAGACTAGCTGTCTACCTAGTAATATCTAATCAGGATTCAGAGTCACACCTAAAACATACCTTACTAGCCTAAGGCCGTATCTGTTCTTCCAACCATAGAAAATAAATATTTTAAAAATTGGCCCGTGCCAGAAATTGGTGGCAGCCAGCCTTGTTCCGTATTCCTTGCTGCATCAGGGGGATGCAGTGTTCTCCTCACCATCTTTTCCAACAGCCTGCCACCTTCTAGCACAGACCCCTCCAGTCAGCTGCAGCACCTATTTGCTTAGTCTGAGAGGAGAAACTGCAGAGCCCCATGGCTTTCCTCGGAGATCACCGAGGTCAAACGAGTGATTTCACCCATCCACACGATGGGTTCAGAAATGACTTGTAGATGGAGAATTTCTACTTCCTTGGATAAGCTTTTTTCTCACTCTTGCAAGTATTTTTGTGGCTTCTGATGACGTGGGGTCACTCTCCAGCTTTTTTAATGAATGTACTGGGATTATTACAGGGGGCCTAACGAGGTCCTCGTGTAACGAGATTAAAGAGGAACAGGTTCTCTGGAGTTGTGTGGTGCCCAGCAGCTGGCATGCGGCCTGATGGTGCCTAGGCCCCAACGCGCAAGCGTTGGCTTGGGCCTAAGCACTGTCAGGCCCCATGCCAGCCACCGGCATCGCCCAGCTGCCTGTGGAAGTGGCTCATAGACCCTGCTGCAACTTCCCTCCTGCAACACCCCTCCTGCAACATCCCTCCTGCGGCTGCTGCCAGCATTGCACAGGTCGAGAGCTACAACATCACTGGGCACCCTGCTGAAGGAATTTTGCATTCCAACAGGTTTGGGTCTCCACTGCAATTTCCATGAGCAATGGGGAAAGCTGAGCTGGAGTGGGAAGTATTTGTTGTTTTAAACCCAAGGGGGAAAAATAATCCAACCAACCAACCCCCTGACAAAAAAAAACCCTCAATAATCACAGAATTATATGCAATCATTTAAATTGGAAAAAATCTTTAAGTTCAATGACTGCAACTGTAAGCCATCTTAGGCTGCATGGTGTGTTTGAGCCTGCCTGCCTGCCTGCCTGCCTTCCTTCCTTAGCTTGTCCCATGAAATGAAAAAAGCTGTGCAAATATTTGATTATTTTGATCTCCGAATTGCATCCAACGCATGAAGTGTAAAAAACCCCAAAACTACTCAACAAAAAATAATAGAAAGGGAAGAAAACTGGCTGGGGAGCTCTGTAGGATAGTAAGTACTTAATTTAATTTAAAAGTCATCCAACGTAAACGCTTTATAATATTATATTCTGAGCTGAAGAGCTGAGTCTAAATTCCTCTGCCAATACTTTATTGACTGAGTAGTTAACATTCACAAATAAAACATGTACAAGATTTAGAAAAAACAATGCTATCTAAACCAAATAACAAATAAAACAGGAAGAAATGCCCCTGCCCATTAATGTCCATTTCAGCTGCAAATCTCACCTCTTCCTTTGCAAACAAACTACAGACTTTTTCTGAAAGCAAGAAACACTTGAGAACAAATGTTTTGAAAACTTTGTAATTATTAAGTTGATGGTAGAAGGAGCATAACCTCAGCTTTGTATGCTACATTCTATTGTTGTTGTGAGCAACATCTGATCTAAAAAGATCTTTATCATACCTAGAGGTCAGAGTTTAAATACTGATGATACGTTTTGTGCTGCAAAAGTCTCATCCCACCATACTACATGTATTTCATGACTTAACCTCGCATTAGCTGGAGTCAACTGAGAAAAATACAAGAAACACCACTCTGAGTTACCTGTATCATCAAGACACACAATTAAACATAGAAGTGTTCCTGCCCAAGTCCTGCAGCACAAACAGAAAATGAGGCACATAATATTACTGTACCATCAGCCACCACAGAACTCAGTTCAGAATACCCCTTCCTCTGACAGAGATGGAACATTTGGGAATGAACTGTTATACTGATTTCAAAGTACCTATGTATACATTTACATTTATAGGAGTATGTATGCATTGTTTTTGCGCAACAAGGTTTTGGTAGCTGGGGCGGGGCAGGGGGAGCTGCAGGAGTGGCTTCTGTCAGAAGCTGCAGAAGCTTCCCCCGTGTCCAACAGAGGCAATGCCAGCCAGCTCCAAGATGGACCCACCACTGGTCGATGCCAAGCCCATCAGCGATGGTGATAGCACCTCTGTGAAGAATAGAGTTAAGAAGGGGAAAAGAATACCAAGAGCAAGTGCAGCCAGAGGGAGGAATGAGAGTATGTGAGAGAATGGTTTTGCAGTCATCCAGCTCAGCGCAGAAGGAGGGGGATGAGGTGTTCCAGGCACTGGAGCAGATTCCCCTGCAGCCCATGGAGAAGACCATGTTGAGGCAGGCTGACCCCATGGAGCCCGTGAAAGTAAGATGGTAGAGCAGATACTGCCCTGAAGGACCCCATGCCAGAGCAGGTAGATGCACCCAAAGGAGGCTGTGACCCCATGGGAAGCCCACCCTGGAGAAAATTCCTTGCAAGACCTGTGGACCTACGGAGAGAGAAGCCCACCCTGGAGCAGGTTTGCTGACAGGACTTGTGACCCCCATAGGGAACCCACACTGGAGAAGTCTATTCCTGAAGGTCTGAACCCAATGGAAGGGACCCATGCTGGAACAGTTTGTGAAGAACTGCAGCCTGTGGGAAGAACTCATGTTGGAGAAGTTCATGGTGGCAGACTTTCTCCTGTGAAAGGGACCCCACGCTGGAGCAGGGGAAGAGTGTGAAGAGTCCTCCCCTCGAGGAGAAAGGATCAGTAGAGACAACTCATGCTGAACTGAGTGCAACCCCCATTTCCCATGTCCCTGTGCCATTTGGGGGGGAGAAAGGAGAAAAAACAGAAATAAAGTTGAACCCAGGAAGAAGGGAGGGGTGGGG
The DNA here is from genome assembly GCA_027925045.1 of Hypotaenidia okinawae. Classification (NCBI taxonomy): domain Eukaryota; kingdom Metazoa; phylum Chordata; class Aves; order Gruiformes; family Rallidae; genus Hypotaenidia; species Hypotaenidia okinawae. Next base: position 82,074,823 of record BSDF01000001.1, read on the forward strand.
GGGAGGTGTTTTAAGATTTGGTTTTATTTCTCATTACTCAGTTTTGCTTGGTAATAAATCAGATTTTTTTTTTCTAAATTGAGTCTGTTTGCCCATGATGGCAATGGGTGAGTGATCTCTTCCTGCCCCTATCTTGATCCACAAGCCTTTCATTGTATTTTCTCTTGCTACACAACTGAGGAGGGCAGTGATAGAGCAGCTTTGGTGGGCTCCTGGCCTCCAGCCAGGGTCAAGCCACCACAATTATAGTCAAATACATATATTTACATTGAGACATTAACTTTATATAAGAAAACTTAAAAGCCTTCAATTTTGCAAATTACTACATGTGTAGATTTTCCACATAAGCAAGAAGAAGTACAGGAAAAGGCGTAACCACAAGGACACGTTTTGCCTAGAAGAGCTACGTAGCCCTGGATGATACGCGTCATCACAGCAACATATCTCCTGCATAGTCATTTGAACTTTCACAATGCTTGTTCAGATGAAATACCAATGCATTTCACTGTAAATAATTAGTAAAAAGCGCATTTAATACCATGACTCAGAATGCAAAACGTCTTTTTCTCCTCCTGGCCAAAGCTTGCTAGGCCTCACTCCTCCTGGCCAAAGCTTGCTAGGCCTCACACCTCCCTCCAACAAAGGCTCCGGTGTCAGCACAGCTGATAAATGTCCCCACGGCTTCACAGCCAGGCTTCTGGCACCCACTTTTCCCAAAAAGTAATGTTTGAACTGGTGAAACTGTTTGAACTAGTGAAGGAACCAGGATGATGAGCCATCACTAACCGCAACAAGGAAAGCACCCCCAATTATGTTATGTTTTAAAACAGCATCCCATGCCCTCCCCACCCCTCTCAAAAAAAATAGAAGTAATCACAAATACACTGCAAATGTTTAATTTACAAGCCTTTAACCTGTGGGGTTGGGGGGGGAGTGTTGTCAGGGGAACTAGCACTGAGGAGCATATGAAAGGTCACAAAGAAAAGCAAAGATCTGTTAATAATTTTGCATGTACTGTACAGCTGTCTACAAATACACTGGAAATGTTCAGTGGGTCTGGAACTGAAAAAAAAAAACCCTTACAACTACTTTTATAGAGCTGAGATCAAAAGCAAGGAAAAGAAGATGGGAGTCCACACTGTTACCAAATCTTTAATTCCTGAGAGTCCTCAGTGGTCAGCATTACATAAAATGTTTATTAAAAATGAATGCCATTCCACAAATAACTTGCATACTGCTCAGTCTGAGTAACAACAATGCGTTTATCCACTGTAGTTGAAGTTCTGTCTTCTGTACAGTGAAATGTCTTTCATACCTCAGTCTATAACCCTTTTCATGAGAATGAACACATTATATATAACCACGGTTTATATGACATATACTTTAAAATACAGCTTTCATACAAACACATATAAAAAACCCCCAATGAATGCAGCTCATTAAGTAGCTTGACAAGGGCTCATGGGGAGAGAAAGCAAATAAAATACCATAAAATGTCTGTGATGAAGAACCTCTAAACCTGGCCTATGGTTTGTTTACATAGGAACATGAATTAGAGCTCAGGTCTATGTCCCACTTCCCACATTGCTCCTTGTGTCATCTTGTGCTGACTGAATAAGCAAGAAAAAGCAAGAGGAGAGAGAAAGCAACACTAAACACTTGACACCTTTGGAGGGGCAGGAGCAACAGCACAGCATCCCTACATACTTATTTCAAAATACAGCAGCTGCCGATCTCCTTTTAGACAACTGAAAAAAAGTAATCCTTAACATGTACAGACAGGTATCTTTACATTAGGGGAACATTTCTGAAGCTAGTTCCCATCTTTAAATGTTTCTTAGCTATACTAAAGGGTTAGAAATGCAACTTTTAAAAATGCAGACCCAGCTGGACCATTGGATGTCGTAACAAAGATACTTACTCCATCACTTTTCGCTGTCCATACACAGACCCATCTCTTGGCAAGCTCCTCTACCACCTTATGCACACAGATTTGGAGTCTGTAACAGTGCACACACACAGATGTATAAAATCTATAATAGCATATCACTATATCATATAATACACAATATAATAATATCATACTGGATAGTCTATCCAATACATAAATCTGCCTTTGTGTATATACACAGTGATTCCTACAGCTAATTTAACTGCAGCTCTGCACACACAAATTCCCTTACTGAACAAGCTTTTTACAGGAACCACACCATCTGTGTTTCCTATGGTATTTCAGATTCTGACTTGCTCACCTTTCTCCCTCTGTGCTTCTGTCTTCTTTGGTCTTAGTACTTCAGCATTTCCATACCACACATCCCTTCCAGAAGACAAATTACAAAATCACAGGAGTGGAACTACAGATTTTTTTTGGAAAGCCCACTTCTCAGCTTTTCAGCACATCCACATTTTGAGCAAAGATTAACTCTCTATTAAAAATGAAAAAAAAAACCAAATGAAAACCCCAAAACCTCCAAAAAATATTACTTAAAAGCAAGAAATCTTGCATATAACAAACCGAGAACAAATCAAGAAAAGCCCCTTATTCAAATATCCAAGAAGCATTTCTAGGGCATGATTCACCCATTCATATGGTAGACATCTAAAATAGGTCAGATGAATCACCACCTAACAGTGTCCATTGCTCTCCCACGAGTGTGAAGGGAGCCTGGACCATAACTCAGATGGAGACACCTGTATTGTGCCTATTGAGATGTGGGCAGACAAACACCAGCCTTAACCCTCACCCAAGTTGCCTGTCTCAAACATACCCCAGTTTCGGCAGGAAACACCCCGCAGAAGCAAGCCCCTGATGGAAGGGGAGCAAAAGCTCTGCCTGGTGCCTTTGATTGCTTGCCTGCCCTTTCCCAGTTGTCTCAAGAAAAGCATTCAATGAGAGCTGCCGCAGCAAGCAGGCAGAACTCTTCTATCCCACTCCTCCTCTCAAGAACTGGGAGGTTTTGGATGAAGGGAATGAAAATGGTTTTTTCTTACCTCCTCTTCCCTGTGAACTGAGGTTCAGTCTGCTCTGTTTCTTCTCTATTTTTGTCTTGACCAAAACCACATTCATCCTAATTTTTTTTTCCGCTTAGATACATTCTAAGCGAAAATGTGTGGCCAGCAGGTCAAAGGAGGTGATCCTCCCCCTCTACTCTGCCCTGGTCAGGCCCCACCTGGAGTATTGTGTCCAGTTCTGGGCGCCTTGGTATAAAAAGGACAGGGATCTCCTGGAGAGAGTCCAAAGAAGAGCTACAAAGATGATTAAGGGCCTGGAGCATCTCCCCTACAAGGAAAGGCTGAGTACATTGGGACTGTTCAGCCTTGAGAAGGGAAGACTAAGGGGGGACCTAATTGATGTTTATAAATATCTTAAGTAAGGGATGCAGGGGGAATTGGCCAGCCCCTTTTCAGTGGTCTGTGGGGACAGGACAAGGGGCAATGGCTGCAAGTTGGAGCACAGGAAGTTCCGCACCAACATGCGGAAGAACTTTTCACAGTGAGGGTGACAGAGCCCTGGGACAGGCTGCCCAGGGGCGTGGTGGAGTCTCCTTCTCTGGAGATATTCAAGACCCGTCTGGACGCCTATCTGAGTGAAATGTCCTAGGGAGCCTGCTTTGGCAGGGGGGTTGGACCCGATGATATCTCGAGGTCCCTTCCAACCCCTACAATTCTATGATTCTATGATTCAGAAAGAGAGAGAAGTTTCAAGATCAAAAGATAATTCAAACCCTCTATTTGGTCTTTATTAAAATACATAATTTCAGATATGGGGAATCAATTTTTATACACTTTTGACCAGGCTCATGGAATTTTTTCTGCAGTTTCTTGAGGAAATAAGGCTTTTTAAAAACACAGCCCCCCATTAGTCACTTAGGAACCAACTGCCTGATTTCAATCAAATTTAACATGCTCATAGAGGAATCAACCTCCAGCCAGAGATCAGCAGCTGAGTACAGTGGAGAATTTGTACCCACATCCCAATGGGAGGATCAGCAGGGAGACACTGACCCTTATCCATCCTGTTTGACAGTTCATGTGATACCTTGTCCAGGCAGCAGGTCAAAATATGTCATTTAGGGACATTGAATGTGTCGGGAACATGGAAGGGATGTAAGGATGGTTTTGGGGGAAAGGGCTGCTGGGAAGAGGGAGTGCTAATGAGCTTCTTCAGGCTGAAATAACCAACAGCTGAATGTGCCACTTTTATAATAAGTATTGATGGGAATATTGGTTATAATGAACTAACCATGTACTGTTTGGTGTAAGGGTTTGGGTTTCTGGCACTGTGTGTGACCAGGATATCCACCACTGTCCCCTGAAATAGCTGATACAAGGACTGTCAAGAGCCACATGTCATGCTAGGTAACTCCAACTGAGCCTGGAAGCTGGTGCTCCTAAAGAGATGGAGGGGACCTACGCCTGGTTTTTGTAGCCCTTCCTCTCTAGAAGCTCCTGAAATGCTTGCATCCCGTAGAACATGAGGACCTCTGCATCCTAAGAGTATTTCCAAAGCAGATGAATAGAAACTAAGAAGAAATTAATTAACTTCTCCTATGAAGAAAGGCTGAAAGTGTGGGGATGTTCAGCCCAGAGAGAAAGCTCTGAGGACACTTTATCGTGGCCTTTCAATGTGTAGAGGCAGCTTGTAAGAAAGGAGAGACATTTTGCCAGGGTCTGTAATAACAGGACAAGAGGCAACAGTTTTAAATTGAAAAATGGGGGATTTAGATTGAATATAAAGAATAATTTTTTTTATGTCGAGGGTGGTGAGGCCCTGGCACAAGTTGCCCAGAGAGGCTTTGGCTGCCCACTCCCTGGCAATGTCCAAGGCCAGGTTGGATGAGGCTTTGGGCAACCTGAGCTAGTGGAGGGTGTCCCTGCCCATGGCAGGGGGTTGGAACTAGGTGATCTTTGTTAAAAGTCATTTCAGATCCTAACCACTCTGTGATCCTGTGACCTGAGAGCACCTGACGAGAGAGTTGGTGATTTTCCTGAACCTGGGAATTGAGGACAAACCCCAGAAAGCAGGGGCACTGATTCCCTGTAGGGCTTGGGAGGTATGAGGAGTGAACTGCACATGCTGATTCCTGCGCTCAGCAGGGCCCAAGGGCCTGGCACCCGTGCTCCCAGCACCTGGCCCAGCAGGGCCCCCTGCACCCACGCAGCACCCACGCTCGGCCCTGGCAAGCATCCCAGCCAAGCCCCACTGCGGGTGAGCCCACAGGGCTGGGGAAGGGGTGCCCAGGCTGGGGGTTGCAGGGTGACAGCATGCAGCTGGGGAGAAGTGAGAAGCCACCACTGCAATCATGCAGGGGAACAACAAGCAGCCTGGCTCATCCAGGCAGGGAGCATGGGCATGGGAACACATCTGCAGAGATAAGAAGTTTGGAAAATAGTCTCTGGGAAGAAACAAGGGAACTGGGTTTGTTGAGTCTTGAGGAGAAGGCTGGAAGTAGGACAGGACATGATAACGCAGTTGGGGTACATGAGAGGCTGTTATTAAGAGAGGCAGCAATTACATTGCTGGAAGGACAAAGATAAGATCTAATAATCTTAATCTTCAGGAAGGAAAAGAAGAAATGGAAAGAGGCTGGATGTTGCAAAAACTGCTGGGATAGATTATCTAGGGTGGTTTCAAAATCCTTACACCAGAAGTTGTAAGAAGGTAACCAAATGTCACCCTGCTCTCTGAGCAGAGGATTGACTGCCATGCTATTTCTCAGTTTTTGGAAAGTAAAAAGTCCATGTAACCTCTTCAAAAATAATATTAAAAAGAAAAAAAGTCCCTACATGGGTCATTAAATTTATGGGTGATAAATAAAAAAGTTTAGCATTTGGATTAAAAAAAAACCACTATGGTTTTAAAAATACTAATTTTACTACTGCAGATACAAGCATTTACATTCAAAATATCATTTGGAGACCAAACTTTGATCTTTGCTCTCAAAGAATTTGCCTTGTAGTTCTACAGCAGGTGAATGCCAGCAAGATCTTTTAGCACTGTTTCTGTCATACAAGTTATCTCATTGCACCTCTTTCCTGCTACCCATCTTTCTTCTCTGCTACCTCACACTCCCCCATAGCAACTGGCAATGTTATGTCCTGCAGGGAAGTGCTGGACACTTCTTTGTTCTACTCTGATTCCTACTGAAATGCTTGCGGGCTGGGTCAATCTCAGAGCAAGATTATCAAGCAGTCATCTCTCCACCATCACAGGTTATGGGGCCATAGGATACCTGAGGCACTGAAAAAAAACCCCAGATCATATGATACTATTTGGACCCACAGTAGAGCAGAATAGTCCCAACACAGAGAGTATACTAAGGCATTCAGACCTTCCCAGTCCACCACCAAGGGATGATATTAAGTCCATCACATCATCTTACAATATCATTACCTGAAGGACACAAAGTTAGGGATGTTTTCTTGAGATGCTGCATAGGTATCTAATGCTTATCAGATGCTGAGTTCAATCCAGCTTTTCACCACCAAATGGTTCCACTACTAATAACTGATTAAGACTGGCAGCCAACAGCTAATGCTAATGGCACAGCTGGTTGTGGCTATGTGTTGGCTGAGCAGTTTGCTAGCAGTCCCTGGACAATACAAGGAGGTGTTCCTCAGTCCATCCCATGGAGAGAAATGTAAACTACCCTGATAAGGCCAAAACATTTCCTCTGCTAGGAAATGTACTGCAGTGACACTGGAATGACTAAACGGGCTTGTCAGAGACTCTGGCTCATAGTGATTTGGTGAGACTTGACTTAGGCTGGAAACTTGGGCGGGGAGAAGTTTAATGAGATTTAACAAGAGCAAGTGTAGGGTCTTGCATCTAGGGAAGAACAACCCCAGGTACCAGGCTGGGGACTGGCCTGTTGGAGAGCAGCATAAGTGAGAGGGACCTGGGGGTCCTGGTGGACAGCAGGAGAGACTGTGGAGTCTCCTTCTCTGGAGACATTCAAAATCCTCCTGGATGCTTTCCTGTGTGATTTAGTTTAGGTGATCCTGCTCTGGCAGGGGGTTGGACTAGATGATCTTCCAAGGTCCCTTCCAACTCCTAACATTCTGTGATTCTGTGTGAGACACAGAACTGTCTCACCAGTTCTTTGATATCTACATAGCTTGTGAGCTCGGGCACAGTGCTACATGAAAACACAGGTAGCCCATATCTGTTAGGTGGCCAAGATAAAAGGTCCTCCAGGAGATGGAAATTTTGGAGTGTGGTGCAGGTTGTACTGCAAGGCCCCACCCTCAGGGCCAGCACAGGGTCAGCAGTGACAATGCTGAGCCACATCTATCAGCCTTGCTGGGTCTGATCTGATTCTCTGAGGAGCCATTCAGGTACCTCTGCAGTTGTTCCCCAAAACTTCTGGTGCCATCAGGGCTTGGGCTCATCACCGTGTACTTCCTGACCCAAGCTGTCTCTGAAACAATCATCATATTCCTATTCATAAAACATATGAGGACAAGATGGGCCTTCTCAGAGTCCTGGTACCTCTGAACTTCAGATATATCCCATCCACAAGCTAGATAAGCTAACCTAGATATGCCAGAGGTAGCTCATTTCATTAGCACCGAAACAGAATTTTGAGTGTTTGAAGTCATGTACAAATATTATCGACCAAGAACAACACACCTTTGCAAAACAGACTGTGGAGTAAGATTTATCATCAATTTATGATGAACATACTAGCAAACACACTAGTCAAGGACTCTGGAAGTATGTGTCCAGTTCTTATGTCTGCTTCTGGCCTGATGGGCTGCTTTCGGCAAGTCTCTTCACCCACCACTGTCTTCCCCATCTTTGTCTTCTCCACTTGTTTAACTTTGGCATGCACCTGTTGATGAGACACTATGTGAAACAGATATAATGATGAAGGCTGTTAAAGAGGACTGATGGCAGATGAAAGATGAGAATAAATTCCAGGCTGCAAGCTCTTGATCAAGAACTTTCATCCAAAGAGTGAGTTCACGGCTTTTACTGTCATAAATGCTGTTCTCCATGTGGTGTTTGGCGGGGGGAATTCTATCTAATGAGTTTTTACCCTCCTCTATTCCAGCTGATGATTGAAGCCTGCCTCTTTGCTTCCCCTCATCAGGAAGCCATAGACCATGATGAGGTCTCCCCTCAGTCTCCTCTTCTCCAGGCTGAACAAACCAAGGGATTTCAGCCTCTCCTCATAAGACTTCCCCTCCAGACCATTCCCCATCCTTGTTGCCCTCCTCTGGACACTCTCCAGTAGTTTTGTGACAATTTTGTACTGTGGCACCCAAAACTGCACACAGCACTCAAGGTGAGGCCGCACCAGCACAGTGTAGAGCGGGACAATCCCCTCCCTGGACCAGCTGGCGATGCCGTGCTTGATGCACCCCAGGATACAGTTGGCCCTCCTGGCTGCCTGGGCACACTGCTGGCTCATGTTTAACTTGCTGTTGACCAAGACCCCCAGATCCCTCTCAGCACAGCTGGCCTCCAGCAAGGACAAGGATGTGGTCCATACCTCTGCCAGTTTACAATCTAAGCATTCAATATAATGTAGAAAGGTGTTTTCCTAAGGTAGAAAAAAAATCCCTTTTTATAGGGTCAGTTTACTTTTATGGTTTACTTGCATTATTATTATTGTCCCATTCTTAATTAAATGCAAAAATCCCTAAAAATATCACACAGTGTAAATAACCAAAAAAAAAGCCCCTTTTTGTGTGTTTGGACAAAAGCTTACTTCATGACAAATGAGCCTTTGCTCATATAAAACAATCGTGTTTCAGTTTGCCCTTCCAACAATAGCGTCATAGCTCCAGACAAACAATACTTCTCCACCCCTGTGTGGATGGTAGTATTTCTCTGCAAGCTCACGTCCATCTATACAGTCCATCAAATGGGAAAGGTTTTCCTTTTCCTCATGACTGAGGGGAATGAGTGGCATGGGGAATCCTCTCCTGGTATAAAAATTGCCAACATTATGGAGGTGATTTCAGGAACTTCTGTTTGCTTTCCTATTACTAAATTTGTGGGCCTTTATAGGATTCATGTTAAGTTTAGGGCCTTCAGGAGAGCCACCGTAGGTGGTCTAGCTGCATTTTGGTCTTGTTCTACCACGGGTCAGAAGGAAACGTGCATTTTCAAAGCCTAACAAGGTTACTGATATTAACGTGCAGAAACTAGTTGAGACTTAGCTTTCAGTAAGGGTTTGGTCACACAGAAAATGTCTGTGACCAAGCCTATGCTCTCCAGGTAGGCCCTGCCAAGTTATGTTATCCTGGACCAACACAGTGCAGTATTTTGGAGAACCATAGCACTAAACTCATGGTAATTTTTGGAGTAGGGTGAGGGTTCATTGATGTAGGGTTAGGATTGGATGTTGAGGGTGGGAGGAGAGGGTGCAAGATAAAGGGGCAACCTCGGCCCTGTTTCTGCAAAGTTAGTGGGGAAAGAGGGATCAGGCAAAGCCCAAGGAAAGGGGTTTCACTTGTTGCTGTCAAGAACAGCAATTCCAAGATGTAGGATTTGCTTCCTGTGCCAAACAACTTCCCTCTGTTGGGGCAAAGACTAGGAAATGTTTCTCTGGGCTAGAGCTGGTCTCCACCATCCACAGACCTGGAGTAAGCAGCCTGCCTACAACTCCAAAACATCAACAGGGAGAGCTTCCCAACAGGGACCCTCCATTATTACATATAGAGCCTTGGAGATTCCACCTCAAGGACTGGTCTCATGTAAAACTTCAAGGACTGGTCTCATGGAAAAACACTCAGTGTGGAGGAAGGCGCATTTCATCTTTGTCCTCCTCTGCAAAAACTACCTTTGTCTCATTAAAAGGTACACTATTGTGCATAATTTTATCCACCAAAGAAGCCAAAACAACTCCCCAAACCCTACATCCAGGTCGCAGGGAGAATCCTGAATTTCTGAACTTTTTAAGTGCTTGATCTCACAGCCATTCAAGAGTCTCTTAATGCCAGGGACTGAGGCATGCAATTTGTTAATACAGAGAAACTTCTTTACTGATGCATGGGACAGATTAATTTGTTTGTGGACTGGATTTTTTGCCAAGCCAACAAGAAGGAGAGTGAAAGGCTGCTCAGAGTCATTACTACTGACTCATGCCATATGCAACAGCACATAGAAGGGCATTATATATGAGGATGTCAGCCAGGAAGTGGTAGCTTCCTAGCACAGTGGTTTCTGAGTAAGCACAGACGGGTGGTATGGGATGGGGCAGAGCCAGTGTTGCTGTTTCCAGCACAGGAGAAGGCTTCTGGATGTCATCCTCCTACCTGTGCTGCCCACGCTAAGGTGCTGCAGTTGCCTGTGTGGGTAAAAATCTGCATGCTTGCATGTGCAGTGCTTTCTGCATCCAGCTCCTACACAACAGATCCTCCCTTTCAAGCTGAACCAGAGGGCTAGTTGGCAAGCCCCTCAAAGGCAGCACGTTTCTCCTTTCATTTTTGCACTCCATGCCCAATTTTGCTGAGGTTCTAACTACAGTTCACTGTTTAAGCATCTCTGGATTAGAGTAAGATTGCCTACAGGGGTGTGGCTTTGACCGTATTCCACCTTTCCCTTAATTTATTTCTAGAGCTTACAGTTGAGCAGAAAGCCTGAAGATATCACAGAACAGTAGGGGTTGGAAGGAACCTCTGGAGATCATCTAGTCCAACCCCTCTGCTAAAGCAGGATCACCTACAGCAGGCTGCACAGGATTGCATCCAGGCAGGTTTTGAATATCTCCAGAGGAGACTCCACAACCTCTCTGACCACAGGATAACTGGCCTACCTGAATCTGAGGAGATCAGAGAGGAGGATTTTTTTTTGTTATCAGCAACCTTTTTACAGAGTGTCATACACACACTCCTATGTTAAGTCATTGCTGTGATCACCCATATATACATGAGAAAAGTAGAAGATGATTGCTTAAGTTCTTGCTCTGGCAAATGAAGTGGAAATATTTTTAAAATCCCTGCAGCCTTTTCCTGGGCTTCTCAAAGAACACAGAGGGAAAAGGAGAAAATAGCCATTGTCACTGATCCTCTATATGTGGGTTGTTTCTCTCTCCGAAGGAAGAAGGGGAAAAACCAGTGTGTGAGGGCCAGGTAAAGGGCAAGGCTGTTAGAGACTCCAAGCTTTTGGAGAAGCATGTATGGAGTGGGCTGGGAAACAGTTCACTGCACCAAGACACAGCATTAGGATACCAATTCAGGTTTGTACAATGACCTAGCTGCATCTAATTCAGGCAGTTATCTTCTGTGCAGCTGTCTTTCCTGCCCCTCTGCTGCCACCATGCAGGAAGGACAGCTGGACACAACACTGGCAATTTCCCGTTTGACTGTTAACTGATGCTGATCTCCACTGACTTCCTGCATCCCAAGATGCCAAGTTCACAGACCATCCACCCTGCCATTCTGCAAGGAGAACAGGTAGGATCAAGAGTACTGCAGGAAATTACACCTTTGAAGTATCGAGGCTATGAATTACAGCCACAAAGCCTGAGCTTTGGATGGAGCCACAGAAGAAAATGAACACCTAAGAGCAAAGCTGTTAGCAAATTAGTTTCCTATTCAGGCCAAGCAGTACTCAAGATGGGGCTCTGAAGAACTGAGTCCCAGTCCCAGTCAAACATCTGCAGAGGCATTAAGGCAGTCTCACTGCCTGGACCAGACTTACCTGATATCCTCAGGAAGCTGCTGCTCCTCTGCGCTGTAGCCCATAATATTCTCAGCTGTTACTGCAGATCTTTGAAGGCCATGTGTATCTGAGATCACCAAAGGATTTGGGGAAACAATAGTATTTTGCATTCCTCTTGCAGCATTCAGAATCACAAAGACAGAAATTGAGAGGGCGGCAGGAAACCACGAGCTGCATCCTAAAGCCTCCCAGGGAGCTGCAAGGGGATTTCAGTCTGTGAGAAGCATCTGCCAGGAACAAGCAATAACTGGGGTATCCTTCACATGTGGCAACTCAGTGGGGAGGAAGTGTAAGCCCAAAGATTGACTCGAAATTGTAACTTTTAAAGTGGAAATTGCCTATGTGAATGGGTGCAAAAGAACAGCTGTTTGGAAATGTTTGCATAACTGGCTTTTGTTGAGATTTTAAAAAATTTGTTTGTGCTATTTCTGGATAGTGAAGTCCAATGTTGTGCACTCTGGATTCCCAGGAACTAACACTTTTAATGATGGCATAAAGGCAAAGCCTATTAAAAGCCTTCCTATCTTTTTCCTTGTCTGACTGCTTATTCCCCAGATTTTTTTCCTCCATCATGTGTTTTTGTCCTTTTGGAGGTATCTTAGTAATAAGTGGCACTGTTTTTAACATGTCTTTTGTTTTAGGATCCTTGTTTACAGCTATTGCTTGAATTTCTTAGTTACTTTTTGTGGATCCTCTTCAGTTAGATCTCAGAATTCCCAGGGTCTTAATTAGTGAAAGACACCTACACTAATATTCAGTGTAAAACCAAGGGATACCCTCATTCCTGGTCTCAGTCACAAACCATCTTTTCCCTGCACTAGTTCAAACTTTACATTTGGGGAAAAAGTGCATCTGTCTCAAACTCAAGTTACTTAGCCACAAAGGTGCTTCCATATAGCTCTCTGCAAATTAATGAGGTGGGAATAGGGTTTGAAAAGCAATATTCAGCAGGAAGGAGCCTGATGTGTCATATTGCATTAGGTATAACAAATGTACTTTTTGCAATTTCTGTTGAGGAAAATCCTCGTAAATATGTAAAAGCTTACTACTAGTTCAGTGAAAGTGCAGACACTGAGTTGCCAAATACTACTGGTGAGCAGCAAGCAGGTGCCTTTTACCCAAACGTGTATCCATCACAGGTATATAGACTTTATTCCCTAATATTTATTCAAAGGAACTTCTTTCTTGTGCAAGAGAAACTTGTATTTGGTTAATCTTGACTGAAAGGATGTTTAACTGATTACACAAACCTTTGAACTATTCCTTCTGTCTTTTAAAACAGTATGTAAGGAAATAGATGTTAAGTTTTGGGTTGTGCCTTACTTCAGTTAATCATATGAAATCCTGTGTAGGAGGTATGTCATGGGGATATATTTTTTTTCTTCTTTCTTTGGCTTGTACCTAAGGCTGGCCATTCCTAGCTCCTATTCAAGCAAAATCAGAAAAGGTCAAGGAAACCAGCACATGCAGGCGTGAAGCCCTGGCATGAGCAGCCATTTTCCTTGACCCCAACCTGGATTGCACTGAGCGCGCTGCAGCTGTAACTGAGAAAGCCCACCAACCTCAGCAAGGCCCACATCCAATGGTATGAACAACCTTCTTGCCTCTTAAAAGACCCAGTAGCTTAGAATCAAGTGAAGTGCTGGTCTATGTCAGGGATAGAGGGACGTATGCAAATAAAAATACACTTTTGTTAACTCACACAGTGAAACAAACAGGGACTCTCCAGGCGAGCCCTTACCCTCGTGCCTCTAACAGCCTTGGGGGCTGACTGAGAGACTGATGCCTTGTCTATTTGCCTAGCAGCTCTGGTAAAAGTGGGGTTTAGCAAGCAACCCATTTAAGGCCATGGCCCAATCTGCACACTGCACATCAGACAAGACCACTGCTATTCTTTCAGAAGACATTTGTGGAGCACAGGCCACTCATTCTCAATCCATCCTGCCAACACAGACCTTTGTAGGAACTGGTACATAGGGCACCACAACGTAAAAATTATCACCCCATGGCACATATATAGGCATTCCTTGGGACAAAGAGTCCTTACTGATTTTTGTAAGGAAAAAAAAAAGCATGAGGTTGAATAAGGATTATAAAGATATAAGTGGATTGTTTTGCTCCTGGTTTTATTCTGTAAAAGCAAACAGAAGTGTTAAGTCTAGGCCACTTGTCAGCTGCAGGCGAGTTGGGATTCCCAGGAGAGAAAGCAGATGAGAACGAACCAGGGGAAGCCCATTTCAGTCTGTGACTGCTCCTCTTAGGATGTAGTGTTCTCTGACAACACAGGTTATTGTCTCAGGGCTTTTGTTATTAACTCAGATCATGTCAGCAATGCAGTTTTAGGACTACTTTTGCATACTAAAGCATCTCTAGCCCTATTACCTGAACAACTTTCCCAGTTCTGTTTTCCTAATCCTTTCTGGTATGGCCACCTATTTCTGGACATATGCTGGAGCAAATTTTAGGAAAGATCCCAGAAGTCCAGTACTTGTCTATGTGGAGTCCATAGTATCTTGAACTCCTGGGTTAAGTGACAGTTCTGCCAGAGGACAGTAGCAGTTCAGCAATATAACTGCATCCACAACTGTCACTGAAGCAGATTCTCAGGTGAAGACAGGCCCAAACCCCTGTCAACAATAAGGCTGTATTCAACACTAAAAAGAAAAAAGTGAGCAAACTGTGCAAATCTGACAAATTTCCCTTTTTTCACTCCGGCATCTGCTGTAGGTCAAGGCATTATCACTACAAATCCAACAAAAGCACAGGTCTGGGAGAGTCTGCAGTTCTCTCAGTGTGCTGGAGAGGGGCCTGTGGAAATGTAGTTCTGGGTCATAAATCACAGAATAGTTTGGGTAGCGAAGAAGCTTTAAAGGTCACCTACTCCTTTGCAATAATCAGGGACATCTTTAACTAGATCAGGTTGCTCAAAGCCTCATCCAACCTGATCTTGAATGTTTCCAGGAAAACCACCTCTCTGGGCAACCTGTTCTTATGTTTCATCACCTTCACTGTAAAAAAAAAAAAAGTCTTCCTTCTATCTAGTCTGAATCTACTGTTTAAAACCATTACCCCTAGTCCTACTGCAACAGGCTCTACTAAACTGTCTGTCCTCATCTTTCTTAGAAGCCCCTTGTAAGGACTCCCCTGAGACTTCTCCAGGCTGAACAAGCCCAACTCACTCTACCTAACTCCAAAGGAGAGATGCTCCACCTCTCTGATCATCTTTGTGGCCCTCCTCTGGACCTGTTCCTCCACAGGTTCACGTCTTTCATGTACTGGGGACCACAGAGCTGGACACAGTACTCCAGGTCGGGTCTCAGGAGAGTAGAGTACTCTAGAGTAGCAGAATCACCTCCCTTGACCTGATGGTCATGCTGCTTTTTAGGCAGGCCAGGATAGAGTTGGTTTTCTGGGCTGCCAGCACTCATTACTGGCTCACGTCCAGCTTGCCATCCCCTGTGACGCTAGGACTCTGCTAACAGCTGACAGCAAGCCCTAAGTAAGAGGCAGGAAAAGAGAAGACCGTTTCAGAAGGATCGTTACCATGTTCACAGCAAGCCTTGGAGGAAATGAAGGAAACAGCTAGGACCTGACTCACTGAGGATGGGTGTTTTACTTGCTGCTTGTATAAGCTCCCTTTCATTCAGTTTCCAGGCTCGAGGCTCTGTTTCTTTCCATTCTTATGAGGGGATTTTCTTGCCATATACAGAAGTTTGTGTCTGCTTGGAGGAAGGTGTATCTGCTAAACACACCCAGGGAAGCTATTTTGTTTTCCAAGAAGGGCTCATCAGATGATTTTCACTGCACTTAAGAAGACCCTTAGACCCTTCCATGGTACTTCTGACAAGACAGCAGCTTAATAAAGAGCTAGTAAAACTGCTAGATCCTGTCTTGCTCTCTGTCTGGCTTTTTAGGTTTACAACTGCGTGCTTAGCATGTAGTAGAAGTTAAACCCAGACTAATGTCTGCTATGGAGCAGCAAGGGCAGGACAACATTGGACTGTAGCTGGATGGGATGTTTATGAGGAAGATGCCTATGCAGCAAAAGAAAGCATGAGTGGGAGGCTGGTGCCCAAACTGCCTCTCAGCCTGGAAACATTGTGATGGGTTCAGATAGTAGAGGGCACTGCAGGAAGCAGGACATCAGGGCACAGGAGAACTCAGCTCTTGGTGCTGTGGAGCTTCTTTGAAGCATGAGTGTTTCCTTGGAGGGAAAGGGACACACTGGGTACTCAGTGCAGCCTGCCATTTGGTGGGCCGAGATAGGTGACAACACAGCCCACACCACCCAGAGACACCTCTGTGCTGCTCTTTGTCCTGCTCCCACTAATGCTGGCTCTAGCCTTTGATCCTGCTGGGAGAGGACACCCACACTGTGGCCAAAAAACACCGACTTGCTGTAGCTCACCTTCCTAAGGGAGAAGTGGGGGTATTCCCAGCATGGGACAGGGCCTCTCTGTCTCACACTGTGCAGTGCTCCCGATGTGAAGGTGTTTTAAATGTAAGAAAACACTTTATTTTACCCTGTGGGTTGTTACACTGGCCCAGGTTGCACAGGATTGTGGAGTCTGATTCTGGAGATACTACAAGCTCTGCTGGACACAATCCTGAGTAGCCTGCTCCAGTTGACACTGCTCTGGGCTAGATGATCTCCAGAAGTGCTGGCCAGCCACAGCAGTGCTACAGCACACTTCATCACTGACCTTTCCTCCACACCACTGGTGAAAAAAATGCCTTAACAGCACTGCAGTTGTTTTGCATGGGTCTGCACAGAAATTGGAGGTCCAGTTCACACTGAGTTAGGGAAGGAGATCTTGGCTTACAGAAGGATACAGACATTGCAACACCAAGAGCTGCACATTTTAACTTCAGGCACTTCTACACCCTATGCGATGCATGAAGGTACTCTGTGCAATGGGCAGGAAAAGCAAGGTACCTCAGGATGTGAATCAGAAAAACAAATAGAAAACTGCCTCTGCAGCTGCTGGAGGTGCCAATGAGAGGGGTAAAGGTTAAGCCCTTCTTAGACAATGACTTGTGCTTTTCTGGATGACAGAGGTGCTGTTTTCCAGTCAGGATATCCAACTCCAGCCCACTGCCAACTGTTTGGAACTTCTAAAATGCAGTAGGAAGAGGCATCGCCCATTTACATAATGTCCCAGAGGTTTCAGCACCAACCCAAGACAGACATGATCCAGAGTTGATTTCCCCAGCCTCCTGGCTTGTGGGAATTTGAAGCATCCCTTTCCTCTCCATTGACTGCTACATGCAGCGATGCGGAATAGGAATCTCAACTGCTGAAGCTGATCCACTCTGATGAAGTAATTCATCCACACAAATGAATGAAAGCATTAATTGAATCAGAAAGCAGTAGCAAGCACTAGTATGACTTGGTTGCTGGCTGAGTAGAGCTTTCAGCGTACTGCTTCGGGAGGAGACTTCCTGCCTGGGAGACCCCACGAAGGCCATGTGGAGAAAAGAGGGTTGAGGATTGCTGGGGTGTGGGCTACAGGGTTTCTCCAGCAGTTGGGTCAAGCTTCCCCTTCTCTTTTGCTGAACTCTTCAGAGCACATCCTGGAGGGCACATACCTGCAAGCCTTTTAAAGTAATTAGGAAAAATAAAAAAAGATTCAGTGAAGAGATGGCACTGGGTATCAATTCGAGGAGACAGAAAATATAATATAGGTAATTCCTTCCTCAGTTACCTTTCTAGCATAATTCTTTGCTCACCTTGCATTTTTTTTTGTGAGCAAGATCTAGACTGCGGCAAAGAAAATTCTCACATAAATCTTCTACTTCTTTACACAAATCCAGGCAGCAAATTAGAAGCTGGAGCAGTGGAGCTCCAACTCCAAGCAGTCTACTCTGCTTATTTTGCCACTGAATGAAACCCCAACATTTCTGAATTTGCCCTTTCTTTTATGATCATGACAATCAGCTTTTTCAGGGTTTCCCTCTGCCCTGCTACTCCCAAGTACATACTGTCTTGATGTCTAGTCGTCCTCTCCTTTTCCCTTTATTTATGCCTTTTGTTAGCCCGGCTGTGTTCCTTTCCCACACTGAGGAAGCCTCCCTACAGCCTGTCTGTCCCTCTCACTACAGTCAAGCTGGCAGAAGGGGCAAAATTTCTTTTAATGGGAACTAATATGCTGTCTAGCCCACAGCTGGGCACAGCAACCAGAGAAAGCTTCGGTGCAGGTAGGGGCTCCTCGGGGTATTTACCTGTGTACCTAGGAGATACGCGGGGTATTTACCTGTGTACCTAAGAGGCACAGGATGCCCAAGAACAGCAGCCGTGCATTCAGATTTTTAATACGACGTACTGAGTTCTTCAACCCACATCCCGCTCATTTTTTTTTTCCCTGCATCCAAGCGTTTGATTCATTCGGCGATCTCCGAGAATTTACTGTATTTGGCGGTGTCAGCGGGAAGCCCGGGATCCCTGCGGGCTGCTGCTGCAGGGCAGAGCCCCGCCACCAGGAAGACGCCTCTCCCGAGCTGGGCGCTTCCCCTGCGAAGCCAGGCTGCCTCCCGGGGGGAGGGCACTGAGCGCAGGAGGGATCACGCCTTCAAAGTTAAGGAGAGACCTTAAGGAGCAGGGAAACAAGAGACTCGGGTAGCGAAGAAAAATAAACAAAGTAGCAATTAAAAAATAATAAAAAAGCCGCTGTATTTCTTGAGCGAGCCCGGGGACCCGGGATCGGCGGGTCAGGTGTACCCGCTCTGCGAACAAGCGCTGAACTCCCTTCCTTCCCCCCATCCCAGACCCGCGGCAGACGCGGTTATTGCAATTAAAACAAACAAATCAAGGAAAAGCCCAAAGAAAGCCACCTTACGCTCGGACGGCCGGGCGCCGAGGGACGCGGCGACTCCCGCGGCAGCGGCGGCTGCGCCCTGCCCTGCGCCGTCGGAGTGGAGTTCAGCTCGCTGCCGGTCGGGCACGCCAATCAGGGCGGCCCGCCTGCCGCCCTCCCTGTAGGTGTGCCCGGCTTACCTGGGAGCCTCGGCACTCATGACATACCTGCGGGCGGCGGGGAGACGGAGGCCGGCTGCCTAACGCGGGGGGCCGCGGTCGCGGCGGCGCCGGGGGTTGTAGGGCTGGTCCCGGTCCGGCGATGTGAGGCCGGCGCAGGTAAGGGCGGCCGGCGGGGGCGGCGCGGCCCGGCGGGAGCGACGGTGCCGTGTTCCCGGGAGAGGCGGGGTGAGGCGCGGGCCTGGCGTTGGATCCCAGCGGGGCTCGGACCGGGCCGGAGGGGTGGCTGCCCCGCGGGGCCGGGGCGGAGGGCGAGCCCGGGAGCGGGGGAGAAGGGGAGGGAGGGCTCCACCATTTTAGTACCCGAGGGGCCCGAGGAGGAGGGATCTCTGGGGAAGAGAGCGCTCGCCCCTCCCGAGGCGGGACGGCGGGCCTGCTGCGCTCCTCCGCGGGGCCGGGCCCGAGGTGCACAGGTGTGGGTGCGCGGGGAGAGCCGCCGTCGGGGCGCGGAGCTCCCGGTATCCGCTCCCGCCGCGGGCGCGCGGCGTGAGCCCCGGCGGGCTGCTGCCTCCAGAGGGGGCGGCGAAGGGGAGCGCCTTCCCGCAGGCCCTGGGGGCCGCAGCCTTCGCGGCGGCCTGTGCGGGACGGTGAGGCTCTGCGCCCCGCCAGCAAGCGCCCGTCCCTCCCACCCCTCCTGGGCCCCGTCCTGCTGCGGGCAGCAGGTAGGGCCTGGAGCGCAGGCCCGGTCCCAGGCTCAGCTGCCAGCAGTCGGAGCCTCTTCCCGCAGAAATGGTGCCTCCCACGCAAGGACCGAGATCCCACGGTGTTCGCTGGGGTTTCAGCTCCAGCTGGGCCGGCCTCGGGACTGAGTTTGAACTCTGGACGCCTTGTTGTTTTCTCCCTCGCTCTGCTGGCTGGCACCTCGTGACTTGCGGCCTGTCACAGGGCAGGCAGAGGAACGAAAGGCGAGATACCTGCGCTTTGCTTGCTCCCCGTCGCCTTTCCGCAGCGTCCTTCCCTGTCAGAGCCACGGCAGCAGCTCTGATGGCAACCTCAGTGCCCCAAACAACCTGCGGGGGGCTTCTGAGCTCTCGCGGCTCTGGCCTGACCCGTGCACCCATCTTATCTTTGTGCTTGATGTCTCGTTTGCTCCCAGAGGTTGGTTAAGACCTGGATCAAACCTGGTGGGGAATACAGGGGCAGGGAAGATCTGAGCTCAACTCTATGTTGCCTTCTTGCAGACTTTGCCAAGGAGCTACTGGATATGGATGCTGTTGACTTCTTGAGCTGCATGCCCATTCTTTGACTAAGCCACGTCCATAATGTGGTGTTGAAGTTTTGTGACCTGATTCTCTGTTGTTTTGGTGTTTTTCTTAACCTAAACGGTTTGTTGGAGATGGCTTGGATAAGGGCAGAGTCCTTTTAAAGGGTTGCACAGAAGGGAGGTGGCTTGGTTTAGAGGAATAATGTATGGGTGACCCAGATTTCAGAATGGCGACTGAATTGTGTGAAGAGGAGGCATCCATAAATTATGCTTGAAGTTGTACCAGATCAGAATTATTCTCAATTCTCAGTTACTGTTTGTTCTTAGAAAGCTCAACTGACTTCCATGTAGAACCTCATTTTACCAGGGTGGCATTTGTATCATGCTCTCTGTACAGCAGCCTGGGGAACTTGACAAGTGTCTGAGAGGGGTTATACAGTGTAATTGCTAGTGACAACAGGTGGCTTGGCTTGAGCATGATGCTCCTGCTGAAGCCCCTGTTCCAGCTGCCTGGAAGAGTGGGACTTGAGTGCTTTCTCTGCGAACCTCTTCTGCATCCTCCCAGACTTTGCCAGTAAGTCTGTTTGCTGGGACTTTTATTCATCCTCTTTACTTCAGATAGATGTTCTGTTCTATCAAATCTTCTCCATTCTTACATTTTACTTGAAACAAATGTTTTCTGGAGGCGAAGAGATGAATTTTGCAATAGATTATTTTTTTAACATACTCTACTTTGCAGTCTGGTTTATAATGGTCTAGTCTATTTAATTGGTTTGTATTCATGCAAATTATGTTCATTCTCCATGGTTTAAGAAACAACCTGAGACAGATTTCAAATTCATAATTGGAATAATCTCTTTTTTTCTTTTGTAATTTTGTTATTATGTTTTCTGTCATCTGGTATCTTTCCAGTTTGATGTTGGCCACGTTGTTACTCTTTGGGTAAATTATACAAAGCTAACCTATTTCAGTAGTCATTGTTGGTAGCATCCTAATTCCTTTCAGCTTTGCTGCTCCCCACTGAACTCCCATTGTTATCTTCTACTGAAGTAGTTAGAAGTGTCTTCAGTGCAAGTGTAGCTCTACTCTATTGTTTTGACACTTGTACTGTACAGAGAGAAATTGTTTCCCTCTTCTGTGAGGTGCTTGTACAGTTGGCGTTCCTGGTATCAGCCATTTGGGGACAGATGCCTTATTCTGACCCCTGGCAGGTATTTACATTCCAAGCTGGTTATCCCCACATCGAATCCAAAATTCTATTTGAGAAGTCCCCAGTCTTGATTGCAAGTTATCAAGTGATAGACTGCACTGGTTCCCCAGGTAAATTATTCCAATGGCTGATTACACTCGCTAATTTCTTATCTGAGTCTGTCCAACCTGGTTCCCAGCCACAAAGTCTTGCTACACGTTTTCATGTCAGGTTACAGATCCTGCTGCTGCCAGAATGACACATTGAGGCAAAAAGATGGCCTGTTGTACTGCAAGGTTACAGCTGTTACCGTGCTCACCTCTCACTGCTGGGAACAGGCACTATTGGAGCTGTAGTCATGAAGTGACTGGTAGGATTTAGAGCAGCAGCTAAGTGCACCTGGCTGTGGAGTCTGTGTGCAGACAGGGCTTTCAGAGAAGTGTAATTGAATAACTTATGTTGCACCGAGTACAGCAGCTTCACACTATGCTTAATCCAGCACAAGTACAGGCTATTGCTGAAGAAATGATCCAGTCCAGACTGCAAGCCCCTGCTGCTTCCCTTGCATCACATCTAGTGAGCGATCAAATGGCCTCAAATCAGTTCAGTTGCTGCTCCAGATGAAAATTAACTCCTTCCCTAAACAAAAAATATGATTCTGTTTTTGCATCTGTGGCCAGGTGGTGCTAGGTCTGATGCAGAAGGGTAGCGTGCCAGTGGGCATGAGAAGCATGGAGAGGGACTTCTCCATGTAGCATTCTATGCCTGTACTGGATTAGATGCAAGATGAAATCATACATTTAGTTTCTACATTTCTGTGGTCAGATACACTGACTGTGGTTGCTCAAATCCTCTTCTTCCATTGAAAGAAGCCATTGTGCCTACCTGTTGTCATCTGTGTCAGTTCCCTGCTCTGGTTTGTTGGGAGACCATGTGCGTGTTTATGCTGCCAGAAGAGAGAGAGAAGTGTGGAGGTGGGATTAAGGAGGGCAGAGGATGGGATTCCTTTTGGCTAACAAGACCTTGTGAAATTAAGGCTTGAGATACAGAAATGGTCACAATTATACCTTATTTTAAGTCTTAATGGAAGCTAATGTGGTTGGTTGTTTTGTTTTTTTTTTTTTACCTTCCCTGTGCTGTATATATGTGAGAACAGCTGCCCTGATCTTGGGAGAACTCAGTTTAGACAAGATTGAGTTTTGGTCATGAGTTTGCATTTATGTCTGCAGTCAAGAAGTGTGTGTCAGAGCTAGACCTTATGTGACAAAGATCATTTAATGTACAAAGAAGAAGGTCTGTGCCTTGGCTGCGATGGACTGATACCTGTGAAAGGTCCATCAGTGCAGAAAAGTTGCAGGGTAATGTACTTATGTGTTCTAGTTGTGAGGTTCTCAGTTGTTTTCCGTGGTGAGCCAGCTGGGGTATACGTTTGGGACACCTTCACTAATTTTATCTATTCCATTACCAGGTGACTTCAGCTTTCTTGCTCTCTTAGTAGAATTAGTTTGCTGGGACAAAATTCATTCCCAGCTATTGTTTTAAATGCCATTCCTTCAAGTGCAACGCTGAACGCTGCAGGGCAGGTGGAACTGAACCTGTGGTGGAGATTGGTTTTGAGCTCCCAGTTTGGGGGTTGGATTACAGCTAGATGAAGCCAAAGAAGAAATTCCCATGACTTGGGTGCAAGTTCAGTGCATGATCGGGGGGGCTATTGGTTTTGGTAGTGGGAAAAATTTAGAAGGGGCGAAAGTCATTACCATGACAGGTACAAATGTATGTATATAAATGGACACACATACATAAATCTATACAAAATAGAGGGTGCTTTGATGCTGAAAGAGATGGAGGAGGAGTGGCTATAGAAAATTTAATTGGATAGTATACAAGAAATGAACCTGAAGTGGGAGGAAGCTCATGAACCTGCTGCTCAGAGAATGCTGCATTAAAGCAGAGCTGGCCATAAATTAGCTTCCTGAGAACGTTTCCTATTTGTAGTAAGTCACGTAAAAGTGTGCAACAGTTGGACATCAAACTACTCTTTGTAATTTCAAATTGAACATCTAGTTGCACATAGGCGCCTGGTACGTGAGGTCCACCACACCTGGCCTTGCTGATCCTCAGAGCAGCACTGGAGTTCCTGCTGTGGGTCATGCTCAAAACTTCCCAGATCCTTGCCTGGGTCAGGCTGAGGTGGTGCCCAGTGGGATCTACAAGCTTGGTGGTCCCCTGAATATATCACATATGGGCAAAGCAGAGTCATAGGCTGGTGAGCAGACACAGCTTTGCAGAGGGTGTAACTGGAAGAGGAAAGGTGAGGAATGGCTGCTGCTTCGTAGACAAATCTAAGAGTAGAGCTTGTGGATCCAAAAATATACCGTTTAGAGGAGAGGGGATTAGGGCCCTGTTCACATCAGGTTATGATTTATTCAGATCAGAGAAGCCCTGAGATAATCAGGGGACATGTGGTGAAAGACCTGAGTCTGGGTTAGAAGTAGACCCATAACCTGTTGGATGGGGTCAATGTTTTTGGCCACCACAGGGCAGCTGCAATGGCTGCATTTGCCTATTCACTTAATAATAGATAGAGATGCTCAGATCAGTGTTAAACTAACACATAGACCATGAGTGGGAAGAGGGGGTGGCAAAGAAGAAGGTGCTTTGTCTGCAGTGTGGCTGGGCAGCTACAAAAATTAAACACATGTAAGTTTTATGGCATGCATGCTTTATAGTCACACAAATGTACAGACTTAGTGATCAAAAGTGCCTGTTCTTCCAGTAGCATAAATCTTAACTAGGCCCTTAGGTCTTTACTACAGGTTCGTGTCCAGTGAGGAGATGCTGTTGGAAACTGTGTAAGAGCACACCAGTAAGAGTACAGCTTTGCTGGTGTACTTCATTTCATAGGAAAAGGGAGGATGCCGCAGCTCTACTGGTGCCTAGCGAAGCTCTGATGCTGTAGCTGTGTCATTAGTGGGTATAGTCTCTAGGCAAAATCCTTCTGGCATGGATCAAGCCTGAGCTTCTGTTTAGATGCTGTTCAGATGTTCCATGATGCAGGTATTCTGTTCAGGTATTCCATAATGTACATGCCCATGGGTAACTCTAGACCCATGAAATATAATCTGGCTGCAACATTTGAGTCCATCCCCTTTCTGAAGTACTCTTAGATCTCTATCTGTTTTCCCAGGTGAGGACTGTCAGGTTCATAGCAGTGAAGTTGAGAAGGTGCTGTATGTATCTATTTCTCCTCTTTTGCTGGATTTATAGGAGAAGAGATGTTCCAAGTACACTGCCAGCCCTGCAGGACAGGGACAATGTCTCATTGCGCAGTACTGAGAATGGTGAGGAACCAGTCCTGATTGTTGGTACTGCAGTTGGCTCAAATAACTCTTCCTGTTGTTCTTTTGATTCTCAGCATTGCTTTTATTTCTGTTACTCACTTTGCAGATGGAGGTATTTCAGGCTTGAGTCTGAGTACTATATAGCTGATACATCTTATGGGTGTTTTTAGAATTACGCATTTTCACTCTCCCTTTTTTACAGCTTCCCTGGGAAAGGTGTTTTCTCCTGGAAAGGCACTTTTCAGATATAAGCAGGAAGAGGCTCAGGATGGGCAGTGAGGGTAGCACCAAGAAGGTTGCAATGCAGCACACAACCCTGTCAAGGTTATGATGTGACAAGCCGTGGGGCAGAGAGAGGATGCTGTGGGGAGACAGGCAAAGAGAAGTGGGAGTATCCCTATTTTTATAGCAAATGATGAGTCATGGCATGGTTTCCTAAATGGGCAAGGGATTGAGAGAGATGGCTGTACCCGCCAGTCGCACAGGAATTTCTTAACGTCTGGTGCGGTGTTGAAGGATGGAAAATGCAATACTGCACTGGCACTTTCTTCTTCATCCCTGGGTACCACTGGAATGAGGGGATGTTCTCTTAGGGCACGTGGGTGGAAGCTGGAAGGGAACCTGTAAGGTGTTCCTATAGACACAGGGTCAACACTGCAAGTCCTGTGCCATCTGGGAAGGCAGTCTTCCTCTGACATTGCTTGTGCAGCCACCCTCCCTTCCTGCCCCTGCACAATGAGTAAAATGAGCTGCTTTGTTTCAGAGAGGCGCAGAGAAAGGAAGATGAGCAATTTGGACATAAGTTGGAGCAATGAAATGTGCCTTATTCTGGAAGAGCAAGGCCAGGCACGGCAGTTACGTTGTTGTAGTGTGTGCTTTGACCAGTCACAAGGGAGGGTCATAGAATCATAGAACGTGTTAGGTTGGGAGGCACCTTTAAAGGCCATCTAGTCCAACCCTCCTCTGTAGTAAGCAGGGACATCTTCACTAGATCAGGTCACTCAGAGCCCCATCAAGCCTGACCTTGGATATCTCCAGGGATGGGGCCTCCACTACCACTCTGGGCAACCTGTTCCAGTGATCCACCACCCTCATGGTGAAGAACTTTCTCCTAATATCCAACCTAAATCTACTCTTTTCTACATTAAAACCAGCACCCGTTTTCCTAGTGCTACATGCCCCCTGTGAACAGTTTTCCCCAGCTTTCCTGTAAGCACCTTTCAGGTATTGGAAGGCTGCTACAAGGTCCCCCTGGAGCCTTCTCCAAGCTGAATAAACCCAACTCTCTCAGCCTATCTTCACAGGAGAGGTGCTGCAGCCTTCTGATTGATCAGTTTTGTGGCCCTAAAAAAAGCAGCCATAAAATTCTAGCTGCATATATAGAAAAGCCATGACAGCTGAGTTTCTTGGTGGGTGTTACCAGACATACCAGAACTGTTTTTCTTTCATTCAGTCAGCAGCATCATTTTCACCTGTTCAGCCCTTGAGAGTGTTACCAACAGCATAGATAGAATAGAATCATAGATTCATTTAAGTTGGAAAACTGTCCAACCGTTAACCTAGTGCTGCCAAGTCTACCACTAAGCCACGGCCCTAAGTGTCACAGCTACACATCTTTTAAATACCTCCAGGGATGGTGACTCCACTACTTCCCTGAGCAGCCTGTTCCAGTGCTTGACAACACTTTTGGTCAAGAAATTTGTTCCTAAGATCCAATGTAAACATCACCTGGCACAACTTGAGGCCATTTCCTCTTGTCCTATCACTTGTTACTCGGGAGAAGAGACCAACACCCACCTGGCTACAACCTCCTTTCAGGTAGTTGTAGAGAGTGATAAGGTCTCCCTTCCATTTCTCCAGGCTAAACAATCCCAGTTCCCTCAGCCACTCCTGGTAACACTTGTGCTCTAGACCCTTCACCAGCTTCTTTGGACATGCTCCAGCGCTTTGATTTCTCTCTTGTAGTGAGGGGCCCGTTACACAATACATGACAATAGCCACTGGAGTGTAAAAGGAGAAAAACAAATTGACCCTGAAAGCCATAGCAAAATGGCTTTAAAAAGGAACAGAAGAAGAAAAGATGAGATCTGCTGCATTGTATGTGTAACGAAAACTGGCATGAACAGAAATCTCAAGTTCAGCATGGCAATGTGGAAGAAAACCTGCCCTGAAATATATTGTTTTACTGGAATGTTGCCTTTGAAGGAAAAGTTAATATGAAAGATGGCATTGTACAAAGTTAGGTTGTGACAATGGAAAAGCATGAACAAAGTGCATATAAATAAGAGGGAAGAGAAACAAGGCACCAACAAATGCAGGAGTAGCGATGAGGTAAGCACGTGCAAAAATACCAACTTGATTTTAAAGAAGGGTTTGGTAGAGTAATGCTGGTCCAGATTGAGCCTTAACAACAAATTAAGGACACTACTTGTGTGAAAAACATGTCTGTTATTTGTACTAAACAAGACTGCAGCACAAAAGAGGAATATCTTAGCAGCATATTTTGTACCTCAAAGAGCTTGGAAGCAAAAGATATGGAAAGAACAGACTGAGCGGTCAAGGTATTTTTTTGGTGGTGAAGGGATTGCTTATATAAGACTTAGCTTCAGGTTGCAATCAGATACAGAGTTTATAGCAGGGCTTTGCATATTCAGTGTGCTGAACAGCCACTCCCTCACTAATCCTCAGAGTTTATCTCTGAGGTGGGAGGAGTTACTATTACCTCAGTTGCACAGATGACCCTCAGGTGAGCAGAAACTGCTGGAATCTGCAAGAATTAGGAACTGATGGTACTGCTAGATGAGGTGTGGGGATGAAGGCACAGTTCTTGATTGCACTGGAAAAAAAAACCAAAGAAAACTAGTTATAATCTAAGCTTTCTGTAGACCCTTCTTTTAATGAATGACTGTAGTGGGGAATTGAAGGGAGGGGAGAGCTCTTAGCATCATAAGGTGGATGTTCCCATTTCTTTCTGTATTATGTTACTGATCCTAACAGTCATCCCTTGTGGGCCCCCTAGCTTGACATTTCTAGGTGACCACAACTGTGTTTAACAGCTACAGCTTATGAACCGTTAGACCTGAAACAGGAGTCCTATGAGTGCATCTTTATCACCTTCTCTTAGGGTAAATGCTAGTAGAGAAGGAGTAGCCAAAAATTGGTAGTGCAGGGTGTTTCCCATGTGTGTGACAAAAGCAGTAACGCTGGTATCTCCTGCTGCAGGTATAGCTGTAATCGCACCTTCTTTAATGCAATTGCTTCTTGGGAGCTGATCTACCATGATCTGTGTCACACCTCCTGTGTAAAAGCCCTGCCAAGGGTGACAGGCTGGATTTGTCACATCAAGATGCGTGTTGCTGTTCTTTGCTTCAGCAGCCTCGTGGCAGTGAGTCGTAGCCAGACTGAGCTGCCGGTGCTGCAGGATCTGCCACCAAGCAAAGGCAGAACCATTGCTCATAAAACAGCAGCTGGATTCAGGTTTTTAAACCCTCCTGGTTTGTTTTCCCCCTCCTAGGCAAGGACCACTTCTTCAATTCTCACTCAGCCTGCTTCAAGGGTGGGACCTCCTTTTTCCTCAGCTCTCTGTCTTACTTGCAGTTCTTCTGTTAAGCCAGGAACTTGGCAAAAGTCACCCACTTTGTGCCCCTGCCTGTCCGCTAATGTGCTGACCAGCACATGTCAGAGGCGAGGTGCTGGGTTCAGGAATAATCAGCAGACATTCGTGCTGGAAGCTGGGTTCCTGAAGTGCATCATTCTGGCAGAGTTAAGACTGAAGACCCATTTTCAATACAGGAGGGCATTTGGGAAGAAGACCCTAAGAAGGAGAGCTCAGATCATAGAATCATAGGGTTTGGAAGGGACCTTGAGAGATCATCAGGTCCAACCCTCCTGCCAAAGCAGCTCCCTAGCTCATATTGCACAGGGAGGCATCTAGACGGGTCTGGAATATCTCCAGAGAAGGAGACTCCACCACCCCCTGGGCAGCCTGTCCCAGGGCTCTGTCACCCTCACTGGGAAAAGTTTTTCCGCATGTTGGTGCGGAACTTCCTGTGCTCCAACTTGCAGCCATTGCCCCTTGTCCTGTCTCCACAGACCACTGAAAAGGGGCTGGCTGATTCCCCCTGCATCCCCTGCTTAAGATATTTATAAACATTAATTAGATCCCCCCTTAGTCTTCTCTTTTCAAGACTGAACAGTCCCAGCTCAATCAGCCTTTCCTCATAGGGGAGATGCTCCAGGCCCTTAATCATCTTCGTAGCCCTTCTTTGGACTCTCTCCAGGAGATCCCTGTCCTTTTTATACCAAGGCGCCCAGAACTGGACACAATACTCCAGGTGGGGCCTGACCAGGGCAGAGTAGAGGGGGAGGATCACCTCCTTTGACCTGCTGGCCACACTCCTCCGGATGCACCCCAGGATCCCATTGGCTCTCTTAGCCACCGAGGCACACTGCTGGCTCATGGCCACCCTGTCATCCACCAGGACCCCCAGGTCCTTCTCCACTGAGCTCTTCTCCAGCAGGTCATCCCCGAGCCTGTACTGATAGAAACGGTTGTTCCTTCCCAGGTGCAAGACTTTACACTTGCTTTTGTTGAACCTCATCTGGTTTCTCCCTGCCCAGCTCTCCAGCCTGTCCAGCTATTGCTGGATGGCAGCGCAGTGTTCCTGCGTGTCAGCCACTCCTCCCAGCTTTGTATCATCGGGTACTTGCTGAGGGTGGATGCTATTCCCTCATCGAGGTCGTCGATGAAGATGTTAAACAGGACTGGACCCAACACCGAGCCCTGGGGAACACCGCTAGTCACAGGCCTCCAGTCAGATTCCGCTCCACTGATCACGACCCTCTGGGCTCGGTCCGACAGCCAATTCTCAACCCACCTCACTGTCCACTCATCTATCCCATGCTTTCTCAGCTTTGCTATCAGGATGTCATGGGAGACAGTATCAAAAGCCTTGCTGAAGTCAAAGTAGGTGACATCCACTGCTCCCTTTATCCACCCAGACGGTGATGAGATCTTCTTTCCATCTTGGGCATGGTCCACTGAGACCCCGACCCCTAATTCTTCCCCCTTCAAGCACCTCTGTTGCTCTTAGCTTTCCCAAGTGATTTCCCAGCAGCTATACAGATTGTACTCTTTGCTTTTGCCCATAGTGATTTTAAATTTTTTTAAGTACAGTGAAGCATTTTAGTGCGTTTGGGTAATGTCAGAAATTACAACTGAGAGCAGCCTGTGAAGCTGAGCTTGAGAAACTCTGCTGTGTCTCATTGAACTTGGGAGAAATGGGATGTTTATGTGTTTGTTTATGCTCCACTGATCAAAGCGTGTGGCAGGTAATGGGAAAGACAGCAGAGCCGAGCCTTAGGTTTCATTTAACTGGTACCTGTAGCTTCCCAGGGGAAGTTTCTCATTCATGCTAAACTATGCACAGCTTCAATTGAAATACAGCATGCATGCTGGCGCAGGTTGGTGGATGTGAACGTAGTGAGGATTTTGCATTCCTAGCCAGAGCTGGCATTGTTTTGTGATCGTGTCATGAAGGAGGTAAAGGAAACTCAGTTGTGCCTGTCTGTGTTAAACTCTTAGTGATGGTGGCTGTTAGGAGTTAAACCTCCTCAAGCTCTAATTTTTCACTAGCACACTGAAGTCATGAGCTTCAGATGGATTTAAGGCGCAGGGACCTTAGTTTACTTCTCTGCATCTCCATCTGGTAAGGTGGGACCTGGGAGGTGAAAAAGCAAGGTAGTTTTACATGCTGCAGGGGTGAGGAAAAGGAAGCTGTAGGCCAGTCAGGAATTGGAGTCGATGTTTTCAAAGAAGGCCAAAGGGCAATCTCAGGATTTTTAATTGCTCAGTTAGTCCCTGAAGAGCCATGGAGCCAACAAGGCGTATTATTTTAGGAAACCTTGAAGGGTGGTCATGGCAAGCGGATTCTGCCCCCTCATTCATATGCAGAAAAATGAAAATGGGGGGGATGAAGGATTAAAAAATCTGTAATAGTTCCTTATTCATTGAAACTCACATATTAAAATTGGGAAAATAGTGTAATTAGTACATCATAGAAATTCTATTGATATTTCTAAGATGGTATAAAATTAGCAATTAAAACTGGTAACAGGCTTGGAGCTGTACTACATATGAGACTATGCAGGCATTGCCAAACACGGGGAAATATTCCTGAAACAGAGAATATCAGTACTGTTGATCTGACTGTGTTATTTACTAATTATTTAAGGTAGGGCTCAGTGCTTTTTTTTTTGTTGTTGGTTGATTTTTTTGTTTGGGTTTTTTTTTGTTTTATTTTTATAATTGTGTTAATTACAGTATTAGGAACTAGTGCTAAATCTTAATGGCAACGTCTGTAAACTGAAATCACTACTATAAACTTTTGAAATAAAGTAGTGGTAATTGGTGAAGCTAGCTATAAAAAGCGTTGAATAAGATTGATGCATATCAGTTACATCATTTAAATATAATTTTTCACTGTTTGTCTTGAAAGGCAAGGTCACAAAAATGCCTTCTCCCTCCCTTTCCATTTGGAATATTTCCATGCTAGACTTTGCAGAGAGTTTGAGGAAGTTTCCAGGGCTTTCCCTAGCATCTCCTTCATGTTTTCAGAGCTGCTCACAGGAGGCCGGCTCCTTTGCATTGAGCTGGCTGCCCTGACATATCTTCATAGATCCAGTCCTTTGCTGAGGGAGAAAAGCTGCCTTTGAGTTCATGGGAATGGTACAGTCAGTGGCAGTAAAGAGACAAGGAAACATTAAAATAAGGTCTCCTTTGGAAATGGTTGTAAATCCGATTAGAATATCCCGCTTCCCATAGTGCCTGCTCCTAGCCTGGAAAGGCAGCACACATGTTACTAGCATAGGGCTGGTACCCCAAACCCGGAACTTGCCTGCTGTGCTCCTGCTTCTGCTGTGCATGGGTGGGCAGGGCTACACCCGTGGCTGCGTTGGAAGCATGTGGCAGTCGTGTGCAGCAAGGCACCTGCACTGGAGCATGGGGGACTTGCGTGTAGATCCTGGGTGTGGCTTCACCATAACTTAGGTCTAAGTCCAGGTTTCTTCTGTAGCGCTCGCCAGTCCGTCGCCCAGGTTCTTATTCCTGTCTGCTCCTTGCAGTTCCTGCCACGGCTTTAATATCTGGCACATACAGCTACTGCAGGGACCTGACACTTTTGCTGGGTTCTTTCTTTCTTTTCTTTTTCCTTTTCTTTTCCCTCTTGTGCCATACCTTTATGGCTGCTCATATCACTCTGCTTATGGGTTTTTTGGGGTTTTTTTTCTGCTAGGTGACTCCCTGTGCTGGCTCACATACAGTCACGTGTGTGCTGGCGCACTGGAGAAGATGGCAGCAATCTGGAGGCATGTTGCTTTAATCTGCCCTGGATTTCAGGCTGCTGTGTCAGATGGTAATCAAAATTTATTAGGACCTGATTGCAGGTGGGGTTGGGTGGTCTGTGCAGTCAGCAGTGTCAGAAGGAATTGAAGAAGCTCTACATCTTTTTAGCATGTTGTTCTGTCAGCCCTGTAGTTTCTGGTAGCTTGCTGGATCGTGTCTAAATACTCCACAAACAAGTTCAGTGTCATCAGTCCCAAAATTACTGGTGAAAAAAAAGTAATCAAGTAGAGGGGGAAGGGGGATTTGTTTTTCCTCTTGTTGGTCACAAGTTACATCTTAACATCTTGGCTTAAAACATGAAGATAAACCCAATCAGCAAGATCTCATTTTTGAGCCATACTTTTTATCTTTCAGACTTTTTCCACGCCCATTAAAGCCCAAACGTGTTTGTTGTTTGGGTTTTTTTAAATTGTAATCCAAAATTCTCACATAAGCACATTATTCTAGGAAGTGGGACTAGATGAAAACCAGAAAATACTGTGATGCACCCAGTAAGCCTATGCCAGTTGGCCATGCAGGCATTACACTGTGAGTAACAACAAGTTTTCCATATGTTTGCATTAGTACCTTCCTATTCAGCACCCACACAATTCCTGTGGCTTTGGGCGTGTGAAGCTATTTTTCTATGGGGAGAGGGAAGGGGTCCTCACTGGTGCTTTCCCACATTTACATTTCATATAACATTTTATTTATATCTAATATTTTTTGTTCCCAATATCAAACATGTAGCTCATTTTATTTGTTAGCTTCTTCAATTTAAGTACACCAGTTAAATTTCTAAGAAAGTATGGTTTGTTCCGTGAAAAGCTGGGATGGGAGAGGATGGGGGACTTTGTACCAAAATCTGTTTCCCCACACACATTACTACATCCCTTTTGGATAGACTTTTCTTTCCCTTTAGCTGCAGCTTTCAGTACAAAGCAGCACCACTGTATTGTACAGTATTGCCAAGTATTTTTTATTTATGATATAAGTCTCATAACATTATCTTTTTCCCACATTTTTTATAAACTATGTTACCAGAGTCATAAGGGAATTAAAAGTGCTCTGGGGTGCTAAGGCTGAAAACATGCATTCTAACAGCACAAAATGAGGACAAACATAATCAAGGTTTTTACTTTTTATTTGTTGTTACTATCTCATGGTAACTTGATACCAATAATTCTTTTTATTCTTCTCTTCAGTTGCTGGTACTAACAGCGTTGGAGCCAGATGCACGGTACAGGTTTCTGCTGTAGATACAGCTGTCTGGCTGATGAGGTTGTGCTGGTAGAAGTTGTTAGCATGGTGTGACATAAAAGTGCAGTTCTGTTGGTGTTAGAAGGAGTTTCTTTGGTTATACAGGATATGTTTTACTTAGGGATACAGAAGGGGTGTTTTGCCAATACATTCCTAGCTGGGTATATTTTGCTGTCTACTTTATCAGTTGTCCCACATTGCTAAAAAATGTTCCCACTTTGTATCCTGTGTTCTGTGGGGCTCTGGCAGCTGTGGGGAATGGCAGCAAGAAGTCTTACAGAGTTGTCATGGTGGAACTTGTTCTGGCCATGAACGAGGTTATATTACGTGTTTGCTGCAAGCATCAGACAGGATAACTGTGGAGGGCTTTTCTGCAGGGCAGGACGGTTTGTCCTACTTCAGTTTGCTGAATATTGTTTGTCCTTACCTGTGCTCAGGATTAGTACAGGTAATGTGACAAAAGCTGTGATCAGCAATGGTTCCACTGGGCAGCCTGGGCAAGGCCAAGCTTTCAAGTGTGTTTCCAAGCCCTTTGATGTTTTAATGGCATTTGCATCTGTCAAAAAATGGTTTGGTGCAAACATTAGCATTCTTTAATCTGAGACTAAAAATCATCAGTGTGGGATACTAGCTTGTGCTTTTATAGCATAAAAGAGGCTATGAAATTTCTGCTGCTGACTGGTGAATCTCTCCCATCTAGGTCCTGAATCGCTCTGGTTAAAGAGGAGTTGGGAAACTCCTCAGGTTGACAGCAAATCTGCTGTCTAGGAATGAGGGTAGCATGCTGCTAGCAGCCAACCCTGCATTAAAAAATCCTAGCGTACATTGTGGAAGTCCTTGCCTCTTTTTGTGCCCCAGGTGTTTCTGTTGGTCATCTCTCCATCCCCAGAGTTTGGAGACAGACCTGCATAAAGCACCTTGCAGTGACTGTACATTGCCTTTCCCTGAGGGAATTCTTCCTCTGTCCACCCAGTACTGTCAACAGTCTGTCTGCTAAGCTACAGCAGTGAGAGCTACACACCATTCGTGTTTGTTCCCGTATCAGAGAAGACTGCGGAACGTCAGGGCTTTTATGAATATTGAGCTTAAGTTCTACTTGAAGTGAAACACATTTTTTTTGATATGCAGATGGCCCTATTTTATCTTGAGTGATTTTTATAGCATCTCTGGGAAGAGCCATGTGCAGTCCAAGCTGTGGTCTACACTTGCTCTTCGGGCAGATGTACAGTAGTGATTTCCAAGGTGAAATTTTGTTCTACTCAGAATGTTTCTTTGGCTTTTGGGGGTTTGTTTGGGATTTTTTTAAAGTTAGCATTAAGTATTATAACCCCCATAAATGGAAACAAATGTAGGAAAGGTAACTTTTTTTTTTTCTGAATTAGTGAATCGTTAAATAATTTATAGGTTTGGTATATCTTGAGTGTGTCTACTGTGAATGAAAGGTAGTGAGATACTGCTGTGGGTGTTAAAACTCAGGCAGACTGTCCATACTGGTGTCACTGGGAGGTCTCATTCACTCTTCCCAAGATTCAGTAACAGCTCAGGTACCGATCTCCTGGAAAATGCACTATTAACAGGTTTTGTTCGATTGATTTCCCCCTCCCCACCTAAAACACTTGAGGTGTTTCCTAGTTCCCAGAGTATTATCAGCACGTAGACCATTCAGCACAGCAGTGGACTCCACATTATTTTGGCATGTACCTTTTTAGATTATTTTTCTTATTCTTTATGTTCTTTCGTTCAGCAAGGTCTGTCTGCTCACTGTACCCTCAAAACTATCTCAACTTAGTTATTTTCCTCGTTCATTTTTATCTCTAGTGCCCTATGTAATCTCTTCCTGAGCTCAAGAGTTTTGATCTCACTCCTTCACCTCTCTCAATGGGCTGTACAGTGATAGAGCAGCTCAGGGTGGTGCATGAAGGTTGGTAACTGTTTCTTTGCAGAGGAGTACAGGTAGTGGGCATCTTTCCTGTGGAGGGCTTATTTGGGCTGATAAAGCAGGTCTGCATGGCGTGAGTAGTTGTACCAAAATAAAAATGGAGACCTGTGGTAGGGTAGGCTTTGTGTTAGAGCAGTTGCACTGACTGCTTCCCTGAGTGTCTCAACAAACTGATGTGACAGGAGAGACAGTAGCTCTGGTGACAGTTCTCCTGCACAGTGATGTCTGAGTTCTTTTGGGAGAAAGGCAGGCTTTGAGCTAGCTGCCATCAGCCTGGTTCCGTCTAATATATCTGAACTGTGCGGTGGAGCTGATTAAACTGAGCTGAGATAGCAAGGAAGGGGCTTGGGGCAGCCTTCTTTTAGTAAGAAAATCAGCGTCTTTGTCCACACTAATCAAAGGTGGTTGTGAATGGCTTTCTCCTCTCACAGCCAGAAGCTTTTGCTGGTGCATTGGCAAAGAGGAGGAGAGCTGGGTTGAGGAGCCCCCGGCGCAGTGACCAGCAGCCCAGTGGGCCATGGAGCGTCTCTGGCTGCCAGTGCAGCTCCAGCGGAGCGGCCGGGCCCAGCCTGTCATTGCAGGGCAGGGCTTTCTCTGCCTCCAGCAGACTGTTTGCAGCAGCCCGCACACTAGCACCTCCCCAGCACCCATAGGATGGGGAGCATAGCCCACACTGCTGCAGGGGCCAAGCAGCATGTGAGGAGGGTGAGGGTGGCACACTGAAAAGCCAGGTTTCTCCCTGGTTTTAGAGGAGGAGGATCTCAGGCTCCACTTAATTCTGTGTTGCCTTATTTCCTGGCTAGCTGAAGGGCTTGTCTGTGCTTGACAGTACTTGTTCTTTCTCCTTTCGTGTTTGTTGGAGGAGGTGGGGAAGGAAGGTGAGGTACTTTCTATTTAAAACCAGAAGTGTTTGTCATCTACATCCAGGTGAATTAATCCACACTGGAAGGAAGGAATTATGACATTCACTTTGCCTTTTGTAATGTGGGAAAGCTGTGAATGGATGCATGCAGCATTGCAGGAATTGCTTTGTGCACTAGTGTTTTCACCACTGTCCTGTTCTGCTTAGCTGGAAATTGTCCATACCCCTTCCCTCACAAATCTTGAGCTCCCTACCATGGTATGACCAAGCATTGCCCTTTTTGTCTTCATGCTGGCATGTGGCCAGCTGCACCCTTCCGCGGTCCCAGCTTGCAGCGAGTTTACACACCCAGTCGCCGACGAGTTAGGCAGCAGCTGCTTCGCACTGCCGTGTGCCCACCAGCTGAAGTCCTGGGCTGGGGGCCTTCTGGAAGAAGTGTGGCTAGCTTTATGGCAACAGGGGTCATCAGACCGCCTCGCTTGAAAAGTGCTGTCACAGTCTGTGAGGGAGAGGTGGCACTCCCAACATCCCATCCAGAGAGATGTGGAAGACTTGTAAGCCCCATCAGGGGTAACAGCGAGATTTCTGGGAGAGTTTGTGTGGCCTGCTAGAGGCTGGTAGTTGCCAGATAAGTTCCTGTACGCTTGTCTGTCATGTTATTGACCCTACTGCAAATGGTAGTTGAAAGTTTGCTTTAGGTAGCCCAGCTCCTGGGGGACTCTCGGACTCTCCTTTGGTGAAAGACCAAGCTGACCTGCAGTGGGAGCATAACTCTTCCAGTAACTCTTGGGTTCTTGTATGTTTTCTGTATGTGAAGGCTACAGGTGTAGTCAGTCTTGGTTTATTATTTTCTTTCTCATCTCCATTAAATCCTTATTGCAGAGACATCTGTGTCTTTCACTACAATGAACCAGCCTTAAAGAAGGAGCTTAACTGTTCCCCTGACTAGACATTTAAGCCCTCCCCCAGTCTCTCTGCTGAAAGTTTGCCTGTCCCATCTCCTGCATCATTTCTCAAAGCTGCTCTCTTTCTTTCCCTGAGGTGTTCAAAACACCTGGCAGTAATGTGATGAGACAAATTTCACTTGGCAGCTTCCAGTGTTGATCTGCTGTGCACCTCCCTCTACCCTGTCACCCGGTATCATCATGGAACTGCTCCAGATGCTGTTTCAAACTTATCCATTCACGTGTCCAAATCCCTTGCAGCAGAGCCAGGGAAGTGGAAATTGGGTCTTCAAGCTTAATGAGAGTAAATCCAGTGTTATGCACATCTATAACAGCTCAGTGAGCAAGCGTTCTTCTCCTCACAGATTGTGGGCTTCAGTTTGAGGACCTTGCTAAAGATCCTTTATATGTCACCCTGTCTTTATTAGTAGTAAACTTACCTTATCCAAGAGCTTGTGTCCAAGACCACCCATCTCCTTAAACACTCTCTCTGCTCCTTCAGAGCCTGCTTTTCAAAACTGTCTGTATTATGTGTGATAAGCAGTACTTTTCTAGTCATGTAGCAGGGAAGACTCAGGTAGCAGCAAGAGCTAAGAACAGTATGAAAGTGATCTGATGTGATCGTGGACCCTCTGTTAAAGAAGGGGTAGACATACCTATGGGGGGCGACATAGGTAAAGTTGATCCTGTCTTGGACAAACTGGCTGCTGACAAGTTTCTCACCCCACTGCTTTCTATGCTCTGCTGAGCTCATTTGTTTCTGTGCTGCAATGTCTTCCTGACAGTCCTGTGCCTTCTTCCCATGTGCAAGCTTCAAAAGATGGTTTAGCAGCACCAAGGTAGTTGGCTGTTAGCTAACAGCAGTAAGAAGTGGCAGAAGCCCTGTGGGAACTTTCTGAAGGGACTCATCTCTTAGAAACATACTGTTTTGTTGAAATTATAACTGCTTACAACTACTTGATACTCGGGGGGGGTGGGGGGTGGGGGTGGGGGAGAATTCCAGATTGCTGAGTAATCTTGGTTTTGTAAGAAATATTATCTTTTCAATCTAAAAAAATGTTAAAGATTCCAAGATTCCATGAGAAGAAAAAAAAAACCCAGGGAAAAAAAGCCATTGAGTTAACTTAATTAGTTAACTCAGTTTTCCCTCCATTTTTTTTACAATTCTAAGATTATGACAATGTGATTAAGGTGTATATAACACTTTAGTTCTAACTCCAGAGCATGGGCTTACTGCTTTTTAGGGCAGGTGTTCTGTTTCACTTTAAGTAAGGGAAAATATAAGCTAAACCAGCTTTCAGGTCAGGCATGCCCTGGTTGTGGAGTTAACTGGGACAATTAGGCCAGATGTAATCATACCCTTATTGCTTTCACTTTCTGTGTGGGATCAGAAAAATATACTTGTGACTATAGAGCCACTCTGGCCCAAGGAAATCACCACTCTTCTCAAAGATTTCTCTTTCCATGCAGAGACTTTCTTTTCTCTGTGACTCTCCCAAGTTGAAAGTGTCACACACATCCTGCAGGGGATGCAGGGGGAATCAGCCAGCCCCTTTTCAGTGGTCTGTGGGGACAGGACAAGGGGCAATGGCTGCAAGTTGGAGCACAGGAAGTTCTGCACCAACATGGGGAAGAACTTTTTCCCAGTGAGGGTGACAGAGCCCTGGGACAGGCTGCCCAGGGGGGTGGTGGAGTCTCCTTCTCTGGAGATATTCCAGACCCGTCTGGACGCCTATCTGAGTGAAATGTCCTAGGGAGCTGCTTTGGCAGGGGGTTGGACCCGATGATCTCTTGAGGTCCCTTCCAACCCCTACAATTCTATGATTCTATGATTCCCCCAAGAACAGTTGAAAATGTGGGAAAAAATGCTATTCTTAAAATTGTAGGGAAATGAGGAATTCCAGTGAAGGAAAAAGTGTATAGTGTTTTCTGTTGGTTGGTTGGTTTGGTGTTGGTTTTTTTCATGAGCTTTGCAAACAGTCTGGAGCCAGGCCTTGGGGCTATTTTGGCACTAAGCAGCTAGCAGACTTTTACCTGAAGAAATGTGATGTTGTTTCTCTGACTAAAAGATTTAGGACTGTGCACTTGTATCTGGTAACTTCAACATCTGTAAGACAGGATGAAAGAGGAGAACACTGAAGCTGTATTCAAGGGGCACTTCTGACTGTGGCTGCATGTTGCACCAGATCCTTCAAGGGTTAAATTAGAACCTCTGATATGACTGCAAGGCTACCTGTTGTGTGTGTTAAGTAGCCCAAAACAGCAACTTTTGAGCTGTTTCTGATAAGCAGGGGATAGGGAATAGAGAAGACAGGCTGGAACACTAAGGAAAGTGTCCTAAAGGCAGAAGAAAAGGCAGGGGGACACCAACTATGGTTTGTCTGGTGTGTTTTAAGGTAGGAATTGTGGGTCATGGGATAGGTAGAAGTGAGAAACATGAAAGTGGTGATTCTACCATCCTTTTCACAGACATTTCCCAAATGTACATTCCCTAGTGCTTTGTCATGTCTGAACTTCAAATGCAATAATGGATGGGAAATTCCACTATATCCTTTGGGAAGCTGTCCAACAATCCTGGGATGACTTCTTTTTTTCTCCTTAAAAGAGTAGACTAAATGAAAATAGAGTTTCTCTTTGTACCCTGCAGATACATGACTGCACACCAGAGGTACTCCTCTCCCTCCACGTGGTTTACAGCCTTCAAATATCTTGTGTCTTGTGTCATGTCCTAGTTATATGAATGTAAGAATTTGATTAATAGATGACTTGTTAATCAGTTCCTGGGATCAGCTACAACAAGGCCCAGTGCACACATGTACCCAGAGACCTGTTAGGAGAGCCATCAGCCCTGAAGTACACGCCTTTCCCTGCTGAAGTCAAAGAGATCTCCAAGCCTCAGCTAGCCACTAGGAGAGGTCACGGGTATCCCTCCACCATGCCTCACAAATCTTAATGGAGGTTATGACGATTTTCTTGTTCTCTGAATGTTTTTTTAAGCTAATTAGATTTACTGTGTCATTCTGCAGAGTAACAGAAAAATGCTTTTCTTTAATCAGGATGTGTCACTGATGGAGTCTGAAGAAACCAGCGAGGGAGGGACCACTCCCCCAGAATCCAGCAGCAACAGTGGAGAAGCCTGGGATTCTGCAGCAGTCAAAAGAGAACATCATGCTCCTCGGACATCAGCCAAAATGAGCGCCAGCCCCTCTGACTCTGTAAAGGGAGTAGAGCTCAGCACTCTAGAGGACTGCCTTTCTGCTCCAGGGGATGCAGCAGAGATGCTGGGCAGACCCTCTAACCCTGTGCAGAAAGTGCCAGCGGGACTGGAACAAGAGCAAGGTGATGTAGAGCCTCAAAAGGGACTCTCAGAATTGGAAGGAGAAATGCTTTTAGAGGAGGGTGGACTGGATAGTTCTCTGAAACTTGAGCAGGTAGAGATGGTTGACCTGGAAAGCAGCCAGGAGTCTTCCTCTCTCAGCACAGTCCAGGATGGGCCATCCCCTGGATGTGCCATCCTGCAGGCTGTGGACCTCAGCACTGAATTTCCTCAGTGCCAGACAGAACTGGCTTTTTATGGCTCAGACCCTCAGGTCCAGCATCCAAAATATCCTTTGGCTGATACCATTTCCTCTCAGAGAGAGACACCTAAGCGCTTCTTGGTGTGTAAAACTGTTTCAGAGGCACATTATAAGGCTGAACCACTTCTGGGTAAGATCTCCACAGATTCTTTGCAGGATTCTGATGTTGGTGCAGAGCAGAAGCAAGGCAGCAAAAAAGTGGCACCAGCAACTGATGAGCAGCCTACTGCAGAGAAAACGGCAGAGGACATGGCTTACACTTCTGAAGATGTTAAGGAAAGCGTAAGAGCACCCCAGGCTTTGGAAGAGGATACAGAGTCTTCCTCTTCTCATCAGTTGTCTTCCACCTTAACAGATGACAGTCAGATAAGTTTACTACAAACAGAAGCAAACACTTCAGCTGGTGAATTGAGGAACAGCAGCATGGTCAAAGACCAGGGAACAGTTCCTAAAAGAACCTCATCCACTTTTAAACGCCTTTATCCTGAAGATGATGACAGAAAAGCAGAGAGCAGACCTGCCTCTCCAGCCCAGAGTGCCTTCCAGGGAAAAGACACTGTTAAAAAAAATGAGAAAGTGAATGCTTCACAGCATACAGAACCAGCACAGAGGGTGACAGTGTCTGAACTTCAGCAGGAAGAGGAGAAGAAAGAATGCAAAGAGCAGATGGAAGAAGGAAGATCATTGGAGCCCAAAGATCAGAAGAACAGGGAACAAAATGAGAAGGAACAACTGCAGAGGGAAGAGCTCAAACTGGAGGCTCTGTCATCAGCTCTCGGGGCAGAGAGATCTTCTGTTCCCAGGCGTAATGTGGACTTGTGTGATTTGGAGAATGTTTTTTGTCTGATCAGGCAGGTTCAGCATTTCCTCCTGGGGAGCCTGTCTCTGTGGGTCAGCATCCTGGTGAGGAGGTACTGCTGAAAGCTCATGTCACAGAAGCGGGTTCCGGATGTGAGCCACCCGCTGTCAGCCCTCTGTCCACAAATAACCTGAACCCAGCGGGTGAAGCTGCAGTGGTGCCTCCACACACCCCCCGTGTCTCTGACCAGGCAGAAGATCTAGAAGACTCTGGCCGCTTTTCCATCGGTGGTCAGGATATTGGAGAGGCCGACTTGGATGAGACGAGTGTGGGCAGGGAGGATGAGCACAGAGACGGGCCTGGAAGAACTGTCCAGAGGCTTGATAAAAGAGATGTACCGCTCCAGGGAGGAGTGGCAGCACCTTCTAGCGTAGAGAACCCAGAGGCTTTTGTTCCAGCACACCCTTCCTCTGGTTCCAAGAACTTGGAGCCACTTGATCCCATAGATCCTCATCCCATTGCAGAAAATTTGGGAAAAGCTGAGCTTCGGGACTTCATTCCAGCTTTATCCTCAGAGCTTACCTCTGTGGCTTCATCACCTGTCCCACACCAAGAGGATGCTAGTGAAACAGCCTCTGTGAACTCCAAGGGCTGTCCTGGTGCCAATCTGAACAAGCTGCTAGACTCTGTAGAGAAGCCAGCCAACCAAGCTGCTTCTGTACAT
This sequence comes from Hypotaenidia okinawae, assembly GCA_027925045.1. Lineage (NCBI taxonomy): Eukaryota > Metazoa > Chordata > Aves > Gruiformes > Rallidae > Hypotaenidia > Hypotaenidia okinawae. The sequence goes on from BSDF01000001.1 coordinate 82,116,754, forward strand.
GTGCAGGACCCAAGATCAAGGGAAACTGCTGTTGTAAGTACTGTTCCAGGGGAGGCAAATTCTTCCCATGAACTCCTTACTTCTGAGGAAGGCTTTCATGAAGACTTTAGTGGCCCTTCTTCTCTCTCTGTAACATATACAAGCTGTCTTCCTCTAGAGGGTAGCCTTCTTGAGGATAGGAGGACTGAGGCTATAACTGCAAGGCCTCTGGAACCATCCCAAACACCAGGCAGGACTTCCACTCCCCTAAACCACAAAGAGACAATTCACCAGAAACCACCAGAAAAAAGTGCCATTATCCAAGGAAAAGAAACCGGAGCAAATGTGGATCATGAAGCACAACAAATGCCTTTACTTGATCAGCCTGACTGCAGTTTAAACCAAAGAGAGCCTGGATCCAGAATCTCCAGTGTCCTGAGGACCCTAGTTTGGCCTTCTAAAGAAGATACGGTCCTTGCTGTGAACGAGCAAGAACAATCTTTGTCTCCTGTGTCCCACTCAAGCCTACCTCTGATATCTGAACCTGATGCCAAACAGCTTCCTCATCCTCCTTCCCATGCCCAGAGCCCCAGTCAAGCTCAGGCCCCTGCACTTAATGCAAATCACCTTGCCCAACCTCCAGCCCCTGAAAGTTACCAGCCACTGGCTCCTGGATCCCACTCCAGGCCACATCTCAACTGTAGTATGGACAATAATAAGTTACTAGCCATTCACCCTACCATAAGCCATCCTCCTCGAACTGCCATCTCTGTGTCTTATTCTAACACTGTGGCCTCTGCTACTGATGGAGAAAATGTAGCAGAGAAAGATGACCTTGTTCCAGTAATTAGAGAGCGGGATCTTGGTGACTCAGGTACCTGCGGTGCAGAGACTTCCGATGACTCAGGGGTCAGTTTGTTGGCCAAAAGCTTTTCTGCTGCTGGGGGTGAGGCATTGGCCAGCTGCTCTGATGCCAGCCCTGAAACAGACCAGCACATGGATATACCGTGTAGAAAATCCTCACCTGACCACCCTTCCTGGCCCTCACTGGCAGGCCTGATAACACCTGCTGGCTCCAAGAGCAGAGACTCTGTACATCCGCTTCCAGGACTAGCATTCACCAATCCAGTCCATATCCTCCAGCTCAGCTCTCCATCACTGCCAACCACCAGAACAATCTGCCCAGAAGAGAAGGTCTCGGGGGAGCTACGACGGGACCAACAGGCAGGCATCTTTGGTGTGGACACAAAGAGCATCCAAGCTCCGCTGGCAATCAGAGAGAAAACACAAGATGAGAGGAGGGCCAAACAAAGGGTGGAAGGAGAAGGACACCGCTTGGTAGCTCAGCCAAAGGCGGAAGTGCCCAGGCATTTACCCTTAGAAAAATCTATAAGTTGGCCAGACAGAAAATCATTCAGAGCAGCTGCACAGGAGCCAGCAGCCAGTCGGGAAAACCCAGTCAAACGCCAAGGAAAAACCAAGGACTGGCACCGTCAGGGCCTGAGGAGGACGTCAATACCACCAGACATCTTGCAGGGTGAGTCCTCTCCTCTATTCCCGCTCCCCCTCCCCCCAACAAATGTGCTGCAGGTACCAAAAGTGTAGAGTTAAATAGTTAATCTGACAAGAGGGGGTGATTGCTGAGAGTTTAGCATTGCTCTTGTGCCTTTACTCCTAACATCAGTCCTGTAGCCTCACTGCTGCCCTGCCCCAAACTTCCTCCTTCCCAGCTCTCCCCTAGCTCCCCTCTACCACCTGTAACCCCTGCATCCTGCTCATCCTCTGAGCAGGGCTGTACTCTGGGCTTCACTTCACAGTGATGCCCGCAACAGAGAGAGCGTATCTCACTTCGTGGACGCCTCACCCCTCAGCTTTGCATCCAGTCTCTCCTCTTGTCCTTTCCCCGCGATTAATGACCTCTTGCCTTTACCCGGTGCTATGTCGGCCTGCCTGCATGGATGAGTCTCTTGGCGGGGCTCAGTTCCGAGCTGCTGCTCGTCATCTCTGCCGCCATCGCATGGCCGGTGCGTTCCAAGCAGTAAGGAAAACTCGCCCACGCCCTCGGTAGCCCGTATCTGTCACGGCATGTTTTAGTTCCTTGTTTACTTGCTGCCTCCTCCTATTTTGCAACTGGCGCCTTTAGGTTCCAATTTGACCTCCTGCAAGAGATGATCTTCCTGAGAACGTAGGGTTTGAGATTACAGATAAGAATGCAAATTTGTCAAATCCAAGGTCCCAACTTGCAGAGTGGCCAAATCACTGATGTCACAAATGGAAAACATGCATTGCCTGCAATGCAGCTCATTCAGGCAGTGCTCACCCTCAAGATGCACATCGGTTCTTTATTATGTCTTACATGATCTTTAGACATTCTTGCTGCTTCTCAGCTCTCAGTTTATTTTCCAAGCTCTACAACACGCTGGATTTTTGGCACACAGGAAAAGGAGGGTTGCATGGAGGGGTGTAAAAAGTTTGGCAGCACTTGAATCGAGATTTGTTTATGTGTTTGACCTATAAATTCTTGGTTCCAAATTTTAAAACATTCAAGGCAATTGTACTGTCTTTTCCCCTGACAGCTCAGTCTTTGGGCTTTCTTCCTCCTCCTCCCCCCAATGAATTTTATATAGAATTTCTTCGCACCTTATTTAATTAATCCCTCACAAAACAAAAATCCACACTTTCCCCATTTTACATAAACAGAAGATGACTCAAGCAGTAGGTTGTGAATGCTCATGTAGTACATGAATGTAGGGATTGGATTATAGCATTTGTTCTCAGGCTGCATCCCTGCTAAACACTTTGCAGGATTGATTTTGTTCCATGTCCACCACTTCGGTCCCAGAAGTCACTGAGAGTTTTTGGGGCTTGGTGTCTATAGGAATTCTAAGACTTTCAGACATGAGTAGTGTCTTTGGGTCCACTGATCCTGGCCCAAGTTGCTGAAAAGGCTAAGGTAGCACTAAGTAGGGCCTAAAGGCAGTGTCTTTGCTTGGACAACTGGAGAGGGAAGCTCTTAGAGTTACTGCCATCGCTGAAAGTGCCAGCCATTTTCTTTGTATTAAAAGCAACCGTGGCTAAGTAACAGATGTAAAGTGTAAGTAATGTCAAGGATGTTAGTAATGTCAAGGATGAAACTAGAATGTTTCTGACCCAGGAATAAAATTCAGGAGGGCACCTGTTCCCCAACCCAAGACCACCGGGTGGGGCATAGGGAAGTGGTATCTGTGTATCATTTGGACTGCAGCTTGACTCCAAAATGGGCTTACCGTGTTTACATTCTACTTGTCTCTCATGCAGAAATCCCTTCTGTTCCCTCAGAGGAAGAAGCTCACAAGGCACACAGGGAACCACCAGTCAGTTCAGAAACAGTTATATTGCGGTAAGTCTCTCAAAGGCCCCTGGAATTTGCCTTCATCCCTGCATAGTGTGGACACCTGATGCTCTCTGTTGTTCCCGAGGGACCAAAGATGATGATAAGGAGGAGAAAATTAATAAATTTACTTAGTCCTGTGTTTCAGTCCATGCTCTCTGGGAGAGGACCCCATTGCAACAGAATTATTTCAATCCCTTTAGGACAGTGTTTCCATCTAGCCAAACTTTGTTCTTCATTAAGTAAAGCCTATGGAACTTGAGCCTGTTGTAGAGAGGTCCTTGCTGTGACGGATCTGTTACTAAGATTTGGATGAGCCTCCTCTGGCACTGTGCTCTTCATTCAGTCTTTGTTTCCAAACCCTTATTTTCTGACAGAGAGAAGAAACCCGTGGACACAATGGAGAACTTCAAACGCCGGCACTCCAAACTGATCAACTCCTGTAAGTACCTTCTGCCTGAAGTGCTGTGGCAGACCCGGCTCCTCCGTCATCTCCCACCTCTGCAGAGAGCACAAAGCGTAGGGGCTCCTGCCAGAGGCTAGCAAGAAGAGGGCATTAGGGAATGGTGGGCAGTGGAGGCAGTGAAACCAGAGTCCTGCAGTACACTCAGGGAGCTGGAGAGCTTTGCTTATGGTGGTGTGGTGGCCTGAGGTATTCAGTGGTCTAACGCATGTGCTCTAATGTGTTCAGTTATGCTAAACTGAGACAGTAAGAGAGTTTTCTTTATATTGAAGCAGAGGACAAGTAGCTGTTGTAGAAAGTATAAATGCATATGCTGTGCCTCTCTTCACAGCAAGATTGCTGTATCAGGAGTACAGCGATGTGCTTCTGAACAAGGCCATTCAAAGCCAGAAGAGAGTGGATTCTTTCGCAGAGGATATAGAGTCAAGCTTCCCAAGCTCCCCAAGGCTGCGGAGGAAAGTGCTGTCTCCCCAGGACTCGTACTTGCAACGTCTGTCCATCTCGTCTAATGCGTCCCTCTGGCAGGACATCCCCATGATACGGGGCAGCAGGATACTACTCAATATGTCCCGTGATGAGCAGAAGCTGCAAGAGGTAATGGACTGATGAAACAAGGTTAGATGGGTGCCCTGTGGTCAAAAAAAGTGTCTCCAGAAGGGTGGTTAAAGTGGAGAGCAAACATGTCTCATGTGGGAATGCAGGTGGCTGAATGCAGATGATCTCAGCTCTACCTATGTAAGCAGTATTGGGGATGTGGTACCATTGCTTGTGGAAGCAGTACAGTGCTGAAGTTCAGAACTGTAGAGATAAGGAGAGCTGAAGGATGGACTCCGGAACATATCAGTAGCTGCATGAAAATAGACATGGGGGAATTGGAACAAGATAAAACAAGGAATTTTGAGTATACTTAATGCAAAAGAGAGTATTTAAGTAGAAGACTTCCAGCGTTCTCCCACACATAAGCTTTTGAGAGATGCTAATAAAACCACAGTGAGTTGCAGTTTCTGTGGTACTGTGAGTTTACCAAATTGACCTGTGTGAACTGCAGGGATGAGAGGAAACAAGAAGATGTGTGGGTTCAGCAAAATGGTCCATAGAGAAACCAGGTGACGAAAATGAGAGGAACTGAAAAGTGACGTGGAGGACCCAGATTATAAAGAGAAAACAGCAGCATGAGAAACATTACGAAGGAGAAAAACGGGTGATGCAGATACTGGAAAATCTATGGGAGCGTATAAAACAGGGAACCTAGTGAAAGTGGAGTTGAGGGGGGTATAAAAAGTAAAATGAGAACAGGTAGCTATTTTCTTGTATGTCAAACCACAATATACATAATGGCATGCTTGCCCTTCATTCCTAAAGCCTCTCTTCTGCAGTTACGTGCTACTTGCATCATGCACTGGGAAGTTTTCTGGCTCCTCTCTGTAAGGCTCCTCACAGACTTGCCTAGTCTACTGATGCTGTGCTCCCTTTTTTATCTCTCAAGGCCAAGTTTGAGTTGATAATGTCTGAGGCCTCCTACCTGCGCAGTTTAAACGTGGCAGTGGATCACTTCCAGCGATCCTCGGAGCTCCAGGCAATGCTGACCAATCAGGAGCGCCAGTGGCTTTTCTCCCGCCTTCACGATGTGCGGGATGTCAGCGCCAGGTGAGATGCGGCCCTTTGCTTCCAGGGCCAACACCTGCCATGGAGCACAGGCACAGCCCGTCGGCTCCATCAGTGACATCTCTCACTCCGGCCCTGCGGGTTCACTGACCTGCAAGGCAGATACACACACGTAGCACTTTATGATTGCATACCAACGCTGCCCTGAAAGGAACATTTGTCTTTTTAGGTGACAGGGCAATGGAGATCTTGGTGTTAAGTTCCAGATACTGCGGCACAATTGTGCACAGAGCTCCTTGCAGGAGATCAAAATGTTCACAATGCTCCTGTAGCTGTGCCCTATTGGCTTAAATGACAACTGAACTTGACTAACCAGACCTCACCCCAAACCCAACGCAGCTCTTGCCAAATAAAAGACAAAAGAAGCAGCTGCTGGATGAGCCCTGACCAATAAAAAAAAAGGGGGAAGAAAAAAGGGGGACTTCCCCCCTCTCCCTCCCGCCCCGCAGTTACAATCATCACTTGACGGAACCTAATGTGACTCAATTGAGCATAAGTCATAAAATGTAGACATGACCCCACACGCAAGGAATCCTGTATGCTGTAGGATTCTGGTCTCCTTTTCTCCTGCAAGGCTTGGCCACATACATCGCTAAGCTAGTGAGCTTTCCTGCTACCTTTCTACTAGTAGGATTACAGTGGTGACGTGTTAATTTTCAGTTATTTCCTGACCATGCATCTACAAGTATGTCCTCTCAAGAACAGAGATCTTTTGCCTCTTCTTCTTCCTGAATTGTCATTGTACAGGCATTAGGGTCTCTCTAGAAGTAAAGAACTATCTTGTGCTACCGTACTGGCAGACGGGATTTTTAGAAGACTAAGGATGTTCCTGCTTTACTAAATGGCACTGATATTTCCCCCTTTTTATGGCACCGCAACCATGTGCTGCAGTTTCCTCTTTGACTTGGAGGAGAAATTTGAGGAGGACATATTCACCTTCCACGTGTGTGATGTGGCTCTGAAACATGCCCCCGAGTTCCGCAGGGTGTATCTGCCATACGTAACGAACCAGACATATCAGGAGCAAACATTCCAGCGGTTACTGTAAGTTTTCTTTCATTTATGGCACCCCTTCCCCCTGCTTCCTTCCTTGGTGCACCTTGAATATTCGCTCTTCCCAGCAATGGGGAATGCGGCAGGTACAGGCTGTTGGCTGCTGGCCAGTGCTCATGCTGCATTCCCAGAACAAGCAGGAGCTTTCTTCAGTTCACTGGCATGTGGGGCAGCAGGACAAAGCTGCTGCAGGCTCCTCTACCCTAACAGTGGAAAGGGAAAGAATAATTAGTATCTGATAATATCGCAGGCTCTTCTTTCTGTTTGCTCTCTACAGAAGAGGGCAAAAATGACTGTTTTCAGACTACTAAGAACCATAAAATGGTATTTTCAAGTGAAACTTTCAACCTCAACCATTCTGTGATTCTGTAATTAAGAAAAATCTGGGTGCTGTCAGTAAGCTTTAAACTAGCTATCCAGGAGTCTTTAAAATGGATCAGAAATCCTAGGGCTACATCAGTCTCTCTTGCTGTGGGTAGTGGAGTGGAGTAACTCTTGCCCTCTTTTGTACCTGATGGCACAAACAAGCATTGCTTGGACATGGGCCCAGTCCTGAGCAAAGTGGCCTTGCCACTTCTGTGCTGTCACCCTTCGTAACAGCCCAATTCCAGTGAAGCTAGAGTGGTTCCAGGAGAAGACACTGTTCCCAACAGGCTATTCAGGCACTGTCTCTGGCTGCTGTTGACTGGGAGAGATCTAGTCTCACCATTGATTCCCTTCAGGGAAAGTTGAGTTCCACACAGAAAGGACCTCCCAAATTTTGTCTAGATCAATATGTATGGGGCCTACAGCTGTCTTCCCCATCTCTTCAAGGATATGGGATTGGCTGCTCTGGTGGCTGCTGCTACTGTCATACCATTAGCTTTTTATCTGCTACTGCCCAGCATGGAAAACTGGATGGCAAGTGACTGTGTCTCAGAGAGTAAGAGAGAGATTGCAGGGGAAAGCAGCTACGCCCAGAAGCAGCAAGAGGGGAGGCAGCTGTTTCCAGACCCTGAACACAGTCCCTGGAGCTGGACCATTCCATGCAAGGAGAGACTACAGACAGCTGCTATCTCTGTGAACGTCCTCCTACTGATAGGGGGAACTGAAGTGTAGTTGTTAACTTCTGGCTTTTATTCCAGAGGACCGTGGCAGGAAGAAGAAAGGTATAATAACAGTTGTACAGCCATCTTATAGCTGTTAGAAATCCATACTTGCTTTTCCTCAGCAGTAGCACAGTTTCTTGCCATTTCCTGCCCCAGGGACCAAACTTGACTGTTGGACCTGGAGAACCCCAACACTCACTGAAACCTCATAGTAGGAAGACTATCTGCTCTGACGCCTGGATGTCTTCTTTCTTTACCACTCCCACAGAAATGGAAATGCAGGGTTCCAGCAGGTCCTGGAGAGACTGGAAAGCGATCCAGTATGCCAGCGTCTCTCACTTAAATCCTTCCTCATCCTCCCTTTCCAGCGCATCACGCGACTCAAACTCCTCCTACAGGTAACTGTGGTGATCCTTCGCTTTCCTACAGTTTCTCTCAAGAGCTGATGCTCTTCAGGTCTGAAACTCAGAGATGTGTGAGCTAGCTGCGAGCACTGGGTGGAAGGACTGCATGCAGCCCTGCATGTTGCATCTCTGCTAAGTTTGGCTGTAAAGCCGTTCTCTGGCATGTATTGTGAGTGTCCCTGTGAGAAAACACACCTGGCTGTCAGCCTGTGCCGTGAGGTGGGCATGACGGTCTGTGAGGTAATGCTGTTGCTATACCAGTTAGGACTTTGTTGCAACACTGCTTCAATTGTACTCCAATAAACAATTTATGGAGCCTTCTCAGAACATGTTGATTTACACTGTATTGAACTTTGCTTCCTCTGAGGGTTCCTAGGCTGCCCTCTGGAAGGCAGCCTGTTTAGTCTCTTTGCCTCCAATGTTGACTAATAGGGAGACTTCCAGGCAAGGAACCAGCGAGTCCCTAATGCATTAATTTTGAGCTCTTTCTCTGAAATTCTTATTTTTGGTTATTTGAGCCTGTTTTGAACAGGAGAAAAGGAGTATTAGGCAAAGAAAAATTCTGTGTGTAAGGCTGTTTGTGGTTGGATTAGTGGTTGTTTCCTGTGCCATGTAACTCATACATGATAGTTAATGCAGTTTAAATTTTCAGGGATGCCCTGCGGCTTAGCAATGACATTCTACATCTCAAATTTCCCACCTTGCTATTTCCACATCTCATCACCTACCACTGCTTTAGTTTCCCTTGGGGCTGGCATCTTGGTGTCTCCTTGTTTCTGAAACCCTTCTCAGAGACACATGTCCAGCTTTTCCTTCTTGCATTATGAAAACCACTTTCTCTCATGCAGAATATCCTGAAGAGAACTCGGCCAGGGTCTGAGGAGGAAGTGCAAGCAACACAAGCCTATGATGCACTTGAAAAGGTAAGGCTGCCAACCCATCTCGCAGCCCTGCAGAAAGGGATCTAGGGGTTTTGGTTGATGGTACCCCTCAACATGAGTCAGTGGTATGCCCTGACAGCCAAAAGGGACAGCTGTATCCTGGGGTGCAATAAGTACACCCAGCTGATTGAAAGAAGTGGTTGTCCCACCCTGCTCAGCATTGGTGTGGCCTCACCTCAAGTACTACAAGTAGTTTTGGCCTCCAAAATGTGAGTATTAGTGTCCAAATGAGAGCAACAATGGTGAAAGAACTAGAGGGCATGATTTATGAGGAGTGGCTGAGGATATGAGGTTTGTTAATCTTGAGAAGAGATGCAGGGGTGACCTCATTGCTGTCTACAGCTTCCTTATGGCAGGGAGCGGAGAGGGTGGTGCAGTTCTCTCTGGCGCCCGGTGATAGGATGTGGGGGAGTGGTTTAGAGCTGTGTGAGGGGAAGTTCAGGTTGGAGATTAAGCTCCCCAGGAAAGTGACCATGGCCCCAAGCCTGACATGTTCAAGAAATGTTTGGGCAACACTCTTGGATAAATTTTAGGGATATTCTGTGAATCTCCACAGCCATGTTGTATCACACAGCTGCAGGGCACCTAAGTGGGCAAGGCCTTTTCAGTGATACTTGCTGTTACCGTTGTTCCTCACCAGTAACAAACTAGTGTGTTCACATGACTCTCCTGCAAGTGCAGGTCACTGTGAGCTGAAAGCACTGAAGCAGCAGCCATCTGGCCTGCCACTGAACCATGATACCAAATTACTTTTTTCAGGACTTTCTCTTTCCAGTCTACTAACCATCGTTCCCCCTCTGTGTTCCTTACTTTTGCTTCTAATCAGTGATCAACTCCCACTCTAGCTCCCAGCAGAAAATCTTGCTTTTAAAAAAAGAAAAAGGAAAAAAAACCCAAAACATGGCAAGATACTACTCTCTGGCATCCCTTCCTCTATCCTGTTTAGTACAAAGGCAGGATTTAGTCTTCTGGGAAAACTTTTTACCTAAAATTTGTACTCCAGCATAACATAGACATCTTCCTAGCTAGCTCCTGTTCTGTCTTATGATGATTTGACCTTCTTGGAGTGTCACTTCCTTACAATCTCTCCATTATTCTCTGCCACAAACCTAAAAACCAGTTCAACATGATACATACCTCCTTAAAACTTTTAGGATTGCATGTTCCTGCTCCCAGCTCCCAGATCACTCAGTCTGAGGTGGTTGGGCAAGATTAAATCCTTAGACACTGGCTGTGTTCAAGCCAGCATTATCTCTGTGACACTTACACAGCTGCTCTGTATCACCTCAGGCGGCTGCGTAGGCAGCTTTTACAGGCTGAAGTACCCCTGTTTCGTTGTGTCCTGTCCTCCCAGGAACAGGCAACAAGCTCTGGGTTGTGAAAAATCAGGGCCAGTGTTTATCTAATCTGCCTCTTGTGTTTATAGTGCAGCATCTAAGAAGAGCTGCTTCCAAATGGTCAGCAATTCAATCCCTATCACCTGAGAGAGAGGTCTCTAGTATCCCCCCCAGTATCCCAAAATAAAAAAAAAAAAATTGTTACAGAGTCTGAATTTAAATAATACATTCCTTAAGAAAGGATGATCATCGTAGGGCTGGAGAAGTTTAGGATGCTTGCCTGGAAAAATACCTTTTTTTGCAGGAGGATGCCTAAGGGATTGTCATTTTCTCTGACTCTTGAGGGGCTCCTGGGATCAGTACTGATGCCACGAGGCAGTTCTGCTCCCACCTCACCGATGGTCTGTTTTCCTCTGCAGCTCATCAAGGATTGCAATGAAAATGTCCAGCGCATGAAGAGCACTGAAGAGCTGATCTACCTCAGCCAAAAGATTGAATTTGAGTGCAAGGTGAGCTTGTCCATTCCCTAGGCATTGTTCTAGCCTAATGTCTTTTCTGTCTTTCCTTACAGAGTCACTTGCACTTAGTTTTTGTTCTCCTCTCCAGTATATAAAGAATATTTGAACCAGAAAATCATACACAGGTCAGCTCTTCATCAGTGCTTCCCCTGCCCAACCATTCGCGCCAGCCTTCAGCTGAAGGTGCCTACCATGACTTAACTCCTGTCCAGTTGAAGAGATTGAAGCACGCTTCCTGTAAAGGCAGAAATGCAAATCCAAAACTCATGGACACAGATTTCCCTGTTACGTGTTCAACAGAAATGTTCACTTGTGTCTTGCAGATATTCCCACTCATCTCACAGTCGAGACGACTTGTGAAGTGTGGTGAGTTGACAGCACTGGACCTCAGCTCCCTGAGGAAAGTCACCACCCGTCCCATCTACCTACACCTTTTCAATGACTGTCTGCTCCTGTCTCGGCCGAAGGAGTGAGTGCTTTAACACGAGTCTTGCCGCCTCTTCTAAAATACCCGTCTCTCTGGGTCTGTGCTTTGGTGAGAGAGTCCCTTTCCCTCTGCCTGCCAGCAAGTGGCAGCATTTGTCAAGTCACTCTCCTAACCCTGCATTAAGTACCATGCAAGCATGTGGAATCTGATATTGCCAACTCATAATTGCAGCACATGATAATATTACAAGGTATCTTCTGGTTCCTAGTGCAATGCTTCTGTTCTGCTTCTCCAGCTCTATAATGTGAAACACTTTAATAATAACCATTTATTCTACTTTTAGTTGGTAAATAATGTCTTCCTGGAGGACAGTATGAAGACTAGTGGCTATGCAAATCACTGGTTTGTCAAGAAACTAGAAGAGTTGTCGGTTGGTTCTGTTGGTGTTTTGGGGTGGTGGTGTTGTTCGTAAACTGTAAGCTATCAAATAGAATTCTGACAGGACAGAGGCTAGCATTTCTACCACTTTCAAGTCCCCTCTCCCTTCTCTGACCTTCTGAGACTGCTAGCAAGAACAAAGCTTAAGGTGCCTGAAGCAGATGAAGACTCATTAAAAGCTTTTTGCTTTCGTGACGTCATCAAACTACATGTACTCACTTCATAATCTTCATCACCTTAAAACTCACAGCTTGGTTTGTTCCTCCTCCTTACCTGCAGGGGTGGACGTTTTGTGGTGTTCGATCATGCTGCTTTCTCAGATGTGCGTGGGGAGAAGTGTGAGATGAAGCTCCATGGAACAAACAAGAACGTTTTCCGTCTCTTCCTACTTCAGAATTACCAGGGAAAGAGGGTGGAGTTTTTGTTTCGCACAGACACACAGTAAGAGCTCAAGGTTACCCTCCATATGTCCTGCTACCATAACCAGGCACCTCCTAGGAGACTGATGCTTGTCCCTTCTTTTAGGAGCCTGATGCTTGTCCCTCAGCTACCCAGATGCTGAAATGCCAAATGCAGCTGCTAGGCAGAGGTCTTGAAAAACATCCTCTTGCCATAACAAGCCCCTTAATGAACAACCCTGCTTCTCTCTCATCAGAGCTCCTCATACAATACTGCCATGTTGTGTCATACCATCAGCCTGAAAAATTGGGAGGTTTTACCTTCTCCCATCCCCTTTCTCACTTCTGCTGTCTCTGCTTTCCCTAAGTATCCCCTCCCTGACCCCTCATGCGAGCAAACCTGTACACACACACCGCTGTCATCAGACTGTCCCTCCCATTGAATCCTGACACGTACCTGGTGATCTTTTCCAGCAGTGAGAAGCTGAGGTGGATCTCTGCTTTGGCTCCTCCGCAAGGAGAGGTGGACTTCTTGGAATTCCCTGGTAAGACTGCTCTGCTACTACAGCAATGAGGGTGGCTGTCTCAGAGAAGCTGGAGTCACTGTGAGGTAGAAGATCCCAAAAAGACTCCAAGGCAGAATACTTGCCTTTTTGTAAATAAAGAAGATATTTGTGGGCTTTCCTTCAGTTACAGGTTCTGCCAGCTATTTTGCCTATATTTACTCCATATATTAAGTTACATGATCTATAGTCTCCCTTCCAGTTCTCTGCTCTTTAGTGTTTGGGCAGTTCCTTATCCCCTTTCTCCCCTGCAGCTGTCACATACAGGTTCACTGTTACTTTCTAGTGCACCATTAAGATCTTTCCTCCCCCTTAGATGCTCCACAGGTTCAATGCATAAAGACCTACAAGGCTCGAGAAAATGATGAGCTGGCTTTGGAGAAAGCAGATATCGTCATGGTTACGCAGAACAGCAATGATGGTGAGCAGGACAAACAATTACTATCTTAAATTATGGGTAGGAAGGTACTCTAGAAGTATAAACCTTTAATGGCATAATCAGGCTTCATTCCTCTCATTCCTGATTGTTGGATCAGGATGATGAAGAGACTCTTCATCAAGACACTTTCTTTGGAAGCTGAAAAGCGATGTTTTTCTTTGGTCTTAGGGCTGTGTTGGGGAGGGGATGTTGGGAAGAATGAAAAAAAATGACTATTTTGCCTCATCTTGTGCTTCCCCCTACACTGCAGGGTGGATGGAAGGAGTGAAACTTTCGGACCGGGAGAGAGGCTGGTTCCCCTCGGAATACGTGGAACACATCTCCAGCAAACAGGCGCGGCAGAAGAACCTGAAGGAGGAACAACGCGTGGAGAACGCCAAGCAGCAGGTCTTCTGCAAGAAATAAGACTCTGTTTGGTTTGGACCTGTACAGTCTCCCTGCTGTGGGGAAACCATCTTTTTTTCCTATTGTGCCTCAGAAGAAACACCTCTGTGAAGAGCATTATACAGCACTTTGACAGAACCAGGTGCTTTTTGCCAAAGAAAGCAGGAATTCAGTAAAGAAAAACAATTCACTTCCTCTGTGTCACCAGCACTACGGCAACAGCAGGAGGGGGAAAAACGTTGCATGCATTGCTTGCTTTGCAGTAGTAGGAGAGAGACTAATCAGACAGATGCCTGGGATCTGGACTTCTGAAAATAAATTCCTGGTTTTGCAACTGACAAGTTGCAGGACCTTGGGCAAGTCACTTCAGAATTCTGCCTCAATTTTCCCATCTGTGAAATGGGGGTAAACCTACCTACCTCACTGGATGTTGTGAGGCTAAATACACTAGTATTAACATTCTAAGAGTTTTGAGTTCCTGAGAAGGAAGGTGCTAAGTGCAAAGCACAATACAGTTGTGGACAGTTTTCCACTTGAGCATCTTCTTGGTACCTTGATGGTGTTGATCTCCAAAGTGTAATTTGCATTTAGAACAATTTACCTATTGGATGGTTCAAGTCTATGGTTTTTTAGAAAGCAAATACTTCACTGTTCCTAAATAGAACTCAGTCTCAGCATACTGTTAAGAGTCTTTGACAGCACTGGAAAACGCACCTAAGTGAAGTTTTCAGAAGCCACTACGATGATTTCCCCTACCTTAAGAGGTATCAACCTGAAGAACCTGCTTCACAAAAGTCACCTCTTATGAACTACTGTCCCCATAAGCCATCTGAAAGGACCCTTTTTTTACTCTTCCTCCTGCTCACAGCAGAACAGTGACTTTGGACAAAGATTTTTATTGCATGTTGGTACATGCCCTCCTGTACAAATTAATAATGACTGGGCATATGCAACGAAGTGGCACTTTCCTGCTGCTCTTAATCTGATAGCTGATGTGGTATTGCATGCACCATTTTGCACACTCTATAGAAAACACACAGATATTTAGCCACTGTAGATAAAGACAAAATACATTATCAGGGACTTCGTTCTTTTTTAGAACCCTCTGGTTTTACGTCTGGTTTACATGCAGTCGTATTTTTTTTTGCAGAACCTGTCTACTTGAGGACATGTCTTCAACTGTAAAATACTATTTTCTGTGTTAAAAGTGTTTGCATTCAGTCAATGCAAGATCAAGTATAAGAATCAATACACCAAAGAAAGCAACGTGTAGCCTTCTTGCTTTTAATATATTTGAAGAATTAGTTATCTTCAGACCTCTACCTTTCTGTCTCTGTAACATTCTGCCTTTAATTCCCACTGATGTTTTATAGATTAGTAGTATATATTATTACAGCCTATTTATATCAATAATTTTAGCTGGATTAAAAAAAAAAAGAAAAAAAAAGTTGCTTTTAGTCCAAATAAACTCATGCACTTCTCCAGTTAAACCTTTTTCCTTTACTTGTAATTTAGGCTTTCATCTCAAATATAAGTAATTTGATATATTCAGTATTTTAATTATTTTTTTCCATCTAGCTCTCTAAGTGAATAGGTACAAAGAACTTACCACTGGCTGTCATGACTTTATGCAGTACACAAGCCCTTAGGACCACCAGTGTCTCAAACAGGATACAGAGCACTGCTGTGGGATCCATGTGGTATCTTAGGCAGGCAGTCTGAAGCACCCTGTATCCGTACCAGCTTCACCCATAGCCTGCCTCCTCACCATGCAAGTACCACAGATGCTGCCATTCTAAATCAGAAGTCACACTGCTAAACCATCTGAAAGTCAAAAATTCTTTACTCCCCCTACTCTTAAAAACAAGCAGGCATGGTTTTCATTAGGGTCTGTCCCAAGGTAGTTTCTGTGTTAAATTCTATCTTTTCTTGTTAAAATTCTTCCTGAGATGGGAAACTTCAAGGCAACTCTTCCTGCAACTGAGAGAACTTCTATCAAAGGTTAACTTCTCACTGGTATAGGTACAGCCCGTATTTCCTGTTGTCAGGATTTCATATGTTTAGGAACATTTAAAGAAGCATGAGCTGACCTAAGTGCTTACTGTGATCTCTTACATTTCAGGAAGGTCTCAACTTCTCACTCTTTAGTTAAATTTTTAGCTCAAACAACATCCATAAACCAATCTGCACCAAATTGCTTTTTTTTAAAAAAAACTGATTAACATCTCCTTGGTTTGGGCAGACTTAATCTAACTTGCATAGTATCACTTTTAGTGATTCTTGCACACCCAAGAGGCAGGAATCAAGTTGACAAGGTATCTGCTGCATCCTATTACAGTCTTAATTATGACTCAGGATCGCTCCCTACATCATCTAACGTGGATAACCTGAAAATCCCTCTACTTTTCTAATAATGTTCCCAAAGAAGGTCCATAGTAGGGACACTATGAGAAATGCCATTGTATCTTAAACTGCTGGTTGTAAACCGAAGCATGAAGAACCATCAAGAACCTGTGAAGACTGACACATAGTGTATCTGGCAAAAGAAATTCAGTTTTTCTATACTGAAAAACAAAGACTACATTTATTGGGCAGTTAAAACATTTATTTTCATGGTAACAGCAGCAGTGACATACAAGCATGAACTATATTTTTAAAGTTTTGTCAAGAATGTGAGAAATTCTTTGAAAACTAAACGTTCTAAGTGCTGTCATTTTTTCATATAAAGTATAGAAAATATATATATGACTCAAAAAAAACCCACCAAAAAGCACCAAAAAACCCCACTCACATCCCTGGAGCCTGCTGTTGGTCTCTTGCATTTTCCACAGTTCTTACACCCTTTCACACTACTAGAAAAAGCTGACAACAAGACCAGAGTTCAGTAAACAAACAACCTTGCTTAGAAACAGGAACCTTTGAAGCAGTTAGTGATTTTTATCTAATATCAAAAAGGTCCCATCCCTTCCAAGATCAGGATTATGTTCTGTCAGCTCAGTGCTGCTAACTAACCACCATTTCAGCAGCAATTACCTTGCAGCTGGCATGTCTTAGAGTTGGTCACTGATCCAGGTGCACATCACACCAATTACAGTGTCTCCAAAATGCTGGCACAGGTGTTTCAGGTTACACTCACTAAACACAATCAAACTACTCTCAGGTGAAAGCATCTGCAGGTCCTTCAATGCTAGAGTGAAGCTTCAAGACACAGCATAGAGGGAGAGACCGACAAAAGGAGGATGAAGGATGTTCTGTCTTGGTGCAGCAGAACGCAGTTAAGCAAATCCCATTCTCCAAGCAAGTGCTGGCTTTCCTGTTTGCAGACAGGCAAGTCGTGTTGAGAGCCGGCTGCGCTTCACTCAGTGGTGAGGAAAGTGGTACACAGAGGTGGTGAGAGCAGAGGGATTGACTTCTGGAACTGGTTAAGTGGCAGCACAAGGCTTTCTGACAACTATGTGTGGGAAGTCTTCTAGAAGAGTCTGTCTTGATTCGCTCCTGCAAGCACCCAAAGCTGTTGTAAACATCACCTGGGCAGATGACAACAGTTGTTGTAGAGTCAAGAGGTCTAATTGCTTGGTACCAGTAGGTTAAGGAGCTTTGTTTCTTTTAAGAAGTCTAAGTATGGAAAGAACGCAGAGTTACAGTACCTAAAAGCCAAGAAGTGTCATTTATTTTTTTAAGTTACTAGTTTATGCAGAATTGTAAGGAGATCTAAATAACTACATCCACAGGACATAAATGAATCTGTCTTCCCTCCAGGCCACAAGGAAAGACAGTACAGCCCATCTCATTTGTATCATGCAGTCCTATTTTGTAACATCTGGGTTTCCAAGGCATGCCTCTAGCAATACTTGAGCTCCCCCGTGGGAGCCCACGAAGCACCATCCTTCATGTACCCTCAGACATGCCACAAGCACTCCTGTACCCTACGTGCAGGGACCTGTTTTCTCCTCACTTGGCTCTCGGGCCTCCCGCACCCGCGCTGCGAGCTGGACTAGGCGCCCCCCACACGGCGGCCAGCAGAAGGTGGCAGCCCCCCCACCGGGACGCCTGAGGGGGCAGAAGGCAGGTGGGCGACGCGAGGCCCCAGCCCCGCAACAGGCCGCCGGGAGGACCGCCCCGCCCGCCGGCCCACCTCTGCGCGGCGGCTGCAGCCCCAGGAGCCCTCCGCTACCTGCGGGTGCGACTGGGAGCCGGCGTCCCCGCTCCTGCTGCCGGAGGAGTCCGCCTCTGCCGCTCCCCGCCTGCCCGGCTGAGGTAGGTAGGTAGGTCGGTAGGTAGGTCGGTCGGTCGATTGGGAGGCCTCGACCCCGCTCTCCTCCCCCCGAGGGTCGCTGGTCGCCCAGGTGGTCTTGATGAACCGGACGGGGCTGGTGCGCCCGGCTCCGCACGGTGCTCGCCGTCGGGCGGGGCATTAACCGGACCGGGCCGAACGCTTCGCTGCTAAGCTGGCATGGACGGGGCGGGCGAGGAGGAGGAGCGGGTTCCCAAAGGGCTGGGTAAGGGCTGAGGTTGGGGTGCCGGCTCTCATTAATGGCTCGGGAAGGGTGGGGGGAGGCACCCGGCAATGAGCCTAATGAGCATCCCCGGTGGATGGATAACGACCTCACCGTGCGGGCTGTGGCGCTGAAGGCCGGCAGTCAGTAGCCCCTGCCACCCCTCGTTGCCTTGGGCAGGCGGCTCTGCTGTGCCCTGGTTCGGGGCGGGGAGGGAGGACCCGCCATTTTGACCGGGGTGCTTTTGGGGGTTTTGGGGCGATAGGCTGCTCTGCCTGCTGCCTTTGCGCCACCTTGCCACCTGGCAAGACGGGGTGAGGGCTGGGGGCATCCAGTCTGCCCTTTGTATCCCTCCGAGGTGTTCCCTGCTGCTTCTGGGTTTCCAAGCTGCTGGCGCTTCCCACCCTCACCCACAAGTTATCCCCCTTGCCTGAGCCTGTGGGAGTGGATCTGTGGAGCCGATGTTTCTCCCCTCTCAGCACATGTGTTCATGTTGCTTTGTACCAAGCGCTCAGAACAGTCTTAAAAAGTCTTGCCATTGCTGTGCAAGTGGTCACCTTGTGCCAAGAATCAGATAAGGAGGTGATTGTGAGGAGAAAAAGAGGAATTTGCTTCTTGCTTGTGCACTGTCAGCTGGTCAGGCATCTTGGACTCTAGATGTATGATGTTCTCGGTCAGTTAAAACCCCATCTAAATAAGGCTATGCTTATCTAAAAGTAGGATGTTGAGTCTGATTTCTTGTCATCCAAACCATGGGAGAAAGGACTGTGCTGGCAGCTCTGGGGTTGTTACTATGAAGGCCTGTATTTCGCTCTTTATTTTCATTTCAGGTCTTTTCTCTGGCAATGCCAAGCTGTTGTCAGGCCTTTGCTGTATGTTTGAGAAATGAGAGACAGCAATTTATTTTATCTTGGAGGAATGTTCATGTAGATGATGTAAAACTCCCCAGTGCAGTCTCTCCCTCTGCTGCAGATACACGATGCATGCACAAGACTTTGGAATGTATTTTGTGATGTAAGCACATACTGGTGTTGGCGTAAAAGTGAAAAGCTGCCTCAGATCAAAGCATCAGGCCAAAAATGCTGTTCCTGATCTGAGGCAGAGGGTGAGTGACAGCATGCATGACACACAAAAACACTAGCTTTTTCGGGTAATGAGCAAGACAAGCTCAAAGGCAGTGAGGATGGTGGAAAAAGGAATTATATAGAACACGGCCCGCTTTTGTCTAGCTCAAGTTCTTGACCAACCTACCCCTGCATCAGAATATTTCATCCTATTTAACAGCAGTGGAAACTGGTGCTGCTTAACAAGATCAAATTATTATAGTTGCATAGTTTCCTGCTGCTGTCTCATTCCCCTGCAACTAATTGAGTTCTCTTAATCCTGTAAAAAGCAAATTAGAATGTCTTGGAAGCAGCCTGGCGTCCCCTCATACTTCCATGAGGATGCTTCCATCTGACTGGTGTTGTGGGGTTCCTTCTTGATTAGCAATTAAAAATGAAACGTTGAAGCCAAAAGCAAGCCCCTTATTTTGGCATAGCAATAATCAAAAGTAGATCAGGGTGAAAGGAAATTATTCTAGATCTTTTTCCCAAAAAACTAAACAGCCACATTTCTCTGTAGGAGTGTACAACTGAAATGCTGCCAGCAGTCCACTCAAACCTTCCTCTTCCCAGACAAGCATTTTTGGTGTATTATTTTACTTTTTTTTTTAAAGTAGCAGAAATGCCCCAGACTCACACATTCTAAGACAGTCAGCAAGTTTTCTTTTGGAAATACATATTCTAGCTGGGAAGCTATAATGCTGCTTTATTACTCTGTTGCCTACTTTAATTATGTCTCTTATGTTCTTTCTGACCTCTCTCCTGCTATTCAGTCTCTTTTAGTGTAATGCAGTTAAACAAATAAACTTACTTACAGTTAAACTCTGTACTTACTTTTGTCCCCAGCCACCTATCTCATTACTTGTCTTGTAGGTCTGTTACTTTTAAGCGTGGTGGCTGAAAATGCAGAAAATTAATTTAAGGCAGTTGTTAGAAGTTTGTACAATTAATTGAGGGTTTTTTTTTGCTTGGTCAGCTCGAGTATGATAGAAACAGAAACCTTTATAAATCAAAAAGTGATGTCACTTGTCAGATGATCACCGCTGATACAGCAGACCAGAATTTGGCTGGCATTTTTCTTTTGCTCATTTTAATAAGGTGACACTTGGTGTCTTAAGAAGTCATTGATTTTTGTTCTGTTCCTTATTCCTTTGCAATCCCCAGTGCTGTTTTCTCGCACCTGTAATTGTAACGCACAGCCTTTCCCTTATTCTTCATGTCTGGAATGAGTTCTTCCTGTGGCTTACAGTTGGTTGTTTCTGCAGAGATCTTAACTCTCAAAATGAGGCTTTTCTCATCTCAGATGTTCTGCTATTGCCATGTTGGCTGTATCACATTCCTTGCTGTTGCTTTGCTAGCAGCACTCTGTCCTGGTGACAGTCTCTGTTTTGATCTCTCTAGTGGTTTTTCATTGTTGGATTTCATTGTGTAGTGTTTTCCTTCTCCCATGGCTAAAACTTCCCATCCAGGCACACCCTTTTCCTCATGCCACCCAGGCACATCTGGCTTAGGCAACAGTGTGCACGTGGGGTGAAGGGGTGTTGTTTCTCATTTTCTTTCCCTTGTAGAGTCCAAGGAAGAGAAGGAGGACACGCCGCTGAACGCTGAACACTTTGTGGTAGAGGCTGATGCTGCGGGTGGGAACAGTGTGGGGAGCAGCAGCGTGCTATCTGCATTCCAAAGCACAGCTGCAAATGAAGAAGCTGTGAATACCTCAGTAACAGGAGATAGGATCAGCCCCGTAAAGAAGGTGGAGGAAGATGAAAGATACTGCACCCTGCAGGCAACTGGGTCCCCTTCCCAAGACTCATCAGCCCTCGATGGCCAGCTCGACCTTGCCTTAGTGTGTGGGCAGCTGTCAGATTTCCTTAGTGATGGGAAGGCTGTGCCTCCGCTTTCTGTGGTTGGATTTGCACAGGAGCCCACAGGTCGGTCAGAGCCACATGAACTGTGCGAGAGCTGTTTTTCTGGTGGGATTGAAAAGGAGGCAAAGAAGAAAAGTAGTAACAACAGGAGCAGAACATGTGCTGAGAAAGCATCTGGTGGAATCCCTGGGGACCTCTGCAGGCAGGATGTGTGTGGCCCAGCTACTCACCAGTTGTCCAAGTGCACTTCAGCCAATGCTGCAGCTCACCAATCCTACAAGGTGTCTTCAGTCCTGCAAGCTGGAAGTAGTCATTATGGGACCAAGGGGAAAAAAGGGTTACTTGAGAATCCAAGAGTCCTGCCACCGGTCAGGAAGAAGTCACGCACCTTCTATAGTGCAGGTAGATACTGGGCACTGGCAGACAGTGACACTTACAGTGCCAGTGGTGCTGGTGTGTCCCTCACCATACTGAAGGCACAGCATGGAGCTGCTGAACTGCTCTAACTGACCTTGCAGTGCATTCTAGCCTGTTAAGCGTGTGAAAACTTCTTCCAATAAAGGTTGCTGAGTGCCTTGTCTTTGAAGCATCACTAGCGATGCATTTTGGTTTACTATAGAAGAAATCTTTTGTTTATTTTTGTAATTTACTTTTAAAAACAATTATTTTTTTTAATGTTGTACAGGTATGTCTAAATATAGTATAGAAAATGTTCTGGTTGGTTTTTTCCATGTCTTGTTTCTTTTGAGGGGTTTGGTGTTTTTTGCCTTATCACATGCTCCCCATCTCTCTCTCTGAACAATTTCTAGAGCAGCTAGATGAGTTGGAGAAGATGTTCCAAGAAGACCGCTACCCCGACAATGAGAAGAGGAGGGAGATTGCTGCTGTGGTTGGTGTAACGCCACAGCGTGTCATGGTAACGCCTGTCTGTTAATGGTGCTGACTGTGGGTTCCATGCAGAAGATTGACAGGCAGAGGGACCAGGGCTTGAGTAGGAAGGAGAGACACTCCTGAGTAACAAGGCAGAGTCTGCGCCTGCCACTGGTGGCAAGAGAAGGAAGAGAGGTGACAGGGACGGACACTGCACAATTAACAATTAAAAATTAATGAGCTGGTAGAAGAGGTGAAGGAGATTAGAGTTAATCTCTTCATCTTGAAGATCATAGGCAACAAAGGAAACTGCAGACAGATACCTGCAAACTGCAGTTCTCTTTCTGGTTGCAACGAATCTTGCAGGTGCTTTGGAAGAAATGTTTCTTGAGGTTCGTTTTTTTTTCTGGAAGAAAGGTTTCTGGCCTCACCTGGTGATGTGTGGAGGCAGTCACTGCTGACTCATTGCCTCTGTCCCCATGTGTAGATGGCTTTCTCTCTGAATGTACCCTTTCTTTCCATTTATCAGGTCTGGTTTCAGAATCGCAGGGCAAAGTGGCGAAAATCGGAGAAGTTGAGTATGAAAGGCAACAAAAAATACAGCACCTCATCGGCTCTGGCAGCGCCCATTGGGGCAGATGGTTGTGGGTAAGGGACTTTGTTTTCTCATTTCTCCACAATAGATACCTAATGCATTAAATCATTTCCTTTGCCATTTCCCTTTTACATTTAAGCTAAGGAGAGCTGACCGCTGAGCTGGACTTCAGTAGCTAGTCCTCTATATTTTCCAGCCTGATAGATTTCTGAGCAAATTATTGTGTGTTTTCTTAAGAGCTCTTTAGATTAGCCTGGAGTACTGTTTGGATGACATAAAAACTGTTGAAATCCCTCTTGCTGAAGTCTTGTAGAGAGCAAAGGGTGAGATAGAAAAGGTATGTGGAATCACCCCTTCATTTTTAGGTTTTGTGAGTGTGTTGGTAAGGTTGGGAATTCTTTTATTCCAGTCCTCCTGCCATCACTTTCCATTTCCATGCATTTTTTCACTTGGCAATGGAAATGCTGCTTACTCAGATCGGTCTTACAAAGTCATGTGCTTCTTTGAAGAAACAGAAGTTGGCAACTTTCAGGGGTGAGCAGGAGACGTTTACTGGGGGCTGGGGAGGGGGAGTATGTGGGAGGATAGATGGTCTTTCAAGGTGTAGCAAAGGAAGGAGGGAAGAAAGGTATTCGTGGCAATCTGGAGCAAGAATCTTCCTGTGAAGAAAGCAGAATGAAAAGTGAGAAATGAAGTGAAAGATTGGAGAACACCTGACTGGTTTCATTACACTGTCCCTGCTGCCCGTCCTTTCCACACTAGTGACTGGAGGCTGCTTCCCCAAACAGCGTTGATACAACGTCCTTTTACATGCTCACAAGTCAGCCAGCATTTTCCTTTCCCACCTGGATCTAGGATTTCCCCGCTGTAAGATAGTTATGTGTATAATTTGTCATGGTGTCTTGTCCTCCTGTCCATGCTCACACCCTCTGTGTGTACCTCCAGAGCACCTCTTCTGCCCGTGCCTCCACCGCCTGATGTTGCTCATGACCAGTCTTCCGCACTGAGTATGGATGCTACGGCTGGGAGCTACACCAGCACCCTCAGTGGGCATCCTGCACCGCCTGCCACCGCCTCCTCAGGTGAGACCCAGTCAGCCCAAGTACTTTGCAAGCCGCAGAATTAGCCAGTGGTGGTGCCAGTAGGTTCCCAAACACTTTTGGGAGAGTTTTGTGAGAACCCTACAACATCTGTCCAAAAAACGACACCAGGCTTAACAGCTCTCTGCTAACTGAGTGCCTCCCAGCTGCACGCCAGCGTGCTGGTGCCTGCGTGCTAACGCTGGAGCCAGACTTGCAGTTCTTACTCATGTCTTGGAACAAGCCAGCAAAGAATTTCGTGTGTGGCTTCCTAAGGACACGTGGCTGGGGCATTCTCTGTAGTAGCTGACTTTTGGCTCTGGTACCACTTCTCTGAATGGTGATGGAAGTATTATTCTGGTTGTTAGGCTTTTCGTGACAGATACAGACATCCCATGTGCAGGTTTGGACTGTAATGTTCTGGCTACAACCTGTAGTCAAGTGGGCTGTGCGGGGAAGGTGCGTTGTACAGATTGTGGGGGTTGTCAGACCTCCTTCAGGTTCTCCATACCTTTACATCTTCAAAGATGGGATGTTCTCCAGCCAGACCTAGAGGCAGTGAGACTAGTGGAGCCCTTAAGCATACAGCTGAATTTAATTGCTGTTGCTGTGTTGAAAGTCAGTGGGGTGCGCTGTTGGACCAGTTTTCTACCTGAGCTGCATTTAGACTTTAAAGACTGAAGGCAACCAAAGAGAGGTTTGTTCAATTGTGTATTCATGTGTGGAGTAACAGAGCATTCCCTAGAGTCAGGAAAATGTTCCGTAAAGCATTTCCTATATATGTTTACTTTTCCAAGTTGGCATGACTTGAAAACATTTCCAAAGCGATGAGGGCTTCATCACTCCCTTAGGGACAGATACCCTAAGCAATAGATGTGCTGACATGTGATACAGTTGCCTGTATTTTCCTGCTCCTCAATGTAATTCATTCTTTTGAATTTCATATCATCATTTCTGCCCCTCATTGTATTCTAAATACACAGGGTTATTGGTAATAAGGGCAGTTCTGTGAAAGTTATTTTCTAATAACAACTCAAAACTTGAATGTTTTTTTGATAACACTGATACCTTAGAAGTATTTTGGTGATGTAGAAAATAGCTATAGGATTTACCAATAAGCTTAGAATAGTAATAAATATACATCTATGCTAAAAGTACTTAATTGAGATACTTCCTTGTTACCATAATTTAGCACTTCTGTCTTGGTCTCCAGGCTAGGGCTACTTTAGGCAATTCTATGAGCTGTTTAACCAGTATGACTGTAATTCAGTTAGTTACAGTATTTCCACTTCTTGAAGCAGGGCAAATGTGGTCAAAGTGTCTGAATAATTCACTGCTTCCCAGAATGAAGAAGTCATGCAGTCTGTTGAGTCCTGTATTTAATTAGATAAAGACCCAGATTCTGCCAAATAATTAATTTAAAGGAAACAAACCAAGCATCCTCATACTTCTGCACTCGCATTCGGAACTCTTCTGGTTCCTACAGTGCATCTGCAGACATGCTGCTTAATCAAGAGACATTATATCTGTTAGAGAAATAATCTTCCAGTCAGGGATGTGGTCTTGTCACCTGCCTGTACTGAACAATTTGTTTCTGGAGAATCTGCCCACTGGGATGTGGCTCATGTGGACAACACGAGCGGTCTCTCTGGCAGGAAAGAAATGTCCCATCTGAATTCTTTGTAAGTGGATGTCCCTGAAAGTGGACTGTGTATGTGAGGAAAAGAGTGAGGAAGATAACTGCAGTTTTACTCCTTGAAAGCTTTGAGCTTGCTGCTGACCTACTGCATTTACTATGCGTGCGTCTGACTTGTATGAAACACGTATTTCCTTTGCTTGTCTAAAACCTCTATCAGAGTTAAGGACCTGTGAAGATGAGAATGCACTCCATTCTGCTGCACCTGTGTGAGGGAACAAGCTTCCCCTTGTTCTCTTTAAATTGTGCTGGGAAAGAAGTAATGATATCTATTTGTATTATCTAGGGCTGGTAAATACTTTCCAGATACAGATCTGTTTGGGAAAGAAGGATCTTTTTCTAAATCACTTTGCAGAAAAGAGGCACGCTCTGCCAACGCACAGAAACTGATTGTTTGGGGATTGGTTTCTAACCTGGTTTCCTCAGTGGAGGGAGGTATATGGGGGTGTGTGTGTGTGTGTGTGATTTTCAAGCCGCACGCTTTTCCTTGTGTATGGAACCCACCCTGTCCTCTCAAGTTGTTTAATCAAATTTGAGAGAAGGTAGAAGGCTTAATTATGTTCCTACACATCATGGGAAACTTGGTGACTGGGCAGAGTAGAGATCAAAGTTAGTGCTGTCTCTGAGTCATAACTGTTGCTAGGCCAGGGAGTCCCCATGAAGGTGAGATCTGCGTGGCACGATCACAGGAAGAACTTCAGTTGTAGTTTTGTCTTACTAGGTGTGGGATAACACAGCCATGGGAAATGAAACTTGCTTTTTTTTTGTTACCTAGCATTGGCAGACTTGAAAAAAAAAATGAAGGCAGAAAAGGAAACAGAATAAAAATGGAAGGCAATTCATTCATACTCCTCATTCAGAAGAGAAGTTTGCAGATAGGGTCCACCCATCCAGGGTTCACCTGTTTTCCTTATTTAGAATATCTCAGAAAACAAAGGAGATTGGATAGGATAACTTGTGTAGGATAAGATCCAAAGTAACAGGAGAAAAATAAAAGTGGGAAGGAGTGAATAAAAAAGGCTATCAATTTACAGGGAGAAAAACCTGCCACTTAGCAAAAGCATGGAAACAGCTCAGGGCAGGTTTCAGCAAAATAACCTGTGGCCTCTGTGCAGTGGTGCAGCTGTACCCAGACTGTGGCTTAATGGAGTGGCTCCTTGGACACTTTCCTTGGCAGCAGTGAGTTTAACCACTTCCAGCAGGACAAGCAAATGACTTCAGTGCCATCTGCCACCTGACACTTGTAGAGAGTGTTCTGTGCTGCCTTTTCCTGTTGCTTTCCCTTGCTTTAGCCTGTAGTTCTGACTGTTAGGTTGGTTTGGTTTTTTTAATGTCCCACTGTTCTGTCCAGTTCTCCAACTAAGATGGTTAAAAATGCCAGTGAGTAGCTTTTGAGATGCAGGGTACCTTGCTGGCAGTTATGGCTTCAGCCACGCTGTTTGCTGTGAGAGCCCTTTGTGCTTCACAAATTCAGCCTTGAGCTTCCTTTGATCTTCCTGACTGCTTTTGGTAGACATACAGCTTTCTTTAAATTAATGGAGGGTTTTTTGACATTTGCAGTTCTTTGAAGATCTGGTTGGTCTGAGATTTCTTATGAGATACGTATCTGTGGTTCATTGGCTTAAAACATTGGTTTATGGTTTCTTTAAAGTTGGCTCTTGGGGAAGAAAAGTAACTTTCTACGCCTCTGGTTTGTGGGAGGAGTTTTATACCCCTCTGGTACTTTTCCAAGAAATAATTTGTTTCATCTTGTCAAGGACACGTGTCAGGAGCCCAGCCTATGCTGGTACCTCTTATGCAAACAGCAAGATGGTTGTTCAGTGGCAGAGATGGGATTGTAACAGAAGTCTTGGCAGCAATTGGCTTAAGTTGGATATGAACTGTCAAAGAACAGTAAATAAACAGCAAGCGCTAATGATTAAACTTAGAGGATTCTGGCTTTTGAACAAATTACTTTAAAGCCAATGATGTGTATCTGACACTGCAAACAAGAGTCATACCTTCTAAAGGCGTGGTAGGTTCTGGCCTCCTGAAAATCTAGAAGTTGATCAGACTGACACACTTCTCAAAGCAGTGCATTTAGAGACTGAAGTTGCTTTACTGATCTTTTGACCTTTAAGTGAAGAATGCCGTTGCTCCTAAGTTGGATGAGTATTTGGTCTACTTTCAAAATGTCATTTACAAGAAAGATGTGTTTTCTCCTAATTTCAAGATGAGGATATAACTGTGAAAAGCTTTGTGATGGCCCTTAATGTTCCAGTAAGTGGCTGCAATTACAGAGACATGTTTCATTAAAAGAAACTGGGCTGGATAGTGTATGACACAGAGACCAATCGTAATAGAGGCCTGTGCTGAACTCCTGATGTGATGCTTGAGGAAGTGGCCCTAGCGAGTAATGAGGTTTGACTGGTTGCTTGGGCTGTAATCAACCTTAGCTGCATTGTGCCCAGCACTAGCCCTGTTAAACAGTTGCAGTCATTGTCTCCAGCCTCCCAAACAGTCTGCAAGCAGCTGCACAGTTAACTGTCAGAATCACAGTGGGCAGTGTCTCAAGCCAAGACCTTTTGGAGTCAACAGAGTAAGTGCTTGACTAAGAAAGTGGCTGATACCAAGTGTCCAATGCAGATAGGTGTTGTTCAGGCAAGAAATCTTGTGCATGTGGTCTGGTTTGTTAACAACAGTGAATGCAGCTTCCTAGAATGTTTGAAAAACATGTTTTCATGGTTGAAAGCACGACCTGTTTGAAGTTCACAGGCACCCCTCTAAAACAGGCCTCAGTCTCCTTCAATACTGGTGAAAGACTGAAATTGCAGTCACCTCAACAGAAATATACACATCCATTTTCATTAATCTGTGTCTGTCCCATTCCCTGGAAGCTATGTGTATTGAAGAAGGAGTCTCTCATATCTGCTAGGACCATGAGGAAGCAGCAATAGCAGGGGGAGGCCAGCTGTGTAACTGGTCCTAGAATAACCCAGGATCAGTTCAGAGATACGTAGTTGCAAATTATGAAGTTGCTCTCCCACAGTTCCCAAGGCTGTCTCATGGACTGGAAACCCAGAAGTAGTGGAAGTGATAAATCAAATCCTACGGTTACATTCCTGTGTTCACTGGAAAGCCTTTTGAGGATATCCCTCTCTGCATCAATGTCAGGAAGAGCAGCAGTATTGTAAAATGTGTTATCTCAAGGCAGTGATCAGAATTCATCGCTGAACAAGATGCTGGAATCTTCTGTAAATACAATGTCAGATTTAGCAGCTGCTGCTTCTTTGGGAATTGTTTATTCTTCCTGCCTTTGTGGCTTTATTCAGAAGATACAAATTCAGTGACTTTGAAAGGACTGAGAAGTAGAGGAAACATAAGAAAAGGCTGAACCAGCTCAGCTCTCCAGCTCTTTGGAGGTGGCATTGCTGCCTTCACAGACTCATTGCCTGTGGGTACTGTTGCCATGATCCACAAAGATTATCTGCACTAAGTGTTGCAAACAGTTCAAACACCTTAATTCCCAGTAGGTGTGAAAGTGGGCTTGAAAGTGACTTCCTGGGCTATGTTAATGCTGCTTCAGTCAGTCCTGAGCAAGACTAGAGCCACCTGCAGTATAGCCTGTGCTACCACAGGTTCGATGCTGCACCCGCCCTTACAGAACTGAAGCTCTACCAGGTTATAGACTGTTTTTCAGGTAACTCATGCCCCATGTGGCTGATGTTTCACAATGTTTGTGTGAACTGCTGCATTCTGGGACAGAATGGTTAGGAGAACCGGTCCAAAGAAAGGTTTCAGAAAATCAGAAGAGATCTTCAGCTTCATTTCTGGCTGAGGCATTTTGACTTGCATGGAAACTCAATGTTGTCTTGACCGGTGCTTTGTTGTGTGGGACTAGATCTGTGTCAAGAATCAGGAACGTAACAGGTTGGTCATAGATGCGGCCTGGCACGGAGAAGTAGTATGTTCAAACAGGAGAATATCAACCACTGAGAACTGCCTGGGCATGGGGATGCGTCAGAGGGGCCATCGTAGGTCTTACTCCAGTTTTCTAAATCAATCCAGAATCGGGGCAATTTGAGTTCTCACTGAAAGGTCAGGACTCCTTCTTTCCAGAGAGCTGGAAAAGCATGGGAATTGGGGAGATGCAGTAAGATAGGCACAGTTCCCCAGCACACTGGGGAATCTGAGAAATGGTGCTATGAGGTGTTGAAATGGAAGCTCCGTATCAGCTCTCCGGGCATGCATTCCAAAACTCTCCCACAGTTGCTCATGCTTGCTGTGTGGCAGCTTTATGTTTGGGCTTTATGTTTAAGGCCTTTGATTCACAGCTGGTGGAGTGCACCTGATGTTACTCTGTATGCCTGCGAGGGTGAAGTACAGCTGTAAACTGTCCATGCTGCTGGCTTTCCCTTGGTGCTTCACAGTGGGTGGGAGGACACAAACTTTGCCTGAGGTGGCAGTGATACTTTCTCATGACTGCCTCATGCTTGTGCTGGTTCAGCCTAGCTAGATTTGAAAAATTATTTCATATCTTGTCATGCACACCTGATGTTTGCACTTGTCAGGAGAGAAATCACCTGCTGTTTGACATAATAAGATAATCTAGTTCTCTTGCACCATGTGGAAGCTTCCTGAGCTTCCGTGTATACTTGTTACTCTGGATTACCAGCACACATGATTCTGACATTTACATTTCCTATATTGTCCACTTTCCACAGAGGCTGTTCTGTAGGAAACTGTTCCTCTGTCCTTTTTCCATCACTGATTAAGAAGACACATCACCAAACAAGATTCTAGCAGCCAAATGGTGTTTGTTTCTTTTTCCATCTCCCAGCTTCTTTTTTCCCATGACCCTTCAGCTGACATCTCACCTTTTTGGGCATGACTCATCAGAGACCAAACCAGGAGTGACAATTTGGCTGTCGAGTGCCCTAGACAGGGGATCTCTAAAGACACATTTTTGTTTCTTTCAAACTATGGTTAAATTTTTCAAAAGGGTAATCTCTGCAGCACACTGTTCCCAGAGCACAGTAGAGATGGAAGATATCTGGGGGATTGTTCCTGGCTTTTTTCCAGGAAGTACTCTGCTTCATTTGGCTGCCTTCTTGAGAGCTGAATAAATCCGGTATGCAGACTGAAATCATGAAGGTAATTTTATTTAACCAATAAACATCATCTTCTGTTCCAGAGAGCTTGCTACTCCTCCCTTTTGCTTCCCAGCAGAAATGCTGGTACTTGTTTACTTTCATTCCCATCGGCTAACCTCCACTTTTCCACCAGCATCTTGCTTTTCTGTTCTGCCACTCTTGCCCTTCCCTCTCTCACTCCTTTTAATTTGTCAGTCTTAAATTTAATGTCAGTTTAATGACAGTCTCTCTCTTTATTCGCAGTCTCTTCAGTGGCAGGGCTGGTGCCACCATGTGAAGCGGTTCAGACGGAGGCGCTGCCAGAGCCGAACCTCAGCTCCAGCAGACCAGAGGGCTTCCCCAGTCTTCCCAGCCCTCCGCCCATCCGCAGGACCAGCCTGCCTCTCACTCTGAGCTTCAACCCCCCCAGCCATATCGTTCCCTTGGTGCTGGACGCTCCCAATGGCGAGTGCGGCTGGTCCACTCGGGAAAATGGCTCTGGGGAGGCCTTCGCTTACAGCATCCAGAATCAAGGGTAGGAGCGGGTCACGTTGTTCTTGGAGAGGTGAAAAACGTGTCCCCTGGGTGATGCCTTGGGATGCTGAAGGTGGGAAATGGGACAGGGAAATAGGTGGGAGCATAAGTGAGAGAGAAGTCAGGTGTGGAAGTGAGAATGTCCTTTAAACAAAACATGGGGGAAAAAAAAGTATAATGTGCATTGTAGGACAGAGCACCTGCTATCAGAAACACACCTTTAATCAGAGTGCTTTCAGAATTGCATTCCTGTCAAGTGAAAGTGGGGTTCAGAAGCACAGTGAAAAGGAATCCTTGAGAGAGGATGTTTTAAGTGTGGGAGTGTGCTTTGAAGAGTGGGAAGAGCTGAAGGAAAGATAATCCCCACTGTTCCATACTGTTAAAGAATCCTGCTGTGAAAGCAGTTGACTCAAGTGCTTTCTGTTGCCTTTGTCCCATGCCTGGCTTTTGGAGAAAGGGTTGAAGTCAGGTCAGGTTTGGAGTGGTTGTCAAGGGGTAGATACAACAGTTATTTATTGTACAGGTTGCTGTAGCTGTTGATCCTGCTTTAATCTCCGAATTGCCTCTCTCCTTGCTTTCTGCAGCATGAGTTCACCGGTTTCCTGCAATTACCCTGAGCAGATGGAGTCAACAGCTCACCTAGAGACCATGTGCTGTCAGTACAGCAGCCAGGGTGGAATTTATCAGCTGCCCCAATATCCCCAGCATCACCAGCTCTCCCAGTTCCACCACGTGCCAGGTCACCTGGCCAGCAATGTGCTCTCCAGTGTCCGCCTCGCTCCTACAACACCCCCTGAGTTCCATACAGCATTCCTTGCCTTACCTGGTAACGGTGGAGTCATAAGCTATGGGGCAGCAGGAGCCACGGAAGGCTATGTACAGAACCATATGGGGGGACAGCTCTTGTTACAGCAGCCAGGTGGAAACTCGGGTAAATTTCTGATGTCTTCTGGCATCCCGCTCCTCTGGGGTAACTAAGTGATGAGCCTGAAGCATTCAGGATCATTGGTGGGTTTACTGATGACTGTGACAAAGAGAAGGAAAGTGCCTGTGCATGCACAAATACCTATAGGCTGTCTTTTTTAAAAAAAACACTTTCCTTTTATGATTTTTTTTTTCTTTCTTCAAGTGCTGAGTGACCCATAATTTGAATCAAAAGTTACTACATAGGCTGCGTGTGGGAGAGTGCCTTACGAGTGTGTTACCCCCTGAATGTGTTGGGTAGTGCCATGGTTTTCCTGGAAGGGAGAGCTAATTTCTCTTTCTTCAGGCGTGTGCTGTGGTGTGCAAACTAACGTGCCTTCAGTGTGAGTGGGTGGGAGTCACCGGTGCAAAGTGAAAACAGTGCCACAGCAAATGGAGTAGCTGGAGACAGGAGGAAAAATGGGCTTCTAATGCTGCTGGGCTTCTGCAGAAACCATTTGGACAGAACGTTGTGGATCTTGGGGTAGTGTAAGAGAGGAGACTTAAGAGGCAGGGGCCAACAGAGTGTGGGTGTAGTTCCTTTTTCTTCCTCTGATGTGAATTTGCATCACTACTTCGATTAAAACACTTCACCATAGTTTTCTAAAAAGTAACTTAGTAACCAGGTGACAGGAGATAGGACAAGGGGACAATGAGAAGTGGCACAAAGCTGCACCAGAGCAGGTTCAGATTAGATGTTAGGAAAAAGTTCTTCACTGAAAGAGTTGTCAGGGCCTGGAACAGGCTGCCCAGGGAGGGGGTTGAGTCCCCTTCCCTGGATGTGTTTAAAAAAAGGGTAGATAAGGTACTTAGGGATCTGGTTTAGGACAGGAATGGTTAGACTCAGTGATCTTAAAGGTCTTTTCCAACCTTCTGATTCTGTGATGATTGCCACTGTTGGTCTCCTTCCCCTGTGTCAGGGATTTGTACTTTCAGGTTGTTCAAGCCTGAGCACAACCAAAAGATAAGCTGTTGTAGTTTATTTGTCTGGACTGTCAGGTTTGTTGAATTAAGCTCACACTCTGGAAAATACATTATCACAGAAGAGAATAAAGAGTTTTCAGAGCACAGATTGCTGCTCCTGGGTTTGTATTGTTTTTGTGGACTGTGTCAGGAAGAGAAGTCAGACTCAGAGGCTGGTAGGAGCAAGCTGGCTCATGTTCATGCTGCTGACGGCTAACGTTCTCCAGAACTGGCTGGCAGCAACCATGGTATCCAGCACAGTTGGCCTGCTTCTCCTCTCTGGTTGTAAGGCATAGTTATTATTTTCTGTGGGTTTTCAGTTTGAAGTGCCAGAAGTAATGAGAGGTCTGTGTCCCAACGCAGCAAATTAATGATTTGATAGCGTGATGCCAGGAGCGTGTGCTGCGTGCCGTGGGGCATGGCATGCGAGCACCACGGGATGCCAGCTTGTTAGGACTGATTAAGTTGGGGGGTTGTTGGAGGAACGGAGGCAGAGTTATGTTCTTCTATTCCGTACACAGTGTGTAGTGAATCAGCAGAGCATGGCTCCTCTGTTCAAGGAAGGGATCCTTGTGGGGGTAGTGTGGACGACCTGGGCCCAGGGTTCTGAAAGCGCAGTAGGGAGGGAGCCAGTCTGTCAGTGTAGGCACCCCTGTAATTCTTACTTCAGCATGTAAGTGAGGGAGCAGTTTAGTTGAGTTGGAGATATTAACTAAAACCACTCCTCCTTCCTGGATTGCAACTTTGATAAATGAGAGTGAAGATAAAGCATCCAGGTTGTGCTTCACAGAGCCAACTTGGAAAACAGGAATGGAGGAAAAAGATTGGAGGGGGAGTGTGGGGGTGTGCATGTAATACTACATATAGTCAGGATCTGTGCTGAAGTGACATCATGTTTCTCAGACTGTAACAATGCTATGAACTTCTGAAGTTTTTCTTCCTCCTAATAACTATGTTTTGGATAAATGCACTGCAGTGTAAGCAGTGATGTTACCCTTCATGTGCTTGTGATGTCCGCTCTGTTGCGGTAACCGTTACCGCATGACTCTCATAGAATCACAGAATGGCATGGGTTGGAAGGGACCCCAAGGATCATAGAGCTCCAACCCCCTGCCACAGGCAGGGACACCAACCTCCAGGCCTGGATCTACACAAGGTAGCCCAGGGCCCCATCCAACCTGGCCTTGAACACCTCCAGGGATGGAAGTGCTCTCATTCTGTATGGTCCCTGGGCATGCTCTCTCAAGCGCGATGCACACATTGTTACATACACAGGGTTTTAATCCTCCTTTCCTAATTTTCATTATTGAGTCCTTTCTTTGTGGCTTTTTCCTCTGCAGGCATCGATACCTTTCAGGCCGTCCCTTGGAATGATTTCTACACGCAGGGAGCTCTGTTTCCAAATCAGCTGCGCTCACGAATGCCGCTTCCGGGCGCAGCAGGAGGACAGTACTTCACGGAGCAGACTGCCTTCCCGCAGCCGCCGTGCCTGTCCCCCTCTCCGTATCTCGGGGTGCCCAGTGGAACAGCACTGGGATCCCTGATGCACGATGGAAAACAGGAGGGAGTGACAACACCAGACCAGAGTTCATACCCGAGCCACCAAGAGCCAGAGCTGACATCGCTTCCTGAAAGAGAGGAAGTAGAGAGTAGCAGCAAGAAAGGACAGACTATTATTGGTAACTGAAAGGCCAGATGATTTTTTCTGTTTTCTTTTCTGGTTTCTTTTCTTTTCTTGTTTTTTTTTCTGTTTTCTTTTTTTTTTTTTCTTTTTTTTCTCTTTTTTTCTTTTTTGGAGAAGGCAGGGATAAGGAAAGACTTGCCAAGACAGCAGTAGCTCCCCTGAATGCAGGATCAAAACTGCAGCATAGAACATGAATGGAACCTTTTTTTTTTCGCCCGGGTTGCTGTCCAACTCTCCTCTGTCCAGCTCTTAGGCTGATCTGTTTTTAGAAATAGAGACTTGCAGGTCAGTAAAACAGATAGCAAAGTTCTGTCCTCTGCCAGACATCATCTGTTGTGAGTTGAATGGCTACACAGGACTGATTATTTCTAAGATTTCCAGAGCTATCTACACCTCTCTTCAAGACACAAGTTCTTGAGCAAGAAGAGGGGAAGGGAAGAGGAAGAGCGAGCTTTCTGTTTGGATTTCCATTTTCAGACTTTTATTTTGGAACCAAAATTACCTTACTCTAGATCTGTTGAAAGGTGTCAGGTGCCTTAAGTATTGTTTGTGTGTATGTGTGTCTGATTTTGGAACAAAGTTTTTGAAAACACTGAAGTCAGTCTGTGTCATGGGAGATCACATTTTCTTGTATGTTTGTTTTTTCTTCAGATATTAAAGAAGCCAGTGACTGATGCTGTGTTCTGAGGAAAAAAAAATTAAGTAAGAGGAAATGTTACTATTTTAAATTCTGCAAAATAAGAAGAGAAAAAAAGGAGAGAAAACAATAACAATACTTGCAACAGAAGCATTCTTTTGTTTTTTATTTGGGTTTTTTTTTTTTGAGTCGTGTGTTGTGTTTTTTTTCTTGTTGCCATGTTTATCTTCCTGCTGAGGAAAAAAGCAGAGAAATTTCAATAAATAAAATGCTTCTGGTCTGTTTTTTCTTCTTTTTTTTTTTTTTTAAGTCTCCTGACATTATTCTTCTTCATGAATTCTAATCTTGAGGAGCAAGGAGACAAGAAAAAGCTGATCCAGGCACCCAAGTCCTGTGCTTAGGTGGCGATTCCAGATCGTGCAAGGGTCAGAAGGTATGGCTGGTGTCCTGGGATCCATGGGAAGAGAATGTATGCAAAACAGGGGGAGGAACTCCAGCAACTCCACCTGATTCTAGGAACTCCAGGTACTGCAAGAAGTGCTGTGGGAAGTCCACTGCTGGTTTGGTGTTTGCTAGCCTTGAAATACTTTAAGAAATAAATAAAACTGCAGCAATAAATGGCATCAAAACTGTGAATGTAAATGTCATCGGTGTAGCCAGACCTGTGTGATACATCCCAGGGAACCTGCCTTGGCAGGGGGTTGGACTCGATCTCTGGAGGTCCCTTCCAACCCCTACAATTCTGTCATTCTGTGATCTTTGTCCTTTATTAATCAGGTTAGCATGACATTTGAATTGTAGATGGGCTTGAATGGCTGAGGATTGCATTATTCACAGAAATACTATGTACCAATAGTATAGACTGTGTATACATACAGTAACACACAAATTAGTTGGTGACCTGAATAGTTGGTGGGTACCACCCTCTTGAGATACTCAGTCATCATCTCTGGGACTGACGCAGCAGGTCATTGCTGAGGTGGCTCAGTTACTGCCAAAGGGGTTAAGGCTTTCTA
The DNA here is from genome assembly GCA_027925045.1 of Hypotaenidia okinawae. Lineage (NCBI taxonomy): Eukaryota > Metazoa > Chordata > Aves > Gruiformes > Rallidae > Hypotaenidia > Hypotaenidia okinawae. Next base: position 82,152,833 of record BSDF01000001.1, read on the forward strand.
GGGTCTTTTTTGGTTAAGAGGTACCGTGGAGAGTTTAGGAGGGTCTGCCTTGCGTTTAATGGGCATCCTGTTAGGGTGTGTTGCAGTTTAATCTGATGGGATGTTTCATAACTGTGGCTCTTCTCTCACATTCCTCAGATCTTACTGTGGGGATATCAGCTGTGGTGTTAGCAGTAGCTCAGTAGAGCGAGTGATCTTGGCTTGATAGTCACGGTGGGCTTCTGCTTTACATGGAACTGTCAGCCTAGGAAACAGATACAACGTGTCTCTGCAATCAGCCATCAGCAGCAGGAGCAGAGGGCTCAGGCGAAGAGATTGTTTACTGTGGTACATGAACAAATGGCGGCAGGTCTCTGGGAACCGTGGTTCCCAAACCAGCTTTAACCTCCTGAATGTGTGGGATGTAGGCTACGAGCAGCTGAAATGCACGTCAGGCTCTGACTGTGTCCTTGTGATAAGAGACGGCTGTGTTGTGGGAGGTGCATGTCCTTTGATACTTTCTATGTTTAACCCTGAGTCTTTGCACTGTCCTTTGGGAGCAGGCAAGGCCTGAAGAATTTTCATCTTTACAGTGATCTGGGCGCCCCACTTGCACCTCCTGACATGAAGCACTGTCTGGTCTGTCATTTCACCTTCTTCATAGTCAGCTCCTAAAGATCATCTGACAGGAGGGGGATGCTGCTGCTCCTCTCCTTTTTCTTTCTCCTGAGTCCTTCAAAGGCCTTCCCAGTCTGGCAGTGACTGAAAACTGCTGAAGGCTAAGGATTATAGTCGGGGGCATATTTATATCCCAAATCTACTCATTTATATAGAGATTCTGGAACTTTCATTTCCCAGACCTTATTGTTGTCTGGCTGAGAACTGTTGGGGAATGTACATTAGTTCCCACTTGTTTCACTCATCTGAACAGCCTAAACCAGTATTTCCAAGGGGTGCGGATAGGAGTTTTCATTGCAGTTTCAAGAGCGAGCTGAAAACTGCTACTGGTGACGATGGCAGAATTCTTTGTAGCTAGGACTGGCTGTGAATCTTGCCTTGATCCAAACCCAACCCTTCCAGGAGAAAACCAAAGGACAAAACCAAAAACAGAACGCCAGCTCGTCTGCCCCTTCTCTTTCAGTCAAGGAAAAACAATAAGGTGTTCTATGAGAAAGTTTTATTTTCAGGAGTATATATATACCTGTTGAATGTTGTTTGGTGGCATATTCCACCTGTGACACCTCCCATAAAAATGTCATCTGGACACTCAGGGTCACAAAGTACAATCTCAAGCTTTGGGGATTGAATGAGCACAGTCCAGTTTTTGAAATGGAAAATCTTTTGTGTTCAAGATTTTGAGTAAAATGTAAGCTTCTCTGGGGGGGGTTGAGTAGGACAGTTTGATGCATTTCCATGCTTGTACCTTAAATTTCCAGGTTCAGCTTGGCTTGAAGTTTAGAATTGAGACTTCTTTTGTATCACCAGTAACAGCTGGACTCAAGGTGGGTGCTTTGGAGTACACAGATGGTCAAAGTCATCCCTTCTGTTGCTCCAGTGGCTTCGCTGGAGTTAAACCAAGGTGAATCTACTCCATGGGAGCAGATGCTGTGGCTCTCTGACTGTGGCATCTTTTCTTTCAAAGTGAAGCGTGGGTTTGCATCTGTATCCCAGTTTTAACTGGAAGCACTGAGCCCCAAGCAATCAGAATTGCAAAGCAAGTCAGACTTGGTCCAGAGGGACACAACCACATGCGGGATCCATGGGCATGTATTATTCCGGCTTTTTTTCCTAAGTAATGACGGGGTTTTCCAAGGTGGATGTGTGTGTTTGTATTGGGCTAACTCAGGGCCAGGATTGTGAGGCTGGAAATGAGAGGGAGGCTAGTGACACAAGTGCGTTTCCACAGAAGGGAAAGCGACTCTGAAGGGTTTGCCTGGTCACACAAAGCATGGCTGCTCAGCTGAACAGCATACACATGCTCACATACACGTGTCTACCCTCTGTGCTGCATGGGCTACGAAGATGATTAAGGGCCTGGAGCATCTCCCCTATGAGGAAAGGCTGAGTGAGCTGGGACTGTTCAGTCTTGAGAAAAGAAGACTAAGGGAGGACCTAATTAATGTTTATAATTATCTTAAGCAGGGAATGCAGGGGGAAATGGCCAGCCTCTTTTCAGTGGTCTGTGGAGACAAGACAAGGGGCAATGGCTGCAAGTTGGAGCACAGGAAGTTCCGCACCAATATGGGGAAGAACCTTTTCCCAGTGAGGGTGACAGAGCCCTGGGACAGGCTGCCCAGGGGGTGGTGGAGTCTCCTTCTCTGGCGATATTCAAGACCCGTCTGGACGCCTCCCTGTGCAATATGAGCTAGGGAGCTGCTTTGGCAGGGGGTTGGACCCGATGATCTCTTGAGGTCCCTTCCAACCCCTAGGATTCTATGATTTTATGTTTTAACGTAATTGTTAACCACCTGCTGCTTCTCTATAGCCGGTCTAAATAGGTACAGTTGTCATGTTCACCTTTTCCTGTGTGCCTTAGCTAGCAAGTAGACGTCGTTTTCTCCAAACAGGTCCTGTTTTACATGGTGAAAGCACACAAACCTCATGAACTCTTATGGTTTAGTCAAAAAGAGAAGTTTCTTCTTAGAGGCTGCTTGGTTTCTGTGCAGTGGAGCGCAGCAGGAAGCACCTATATTTATTCCATTCAGCAGCTGAAACTCCCAAGGTATTTTTTGCATTGCTTGCTCTAAAGATTCCTGCAACTACCATGAGACAATAACCTACTGCCAAATGCTAGGCACTGCTTTTTCTTGTGCTAAACACAAGGACAATGCATCTAAAGAACCCAAAACCAAACCAACCCAAGGAAATCCTTTATTTGCCATTGCCATACAGCTCCATAGTTAAATGCTGACACCTGTGATACCTCATTTAGCTTAATGATGATCACACCTTCGGGGCTGATAACAGATCCGCCAGATGAGTGTGCACAGCATAAGATGCAGAGAGTTAAGTCCTCAAAAGCAACTCTGAGGCATTTGGGGACGTGTTGTTTGGTCTTTGTGTGTGTCCCGCATGCCCACCTCTGTGTCATGCCATCAGGTGAGGGTAGGTAAATCCTGTACTGTACGTTAAGCCAACAGCTCCACAGAGCCCAGGGTTGTGACAGCAGCCTGCTGCGGGCTGCTGCTGGAGAAAGGGACTGCAGAAAAGTTGCTTGACTTCTCAGCGAGGCAGCTGTAAGTAGCCACAAGCTTAAAGGTCCTAGTTATATAGCAGCTTGTGTGTCATCCTCTTGGGACACTTGTGCCCTCTGTGTTTGCTGTCTATATTTTACAGCATCCAGAACAAGGGGGCAAAGTCTCTCTGGTTCCCTTTCAGGATTTTTGAGTAAAATGTGAACTAGAAGGAAAAACCACAGCTAGTTTTACTGGCAAAGGGTACTTCTCAGGTCCACCTCACCTCTTTTGGTCCCATGGCAGAGAGGGAGCCCAGCTCTTCCTGCACTCCATACTGCGATGTAAGGGCCGAGGCAGAAGTTTGTGGGGAGTTTGTTCTTCTGTGAGAAGGTGTTTCCTTCTTACCTTTAACAGAGAAATTACATGGCCACTTCTCTTCAAACCAACCTCTTGGGGAAGCTCAGTGGTATTTTGGCTTGGTTTTGGAGGGTTTTTTTATTTCTTGGTTTTCCATTTAATTTTTATTGGTTTTCTTCCCCTTCCCCCCACCCCCCTTCTTCTGGGCATGCCATGGCGAGAGCTGTAAAATCAAAACATCATGATGTGTGGTGATGGAGGCTGGTGAGAGCCTCTTGTTTTGAGCCTCTATAAACTTTGAGGACTGTAGAAACATTGGTGGGAGAAGGGCAGAGAAAAAGACAGCAGCAGTAAGGGGAGGGAATAAGAGAGGGGGAGGAGAAACACATGTGGAAAGGCTCCTTGTGTGACTGCCTGCAGGCAATGATGGGGGATCCTGAGCCCATGAACAGCTCCTGTTGTAAATGTGTTTGTAACCATGTAACATCCCTGCTGCTGGCGCCCCTCCTGCCTGGCCTCCCCTTCCACCTGGCAGCCCCTCCTGCGGTGCTCCTGCAGCTTTTGTTCCATGCGTAAACACGGGCTTCGGGCTACCTGGCAGCCCCACGACAACCTGCACTGGCAGAAGGTTGAGTGGGGGCCAGGAGGCTGCCAGCCACCACTTTTAAGTATCTTTTTTTTTTCCCTTTTTTTTCCCTTTTTTTCCCTTTTTTTTTGTTTGGTTTTGGTTTTTTGGGGTTTTTTTTACACTGGGATCAGCGTGCTGAGGTATGGCACGCCTGTCCTCCGAGCTCACTTCTGCATTTCACATGGTCTGCCTCAAACCATACTGACGCTACAGGAGCCCCTCTTGCAAGCCAACAGCTCCTGGGCACCTGCTTAATGTGAGCCTCTGCTGGGCAAAACCGAAATAGTTTCTTCTGAGACCTTTACTGAGTGGAGTGTGTCGTCCCCCCCTGGAGTCCAGGCTCTGTGCTCCAGTGTGAGGGTGGTGGACTGGCTGAAGCACATCCCTAGAGGGGGAGGGGGGCTGCACACTAACACCCAGCAAGCTCTACCTGACAGGGCTGGCACGAGGAGTTCAGTACAGCAAAAACACCCTGTGAAAGCAGGTGGCTGTCATGACACGGCTTTGGGGCTGCACGGACGCGAGCTGGCATGCAAGGACGCTGGAGGCTGGCGCTGCCCCTCATCCCACTCACGGTGGCGGCCTGTTTTGCTGGCTGGGCTGTTTATACTTCGCTGTTTTCAACAACAAAGGCTGTCCCGTAATACATTTCCCATAATTTCTGTTTGCTGTTCTCTACAGAAGAGTCATGGCCTATTTTTACAGCGACCTTCCATTTTGCAAAGCCCCTTCCTGTTTGCGTCCCGTTCCCGCGGCGGTGGCAGCGCAGGAACACACCAACACATGACGCCCTCCCGGCCCGAGGAGCCCGGGCAAGATGGGACTCCGGAGATGCATCTGGAGGCATGCTCTCTGCTGATTCATTTAGTTAATGGCTCAGGAAGAAAAGCCCTTTGTATACAGGCAGCTAAATAGCAGCCTGATGTATCATAAGGCAAGTCATTGCCTTTTTTTCCTTTCCTTTTTTGTTTTCCTTTCCCTTTTTTTTTCCTTTCCTCCTTTTTTTTTCCTTTTTTTTTTTTTCCCCAATCTAGGCTCCCCACCCTGCCAGAAGTGCTTAACTGAGCCATCCCACTGAGTCAAACCTCTGTTTTTAACTTTGCCTACACAAAGGGAGGAAATGGAAAGGGAATCCCTGTCTCCCTGCCTCCCCATAGGGAAAGCTGCCCTGTGGTGCAGGGCTGCTCCCACAGGAGAGCCTTCGTGCGGGGGAAGCGGCCAGTAATGCTTCCAGGAATAGGCAGCTCTCTCTCTCTCTCTCTCTCTCTCAATCTCTCTCTCTCTCTCTCTCCTGTGGCTACAAATCAACTGAATAAAGGTGAGAAAGAGAGCGTAAAGTGGGCTGAGACACAGAGGAGGCACGGGTGGGCAGCTGGGAGGGGAGGCAGTGCTGCCTCGTCCAGCACCTAGCAGGATGGGCAGGGGGAGGGCCTGGTGGGAACCCCCGGGGTTGTGTGAGGCTGTCAGCACACTCTGGGAGATGCTACAGCAACACTACTCCTCTGCTGGAGGATGCCTGGCTTATTTTAAATTAGAAGGTCTCCAGCAACATCTCAGCATTTCAAGAAGAAAGTGCGAGGTGCTCCCCTCCAGCCTAGAGGAGTCACAGAATCACAGAATTATAGGGGTTGGAAGGGACCTCAAGGGATCATCAAGTCCAAACCCCCCCATAGGTGGAAGGTCCCCAAGGCCTATGGGATTTAAAGCATCCTTTTGTTGATTTTGGCAATGGCATCTTCTGAAGGCTTGGCTTTGGTGAAAGCTGTTTTTAGGAGCGTTTTATCTGGAGCCCTAGCAGGTTCCAGTCCAGTAGGTCAGGCTCCTCCCTCAGGCAAAGCTCTTGGTAAATAAGTCTGCTGGACTTGGTCTGGACTAACACCGTCCCTTTGTCACGCCTAGGCTGAGGGACTGCCAGCACAGCTGAAAGTGAAAACACAAAAAGGAGGGGAGGGATCTCCCTGTTCTGCTCTGAAAAGCGACTGTATAAATACAATGCTGCCGAGTAAAATACTAAAAAAAGGCCCATTTCTCTTTGACTTACCCAACCTGCCAAACCCAACCAAGTGAGAAGGAATGAGGCGCTCTGAGCTCACGCATCAGGTCCTCAGGTAAATCAAGTTCCTGCTTCCAGGGGCACATTTTGCTCTCAAAGTTATTTGCACAAACCCAGCACAGCATACTTTCACTCACATAAAAAAGAGCTGCTATCTGGAGAGGGTGCTGAGGCACGTGTGGAATTCCCTGGGACCTTTATTGTTTACTGGCAATTGCACATGAAATGGAAAACACCCTGCTTGAAACAGAGCAAACCCAACTCGGAGTTTGGACTGGGTGTAGCTAATGCTACACTGCGCCAGCAGCGACGGGCAGCACAGGCAGCAGTAACGGGGCCGTGCACGCTCGCTTTTAGAATCATAGAATCATAGAATCGTAGGGGTTGGAAGGGACCTCGAGAGATCATCGGGTCCAACCCCCTGCCAAAGCAGCTCCCTAGCTCATACTGCACAGGGAGGCGTCCAGACGGGTCTTGAATATCGCCAGAGAAGGAGACTCCACCACCCCCTGGGCAGCCTGTTCCAGGGCTCTGTCACCCTCACTGGGAAAAGGTTTTTCCCCATATAGGTGCGGAACTTCCTGTGCTCCAACTTGCAGCCATTGCCCCTTGTCCTGTCTCCACAGACCACTGAAAAGGGGCTGGCTGATTCCCCCTGCATCCCCTGCTTAAGATATTTATAAACATTAATTAGGTGCCCCCTTAGTCTTCTTTTCTCAAGACTGAACAGTCCCAACTTACTCAGCCTTTCCTAATAGGGGAGATGCTCCAGGCCCTTAATCATCTTTGTAGCCCTTCTTTGGACTCTCTCCAGGAGATCCCTGTCCTTTTTATACCAGGGAGCCCAGAACTGGACACAATACTCCAGGTGGGGCCTGACCAGGGCAGAGTAGAGGGGGAGGATCACCTCCTTTGACCTGCTGGCCACACTCCTCCGGATGCACCCCAGGATCCCATTGGCTCTCTTAGCCACCGAGGCACACTGCTGGCTCATGGCCAACCTGTCATCCACCAGGACCTCCAGGTCCTTCTCCACTGAGCTCTTCTCCAGCAGGTCATCCCCCAGCCTGTACTGAAGGTAGGGTAGAACTAGAGGGTAGAACAGCACTTTAAAGAGTGTAAATGTTCCACCTCAAAGGCACGCAGCAAATGATTTCAGTTAATATGGCTGAGCATTCAAAAATTAGGAAAGGGCGCTATCAACCTGCAGCTTTTATGTGTTCAGCCCCTTTCATGCCTGTGCATACCTGCCCTTGCCATTAAAGACCATGCTTGGCTTAGAATCTGTCTCAGCCAGTGAGCAGGTAAGTAGCGATTTGGGTTTTTTTCTTTTAGCCCTTTCAGCCAGTGTGTGACTGAGGCCGTATTTGCTTCATGTAATCCTGGCTCCACACTGAGGAGTTAATAATTTCCAGGTGGCACTTTGCTGATGCTTATCGGTACTGTTTGTCAGTGTCCCACAGACATGAAAGTAGTCACCTAAGGCCCAGCTGGAACAGGAGGAGTTACTACAACTCGCTTCTACCTCCTCACTGTACAGCTTGGGAGCTCAGGCATGAAAATGTGTGAGTTCAGAAATGGACTGAGACAATAGAGGCATAATTGTTCAGGAGTTGCAATGCTTTTCTTGCGGTTTTGTATAGTTGGGTACTGACAGAGAGAGAGGGGGGCCAGAGGCTGCGGAAAATGGCTGCTAGAATCTTCTGCAGGCCTGCTGATAGCACCTCTGAGAATCACATATAGGAGAGAAAGATTCCACCAGAACACAGAGTGCCAACAAGACCGCAGTGTTGGCCCATTAAGGGCATTGTGATATATTTGCATATAAATGTAAGCAGTTGGCAGACACGAAAGGCCGGGAAGGTTGGGGGAGGAGGCGCCCCAGGTACCCAGGAGAGAGATGCCCCTGCAGCCCGTGGAGTAGCCGGTGGAGAGGACCTATGGAGGAGTCAGAAACCCGACCTGCTTGGTTGATAGGCTCCACGCTGGATGGAGCCAGTGGAGACACAGAGAAGATGCCGTGACTTACGTTGGGATGAGCCCTGCCAGCACAAGTGACCTACAGAGATGAGCGAAACAGGTTTGCTGGAGGATGTGTCATAGCCCCGTGGAGGACTGGGACTGAGAGACACTGTGATTTGTTGCTGCCTGCCAGAGCAGAGATGAAGCCCGGTGGGAAGAGATTTGCCTTGGAGAAAGTTCGTGGAGGACTGGCTCTTATGGGTGAGATCCTACGGTGCAGCAGGGGGAGGCTGTGTGGAATGGATGCCCCCATCCCGACCGAGAAGGAAACCATCTTGCAAGGGACTGACCAAAGCCCCCATCTCCTAGTCCCTGCCCCCTGTCCTGTGCTGCGAGCAGGAGAGGGGAAGAAGGGAGCACAATCATGGCTGAAAGGGAAGTCTGCTTTAGAATGGAGGGGTGGGGGAAGGTGTTACCGAGACCCCCGTTTCCCCAGTCCCTGCCCCTCCTGGGCTGCAACCGGGAGGGAAGAAGGGAGCAAACTTCTAACTAAAGCCTGCTAAGGAGGGAGTGGTGGGGGAAAAGTGTTTGCCTGGTTGCATTTGTTTCAAGATTGTTGGTTGCACTCCTGACTCTGGTTTTTCACTGTTTTCTCTTAAGCATGGTGTAATAAATGAGATAACTTTCTCTTCAGCACTCTGTGTTGAGTCTGTTTTGCCCGCGTCATTAACAAGTTTGACTCTTGAGCCACCCAATTATATTTTTTCTCCCCTGTCCAACTAAGAAGGGGAGTAACAGACTGATTTTGGTGGGTGTCTGGCCTTTAGCCAGGGCTCAACCACCACAGCTTTTTAGTCCATGGCTCTTACAGACCTCAGCTGCTCTCATGTGTGCCCAGAACCCCAGCAAAACCTTACCTCATACCCTCAGAAAATGAGGAATGCAGAAACAACACAGGTGTGTGACTTGGCCCCAGGTCAGCTTGGGCCTGAAGCAGGCAAACGTCAGCCTATCATCTTCATCACAAGGCCATTCTTTCTCTTCCTTGAGTTTCTTGATTTCTTCATTAGTACTTTCAATCTCTTGCCAAAAGGGAAGCACAGACCTTGCAGCCCTGTATCGCAACACATGCATATGTGAATGAGAGGTCTCTTCCACGTTATTCATGCACCTGAGATTGCAGTCTTAACCTCATTTAGTCTCTGCTCTTTGTTGCTTGTTGGTCTCTTTTTTTTTCTTTTCTTTTTTTTGCAAAAATGTATGTCAAAAGCCACAGTTCATGATGTAAGGTCATACTGCCACATAATGACCATCAGAAGCTTGCACTCATGGATTTCATCATTTGAGATAAAGAGCCAGCTGATAGACCCTTTCTAAGTGCCAGCATTTCAAGCTAGAAGAGCTGCTTTGTATCTTTGCATCTCCTCTATACCCAGGCCATTACCTTTTCTCTCATATATTGCTTGTTCCTGTCATTCCCCACAACTACTTGTTCTTGCTCATCTTTGTTCTTATACCTGTGCTCTGCAGTTGGCTTTCTGTCTCTAGTACTGAGCCTTTCCTCCATCCCTAGTTTTTCTTGCTTCTCTTACTTTCCTGGCCCCTCTCCTCGGCTTTGTTTCCCTGGATCTAAGTCATGCCCAGTTTTACAGATTCACAGAATTGTAGGGCTTGGAAAGGACCTCCAGAGATCATCGGATCCAACCCCCTGCCAAAGCAGGCTCCCTAGCTCATATTGCACAGGGAGGCGTCCAGACGGGTCTTGAGTATCTCCAGTGAAGGAGACTCCACCACCCCCTGGGCAGCCTGTCCCAGGGCTCTGTCACCCTCACTGTGAAAAGTTCTTCCCCATATTGGTGCAGAACTTCCTGTGCTCCAACTAGTTCAGTGGTTGCTGACGAACACAGGGAATGGCTATTGCTTTATTTTTAAATGATGTCAGGAAAAGGAGTGGGGCTGGAAGAATGTGGTGCCCTCAAACCCTTACTGAATCATTTAGGGTTACAATGGCTAGAGTCCTCCCCAGGGTTTTGGAGAAGTGCCCTCAGCTCCTCTCATTCTGCCAACTGTCTTTGAGAGCAAGCAGAAAGAAGGAGGTGACTGTCACTGACTCCTCTGTGATTTTTCGTTTTTCTGTTGGAACAAAATAAGGAAAATCGAAAAGGTCCCAAAGGGAAAAGCATAACCCTTGTTATGGGTTGTGCCACCTTGTACCACCCTGGGGATCCAGAGGCCTGGCTGTGCTAAGTATTTCCTTGTAAAAGAGGTCATAGAGTAAAATACATCAACACTCTTGGGACCGCTCTCTCTCTCTTTTCCCAGCTCCAAGAAGCACCGCAACCTTTGAGCTGCAAACCCCTGCATCTCACCAAGCACTGAGCTGTTATTTCTCCAGAAAGAGCCAGCAACAAAAGATTTCAGGAGTTTGGCTTGATGATCCTTGTGGGTCCCTTCCAACTCAGGATATTCCGTGATCCTGTGATTCTATATTGTGACACCAGGGTAGCAATAAAGGCATGGGCGTGAGAAAACCTGCTCCCAGAGCTGCAGCCCTGCAAGATGTTCCTGCATCATCTGGCACGTTCCGCCGCTCTGCCGTGTGCAGTTTCTACAGGAACTTGGCAGCACACCCAAGGCAGCGAGTTTTACAGCGTGGTTGTGTGAAGTCTGCTGTGGGCTATTTAGTATCAAGCTCAAAGAATTAACATGGACTGGTTAACCAGGAGGGCTGACTAGAGATAAAACTTCAAGGCTGCCTAGCTACCGACCAGGGCACCCAAAAACATGTCAGTAGGCTTTATGCAGCAGATACACCCCGTGAGATTAATAACTGGGCACTTGGGATCCCAGTAAGGATCCCAAATGCCTATCCCCTGTGATGGCCCTACTCTGAAGGATACCAAAGAGAGGTACTCTGGATTAGGGCAATGCCTTAGGCACGAGGTGACTCCCAGCCAGGTGAGGCTGGGAACACCGAGAGGAGGTTGGGGCAGGCTCACCTGGATTGCCCTTTGTGCTTTCTTCACTTGTAGCCTTGCATTCCTACGCTGCTCCTAAGGGCAAGTGTGGCTTTACAGCTCAGCTACATACGTTCTGTTTGTGTTGTCATTGGGGAGCCTGGGGGTGGCAGGGGCAAAGACCAGGTGAGTCTGAATGAAACCAGTGAGTTCGCAGGGTGTTGTTCCACCAGAGGCAGCAAATCAGATCAAAGGGGCATTTTCAGGAGTGCCTGAAAGACTGGTACCTCAGGACATGTTTCAGTAGCTTGGGTGCTTCACGGCAACCTACAGCTGGGCTGTGCCAGATCTGATGCTTTCTGACACTCATCGTGGTTTCTCTCCAGAAGAGTCTGTGTTCTCCCCTCACAAAGCTGATGGCAGATTTGTGCCATGAGCCTGGGTGGGTGAACCTGAGCCTCAAGAGGACCTGTTTTCCATCCAGGGCACAAGTGGTAGCATAGGGGCTAGTAGTTTGGTCACTCATCTAGAGAGAGGGACATAGGGCATGGTGAGTCGCGTTCCCTGGGCTCCTCGGGGAGTCTGTTGTTTAAAAGGGCCCTTCCTCCTACTGTGTCCTTGCGATTTGCCCCTGGAGTATTTACACCATGTCCCACCCTCCAGGTGCACAATATGTGTCAATAAGCATCTAGGAGAGGCCTTCCCACATAGGAGAGACCTTCCCATGGAGGCAGGTGAGGCCATCTCCTCCCGAGGGCAGCCCAAGGGAAGAGACACCCAACTCAGCTCTGACCCAGCTGAGAAAATGTGGGCTCCATTAAAGCACCGCTCTTGTTCCGTGGAAATGCCTGACGATTATCTACACATTTCAGGGGTGTGTGGGGCCAAGTGTCAGTGAAGCTTTTGAACTTTGCACTTAGTCCTAGGGACGTGCTTAGGTGCCCAAGCCCTTTGGTAGCTTCACCTCCAGATCTAGCAGGACTATACAGGTGCAGGTCTCTTCCAGAAGCACTGCAGTGATCTTGTCCTTTTTAAAAACCACATGCACATCTCTGATACAAAAGGCAGAAGCTGTCCATAGCTCTCAGGCGCTGCCTCCAGGAGAGAAGCTGTGCTTCAAGGAAACGGTTGCTAGGTGTTTTCTTTTTAGACATTGGCAAAACAACCTCTTTCCCTGCAAAGTCATTGTTGGAAAGAATCAGTCTTTTTGCTGATACATCAGGACATGGGGAAAAAAACACCCCTATTTGTCTTGAGGATGGCAGGACAGAAAGTTTTAGTCCAGACACTTTAACTCTGGCAGTAGTGACAGGGTGTGATCACAAGAAGGGTGGAGGAATAACTACTATCGGCTGCAGGGCTAATTTTACAGATAAACGTGACATGCATTAGAAACCAAAATGTTTATAGATGGGAAAATGCAAGGCTTTAATAGAAATGTTCCCAAAGAGGGAGGGGAGCCAAAGGGAGGGGAGCTCCTCTCTTGGCGAAACAAGATGCTGTTGGCGTTCCTGAGTTGGAAGGGACCCATAAGGATCAGTCAGCAGCTCGCTGTTCTAGAAAGGGATGTGGTCGCTTGCGCCCACATGGCTGGAAAAACAGAGGAAGCAGCTTGCGAGCCTTGCTGGCAGGGTCAGGAAAGGGAATTGATGGCATCAGAAATCAGCTTTTACTAAATGCATTGCCAAGTCAAGAGTGGAGCCAAGCTTACTCTTTGTAGCTGTGGTGATTTGACCCTGGCTGGAGGCCAGACGCCCACCAAAGCTGCTCTATCACTCTCCTTTTCAGCTGGACAGGGGAGAAAATACACAGCAGCTTAGTTGTTGAGAGAAGGACAGGGGGAGATCGTCCCGTAATCAGCATCACGGGCACAACAGACTCAGCACAGAGTAAAGGAAAGAAAACTCTCTGGTTTATGACACTGCCCTGCACACCCAGTGACACCAGAGTAGGGTAATGAGAAGTGCAACCAGATCTTAAAGCACCTTCCCCCACCCCTCCCTTCTTAGCAGACTTCACTTTAGTAATGATTTTGCTCCCTTCTTCCCCTCCCCGATTGTGGCACAGGGAAGGGCAGGGAATGGGGGAATGGGGGAATGGGGGTTTTGGTCAGTTCCTCGTGAGCTGTTTTGCTTCTTAGCCAGGGGGGCGGGGGGAGGGGGAGGGGGAGTGGGCATTCCTCACACCCTTCCCCTGCTCCAGCATGGGGTCCCACTACTTTCAGGAGAAAGTAGTCTATGAATTTCTCCAATGTGAGTCTTTTCCCATGGGGCTTCAGCTCTTCACCAACTGCCCCAGTGTGGGTCACTTCTATCTCCCTCTCTCTCTCTCTCTCTCTCTTCATGGGCTGCAGGTCTTGACAGGATTATGCTGAAACATGTCTCACAGCTTCTTCCATACCACTTGCTTCCGCATGGATCCTGTTCACAGGCTGCAGGTGGAGTCTCAGCTTCCCATCACCTTCCATGGGCTGCAGGGAGACAACCTGCTCCACCATGGTCTTTTCTACGGGCTACAGTGGAATCTTTCTTTGCAGTGCCTGCAGTGCCTCCTCCCCTCCTTCTTCCCTCACCTTGATGTCTGCACAGCTCCTTGTATCTTCTCACTCCCTTCTCTGGTGTCAAAAACCTGCTGTTTGTGGGGTTTTTTTTTTCTCCTAAATGTGATTCCCAGAGGCACTGTGACCACCACTGATGGGGTTGGCGTTGGTCAGCAACGACTCTGGCCTTGAGCCAGCTGGTGTTTGCTCTGTCAGGCCTGCAGAGAGCTTCTAGATGCTTCTTGCAGAAGCCACCCCTGCAGTCAGCATGTTTACTAGTTGCTCAGCTTTCTGCTCCATTTCCACCTTCCCTTTCATTTCTTTTTCCACAATAAAGTCCTTGAACAAAGACACACTCATAAACCCATAAAGTACCTAAGAAACTGGTTATTGTTTTTCATCAGAATAGTTCTTCTAACCTTGGCTACTAATGGGCCTGAGTGTGCCACGGGAGAGCCAAAAGGCCAAAGGTCTCTTCTCAGAAAGCAGCAGAACAACAGCCATGGCTGGGATGACTTTCTTTTAATTTGGGGTGTTTTTTTTCCAGGCAGCTGCCCTATGTGGAAGATAAGCCATGAATATTTTCTCAGAATGGTGGTGAGGTATCTTCCCAACATTTAGTGTACTTGCTTCTGTCAGAAATGGACCTTCAGGTAGCTTATCACCAGGACAAGTCTCCAGGTGTGTAAAAAGATAAATTAATTTTGTATGAGGCCAAATACAAGTGGGGCACTGTGGGTGCCTGCAGGGAACAGCCTTCTCTAACAGCTTTATCAGTAACCTCAAGCTGGTAACAGACTGTACGCTCCTCGTGTTTGCAGAGGGACCAGTCAATACACTTGAGGTCAGGGCTGTCATCCACAGAAGTAGACAGGCTGGAGGAATGGGCCAGCAGAGACCTTATGAATTTCACCATGGATGATTGCAAAGTCCTGCATCTGGGAAAAAATAACCATATGATGACAGCACGGGTTGTGGAAATGACAGCTGGGGAGAAGGCCTGTTGTAGAGGCCTTTGAGAGGCAGTTGGTCTGGGGCTGTGTGGGCAGCAGGCTGAATATGAGCTGGGAGCGTGCCTCAGCAACAATGAAGGCCAACAGCACCATGGGTTGCAATAACAGGACTATAAACAGTGGATCAAGAGAAGTGTTTGCCTCCAGCTTTGCAGCAACTTTAGACTGCATCCAAAACCTTGTGTCCAGTTTCTTCTCCCCCTGCATTCCTGCCACTATCAGAAAGGCATTGACTGCAAGCTTGGGGGTGGACAGCCAAGATGGTCAGCATGCTGCATGGAGCTCGCTGTGTGAGAAGATGCTGATGTTACAGGGTCTGTACCACCAGGAGAAGCTCTCTCAGGTGGAGGGGTAACGGCAGCCTTCCAATACCTGTGCAGACGTTACCAAAAAGACACAGCAAGGGTTGTCACTGTGGTATGTGATGAGACAGTGGGCTTAAATTGAAAGAAGAGAAGTTTAAACTCTTAAGGAAAAACTTTCTCTCCGGGAGATGAGCCTAGCAGAGGACCAGGTTGCCCAAAGAGGCAGTGTCCATTCTCAGAGCTTGTCAAGATCAGGTTAGGTGAAGCCCTGAGTAACCCAGTCTGATGTCAGGGCTTATCCTGCTTTGAACTGGAGGTTGGACCTCCTGAAGTTTCTTCCATACTGAGCTATTCTGGGAGTCTATGATCCTAATGTTCTTGAAGCTTTACTGTCCTCATATCCTGGAGATTTTTACAGCTCTGGTGTAAAAATCAAAGCATGTAGTGTGGCATCCTTTCTCCTTCTACAAGGAAAGGTCTCACTCATTCCTTTGCCGTTAAATCATGCTTTGCATGATCCAGAGGGCAAGATTTAACTCGGCAATCTCTCTTCTATCCATTTACACCATATTTTTCCACCTTGGTTTCTTTTCAAAAGCATTTTTGGCATGTACACCATGCAAATCCTTCAGCAGCACCATGTGGAAGACAAAGGCTTAAGTCACAGACTGTGAAAGAGGGGGGAAATCCCCTTCAGTGCCACTTGTGAAATATGAACAGTTACATGGAAGGCCAACTGTACCTCAGGGTGCATCAAGCATGGCATTGCCAAACGGTCCAGGGAGGGGATTGTCCTGCTCTACACTGCGCTGGTGCGGCCTCATCTTGAATGCTGTGTGCAGTTCTGGGCACCACAGTACAAGAGGGACACGAAACTATTGGAGAGTGTCCAGAGGAGGGCAACAAGGATGGTGAAGGGTCTGGAGAGGAAGTCTTATGAGGAGAGGCTGAAGTCCCTTGGTTTCTTTAGCTTTGAGAAAAGGAGACTGAGAGGAGGCCTCATCGTGATCTATGGCTTCTTGATGAGGGGAAGTGAAGGGACAGGTGCCAATCTCCTCTTTTTGGTGACCAGTGATAGAACCTGAGGGAACAGCATGAAGCTGCAACAGGGGAGGTTTAGATTGGATATTAGGAAGAGGTTCTTCACTGAGAGGGTGGTCAGGCACTGGAACAGGCTCCCCAGGGAAGGGGTCACAGCACTGAGCTTGGCTGAGTTCAAGAAGCATCTGGATGCTGCACTCAGTCCCATGCTCTGACTTGTCTGGCCCTGTGTGGAGCCAGGAGTTGGACTCAATGATCCTTATGGGTCCCTTCCAACTCAGGAGATTCTATGACTTCCTGGACAATTTTTAAAAGGAGGAAAACAGAAGGAAAAACACAATTAAAATAATTTTCCTTAGCTGGTGATGTTAATGTTTGAAGTTCTACAAATCACAATGTTCCTGCATCACAAACAACAACCCTGCAAGAGCAAAAGTTCCTGGAGGGACTGTAGTTTGTGGTAGTGTAAAGCAGGATGAGAAGCTGGCCCTGGGACTCATACTACAAATAAAGTTGTTGCTCCACTAAAACAGACACGATGATGGTTGTGGTAAGAATTTCACTAGACATAGAAGGGCAGCTGAGTTTTTCGTCTTGGCTGGTAAAACATGAGATAGGTCCTCGGTCAACCTTGTAATAGGAGAATTTTTGCAAATTCACTATACTAGTAAAATCAGTCAATGAAAGGAACATGGTAGTGGCTGACATGGACTTTTGTC
Source organism: Hypotaenidia okinawae (assembly GCA_027925045.1). Taxonomy (NCBI): domain Eukaryota; kingdom Metazoa; phylum Chordata; class Aves; order Gruiformes; family Rallidae; genus Hypotaenidia; species Hypotaenidia okinawae. The sequence goes on from BSDF01000001.1 coordinate 82,169,562, forward strand.
CCCTTCTACCCTCTCACTCCTCATACATGTGGTGGCAAAGACAGCCACAATGCTGTGGAGCAACCAACCCACCTCACAGCACAACAATGGCTGTGTGGCTTTATGGAATTGGACTACAGCTGACAACAGAGACAGACCCCACCGGCATTCTTGAACAGTAAAGATTTTTCTGTCTTCACTCACACGTGGAATGAAGTCCCAGAGAACTGCAAACTAGCAGAAATAGCCCCACACAAGTCTAGGCAAAACAGTAAGTTGATTGAACACCCACTGCCACTTTTAACATCTGTCTGCATTTACACTGTGCCCTGTGAAGAGCTCGCAAGCAAACCAAGTAATGAACTGTGACTTGCTGACAACTGACCTTGTCTCTTCTCTTGCATTGCTGATGGCAGGATGTAACCTGAAATACCAAGATGCCCACCTCCCTCCTGGGAACTCCCTCTGTCCTACATCTCTGCTGTGAGGATAACTGCGCACTGGGGTACCCAGGCAAAGACAAGGACCAAGAAATCCCAGCAACAGAGGATCATCAAGGATGTTCTTTTAATCACAGACCTCAAGCTGAGATGAGACGGTAGGTTTGGAAAGGGCTGCTGAATACTCCATCTTTTCACAAGCAGAGGCAATGTCAGTGTAAGCTGAAGGTGCAGCTTGTATCCGGGTGCACCAGTGCAAAGCTGAAAAACCTGTCCTGTGGTGTAACTTCTCTCTCTCCTTCACTTTATCCTTTCCTTGTAGAGAGCCACAGAACAGCACCTTGAGTCACAAACTCCTTTTATCCAGCAGGACCTGCCATGCTAATGTTTCAAACGGAACAATTTCAGTGGTGGGACACAGCAGAAGTGCAGTAATTCAGTGTGTGGCAAGTTAGGGACTGAATGCCAACATTAAGAATGAGGCATAAAAGGTCACTTCTCAGCCAGGGCCTGAATATCTATTGAACACAAGACAGGCAGCTAGAGAAGAGAAGCATTCAACATGCCATGAATGGCTGCCTTGTAGATTCATTTTGAAGGAGCCACACATGTGGAAGCCTGTGTCCAGCAGTGGAAAAATCTCACTACCCTATTTTTATCATTGCCAGCAGAGCCTGTGCAACTGTCTGTAGATGTTCTAGGTTCATTTAAAAGTGATTTCTGATAGGGTTCAAGGTCCTCGGTGCTGACAGTTCAAATTGGGTCATTTCCCCAGAGCTGCCAACAGGCAGAAACTGAAGAGCTGGCTATTTTATAGTCATCATAATCACACAGTAGCTGTAGGCATAAACCACCCTCTAAACATAGAAACCCAACAAAACCCAGCTTGGCCCGCATCAAATTAGTGCTTCTGCTCCTTAGCTGGTAGCAGTCACTCTCACCTAGGGACAGCATCTCCCTAGGGGTGTCCCTCTGTAACCACCACCACCCCCACGCTTCAGGTAGCAGCGGCAAAGGGCTGCCACAGGGACCTATTTACTCTGACGCAAAGCACCCAGCTCTTTCAGGCTGCTTTCACTGCCCTGCAGCACGCCTGTGTCCTCCCAGGGCGCTAGGCCTTGCCCGCCCCCACTGCAAAGTGTCAGTGGAAAATAAAACAAGATTAAAAAAACCCCTCAAGCAACCGTGCAGTAGTATTTAGAAGAGCCCCTGCACTTCTTGTATCATTGCCTAGAGCTGGAGGCTTGTTAGGCAGCTGCCTCTGTAAAGGCCTGCTAGCATCTGTGTTCAAAGCTTGTAAGGGAACAGGGCAGGGCTACCCTCAAATGTTACAGCACATGCCCCTTGGAACATAAATCAGACTCCTACTCATTGATGGGATTTAAGGCACCCCTACTTTTTTTTTTTTGTCCCTCAGAGCGATTTCTCTGCACAGATCTCCTGCAGTTTGCTTGGGCTGAGATTCATATGAAGACCCGTGAAGGTTCCTAAAACATGCCTGCAAACACTCCATGTTCTCATCCCCCGAGGTGTGGAGGTACAGGCCTGACTAGGTTAGCCTGTCAAGATAAATCCAGAGTTCTCTGTTTACTGGATCAATTACTTTACTTCCTGTCAAAATCACTGTGCAAGTAATTACACCTACCCCTTTCTGCAAATACTCATAAAGGGTGTAGAGAAGTTAAGGCTATTAATTGCTGAATCATACATGGAATGCGATACGATAAATCTAAATTTGTGAAGTGCCTGATGGGATTTATTTCCACCCCAAATGTGTTAGACTTATACTTTTCTTTCCACTTACCACCAGCTTCTTCCCACATCCCACACTGTTTCCACATTTCATGGTCATTTTTTCCTTGTACTCAATATAGTGCTGGCATGCTAGGATTCCTGCAAAATGACAATGTGCTGTACCACAGCAGACTTTACCAGCTCCACTGCAAAGGGGGAAGGTATTTTCCAGCAATAAACCCTGTCCCCATGGAAAACCAGGTTCTCCGCACCTTGGTGCATGCCTCCATCCCTGAGGCAGGAGAGCTCTGATTTTCTAAAGCAAGACTAAAAAAATACTCATTCTTCTAGCATAACTACTTTGTAGATTGCCAACTCCAACCTTCCTCAGGACGCAGTAAATTCCTTGCTCCTTAGTCAAATATTTATTTTCTTAAGCTTGTGACAGCAGATACAGTGTTTCCTGGTAAAAATTCCTATATTCTGCAAGTGCCATGTTACGTTTTCCCACCACCCTTGGCTACCTTAAAACATATAAATAGCTGTCTCCTTTGGCAGTTTGACTTCATCTTCCCTTCTTCTTCCTTGCAGCAGCAGAGGGACACAATCACCATCAGCCTCCGAGCAAGTCAGTACAGAGCCCACCAGTGCTCCCCCAAACTACATCAGCCACAACCCAGCAGCAACCCGCGCTCTCTCACTTGGCCTAATTTTTCAACTGCTCATGCAAACATCTCATAACATTACCCATTCATGTTATTTTTTAGTTAGCACCCAACACAAGACATATTCCCATTACCAGTTACCATCTTCTACTATCCCTCTCTGAGCAAGCTCCAGATCAGGCTTCCTCCAGTGCCACAGCTCCACTATCCCCAAGCAGCTCCACAGATGTAGACCATGCCATTTGTGGCCAAATGCAACACTACATTAGACAGTTTCAGTGCAAATCAGAAGGGCCTGTGTTTAATGAACAAATCTTCTTGCAACTGGAAATAAAGCTGCTCAAGCCCTTTGCCTTTCCAAAGTGGTTTTTCACATTCCAGGCAGGAGATACTGCTTTAACATGGTTACAGCTTTATTTATTGACAAGAACACTCCAATGGCATAGAAAAGTATTTAATTTTTCTATCTTTGTGTTTACCCTACCTCTCCCTCCCACAGATATTACATCCAAACCTCTGGAATCATTTTTTCCACTGCAGGTCTTATGCGTGAGTACTGGTGCCTGCTGACTCACCAAATCAGGACAAGACCTCCTCTTTGCTCTGTCCTGACTCACCCCACTTTCCCTCCCTCCACCAGCATCACACCATTGTTAGTCACTCCTGCCACACCATGTGCCTTAAATTAAGCTCCAACACTGTTTTGAACACAGCGCTCCCCCCTCAGTACTGTAATTCCTCCAATTTCTGCTTCCCAGGTAATTTATTATCCCTTTTGTGCACCTGAGCTTTTATGTGTCACTCCAAGTCACATTCTGCTCCTCCTTTAAGACTGCAATGAATGCTGAGGAGCTCAATGAGAAGTATTCATTGTAGGCTAGCTTGCAGCCCTTAGGATGACTGCAACCAGGTTTTACACATGTAGCTTGTTTTTCTACCAAAAGGAAAGTAACATTCAGACAAGCAACAGTAAGGCTTTCTTCTCCAGGAAGAATCAGACGAAGTCAGGTCTGGATTCAGCCCAGTCAAGACACAAAAGCATGGTGATTGACTTATTTTTTAAGGTCCAAACTTTTTTTTTTAAGGCAGGCCCTATTAACATAGTGCAATATATTACAGAGGAGAGGTGTATGGTTTGTATAACCCCTCTTAGACAAGTGACAATATGTAATATGAAAGGCAGGAAATAGTCATGTATTAGTTCAGAGCTACTCCCAGAGCCCAGCCCTCAACAACTTTGCTATTTCTCACTAAATATCAATCTTCTAAGAAGACAAAGGTGGGAACAAGCACTGAGTACCAGTGTAGTACCTCAAAGATCTAAGACCAGAAACTCATAGGAACAGAGGAGAGAGCACAGATGGCTAACACTACATAAAGGTGTAGTGCATCAGCTTGTTCTAATGGTCCACCATCTGTAGGCAGCCACCAAAATTTTAGACAAAAAACACTCTTAAGGCATTTAGAGTATAAGTACAGGACAATTCAGTAAATCTTTAGGCTAGAGGGTCCGCAGCAGTGTCTCTGCTCTCTCCTCATGTCCATTTTTCAACTGAAACAGGACAGGCACAGCTCTAGCTGCTGCAAGCAGCAACTGCAGAGCTGCACACTAACTTCTCATGCGACTTTTGTTTTTCCACTTTGAAGCCTGAGATTTGGCACACATGCCATCAGCCCTTGAGACTGTACATCACTGGCTTTGGAGAAACAAAGCACAAAGCCAGCCAGAGAAAAATCGTGAGCATAAACTACAGGAATCTGCCTTGACAAGGGACCAAGGCCATGTCAGATGCCAGGGGACAGTTATGTCAGCAGACAGGCTGACAGAAGAAAGCCCAGCTGGCTCCAGGGTAGAACCCAGCCTGCTTGCATCCAAGCACGCACTGGTGATAGGCAGGCAGTGAACAGCCTGCCTTCCTTTGCTGCCCTGTGTGAAGATGACAGTAAAAGCAGTACAGCAGTAACATCCAGGAACAGAGTTAAGAACTGCTTTTGTTCACACACAACCAGGAAAGGTGCAATGATGGTACCTCCCCCAACATGTTCTGACAGTCATCTTTTCCGTTCCTTGAGATCCCTTCAAATACAGCATCAGCACAGGAGTTAGTTCCTGCTCTAGACTGAAGTCCCAGTGATTTTTTTTTTTTTAAACACAACATGTTATGCAAGTTCAACTCCATGCTACACATAAAACAGTATGATAGGCACAGCAAAATTTCCTCTCGCCCACAAACCTACAATACATCATATTCTTTATTAAGTATCAAATCATCTCCAACATAAATTACATCCAAATTACATAAGTTTCAAGAAAGTCAGATATTTTATGTACAATATTTGTCTTTAGTCAGATATACCTTTATCATTTTAACCTGTAACAGAAAAAGCAAGCCTACATCAGTACCAAATAAAGCATTAAAAAGGTAACAAATATATAACTTTTTAGAAATGCTTTCAGAACGCTTAAAGTTAATGACAAATATTTTATAGTGCAGCAGTCTTGGGTTTTTAGCTCTCAGACCATTTCTCTGTTCCTACGGATGGCACAGCAGAGAACCATGCTGAAGATCATGCCAAAAATCTGGGAAGAAAACAAACACATTAGGAATCAGGGGAACAAAGCACATTCTTCTATCAAGAGGGGAACAAGCATAGTTGCCGTTCTTTGCCCACACCTCACATTAGCACTATTCTGCAGTTTGTATACCTATACCTCCACCCCCAAATTCATTCTCACCAATCCCCTTTACCCTCCATACTTTCCAAACAGATCTGCTATAAACCATTGCTGTATCTAATAAGAAATCTCATCCCAGCATATTTGCATGCATGTTTCCTGCAGGGGAGTCAAGCAAGCATGGATTTTCTTGCTAGCACTGTTATTTCAGTTCTCTAGCAGAATCTTCAACTGTTGCAAAGGAAACATGAACAAGGATAACTAGGGTTAAGCAGCATTTGCACTTTCACCCTATATATGTACTCTACCAGTACAACCTTGCCACTGCTGAGACTACAAGGAGGCAGATCCTAAGCAGAAGCAGGGAGGTCCAAGACACACTAGGCTCTGCCCTGCCTGCAGGGCCCTACAGCACACACCCTGATCCTGCTGGTGCTTGTCATCAGCAGAACAGGCTGGTAGACTGCCATGCCAGGCACCACTCAGGCTTCTGCCATAAATACCTCTTGGCCATACAGCTGCCCTCTAATCAATCTGGAAACTCACCATTATTACAGCAATGCCAAGGCCAACTGCTCCAATCACATTCAGTTTTGAATTGAAGACATCATCAATGGCAGCAGGGCATGACTGAAAAGAAAGACTCCTCATTAGCATTTCATACATAAGAAAGGTCTGTTTCTGCTTACTTGAGCTACAGTCTGCTGACTGATGTTACGCCTTTGACCACATCCACCTGCACTGGAGCAGAGGACTCATCTTTTGAAAGCTGCTTCAAACTGGCCTTTATTTTCACATCTTTAAAAAAAGAGAGCCAGGGATGTTCCAACACAAAAAGGTGATGGAGACATTTAAATACTCTTCAAGTATCTAAATCTCTCCACTGCACGTTGGTTACAGCAAGATTCCTTTCTCAGCCACTGGCAGTTGATCAGGACCAACAACAGTAGTACCAGACTTGGCTTGTTACTAATGGCTGTCAGCATTTAAGTTGCTCTACTGCTCAGCCCTTCTCAAAATAGATCTGAAGCCACTCCTGGTATCTCCAATTGCTACTTTAATTTTGCAGGCAACTTCTGATTGCATGGGAATGGCAGGATTTCTGAGCACACACAAACATGCCAGGCTACAGGTAGATTGAGAGGTATCCATTTGTAGCTCCCAGAACAATAACTTTTTTATTTAGTTGCAAAGGTTAAGTACAGCCCTTTCCATAGTAAAAAAAACCCATAGTAGCCAAGAACAAGGAGCTTTTACAGAGGTATAAAGATTTAAGAACCTGGTAGCAGGTCAAAGTCTCATCCCAACACCTGTCCTACTTATTCCAGCAGCAGACCACAGTGAGCTGCTGAACACAGCTTCAATTTTCCTTTATCCAGAATGAAAGACTAGTAGAGAAGTAAAGGGATATACTGGCAAGAATTAACCAGTTAATCAGAATATCAATACATTACTACTTCTTAGAGGCACACAGATCAGCCACACCATGACACCCCTTTAATTTTGCTGTCTACTCTTTGTTCTTTTTTACAGTTGGGACTAGAAACATAAGCACATCAAAAGTTTGACAGATGAAGCTAAAGGACACTTAAAATAAGAGCAAGCAATAAACTGCACGTGCTGCCTCAGCTACTCCCACATGTAGTCTGTCTAACTCATAGCAGAGTGATGTTAGCCTACACATTTACTGCACAGGCTTGTATTTCTTGCTGACCCTACTTGTTCTTTCCACAGTAACAGCACATTGATTTTCCACAACTGGGCTGATTAGAATCAAGTTGCTAAGCAAGCATAACATGGGAATCTCCTGTGGACTCCAAGGGTTTATTCAGAAACACATCTCATTCTACTCCCAGGGCAGAGCTTTTTGGTGAATCAAGTCATGCTTTACCGGTGTAGAAATCGACTCAATCAAGGACTTCTTCGGACAGGTGTCCATGAACTGCTGCTCAAGAGCTCCTGTAATACCACAGCAGTCTAGCTGCAAGAGAAAACAGGAACAGAAAACCAGGTTAAATAATCCAAGTTTTTACTCTGTTTGGTAAAGAGGAGAAATAGATCACATTACCTTTTATTACAGACCTTACGCAACTTTGCTTAGAAGTTCTGCCAATGCAACTGCTATAGACCTAGTTTTACAAAGCCTCATTACACATGAAAGGACAGGATTCTGAAAGGAAGAGCTAGGTCTCATGAAGCACACACACAAGTTTTGGCGACAGCCTGTAGTCCTTACAGTCATGAAGGTGAGCTCCTCACAGACACAGTGAGCACACTGTGGTGTCTCTGCCACAGATCCTGAGTTCCCTAGCTTGCTTCTGAGTTTCAGGAAAAGAACAAGTCCTATGCATGTCAGAGGTTCAAAGGGACAAAGAGCCCCATACTGAATCTGCTGATACTATACAAAAAAGTATCTTCTCTGTGACTTGTTACTAATACTCCCTTGCTTTCTTCTAGTTAGTAACGTACTAGAATTGTACACAGGACCAGGTAAGAAAGAACAGCATGAAGTAGTTGCATTACTGTCTAGTTTTAAGTACAGCCATATACTTACAGCTAGCTGAAATGCTTTCAGGGTCTCTCTGGCAGGTGCTTGAGATCTCTTTGCATAGGTTTCCATGTAGAACTCCTTTAACTCTTCAATAACCTACAAAATAGAGTTGTGTTGCTCAAAGCCCTGTCCAGCCTGACTTTGAACACTACCAATGATGGTGTCTCCACAACTTCTCTCTGGGCAACCTGTTCAGTATCCCACCACCCTGACAACTTTTAAGAGCAACATACCTTTTCTTTATTTGCAAATCCCCAGATTGCAGCAGCAATTTCAAGGGCAAAAATCACAAAAAGGAAGATGAAGAACTAGAAAAGAAAAGGTCACATTGTTAATTAAGACCATGGCAACATAACACAGCATCACACAAGTATACTGCAAGCTCATTCAGTCCCCAGTGTTCAGCCTTGTGGGAACCATCACTCAACCAGTTTCGAGTCAGAGGCCTGAAATGCTGATCAGACTAAGAGGATACACCACACTGAATCAGAACTTCCCAGGAGCACTGGAATGCCTGACAGTGTCTTCCATGCAGAAGTCCTCCTTTTTGATCAGTGGTAATTAAACCTAATCATCTATTCACTCAGACTTTGAGGTCACCCAGACACATTACAGTAGTTGACGCTAATGCTTTTGTCAGCCTTACTGCTTTAGGAATCATTACCCAACGCCCAGCTTGCCACCAACTCCCAGAGACCTAATGGTCACTTTGTCATGCATCCCATAATAGAAATAGAAGTGTCATCTCTGTTTGACTACCAGGTCCAAAACATCACTAGCATTTATAGGCATTTTAGAGAGATGTTCATGACTACAACATATGTCTAGAGGCATCATTTTGCAAGAAATACATGAAATGAATTCCTTCCACGATACTGAAGGGTAATTGTTCTTCACCAGCTATAGCAGTAGTGGTTTATTAACTAAGTTTGCTGGTTATTTAGATCAGTAGTTCCACAAGTGTACAGATGTGCGTGAACCCAGTAAGCTCCACTGACCCTTCCAGTCTGAAAACAATGAAGTTGCTCTCCAATAATTGGCTTGAAGAGCAGTTGTTAACAAGAGCTCATCCTGTGATTATGAACAGTAGAGGCTTATTGTTTTAAGGATGAAACACCACAGTTCTGGTCTCAGAGACTAAAGATTGCCCAGCCTTCAGAGTTCAGGACAATCTATTCAAACAGAACTACTCTAATCAATATTTTAGTTCTGCCTTCATACATACTCCCAGTCTTGGTACTTTAGTGCCTGAATAATTGACTAACTCCCAAGGTTGTCCCATATTCAAACACAAAACAGACATTTGAATTTAGGGCCCAAAATAGAAGCTTATTTAACATTTCAGAATTAGGTAGGTGACCATGAGTTTAATGTTGTGGAGCCAAAACAGTCAGCATCTGCTGCCCTTTAACTGCACAGTAATATTTTCCTTCCTTTCTCATCATGCAGCTAAAAATGTAAACATTACCCTGAACACTTACCAGGCCAAGCATGCACTGAGATTCCTGCAAGGCACCACAGCATCCCAAGAAACCAACCAGCATCATAAGTGCACCAGCTCCAATAAGGATGTAAACTCCTGGGGAAGAAAGACACATCTACAGGTTAGTTGAGACATCAGCAGCAAGGTATAAAATTAGGTACTCCACAAATAGCATTTGTAGCTTTTGCCAAGGCTTAAATCTCTTCACTGAGGTAATCCAAGGTGAAAAAGGGCTGTAGTTCATTTTTGTCACAGTTTTGCATAGCTTGGTACTGGTAGAGAAGGGGGCCTGCAGAGATGGCTGCTGCAAGCAGCAGCCAGAAGCTCTCTGCAGGTCCCAGAGAGCAAACACCAGCCAATTCAAAGCCAGTGTAGTTGCTGCCCAAAGCCAAGCCCATCAGTGACAGTCACAGCACCTCTGGGAATCACATTTAGGAGAAGAAAAGCTACAAGCAGCTGCATCTTGCCACCAGAGACAGGAGTGAGAAGATGTAAGAAACTGTGCAGGCACTGAGGCTGGTGGGGGGGGGAAGATGCCCCACATGCTGGAGAGAAAGATGCCTCCCAGCAGCTTGTGGAGAAACCCATGGTGGAGCAGGTGTCCCCCACAGCCCATGGAAAAGGCCAAGATCCCACCTGCAGCCTGTGGAGAGGCCCCACGCTGGAGCAGAGGGAGACAGCATCTCCCATACATGACCTGCCTTGGAGCAAGCCCCTGCCAGCACTTGCAGCCCATGGAGAGACAGAGACACAGAGATGAGTAAGGGAGAGATTCATGCCAGAACAAGTTTGTTGGGGGGAGGCTGGTGATCCCATGGAGGGCTAGGACTGAGAGACATTGTGATTTATTACTGCCCACCATAGCAGTGACCCACACTGGGGCAGCTGATGAAGAGCTGAAGGCCCATGGGAAAGGACTCACATTGGAGAAGTTCCTGAAGGACTGTCTCCCATGGGTGGGACCCCACAGTGCAGCAGGGGGAGGGTGTGTGGAATGAATGCCCCCCCCCCAAGCCAAGCAGGAAACCAACTTGTGAGGAACTGACTGAAGCCCCCATCTCCCAGTCCCTGCCTCCCTGTGCCACAATGGGGGGAAGAAGGGAACAAAATCATGATTAAAAGGAAGTCTGCTAAAAAAGGAGCGGTGGAGGGAAGGTGCTTTAAGATCTGGTTGCACTTCTTATTACCTGACTCTGGTTTCATTGTGTGTGTAGTGTAATAAATTAGAGAGTTTCTTTCCTTTACTTTGTGTTGAGTCTGTTTTGCCCGTGACATTGATTACAGGATCATCTTCCCCTGTCCTTATCTCAACTCCTAAGCCTCTCAATATATATTTTCTCCTCTGTCCAACTGAAAAGGGGAGTGATAGACCAACTTTGGTGGGCATCTGGCCTCCAGACAGGCCTAAACTGCCACAATTTATCAAGCAAGTATCTTAACTTTTGGGGAAACATTGTAACTTTTTACTCATCAACACAATTAACAGCACTACTGCAGTTTCACAAGTTTTAGAAAGTGGGCAGGAAAAGCCACCCACAGCAGACTGTAAAATACATTTTAAAACTGGCTCAGAAGTCAGAGTTCTCAACTTATTTTCAGATAAAAAGCATGTTGCTGTGAGAGCCAGCTGGAACCAGCAATTTATCAGCATCTGAGAATACCTCTAGGAAGATGGGCATTAAAAGGCATCATTGTCACCTATCATAAGGCTTCAAATGCTTTCCTACCCTGCAGGTGAAGGAAAAGTGGAAGTCCCAAAGGACTGCAGGAAAGTATTATCGGTGTGATGAACGTGAGACCAAGTCAGCACAAAGCATGGAGAATTATGACATTTCTATCATCACAGACAAAAAACCCACCACAGCTCTGGCCTTCAGACAGACACCCAAGCAATACTATTTAAAGAAAGCCATGCATAAGCACTTGCAAATGATATAATCTACATGCAAACTGATTACACTGGCTGCCAGAACAAGCATCTACTTGTTTAAGCATATGTAAGTGATTAAGCCTGACACTTTTGTTAAAAATTATCAGGAAATCCCAGCACCACTTTAGCCCAGCTTAAGCTTTCTCCATTTAAAAAACCCCACATCTGTCAGGACCTCTTATTTCTCTTTATTTTTAGTAATTCAGAAAGCTTCTAAAGGTAGTTTGCTTTGTTAGTAGGTGCAGCTTGACACATTCTTTTGACTTCCTATTGGAAACCGCAGTCAGTAACTACTCTCAGAACAATATGTCAAAACAGTAATTCCTATTAAGCTTCTTTAAGACTCAGCTTAACCTCCAGATACTTCAAGTAGGTAAATTTCAGCATTTTGCTGCATTCAGCCAGTAGTTTAAGTATGAGATTAAGACTTATGATTTAGGAGGTGAAAGTTGTTTTTGAAAAACCAAAATGAGCTTTGTTAAATATTAAGCTAAATTGAGATTTATGTTCCCATTCAAGGTCTAGTTAAAAGCATCTTTGTGACAGCAGCAGAGAACCACCCCATTTGCTACCAGGCAGGCAAACAAGTTCTCTCTGTGCCTGTTGCCTCTTCATGAAGTCAAGCATGCATGCATGTCAGTATTCTCAACTAAACTCTTTAATAAGCTTAATTAAGTACTCCATGTAGGCACAGGTTACCCTGGCTCTATAAGGCCACAAAACTTCAGTTGCACCTACCAGCATGTCTTACACAATCTGTACTGACCCCTTAGACATCAGTTCGGATGTTGTGACACATCAAGCAGCTCAAGGTGAAGAGCCACTTTCCTTGGCAAGAGAAAGACTAGCCTAACCACCCTGTGGATTGCTAACAAGTGATGCTACATGGGACACAGCAAATCTAGGTGCTACAGGGACATGAAATCAAAGGTTAGGCACGTAGGTAAGAAAGATATACACTTGAATATGCTTCGCTGCCAATTATTAGAGGTCTTCAAACACAGTTACTTTCAGAAAAGGCTTGTGGGCCTACAGATGACAGCCAAAGCAGCAGGCATTCCTCTGCCCAAGCCTAAAAGTGACTGTAGAGATCAAAGTCTTACAGATAGACTAAAATCTGATTCCACTAGGAACTCCTAAGACACTATTAGCAAACCAAAACCACATCTGTTTATTCCCTAATTGGTAACCAAGCTGTCTCAGGCTCCTCCTAGACTAGGATCCTGCAAGACCAGAAAATATTTATGAATAAACGCCAGCTGGCCTAACTAAAGCTACATTGATCCGGGTTGCCAGTAATAGCTGCCCATGCAGACCAAGGTATTTGTGCATCCTTTCCAGTATGGTCAGTACAAGTTTGCATACACAGGGTTGTCAGGGTTAGACAATAGTGTGTGTGTGTGCACAGATGAGAGTTATGGTTTTAGATAACTTAGGATGGACACTTTGGCGGAAGATCTGTGACTACTTAGGAGTGAAGCTTTGCTGAATCATATTGTGAGATGCAACAAGAAAAGACATCCTCCACATCTACCAGGAGTCCCCAGGATTACAAAACACTTACCCAACAGTGCCTAAACAGAAGTTTTGCATAAGCAGCAAAAGAAACTGTTCATGTGACACTGCTGCAGTCTGCACAAGAACTCACAGAGGCTGGCCCTCTGCACCAGCCAGAGGAAGCTGCCCTCTGCTCCTCTGAGACTGTTTGGGGATGTTTTGTCTCTATCCTTCAAGGAAGTTGAAGGTTTCTAAGCAGTCAGGAAATGAGGGTGCAGAAGTGTGACCTCTCACTCCAAGCCATCTCCTACCTTACCTGTGTAAAACGTTGTGTTGTTGGATTCCAGTTCAAAGATGCTTTTGGTCTGTGAATCAAACCGAAGCCATAGTCCAATCGCAAGAACTGCTGTCCCTGCAAGCTGTAAGAACAAGCCTTGTTAAAAAGTACCAATTAATACATTCACCCCTACATTAGTAACAACATCATAAGCAAACACGCAATACAGCTCTTCTAGAAAAGAGGCTGTGACACCTGAAGAACCAGCATGGGGATACCAAAATAAGAACCAACTTAGTTCCTGCCATGAGACATCTTGTTGACATATGAGTTTACATATTAAGCTACAGTGCCACAGGAGAAGAATGCCTTTCTTGTTCTTTACTGAAAGTACCCAAGGTTTACTGAAGCGCCAAGCATCAGTATTTCCACTGACCACTCCACCCATTGTTTTATGCTGGGTGACTAAGGACGTTGCATGGCCTAGTGATCTTAAATCTTCACACCAAAGGGCAAGCATATTGCAAGAAAAAGCACCCCATCAGCCAGCTAAAAGTTCTACGACATTAAGCATACTGGTAAGAGTTCAGTGTATCACAGCATAGATTGTTTTTCCCCTTGCCTAACAGGAATAAGGCCAACCCCATAAGTTACCATGCAGACAGGAAGAGAAAACACAGGCTGCTGAAACAGCGATGTTGCTGTGTGCTGATCTGGAACAATGCAATCAAATTTTAGGTAATATATAATTTTATTTTATTATCATCTCTGCCTGTGTGCCTCCAGGTTCCTCTTAACATTGGTGCCTGTGCTTGCAGCAAGTTGTCTTGTGTATAAATTAACTTCTGGATTAAACTTGTGGCAGAGGCACTGGAAAAGTGTTGCAGGAAAGAAAGGATTACACTCTGGTAAAGCAAGTGCTAACAGTTCACTTAGCAGACCAAATCTTTCCCAGTTTAAAAAGAAAAAGCTTGCGGTGGTCTTGCATGCAAGAGAGGAACAGCCAGGAGAAACTAGAAAGCTGGAGAGTGCTTCTCTGCTCTTCCTTCTTTCCTTTGAAGGCAATTAAACTATCAAACAAGCTCTACAAAAGCAAGGCAAGGACAGAAATACCACAATTTGCAGCAGTCATTAAAAATTTAAACTTAAGGGTGGACAGCGAACTAAGAGTCCAGGGCTTCGATTAAGCTAAACACGCATGAAGAAAAAACAAGCCTTATCTCAGCTAGTAAGTTCCTTCTAGAAGGCAACAACATTCTTGATTCACTTCCAAGAAGCTCTAAGGCATTTACTTTAAAGTGTTAATTTTCAGTAAGAAGGTGGAAGGCATTCCCACAGGCCACATCCATGGGTATATTCTTTCCACACCAAGCTCAACTCTCCCAGCCCCACACTCAGACTCAGAGATCCTCTTCTCCCTGCAATGGGAATGCTTGTGCTCACTAAGGCAGGCACAGCTTTGCTGGCTGCCAATGTCTTTGCTAGCTCTTCTCTCCCTGGTAGCTAGTGACAGGACAAGGGGAAACAGTCTGAAGTTGCATCAGGGGAAGTTTAAGTTGCATAGAAGAAAAATTTCTTTACTGAAAGGGTTGTCAGATATTGGAACAGGCTGCCCAGGGCAGTGGTTGAGTCACCATCCCTGTAAAAGATGATCAGATGTTGCACTTGGTGACATGGTCTAGTGTTGGACTTAGTAGGGCTGGATAGATGGTTGGATTCAATCTTGAGGATCTTTTCCAACCATTAACCATTCTGTGATTCTGTGTGATTCCAGGCTTATCCTCAAAAGCAAAGCCTTCCTTAATCTTAGGAAGTCACACAGGACAGAGAAGATGGAGTGAAGCTTAAATGCTTTAAATGGAAGATATATCCCTTGTAGCTTCTCAGCAGAAAGCATCCCAACTGAGGTGCTAAAGCGCTCAGGTATTGGTGAAGAAAGACAGTCAATTCCTGCAGGAAGCCAGCAGCACCAGACAAACCAGTGTTTCTTGCAGAGCAGGCACCCTGCTCCCAAGCCTGCCTCAAAGAAGAGCTGCAGGGTTTTCGCAGGGGAAAAAGATGCAGCGATACACAATGCCTGAAGAGCCAAACCCATATGGAAGTTTCCAGACCTATGCAAAAAGTGCTTTGTTGGTGTGTAGGCACAGCCTTACTCACAAGGCGTGCAGCAAGAACAAAGCCTGCACGTACCCACCACTGTCCTTGCTAAGGCTACACCGACAAGAGGTTTAAGTTGTGCCCAAGAACCTTGGTAGCACACAGCATGTCACAACAGGGTTATTATTTCGGTTTATTGTGCCACAGCAGCACCCAAAGGGAAAGGAAGGCTGCACCTGGGGGTCTGGCAGGGAGAAGCCTTTCTGCTCTACCCACATTCACTGCTGCAGCATCACAAAGCTTTTGCAATCTCATCTTGCTCCAGTGCCCTGGTTCAAACACCAGAAGGACTTAGTGATGGAAAAACACACCTGCACTGCACTTCTAGCCCTACAGTTCGGTCACCCCGTGTTTTAACAATACTGAGACTCGCTTCCCTGGGTCATACAGCCCTCCATTTTTCACAGGCAGCCAGATACAGAACATCAGGAAGAGAAACCTACAGCCTCTTCTTGTTTTGCTTGGAATTAATGAATTGCAAAGCCTCAAGCCTCAGCACACCCAGCTGTCTGCACCTACCCCTGTTTGTGGCTCCACAGGCCTCCATGTTGTAGTAAAGAGCTCGGGGCAGTGCTGCTAACAGAGAGCAGGGCACAGCAAAGGACTGTAAAATTAAAACCAAGAGCTGATCCCCCGCACACCTTTAAGGCCAGGCTATTCAAATGCAAAGTCTTAAGTCACACCACAAGCTGCGCGGATAATATTACAAGTTCAAGCAAAGCAGAAGGCTGGGTTAATGGTCACGGAAAAACTGGTTAGTTAACATTAGGGAGAGCCAACATGCTCAACACGGCTCCTTTAAAAACCACACTTAACTTGAGGGGGGAGGAGGGGTGAGGGTTATTTTTTCTCCTCAGAAAAACATTCATCCTTTGAAAAAAAAATTACCACAGGGAGACAAGGGACTTGCAGGATCATGGACCAACAATAATATTTCATGTCAGCAAACTGCTCCTTATCACTAAAAACACCCATCTCTGTGGGGCACTAGGGAAACCCACCCAAGGCCTCCTTGCAATAAAAACGACTAGTCTTGGTTTACAGAAGGCGAAAGCAGGCTTGTGTTCTCCCTACCCACAGTGGCCACTGAGCTAAATTTAAAAAAAGAACCATTTTAAAGCAGGAAAAAAGTGACGGTGGCACTAATGCCAGCCTTGGGGGAAAAGGAAGCACAGCCAACTGCACTTGGCAGCATCTCAGACCAACCTGGCCGTGTACCAGCCTCCTGTGTGCCATCTCTGTACACCAGTACTACACCAGTAGGTTTTGGCAGTTTGCGTTGGAGTGGTTTTGGCAGATGTTGTTCCCCCTGCCCTAGGAAAGGCTTGCAAGCCCCCACCCTGCCCAGGCTGCATGGAAGCTGATCCCCTGAAGAGCTGGTTGTCGGGTTTTTAATCCAAGTTGTTTTCCCAATCCAACAGACCTGTTTTGTCATAAGAGTTGACTAACACCGGATATTTTTAAGCAGACCTATCCTGCGCTGAAGGAGAAACTCAACAGAAGAATAAGGCTGTCTTTCCCTGAATTTAGTTACTTTTTCGTCTGCAAAAGCCTACCAAACTAAGAGAGCAGGCTTGTGTGCTTACAAAACACATAAGGAGTATGTTTCTGTAAGAACAAGTTTAGAAAAGGGGACTCTGAAGAGTTTTTAACTTCACATTTTGGTAAAAGGGGTACTATTCACTCACTGTAGTGGCAAAGCCTGTGACAGTGATTCTCCAGCAGCAGCATGTCCTGGCACAAGTATGCTACCAGCATCCCCAGCTAGGCCTCTCCCATGCCTTCTGCTTGACTTGCCTTGCTCCTCTACAGATGCAAAGGACTCACTCCAGGGAAGGATCAAAGTCCCTGGTCATTCCTCTGATCTTATGGAGGCTTCTTATCACTATTTTTGCTTCACATGCAAACACCCCCCACAGCCTACAAAGGCTCTGCTCCCTGTGTGCATCCTTCTGCCTGTTGCAACAGGAAGCAAACAAGCCTTTTTTGCACGGCTGCCTTTCCTTATGCAATCCAGCACCTTCCCCAGTGAGCTCCAAGTCCGGGGCTTCCCCCTCCCCCCTTTCCCCCACTGACAAGCACCTTTTCCATCACTCTGGTCTTCCACTTGCAAGCTACATGGGCAGGCTATGTCTCTTCAACACCCAGCCATTTTTTTAATCTCATCACATGTAAGGCTAGCTGTCAGAGGACCCATACCACTGCAGAAGCCACTCACTACATACCAAATCTGAGAAATAACTAATCTGTCCTGGATGCAGAAGCCATATAGAAGATGGCCTTCCTCCCGGCACCAAACCTGGCTATCTTCAGCACAGAATCATAGAATATCCTGAGCTGGAAGGGACCCATAAGGATCAAGTCCAACTCCCGGTTCCACACAGGGCCAGACAAGTCAGAGCATGGCACTGAGTGCATCATCCAGATGCTTCCTGAAACCAGCTAAGCTCAGTGCCGTGACCCCTTCCCTGGGGAGCCTGTTTGCAGGCACTTGGAGCATTCAGTGCTAGGGCATGCTATCAACTTATTTCCTCCACTCCACACCTGAGGCTTCACAGGCCTACCAGAAGGTCTACATAAGCAGTTGTTAAGATTTAATGATACTGGTCCAAACACACATTAAAATCTTAAGCTTTTCAAACTAGAAACTCCAATTTTTCTTAACATATCCCATGATACAAAAGCACATGACACTACTCTGTAAAGCTAGAAAGTTTTTTGGTAATGTTTATCCACTGTTTTGCAAGGAGTATTTTACAGTGTCTCTTCTGACATTGTCACCTTGAGAAACCACCATCCCCCAAGCAAGCACCCCACTTGCTGCAGACACTTCACAGCATCTTACCATAGACAGTACAGCCAATCTCAAGAGGCTCAAGGTCAAACCAGTTACCAAGTCCTCAGAGCTGCCAGATAAAACTTTATGAGGGACAGCCCCCACACCCTCCCTTGCCCCCCAGCATCCACCAGGTTACTACCAGCACTTCCTCTACTCCCAAAGTATGGGGGCAGGGACAGAAAAAGCAAGATGCTGCAAGGACTCCCAATATAAGAATCAAAGCCTGTAAGAAAGGCCTTTGTACAGAAAACTGAGTTCTGCTATTTCAACAAACGCAGGCCATGCCTGCATGCAGCTTCCATCAAGTTTGTACCTCTATCAGAAGGTCAGTCAGTATGTGAAAATACAATAGAGTCAGTGAAAAATAGAGGCTACTTTCAGCATTGTCAGCTCAGCATTGCATCTAACAAATTACCATTATGATTTTTCCTTGAAGGAAAGGCATGCCAGGCTCTGCATGACTGTTCCCCATCTAAGTTTTATCCAGATTGTGCCAGAAACACGCTGAAAACACCACTATCTTCTCTTCAACTCGAAGAAGAAAAACTTTTAGTTAAAAATTCACCTCTGATCTTCCTCTGCATAAGAGAGCTAACTTTTTTTTGCAGGACGGTGGATGAACAAAGCCAGGACCAGACAGCACTGCAGAGCACATAGGCAAAGAAACGGAGAACATTACAAGCAGTAATGAACTGTCTGTCTCGGTCCTGTTACCTGCTGGTACTCTATAAATAAAAATCCATAAAAGGTGAGTACAGATGGGGCTCAACATCACTCTAAACCCTTAATTACAGGATTAGTGGTATCCACAACAGTACAGGTTTTCAAACTCCTGGAAAAAAGAGAAAAACTTTCCTAACAGATGTGCAATGAGTGCTTGCAGTTATGTAAAACTGCAGCTATTTCCAAACTACTTTGGAAAAAAAGAAAGTAGATTGGAAAGGAAGTATTTTCTTTCTGCTTAAGCTAGTTTCAAGAATGTTGTGGGCTAACTTAATGTCACAGTGTTTATTGCAATAAAACGGTGCTCTGGTATAGTAGCAGCAGCATTACAAAATTCCTGAACCACGGCCAAGACTAGTGCCCATTTCATACAAGTTCCTATTCAAAAGTCAGTCTACTACATTTGCAATTTAAATTGCAAGTAGGAGGCAGGATTGTTAGGACTCCCAAGTACAGATAGCTTCAACATCGGGTTTCTGAAGGCAACACCCAGCTCCATTCCTACCTTCGCAGTCCTTCCAGAGTTTAGGCACACTGAGCTGAGCCCAAGGAGCAGTCTGACTCACATACTGCAGTCAATCAAATCAGCTGATTACTGACAGCAAAAGCAGCTAACTTCTGTTCCTCCTGTATGTGTGTGTGCATATATACAAACACACACATATGTTCCCGGCCAACCAGCAAATCCTCTCCCCCACTTGAGCAGGGAAGACACTCTACAGATGTCTGAGCACTAAAGTGCTACCAGCTGTTCCTGGTGCATCAGGCAGGGATGAGATTAACAGCTAGAGCAGTCACACACATCTTCAAGTTGTAGAAGAGAGCCCCCCCGGCCTAGTGTTACTTTAGCAGACACTCCCAAAGGCAAGTATGTTTGTTTACATAACAGAACACAGGGAAGAGGGAGGACAAGGTAGGTACCTTACAGTGTAAAGCACCAAGAAAGTAACTGCTCAAAGATTAAACATGTGAACTCCTCACTGCATGCTACAGCACTTCCTCGCTTACAATACACTAAATCATATAAAGACATCTGCTGCTAATATTTATTAAAAAACATTCACAAGGGAAACCCCTGGAATTTCTATTTAATGATGCAAACCCTTGCTTTTGTTCAGCAGCAGAAAGCCAGCAGGAGAACATACAGGCACAGACTGCATATGTGCAGCTACACCAGGCACTTGTCCAACGCACGCCAAGCCAACAAGAGCAAACGACAGCTTTACCAGGAAAAACCCTCTGTCACCAGGGCCAACAAGCCTGACTAAGCCCCATGAAATAAGGGAATGAGTGACTAGAGGTAGTCAGTCATTACACAAAATAATCAAGCTTGTGCTCACACCAAGGTTGGTCAAAACCAGCTTCAGTAAGGCCACTTAGGTGTAAGGCACATAATAGGTTTCCACTGACCTCTTGCTAAGCCTCAGTTGACTTCGTAGAAAAATCTTTTCATTACTTCTGTATCAGCCTCCATGCCTCCCTTACCAGCCCCAAAATCAACCCCCAAACCTGCAGAGACCTAAACTGGTATAGCTCATTACAGACCACACCAAAGTTGTCAAGATCAGTAAGGCCAAGACTGAAGAGCTGTAGGCAAGCCCAGATAGGGTTACACCAGCCTCACCTCACTGCTGTTGGGCTGCTTTGGAACCTGATGTTTTTGCAGCAGTACTTCAACTTTGGACAAGATGCAGACGCTCTTCTGAGGGGGGACCAGATCACCTAGCTTACCTACTTCAGCACAACACTAAAAACCATTCCCTTACAAGTTCGATAGGAGCAACGCTTAAACCAGACTTCAAGAGCATGACAAGCATTTCTAGCAGCCATTCATGAGTCCCCATACTTGCAGTCTGAATGCAGGTATGTTTTAGCAAAACTTTGGAGTCCCAGAAGTTTTATAGGACATACCAGTGAGATATGCCTGGTCTGGACAAAGCCATCAGACCGGTTACCTCTAGCACAGCATTGCATAATGGAGCTCCTTGGGAATGCTACCCAAACAGGGCAGGCAGTAGCACTTGCCAAGACTAACCTCCCACTTTACATGTTGAACACTTTGCAGACTGCGCAAAGACATAGACAGTACCTCTGGGAAAACTTACCTGGGAGCTGCCAAAAACCACATTCCCTAGGTCCCCTTGAGCTCTGTACTGCACAATACCTGCTGGGGAGTAAGCACCACCATGTGCACAGCCATAGTCTTCTCCAAAACAAGAACTTCTCAGTTCTTGCTCACTCTTTCAATACAGTCAAGGCCTACCTACTATGTGGCCAATTGTGATCTACAGACCCTTTAAGCAGGTTTTCCCCATCTGTTTCCAGGCTGAAGAATCTACATTCACTCAATAGTTTTTGACTGCAAACACTCTCACCTTCCCATTCCAAATATTAGAAAATTCCACTATGCTTCTCTCCAGGTAGGCAGAACAGAGCAGCCCACTAGCACACCATGGCTTTATGCAGTGTCACCATCTTTCTGCTTCTTTATGTGCTTCACCTCTAAAGCCGGTTTTCATCTGCTGCTGATCACCCACCTGATGCTGTCATGAAACTACCATAAACCCTCTTCTCTCAAGCTTTCACCCTTTTGGCAGCAGATACTCCTGAACCAACTAGTTCCTAACTCCAGGCTGCTTCCTGCTCTCAACTCCTGCATTACTTTTGGCACTCCACACTCTGCTTTGTCATGTAGCCTGCCATGTCAGCATGCACCCATTGTCATCACTCTGAGTAACGGCTGCTACTCAAGCACTAAAGCGTTACCTCCCATGCTTCTCATGATTAGATGAGACTGTACTGACCACCATGCTGCTCACTCCTTTGTGCCAGCTCTGTTGGTTCTCTCCACCACAGGAGAGCTCCACCTCACCTCAGCCCCACCTCCACTCAGTAATTCCATCCCAAACAGGATCTTATTCCAGAACTGCTTGTCCCCGCCTTCCCCCTCCCCCACCAAGAGCTTTGATATCTCCAGAAGACATTAAACAAGTGAACACTAACCAGTACTCCCAGTTTCCAAGATTTAGGCTTCTGAAGGCTTCAAAGTTAACACCACCATGAAAAACCCAACTTCCCGTTCCCGTAGCTACTGACTCTTCATCTCCACATGTACATCAACTTAATATTTTTAAAGAACGCTCCTCCCCTTCCTACTCCAGAAGCACTAACATAAGCCACTCTCTACGTAACCTAGGCTAACCTACAACAAAAAACCAGCTTCAAATTAACTGCATTCCAGCACTCTGGCACCAAGGTAGGTGATGAGCAGGAGGTTTTACATAACTACAAAGCATTTGTAGGTCTGAAGTAACTGTTGTGGGACTCTGGCAAGTTGTTAATCAGCATTTGCTGCTGCTGTTTCACTGCCTTTTCTTCAAGAGGTTATTTCACATCTGTTAGGGATTCAGACAGAAGGACAGGTTGTAGCAGAGAGCTTCCCTAAGCACACCCAGGAAGAGTGGTCCCACAGAACATCGTAACTCCTAACCCACTTCTATACCTGGACAGATGATTGCTTGTAAGGTCCCTGGTCTAAACATGTCTAAAGGTGGGGGGAAGGGGCAAGGGGAGAGAAAAGTATGTGTTTAAGAGATGAATGGCCAGAGCCAGGCACTCAGGCACATTTTCACTCAATTTACTTCCATTACTTAAAAGACTTTTCACATTTCTGATGTTGTAAAAAACATTAAAGCCCTCTTTTCTTATTCAGGTTATTCCAGTCCTCTGGTGCTACCTGCCCCAAGACACTGAAGCCTGAACAGCCCAAAAAATTGTTACTTTACTCCTCCCATAGAGGACAAGAGGTTCACCAACACCATACTCAAAACTCCCCTTTAATAGTTTCGGTAGAACATGCCCATCTAGTAAGCCCTGGGAGTTAAAGACTATTCCCAAGTGGTATGCAAACACACTTAACCCCTACCCCCACAGTTGCTTGCACTGACTGCCCCTTCCAGCAGTCCATCAGGACACACCAAGGAGAAGAGCATTCATCACCCCCTTTAACTCTTCTTCCTCACTCTTCCTCTTCATTTCTCCACACCCTAGTCATGATTAACTGAGCACAACCACACCCCCTGGGAAGTCCACTTTAAGAGCTGCATCCTCACAGCTCCTCTGGGCAGCAGCACCAGCCTACCCGTAGTACGACCACCTTCCCCAACACCACTCCTCCTGAGGAGGCCAAGCCTGCATGCATGCTTACCGGGCACCCAAAGGCCCAAGTAAGGCTTCTCAGCTTTGTTACCATGAAATCCCCAAGCAGCAGATGCCTCCTGAGATGAATGACAAGACTGCTCTCGCCTCAGCCCTGGGTCACAGAAAGCAAATTGGCAGTGCCCACACTAAGCACATCTGAGGCAATGTCTTTACCACAACAGGCGTTCTTGAGCCATAAAACAGTTTAACGCTAAGTCCATAGAATTAGAAAGAATAAATCCGAGCAAATCCATGAATATTTTCTCATTCCAACAGCTGGTTTCAGCCAGCACCTTGCTAAGGTGGTTCTCTTCTTCTTACCAGCTACATACAGCACTCCAGCTAAGCCCCCTCTCTGCTCTCCCTCCTGGCAAGTCTCAGGTGGCAACACGGGCTTTCCAGCGCCCTCGTTAAGCTCCTCTGCAACAGCTTCCCTTGGTTGCAGCCCAGCTCCATTTTCTCACTTTGCTGAAACCCAGTTTTAGGCTGAAAGCTCAGAGGTACGAAGCGTATCCATTAGCGCCGTGACCCACCGCGGAAGCCGTTCCTCCTTCCACAGCTCCGACTTAATTCCTGCGAATCAAAGGAGCCACCCCCACCCCACTCCCCCCATTGTAGCAGAAAGCCAAGAAAAAGTTCTGGTTTGAACTCTACGCTTCGCACCCACACAGCGTGCAGCTGCACTGGGGTCCCTGGGTGCTTCTCCACAGGGCAGAGCGCGTTGAATTCAGGCGCCCGCACCCCGAGCCCTTCGGAAGCGGCCGCAAACACCTCGGTTAAGCCATGCTTTGTGGCACCCCCTAGCAGAAAGAAAAATTAAGTCCCATGCCAGAAGCTGCGCTGGGGGAGATACAGCTGCTTCTTGAGGGGATGCGCTCCGGCAGATACAACTGCTTTAAAACTTTCTTTACGGGACACTACCCGCACGGCCAGTGGTAGAAGCGGCAGCTTCAGCAGGGGCTCCTGCCTAGATGGTTCAATCCACGAGGATCACATCCTCTCCTCCTCGTCACGGCTTTCGCACAGCAAAAGCACAATCCGCAGAGAGCGTTCGTCCTGCCCGGGAGAGATAGCTACATTCATGCCTACCACCCCCCCCGCACACGCTACCAGCCAGGGGACGCAGCCTGCTTTACGCTAACCGTGGCCCCACAGGCAAATGGGAGACGAAGCCGTGAGACGCGCCCGCCGCAGCAAGGCGGCTCCGGGCCCCGCGGGGGAAAAGGCGCCGTCCCGGAGCTGCCCCCGCTCCGGGGCAGCCCTGCTGCCCGCGGGGGGAGCAGGGCGGAGCCGAGCCGAGCCGCCGCCTCGCATGGGCGCAGGTAGCGCAGCCCCGCCGAGAGCGGGAGGTGAAAGCTCCGCACTGTTCGGAGAGGGCGAGGGACCAGGTGCGGGCACGCGGCCCTCTCCTCCCGGGCAGCGCGGGGACAGGGGGAGGAGGGTTAACCACCACCCCCCCCCCCCAAAAAAAAAAAAGCAACTAAGAAAGAAGACCAGCCCAGAAGCGCCCCACAACAAAAAAAGTCATCCCACAAAAAAACCCACCACAGACAAGGAGTTTTCCCTTCCCTTCCCGCCCGTCCCCCCCAAACAGCCCCGTCGGGGAGCGCCGGGCACAGCCGCGCCGCACCCCGGACCCCGCGGCGGGGGCTCCCCCGGGACAGGCGCGGGTCCCTCACCCAGAAAATGAAGTTGAAGCCGAAGAGCAGGTACTTGATGCACTTGGTGCCTCCTTTGACGGGCATGATGACGGCTGCTACAGGAACGTTCACAGCAAGACGGCTTCTCCCCTCTGCCACTCCTTAAATCTGGCTCTAGCCGGGACTCGCCCGGGCCCCCCCTCTCCCCGCGGCTGCCCGGCCTCCTGCCTGCCCGCCCCCGGGCCGAGCGCCCAATGACCCGCTACCGCCACCTGCACTGTACCGCCCCACCCCGGGAGCGGCACCTCCCCCTTCACCCCCCCCCACCCCCCAAAGAGCCGCTGGCGTCTTAGCTGGGGAGCTCGGGGGAGCCCGGGACATCCCGGAGGGTTTTACCACCCGAGGGACCCTGCTCTCGGTGCGGGGATGCTGCGTTCCCGTGCCCAGCTGCCGGCGGCCAGGGGTGGGGTGAGGGGTGGGAAATAATTGGATGATAAAACAGCGTAATGTGTAAAAACAAAGGGGAAAAAAAAAAAAAAAAAAGAAAAGGATCACGACTGCGTGCGGGACAATGCTTTGCCTGCACTTGCATAGATTTCGTTTAACTTAAGTGCACCAGCCCAGCCTAAGTGGGTGTTCTGTACAAGAAAAACTTACGGAGAAGTTCCACTGCTTTAGTCTTTCTGCTCTTGCCTGTGCTAAGGCAGAAGCGTGCAATTTAGAAGAACCGGGCGGGGGGAGTAAGTTTCAGCCGGCCAACTGATCGGCAGTAACTGGGTGCGTGCCTTCAGGCCACCCAGCTGTGAGACGAACGATGTTCAATTTCGGTGAGGAATTTCCCTCACCGGGAAGTTTGGGACTGAAGGTTAGCTCGGGAGTGAACCCGGGGGCTCATACCTTAATTTATCCTCAATGCAGTGTGACCAGAAATTCAGCAGTTTTTCGAGAGTCAAAACCAGGAAAGACTGAAATGCAAACAAACCCGGGTTGGAGTTACTGTTGCCAAAATAAATGATAAGGTAGAGCACATTCCAGAGCTAGTACTGTGGAGGAGACGCTGAAATTCCCAACGCAGGTTACAAAACATTAATCCATTTCCATTAGAAAGCAAGGCAGGAAAAAATAGCGAGCTTGGAAAAATTCACAGCTGGTTCTGAATGCCCACACGTAACCAAACCAAGAGGCCGCCGCTGCCCCCGCACCGCAGGTGGAAACGGAAAAGGAGAGTTTGGGAAGGATGGATGACTGCTCGTTGTGAACTGTGCCTGGCACTGGAGCGGCCAGACGGTCCGAGTGTCTGGAAGCAGAAGAGCGGTGTGTTAAAAGGGGCCGGGGGGCCTTTTCGGCTGGTCTTGGTTTGGGGTCTCTGAGTGGGCTGGTAGTAGCTGCGCTTGACTACACAGAGGAGGGCGAAAGGCGCTTAGCTCAGCAAACTCAGTTTGGTTTATGCAGTAAGGCAGTAAATAGAACCCAAGGGATGGAAGCTGGCCAAAACCGTATAGATCTGGCAAGGATGAAATAGGTAAACGCACTGGACTCTGAGCTGGAGACTGTAAACTGAGGAAGTGAAAGTCCTGTATCTCACTCTTGAGCTGAGATATGCCTGAGGCGTTTTTGTGACTTTGATTTTAAGAATTTGTGTCTGCTAGTTAGTAACTGTAATAGGGCTCTCCTTAACTTTCTAAAGTTAAGGATAAACCCCCCCATTGGATTAAAAAACCCCAGATACACACTCCACCGTGATATTATTACGCTTTTCATGCTTATACCGTGTTAACCAACGCAAGGCATGGACCTGTTGGATCAAAACCTCCTATGAGTTTGTACTTCATTTAAACTCTCCCCATTTATTTATGAAGAAGTGAAACCTATTTGTGCAGGCTTAGTATTCTGAAGAATATGGAATGAAAATAGCTAGAATTTGTGCTTATGTGACTATTTTTCATTCCATATGAAGGGTCCAGAGGGGACATTCATGTTTCAGTCTTCAAGAGTCTGATGATCTGGTAGATGCATCTCACTGAACATAGCTGACTATTGGAATGAAATAGTAATCGACTGAATTTCTGCCTAATAGAAATCACTAATGGGAATTCACAACCCTTGTAGAAGTACTTCAGAATGATTTATTGTTTTAAAATCCTTGTATTTACTTGGGATAATAGGCCAAAATATTTTGCATGAAATATTTATTATCAGCACTTAAAATGGTACTGGAAGGTTAAAGTGTTGTTTTGTCCTACAACATGAACAAGCTCAGGATATTGCTCAGAAGAAGAAACCTGAGTTTACCAGAATCATCTTAAAATTACCTTTCTCATCATCTAGACGTGACACTTAGTTTTCATATAGAGATAAGCTGACTTCCTTTCTCCTACATTAATGTGAAACTAAATGTCTTGATTGGGCCAATAGTGAAGAGAAGTGTTTGCTTCTCACCTGGAAGGGCGTTCCTCTCAGACTGTCTCATCCAAAGGACCTGGGCCTTTTAATTAATATAAGCAAAGCAAAAGAGAAAGGGTGGGTTTTTTTTTTACTCCTAACTGGGTTAAAGGCTGGTGGGAGCCACTGGTAACCACTGCAGAAGTACTGAAGTTCACAGCCTCCTTGACCTGTGACTGTCCTCCACCCCCAAATCTCTATGTATATGCGGAAGGGCTAGTGTCAACTAGATTGTATCCTTCAGCCTTCTTTCCATAAGCAATTTCAGGTCTTTTAAAACATTTCTTTCAGCTCCCTTAAACTGCCAGGCTGAAACAATTCAAACTGCCAAGAGATAAGGTACAAAGCTTTGCACAGTGAAGCACAGGGATTAATAGTTTCCTGAGAAGTGTGGATTAGAGGAGAAAAATAATAACAATTTCCTTGTTTGTAGAGAAATAAAATCTCTGACTGCACCATCCAGTCACAAAAGGAAAAAAAAAAAAGGAGAAAAAGAAAAAGGAAAAAAGAAAAAAGAAAAGAAGGTTGTTTTACTTGCTTTTTAGCATCAGTGATTTTTTTTTTTTGGGGGGGGGGGGAATTGTACGTGATGAGACTGGTACACTATGTGCTGGGCTAGATGTGGCAATCCGGTGAGGGAAGAGGCTGCCCAACCACACTGCTGAGAGTTTAGGGTGACCCACGTGACACTGGTGTAGAGCCTGCGGCTTCCTATTCCATCTCACCTCTCAAAAATTTCCCCCTCCCCAAGTTAGTTCATCCCTGAAACTTAAGGTTGAGCGCCTTACTTCTTCTGGCTTACCCTTTCCAAGCAAATTTTCCAGGTGCTTGCTTCGGTTGCTTTCAATGCAGCAATGATTCCGAGTGGCGGGGTATACGGGAGGGAGTAGCGCTGTATCTGTTGGCTTTTCAGATGTGGGGCTGCGAGGGAGAGGCACGTCCTGGAGCTGGTTTCATGCCATTGCAAAAAATGAGTCACAGGACGTCATAAAGATAACACCGTGTCAAAGGCGCTGGCCTTTTTTCCACCGCTGGAAGAAAAGTGTTTGGTATCCATAACAGATACATTCTGGATGGCCTCATGCGCTGTGAGGAAACCAGCAGCCTGTAAGTCTGACTGCTTTCTGCCACGAGGGAAAGGTGTTAAGGAATCAATCCACAATTTTGCTACAAATCAGGTGTTCCTCTCTAAGTGGAAGTGTAGCTGGAAGTAAAGACCTGAAGCCAGACCTCTTGATTTCCTATGGTTTTAATTAACCTATTTATTTATTTATTTATTTTAAAAGTAACCTATATTTTGAAGAAGATTAGAAGAGATTTAGGCACATCCTAGCAAATGTTTGGCATACGACCTTCTGTACAATACATTAGTAGTGATAATGTCAGGAGAGCAAGCAGAAAACCTCAGTGTGAACACAGGAACTCTTATAAAAATGTTTCATAAGCAGATATAATTTTCAAACTCTGGGATAAAATGCATGGGAGAAAAAGCAAAACTATTTTGTTCTTAGTTGTTTAACTTTAAACTTTTAGTCAAAGTATAAGCATCAGTTCCAAATATTTCAGCCTGCCTCTTGCTACTGCCAATGATGAAAGGAAGGAAGCAAGTGGAACGTGTTGTCATTTTACTTTGGGAAAAGAAAACACACCTGCTTTTTTAATTGTCATGGAATACAAAAATTAGTCTTGATGCCCATTAATTTTTGATAGAAGCAGTTTAACACCATCGAATATGCAACCTACCGTTTAGCTCATTTTCAAGTCAAATTACCCTTTAAGACCCTCATGCTCCAAATAATAGAACTTGTCTCTGGCTTTCCACAGTGTCGTGTTTGTGGGATGGGAGCCCAAAGCGTTAATGAACAGTAAGCTGTTGGCAGTGACAAGTGCTGTGACTACGAAGGGTTGCAAAACGCCTTTTTGGAAACCATGACTGCAACGCGTACGCAGCTGTGTGATTCATCTAACTATTGCTATTTTGATGTCTGCATGTGTCAGCCCTCTAGGTGTAGGTAAGGTTAAGACCAGAGGATGCAAGTGGGGCCACAGGGGGCAGCTGCTATCGAGGTACATGCAGTTAGGAGGGTTTTTGTGGGGTCTGTGATGCAGCACATGCCTCTTGCTATAACATAGCACTGTAGCGCTTGTGGTGACCTAGGGTAAACCCTTCTAGATGTCTGGATTAAAAATCATGCTACTGAAGGTCATCTAGGACTTTTGTGGAATGAACTGGGAAAAAATCCTGGCTTTGCACGTGCATGAGAGAAAACCAGGTAGCATCAGAAAGGAGTGAAATGGATTAAGGTCTGTGTCTCCTAGCTGAGAACACAGCAGCCACAGTGTGTCTTCTCATTATTCTGATGAGCAGGTGTCAGTGTCCACCCAAGGCGACTGACTCTAGATTGTACCCCTGGACTGGAGTCAGACAAGGTGCCTTTTAGAATGAATCAAACTGTTGCTCCATGCAGAAAAGCTTTCCCCTGTGTGAGTGGCTGGCATAGACTGGTGATAGCCATTCTCTTGCATTTTTATTCTCACCAAGCTGTCCCTTGTTTTCATCTGTATGTCCAGTGAAAGAAATAAGTCATATATGTGGAGCTTTTAAAATATCTGGGATTTCTTCCAAATGCTGCTGCCCCGGGGCTAGTCTGTAGCACTTTCATGCTGCTGGAGTGATGAGGAGCAACCTGTGTGCATTTCGTAGTATTTCAGTTAAAATGTGAATGCTACTCTGTGTAATCAGGGACTAGTGTGTGTCTCAAACACAGACTATAAGCAGAATATATCAGAAAGTGGTTTACTCAGTGCTATCCAGCCTCGATGGCATGGTTCCTCAAATTAGTGCTTTAGCAAGAGCTAAGATCTGCCTGCATTTCCTAGTCTTTCTGCAGGCTTTTTTTTTTTTCTTTCTTCAAAATAAATAGAATAGAATAGAATAGAATAGAATAGAATAGAATAGGAATCGTAGAGTAGAATAGAATCCAATCCAATCCAATCCAATCCAGTGTTTCATTTGGAAGACCTACCATGATCATCTAGTCCAACTGACTGAATGCTTCAGGGCTGACCAGAATTTAAAGTGTGCTATTAAGGGCATTGGTCAAATGACTCTTAAACATGACTACTAATTATGGTACCAATTCTGCAAATATTTCTGGTCTGTATTCTGTTCCCATGAGGAGTTTTCATGGGTCTCTTAATGACAGTCAGCATTTGCTATGTCTGCTTGGCTTGGGCTGCACATGTTGGCTACATCTGCTTGACCAAGTCAAGGAGATGTGGGCTGGGACACAGTAGTGGCACCACAGAGAAGTTGTTTGGTTCATGTTTTGTCACCTAGGGCTCCCAACACTGTTGTGGGGACTGTTGGTCTGCATGCTCCTTCTTCTTCCTCCTTTCTCTTTGTTCTTCCTTTCTGGGTGTTGGCACCTCATACCCAGTGGTGTAAATTCACCCAGGTTTCCCCTGCGCCTCCCCTGTGGGATAGCTGCTGCCATGCCCTGCTGAGGCAGCCGGAGGTGGATTTCCCCAAATTCCCCGTCAGTCCTAGTGTCCCTCTCACAGATGATCCAACTCATGGAGAGCCAGTCAGTAGGTGTTGGGAAGATGCTTGAGCTTTTCTTCTTGGTGCTGCTGGGTGCAGATTGGGAAATTGTCAAGATGTTATTTTTCATCTGAGGTTCGTGGTTACACTAAGAATTTTACAAGTTAAATTTCTGATGCAAAGCAGTCTGAGTACTCTGGCAGAATCTCAACTAACTATGCTTATAAACTATTTTGTGCATATAAATATTTTTTCATACCCCACGTGGGACATTAGAATTATGCAACTGAGCTCTAAAATGCTGGGATTTTAACTTTTATTTGATTTAAGAAAGCAGGAGAAGCAATATTTTAGGAGAAGCGTGGATATTTTCCTCCTCCAGATTTTCATTCACACAGAAGTGACCTAGGGAGATTCTTCTCATAAAGAAAGGAAGCTTTCTTTATGCAAGTTATATCCAAAACAGCAACAACAATAAAATTACATTGAAATGATAAAAAAAACCATCAGAAGATGCCTTTAAGTTTTCACGGCAGGGGTTTAGGGTCAGGAACTGTTAATGGTTAACACAAAAAGGTTCCATAAGCTTTATCATCACTGCAAGTTGGTGTGATTCAGCTTCCAAGTGACAATCCTATATTAGGCATTGCAGAGTAGCCTCTTGCCTAACTGCTCCAGCTGAAAGGGAGAGGGTTGGTTGGATGGGTGGCTGGTTAGTTGGTGTTCATTTTCTCCCCCAAGTCACTGCACTGCACTTTGCAGGTGAAGTTAAATCTGCTTTTCAAATAGCGCTCATCCCAGGGAGCTGATCTAAATAGATATTCCAGCACAGGTTTAATTAATGATGGGCTAGATAAGGCTGACTTGGTTTTCCAGTACTGACCTCAACTCCTTTAGTTTGCAAACATGTGGATTTGATTTTAAGCTTGCAAACCACTCTTTGGTAATTAAAAACTAGGCCTAGCTTTGAGCACATGGATCAAAAAAGCTGCACCTAGGATCGAGATTTATGTTTTATTCTATTATTTTTTCCTCTCTCTTCTTTCTTATCCTCCATTCCCCACTCTGATTCAGTTTTTAAAATTGTTTTCATATTTTATTGGGTCTTTTCTTTTTCCCTCCCTCCAGTTCCTTCTAACTTTGTACCTGAGAACTAAGGAGGAAAGAATGTTGAACAGAAGAATTTGCAGAAGTGATGAATATCTCTGTTTTGAAGCTGTCAGCCCTGAAGAACTCATGTGAGAAAAGGTGTTGTGGAGCTGCATTTCAAAATAAACTCTTCATTTTTTCCTTTCCAGTTAATTCATTGACTTCAGTAGTTTCTGTGAGATGACCAAATGAGGAAGAATAGGGCTTCTCAGACTTTTCTGGTTACAGACTCTTAGTGTGTCCCAAGGTCCGGTGTCATTTCCTACTGATCACACCACAGATTACTTCATAGCTTGGAGAGCCTGTGAAAAATCACTTCCCATTTCCATTAGCATTTCTCTTTTTTACCTGCTGGCATGAAACAATGGTCAAGGTTCTCAAATGGGAGCTGCTACTTTTATCATAAAGGTCATCCGGGCCTATTATTAGCATGAAAACTCTTAAACAGGACTTTAATTGCCAGTGTGGTGTTGGGGTGCAGCTTATCTTTCTACCTATGGAAGGCATCTAACAATGTCACGTACTTTACTTTATGTTACACCTGGAAATCTGCTGACAAGGACCTGAAACGTGCTTCTAGTGGACCCATCTTGTCAAGTGCAGATGAGCATTTGTCTCTGAAGCTAGCAGGAGTATCTTCTCAGGCTTTGAAAAATAATGCCAACCTCAAGCAGTGTTGCCCTTTTTTGGTTTGTTTTGGTTTGGTTTGGTTTGGTTTGGCTGGGGTTATTTGTTTAATGTTGTGAGAACAGAGGGCAAAGTACCATGGGCAAGTATCCAGGCAGCGTGTGCAACACGTTACGTAATTTACTTTGCTGCAGCTGCAGCTGAAAAGCATGATAGTGCAGATATCCTCTACTGTCCTCAGCAGTTTGGAGCTCTGGAGCCCTCTCAGCTGCTACTAGCAGATGTGAATCAGCTGGGAAGCTGTTTGCAGGAGACTTTGTACAGGGGGTTTTTCAAGTTGATGTTTCTCTGCTTGGATTATTTTGGTGCCTGTGCTTACTTGGACATTTATGTATTTATTTCAGTGATGGAAACAGAGCATTCAAGACCTGCTTGAAGCAAACCAATCCATATTTTCAAGACAATAAGTAAGAAAATAAGGCTGCTACACTTTGCCCATGGACAACAATCATCGTAAAATGGAAACAACCACCCCTTTCTTGAAAAAAATGAAATAAGTAAAATGAGAATTTAAGATATTGCATGGAAAAAGTTGACAGTATGGACAGATTGCTGAACACACTTTCCTTTTCCATAGGATACTGTTAGGGGCTAGAGAATGTCAAAGACAAGATGTGCTGGGTAAAGTAAAGGAGTGCTATATTTTATGTCTTTCAGCTATTGTCTTATATTTCTTCCTGTGAATCACACTGCCTTGTGTCCTGGTTTCAGTCAGGATAGAGTTAACTTCATTTGTAGCAGCTGATGGAATGCTGTGTTTGGGAGTTACAATGAAAGCAGTGCTGATAACACCCTGATGTTCTTAGTTGCAGTCAGACAGTCAAGGACTTTCTCAGCTTCTTCATATTTCTCTATTCATGAGAAAGTAGGGGCGAAGCCAGGACAGGTGACCCAGATGGGCCAAAGAGAGTATTCCATGCCAATGACGTCCTGCCCAGGATAACGGGGGGCTGAGGGGAGGAAGAAGAGGGGCGGTGGCGGGACGCGTGCTTCTTGGGGGGACGGTCGGGTTCCGGGACAGCTCTGGGTGGTACGGCCTGAGTTGTGTGGTTTGGGGAGAAACTGCATTGGGTATCAAGAGTTTCATATTCTTTTGCTCTAAAGTCCTGTTAGCATTGGTATATTTTATCTTTCTGTTATCTTAGTAAACTATCCTTATCCCAACCCACGGGCCTCTTAGTTTCTTGGTTTTTGAGTTATTTGCCCCTTCCTTTTCCCTTCCCTTGTTCCCCCCCTTTTTCCCTCTTCCCCTGCTCTTTTACTTTAAGGAGCAGGCAGCTGCGTGGATCTCGGCCCACAGCCGGGGTGAAACCATGACAGCTTGAAATGATGGGCACGCGTTTCTTCAGCTACTCCTCAAATAATTATTAATTTAACCTGATGATCCTTGTGAGTCCCTTCCAACTCAGGATATTCTATGATTAATTAAACCCTCCTGAAAGATCTAGGCCAGCACATGTCCTGTAGGGTCACCCAGAAAGGCTTGCTTCCATAGGAAGGCTGTATTTTCAAAGAGTAAGGTGTATTTTTTAAGCCATGGCACTGTGTATTTTTGCATACTAACCTCTGCCTGTGCTGCCTTTCTTTAAAAATATAGCTGATCCTCTACTTTTGTTGATGTAACTTTCTCCTGGTGGAGAGAAACCATAGGTCTTATGATGGATTGATGAGCCCACAGGTGAACTTTGCTGGCCACTAATAGCTGCAGCTTCTCTTAGTCAGTACCACAACCTCCCTTGATGCAACCTCAGATGAAACTGGTGGATGAAAACAAGGATCAAGAGAGATCATAACTGAAAATCATCTCTTCTGTGTCCATCAAGTCATGAAATAAGGATTTAAAGCTACTTGGCAAGGGGGCTTGTCATGTGCATTTTTGGATATTCTTCTCAAGGGGGGTGAGTTAGGTTCTCTAAATCTTAAGTTTTGTTTATGTTTTATTTTCTAAAATAAATCTCCGTCTGAGAAATTAAACATGTAGTGAATAAGCATCATCTTTTGATTCTTTTTGCACTGACATAATTAAAATCCTTTGGTTTTGATGTTATCTTATTCAGCTCACTACTACATTTGAAATTGTATTTGTACCATACGTAGCCATAATATCAGATAATAGTGCTCAAGTAATTTGTTGGATCTTTAGCTTTGGCTGACCCTTTTGAGATAAAAAGTAATGCCATTTTAAAAATTTTTCTTCCCTTTGTGAGCAACTCATCACCTTAGGTCAGAGTAAAAAGTGTCTTCGATTTTGTGGTTGATCGAACAGCCTTGGGGCTCTCAGACTTTAAAGCACTGTTGGAGTTCTTTGGGATGAATGTTGGGGTATGGAGGTGTGAAGGAATGAATGAGTTGATCTCTAAAGCTCTGTGAGGGAACTGGCTCTTAGGGTAAGTAGTGAGTACTTCCAAGCTAAAGTTGTCATCTCTTTTAGGAGATTCAAGTTGATTTCTCTGAAGTTGAAATGTATAAGAAAAACATGACTCTGGAGAAGTCTCTTTAGAAGGCAATTGATTTTTCACTCCAAACTGAGGAGGAAAAATATCAATAATAAGTATAATAAAATAGGGGGGATTTTTTGCTCCTCAGAAACATTTTGAGGTACCTGAAGGCATGCTTTCTCAGGACTAGACTAAGTGTTCTTATTTTCCCAAAGGACTAAAGCTGCTTAATAAAGCCTGTGAAGATCTCTTTTGGAGGAAGAAGGGGTAGTCTCTCCAGGCTAAATGGACATGAGGGGATTGAAGTAAAGTAGACCAAAACATGGATAATATATAATAATATATAGCTAGAAAAAAAATTAGAAGTAGTAGAAGGAGTGTTTGGGGAAAAGAGGAATAGAACTTTTAACTTAAACAACCAATCTTTAAATGTGGGTATGCAGAGGTAGACTGTGAGGTGTGTCTTAAAACTGGCACCTCTGCTGATGCCCAGAAAAATTCAAGAAATGCCAAGCAATAAACCACCTTCCTAATAGAATACTGTGCTCTTGCTTGTATGAGGGCTATGTATGGTTCCTTGCTGGCTGCATTGATATTAGAGTTGGATTTATAGTAAGTCAGATTGCTAATAACCTATTGTGTGTCTGAACCCAACTATACATAAAATAAACATCAGTTTTGCTTGTCAAGGTATGCTCTCTAATGTGCTATAAAATTTGCCACATCTAGTTAAGTGCAGATACAGATCTTACATAAATAATACAGATTTGCATTTTTAAAATTTTGATTATTTTCACCTTCTATTACTTGCATACAGACTTGTTGCCATGAAGGTAATCAATGATTGGCATGACTGATCATGCAAACTTGAAAAAATATTTGGGTGGAATTGCTAAACTGTCAGCATTAAATATATAAAACAAAAAAATGTTGATTTTGTTCAGTCTTGGAGTCTAGTATTGACTTAAGCTGTAATCCTTAGATGTTCTCAGTGTCCTTAACTCCCAGGGCTTTGTTCTTGTTAAAAAGAAAACTCTTTTATAAATGCTGAGCCATGAGTCAAGTGTGTGGATATCTGTATTTAAGTCTCTAAACTTGGAATTAAGTGCTTAAATAAATTGCTAAGCTTGAAGATTTTGCCAAGTGATTTTTTTTTTTTTGTGACTTGCTATGGAATAAAAATATCAGAAAGGGGTGTTTGATTTTATTTATTTATTTTTTTAAGTTATCTTTGTGCCTACAATAATCATAAA
Organism: Hypotaenidia okinawae; assembly: GCA_027925045.1. Lineage (NCBI taxonomy): Eukaryota > Metazoa > Chordata > Aves > Gruiformes > Rallidae > Hypotaenidia > Hypotaenidia okinawae. The sequence continues at coordinate 82,205,867 of BSDF01000001.1, forward strand.
AGACGATACCAGGAATCTAAACTCAGCCCTAAATTTCCACAGGTTCTTTTGGGGGGGAGGCAGCCAGCAATGGAAATTGGTTTTCGATCCATCAGTTGTGGTGTGAGCAGGAACAGTGGAGTTCCCATGGTCCAACTTTGAACTGAAGAGGCCACTGATGTATCCACCCTGTGGAATGGCACCCTTTGAGCCTAAATGGATGGCCTGATGTTGTGCAAGCCACTGCTCCAGTGCCATGGCTTCCTTGCACCAGCTGGGCTGTGAGGGCTGGGGCAGGGGAGATGACAACTTGCAGAGTGCTTCCCACCCACCCCACCTCCCTGCCCTCCTCCCTCCCCACGCCCCCTCCCCCCTTCCAGGACAGCTCACTGTAACAGCTGGATAATTTTGTTAGGAAAACCTTTTCTTCCTTATGCTCTTGACTTAATTTGAAGACTGCAATGGATCATGCTTTCCTTGGCAGAGGTGCCACAGGTGAATGGGCCAGTGCAGATACTGTGTATCTTTTGAGAGTTAAAAAAAAAAATAAATGCCCTGTGTTCATTCCAAACCATTAGTGGATTGAGTTTGCAGTTTAGTGCATAGTAAGCATCACTCTGCCTGTAAGAGGCAGCAGTGTGGTAAATTTCCATCCAATTGTAGACCTATTTGATGATTTGTTTTAATATCGTTGTTACACACTTGCTTACCTTGAGTTCTTTTCCCTCCTTCAAACTTGTGTTTCTTTTGCTCATCTCTGACTTGAGCGCTGTGGTTTCATGATCCACGGAAGGAAGCAGCACAACATTTTTCAGTATGGCCTCAGCACACACTCTAACGGCTGTCAGCTTGTCCCATCTTTCCCTGTTCTCCCTGCTTTGCACTCCTCTTTGCAAAAACACAGACTTGATATTTCCACAGCGGCGCTTGCATCGCTCCCTTAGCTTTCTGGGTGGAGGAGGGAAGTCTTTTGAAAAGAATATGGGAACTCTTTGTGCAAAGGGCTGTGTTCATAACTCAGTATTCTCCTGGAGCATGTTAGGATAGTCAGCAAGTATGTGATATTGAAAATTTGCCAGATACCAGAGCTCTGTAGGTCTGGAATATGTTCTTCAGAAAGCTGTGAGAGCTGATTACACAACCAGTTTGGGTTTGTTGTTTTTTTTTTTCCCCTGACCGCAGAGGTAAGGAACATGTGAAAACCAGGTTTTTCCACTATTCAGCTGCCACTTGGTAGCAAAGCTTTTAGGAAAGTCCTGCATGCCATTTAGGTAGCTGGGTTAGAAATGTCTATTTCAAAAAGTCTCTGCTTCTAATTCAGTTTGGTTGCCTAAATAGGACCTGACAGTTGCAAGTCTGTGTTGTTCAAGGGCTTGATTCCACCTAGGCCTCACAGAGCACGGGCTCAAGCTTGGGATTAGAGGATACAAAAACAAAGCTAAAAACCCCGCAGTTATGTGATATTTGTGATGGATATTATTACTCGTTTGTTTGCCATTTGCAGTGTTCTAGTCCTTTAAAAGTCTGTGACTGTGAATCTGAGAGGGGCCAGCTCTTTGCCTTGCCTTGGCTGCTGTGTCTGGGTCAGCCAGGAGGATGCGGGGTGTGAGGGTTGTGGGACTCTTCTTCTCAAGGAGCTGCTGATACTAGAGCATGAGATTTAATGGGTATTGAGTCTTAGTAGTTTTTAAGTGTCCCACCTGAGACACCAGATCAGGAAATTCAGTAATATTTCAGTCCTCAAACTGGTTTTTATATATCTATATATACATATCTCTATATATATTTTCACAAAATACCTTACAGGTTGCCTCCCCCCACCCCTTCCCCCCCAAAGGAACCTGTGGAAATTTAGGGCTGAGTTTAGATTCCTGGTATTGCTGAGTTTACATACTTAGTTTTTTAACTTCAAGAAGCTATTACATTTTGTAGATAATTTTATTATGTATTTAATAGCTATGTATAGTCTCCAAAGCATATACAGCTGTTCTGGGTTTGGTGGTTTTATTTTCTTTCCTTTTTTTTTTTTTTTAAAGTTGGATTGTCAAAAGGTGGGAAAGTTTCTGTGTACTTGCTTCCATTGATCTAATATCTGCTTTGGGATGAAGTGGGAGGTGGGGGGAAGGGGAAGGAATGTCATTCTCTCTACAGATGATTTATTTTTTGTGTCTGGGAATAAAGCCAATATTTCTTTTCCCAATATTTCTTTTCCCCTATTATATTTCATTTCTCTGGTTGAGCCCAGAAGTGACAGCCTTCCTGTTAGAGTGATTTGCAGTTGTGTTGTTTTTTTCATTTCAAGGGCTCCTCAGTGATAGCTGAGTAGGTACTTTCCTGCTGGGTGCAAATCCAGGTGTGGCCTTGGCAATTCGAGTCTCTATATTTAAAAGTGCGTAGAAAACATTTCCCAGGTACAAACAGTCTTAATTGTATTTGCACAATTAGAATAATACCACTTGCTTTCTCTTATCAGTGTGTTGATTCAGCACCAAACATAAATCTAGGGAAATAAGTTTAAAAATTTGAAGACCTGCTTGCTCTAGTACACCTGCATCTATTCCAGGATTATATCAACCCTACCCTGACATGTCTGCAGCTGGAAAAGTTAGTATTGTGCATTGGGTAGAGGCTTTGCCCAAAATTGTCATTAATAAAGCTCAGATTTATGCTGCCCCTTTCTGCCCTTGATCTCGTGATGTTTTAGGGGCTCTATCTGTCAGAAGGGATGTCTTCCTTGTGTCAGAAGGTCTGCTGAGATACTCAGAACAGCAAGGCTGGTTCTATGGCAGCAGAAGAGTACTGGCCATGCTGAAGAGAAGGGAAGCTGGGGTGGCAAGGCATCTCTAATGGTACCAGGCAGATAAAAGGCCTCAGAACACAACTCCCCACTGAAACACAGCCTACTTGCTTTTTGGAAGATACACATCCCCTTGTTCCTCCTCATGTTAATACCCTGCCAGCCTTCTCTCGGTATTCCCTCTGCCAGTGACTATATGTGGACACAGCTCGCCGCGCAGCTGTGGACTTGCTGTGGACTTGCTGTGGTGCTGACCATGCTCCTTCCTGCTCCGACCTACCAGTTTATTGTTGTAGAAACAGTCTGTTCTGAAGGCCAGAAATAATTGCTAGGCAGCCTGTGTAACAACACCAATGGGAGCTTAGATTTGTTCCTGCCTCGCACTGAGCAGGACTGATTTAAGGTATCCACCTCCTCACAAAGCAGTCTCAACTTTGTGCTTCTTGCTGCTTAGCTGTTTGCTGCCTTATGTCATTAGTCCCTGGTTTCTACAGATGTCTTTAGCCACAGCTAGCACCAAGAACAAGTTATTGCAGCACATCCTTACTCTTTTATTTTGTTGTTTTTAAATTATGATTTTGTATAGGTATATGAATTTCTAAAGTAGTTTTTCAGGATACTTGTTTAACCCTGGCTGGAGATTTCAGAGTCTGTGGCTTCTTGGCAGTAACCGTGTGGGGCACGCATTACCTTGGCTGCAAGCTCATTCTTTTTCCATCTCTTAATTTATTCTTCCTCTTTTCACCTTGTGTAACACTGCCTCTGTTATCGTCCACATGAGGAATCATAGGGAGTGCAGATTAGTTAAAATAGTCGGAGAGAGCAAGAAGATGGGGTCTGGCTGACCTGGTGCATGAAGTTGTGAAGTGCTTCTAGAAAACAGGGTTGAGCGTCACTATGTTCTTGCCTTTGTGCAGTAGCTAACAAATGTTGGCATCACTTGGGACTCAAATATGGAAAATGACCCTTGTAAATAACTAATGTGGGTTTGGTAGATCCGTATCTGAGGGGATTTGAACTTAGAGCGTGTGCTTAAAAACCACAGTAAAACATTAAGACAGTGGAAGTTGCCATGAATCTCTGGTGCTTAAAATCTTCTCTTGCCTTTAGCTGGAAGGATCTCAACCTTCATTACAGAAGGGTGTGAAGCTGTGTTCCATGCAATTGCACTGTATTTTTCAGTGCACAAAGCTTTGTCTAGACTAGGATTTATGTCAGTTGTGTGATTAGCTCCTTGATGGCTGTAAACTCTAGCCTAGATATGAATGTATCTTTCATCACTTGCAAAAGCTTTGCCTTCCCTCCATTCCATGGGATTAAACTCAACGAGTTCAGTGCATGTGGTAGGGCTCAGGGGTTTTGGTTTTGGATTTTTTTTTCCCCTCTGGTGTGGTGCTGATGCTATTTGTTACACAGAGTGGTGGACATGCTCCCTACTTTGCAAAGTACCGTACAAGTTGAGAACAGCAACACAAGCTCCAAATATTTTACAGTGTATGTAAAAGACAAGAGACAAAAGTTTTGTGTAGACAGGAGGAGTGAAGAAAATAGTGAACCAATGTTAGTCAGCATCCCTGGCCATGCCACCATCCAGGTCCTGTTCTGCTCCTTAAAGGCACCCTCATAAGGTGGTGTTCTGTATTAGATCAGCCTGCCATTGTGCTTTTTAATCTTTATAAGGATAGATTATATGAGCAGTATGCACATTCTTTCATGCCACTGAACTGTTTGACTCCTGTACGGTTCAGCAACAACCGGATAAAAGCAGACTGCAAACTGTTTTGGGCATTATTCTGCCCAGAACATCCTTGTCAGATCCATCTTCCCATGTGGCCAAGTGACATTTCTGGGTAAGTTCACAAGCCCTCCTTTGTCCCCACTGAGAGTCCTTCAAACAGCCTCCTTGTTCTCCTGGTGCATTACCCATTAGGCAAATTAATTGATGAAGAAGAGCACTGTGGTACTGTTTGACAGGAGCTCTGGTTCCTGAGTTTTCAGTATAGCTGGTCAGAGTCTTTCCAGCATTGATGTTGGAAAATCCTAGTCCATCGGAAAATAATGCAGTGCCTGTGGCACCTTCGGTTTAGGTATCAACCTGTCTCCCTGCCCAATTCCCTTGTTTTTCAGTGCATTGCTTGATTAGGCTGTTGTGAAGCAGAGGATCTAAGGCCCCTAGGAAACCTCCCAAACTGTGATGAAGACTTTTTTGGAAATGAATAGTTTTCTAAATGGCAAAAAATGTTGTTTTCCAGTTCACTAAATTGTCACCAGATTGTGGATGTTTACAGGAGTAACAGGAATTTCCAGACTTTGAGCTTCTGTGCAGCCTTTTAGATGAGGAGACAGGATAAGGGACTTTGCAAATCCCACCGGATTTTTCCAAATGGAACATTGAAAAAATACATCAATACTTAGGGAAACAGTTTTGTGAACAGCAGGAGCAGCAGAGTTAAATTTCCTACAGGTCTGTACCCTCTGCCCCAGCATCTTGTTCTTGCTGTAATAACCACAGCTTCTCTCCCTTCTCTGACCTCCACATTTCTCCTCTCCTGCTGTCACCTAAGCCACCCCGCAGAGCAGGGACTTCCCTCACCCTCCTCTGTTTACAAACTAACATCAGGGAAAAAGCATCGACTGGTTTGTAGTTGAAGGAATGCTGATAGCTCAGATGCTGCTTTCAGTTTTGGGCTTCTCACTACAAGAAAGACATCGAGGTCCTGGAGTGTGTCCAGAGAAGGGCAACCAGGCTGGTGAAGGGGATGGAGAGCAAACCGTAACAGGAGCAACTGAGGGAGCTGGGGATGTTTAACCTGAAGAAGAGGAGGCTGAGGGGGGACCTTATCACCGCCTACAACTACCTGAAAGGAGGTTGTAGAGAAGTGAGTGTTGGTCTCTTCACCCAAGCAACAGGTGATAGGATGAGGGGGAATGGAGTCAAGCTGCACCAGGGCAGGTTCAGATCAGACATTACTAAAAGGGCTATTGGGCACTGGAACAGGCTGCCCAGAGAGGTGGTTGAGTCACTGACCCTGGATGTATTTAAAAGATGGGTAGACGAGGTGCTTAGGGGTATGGTTTAGTAGAGGACAGGTATGGTTTGACTCTGTGATTGCAAAGGTCTAGAATCAACCTAGTGATTCTGTGATTCATTTTTTCCTTTGCTGGAGACAATATCCACCGTCACCATATACATTATATATATATATATATATATATAATGTATAAGCAAAATTTAAACCAGGCTCAAAGTACATCCCTTTAGGAAATTTTGAATTTTAGTTTCCAGTGCTGTTAATCCCCAGCTATCAACTAGGAGCCAAGAAATGTGGAATATCTCATGGTCCCATGGGCAGGAGCTCAGCATGAACTTCAGTTTGGTGTCTGAGAACCACTGCTTCAGGACAGAGCCCTTCTGTAGTTTAATGCTAACATGGAGCTTCATACATGTGGCCGTAGCACACAAATTACTCTCTGTTACTTAACAAATTAAGTCTCCAGAGGGACTAAATCTGAATGTTTGCAACTTTGTAGTTACTGATGTTAGTCTGATTCTTGCTAGCTCTGGTCAGTGGAAATTCAGTGCTTTTCAGCTTTTCTTTGAGAAAAGCTTTCTTGGCTTGCCTTCTCTGAACAGGCCTTGTTGCTCAAACTCCAGTTACAGATTTTAGCCTGTGAAGCTAGAAGGGGCATTAAAATATTTAAAGCTTAATTTGCTTGTAAAGCTAGTAAATTCCCTAACCATCCTAAGGTCTAGTCATTGTGTAGCTACCTCACTCAAGGTGGTAATGGGTGGTTGGTCTCTGAGTGCTCTCATAGGTACTCATAGGGGGTTTATAATGGAAATCTTTTTCTATTCCTTTTGTAAGTGAACCACTTTCTGCAGGATGTGTGTCTAGTTACGTATGTTCGGCTCAGTGCTTTTGAATCTGGAAGAAAATCAGTAAGTGCTTATCAGAGCTAAGTTTCTATGGTTTGGGTTTTGGGGTTTCTTTGCGGGAGAGGTGGGGTTGATTTTTTGGGGGTGGGTTTTGATTTTTTTAGTTTATTTGGTTGGTTTGGGGTGGTTTTTTTGTTGGTTTGGTTTTGTTTTTTTTTTAATACGTGAGATGTGGCTGTGGTCCTGATTTAAAATGTGGTGTTTTAGATAACCTAAAGGTACTTTTTATTTCCCCAAAGAAATGCCTATAATATAACATGTTGTATAATGCCTATAATATAGTATCTTTTATAACAGAGAAGTTATTCCATTCTTCCCGCTATCCTATATAGAGTAATTGATGGGCTTACATGTTAAAGAAGCAATGAATTTAAAGCAGTGGATGTTTGCTACTTATAAATGAGGAAAAAAACCTCTCAAATCAGTTTTGGCACTTCTGCCATCACTGTAATTGCTATAAAATCATCTTTATGTAATTAGTGACGGCACCTGTTACAACAATACCTACTGTGTGTCTCTGCCTTCCCATGAGTCTGGGAGTGAAGACAGGACCTGGAATGTATTTCTCAAATTGGGGAAGTGAGAAAATATTAGAGTATAATGCATGGAGTAATGAATGTATGTAAAAGAATGTATGTCATGGCATTTTAATTAAATGATCTGTATTAAAGTAAAATGTCTGGAGGTGCGTTAACTTATGGTGTTAATTTTCCAAGTGAAATTTGAGGGAAGATGACTTCATGCCCTGTGTTGAAAGCTGAAATGGGAAAGAAGGCAAATGTTACTGCAAACATGACGGTAATTAACCTGAACGCCAAGACAAAAAGGTGGGTGTGCTCTTCTCTCAGCTCACTAGGTACGAACTAAACTTGACTTTTGCTGATTTCCTACATGCTATAAAATTCGCTCTAACCTTCCTGAGGTATCTATATATCTGTGCTTGAATCTCACCTTCCAGAAAGCACGTTAGACTGCTGTAATCACTAACTCGGTTTTGTATGTGCTTTGGGACCTGAGTGTTTCCAGAAACGTTTCTACGTGTGCCTTCAAAACCAGCAAGGAGGGAGCTCAGCCTGTTTTGTGAACAGGAAAAAAACAAAACAGAAGAAGGATGTGAACAAAAGCAAGACAGCAAATAAAATATTACAGATATATCCATGCTTGCATAAATCCTCAGGCGCTGTTCCTTCTAAATACCATGCATTTTTCTGCTAAGTGAGGGAAGAAAAAAAGAACATATTATGTTTACTTTTGTTTCATACAGAAAGCAGAATTTTTAACTGTTTCATGTTTTCAGAACAACTTACGACCAGTATTATTCTGCCAAGCAATTTCTCATAGATAAGCAAGATACCATCTTTTTCTTGTTCTAAAGACAAAATTTTTGGAAATAGTCTCACAAAGTGGTGAGCCCAAGGCAGCTCTCAACTTTGGGGCTGTTCAAAAACTAAATTTTTATTAGACTGTAAATTTTGCACAGCTTTTGCCTCACTCCACATGGAAAAACATTGGACTCTTTGACCCAAGTCTTTGTTAAAACAGAGAACTCAAGTTAAACTTAGAGGGTATTTTTAATTTATATAAAATTCCATAACTTTTGGAGTGGCCCAGTGGGAAACACACATGTGCGCACCACCCACCACCCCCAATCCCTGCATCTGCATTGCCAACTTGCCTGAAGATATTTTGCATTCTCACAGTATTTAGAGGGTTTTATCTTTTATTTGAATGCCAAATACAGAGATTGGGAGTTCTTGTGAATACCTCAGCTTTGTTTTTCATCTTGAAGTAAATCTCTACACTTCATGTTTCTGGAAAAATAACCTTGTAAATGCTAATTCTGGATGTTAGAAGAATATCAAAAGGCATATGAGAGAACCAATTACTGCTCTAGAATTTCATAGTTCTTGTATTAGTCTTGTGACTTTTTTTAAAGGATATGTACTGTATCCCAATATATGAGGAAAAAACAGGAGCTAGAAGCAAATTTCACAATCCCTCCCCATGCTTCTATTAGATGACCGCAGAAAAAAAAGAAAGAAAGAAAAAAAGGGTGGTGGTGGTGGTGGTTGGGGAATGCACATAAGACATAGATTTGTTGATTGCATAATGGTGCCAATTGTTCCCAAGGAGCAGTGAATGTTTCTGCGACTTAATTGTCCTCCACAATGAGTAACATGCTCCGTCTTGTACTGGGGTAAATCAGCATTTCAGGAAGAGAAACACGTGACTTTGCCTTAGCGATCTGCTTATTAGAGTTGTTTCTTGCTGGGCATTAGAAAAAAGTGAGCTAAACAGCACTTACACCCATACACAGTCTGTCTTTTTCAAAAGTGATTAAATAAATCGAATAAATATTTAAGGTAAAATCCCAGCTCCTCTTGGCACAGTGTAATAAACCTCCATAGGCTGGGACTTCAATCTCCACTCTTTCTAGTGGAGACATTCAGAGATGACTTCTTCAATGGGAACTGGCATCTCTATACAATTTACCTTAACTAATATCACTCCCCCCAATCTTTTACAACTTTTTAGATTGTGTGGAGAAGTTTTCTGACATCAGAAAGGATATAGGAGCATTTAATTGGAGAAATTTCCTTTTTGTAGCCCGTATTCAAAAGAGAATTAACTCAATGGGCCTGAAAGCATGTATAAATATTTTATGAAATGAAGGCAAATATGGATGTAGTGATTGAATCTCTTGTAGAAATATGAAAGTTGAAGTCCAAGCAAAGTTGAAATCAGTGGAAAAAAATATCAGGGATAAGATCCCCTGATTGGTATTTCTGGTCACCTGTACTTTGGTACTAATATAACCTGGGTTTATGTCAAAATTACTTGTTCTGAAAATGAAGATTTTGCATTAGGAGATTATAATTTATTTTTTTCATTACTTACCAGGGCAGCCAACATCTTGCATTCTCTTGCTAGGTGTCATTAGAAATTTCAGGTACATATTTTAAACCAATGAGGTCAAATAATTTATACTTAAAAGTATGGAAGGATCTTAATACACTAGTTATGCTACCTGAGCTTTTTAGGAATTTTGATTGGTTTATGAAAAACAGATAATTTCTAACAAACCTTATACAACTTCAGTGACATCACAACTTTGACAAGTAGAAAACCTGGAATGATGAGAAAAAAAACCCCAACATCTGGATTTTTATCACAATGATCACGTATGTCCAAATGATAATCATCCTTCTGAGAAGGTTTGCTTCTAGTAGAGTTTTGATAGCACCTGTTTCTGCCTTTTGCTATTTAACATTTTACATCAGTGAGCTGGTAGAGTGTGTGGGGTGAGGGGAGGGATACAGGCCAGAAAGGTAATGTATTCACAGGGAAAGCACCAGTGTTAGATACTTAAACCTGGCTCCAGTTCTGGTGTCTATGTGGAGGGAGTTAGAGGTGACCTGGAAGGCAGTTAAGATGGGGAGAAATGGGCTATAGGGAGGCAATCCACTGGTTTGTCTGGGTAATCCAGGAGTAAATCAGTTGATTTACCTTAAGACAATGGTGAACTGGCTTGAACTCTCTGTCTGGGCACGTATAGGGAAAAAAAGCAGTAATAGATGTGTCTGAAATTTTCATATAATCCACTGTCTGAAGACTGCGTCTGGGCTGAGTGAAACCTGAGTTACAGCATGATATTTGACGTGGTGTGGCATTCGTTGTTGGAAGAGCTTACAAACAGTTGTATCAGGGTGAAATGCTTAAAGGAACCCCGGTGGTAGTCTAATTTCAAAAAATACATATAATTAATTTAGAACAATCCTACAGGGGTCAGCCTTGAACACAGAAGCTCTGGTTGGCGCTGGACGCTGTCTCCGTTGGGCAGGAAGGACATGAGCAGTTGCAGCCCTGGATGGAAACTTGTGTGCTTGCAGGAGCATTTTTGGGAGGTCTGGCCTTAGTAAACTCCACCATTAGTGTAACTCCCAGGACCTTAGACCACCCCATGTGTGGGGTAGAAGACAGTTAATTGATCCTTGCTTACACATGTGTGATACAAACATAGGAAGTATTGCTTCTGACTTATTATACAAGGGGAGAGGGAGGAAATCGCTTCTCAAACTGTAAAGCAGCACAACGGTGTCAGTTTCGGCTGCCTTCTATAAAGGAAAGCCTCACTCTGCAAAAATAACCACTTAAGCTATTGAAGGCTGAAAATATTGTGGTATTGTATTTGCTTCTGAGTGGTTCATTTTACTTAATGCAGTGTCCCAGTGCTGCCTGATGGCTTACTCTCTCTACCCCTTACCAGTAGAGTAGGAAAGGTGCAGAAGGGCAACCAGGCTGTGAAGGTGAAGGGTCTGGAGGGCAAATCTTATAAGGAGAAGCTGAGGGACCTGGGGATGTTTAGTCTGGAGGAGGCTGAGGGGAGACCCTATCACCACCTACAACTACCTTAAAGGAGGTTGTAGAGAAGTGAGCGATGGTCTCTTCACCCAAGCAACAGGTGATAGGATGAGGGGGAATGGAGTCAAGCTGTGCCAGGGTAGGTTCAGATTAGATGTTAGGAAAAAGTTCTTCACTGAAAGAGTTGTCAGGATGTGGAACAGGCTGCCCAGGGAGGTGGTTGAGTGGTTGAGACAGGTAGATGAGGTACTTAGAGATATGGTTTAGTAGAGGACAGGTATGGTTGGACTCGATGATCTTAAAGGTCTTTTCCAACCTAGTGATTCTGTGATCTTTCCTAAGAAGATTTGCTTGTCAGAAGGGATCAGCTGCCCTTCTGCACTGTGTTTGCAATAGTGTTTTAAATGGGCGGGGGGGAAATTCCCAGGTCCTTTTGTTGTGTGCTTCCCTGGTGCTTCATGAGCTGTTTGCAAATGTCTATGCAGCCTAAGAGGGTATTTCCCATCTCTTTGGCCATTCCTGTTTAGTTCTGCTCCTTGCTCAGTATGTTAATGTCTTCCTGTCAGAACAGCTATAATTGTTGCCTATGTGCAAATGGGTGCATTTGATTGGTGCGTGTTTGTACATCTGTGCATTCATGGTGCTTTAATCATTTTGGGGTTGACAGCCTTTGCTTCTCCTCCATCCTGCCCAAATGAGGAGTGCAGTGGTGGGGCTGTTTTGTCTGATACCCACTCAAAGCTACGTTTCTTTTCTCTTGGACTCCTTCTGCCTCTATGGTATATCTGCTGCCTTTATGCCAGGATCATCAATCAAATGTGAGGGTTGTTTTAATTTTTTTAAAATTATTTTTTAAACTGTAAATCTTACAAGCTTACGAAACCCCAGATGCTCCAAAGGTGGACTGGGGACATATTCCATATAAAAGAGGCTTGGAAATCTTGGTGTGTATCTGATGGTGACTTTGTCTAATTTAGTAATGCATTACATTGTTGGATATACGGTGTTGCAATGCGAATTGTTACTGCAACCCTTTTACAGGCTCATCACCCAAAAGTGTTAGCAAGTGATAGTTTTCATGCTTTCATTTAAAGGCATTTTAGCAGCCAGGCATTTGGACAAATTTAATTCCAGAGGGAGGGATTAACAGCTTTTAAAGCATGGGTTTTGAAAACGGGCGTGACATCACGCAGAATTCAGACTCTCATTTTCTTTTATTATCTTAATGGAAAAAATCCCTCGCCTTGGCTATTTTATTATCTTTTTTTTTTTCTTCAGCAGCCTAATGGTGATGTGGTGGTGTTGACTTGTTTAGTGTCTGATGTCAGTGCTGATGTTAAGGTGTGATGAGGATGCTGAAATGCTTGCTGTATCTGGGCAGGATAGACAGAAAAAAACCCTCAAAATAAAGCATCCTGTGGGCTAATGGCGGAGCTGGCAAGGTGAAAAGCATTTAGTACCCTGCTTAGAAAATGTCGTACATGTAAATACACCACATAAACCAGTAATTTTGACTACTTGTAAAAAAATGAAATAGGAGTATAGATACCACAGTGCTAGAGGGGAGGGGGAAAAAATGTTGAATTGGCGTTAGCTGACTCTCTGTATGCAGGGAATTTCAGCCGTGGGTGGAGGTTTAGGACATTAACAAGCAAAAGAGAAAGCAGTGACCAACTGAGCCCAAAGTCTTACAGGAGGAGACCGAAAACAAGTGATTCCCTCCCAGGCTGTGCTGCTCTGCTGTAGGAGCATTCCCTTCTTGGGAATGATGAGGCTTGCATAAATGTCCCAGAAGCGCAGTCCTCATATATATCCTCAAGGTGATACCTAACTTGTACAAGGGACAAATGTCCATAGACCAGGAGAAAAATACTTTCCCCTCTGCCCTTTCATTCAGTTTCTGGTAACTCCTGGTAATGTAATGCAAATTTATGAGGCTTTTCGCTCATCAGCTAGCACAGACATGAGCAGAGCAGTACCAGTTGGCACCAGCTGAAGACATCATCCTTCAGCCATAGTATTCTTACTTCCTAGAGACATTATAGGGTCATTGTATGGGGTGTGTGGGTGTGTGTATTCTGCTTCGATGCTCTCTTGCAGAGAGATGTGCCGGGCTTACAGGATGTGTCTTGATTTATAAGATCCCACATTGGGCTGATACATGGTGGGTTTGTAGTCTGGTGCCCTGGCATCTACACTGAAGAGATGTATGCAGGGTAGTGCTGAAACCCCTTGCTTCACTTGCTACAGCCTGAAGTTTTTTGTGCTTGGATGCCTCAAAAGATAACCTCAGGGAAGACAGTGAAATTGCCATGAATGTGCTACCAGGAAAGGAGTTAAACTGATAATAAGAAGGATTATCTTTAATACTACCCTTATCTGATGGGTTGCATGGTTGGGATGGAGAGCACCCAAGTGTTTGTTTTTGCCTTGTGAACTTCACAGTGTGTGGAGGCTGAGGAGTTACAAATACTAAATGCATGTGGTTGGTGCCTCCTGTCCTCTCCAAGGAGTGTCTGTCTTTAAACTGTCATTAAGTGTGTCAGGAGAATCATAGAATCATAGAATCATAGAATTGTAGGGGTTGGAAGGGACCTCGAGAGATCATCGGGTCCAACCCCCTGCCGAAGCAGGCTCCCTAGGACATTTCACTGAGATAGGCATCCAGACGGGTCTTGAATATCTCCAGAGAAGGAGACTCCACCACCCCCTGGGCAGCCTATTCCAGTGCTCTGTCACCCTCACTGTGAAAAAGTTTCTCCGCATGTTGGTGCGGAACTTCCTGTGCTCCAACTTGCAGCCATTGCCCCTTGTCCTGTCTCCACAGACCACTGAAAAGGGGCTGGCTGATTCCCCCTGCATCCCTTTCTTAAGATAATTGTAAACATTAATTAGGTCCCCCCTTAGTCTTCTCTTCTCAAGGCTGAACAGTCCCAATCTTCTCATCCTTTCCTCATAGGGGAGATGCTCCAGGCCCTTTATCATCTTCGTAGCCCTTCTCTGGACTCTCTCCAGGAGATCCCTGTCCTTCTTATACCAGGGAGCCCAGAACTGGACACAATACTCCAGGTGGGGCCTGACCAGGGCAGAGTAGAGCGGGAGGATCACCTCCCTTGACCTGCTGGCTACACTCCTCCGGATGCACCCCAGGATCCCATTGGCTCTCTTAGCCACCGAGGCACACTGCTGGCTCATGGCCAACCTGTCATCCACCAGGACCCCCAGGTCCTTCTCCACTGAGCTCTTCTCCAGCAGGTCATCCCCCAGCCTGTACTGATAGAAACGGTTGTTCCTTCCCAGGTGCAAGACTTTACACTTGCTTTTGTTGAACCTCATCTGGTTTCTTACTGCCCAGCTCTCCAGCCTGTCCAGGTCTCTCTGGAAAAGAAGAGAAGGAACCTCTGAGTACTGATGACCCCAAAAATGCACTAATGACCCCAAAAATGCACTGAACCCCCCGAATTCATACAGGACCAGAGCCAATGGCACTCTTTAGTTTTCCAATAAAGCTATCTGGGCTTTTCCAAGAGACATATTTTACTTCTTGCTGAAATTTATTTTACACCGCAGTGTGCAACAAATACAGTCCTGTTCAGTCAGCTGCCATGGGGACAGATTATGGCTCCAGTTTTCTTGTTATAGTGCAGCTTAGCTGTCTGTCTTGCCTGGATGAGGAGTCCCTGTACGTCACAGAGGTTGTGGAGAGGCAATGTGCAGCTCTGAGGGCAACCAGGCACTTCTACTACTGTGGGACACAGGGCCAATGTTTATCCCTTGCTTCCAGTACTGTGCTGTGCTACTAGTGCACATCTAATTTGTTGTTTCGGCCACTACAGCTGTCTGCATGTCCTCCTTTCTCTTGAATATCTGAAACTCGCTTATTTTCCCCACCCTCACTTATGTCCTTAGAAATGTGACATTGAATAATTGTGCAGTATAAATATCACACATTTTTTCTGCACAGGGAATGTTATTTCGGTACTAGAGTACTTTGTTCATCTAGCTTGGCTTTTTCCTTGAAGGAGGACAAGTAGCCTGAGTATCCTGAGGGGAAAGGTTCAAATACAGGGTTATGTAGGGTTTTACAGCTGATATTCTCATGGAGGAGGAGGGGATCAAGTGGGGCATGATGTTTGAGTGTTTGTGGATATGTTTTCTTTTTTGTTTTATTTTTTCTTCCTTTTCTTCCTTTTTCCTCCCCCTTTCTTTTCTTTTTTTGGAAGATAGGAACATTTTTGGGGGGAAGATAGGAGAGAATGCAGAAGTAACTTTGCTGAGGTTGTGCCCTGTGTTATTTCTGGCCTGCTGCTCTGGGCTTTAAGGAACTGTCATGGGCTGGTATTATTTTCAGAACTATTTGCAATGATTCTTATTTTAGCTTATTCGTTGTTGCTGATGCTGAGTTTTACTGTTGGGTCAATAGCAGAACAGCTAATATGAATCTCAGTTGTGAAAAAACACCAAGAAATACCTTTCCTCAGACAGGGATAAGGAAGACAGTCGTGGGTTGTTTTTTTGAACCAAAAATGTAGGATCCTACTGGCTGACAGCTGTTGCGTAGGAAAAGAGTTGTGGGAAATGAGGTATAACATGAAATGATGGGTTTTCTACTCCAGACACTCAAAAGAGTTTGTGGCATAGAAAGCCTTTACCCTATCTGATTCATCATTTGATCCCTGTGATTTGATCCATCCATGTGATGGACCAGCCCTTTGTTAATTTGTCTGATTCCTTTTTGACAAATTTACCTGTGCCAAAGCCTTGTAGTGATGTTCTTTAAAGGCAACTCTCTGAGAATTTAATTGACTGCTCCCAGTCTTTACACTGAGAGAAATTATATTTGCTTCTTATTGACTGTCTCTGTGCCACTTGTAGTATGACAGATGCTCCTCATACTTTCTTTCTCTGATATTCAAAGATTGGAAATTTCCTCCCCTTGCAGAGAAGTTGCTCCCTACTTCTAACCACCATCTTCCTTTTGTATCCTTAAGATTTCACTGGTTTTGAGATAGACTGAGCACAGACAGCATTCAAGGTTAAGGTGTGCTTTGTATTTATGATGTTTGGTGGTTTGTTTTTGTGTGTTTGTAACTAATTTCCAGTCACTCTTTCACTTTTTTTTACTATGTCTGAACAATGAAACAGCATGGCTTTCTTCCCTATGAGTGTCTGCTTAAGAACTTTCTGCTTAATTTATGAGTCATGCCTTCTATGCCAGCTATTGCATTTCAAGTACACTGTCCTTGAGTTTGTTGGGGGGGGGGGGGTGTCATCTGAGGATGTGGCATTTGGGATTTCAGTTTACTCAAGATACTAAGAACACTTTTTACGCCTCAGAAAATCAGTGCCTTTTTTTGCAGAAATTAAGTGATGCTTACAGAACCAAACTTTGTTCAGAATAGAGTACTTCAGCTCAACACACTTCCAGCAGGGCCAGAATCATCCTGGACTCTTCAGATTAGTTGGCTCTATTAACATCTATGAGTTGACATCCTAGATCAGCCTGTTTTCCTCCTAAAGAAATTATTTTAAAGAAAATTTTACTGAACCTCATTTGTAATATTTAAGTAAGATTATTTTATCTTACAGCAGATGCTCACATCTTTCAAATAGTCTTCTGTAGCCTAATCTAATTTGCCTGTTTCAAAGCACAGAATCAATATTCAGTATTGCTAGGCTTTAGTTCTCAATTTTACCTACATCAAGACACTTCTGCCTGTTTTGTTGTTGAGGCCCCATAGTTTTCATTGCTCGTCCTGCACTGGTTCAGGTTTCATAACGCAGGCGCTTTGCGGATGTGTTTGTGTAACAAACTCTGACAAACATGCCTCAGGACCTATTATCATATAGCTGTTAGGAAACGTGGGACTTGTTGCACACGACCTAGAGTTTGAACAAAGCGGTGGCAAGCATTGTTATTGATACCTTTTCTCAGAAACCCTTCCTATAGTCTTCTAGGAACTGGCTATAAGGGGCTTTCCAGCAACAGTGCATGGTCCTTTATATACTTCCTCCTGTGGCCCAGGTAAATAATTTGTCAAATTACATGTCAGATCTACTGAAGCATCACTAAGCTTTGTACTGGAACAATGTTCAGGATCAGCCAGTAAATGTGCTCTTTAATTACAACTTCCTATTTTGGAGGGTGGGAGGGGTGGGGGGAGGAAATGGAGCCAGGAGGGGAAAAGGAAGTTTGTTCTTTGGATGTCTAGCTCAATTAGTTTTCTTTACGTCCCCCAAGGTCCCAAAGACACTTAAGAGGTGTCGTGATGTCTGGCTTATCTGAACCATCTATTAAATGTTGGCAATGTGAGTCACAAAACATCCCCCAGCTGTGGATCAAGGCTCTGATCATAGAGACAGGGTGTGTGGGCTTGAGAGGCTCGGTCCAAACTCTGTAATCTGCCTGCCTGCAGCCTGCTCCTCTCTGAAGCACCTTTTGATGGGCTAGGACTTTGTGTGGTTTGCTCTCTCCTTCCCCAGTGCTCCAGATAAAGCTTGTCAGGGTGCAAAGGCACACAAACTAATAAAGGACATCAGCCATCCATCCCAGTTACAGGCTAAACAATCTCGTATTATTGAAGATCTGTCCTCTTTTTATAAAAACTATAAAGAAATTGCTACAGAAAAAAACCCAGAAATGTTTCTATTTTTAAAGAATATTTTAAGGGAGTCTCTTACCTTCTGTACGTGTTGAAAAAAAAGGTGTGAATCAAAGCTACCTATTAGATTTGCAAGAGGAAGTTACCAAATGAAGGGGCTTATTTGGGACTCAGTCACTGAAAGCGTTCAAACTAAGAAAACAAAAGACCATGGTAATAGCAGATCTTATTCCCTGTATCATGAATAGTATCGAGATTCCTGTAATGAAAGGTTTTGATAACATCTCTGGTGATCGCTAGTGCCCAGGCTCTCAAAGGTATGCAGGATATGCTGAGATGTGGCAGCTGGACCCAAAAGGAGAGACAGATTCCCAGTCAGCGCTATTCCTCTGTCTTCATATGAAACCAGAAGCAGAACTGAGACTAAGAGGAAAACACAAGGCATCTTGTCCAATGTCTCCACAGTTTCCCCATTTCTGCTTGTTGTTCAGCCTCGAAAGTGGTTTGACGTGAAAGGTTTTCAGCCCTTCTTATAAAGCCATGTCAGGTTTAGATTGAGAGGAACCCTGGCCTGCAGACTTCATCAGGGTCAGAGCTTCTGTACTTAACTGGTACCTCTATCTAGAGGTTCTCAGCTTTTACTGTTGCACCCTCTAATGCAAAGATGCCAAATCAGCAGCTTTTTCAAGCTTTGATTTGCATATTTTTTCTTCCATGGATGGTACTCCATTGCAAACATAGAAGGTGGGTGGGGGTTTGGGGAAAGTTGTTGTCCTTTGCCGGTACTTCATTGCAGCAGCAGTGATTGCTAGGATTGTCCCATGCTGGTGAGTTGTCTCTGGAGCATAGCAAAGGTTGCAACTATAGAGGATGCTGTGGTGATCTGACCCTGGCTGGAGGACAGATGCCCACCAAAGCCACTCTACCACTCCCCTTTTCAGCTGGACAGGGAAGAAAATATATATTGAGAGGCTTAGGAGTTGTGATAAGGACAGGGAGAGATCATTTGGCAATTAGCGTCATGGACAAAACAGACTCAGCACAGAGTAAAGGAAAGAAAACTCTCTAATTTATTACACTACACTGCAGTAGAGTGAAACCAGAGTAGGATAATGAGAAGTAAAACCAGATCTTAAAACACTTCCCCCCACCCCTCCCTTCTTTACAGACTTCACTTTAGTCATGATTTCTCTCCCTTTTCCCCCCAGGGTGGCATGGCGAGGGCGGGACAAAATGGGGGTTTCAGTCAGTTACAAGTTGTTTTCCTTCTTAGCAGGGGGACAACATATTCCTCACACTCTTCCCCTGCTCCATTGTGGGGTCCCACCCACAGGGGAGAGTCCTTCACAAACTTCTCCAATGTGAGTCCTTTCCCGTGGGGCTTCAGCTCTTCACCAGCTGCCCCAACGTGGGTCACTGCTGTGGTGGGCAGTAATAAATCATAGAATGTCTCTCAGGCCCAAACTGCTTTGGTGTGGTCCCCCATGGAGTCACAAGTCCCCCCAGCAAACCTGCTCTGGCATGGGCCTCTCTATCTCTGTCTTTTTCTGTCTCTCTCCACAGGCTGTAGGTTCTGCCAGGATCTTGCTCGAACATGGGTCACAGCATCTGCCATAGGTCTCCACTTGCACCAGTGTGGGCCCTCTCTTCTTGCAATAGCCACACCTGCAGCCTCCACTCCTCCACCAGAACCCCACCATGCAAAACCACAACATACACCAACTTTCTGCACATGTGAGGAATTTTCTTCTACATTCCCCAGGATTTTCTGAGCAGCTGTCAGGTGGGGCCTTGCACTGCCATGAATGTGAGTGGGGCAAACCGTACTGCTGCTGGAGAAGAGGCAGGAGCATCTGTCCAGGAAGATCCTGATGGAAAGCATTCGTTTTAAAATCTTGTTCTCTTGGTTTTTGTGGAAATTCTTTCTGTCGCTCAGTAGCTGTAGCGTAGCTCTATCTCACGTTAGTGTGCAGATGTCGTGAAGAGTTCATACAAGACGAGGTAAGTATGGCTAACAATTTATTATTTGTATTCTTTGTAACTCCTCAACCTAAGCAGACTCATTGCCTAAAGTTGCCTCAAAAATAAACCATCCCCATCCTGCACGTATCAACCTAGTCAACTGTAGAAATCATAAGCGAAATCACCTGCAGGAAGAAAGGGTGATATTACAATGTGTGTAGTGGGGTTTTTTTTTTTTCTTTTTTTTTTTTCTAAGAACTGTCTTCAGGGATTATACTCTGTTTGTTCTCAGAATTGCTTGTGCACAAGACAGAAGTGCCTGCTGGGGAGTCTCAGGAGGCATATTTTTATTGTTTTACGTTGTTTTTCTTTGCGTGAAGTAAGGACCTGACTCTCTGGACTAGGGGCAAGACATGACTTACAGGGAAACGTGTTGCCTCCTAACTCCTTTGTTATTACTAGTAGCTGCTGAAAAGTTGAGGCATGGGACATAGAAAGTAAAGTAAGATGTCATTTGTTCTCTGCCTTTTACTCAGTGATGTACTATGCCCATAAAGTCTGTGCCCACCTCTGTAAACAAATAAGTGCATGATATTGTTCCAGAGGTTACATCTATAAATGTTTGCAAATTCAAGGACGAAATATGTGTATCTAACAGAATGGGACAAAATTCCAATGCTTTTGTACCTGGAGAACTAAGCCAGGTTATTACAAGCTCTGAATGTTTTTTTTTCTCCTTTAATGCAGTTGTTTGCAGGAAAAACTATGACATGGCTTGGTGGTCTTTGAGGTATGGAGCGTCCTACTAGTCCTCTTTAACAATAGTCTTTCAAATAAATTTCGTGCTTATTGGCTCAGCCAGTGAGATTTGTCACACATACACATGCAAAATTTATTTCAAAGACTTATCTGTCATGTAAGATTTAAAACTATTTCCCCTCATTGTAACTTTCTGGCAATTAACGCTACTGATTTACACGATAGCAATTTAATCTATTGTCTGGAGAATCGGACGGATGTGACGTTTGGTCTTTATCTTTCCTTTTAAATGAACAAGAGTTCCTGGCTTGTACAAAAACAAGAAATTTCAGACCAAAGCCATTCCAGTGCTGTCTTCTGAAGGAACATGGGAACAATGTTGTAGGTTATAGGAGGCAACTGCAGGAGCTTCTTATTCACATGCAAGAGGAATCTCATCCAGGAGAAGGTACGTTCATTTCTAATTAAGCCAGTGATAGGATTATAGAGGGTTATACACTGAACATGAATGTTGCTTGAATGTGTTCTGATTTGTTATTGGCACCTGCTCTGTTAGAATTGGGGGGAACTTCAGGTCTGCAGTTTAGAACAAGGTGGCAGGAGGCTGAATCTTTTTCTTTGCTGGCTTTGTAAAGCTGAAAGATTAACAAAGAAGAGCAATATCTGATTCAGTCACAATAACACAGTGCCTGCACTAAAAATACACTAGCAAGTATGTAATCTGAGAGTAATGCCTATTGTTTACCATTACTTTGTATTCACATTCCCACGCAGTTGTCACTTCTTGGCTGTCTTGCAGCAGTAACAACCTTATGTCAGATTGGCATCTGCAGCTCTGTGTTGGACTGAATTCTATAGCAGATCTTTCTTTTCCTAGCTCTTGTGAATAAGGCAAACTCATGGCTGTGAATTGGACCTACACAATTGACATCAATAAGAAGTCTGTATCTGTAAACCAAAATCACAATTTGCCTCTGCAAAATGTATTCCAGTCTTTAATTGGAGGTTCTTTTAGGGAAGGGTGTGTCTGGTCTCCTGGCACAAATGTATTAAAGTATGGTATATTTAAATCCGCTCTAGATGCTTATATGATTACTGAAATTAACTCACTTAAATGGAGCTCACTACAGCTTTCATCCATTAAGGGCTAATGTCTTGCCATGGGATGCATCTGTAGTTCACCATCTTCATGATACTCATATCTTATTATTTTTAAAGCCCTGGCAGTACAGAAGTTGGCTTATGGACATATGGAGAACAAAAGCTGATGTTTTGATTGTAAAAAGCAGGAGACAACACTCAAGCTGATTTTGGTGAATGGAAGTTTTCACCCTGGGTCTCTAATCTCAGCACAATTTCCTCCCTTTACTTCTTGCCCTTTGTCACTAGGATGTTACCACCCTGAAATCAGTGGATTACAAGCATGTGGTTATAATGATCTGCCAGCTTGTTGGCATACCCTTTGTGGATGGATGTCTGGGCAGCAGACTTCAGCTAGAGCCAAGTTGGCAGATCTCATCTGGTGTGCTGCTCCATGTCAGGTTGTCTGATAAAAATCTATGTGTTGAAGGGCTTTGTGCATGCAGTGTATTAACTTGGCTGAGTTGGAATATCTGCATGTGTTGGGTTGCATTTCCTGAGGAGGTAGCCCACATTTCCCTGCAATGAGAAGTGAAAATGGGAACAAAGAATAGTTATTCTCCCAGATTACCGACCTAAAGAAGCATGGGTGGATAACTGAATTACTATGAAAGTCTGTGTGGATTACAGCTTTCTGAAATGTTGTAGAACTTCAAAAATAAAATTATAAAGAAAGAATAAAAAATGTTGAGTTGTGAGATGGACTAAACAACCTTTTTTTATTTTTGACAGATGCTCCTCTTGGCAGTGCTGCTAACGAACCCACTGCTGGCTGCTGTAGTATCGGGTAGGAAAACCTGTTTATTTTCTGTTCACCAGAAAATAACTGTAGTTCACCAGTCCTACTTATTGTTCTGGTGAACTATACGTGTGAACTTACAAATATATTTATAGTTCTGGTGAACTATAATATGGTTTTATGGTTTCTTCTGCGAGATTCTGCCTTCCCCTTTTTGCCCATCTAATCCTGGCTCAGGCAGTAATCTCGCCATGCTGGACACACTGATGAAGTTAATTCTTTTGGCTCTTTACCTTGCAACAAGCACTGTGTTGAGTCACAAAGACTCCCTGAAGTCAGTGGTGTTTTGCTGAGCAAACTATGGGGCTTTGCCCTAGTGATTTTAATGGGATCACAGGCAGGAACACATGATAGAAACCAAACATATAATAAATTCTTTGCTTGATCCTATGGACTGTCATGCCAGGCATATGCCTAGAAGCTAGAGCTAATGGTCCTGGAGAGAGAGTCCTCTATGGTGATACATTCCAGCAGATAAATTCCTAAACTACAAGAGAATTGTTGTACATTACGAGTTATGTTGTGTTTGATATCCAGGATCATCAGGGTCTTTGCTTCAAGAGTCATCAGTTTCCCGTTGCAGCCTTTTTGGGAACGATCACATCAAAACTTTTGATGGTTCTTTCTACGATTTTGCTGGGGACTGCAGTTACCTCCTTGCTGGGGACTGTCAGAAACGCTCCTTCACACTCTTAGGTGAGTCTGAGCAAGATACTAAGAAGTAGTACATACAAAATATTGTAGGATGTGGCATTGTCCTTTGCTGGGCTCCATGGCTGAGAAGAGATGACAAATAGTTACCCTTAGTCAGATAGGATGAACCACTGCATAAAAGGATAATGTGTTCATTTTGTGGTTTTTTGCTTCTTTTTGTTGTTGGGGTTTTTTTGGTTCATTGGGGTTTTTCGGTTGCCTTTTTTTTTTAAAGTGTGATTATTTCTGAGGGTAGTCTGATGCTGGCTTCTGTTATCCCTTGGTAATACAGCTCACACATAACTAAGCTGCTAAGAAATGGTTATTTTCTTATCAGCCCTTATAAAGAGGGAAAGTGAGACCTTCTTTAATTTTGAATTTGCTAGTGAAATGGGGCTATTAGATCTGCGTACAGGAATAGGAACTACAGGAATTTGTAGAACTAATGTTACCTGTATGCTAAATCCCATCCTGCAGGAATAGAAGGCACTAAAAACTGTTCCATACTATCCATAGCTTAAGATGATGTTTTACTGACTACAAAGAAATTGAAGTAAACTGATTCTGTCACTCTGAACAGGAACCGTATAATGATTTAAATAGCTTTCTTCTTTCAACTTGAACAACCTGGTACTTTTTTTTTTTGTATGTTGAAGAACTCACCAGCATATGGGAGCTATGAGTTAACTGCAAAGACATGAGCTGACACTTTATTGTTGGCACATAAGCATGGCATAATGTGTTTTTGATTCCTATCATATGTGTGTGAGTTTTGGTTTTGGATACAGAAGCGCAACCTGTGTTGCTGAATAACATGTCTATATCTGGGCAGAGCTGGCTACCTCAGAGAAGGAGGTCCAGAACAGGTGGCATGTTGCACAAGGAGCTCCTTTAAAGTCAAAACCAGGCAATGGGCAAGAGCAGAGAAAGGACTATGTTTGAACCTGGCTGCCCGCCCCCTCCCTTCTCTCTCAGAGCTTAAGAAAGTTGTCTCCATCTCTTTGCTGCTCCTTTTGCAAAAGTCAGTGTGAGTTGTTTCTGCCTCCCACCAGCCCTGTTGTTGGATAGCCAATACTAGCATGACCCCTTAAAGATCGGTTGAGATGGTTAGGGGGCTTATCAAGAATGACGATAT
This sequence comes from Hypotaenidia okinawae, assembly GCA_027925045.1. Lineage (NCBI taxonomy): Eukaryota > Metazoa > Chordata > Aves > Gruiformes > Rallidae > Hypotaenidia > Hypotaenidia okinawae. The sequence continues at coordinate 82,230,032 of BSDF01000001.1, forward strand.
CCAGGCTCAGTACTTCCATAATTTCAGTGAATTCAACCTCCTCCTTTTACCACTGAACTCTCCAGCATGTGTTGCAGGATGTAGAGTTCACTCTCTAGAGACAGTACCAGGGTGAGCATGAGTCCATAGCCAGAGCCAGCTCACGCACCTGCCAGTGGTGGATGCCAGCCCTCATCCTGGGGCTATCTGTCCATGACACATTAAACAACTATGAGATGAAATGGATGGATGGATCTTGAAGATGTTATATGATAATGCTACCAACCCTGCAATGTGTACTTACAAGTTGTCTTCCTGAGTCCCAGAACTAACAATATTTCCTTATGTTTCATCTCTTCAGGTGACTACCAGAATGGGGAAAGACTTGGTTTTTCTGTATATCTCGGAGAATATTTCAATCTTCGCTTCTCTTTAGATGGAAGTGTGATGCAGGAAGATAAAAGGTATTTGTGGGAATAAATATTTCAGCAGAAAAGAAAAAAAAAAAGATGGGTTTTGTGTCATATTCTGAGAATTTCCTGTTTTTCTTCACAGAGTTTCCATGCCTTTTGCCTCCAATGGCATATTTATAGAGAAGGAGGCAGGTTATTATAAAATATCCAGTGATGATCATGGCTTTGTGGTCAAGATTGATATCAGTGGGAATATTCAGATACTCCTTCAAGAAAAGCTCTATAATAAGACCTGTGGGTTGTGTGGCAACTTTAATAGATTTGCTGAAGATGACTTCAGAACTCAGGAAGGTAAGACTGTGACAGATTGTATATTAATGTATGCTCTGCAAACATTTCCTGATGGGTAATTCAACAAAGATTTTGCTAATCCAGCAAAATGTTTCTACAAAACCTGTCAGGTACCTCATCTTGATGTACTGAAAAGCTGTGGTAAGTTCTTTCATCTTCCTTTCTTCTGAAAGGAAATACCTGTCACATCATAATCCTGAGCAAAGCCCAGAAGCCCGAATTCAACATGTCTTGAAACATAAAGATCAAGCTACAGGCTAAACAGTGTACAATGTAGCGTGTGGGGAGATCAACTAGGAAAAAACCCAACTAAAAGGATGTGAATGATGCTCATTGATTCAACTTCTGTTTTTTTCATGAGTTAGACAAGTAGGAGGTAAAATAGATAGTCTCACAATAGCAGAATATTAAATCCTGGGGGTTGCTACTGGCAGGTTTGTCCTTGGATGTGGCATGGAATGCTGTTCTATAAGCCTTTTTAATGACACTTCCCTGTCTGTATGGGCTGTTGGGTTGGATGTACACTTTATATCACACTGACTTCTAATGAGAGGGAGCAACAAGCCTGCTTTTGCAGCCCTTTACACCTTTATGCAAAGTCCGTCAGTGTGGGTGAAGTCTAACAGTCTTGGAAAAGCCCTGAATATGACTTGGAAGGACTGATCTTGATTTGTGGTATTTCAGAGTGTCTTTTAATTCTTAGCACCTATCTCAAGAGGAAAGGTTTAGAGTAAGTCAGCCAATGCATTAATATGTTAAATTGATCATATAAATTATGCATTAAAAATAAATGGTACAGGAAATAGGAAGGGAGACAAAGCAACTTGGAGAAGATCCTGGCAGTGCTCCAGAGATGCGTGTTACCAACACTTGGGATACACATGGGATACATAGGCATAGCTTCAATATACAGAAAAAAATAATTATAATACATTGAAATGATTGGTCGGTCCTACAGCAATGTACATATAAGAAAGAAACTCAGAGCACAGAATCGCTTGACAGGACTTGGATACCTCTGAATGTCTTGAGATCTGAAGTTTACATCTTTTTCTCAAGACAAATAACAGGAGCAAGGCTATTATAAAAGCCAGGAGCAGAAAAGCAGGCTGTGTTGCCTTTGACTGTTCAAATGTAGATTTCCTTCTGCAGTTTATGTTTCAGTGTGGTTGGTGATGGATTTGTTTAACATGCTGGACACTGTATCCTCCCTCTTAAAAAAAGTGATGCTTTCACAACCACCAATTTCTGAATGTAATACAGCACATTGACAGTAGGTCTCTGCTTGGAAGAGCTGAAAAATATTTAAGAAGATGACAGAGGTCATGCATGGCGCTTACTATGGGAGGAAGGCCCTGACTTCTGTAACCTGCGTGGACATAGAGATCTGTGATTTCTTGCATGAAGAATAGACTCATGTCTTGTCAATTCCTCCAGTTTTTAATCTGATACAATAGACCTTTCACTTATTCTAATTCTTTTAAAATTAGTTTTAATTATGTTTAATTATGAGGGACGTCGCTACACTCACATGTTTTTTGTCTCCTTGGCAGGTCTGTCTGCAGGGTGGTTCATATGAGGGTTTCTTAACTTTTGCTCCAAGTAAAAGCAGATTTTGATTAATTCAGACTTTTAAAATGTTTGTTTGGTTTTTTAAACTGTTGAGGCTGAATTCCAGGTGAGAGGGAACAAAAGTAACCAGGAGAGGTAATATTCTTTAAACAAAAGATCTAGGCAGCCTATAAGTAGCCTGTGAATCAGTTTACCCTTTTCTTTCCACTGCAGTTTTTATTTGCTCTCCTTTTAGTCTGATTAAATCTCATAAAGGTCAACCCATCCCAGGATGTGAGCTTGGAGTGATGACTTAGCTATCTGAGGGTTACATTAAGGTTACCAGCAGACTGAACTCCTGTTGATGTGTCCATCGCTTCCTGCTAGAATCTGGGCATGTTTTTATATGTTAGATTGAGCCTGCAGTTCTAAACCCATTAGACATATTTCTGAGCTGGATTTGTATTGATAATAAATACAGTGAGACCTTTGAGCTTCAGAATAACATGCAACGGAAGCATGGTGTGCGAAGGAATAAGGACAGTGATCTAATGCTGTCACGATTACGGGCTCTCATTTGGAAACCCCTGGGGAGCACTATGCAGATCTGAATGTCAGAGGCAAAGGAAGAAAGATGATGGTAGAAGTTATGTATCAGGTATTTGCGCTATAGTGAAAGAGCTTGTCAGATAGCTGAGATGTCTTAAACTTCCTTCAGGCCTTTTTAAAAGCTGGGCAGGCACCTCAAGATGTACTAGCCTTAAATCAAAGCAGTTTAACGCTGAAATGGTAGCCTGTCTGGTTGCTAACATGCATTGCCTGGTAGAAGGGGAACCTCTAAGAACCACTGAGATGTAAAGAGGTCTGCAGCTGAAATGTTTTCCCTTGTCTCTCACAGACTGTAGCTCACATAGTTTAAAAGCTAATGCAGTTCTCTTGTAACATCTTTTTATCTGCCTGCGTAGGAGGAAACGTGTGATTTGATGGGCAATTTACAGGGTTTCTTTGCAACACCAGAGAACTGGGTCCAAAATTTGTGCCAAAGTCAGAGTTTCAATGGATAGAATCTACCCCATAAATGCTGTGTCTCACGTAGCATCACATGTTTGTCAGAGTTTCAGCAAAATGAAAACAGAAAGATTTTTCTGTACTTCAGGGGAAAAAATAATTGTTGTTTAATAAGACAGAGTGTTAATTTGGTTTGCTCTTGAGAAAGTGTGGTGGTAAAATAAGAGGCGAAGCGCCTGCTCTATTACTGGACATTACCACTTGCCAAGTAAATAAAGGAGGCATGATGGGAAAGATGTTTAAACTTATTGAACAGTGTGTAATTGCTTTTCTGTTCTCCTGATATGATTATACTCATGCTCTATAGTCTATTCAATCACCTGCTCCTGTCATGACACTACTGTCTCCTCAGTGTGTTTTGGCGTGGAAACTGAGAACTGATAGTCTGATCAGAGAATAACACACATCATTTCTGTATACAGTTGTGATGCTCAGTTATTGAGGTCCTGATGTGACTCAAGCTATGATACCCTAGCAAATTGACATTGGTAGGACCCACCTGTGAAGGCAGTGGCCTTAGGCAGTAGCTCTTGAACCTCAAAAGAAAGCCAAGCCAAAACAAAGCCTGCCCAGTCGGTTTCAGAATTGCAGGCACATACTTTCATTCATACAGAGGATGAGGTGCTGAGTCATTGGCATAGTCAGTTACTCAAGTAGTTCATCCTGCAGGGAAGTGCCTATGTCCTGCTCAGACTTACAAACAAGATTGATGATATTGTATGTGGTCACTTGTTTATAGAACATGGCAGTAAAAACAAACCAGCTGCCTCCTGAGAGTGTTCTCACATTTTAAGCCTAACTAAAATATAAAAAGGAAGGTCTTGGAAGCATTCCAGGTTTTGTTTATTTGTGTTTCTCCCTAGATCCTAATGAAGGAGTTAATTTCTCCTCTGCTTATTCTTGCCAGCTAGGCTCTGGTTCTTTACAGCCATGCTGTGAATGCTTCCCAGACTTGGTGACTGAACAGGTTCTGCTTTCTGACATGGCCATAACACTTCTGTTTGCTAACCTATGAGTATTTGCTAATGTCCGAAAAATTGAGTCCTTTCTAGATGTTCAGGAGTCTTTCAGCAGCCTTCAGCCTGTGGCATTTGGGTGTCTCATTTTTGTCATGAGAATTTTACAATCCAAAGCACAAGCCAGAAGAGGTGACTTGCATAATAGTAGAGGAAATCAGAGCAGTGGCAGCTTGATCCTGAAATTCCCTCAGGGAACATGCAAGTGAGCAAATGGCCAAAACCCGGTAGCCTTGCAGCTTGTTAGTGGTTGAAGATCCTGCTCTTGCCTTGCAGGAAGTGTAAGGTAATTTCTCTGAGGGAGGCTGCAGTGCAAGCTCACAGAGATTATTTGTGTGCCTAGCACTCTTATCATTGAGCTGTCTCACAGTGATATCGCTGCAGGATCTCTAGGTTATCATTAAAGTATATTTGTGCAAAAGAGCACATTCAAGTCCAGCACGGGGACTTCTTATTTGTGTATGTTGCACACTCTTAGCTTTATGAAAGAAAATGAAACCACAAACAACCCAAATTAATCTAGTGTCCTATTATGCTTTTCTTGGCACTGGCAAGAAGCATGTTTCTGGGAATTTGTCTCCAAATTACAAAGACATTAATGATAAAACAATACCCATGGTTAATTTTGGATAAAGGCTTGATATTCTGGGCCTGCTCCAGCTGTCAGCAACATATTCCAGCCTTTTAAGCTGTCGAAACACTGTGAATGCATGATACTACTAGAGAGTGAATGTAGGTAGACACAGAGTATCTCCAAGGAAAAATGTGGCCTCCTCCAGTGTTTTCATTCCAGAAGTTGGATAAATGCACATGACTGAATATGCTGCTTTCTTGACTGTGTTAACAGAAGCTTTTAAAGCATGTTCCAAACTCCCAGTGCTGGTGCTGCAGATATTTTTTTTCCCCTAAAAATTGAAAGTTGTGGTCATTCTGAAACTTTTTTTCTCCCTGTTTAATTTATTTTAAGGAATATTAGTAATTTGATTTCAGGCAAGTTTAAGTTTTTTGTTTGGCCTAAGCAAATAATCTCATTTTCTTTCTTGTATTTTAATTTGAAATCAAAGGAGATAGATTCACAGGGGAATTCAGCTATCGTTTACAGATAGTGTCAGTGAAGTTGATCTGTCTTGTACCTTTCTTCCTTACATGGCATTCATCTGAGATGACAGAAACCTGTATTCATAACACACTCTGCTTCATTCAGAGTTTGGAATCAAAGTTAGACACTTCTGTTGTGATGAGTGTGAATTTATCACTGTGTTTGTAACTTTGGAAATAGCTCTTTCTCTCTCTTGTGCTTAATATTAATTTTATATTCATTGAACCAGAGAAGAAAGGAAAGAACTTTATAGCCCATGAATTATATATTTCATATCATTAATTTGGTTCAAAGAATGGGTCAATCTTTTGGTCAAACTTCACAATGGTTTTTCTTGTCTAGAACCATATACTAACCCATATAAAACTGTGTTTAAAAAAACCCAACATACAAACCAAACCTAAAACCCTAAGAAACAAAAAACCCCTCATTGCATGGTAAATAACCAATGTGAAAGTTTACATGCCTCTACTCACAGTATTGTAGTGTCTTGAACAAATTACTGCATGTATTTTATAGATGAGTTAACAGACCCTGGGAGAGTTAACCTGATGGGCCCGTGGCCATATGGAAAATTTGCAGGAGGTCCAGGGAGTAAGGTCAGGGCTCCTGCCTCCCACTTGTGTGCCTTGAGCACAAGGTGGTTATTCCCAACACTTCGTCTTGCCTGACCATCAGTCTTGAAGTAAGCAAACAGCATACCAGTTTCAGATTTCAACAGAAATTGGTGATTTTGAGACCCAGATGTCATAGTGAATGCTGATTTTTATTTTTTTCCCTGTTGAGAGTGAACATCATCTAGCTGAGAATCAGATAAGTAAAAGAAATTTTTCTGACCATTAAAAAAAAAAAAAAAAGAAAGAGAAAAGAGAAAAAAAAGGTGGGGGTAAGTCTTGCCCAAAACATATCAATTGGGTGTGTGGTTTTGGTTGGTTGGTTTGTTGGTTGGGGTTTTTTGGGTTTGGCTTGTTTCGGTTTTTTGTTTTCTCCAAGAAGACAGAGATATGAGGGCAGCAATAATCACACTAAGTTGTAGTCCAACAGAATGTCCCTGGAGGCCCTACCTGCTCCTTGGTTGGTGTGTGGTCCTCTCCTGAAGGACCTTCTCAAGGTCATCAAAGCGGTGGGATGTTTCTGGAATGTAGGGAGAAGGTGAGATTTGAGTTGTGCTTTAACAGCCACTTATTGAACCCATCTTGCATCTTAAAAGTAGAATGCCTGACAACTTGCTGCCCTTGGTCTCGGCTGTTGAACAGCAAATCTGCATGTGGGTATCAGTCTGTACTACAAAAGGCAATGGTTCTTCAAACGCCAGTCTCATGCCCAAATACTTTGTTTTCTTTACATTTTGTGACAGCATCTATTTTCAACGTGCTTCCTGCAAGACTTGGACAAAACTAGTGCTTTAGCAGAAAATCCCATTTGGGCCGTATGGAGGGTTTCTGAGTGTAAGGCTCTGATGGGCCCTGGCTAGGTGCTGTTCCTCTGCAATCTCTTGGCTGCTTAGAGGTGTAAGAAGGAGTGAAGACAGTAGGAAAACAAAGCTCTTCTGTGTAGGAGAGGAGGTCAGTTGCACCACATGGTGGTTATGTGGTGTCAGAGTGGGCAGCAGAGCTGCCTGGCTGGTCTTTTAATAGTATCACCTTTGCACTTAAACCCCGGGTTTTTTAGGCAGTTTTTGTTGTGTTGTTCCTTCTACTGCCTTTCCCACCCCCTCTCATCCTTCAATAAAAGGAAATGGAGCTGTCAGGTGAAAGACAGCGGTGGTGGTAGAAGCTGCTCTTCCCTCTGCCTGGAGCAGTCAAACGCACCAAGGACAATTCTCCCTCCCTGTTTTTCTTCCTGAAACCTCATCAAGTAGATTGAGTATTTGAGAATCATCACTCTGGCTGACAGAACATAGGTTGAAGTACTAGTGTGGGTTGAAGAGTCCTCTCCAGAGTTACCTTCTGCAGAAAGAACTTGTTCCCATGCCCCCAGTTTGTCAAGCAATGGCCCCAGAGTCCTTCATAGTTTCACATTAGAGTTCTTCTGATGGTCATAGAAACCTTTCATGTACAGCTGTTTTTCGCCTTTCCAGGAGTATGGATTGTAGCTTACCCTGTTTGTAAAGCTGCTCATTCAATGAAAATGCAAGTACTCTGAAAAGACAAGTTCAACTGAATCTGTATTATTGGAAGTAGTAACTAATGATATTCAGTGTACTGCTCTGCATCTTTAGTGATTACATGTTTAGCATGGAGGACAAAGCTTCTGGGGAAAAGCAGCGTGGCAAATAAGCATGCAAAGTTTTGCAGCGCTCTCATTTTAAAGTCATAGTGCCTCTTCTGCCCTTTACCTGATGGCATAGGTCACTTAAGGCTACACAGGACAAATCCCAGGAAAAATACACTGTCAACTGATCTCTCTTAACTCATTACTAGTCTAGACTTTTACTGCTGTGTGTTCAGGGGACTCACCTGGGGCAGGACCTCAAGCTATCGAGCAAGCCCAAATGAATCAAGTATTGCCTGTTGCAGACAGCTTGCAGCTTAGTTTAACGGCCTGAAACTTTGCAGGAAGGAAGAACTGCTCTGGCAAGTTGTTGGCAAATTCCTTGTGCCTGTGGAATGATCTGCTAATATGCAGGAAGGTGCTGGCACCAAGAGGGTTTTGAAGAGCAGGCACAAAAGAAACCCCAAATGATCACACAGAAGTTATTTATTTTGGAAAAAAAATACCCAAATGACAGTATTAATCTTAGAATACAGCAGAAGGGTTAAAATAGTATAACACAAATATTGCATAGAAGAACTATAAATTTACAAGTGCCACAGGAAAAAAAAATCTCATGGAGGGGGAATAGTGAAAAAACCACAAACCAAACAACAGGTGACAGCCATTTCAGGGCCAAAAGTTCTCCCAACCTCCAAATCTTAACTTTTGGGTATATGAAGACCTGGTGGTACCTGCCAGTGGGAAGCTTGATGTGGACGTGCATTTGGAGCCAGAGGAACACTGCTTCAGAGCAGGGCCCAACTCCTGCTCTGTAACTGTTGGTGTAAGGCTACATTGCTGCAAATAAAATGTATTTAATTTAGCACCTTGCTTCTCGTCAGACTAGGTTTCATCGTTATTCTAATCTTTACAATCTATGGCAAGCTAGAGGGTTGCACTCTTCTTGTTGCTGGTTTTCTTTTCTGTGCTGAGGTCTGGCTGTGTAAATGAGAATTTTGTGCCTTTTACCACCTGACATCTTTTTCCTGGAGGCTTCCTCCTTTGCAACCCGCTGTGGGCCTAACATATGCTATATATCTGAGCCCCTAATTTTGACTTAACAAAAAAGACCTACTAGAAGGCACTGGCTTTAAATTACCCCCTTAGCATTCACAGTGTAGTTTTCACAACTACCCTTTATTTTATGAACAGGTTTAGTTTTCAGTGTGTTCTGTGTTTATATTTAATGTACAGCTGGTAGCTCAATGAAATTTTTATCATGTACACATATAAAAATATATGTATTTTTATATATATTACACACACACATATATATATTTGGGAAACATTTCTTCTGTTTTCCAGATATTATCAGGGTCATATTTCAACATATTCTCTGCATAACTTTGGGAATGTGGTGACAGTGGCAACTGATATTCTCATTTGCAACACTGGAGGGTTTTAAAAAGTAAAGTTAGAGAACAGAGAATAATGAAATTAACTGTTTTGTAGCAAGTACCCACAAAAGGAAGCAGAGGTAGTCCCCTAATCAGATAGGCTGTGGGAGGCAAAAGGGGGAGGGAAGGAACATTCCCTTTCTGGGAGAGTCCCCCTTCTCAGCAGAATGGAGCAAGAGGAGCAGAGGGGTGGCTTGCATCTCCCAGGAAGTAGCAGCTGTACAGATTAACTCCTTCAGTTTTGCTTTTATGCAAAGCAGGTGCAAATCTTGCCAAGCTTGGGCCAGGAGCTGCTTGCCATAGGACTGACAAGTGTATTTTAGGACAGCTTATGCAGTAAGATCATAGGCCCAAGCAATTATGGTGTATATTAAGTTTCTTTGCACGTAAGACTTAATTTCAGATAGGAGAAAATCGAGTCTGGCTGGGGTCAGGAATGCTAATACTACTTTCTTTGGTTAGGGAGAGAAGCTTCATTTTGTTTGCTTCTCTAGTATGTTTTGTTGACAACTTTTAAATATTAGGAAAATGTGTGGGCATGCTTAGGCTTCTGCAGATTATAGCTGAACAGCAAATAACTCCTACCATGTTCATGCAGGTGTGAGAAGTGCTGTGCTGGGACCTGCCTTCTGCAGGCTTTAGTCTGTCCTTGAGCTCAGAGAGATCCTCTGCAGGAGTGGTTGAAATAATTGAAAGTGGCTTTTCTACAGTCTGTTTGGAATATAAATTAATTTCAAATGATAGTTTTTTATCTTTAAAAACCACTTTCAGCAGACTATCACACTGATAGCAGCCAGTAATGATCACTTGTTGCTCAAACCCATGAAGACCCACGTGCTTTCTCTTTTTCCTTCACAGGGACCCTTGTGGGAAACAGTTATGATTTTGCAAACTCCTGGGCTTTGCACAGTGAAGACAAGAGGTGCACCAGAGTGCAGACTCCAAGCAACACCTGCAACATTTCATCTGATGTTGCAGGGAAGGTTGGTGCCGCAAGATACTGTTCTGGTTTCGGTCCTCCCCTGCCTGAGGGCAGCTTGCTTGCCCTTTGGCAGAACACTTCCTTGAATCCATGTCTGTACTTTAGGTGGTCTTCCCTCAGCGAGTTACCCAGTTTGGGTTTCTGAGGTACAGTGTGGCCTAAAATAACTATACTGGGTACCGCTCTTGCCACTGTGCTGGAACAGGGTATGTGGCTCCCTGTCCAGCTTGGCAGGAGTTTAACACAGGGCTGGTGGTGTCCGAATGCAGGTATCTGGTGTGATGAAGCTGGGTCAGGTGCAGGCAGAAAGTGGAAGAGCCACATCCACAGCACATGCCTGTGCTGTCTGCAGGTGCACCCAGCCTCTCCATGAGAGCTTGGGGCTGGATGCAGGGTGCAGCAGTGTGCTTGGGGTTCATGAGTTGACAACTGTGTGCCCTCCCTGCAGACCCTGGCTGGTGCTAGCAGGAGGATTTGTGCACTGACCTGCCTGGTACTGTGGAAAAGTGACCTCAGGGGTTGTGTGTTATGGCTGATGTCTTATTTATTGCAGTCTTAAGGAAGAAAACATGTACTTGCTGGTTAGCAAATGCAGTTTTTCTCTCTTACCCTGGCTGACGCTATTCTTTCTAAAACTGTAGTGTGTATATGCCCCCCCCCTTCGCCCCCCCCACACACTTTGCCTCCCTCCCTCAAAATCCCTAAACTCAACACACAAACATCAATCAGATAAACAAAGAAAACCACGACTCATTCTGCTTGAGCCTGAAGCGTGAGTTGCTGCCAAAGAGGCTTTGGTATTACTTGGGAACAGTGTGTTTAAGTGGCACCTGTATAATGAGGCAGGCAGTTCCCTCTCTTGATTCTGCCAGCAGGTAAGCATCACTTCTGAAGCCTCTGTGTGTACCACCAACACAAGCAGTGTTTTGAATGTGTTGCAGTTTATATACCTGGGAGTCACCAGAGAGAGAAGGTGCTTCGGCCAGGCTATTTTTGACAGAGGAGATGTTGTCTGTAGGTGTTGCAAAGGCTCTGTGCCACCGGGCTTTTTCCCTTGCCAGGAGGAGGAGGAGGAGGTTCCTTCAGCTATGCGTATAGATAGTAGCTCTGATTTATTAAAGAAACACAGAACTGCTTGTCTCAGCCAACTCCTGTGACCTCCATTGCTGCATCAGCCTTTTTCTTCTCTTTTATAAATACAAACAGGTTCCTTGTTTCCATTAGACACAGGACAGACACAAATAGTCACCAGTTGAGGGAGGAAAATAGCTTTGAGTATATACTGACTGCATGTGGTATTACAAGTTATGATTGTCGTTGCAAATTGAGTCTACATCCATGGAAGTTTTGCATCTGGGGGTCTGGTTTAGATTTACAGCAGTGTAACTGCCAAAGTTTAGCCCTGAGTTTCTTGTTATTCAAGTCCTGTAGACTGGCACTTTTAAAACTAGGCTCAAGAGTAGTAGCACTTCCTGGGACATATCTGCTCTACAGCTACTTTGAATGTTGGTTTCCTAGTTACCTGGAAAAAGCTAACTAAGACTCAGGCAAGCTTGCAAATTTATGACTCTTTACAGTTTCCCTAAGCTTTTGAATGGGGATGCTTGTGTAAGTCATGTGCTGAAATTCAGCAAAGTATGCTCACATCCCTTAGCACTACAGCTTTGGCCTCGCAGCCTGCAAAATTGGCTGAGGAAACACAGACATGATTTCAGCCTATGTCTCTTGCAAGAGGCTCTGCGTGTTTGTGGCATTTCTCTTGGGGTCTGGACTTGCTGAGTAATGGTGCGTTGTGCTAAGGACATTACCAAAGCGTGAGGGCTTTCAACCTGGTTGAGATGACTTCTAAGGGACAGGACTGCATTGTAAATCCAGTTACAGCTCCAGAGCAGGCTGGATTTTGCAACTGGCTGTACCCGCTGTAACTTTATCTATTCAGGCAAGCTTAATGTTTAGAAAATGTCAACATTGCAACTGAGGCCAGGGAGTGGCACGCAAGATGAAATCCTGCCTGATGGCTAGACTGCAACTAATGTGAGCTTTATACTGATCACGTTAAATACTGATCCTTTGTTGGAGAAAGTTTGCTGTCCTGCAAACTGGATGAAATTATCTTCTCTGAGTTCATGAGCTCACAGCATTTAATGTTGGCTTAATTTATTCACTGTAGAAGGATAAACACGGTACTATTAATAGAAGTCCAGCAGAACGACTGCTGCTGAAGAATGTAGGGCTTTTTAATAGTGTGCTTTGTTTGCTTGCTTCAGCTTCAGGAATGTAAAACTCCCCAGTTCCAGGCTTGCTCCTCCCTGCCAGGCAGTCAGCTGCTAGGTGAGGACAACAGCGGCTTTGGTTTAATGTGCTTCTCCACCCAGTCACCCCACTCGGGGCAGATCTGTGGTTTTCTTTGCCCTGTCTGCCCCTCCCTGCAACAGCATCCTTGGAGAGATGGCTTCTGGCTTCTTTGCAAGATGTGGTGAAGCCCAAAAGCACTGTTGCTCTTTCAAATCATAGAAAACACGGGGAATTTCATGTCCTTTAATAAGGGAGAGTTCTTGTCTTGATTAATGGCATGGTGTTTCAGCTGAAGGTCTTGCTCACACACTTACCCTACTGCTGCTCCGGGCCCCTCCCTGCCCTCCACCTCCAAAGCACATACACCCTTACACGTGTTTGACTCCCGCTCTGCCTGCAGATATGTTTTCTTTTTGGGTATATGTATTCCCTTCCTAAGGCTGAGTGCAGCTTGGCATCTGAACGGTGGAGCAGCCTGTTAGCTACCTCATCTTGTGATCCAGAGAGCATGCCAAATTGGGTTGTGCTGGAGGGAGGGAGTTGCAGCCTCCTTTCCATCCCCTGCCCTCTCTAGCAGCTGTTTAAATAGTTATTGAAAAGAACAAGCATCTCTTCTGTTGTCTGATCCATTTTTTCTCACCACTCATATTTCACGATGATTTAAGCTGCCTCTTCACTGAAGTACTGTAGTCTAATAGCCTCTCAGGTGACCAATGGTATGGGCAACATGCATCTTGAAGTATAAAAGGAGTGAAACGGATAACTGTGGTGTTGAGGCAGCCTTGGAAACAAAAATATATGTGCTTTAAAGCATTACAATTGATTTATGCATTCTTAGATGTTACCTTTATTGTCTAGATTTCACCTTTAGTAGAAATGGTGCATGGACATCACAGTTTACTCCTTTCTTTTTTTCAGTCTCATTGGGAAATGATACCTGTAGCATGTCAGATGTGAAAGCCACTGAAATTGTAAGCTGAAATTAGAATTCAACTGACTTCAGCCTTTGCTACAATCGATTAAGAAATAGTCCCACTCGTATCCCATAGACTAGGTCCATGTGCAATAAAGAAATAGCATTTCTCCACAGATCTGAAAGCATGTGGGAAGAGTTTGCAAATTTTGGACTGTAATTTGTAATGCTAGAGGTCACAGACATGGACATACAATGCTATGGTGTGTTTTAGGAGTGAAAATGAGGCCCACTGTGTCTAAAATATAATTTCTCTGCTCCTGAAATAAACAGATTAACCAAATCAGCACTCAAGTGAAATAACTTTTGTTAGTTGTAATTATGTTTGCTCAAACACACAGCCAGCATTTGGTGTACTAAACATAATGTCTTTGTGTGCCTTTTGCTTAAAAAGATATGAGGCTAAATCATTGTCCCTTCGAGCGAACCAAAAGGAGATGCATTCTGAAAAACTATGCCCAATTATGGCACCAAAAGACACCCTTCCTGAATGATGGGGAGAAACACTTCTTCTGTGTATCTATACATATACATATATACAATATACCTATATACCACAGGGTCTATATTCACAGGAACAAGAGGGTGTCTCTGCTTTCTTCTGTTACTTTTAGGCTGTATCTCTTTAATGGCAATTGTTAAGCAACAGACAAACGCAGTTCATGCAGCAGCAGGAGGCAGTGCCACAGAAATTGGAAGAATGTACAAAATTCCACCTACAGCTCTGTGTGGTGGGACTTGGGGCAGAAAGAAGGTCAGCAAGTTTGCAGTTGTTAAGGGCTGTGCGTGCCAGGACACCGCCAACCCATTGCTGAAGTCAAGGGAGAAGTTTCAAGACCTTCACATTTTTTTTAGATGCTGTGGTTGGTTCTGCTAGTGTTAATTTTACAGCATCACGTACTCCAAGCACTGTTTAAGCCTGAGGCTTTGCTGCCTGGTCTGTTGGTTTTAGATGTTTTTTGGTTTGTGTGGAACAACTTCTAGGACTGCTGCTCCATGAACGCTGCTGCTCTACAGTAGTGAGTGAGACCACCAATATCTGATGCTTACCATGTGTATACATTGTCCCCTAAACTAAAGAACAACTCTCTTAGTTCACCCTGACTGCTGAGTTTCAAAGAAAGGAAGGAGAGAAAATAAAAATAACTTGCCAAAGGGTTTAAGTTGGAAGAGACCATTGGAGGCCATCTAGTCCAGTCCCATGCTTGCGACAGGGCCACCCAAACTGAGTTTACTCAAGTCCTTGTCCACTCACATTTGGAATATGCCCCAGGATTGTAGTTCTACAGCCTCTCTGAACACTTGTTCACCACGGCCGTGGTGACATTTTTTGTTTGTTTGTTTTGTATTTATTTAGATTTGACCATATTTCATCTTATGTCTGCAAAATTGTCATGATAATTGAGGTCTAAAAGATGGGAAAAACTTCAGCTACAAATTCTTGTACAAAGGCACTGGAAAAAGAAAAGCAATTTGAATGAAAAGAAAATATTTATATAGCAAAAAAGAAATTTCTAACTTATATTGCTTGGTTTCTTTATAATCAGCTAGAGCTCAGTCATTGAGTAGGTTTTTATAGAACAAAACACAGACCAAAGAACACCATATGAAAAAAGAAAAGGGGTTTAATGTGTTGTGGCTTTTATTTTGCGTAATCTCTTTTTTCCCTTTTTATTTTTTAAGTCACTTTCACCTCTAACATTTACAGGTGTGTAAAAAAAAAGGTCATAATAGATAGTTTCTACTGGCTTTACTGTTACCCTCTGTTTAAAGCAATATACAGTCCTAGTTCTATTGCAACATGAAAGTGGAAGTATATTACATTTTTAACTTTCATTATCTTATTAAGAAAACAATAAAGCCTAAATGGGCTTATTGCATATGTTGGTTTTCTGTAGCTTTTGATAGTATCTGGATCAAGGCTTTGATCCAGGACTGCTCATCCTCTGAATGGCTCTGAGCTCACTTTCAGTTTTATCAGTTTCATCTTGAAGCTCTGCTTTAACAGCTTTTTTGGCTGCTTCTGTTGCTTCCACCCTTAAGGTACTCTTTCAGCTTTCTTATGTTTCTGTTTAGTCTTAGAGCAGCACCAACCACTGTTTATGCAGTTCTTGCTCCCCACCTTCTAATCTTTCTTTCCAGCTCGTTTTGCATGTTGGCTGCTATCTGGGCATCAGAATTATTCCAGGCTGGAGCTGATTTTCTGGAGAACAGTCATGTTCAGCTCTCTAATGGTGCTCAGTTAGCATTGCTTTGAGTTCCCCGAGGCCTTTCTCAGAAAGCTGGAGACCTCCTTGTGTATGTAGCTGCTCACTGAGCACTTCGCTAAACTCTGAATATATTTCCAGTGGGCCAAACATTTCTGGTTGGTTTGTTTTCATAAGCAAGAAGTTCTCTCCCCTTTCAGAGGTACTATCTCTAGCTGATCACCTGGACAAAGCATCCTTTAGTGAAAAAAGGTCAGCAGTTTACCTATACAGGCATACCATCTGCTCATCTGCTGTTCTGAGCATCTGAATGTCTGCCAAGGTTATTTGCCCCCCATTTTTCATCCAAAAAAAAGAAAGCAAGACTTTTTTTTAATCTCTCTTTACTTTTTTTTAAAATTACAGCAACTTGTATATGTTGTCATCTCAGGTGCTTGTTAAGGCATTCAGGAGTAATGCATTGTTACTGTGAACTACTCTTAAGAGCATGATTCCCCCCACCTCCAACCACTATGTATAACACCTGAAATACACACTGTGGTTACATCTGCCTATATAAAACACTGATGAATAAATAGAATAAAGTTCTGCTTCCACTGTTTATGTTAGGGTTGTATCAGAAAATTATTTTTCCCCTTAGCTCACTGGCATCCTTTCAGAAAGATTCATTGAAGACCACAAACTTATTGAACCGTGACATAATGCATGCATAAGAGAAAGTCTATTTGGGAACCTCCCTTGGAGAACTTAGTCTTTAACTAAGCTTTTCTTTAGCTGTGTGTGAAACATAACCTAAATCGTGTCTTAGGTTGCTCTCAACTGGGAGGAGTGGTCTTGGTATCTTCCTCCCATCCCACTGTGCAGTCCTGTCCTTACAGCAGCTGTCACCATGCTGGTTTAACTCATGAGAAGAGCAGAAGAAATTTTTCTTCTTACCTCAGTTACTTTTCTGCCACTTATATGAGTTAAATTGACCTGTTGTGCATTGGACAAGCCAGCAGGAGTGACAGGAATGCGTGGCCAGAAGTGGTAAACAAATTGGATTCCTTGGATTCTAGTCAAACTTAATCTTTCACTTTGAAACTTCCCCTGTTCTCACATTATCCGAAAGATGATCTGGTCATTTTTCTTCATAAGGACTTCAGTTGTTAAGTTCTTGTCCCTTGCTGAAGTGTCTTCCTGGTACTCAAGACATCATCTCGGTCTTCACTGGGTAGGAAGCACCTTTTTGCTTCCCTGCATTTGATGACTGATTGATTGACATGTTTCTGTGTAAAACATCCTGCCTGTGGCACTAATTTATATTAATCATTAGATTAATGAGCCTCTCTCTGTTTATGGATGGGGTGGACAAATAGATGAAGCTCAATATCATCTTCACTGTGATGTTATTTAACTACGTGTTGGTGTTAAATAATAACCGTGAGGTTATTTAACAACAGTGATGACTTGTTTTTTTCTCCCTTCTTGAGTCTGTGCTGACATATTTTGTCTCTTTTGTTCCCTCTTTCTACCATTTGCCCACCACTTGTTGTGCAGGACGTCATGGAAACCTGCCAGCTACTAAGAACATCTTCGACCTTCTCCCGGTGCCACCATCGAGTTGATCCAGAGCCATACATCAATCTCTGTGAAAGAGACATCTGTACCTGTACCCAGGGCATGGACTGTCACTGCTCAGTGTTCCTTGATTATGCAAGAAGCTGCGCTCACGAAGGGGTGATTTTGGATGGATGGCCTGAAGAGAGCTCATGCAGTAAGTTGATGGGATTTTTCCTAGGCTGTTTGTCCTGAATGAGTTCATGCTTGCCTTGCAGACTTATGTTCTGCAGCTAAAAGCAACTGGAGCTCTTTTAGGATGATCGAGGCATAGCAGGTTAAAATCTGAAGTGCCTTTGTCCTTTTCAGTTCTCCATCACCCACTTTTTTCTAGAAGTTGTTTTCCCTAAGAGAGGATTGTTTGAAACATATATAAAGGAAATCCTGAGCTGCTACAGATTCCACCATGGTATAAAAAGTCGGTGGAGACTTTTGATAGATAACATCTAAGATGTTTAGGATCTATTTCACATAAGTTTCAGATGTGTGGTGCTGTCCAGCTTGTGTTTGTCAAGTCTCATGAAAGCCTCATGAAAGGCTCTCAACATTTGTAAAGACAACTGTTTCAACCTGTATTTGCTTGAAACAATTACATTGAAGTCGAGATGTTGCCTTTTTTTAGCCAAACTTTGTCTAGATCGGAGATCCCAATTGCATCTTGAAATGTGACCTTTATTAGCACCATTTTTTCTGAAGTCAGAGGTCCTGATTACATCTCTCTTAAGATTTTGCAACAAGGAAGTGCTTAGATTTACTGCAATGGATTGTGTTTATAGAGGAAAGGTCATGTTTGCACCCAGCGTTGGTATACATAGTTCCACTGGAGAACTCTGATTAAATACATAAGCATGCAAATGAATAATGAAAAGAAAAATAAACCAATCCTCTAATATCATGTTCTCCTGCTTTTTACATTGTACAGGAAGAACAATTTTCTCAGGATGTTTATGTAAATTGATTTCATGGGCTGACTGATTTGTACTGACAATAGTTCCTTCTCTGGTAAAGATATTCTGCTAATGGCTACCACTGAAGAAAACTCTGTCTTCAGATTATGGTTAGGGCAGGAAGGTATTGCTAACCACTTGTTCAAGGGATTGTACTACAGAGGAGAGTCTTATTTCCAGCAGTAATTTGTTAGCCCTCCATTGGGACATAAAAGGAATCTGATGAAAACTTGTCTCTTTGCTCAGTGTGGGAGCCAGAGAACACAGTTTTGCTAGGGCTGTCAGTAAATCTAGCTAAAGCTATGAGTGAAATTAACTCTTCTCTGTTCCCAGGACTTTTAGAGGTAATTTCTAACCCTTGAGTTCAAATTCATATTTTTCTGAGTTGGGGAAAAAGAAAGGTGGACTGCTGCCACAGCAGGAGCTTTATTTTCCATCACCCTTCATCTGTGCTGTGATGCTTTCTCAGGGGATGATGATGATAATTGTATTTGAGGTATGAAATGCTCTGCTGTGTTGGAAAGGCTTGTCTTAGTTTTGGCTGGGATAGAGTTTAGTCTTTGTAGTAGCAGCTGGTATAGTGTTGTGTTTTAGAGTGAGGATGAAAATGTTGATAACACACTAATATTTTAGTTGTTGCTGAGCAGTTAAAGACTCTAGCTTATCACACTGCCCTGACAATGAGAAGATGGGAGGTACCCAAGAAGCTGGGAGGGGACACAGCCAGGACAGGTGACCCAAACTGGCAAAAGGGATATTCCATAGATATGATGTCATGCTCCATCTGTAACTGGTGGTTGGCTGTGAGGAGGTGTGGCTCAAACTAGCTGAGCATCATCTCAGGGTGGTCAGCATTTGTGCTGTGCATCTCTTGGTACATTTATTTTCCTTTTCTGTCTTTATCTTAACCCACAAGATTCAACTTTTTCTTTTTTGATTCTCTCCCCTATCTGGAGATGTGGGAGTGAGTGAATGGCTGCGTGTTTGTTTTAATGGCCAGCTGGGTCAAACCATGGCCAGCTCTAGTGCTGAGCACGCTGTACTAGTGCAAGTTGGTGCCCAAGACCTGGAGCCACAGAGGGCAAGACCGCTCCTTCGTTACCCTCCCACCTCCTTCAATAGAGGATTTTCTGGGAAAGGGCAGGCTTTCATCTTTTCTTCCCACTGCATGCCCCCACAGCCTTGTGGGGTATGCCTGCATCAAAATGAAGGGGTGGCTATAGCGTGTGCTTGCATAACAGCCTAGCCTAGATAATGAGGCAGTGAAGATACTACAGCATGGGAGTTATCCTGGGCTAGCGCTTCTCTGGAAGAAGGAATGGAGTCTGAGAGTCTTAACTGTCTCCCAGTTCTCCCTGAAAACAGAAAACAGTGTAGGTTCACAAGTGAGTGGAGTAGCTGCATAGCTTAAGGGTACAAAATGTGCTTGTCTATCCAAATTACTTACATATTATTGCAAAACTTCCCCCTTTGCTTGATTGTTCTTAATGCACTTGATTTTAGTTATTAAGACTTGATTTATTGGAAAAGAAATTGGCTTCAACCTCTAAGTATTTACTACACAACCTGACAGAGGATGATGTTGCAGCAAACTGAAAATCAAGTGTTTCTTAAATGTTCTGCTTCTGAGAAAGAAATCGTTTATTGGAGAGAATATGACCTTTTTGGTCTCTCTGTGGTTCAGCCTTTGATAATTAAGAGATTTATATGTTTAAGAATTATTGAGGATTTTGCATTTCTAATTTCTTTTAATTCTTTCAGAGCCAAGATGTCCAGTTGGCATGGAGTATAAGGAATGTGTATCCCCTTGTGTCAAAACCTGCCAGAGCCTGAATATCAATGAAGTGTGTCATGGACAATGTGTTGATGGCTGCAGCTGCCCTGGTAATTTATTTACTGGTTTATTTACAGAGTAACACTTGGCAGTGGTGCAATCTCTTTTATTAGAAGAAGGAAAGCTGTGTCTTCCCTTAAATTTTCCTGAAATTAGAAACATTTCTCCTTTTCTGGGACCATGCTCTTGAATAAACCAGTTTCTATACTGCTTGTATACTTTCTCCATGAAAGGGCTATTTTTGAGACCCAGCTAAGAAGTGTTTCTGTGAAAATCAGCACCATCTAGTACTCTAGGATCGCCTTTCTTGATGAGGGACTGCTGACCATTGATGTATCCAGATTCCTTCTGAATTGCTTTTGGTTAGAAGCATCCAGGTAGAACGAAGTATATTTGGAGAATATGCTAAAGGAGTTTCTTACAGAAATACAGTACAGGTAGAGCTCATGGTATAATTCCGAAGATCTTCATGATTTTAGATGAATAATTTTACTTATTGAATCATTTGTACAGGAGATTTGATTGGTTTAAAGGAGGCAGCCCAATTTTAAGAGGGAGACGTTCATAGTCGTCATCCTCTATTATACTTTAAACAACTGCAGGAGGAGTGATTTGGTGGATTTTGTTTGTTTTTTGAAAGGCCTACCACTTCATTTCACCCTTCAAGTCTGCACTTTCTGTGAATGCACAGAGATATTTTCTGTGTCTCTGTACAAGATACCAAGCATGACAGATCGTTACTGAGAACATAACTTGGTTTCCAAAAAAGGTAGTGATAACTATGTCAGCCTTGTTTGAGGGGTTAACTGCATTCTAAACAATTCCCAGGCATTCAGAACTTTGTATTCTCCCATTTAGCTGCCAGTCTCCTACTTACTAGAGGTTCAAAGCTGTCATTCTATGGCAGGATTTGGGAAGGTGCACATGGAGGGTGACAAGTGATGTAACTATGCATGGGATCTTATTTTGTTATGAAGGATCTAGCTGTTATATTTGTGAAGGCCTGGGAGTATTGGGAAAAGATGAAGGAGTTGAATACACTGGCTGTACAAGGACTCTGCCTATATTCTTCCTTTGGTAACTGCACTGGTCAGTTCAGCACAGGAAAGGTCCAAGGAGACAGGACCTGAAGAGCAGAGAAACAGGAGCTAAACAGAAAGAGTACTGCATGAGGAACAAGTAGGTGGGTAGAAGGAAATGCATGAAATGCAACACAAAAAGGACCTGGACCTGTTTGGGGCAGGTCCAGAGGAGGGCTACAGAAATGATCAGAGGAATGGAAGATCTCTCTTATGAAGTCAGGCTGAGAGAGTTGGGGTTGTTCAGCCTGGGGAAGAGAAGACTCCCAGGAGACGTTATATCAGCCTTTCATTGCTTAAAGGCAATTTATAAGGAAGATGGGGAGGGACTTTTAAGGTTGTACCTGTTGGGATAGGGCAATGGGTAATGGTTTTAAACTAAAAGAGGGTAGATTTAGAGTAAATGTAAGTAAGAATTTTTTTATGAGGAAGGTGATGAAACACTGCAACAGGTTGCCCAGAGAGGTGGTACATGTTCCATCCCTGGAAACATTCGAGGTCAGATTGGATGGGGTCCTGAGCAACCTGGTCTACTTCAAGATGTCTAGGCTTATCGCAGGTGGGGTTGGACTAGATGACCTTTAAAGGTCCCTTCCAACCCAACCTATTCTATGAAAAAAATAAGAACTTTGATCTGAGATTCATACACCACCAGGAGGATCTCACAGATGAATAGAGGAATTTGAGATTATACCTTCTCTTAGCTGCACTCCAGTGCTCCAAGAGTAAAAAGGATCTGTTCAACAAATGTCTTTTTTTTTTTTTTATTCTTATTTTTCCTCTGCTCTCCTCCCTTAAATGCATCACACAGTTACTTTAATTGCTGTAAATGGAATTACTATTGCCAGGAAAAACCAGCGGATGTTCTGTTTTCTTGTGCCCTCTGGAAAGCCACACAGCTCTTAAATGCTCAGGTCTTGTTTTGAGTGTTTCTCACTGGAAGGATTTTCTCAACAGCAAAGATCTTTCCAGGCAGCTTTCTGGCAAGAATGGAAGAAAAGGGAGCATACCCGTGTCTCATTGTCAGTGGTGGCTGCTGGTGCCAGGGGAAAGGCCAAAATCTCTGCAATCAATTAGGAGCCCTTCAAAGAGAAGAGAGATGGGTTTTCAGCAATCAGAATGTTTTGCTAAAACAACTGTTATGAAACAGAGAAATACCAACTGTCTATGAACACAGGGATCTAAGAGAAAGATATGTCCTTTCTTCTACCAGCTTATAGTGCAATCTCAGACAAGTCTTGTAATGCCTCTATGCCTTCATTTATGTTTTGTAAGATAAAATACAGATACAGACACATCAGCAGTGGGATCCAAGTTAGACAGTTAGCCCTTTCATTTCTTGATTCTGTAGAAATTTAAAAGAGAAACCACAGCTCTATATGATAATGTTTTTTTCTCTCAGACTCTGCTAGTCTTGTATGTTGTCCAACTTTGTTCCTTCATCCCCTGCATTGTCTGCTCTTATGTTCTCCTACAAAAATACAAAACCTGTTCATACCCCTTTACTGCTGTCAGTAAAATGCATGCATTTTTCAGTCAGATTTCTAGCCCATCTCTGATTGTGCTTGATTGTGCTCCCCATGTTTCACATTTGTATGTTCCAATATATGGGTTTTGGATTTGGGGACTGGCTAAACAAAGAGTTTTTCTTGGAGCACCAGAAATCCTCCATTCAAGCATATCTGAGGAGGAGGAAGCACTTGAAGGAAAGAAGAAACCAGTTCTCATGAGAATTTTTGGCAAGCTTCATTGTGTTTTCATTGCTGTCTGTGACTGACTATGGATAATAACGCATATGAAGCCCTGCCAAAGCATATGAAGAACTAGAAAACCTAATCATATTCATGTTTGTGTGTGTGTGTGTGTGTGTGTCATGTGTATCTGCTGCTACCTGATCTATTCAGAGGGGAAGCTTCTTGATGGTGAACATTGCACTGAAAGTTCTGACTGCTCCTGCATCCACTCTGGAAAACATTATCCTCCTGGCTTCACCATCTCCCAGGACTGCAACTCATGGTAAGTTCAGTGTTGCTCTGGTGTGGTTGCTGTTGCTCCACGTACTGCACACCACTTAGTGATTGTTTTAGATGATCTTTCTAGAAATCTCTCTATAGTTTTTCAAAATTTCCATTTATTGGCAAAGGACCTGCTCTCTTATTGGAAATACCAACCCCTTCCAAGAAGTGAGCTGTTCACAAAGACAAAATCAGCTCTGCTTTTAAAGGGTATTTGATCTGATAGAACAATGTGAGGGTCATACTCCTTCAAACAGTAGAGCACTACCTGTTTCCTGTGGATAAGACAGACCGGCAGGTTCCCATGTCTGGTTAATGTCAGTGGTTGTGTCTTTGTTTTGACTTCCTACATTTATTTAACCTCTAAAGCCTGCTTCTTTCCAAGAGGAGTTAGGTCAGACACGTCCTCAGAACTTCTTCCAAAGCTAATGAATCTCCCTAGCTACATGGATTACAGTTTTTCTTTCACTCACGTATGTCAGCCTGAAGTGAAAGGCTAGCTGCCTGAAGAAAGGAAGGAGAATGAGTAATGAATTTCTGATACAGTTATGTATAAGTGTGAACATATGTGTGGAAGGAGTTCAGAAAACTCTGTGCCCAGATTTTTCCAAGAGTCTGAGCACAGGAGGAGGACTTGGGTAAGGCCACCATACACAGAGGAAAGGTGGACTGTGCATCATCCCTGCTAAGAACAAGTTTTTCATTACCTGCACCATGTGTCACAGAATATGATCTACCATGACATTAGGATTTTGTCTTTTTTCCTGGAGCTATCTTCAGCTTTGGGCTTGGCCACATTTTTTGGCTTTACTGCTCTTGGGAGATCAGTGCCACCTGACAGACCTGTTAGAAAATGCTTTCTATTATTCAGATTTGATACTGCTGTGGAGAATGACATTCCATTTGCTCTGATTTTACCATCCTCAATAAACTGACTCCCCACAAGTAGTTTTTAAGGGCTGGGATAAAGGAATAATAAGAATCTGGCAGCTCTTGAAACTTGCTTGATTTTGAAGACCCTTGGATTGACTGACATGGTATCCCACATACCCAAGGATGACAGCCGTCTCAATCGTTTTCAGTGCACGTTACTTGTTACTAGTAGTGCCTATGGGAGGAGGCAGTAAATCCACCACCCAAAGGCCTTGAAGCAGACACAGTCTGCCTCCTCGAAACTTGCACAGAAAGGAAAACTAAGCAGGAGGAGCTTAAGTCAACAGTGTGCTATCAGACTGATGAAGGTCTGCTTTAGCAGCAGTCCAACTGGCCAGAGAAGGAAAGGGATTGTTGCCTTCCTGTGACAAACTCACAATGCAGTGACTGGACTAGTGTGGACAGTGCTGGGCCCCCACTGCAAGAGAGAGAATGACAATACTGGAGAGAGTTTTGTGGAGGACATTGGAGGTGATCACAGCAGGAGAGTTTATGATGTGAGGAGAAGCAAAGGGAATTAGACTTGTTTAAAGGGGGCACTTTCACTGCCAAAGTGAGGGCATAAATAAGACTGGGACAAACTGTTCTCAGGGGTAAACAGCGAAAGAGCAAGAAGCAGTGAACAGAAGTTGCAGCAGGAGGAGTTCTGTTTAGACAAGAAAAAAATCTTCTCCCTGAGATCGTGCAGTACACTAGGACAGCTGCCTAGAGAGGCTGTAGGACCTCATCCTGGAGATTTCTAAACTTAAATAGAAAAGGTCCAGAGCCACCTGATCTAGCTTTGATGTGCCCTTTTTTGAGCTGGGATTTGCAATATATGATCTTTTCCCCATGATTTTTCCCCCCATGATTCTGTTGTATTAATAGACATA
Organism: Hypotaenidia okinawae; assembly: GCA_027925045.1. Lineage (NCBI taxonomy): Eukaryota > Metazoa > Chordata > Aves > Gruiformes > Rallidae > Hypotaenidia > Hypotaenidia okinawae. The sequence continues at coordinate 82,254,898 of BSDF01000001.1, forward strand.
CCTGGAGAACAGCATTTGAAATTAATTCCATGACTGTGGAATGTAGTTGAAAACTTTATTAAACAGAACTTTGATGGAGGAAAAAAATAAGTTAATGGGTTTTACAACCATTCCAGGTCTTATTACCAGCAGTTGTTTTTAATGTTGGTAGGAAGGGGTGGTTACATTAAGAAATGTGGTTATGGGTGATGGAAAGGATGTTGGGGATTGGTCTAATTTCTGTGAGACAGGGACTGCATGGGAAAAAATTATTTGGGAAAAAATTACAACAGAAGATTTGAATTCATGTACCCTTGCCTAAATTGTCATGATATGTTTCCTAGCATTTGTCGACATGGCACCTGGATCTGCAGCAATGGGGAATGCCCAGGTATGTTGGTTTTACTGTTTTCAGGTTTTGACAAGTGTTGCCTAAATCCCTACCACTAGATTATTTTCTACACAAAAAGTGAATGTTATTGTTATTGTTTGCTCCAGTGTGAGCCAGATAGGTTCATACTTCCATGTTCTTCTTGTAAGACAAGCCAGACGTTGTGCTGTATGGTTTATGTGCATCAACGAATAATCCTATTTTGTGAGAATGGTTCCTCTTTTGATTACTTAGTTTACCAAGATATTAAGTGTCTGTATGTTCAGAGGATTGGCTTTCAGGTAGGGGAACACTCCTGGGTTTCTTTGACCACATACCATTCCCTATTTGATTGCCTGAATTAGCATACTTTTGTTGATGGGACAATTTGAAGTACTGAGAGTAGATTGAGTCACTCTTGATACTCCATGGCTTTGGGCTGTATAGGTCATGCTATGGGTGGAGGAGATACAGCCCTGGGGAGGAGGCAGCTACCCTGCCTTCTGTGGGTGGTGGCAGACTAGAGAGGCAGCTCTGTAGGTGTTCTTGTTTCCCTTCCTCCTACCATACCTACCTCCCAAACCCACTGGTTCAAGTGGCTGCTGTCCCAGTTTTTTGTCTACATGGAGAACGACTTTTCATGCCACGCGCTGGCCACGTGTTCCTCCTGCTAGTTCTGTGGCCCATCTCCATCTCAGTTCCTTAACTATGTTTAGCCATGGAAAAGCCTGCTTGACCTGAAACAGTATTTGAGTCTGCTTGCATTATGCCTAGGAATCTGCAGGGAGACACAGCTTTTATCTTGTTTGTTCTCCCTGCTTTTGGGAACAGACAGTGGAAGGGATGAGAAGGAGACTGGGGGTCATGACAGGTCAGGGAAAGAGAGAGCAGGTTTGGGGACTTGGTGTGGTGTTTGTTTTGGGTTTTTTGTATTTTACTTTTTTTTTAGATAAGACTGTGTGATCCTCACCAATTAAGATAATTACAACTGTCTTAAAATGGCTATCAAATTCTGTCTTTCTATTAAGTCATCTTTCCTATGCCATCAATGTTCCATTTCTTCCTGCTTTAGACTGAAAGAGCACCTACTCCAAAATTATATGTATATGTATGCTATGCAAATGTTCAAAAAAGAAATGACATTTTTAGTGAGCTATGCCAAGCAGGACTGTGAGAAGCCCCATGCTTGTGGTGTTCACTAAGATCTCTCCAAGTACAGGGCATTCACTGTCTGGAACGCAGAATCAAGGATACAGTCCTGGCTGATTTATTATGTCTTTGAGCTAATGGGCAGCAGCATGATTACAAATGAAAAATAGGTCTTTTTCTAACTTCAGTTTTGACCTAGATTATAGCTCTTAATGTTCTTGTTTTCTGGGCTGCTATGAATACTATGTGGGCCAAATTTTATCCTGAAGTCCAGCCATGTTTTCTTAACAGTGTTTACAGATAAGCCTGGCATGGAGGCTTAAAAAGAGGTTTGTGCGAGAAAGAATGTAACATTTGCTGTATTTATCAGAATTGGGAAGCTCTGCAGAATGAGCTGCTCAAAACCAGCTTGTTTTTATACCTTCAGCCAATATATTCAAGGCACTTTTCAGCTAGGCTTGTATGAGACCAAATGTCACGTAAGCGCAGCTGTTGTGCATGTACCTGCTAACATCTGCAGACTATACTGAGGCAGTATGGGAGGGCAACAAAGCTTCCCGAAGTAGCACTACTTGATAGGAACGGTAGCAAAGTTTATATTGCTGCATATCCTGTTTTGTCTCTGTTTGCTGCAATATTGCAGCATATTTTTATTGTTTGTTGGTTATTTTTGCAACAAAGTGTTCTAAAATCATATGTCACCAGAAGTTTATGTACTTAGACTCATACAAACTGAAGATAGTTCTGCTAATTTTTTGCCAACCTGTTCATTAGGAAAAGATGCTTTTATATGGTGGGAATGCTGTAAGTTTGGTGATAAAACTGATGGTAAAACTAACTAGTTTTGTCACAAAGCTGTAAGTTTGGTGATAAAACTGGGTACCCAGCTGGAGGTAGCGCTTCAGAAGGCAGTGTCGTATCAGCCAACTAGCACTAGCTAGCACTGGCAAGAAGCTCTCAAGCTGATATCATAATTAAATTAATTATGAAGGCAGTAGGTTTCAGGAAATCTCAAGGGAAGCATTACACCAAATGGAACAGATAGATCCATAAGAAGAGACTTCGATGCATGAAAGAAATTGCCCTTCCAGGAGCAATGCCAAAGGGCTGGGTCTTGCCTGGGGTATCAGTCCCTAGCTCTCCATGCTGCAAACCTCTCCTGTTGGTCCCTAGTTGCAGAGAATGCTTTGAAAATTGAGCTGTGTGTAATACAGTCATTTATGCCTGGTTTTCTTTAAATCTGTTCCCCACATCTGATGGCCAGTTAACGGACTGTGAAGGTAACTATAATAACACTTGTTTTACTTTTGTCTAAACTTAAATGGACAGAAAACAGAACTTCCAAAATACCAAGCGACCTCCCTCTCCTGGGGATGACAAATATCCAACAAGTACTGGACTTCTCTTAGGGTTGTGGAAGACTAGGAGTCCTTACTCAGGATCTAGGGTGATGTTCTTTAGCACAGTCTGTTTTAAGACAGTTAAGACTGATAATATGTCAGAGGGAAAGTTCCATTTGATGCTCATTAGGCAGAGCTTTTGTGGGACTCAGAGGCAGTGGAGAGAGAACAACTCATGGGGTTTACCTGCAACTTGTTAGCATTTAACTTTTTTCTGTCCTTTGTCAATGGATTGCCAGTGTAGGCCTAGCACATGGATTTTGTTCTGGACAAGGAGGTCTCTGCCTACTCTGTTTTCTGTGGAACCATCTCCAAGTGAAATATGCTTCTTATATGAATTAATTTATTTTCAGGCCCTTAGGATTTTGAGCCTTCTTATGTGTTTGCAGAGGCCCTAGCATGACAGAGTTCTAAATACCAGTTGTGGCATCTGAACATTGCCTTCCATGGAATGAAAAGCCACAACTTAGCAAAGCATGATAAGATGTTGATGTGTTTAAGTAGCTTCTTTTCATACTAAAAGGTAGTCAAGCTAGCCATTCGTATTATAATGTAACAACTTTAGATGTAGCCCTTTTTAACTATGGATTATTTTTTTAACTTTATACTGCTTAATTAACATGATAATTCAGATGTCCACCATAAATTCTGCCCTTGTAATAACTCCAGCCTTGATTGTCTTTCAGTTCTTTATTCTGATAAGGTATTATTACTTTAATGTTAGATTGGTATTCAGGGCTGCCCAACAAAGGAATGAATCCTTTTTTTGGGCTGTGTTCAAGGAGGCCATTGTGAAGAAGGCTTTCAGACACTGTTACCTTCATAAAGCCATAATGTAATGCTCTAAAAATGCTGGTAGAGAGACAGAGCAAGGGCTCACAATCTGCCAAGACACAACTGTGAAACACTGAGAATGAGACACCTCATCAAAAGAAGAACAGGGGGAGTGAGAGTCCCACAAGTCCTATTGCAAATTTTGATTTTCAACTCTGTAGAAATGCCGGCATTCTGCAGCCAGCTCCATGGGCACAGATGTGCCCCACTGGGCTAAGCAAAAGTGCATTTAGAGTGTGTTACATCACGGTGTTGCAAGCTCCTGCACAGGTGTAAAGAGGACACGTATGTTGCCTATTGCGCGGAGCGTGTGACTAATGCTGGGTAATTCTGAGTGCCTTTCCTAGCTCTGTCAGTTTCAGGCACTAGCACGCCCACTCTCTGTGTGCCTCAGTTTCCCCATTGCATGAAGAAGTGGACTTAGTTCCTATGTTCAAGAGAGCATGTCTTGCTCCTGACAATTAGTCAGTGCCACCAGCACCCATCACTTAAGTACTAGGTCAAGGAAAGCTTGAGTCACTGTGCTGAGTTTCCAGGGCACCTGAGGTGTATACTACAGAACAGTCAAATCGGCTTCAGTGCAGGGAGCTGTATGCTGATATCCTCTTGACCCTTTGTTTGAAACGTTATATAGGCTTTTCCGTAGGTACATGAATTTCAGCTCTTGAGCATGATTTATACCGTATTCCCCGGCTTTTGTTGGCGCCGCTGTTGCTATTGTTGATGACTAAGAGGAATAAACAGCAAGATAATCATCTCACTGGTGCTTTCTGGTCTGCAGGGGACCTGGGCCTTGTGCAACCTGTTCCACTGGGCTACTCTTCCCTCTCAGTGGCTTGGGGGAGGGGAGGGGCAGGAACTAGCGCTAAACTTGAACTGATGTAATGAAATTCTGCCTTTTTCAGGAGAATGCTCTGTTACCGGCCAGTCCCATTTCAAAAGCTTTGACAACAAGTATTTCACCTTCAGTGGGATTTGTCAGTACTTACTTGCCAAGGACTGTGTGGAAAATTCCTTTTCTGTGATCATCGAGACCATGCAGGTAACAGCAGCCTTGGCCGGTACCTGTGTGCCTCTGCACATGCTCTTGAAGGAGTGGGAAGGGCTGTGGGAGTATGATATGAATTGCAGATGCACAGGCCAACAAAAGTAATTTTCCTATGAAATAATTAGTTTAAATAACAGATGCAGTCTTTCTCCTTAGTTAATAAGTGTTTTGCTTCTCCTTGCTGCCATTCCCAGGAGCCTACCTGGAGACTGAGATTCGTAATGAGATTCGGAGAATGAGCCCTCACCCTCCTCTCTGCCAGCTGAACAAACACATGCAGAGGAGGGTGCACCCACCCCTTACAAAGCACCCTGAAGGCCAGTGCTTCACTAATGCTCAGGGAAAACACATTTCCATAGACAGCGAGTAGGGTGCACTGGCAGAATCATACCTGGGATTGCTTTCTATCAACATGGTGGTTTCTGTTGCTGACTAGCTGGTCAGCAACTCCTGACTTTTTTGCCATCTCCCCTGATAGATGTGAGAGAGGAAGCTAGCTGGAGGTCAGCAAGCAGAGATGGCTGGGGAGAGGCAGGAAAGGGAGCCAGGCCTTCACAGGGAGGGAAGGAGACCCTGGAGGGATTGTCACAGCAAGATTAACCCACTCCTGAGAGATTGCTTCATTTTGAGGGTGACAAAGCACTAGCACAGGCTTCCCAGGGGGTTTGAGGAGTCTCCTCCTCTGCAGACATTCAAAACCCGCCTGGATGCTATCCTGCACAACCTGCTGTAGGTGATCCTGCTTTAGCACAGGGATTGGATCTCCAGAGGACCCTTCCAAACCCTGCCCTTCTGTGATTCTGTGAAATTAATCGACCAGTTGCAAATGGGAATAGGTGAACCAACCTGCAGGCTGAAAAGGGTATTGAAACAAGTGGAGGGGAAGGAAGGGGACGGGGATCAGAAGAATTGGAGGCAGGAAAAGTTATGTTGCTGTGAAGGGGAGTATCAGCCTGCTTTGGGGGACAAGAAACAGAGAAGCCACAGGCTGTGGAGAAACAGGGTGTGAGGCACAGTTTACAGTCTGTATCCTGCACTTGAAAGCTCTGATAATGCAGCTCTGAGGTCATATGTGCTTGGGAACTTGCAGAACAGGTTTCCACTGAAACCTCTCTTTGGAAAACAGAGAGGAGGCCCTGGGGCCTGCAATCCCTGTTCTTCATCTGCATAATATACAGCCAGGGAAAATAAATAACAGGAGAGTCTTGGGCAGTGTGAACCAGGCAGCTGTTTCTGGGCCTGCCCAGCTGTGTGGTGCAGCATGCCCTTCCTACCTCCACCAGAGGCTGGGGACACTGGGCACCAGCACAGATCACTCATTGGGTTCCAGTGTAATGCCCACAGATTGCTTTCCAGGCTCTGAGAGAAGGAGCTGTGGGTAGTTCCCTGGTGCATGATTAATGAGATAATGGAAGAAAGGCTGCCAGACTGTTGTTTGTGGGATGCAGAAACTAGATGCATAAAACTATTGATAGACTTAACACCTTCCAAATGAGATGCTGAAATGCCTTTTGGGGGTCTGGGGCAAAGTCACCAATAAAGCAAAAGTTGAAGGTTCAAGGCAAATTTTTCCCTTTTCTGTAGTGTGCAGATGACCCTGATGCTGTGTGCATTCGCTCAGCTTCTGTCCGAATCCAGGACATGGACAACAGCCTCATTAAAATGAAACATGGAGGAGGAGTTTCACTGAATGGACAAGACATACAGATCCCTTTGCTGCAAGGTGTGTTTGTATGGTCTAACTGGTCAGTCACTGAAAGGGTCCTACTTGCTCATGTTTTCTGGCACACTTTAGCGCAGTTCAATTAAAAAACCTGTTTTAAATACCAAATTCTCACTTGCAGCCTCTTCTAGAAGCTCTGTTGTTCCATCTTCTCTCCACACAGCTGACATAGAAGACCTCAGGTCCTATAAATCAGGAGAATTAAGCTCGTTTGGATTTGTGAGGTGTCATCTTGAAAACCACTGTTGGTCTATGCTTTTTCAAACAGTTACTATTTTGAAACTGTTTTATTTTTAAAAATGTAGCTAATTGAAATCCCTCCAGTAAAAAATGTCACTGTCAACGCCTGAGGTTTTTCAGAACGCACATTTATACCTTTCTAGGGCTCCTAAGTGCCTTAAAGCAGAGCCTATTAACGAGATCATGCAGCTATAAAATGCTGAGCAGGCACAAAGGTTGTGAAGTATGAAGTGGGCATTGCTGGCATCCATTGCTTGGGCAGACCCCCTGCTCTGTGGCATCCACTCTGTTGAGCTGTTCAGTGAGTCCCAGGCAATGAAAATCTGTATCCTGGCTTGACTGATTGACACTTTGTGGTTGTCTTAAGGCTCCCTCCGTATCCAACGCATCGTGAAGACCTCAGTTCGCCTTACCTATGGGGAAGATTTGCAGATTGACTGGGATGGTCGTGGTGAACTCCTAGTGAAGGTACTCTTTCTTTCTGTCTTTTTTATTTCTGCCTTTTTGCCCCCTCCCTCGTCCCACCCAAACAAGTACAAAGATTTTCTTGTCTGAATTGAGAAATTGCTTTGTGTTGCATGTTAGAAATTCCATTCTCTTTTGCTACCCCCAGAGCAATATACAGGTCCTTTTGTATTCTAGAAACAAACATTTTCATCCTACAGCAGCTTGGTAGCTTTTTTTATCTCTTTTTTTTTGTGCAATTGCAGACATTATTAACCATGAGTAGTTTTGTGTTTTGTTCAGCAGACACCCTCCAAACTGTATTTTTGCCTTCATTTGCTTTGATTGTCCTGTCTATAGCAATGGATTCTTATGACTTTAAAATAAGGCAAGAATATGGCTCCAGGGACATGGTTACTCATTATTTCCAGGAAAAATCAATTAACTCAGACAAGATATGTTGCATACTCCTTCTACTATGAGGAATATTTAAAGTCACCCTTGATTAACAATTAGGGCTTGTCTGTGCTGCAGACCACAGCAGAGTGTAGAAATACTCAAACCAGGTTTAAAATAAATGAGCTGTAAGGGAAGAAGTGTAGTTGCAGCAGCTTTACATAAAGAACTTTTTTTTGTGTGTGTACATACATTGTAAGCTACAGAATGAGTTGCAGCATAGAAAAGTCTGTGATGGAAGGGGAGAAAAGTATTTCATGTGCAATAATCTCCTGATAGCTGATAAACCATCCCAGCTTCTCCAGCTAAGTCATCTATTGCCCTCCTTGCTTGTACAGGAGGTTGTTCTCATTTGATTGACTGGTGGTATCAGGGACTGAGAATAGTGTTCTTGAGGCTGTATTCACTCCCTCTGTTGTGTGAATCTTCCTGTAGTATTGCTTCCTGGTGTGATGACCTGCAGGCTATGGGTCCTTAGTCAGGTTGATATGATCCTGCATGGTGATGGTCAGCTGTGGACCCGCACGGTCTTGCCATCTTTGCATGGATGGCTGCTTAACCACAGCCCTGTAGCTTTTGAGCCCCACTTGTAATAGAGGCTCTGCAGCTGGGCCACTTGTGGGGTGTTTTCACTCTCTGAGAAGACTTTTGTCAAAAGAATTGGTTTTCATGGGACTGCCGTTTCTACCAAGCAGTGAACATTGCCAGTTCTGAACCATGACAAGGCTTCTGCACTCTCTTTTCCTGACCTGAAATCTGACTCAGATGTCATGTGTGGCATGGTGTAAGGGTTCATGAAAGCTAGATCAGAAGTGAGTGCAAGAGTTGAAAAGCAACAAAGAAGAGAAAGGTCTTGAAAACTTTAGAAAGCATTAGTGGTTTTGTTGTTGTTGTTTTTGTTTCTATCTAGTCTGTATCTCAGTGCTCCAAGGGTCCTAGAAGCTGGTTTTGGGCTGAGAAGAATTAATTTCAGACCCTTGGCACATCTCAGAAGTTTTTGCTTTCTTTAGTATTCAAAGTATTTTTCTGCCTGGTAAGAGACCAGTATAGCTTGGAAAATCCTTTCTTACAGTTGAAACAAATCTAATTTTCTGCTCCAGAAACTCTACCCATAAATGTGGTGGAAGTTTCTCCAGTCATCTGCATTTATCCAGTTCTGCTCCAAGCTCCCTCCCTTGCTGGGTATCTAAAGCATTTTTGCAATTGCTTTTGGAGAGTTAATTTCTGCTGGATTTGTAGACTGACCTGTTGCCAAGTATTATCTGACAATTGGGGGAAGTGATACACTTCCATTACCTTGGCCAGACTTCCAGTAAAAATTCTGTGTTCCTCAAGAGTGCTCTCCTTTCTGTGACCACTTGATATTTTCAATTTGAACTTCCACTTGAAAATGCGTCAGAAACTGGATTTGTATGAGTCATTGTCTGTCTGCAGACTACATGAAAATGTAGCTTCCTTGGCCACCAGAGTAGTAAGTATACATACCCTCTAGTAATTCATGGGTAGTAATTCATTCTAGCAATTTCAATGCTCCATGCCTACTCTTTGACCATGTGTTCAAAGGTGTTAGGTTATATTTTGGAAGATATTTTTATTTATACAGAAAACTAGTTTACTTTAAAAATGTGTTTTCCTAGCTTTTTTTGGTTCTATTTCACTGGTTACCCCTGCCAACCTGACTGAAGTAGCACTGTAGTAAATGAGTACTAGAGTCATTAGCAGCTGTTAAAGCACTGAGTCAGCTCCTGAGGACAGTTGGTAGGACTTGTGATGTGCCAGCTCTTTACTTCTAATAGAAACTGACAATTCCTACTGGAATAAAAGGTATCGGTGCCCTTGTGTTGTGGATGTTGTTTAGGAGACATCCCCCTCCTTACCTCTAAGTTTAGGGTTACAATTCAGATGTGCCTCGATTTGCGGTAAGAATAAGGCAGGGTGAAAAGTACACCTGCTATGTGGGTTGTGTGCAGTACTGCTTTAGTGCATCCTAAGTTTCTCTAGGTAGAAAGAAGGTGTAATGTGAGGTAATGTGTCTTTACGGGTAGCAGTCTCTTCCTGATTTTATGAATGGTCCTTAATGTTGAGGGAAACTACTTTTCCAACTTGGTATCTGCTTTGAGACAAAACAGTCTGTTTACATTTTCTTCATCTTCAAATTTTCTTGTATCTTGTAAAATGGTTTCAGGTGCCCTATCTTTTCCCAAATTATCGTTGGAAGTATAATCAACTCACCATATTAAACATGCAACTCCCACTGTTGCCTTCATTTATATGACTGAAGGGGAAAAGTAGGGAAAAACTAAACTGGAATGCTGATCAGGGTGCAAAAGTAAGCCATTTTTCTTCTAGTCATCTTCAGTTACCACCTGAAAATACCATTGTACCATGTAAAAATTATCCTGCTGCTACTAACAATAGCATTTTTTTAGAAGTTTAAAAACCTAGGACAATTAAATTGTGTCCATGGGATTTTAATGTGTATTTGGGAATTTCCTTGATTGTTGAATTGTCTGTGGTTCAATATTTAGAGAATCTTGCTATATGGTGGTGATGTAGTCTGAAGGATGACCAGGCTAATGTTATGTTCCTTAGTTGTCTCCAGTCTACTCCGAAAGGATGTGTGGGCTATGTGGAAATTACAATGGTAACCAAGGGGATGATTTTCTTACGCCTTCTGGGATGGTGGAACCTCTTCTTGAAGATTTTGGAAACTCCTGGAAGCTCAAAGCAGACTGCCAAGACTTGTCAAAACAAGACAGCGATCCCTGCCATCTCAATCCTCGTTTAGGTACTGAACTCCATCCAAAAATAACATGTACAGCAAACTGTGACCTTCTGTTTTACATAATGATAATACAAAATTAAATACAATAAAAATAAAGAGAGAGAAGATGCTAGTGTTGCTTACATTACCAGCATGGTGAATATAATCTCTGTTTAATTGAAAAAACCCAACCCAAACCAAAAAAAACACCAACCCTCAAACAGAGAGACAGAGATTGATGCAGGCTTCCTAAGGAAGCCTAACTGAAAGCAAAAAAATCAGTAATGTGGGATCATGCTGCTGTTTGGTTTGGACCACAGTCAGTGTTAGACCATCACAGCCACAGCACAAACTTGTGTCACTGAAAATACTCTTAAGTGATAGCAATACTGTGTTCATCCTATAGGTTGACAACACACCTGTCTTCTTTACCCCTTTGTCCTTCCACCTTATACACTTTTCCCTATCCCTTGTCTCCCTTCTTTTACTGCATCCCACAGACAGCATTCCTCTTTCCCTCCATACAGCTTGGCTTTCCTGGTTGGACATGGGGAGAAATTCTCAGAGCAAATTTCTTGTCCCAGGTGTTACAGCAAACTCTGCTTTCTGGGGGAGTAAGCATGCAGGACATTTTATGGCTCTGGATCACAGCAGGCACTATAGTTTTGTGAGTGTCACACAGCCTAGAAGAGTTACTTTGCAAATGCAGAAAGCAGAAACCTCCTAAAAGGAAATACATCATGAGAAATAGTGGTAACAGAATACAAAAGTATTTCTTTTCCTTGATTTATTTCACCAGTGAAACATTATTCTTTTAGTGGGGCTCATGACCTATGAACTCTGATGCTATATATGCCTACTTGATCCTATTTTACTACTTTGTGTGTTTTGAGGCTCTTTTTACAAATAAAAAAAAAAAAAAAAAAGAAAAGCTTACTGTGACTCTAGATTTTTCTTGAAAGCTACTGATTGATTCAGTGCAAGCATATATTTTTTCTCTTTTTAGCCAAATATGCTGAGGACTCCTGCTCAGTTCTGATGTCATCTGCATTTGAACCCTGTCATCATGAAGTCAGTCCCACTCCCTATGTGAAGAACTGCCTCTTTGATGTTTGCTCCTGCCCCAATGGCAAGGACTGTCTGTGCTCTGCTATTGCTAATTATGCAGCGGCCTGCGCTCGGAAGAACATCCTGGTCCAGTGGAGAGCACCTGACTTCTGCCGTAAGTGAAATACTCTAAAACATCCTTATTTTCCTTGTCTTGAAAGCCTTTCTTGGTAATGTCAGGTGAGTGTCCTGGTTTCAGCTAGGATAGTTAATTTTCTTTCTAGCAGCCAGTGGAATGCCGTGTTTGGGAGTTAGGGTGAGGGTTGAGCCCTGGCCAAAGGCCAGACGCCCACCAAAATCAGTCTGTTACTCCCCTTCTTAGTTGGACAGGGGGGAAAAACATAATTGGGTGGCTCAAGAGACAAACTCGTTAATGACGCGGGCAAAACAGACTCAACATAGAGAGCAGAAGAGAAAAGTTATCTAATTTATTACACCACGCTAAAGAGAAAACAGTGAAAAAGAACCAGAGTCAGGAGTGCAACCAACAATCTTAAAACAAATGCAACCAGGCAAACACTTTTCCCCCCACCACTCCCTCCTTAGCAGGCTTTAGTTAGAAGTTTGCTCCCTTTTTCCCTCCTGGTCGCAGTCCAGGAGGGGCAGGGACTGGGGAAAGTGGGGGTCTTGGTAACACCTTCCCCCCACCCCTCCATTCTAAAGCAGACTTCCCGTTCAGCCATGATTTTGCTCCCTTCTTCCCCTCTCCTGCTCGCAGCACAGGACAGGGGGGCAGGGACTAGGAGATGGGGGCTTTAGTCAGTCCCTTGCAAGATGGTTTCCTTCTCGGCCGGGATGGGGGCATCCATTCCACACACCCTCCCCCTGCTGCACCGTAGGATCTCACGCACAAGAGCCAGTCCTCCACGAACTTTCAACAAGGCAAATCTCTTCCCACCGGGCTTCATCTCTGCTATGGCTGGCAGCAACAAATCACAGTGTCTCTCAGTCCCAGTCCTCCACGGGGCTATGATGCCTCCTCCAGCAAACCCGTTTGGCTCATCTCTGTAGGTCACTTGTGCTGGCAGGGGCTCATCCCAACGTAAGTCACGGCATCTTCTCTATGTCTCCACCGGCTCCATCCAGCATGGAGCCTCTCCACCGGGCAGGTCGGGTCTCTGCCTCCTCCATGGCTCCTTTCCTCCGGCTACTCCACGTGCTTCAGCTCGGGCTGCAGGGGCAATCTCTCCCACCTGGGTACCTGGGCGCCTACTCCTCCCCGAGCCTTCCTGGCCTTTTGTCTGTCAACTGCTTACATTCACATGCAAATAGACATCCCAATGCCCTTAATGGGCCAAACTTAGCAGCCTTCCTGGCACTCTGGTGTTCTGCTGGAGTCTTTGTCTCCTATATGTGATTCTCAGAGGCGCTATAAGCAGGCCTGCAGAGGATTCCAGCAGCCATTTCCTGCCAGACCTGGTGTAACTGCAACAGGGAGTTAGAGTGAGAGCAGTGCTGATCACACCCTGATGTTTTTAGCTGTTGCCAAGCAGTCAGGGACTTTTCAGTTGTTCATATTTCCCTGCTAATGAGAAGACGGGGGGTGCCCAGGAACCTGGGAGGGGAGGCAGCTGGGATAGGTCACCCGAACTGGCCAAAGACGGTGTTCCACATCAGTTATGTCATGCTTGACATAAAGGGAGGGCTGGGGGCGGGGGGAGGAGTTCATGGCTCTGGGACATGGGGTTTTGGGATGGGTCTGAGCTGTACGGCCTGAGCTGTGCAGTTTGGTGAGAAACTGCATGGGGTAACACCTGTTTTGTATATTTTGCTATAAAGTCCTGTTATTATAACTTTCTTCCTCTGCTGTCCCAGTAAACTATCCTTATCTGAACCCTGGAGGTTTGTGGGGTTGCAGTTGATCTTTTTTAGTTTCTTTTTCCTCCCCTGCAACCCCCCCAATTCCCCTCCACACACCCTCTTAGAATGAGCAGCTGCGTGGCTCATCGCTGGGGCAAAGCCACAACAATGAGACATCTAGAATGAGATTTCTGGAAGATGCTTTTTTTTTTTTCTTATGGAAAAGAATGAGACAGTATAGCTTTCCTGCTCTTTAGCAAGGGTGCAAAAGCTGTTCACAGAGACTGCTCAGCACTGTGGGAGAGAAGCTGTCGTCTGACATACCACAGCAGAGTTTTTGACTGGATTTCCATTTTCAGCTATATTGAAGTTTCAGCCATTCACCCAGAAACTTTCTGTGTATCCCAGGGAGGGAGGGAATCTCTAAGTGGTTTATAGTAATGTATGAGGGGTTTTTTTGGTACCTCCTTGTTTTTTTGAGGCCCAACATTCCCAACTACTGAATTTAGCTGAAGTTGAAGGAAGCGCAAAGGCAGATACTCAGTCAAGTGGTAAAATAGAACAGAATCATACAATTACAAAGGAACTTACATCAAAGGGGACTTCTGGTAGTCTTATGGTACAATCCCCACTCATGGAAGGGCTAACTTAGAAAGCATATTGTCTGGAGTCTTGCCTGGACATGGTCTGAATATCTCCAAGGATGGAGATCCCAATACCTCTCTAGCATGTATCTATCTTAGCAGTTTGATTATCACCCTGTCAGTGCAGAGGTCTGAGATCTATGTCAGATCTCATTTCATGTACATCATTAAGTTAGTGGGTGAACACAAATTTCCTAACCACATTAAAGTTGCTTTCCTCCTTTTTGTAAATTCTAGTATGATGTGGTAGCTGGTTTGAGATGAGATCCTGAACCTTGATCAACAGGCCGTGGGTGGCACCACTGAGATAGGCAAACGAGACTTTTGTTGGTGGCATTTTGCGTAGACAATTAACTCCCGTGAGAGTCAGCAAGAGTTGGATTTTGAATTCCCCTGAGGGTTGTTTGCAGGATGCCACTTGAAATAAAGGGCAACCCTGATTAAAAACCTTGCAGTCTACAAGATGATGTGTTGCAAGTGGACAGAACAAAAATCAACACTGCAGGTTTGGGTTACAGAGTTGGGATAAGGGTAAAAAATAGGATGGTTTTGCCGATATGAGTCCAGTGCAAGGTTAAGGGTCAAACAGAATTCTAAGAAGCTAGGGATGAAGAAGCCAATGTCTTTTGTTTCTTTTCTTTCTTTGCTAAGTCAGTGTGGTTGGAAAAAAATCTGTTGCAATGGGATTTTGATGGAACATAGGCATAGTTTTCCCAATAAATATTAGTCAAGTGGATATTTTTCCATTTTCCTGAGAGACTTTGCCATTAAGAGGACAATTAAAAATTTTGGGGAAAAGGGATGCACGCTTGGCAGACCTCCAGATTAGTTCTGCTACTTCTTCCTAAATAAGAGCTGGGGAAAACATTTAAAAAACAAGTCTGTAGAAGCTGGAAGAGAGGGAAGGAGAGGTCTCTGGCCTTCTACCTGGTGTAGGGTCTGTACCTGTAATGTCAACTAAAGCTTCTGCATGCTGAAAAATATTTACTGTGAATGAGAACAAAACCAGTTTATGTTAAACTGCTGCATGGTTTCGTAATATTTTACCTAATTTATGTAAATGCTCAGATAGTGGAACAGTAATGTAATAAAAATCCTTTTAAAAATGTGCAGGTCTGGAGGCTAAAGGAGCGAGCAGTGATAATGCACCATCGTTCTTTCTGTAATTGAACAAGTCAATTTTCACAATTAATCTTTAATAGTGTAGAGCTGCTTCCTCCTCTCTGTGCATTACAGAGTGCTTTATGCCCTCATAAAGTGACGATTTCCCTGACTGCAGATCCATCAGTCCCCATTAAATAATCCTGATACCCCAGACATCTCCTGTCATATGAAGGAGAACCATCCCTCTTTTAATGGTCTGGAGAGGTGAATGTGCAGGTTGCATAATTTGTGCTGATGGCCCAGTGCACTGAACAAGTGCTCAGCTCCTGCCTTAGTCAACGGAGATTTGGTTTCTTGGGAAATGACTTGACAGAACTGGTTTGCCTGATTTGAAGTGGATAAATGGCAGGGAGGCAAATCATTAGTGTAGCACAGCATTTCTGCTGCGTGTCAAGCTAATAAGCACATTCATCCTTCCACATGTTTGAAATTACTTCAGTTGCAAGTCTGATGGTTTTAGGACCTGACCCCTGTAGCCCATGGTGAATAAGCAGCAAAGCCAATCCCATGTGCTGTGTAGAAGGAGCAGGTAAACCATACTGTGAAAGGTTGCCTCTTTCATATGCATACATATAAAATACTGGCTGGATAGCTGGACCCAAAGCTATCATCGTGGTGAATGGAGTTAAATCCAGTTGGTGGTTTGCCACAAGTGGTGGTCCGTAGGGCTCAGTACTGGGGCCAGTTCTCTTTAATGGCTTTATCAATGATCTCGGTGATGAGATTGAATGTACCCTCAATATGTTTGCAGATGACATAAAGTTGGATGTGAGTGCTGAGCTTAGGAAGGTTCTATAGAGGGATCTGGATAGGCTGGATTGCTGGACCTTGACCAATTGTATGAGATTCTTCAAGGCCAAGTACTGAGTCCTGCTCTTGTATCACAACAACCCTATGCAATGCTACAGGCTTGAAAGAGTGACTGGGAAGCTGCTCAGTGGAAAAGGACCTGAGGGTATTGGTCAACAGCTGGCTGAACATGAGCCAGCAGTGTGTCCAGGTGGCCAAGAATGCCAACAGCATCCTGGCTTGTATCAGAAATAGTGTGGCCAGTAGAACTAGGGCAGTGATTGTCCCACTGTACTCAGCACTGGTGAGGTGGCGTCTTGAGTATGGTGTTCAGTTTTGGAGCCCTCACTACAAGGACATTGAGGTGCTGGAGCATGTCCAAAGAAGGACAACAAAGCTATTTCTGTGGAGACAGGACAAGGGGCAATGGCTGCAAATTAGAGCACAGGAAGTTCCACACCAACATGCAGAGGAACTTTTACACAGTGAGGGTGACAGAGCCCTGAAACAGGCTGCCCAGGGAGGTGGTGGAGTCACCATCCCATGAGATATTTAAATCATGCTTAGGGACATGATTTAGTGGTGGACTTGGCAGCTTTAGGTTAATGGTTGGACTTAATGATCTTAAGGGTCTTTTCCAACCTAAATGATTCCATGATTTTATGCCTTGTGTGTATAAATAAATGTATGTGTGGCAAAGAGTAATCAGTCACCAGGTCCCTAGATTGATCTTCAGGTTTTAGGACCTGTTGATAAGCCACCTGTTTTCCTTAGTGTGTTGGTGGTGGGGTAGTATATTCTCTGTGCATGGCTTCAGTGAGAGGATTTGTATGGGATAGATCTAGCAGTGCCAGAGTGGGGAGTAGGGAATTAAGGGCAGGCTCTGAGCAGCATTTGAGGATGTCTATATTGCATGGTGGAGCTCAGCATGCTGGCCAGTGCTGGTGGAGCCACTGTGTTAAATCTTGTCCTGACAGGGTATATCTTCTACCAGAACCTCTGACCTAGGTGTGAGTGTATTTTCACATTACACTACTTGAGAAACTGGTCTGGATTTATACCCCTTTCATTCTGGGTTGAAATTCCACCCACAAAAAGCTGGATGAACTATCTGATGAATATTAATTTTTGCAATGCTTTCTCACTAGTTCCCATCTTATTCCTGGGACAGTCTGACAGCATAACATTGTGCTCTTTTGGGTTTATAACAGGCATTCATAGAGACTAGATGCACCTTACCTTTTCCTCTCATTTGCCTGTCAATAATATGTTTTTTTGGTGGAAGGTTTGGGGTTTTTTTTGTTTGTTTGGGATTTTTGTTTGTTTTGTTGGTTTTGGTTTGGTTTTTTTTTGGTTTGTTTGTTAGGGTTTTTTTTTTGTTTTTTTTAGTGACAGTGTATTGCAAAGTGTACAGACAACAGTCCCTCCCCAGGTCAATCATCTTGCCTTTTTGCTATTAAAGATAGATGTCCCTGAGAGGTGATATAACATAGGATTGAAACTTGGGGTGTGAGCATGGCATTAGGTAGCATAACTGGAAAAACAGTGATGCTTCCAAAATCTTAGCAAGTGCATGGGCAGGTAAGATGAGTTGCAAACTTTATTGAAAAATGGCATCCACTGCAAACTTGTTCTTGTGGGCAGGAAGTGTTACCACTGACTAGAAAGTAGGGCAATGTGTTGGGCTATCAGAATAGTTTGGATTACAAAGGACTTCAAAGCTCATCTAGTTCCAACTCCCCTGCTATGGGCAGGGACACCCTCCAGTAGACCAGGTTGCCCACTGGCGTTGCCAGGGAGGGGGCAGCCACAGCTGCTCTGGACAGCCTGTGCCAGGGCCTCACCACCCTCACAGGGGAGAATTTCTTTCTTGTCCTATCACACTAGAAGTCCTTATAGATAGTCCCTCTCCAGTTGTTTTGGAGGCCTCCTTCAGGTACTGGATGGCTGCTATTAGGTCACCCTCAACGCCTTCTTTTCTTCAATATAAACAAGCCCAACTCTCTCAGCCTGTTTTCATAGGAGAGGTGCTCCATCCCTCTGATCATCTTTGTGTCCCTCTTGTGGATTTGCCTCAACAGCTTCATGTCTGATTTGTGTTGGGGACCCCAGAGCTGGACGCAGTCCTGCTGGTGGGTCTCGTAAGAGTGGAATAGAGTGGGAGAATGACCTCCTTTGACCTGCTGGTCATGCTTCTTTTGATGCAGCTTAGAATTCAGTTGGCTTTCTGGTCTACACTTGCTCACTGCTGGCTCACGTTGAGCTTCTCATCAACCAAAACCCTCAAGCCCTCCTGCCTAGGGCTGCTCTCAATTCATTCTCTGCCCAACCTGTAGTTGTGCTTGGGATTGCCCCAACCCACGTGTGTACAAGTCCTTGCACTTAGTCTTGTTGAATTTCATAAGGCTCATTCATGAAGGTCTACCTCTCAAGCCGGTCAAGGTCCCTCTGGATGGGAACTCCTATCCTTTTTGAATCCTGAAACTCTAAACTTGTGTACCCACCTGAAATCTGCCAAACCAGTTCCTTGTTTCCAGAGGTTCCTGTGTAGCAAATAATAGTTTAGACTGAGGCTCCATGGTTGTCCTGCTTGCACATGCCTTCAATGAAGAAAGTTGCTTTTAAAATAGTCCTCAGCCCTGGGCTGTGTCTCCCTAGTATTTGATTTACTGCAAAGATTGTGTTTATGTAAATTAGAAGAACTGTTCTGTGAATAGCTGCCAGAGACTCCTACAACTGTGGGTGACTCTATCACTTGTTTATTTCTGCATTAGAAGATGTTTACTCTGCCCACTGTATCGATGAGCACACAGAGACTGTGCTGTGAAAGGTACATTAAACAGTTTGGGCACAAATCTCAAACTTGGGACATTTTTGCTCTAAAGAAGGGTTTGAGTGACTTTAGATGCCTCTGGGATGAATTCTTAAGTTAGGGGCTTAACAGACCCACATATGGCCTCCAGAGAAGTCAGGGAGATGTTGGTGCAACCATGCCTCTCTTGAGTGAATAGAAGAAATTCTTAATTTCAGTGGAATTTTGTGAAGTTGCTTAGCCTGTAGGCCATGCTTTGTTAGGCTCAGTGTTAGTTCAGCCCAGCTAGCAGCTGCGTGAGGCTGCAGGGAGGGCTGTAGTCTGTCTTTTACTGCCATTGTTGCTACAGTTCCCGAGGGCATGTGCACACAGGAGGGAGGGTAGGGATTATTGGATCATTCTGCAGGTCTGACAAGAGGAAGAATTTTGTTTAACCCCTTGATCTTGGTTTTAGCAGAGTACAGATGTGCCAACTTTTATTCACAGCTGCTTCCCCTTGCTCCGCTAAAGATGCTACCTCATCACCCTACAACTCCGTCCGTTTGCTTTGGAAGGTTGCTACAAGCAACAGATTTTGTACATTCTGGTTATCAGGGGGCCTGTTAAAAGCCCTTGGTAATATCAACTTGTTTCCTCGTCCTTGGAAATGCGTTGTCACAACTGCCACCTAGTGCTGATGCTGATGTATGCCGAGGTGGTTTCCTCACAATCAGAACGAATCGGAAGGTTTTATAAACAAAGAAGCCAAGATGGCTCCAAAGTTCTTAATTAGGTCTGCATGGAGTGAATTAATAACTAAACCCAGTTATTACCCAAGGTTTCCCTCCAAGACCTCTAAATGACACTTTTTATTTGCTCCTGTTCCTACAGAAGTCACTGGGAGCTGCTGAGATGTGAGGCTTTAAACTGTTGCAGCACCTGCTTAACAAGACAGAAACCTACATTTCTACTTATTTTGACCAAGTTGTTCCTGACCATGTTGCAAAAGAGTAGAATGTGATACTTCTAATGCTCCAAATGTGTAGATCCAGAGGTTAGAATCAGCCTGTGTTTTGTGTTCTGGATAAAATTTTGAGGGTGGATTTCCATTGCAGGGGTTGCAATGCAATCCCAACATTTGTTGGGAACTGCAGATAGTAAGGTTTTGTTTGTGTGTACATAAACAGTGCCCTCAGCTTTGCTGGTGCTGCAGAGTTAAGGATAGACTGGGAAATACAGGTCTCCATCAATGAGTAAATTAAATAAATACGTTTTAATCCCCAGCTTCTGAGTCCCTTTTTAGGCAGCTTTTGTTTTAGTTGGCTTAGGATCAAATGCCAGTCTCCCTCATGTGCACATTTATCAACAGCAATGACCTGTCCTGAAAGCCAAGTGTACCGGCAGTGTGGGACGCCGTGCAACCAGACCTGCAGATCTCTGTCCTACCCAGATGAGGACTGTGAGGAGCTCTGTGTGGAAGGATGCTACTGTCCCCCTGGGCACTACCTGGATGAGCGTGAGGAGTGCGTGCCAAAGTCCCACTGCTCTTGTTACTATGATGGTGAGATCTTCCAGCCAGAGGATGTCTTTTCAGATCATTATACCATGTGGTAAGTACAGTGTTCAGAACTCATCCCTAATGCTGTGACTCAGAAATGTTTGGATAGGCCAAGCAGTTATCTGGTTCAGTTCCTCAGTACCTTTACCTCCACTGAAACTTAGTTTGAGAGGGCAAGATTTTGCCTCCAACAAACCAGATGGTGAGGTTTGCTGTTGTATCTCTATCCACGTAATTTAAAATGCCATATTAGTTGGAAAAAAGGACTAAGCCCTGTTTTGTGAACAGTTCCTGCCAGTTTGAAATGGAGTTTAATTATTGACAATAGCTACTTTGAAGGTGTTTGAAATGTCGCATTAATGTACAGTGTTACATTTCTTAAGTATTAAAACCTGATTACCTTTACCAAAGACCCAAATATTAAAAAAACATTTCTAATTGATAAATTGAGCAAAAGTACACTGAGGAATGTAATTGCTAGGTGGCACCTAGCAAGCTCAATTTTGGGAACAAGATCTTCTCCTTTTTTCCGTTACCACAGAAGTCAGAAGTTGCAGGCACTAAGTGGTCCCTTAGCTCTCTCCACAGTGGACCTGACTTGCCCACCTTTATGCCTGTGTTGATGCACTGGATTCAGTGGGACAGGACTAGCATGCAGCTGGCTTACTATGCTTAGTATATCACTGCTGACTATCTTAAGGAATATACAACAGCCTTTAAGGCTGATAAGCACAGTGAATTCGGAGCAACAGATCAGCCCCAATGAGAGATGTAATTTTGGTGCTCTGACAAGTTCCCTGCAGGCCTGTCTGAAAACCACCACGTGAGTGAAAGCTAAATGTCACTTAGTTAAACATAAGCTCTATTTGTTTTTCTTAGCTATTGTGAAAATGGTTTCATGCACTGCAGTACCAACAGAGCTCCTGGTGCCTTCCTGCCAGATGTTTTTGCTGATGAGAGGCCATCTGCCAGAAGTTGGTATCCTTTAAATTTTTTTTATTTCCTCCCACCTCTCCTCTGTCTCTTGGTAATCTAGAGTAGGGAAGAAGTACTAGAGGTTACAGTGGCTGGTGATGTTGTGAGTCTTTTTCTAACCTTATTTTTGTTAGAGGATAGGAACAAAATGTTTGCACAGGAGGTCAAAGGGCTTATTGCTCATTGTGTCCTGCCTCTCAGAATTATAATTAGTCACTGCAGTCTCACTCTAGTTAAGTGAGGTTAAGAGGTCCTTTGATGGTGATCTGAGGCCCTCAGCTGCTATTTGAGGATCACATGACATCAGTAACTAGCCAGCTTTATACCTTCTGCTTCTGACTAGCAGGCTGCAAGTTCTCCTTTCTGGTGCAGATGAAGGTTTTTGTGGCTTGAAAATCAGAATGATGCCAGGCACCGAGTGTGCTCTCCATCCACCAGGCATCCAGCCATAAAACCTCCCAGAGACTGACAACTGCCTTGCAGAGATAAGCACTGACTTGGAGAAAGAGGACACTATTCTGGGATTTTTTGAGTTTCCTCACTGATACTCTTGCTGTAATGTTATTAAAACACAATTTTCCTGATATTAGTGTGTTAATCTCAGGGAGGCATATTTTTAGCATCACTTGAAATAATAAACTTCAGTTTCTTGGAAAATTCTGATCATCTTTCAGAACCCAAGTTCTCAAAAAATTTGGAGACAGTTTTTAAGCTAAGGGTGTTGTTATTAACAATCACTTATGTAGTTACACTCTGTTGGAAGTGAGGCTGAATACAGTAGGATATTGTGCTGTGGCTTCTCACAGCATGGATTTTGTGCTGATATTGGTAGTGTACAGTGCCTACAGCTTGAAATATGTTTCATACTAAAGTGTGCTCATAGCCCTAGCACCATCTGGAATTGAAACTTTGTGCACCTCCTTTTGCTCCCATGTTAGAATACATGCTTTTACCAGAGCCTAACTGAGGCCACTTCATTGGGAAGTGAGGGCTGTTACCTTTACAATGCCATGCATGGTGGTGTCACTCCATTCCATAGCCTAAACTAGTTTTCTAATAAAAATTTTCATCTGACCTTTACAAAAACACTGTGTTAACAATACTTGTGTTCCAACTGCAATTTTTGTGGGTGTTTTGTTTTGTTTTTTAAAGTAAAAAGGAGCTTGACATGCAGATCCCCCATGGAAAGGTTTGTCTGTCCTGCAAACAACCCAAGAGCTGAAGGGCTGGAGTGTGCAAAGACTTGCCAGAATTATGACTTGGAGTGCATCAGCCATGGCTGCATATCTGGATGTCTCTGTCCAAAAGGGATGGTAAGCAGGCTCCTTTTTGTTTTCTTTCCTTCTTTTTTCTTTCCTACCAGCAGCATTCTTGTAGTTTGGCAATACGTGGTTGTGAAATACTGCTCTGCCAAATTGTGGCTGGTTTAAAATCCGTGTATTTGTATATCTGCATAGAAGGTGAAGTTTAGCTTGTAGTAATAATAATTGATAATGAAAAAACAAACATCACTTTTTTTTTTTTAAGACCAGTTTGTCTTCCTTCAACTCTCCTCCCAGATTCTTCCTCACTCTTGCTGAACATTCCTAGTCAGAGAGACAAAAGTCCACATGGACCCATACTTCAAATTCCCACCCCACATCCACTCAAAATGTCCCCCTGTGACACTATTTTCTCTCTTGCTAAGCTTCCATCTCTGTTGCTCCTTCCTGTGGCTCATACCAAACCCAGAGTTCCACATGAGAAGGAACATGGGACATGAAACGTGCCATGATTATGTCGGAGGGTATCTTTTTTTTCCCACTGGCAAAATGCTTTCTGGAGTTTAGGGTTATGTTCTCTTGCAACCCGCAAATCTAATCATTACTATAGTAATTTTTAAATATAGCAAAAAGCAAATAGTTACTTGCTAAGCCAATGACTGTGGAGTCATTATCAATTTTAGAGCCCTGATAAAAAACAGATGGAGGAGAATAGACAACACACTACTGCTGCTGTTCTCTGAGCACTAGAAAAAAATATCAGTGGTCAGTGCTGTGTAACACTGTCTGGGCAGGTGAAGAGTCATGCACAGGGTCTCACTGGGGGCTGGGGATTTTGCCCCCAGCATCACATGAACAGGACAGAGGGAGGAGCACATGGTACACTCTATGAAGTAGGTGGCACTTTTGAGTTCTCTGTCCCAGAAAACTGCTGGGATGAAAAAGTTTCAGTTCAATGTGTGAAATGCAGGTGAATTTTATATAAATTCTGTAAAAAGAGAGCTGAGGCTGTGTCTTTTATTTTGTTTGAGGACTAAAATACTCTACAGTTGCGAGACTTTAGTTGATACCTGTGGTACTTAGAAAACGGCACCAGCACATCTCTCATATGTGCAGGACATATTGTAAATCAAGGTGTTTTAATCTGCTGCAACCCAGGAACTCCAGAAATGTAAAAGATAACCTCTATTTTTTTACTCTTTTGTACCTAGT
Organism: Hypotaenidia okinawae; assembly: GCA_027925045.1. Lineage (NCBI taxonomy): Eukaryota > Metazoa > Chordata > Aves > Gruiformes > Rallidae > Hypotaenidia > Hypotaenidia okinawae. The sequence goes on from BSDF01000001.1 coordinate 82,278,607, forward strand.
ATAGGTTCAGTGTCAGATTAATATGCACCAAATATTGACTGTTAGCAAATGAAGGTGTGGGTTTTTACTTCTAGGGTTGAGATGCATGTTTATGTTTAAGCTTCAGCTCTAATGAATTTATTTCATCCACTGGTTCAATTTAATTAAAAAAAAACCCATTAACTTTGCCTGGAAACATGTAGTTTTATAAAAGAAACGTTGTTTTATCTGGTTCTGTATGAATGCAGATGTTTTCTCCCTCAAAATTCCTTCCATTGTCTTATTTGAAAGAAACAAAAAAAGACTTCTCACAACACAGTCATTTCTAGCATTTTTTTTTAATTTGCTCCCATCATTTTTTATAAACACACTTAAAATGCAAGCTGTAGACAAAATCAAAGACTTGGGATGTATCTTGTAGGTCCAAAGTGAAAAATGCAGAACATAATCTGACAGCATTCATAACAACATTGAGCACATTTTCACCACAATTTTAAAACGAGTGGTGCTTCTTTTCATATTTCAGTTTTTAAATATCTTTTCTTTTAGAGAAGGATATTCCTAAATAATAGTGTGATAAATAAACTTTACACAGACACAAGTCTGTGTACTCGTGAAGTTCTAAGAGCTCTGGTGTGAAAGGGCCTTTTTTGTACATAACAATTAGACCTCTTTGATTTGGTTTATGGGTTGAGATAAGGACAAGGAGAGATCATTCAGCAATTAACGTCATGGGCAAAACAGACTCAACATGGAATAAAATGCATCTAATTTATTATCCAATGAAAAGAGAGTAGGTTAATGACAATTAAACCCAACTCTTAAAACACCTCCCCCCACACCTCCCTTCTTCCCTGACTCAAGTCATGATCTCTCTCCCTCCACAACATCCCCTACTGACCCTGCCTTGAGCAGCACTGGGCCTGGACAGGGTATGAGGGTTGGGGTCAGTTCAGCAGTTGTCTCTGCTTCTCCCTCCTCCTCAGGGGGAGGACCCTTCACACTCTTCCCCTGCTCCAGCGTGGGATCCCACTCATGGGAGACAGTACACCATGAACTTCTCCAACATGAGTCTTTCCCACAGCAGCTTCAGTTCTACATGACCTGCCCCAGCATATCTTCCATTGGGTGCAGATCTTCAGGAACTGACTGCTCTAGCATCGTCACTCATGGGGTCACAATTCCCCCCAGAAAACCTGCTCCAGTGTGCAGTCCTCTCTCCACAGCTGCAGGTCCTGCAAGGAGCTTGCTCCAACATGGGCTTTCTACCAGCTCACAGTGTCCCTCAGGTGTCTCCACCTGCTCCACTGTGGGGTCCTCCATGAACTGCAGGTGGGATATCTGCTCCCAATCATCTTCCACTGGGCTGCAGGGGAATTCCTCCTCCACTGCCTGGAGTGCCGCCTCCTCCACCTCCTTCTTCACTGACCTTGGTGTCTGCAAAGTTCTTATATCTTCTCACTCCTTTTTTCTGGCAGCAAAACAGCTGCTGCTTGTGAGTTTTTTTCTCTTAAATATGTTATCACAGAGGTGCTATCACCATCTCTGATAGGCTTGGCCTTGATCAGCGGCGAGTCCATTGTTGAGCAGCAAAGTGTTGGCTTTGTCAGACCTGGAGGAAGCTTCTAGCAGCTTCTTGCAGAAGGCACCCCTGCAGCACACCCCCTCCCCCACCCCCAAAAACCTTGCCATGCAAACCCAAAATGCTACTCAACAGGAAAGGACACCCCCCCCCCCCAAAAAAAAAAAAAAAAAAGAAAAAACTAAACACCCACCCTCCCCAAGCTCCCAGAATCAACTTCCTGGTAATTTATCTTTACATTTAGTATTAAAATTCATATTTCTTTTCGGTAGGTTGGAACAATCACTCAAACAATTTTTTCATAAAATTTTCACCAGGAGAAACGGTCCTTGGCATTCTGGAATTTATAACTCCTATTGACTCTGCAGCGATGTTGAAACATGCCACTGAATTCAACAAGGCGGTTTGTCTGGGTTCGGATGGAAGAACTGGGCCCAGGATTAAGTTTTCTAAACTAGCAAAACTAGCTCTTTGTCCGCTAGATGACAGTGTGGTTCAATCTTCGAGTAACCTCAGTCTGCAGTTACTTATCCCATTGGCTTCCTGTCTGGCAGGGGATAAAAATAGGGAGACTCTGGGCACACCGAGGGAAAGTGCTGCAAAGTCGAGAAGTCTCTGTTTTCCAGACTTGTACCAACAGAGCTGAGCAATAAAGAGACCAGAAAAAGATATTACTATTTCTTTTTACTGCTTAGCGCCCCCCTTGTTGGTGTTCTGTAACCTTGTTTAACTTACAAGCACTCCTGAAGGTGAGCTACCGTTTGTAGGAATGTCTGTGGGAAGTAACAGATTGCTGAGCATTTATGGGAATAAATATTTGCGTGTGTCAGCCCTGTGCATGTAGCATTTAATTGAAAACGTCTTGTTTTTCTTTTGCATATAAAAATTATGAACACTTGTGGATTACTTATTACCAAAAAATCCTTGGCTTCCTGCTTCCCTAAAGTGGTTCACACCATCGAACAATCAAAGAGGCGTAGTTTATGCAAACAACTCTCTGGTACAATTTCAAGTGTATAGACATAAGATGGAATTTAGTGCAATGTTATCCCTATGCATGTAAAGAGATGTTTACAAATCAGTTAGCTGAATTACCAGTCTTAAACAGAGCAATGTGTAGCCTGAAATCTGTATTCACAAATTGCCTGCCAATTTTGAATTATGTATCTGGAAAAAAAATAATTTAGGATTGTTCATGGATATAATGCAACAGTTGGATAGAATTGAATTGGAAAATTTGCTGGGGTGAGAAATTGCCAATCAATCAATTATTTCCCCAATCAGAAAGTGCAGATGAAAGCTAATTTATTTCAACTGTAAAATAAGATTTCCAGTTCATCTTGTCTTAATATTTTACACTGTTTTGATTTCTTGAAAATAAAAATCTTCAATCTGTCATGAAAAGTAATTCTTTTTCTGTCTTTGATCATCTGGAGGGTGGGAAATTCTCTATACTTGTCACCCTTTTGCAGCCCAGAAAAGATAAATCATAACATATGTTCAGAAGTGTGGGGAAAAATATGCTTTCTCAGATTAGTTTACTGCACTCCAGGTTTTTCCCATTGGAAAATATTAATAAATATAAAAATGGAGTGTTAACTGCCTTTCTGGGGAAAAAGAGGAGCAGAACAATGATTCCAAAATCCAGACATTCCAAAACCAGAAAATTAATTTATGTCACTTTCTTACACCGAAGCAAAATTAAGGTTTGAAATTGAAATGAAACATTTTATTGTATTCTGGCTGCTGAAAAAAACTATTTGTAAAACAATGATATGCTGGTATAAAAAGGGGGGGGGGAAGCAACCCCAACACTCCCCCCAACCCCAACACTCCCCCAACCCCAACATTTTAATTAGAAAGGTTTGAAAGGTTTTTTTTTCCTTTCAAATTGTTTTCAACAGAAACTTAATAGAGCTGTATTTTGATTTTCCTGCTAGCTCTGTTGTATATTCTTCAGTGTATATAACAACATGACAGAGTGTCCATGAGGCGGTGAGTACCAGCTTTTTGGTACATCCCAAGGATAACATTTCATAAAACAAACATAAGAAGCATACAACTAAATAAGAAAGAAAAGTCAAGTGCAAAACTGCACATGTTGAGTGGTCTGTCCTAACACGTTTTTGATTTGTCTTTGCATAGAAATGATGACAGGCTGTTTTACTTAAAATGTATAAGAATGTGGGTTCTAATCTGAACCCACTTCCTTTACTTAATACCTTACTCTTTTACACCTTTGGCTGACATTCTGTTAAAGCCTCTCGGGCGTATCAAGAGGAACAGTGAAAATCTAAGCTTCCCTTGAAAGGGAGATACTCATCAAGCTTGTGACCACCAGGAGATTAAAGTTCAGCGTCATCGTGCCAGATTTTAGGGGACAAGAATTTTAAAGATTCTGAAATCTGTAATACTGTCCTTCCTTTCTCAAGATTTGTCAAGGGGTAACAATTTATAAGACAGAGCAAGGAAATTATGGACGTTTCTATCAGATCCCCAAGTAGGGTCATGTCATCAGCTGGTCAACTGTTTTTATTCCCATGGATGTGCTCTCAGGAGTGTCATCATAAGTGTGTGTGATTGTGCAAACAGCAACTGTTTTAATTACAAACCTGTCTTGTCTTGTGGGTGCCTCCTTAACTCTTGTGCCCCCATCACCTCAGGCACTCAGGACTACTGGATCTCCTGTGTTAAATGCTCTTTATTCATGGATTGAGAGAATTCCACTGAAAGTCCATCTGTTTGTAAATGATGCCTATTACTGGTGTACAGTTGAGTACTGGCCTAGGATTCAACAGGCTTGTAACACAGCACAGCACTGTGCTGTCAGATATACCAGCCTTCAGATGTGGTGTTGATATACCCAGTAGGTTGTGTGTTACTATTAACAAAACCATAATTTGTTGAGTTTTTCAGCAAAGATAAGTAGTCTTCTGGTCAAAGTTCACTTTGGGTATTTATGTACAGCTTTCTAAACCCCACCCATCATTCACTCAGCAGTGTTCAGACAAAGTAGTCTACCCTCTTTGTCAGTGGATTAACAGTTGCTGTGTTGTAGCTTCACAGTGGCCATACGTCTGCAATGTATGACTAACACCAGTCTATTAAACTTTAAAATTGGGGCCAGGTTGTGGCTAGCTTCATGTCAATGTGTGAGGGAGCAAGCAAAGGGGGTCCTCATCTTCCTTTCACTAACTATATGCTATATACTAAGTTTTGTATCCAGAGGCTAGCCTTGAAGTCTACTGTGACCTGTGCTGCTGAATGCTGTGGAAAAATTGAGAAATGTAGCTGTAAGAGTGAAGTCATTTGGGTTGGGTTTTTTTTTTTTTTTTTGCTCTGAATGCCACCAGGAAGGATGTAAGGAAGGAAGGAAGGAATTAAACACCCTTGGAAACATATGGTCTTCTCTGGCCTGTTTCCTCCCTGTCCTTTGTGGAGATTAAGTCCAAGGCAGAGCCCCAGCTCTATCATCTAGAAAAGCATTTATTTGTTTTCATCTTGCTTCTATCAGTGTGAGTTTATTTGGCATAATACAGCTCCCCATAAGCCACAGAGCATGTGGAGTTGCATATGAATGAGGGGTCTCCAGGCTGTGAAATCCGTTTTATTAGTAGTTCCCTGTGGCAGTTCTAGGTCCCCATAGGAAAAGGCAGAGCTGTTCTACTTTATTAACCTGGCGTTCAGACTACATTGATCTCATTGGCCCATATTTAATAGTAAAAAAGAAAGTATTTTAATGATTTTACAGAAAGAATTTAAAGTGGGAAGGTGATATTTTGTGACTTTTGAATGAGAGGGAGGGGAAGCGCTCTCCATGTCAGTATTCCATGAAGCAAGAGCCAAACCTACTCCTGGCTTTGCAGAACCATGTCCAAGTGAAAAAACAGCATAGACAGCCTTGGTTTTGTTTGATTCTGTAAAACTGTCTTCAAAATGGAAATGGAGTAATCACAGAAAAAAGATAGAAAGAAGAAAAAACCTGAATAGCCTAAAAGCATTACTTGGTTTTGTTTTGTGTGGGCTTTTATTAAAATTTATTTTATTTTTAAGGTGGTACAAATGGTTTGTTGTTATATAAAGAGAAAGTAAGATCAGTAGGCCAAAACTGAAAAATAAAAAAAATGTAGATAGAACATAATGATCCCTTCCCCAGCAACAGTCTGTAAGAGTGGAAAAGCATCTCAAGTGGAGTGATATTTATCCTGCCTTGTTGGAACTAAGTAGGCATTTGAAAGAAAATTAGTGACTACTGCAGTTTTCAGAGGTGAGCTGACAGGAGATTGGATTTGTTTTGAGGGGTGCTGTCTGGGACAACTGAATCTTCATTTGCACTTTAATTCTTCTGGTACTGCAGCTCATTGTCTCCTCCTCAGTGGTCATCTTTCAGCTTTCAGCCCAGGTGAGTGCTGTAGCAGGCTGCTTTTCTGGTAGGCACCCTTCAGTTTGTGTGTGAGAAGCATGTGCTATTCACCTGCTCTCCATATTCAGGTTAGCCTATTTTATCTTCACCGCATCCTGGTTCTGGTCAAATCTGACTTTCTCATCATGACATTCTTCTATAATCTAATCTGTTCTTTTAGCAGCTTCAAATGGTGTTCAGCCCCTGAAACAAGACTGTGATTTATGTACCCGTAGCTCTATTTATGTTAATGGGAAAATAGATTCGCAACTCAGTACCTTTCTTATTTCAGATAATCTTGAACCGTTTTCTGTGTCCACATGTCCTTGTGCTGCTCCTATGTGCTTGTTCTATGTGCACTGGCACATGCCAACAGGCCTGCGTGCTGACACACTCTGTGTTTTGCTTAGGTGAGACATGAAAACAAGTGTGTTGCTCCTGAGAGGTGCCCGTGTTTTCACAACGGAAGAGAATACGCCAAGGGAGAGACAGTGACTAACGACTGCAACACCTGGTGAGCCACTGGAAAGGCATTTCTCTGTTTTTCTCTAGAGCACCTGACAAGTTTCTAATAAAACTGAGTATTGTTTGCTTAACAGACCTATTTCATGTAAAGCCAGGTTATGAGATGTGGTAGCACATATTGCACGGACACATTCCCTTCACGTGTTGCATAAAGACCAGTGCAATACCTGTTGAACTGTGTCTGGCACCTTCAAAGAGGTAGTTTATGTGTCTATGCAGATCTTCTGTGGGCACTATCTAGTGGATTTACTCCTTGATCTTGAAACACAAGATAACAATATAGGAGCTCCTCTGAGGTAGGAGGAATGGAGCTTGCCCTTTGTCACTGAACTCTGAAATCATGCTTTCTTTTGTTTGTGGTCTGAGGCCCTTTGCATCAGTCCTTCCCGAACAGAAGTATGCATTAGAAGAAAGGGTGTGATATGCTAGCTAAAATATGACAGGAGTTCTTCAGGGAAATGTTAAAGAATGGGACAGAAGAAAAGGCTGCAGGGGGACCTCACTGCAGCCTTCCCATACCTGAGGTGAGCTTATAAACAGAAGGGGAATCGACTTTTTAAAAGGGTAGACAATGGCAGGACAAGGGGAATGGATTAAAGCTAAAGGGGGAAGGTTTAGATTAGATATTAGGGGGAAGTTTTATACAGAGAGAGTGGTGAGGTGCTGGAACAGGCTGCCCAGAGAGGTGGTGGATGCTCCATCCCTGGAGGTGTTCAAGGCAAGGTTGGATGGGGCCCTGGGCAACCTTGTGTGGATCCAGGCCTAGAGGTTGGTGGCCCTGCCTGTGGCAGGGAGGCTGGAGCTCTATGATCCTTGGGGTCCTTTCCAACCCAGACTATTTTATGATTCTATGAAACAGAGTTGACCTCTAATATCTCAAATAAGTGTTCAGTCTATTGATATCTTTAAAAAGAAAAAAAAAAAAGAAAAAAGAATACACACACACAAAAAAGAGTTGGTATTGTCTTCTTAGAAGAAAAGAATAAAGACTCCATGTCTTTCACCCACATCCCTATCTGTCCTCTTCGGTTTTTGAAAAAGAACTTGTGGGTTCGAAAGAAAGTGCTGGGCTCTCAGATTTGCAAGGAGAGAAGCCTTCAGCACAGCTTTGGAAAAGGAGTAGGGAATTTACCTTCTGGACAATTCTTAGCTTCTGCCTGAACAGCATGCTGGCTGCACTAGAGAGGTGCTTTGCTTTCCATGTGTGCTTGTGGAAGGAATGGTGGCCCATTCCTGCAGAGCTTCAAGAGTACATGGTGTAGGGCATCTAGTCACTAGTGGTGTGGAAACTGTTCTCTTTGAACTTAGTTTTCAGGATCTCTCATATATTTCACCCAAAATGCCCCTGCCCAGATCTGTGGCACCCCTGGGAGCAGAGTTTCTGTTATCTTCTGTATGGCTGGGTGCAGTTGGATTGGAGAATCAGCACCAGTGCAGAGTAATACGGTTTGGTTTTATTTTTGTGCATTGAATTTTGAGCAACAGTGATGTCAAGTGTTTTATATTTAAGGTAATGGCACTGTTCCTAACTAGTGTAAGTTAGGCTTGGGCATAAGGTTTTAGAGTTTTATGTGGAAATACTGACCTTTCAGTGTGGTGTTTCATTTTTTTCCTTTGCAGCCTCATATTGCATTGCGAATCATGTACTGTATTTAAACCTGGGGAAAAGTAGGTTTAAAAGGAGGAAGATGGAAGTGAAGTTGATATTTTTCTGTAGAAACAAATATTATAAACAGTTTACATTTCATCTAGGTAAAAGTGACTCAGCTGAAAAACAAACACAAGGAAAATAATACAGAAAGAACTAACACTAAGGTGTAACACTAGGCATTATTGTGAAATTTGCTATTCTTTGCAATAGCCATGCACAGTCTTATTATTTTGAGTCATATAATCTTCAGTCTTAAAATGGTCATTATCATGCTGCTTCATTCTTCTAACGGCCCTCTTGGTTTTGATGATGCCATTGTAATTGACATTTCCTCTGCTACATGGCGTTTTCTTCAATATCAGGGTCAAGAAAATGGTAGAAATAATCTATTTTCTCATTGATAAAAAGTTCTTCCAGTCATTTTAGGTATTTTTCTTGAATGCAAAAGTAAAATTGGAAATAAGGACCATTGAAATATGTCACTAGAGCTTTTTAGAATGATGTGACTCTGAAAAGCTTCATGATAGTTCTCAGCAAATATCAAGTCAAATGTCATTTAGAAAGTGATATAGGAAATTACTATTGCTTTGAGAATAAGAATTGAGAGTCTGCATTTTGGAGGTCAGATCTTCTTTTTCTTTTGTTTTTGCTTTTTGTACTGCTGTTGCAGGAGTTCTCATTCTCACTTGTTCTTAGCCAGATGTGAACACCTGCAAAGGCAATATATGAGCGAGAGGTGTCAGATTTGGCATTTACATTCGACTTGACATATGGGAGACCCTAATTCATGAATAACGGAATGTCTCCAAGTCCAAGCTAGTGGCAAAACTTTTGTTATGTTATGTATTGGGAATTCATTGTAGAGCTCAGCAGAAATTTTGGAGTAACATTTCTGAAGCAGTGCACAGCAGAAATTTTCTAATCTGATTTTTGCTACACCACACACTTTATAATCTGTCTGTGCATCTATATGCAAAATCATGGTCCTGCTCTACCTATTAGCAGAGATTTAATAGCACAGGGTGCAATAGGTTTCATGTTACAGAATTTTTTCATTCTTTGAAGAAAATGTATTGCACAGTAGTTATTATAGTGTAAAGTGTTATCAAGATTAAACAATGCTTATGCTTGGGTTAAGGCATTACTAGAGATCCTGGTTCAGTACCCTTTTTTTTCTCTGGTTAGCAATTTGATCTTGGGAAAGTACTTCAGGTTTTTTATCCCTGAGTTTTTACATCTGTAAAGCAGGGATAGAATTCCCCTTTCCCTGCCCTTATAGAACTTGATTAGAAAATCCCTGGGGCAGTGATGGTGTCCATCTGCATCCATAGAGCATTTTGTGGATGAATGTTTCTCCAACCTCAAGAAAGCTATTGCTTATTAGATTATTATTATTAGATTATTAAATAATGTGTCAGATGTTATTCTACCTCCCTAAAATTAGTAATGAACAAAAGAGTGAGTAGATTTTATGGTTCATCAACATTGGAGGTTTTTTGTTTGTTTGGGTTTTTTTTTTTTTTGTTCAGTCTCTTCTAGTTAGCAAATCAGTTTTTTTCACTGATCAAAAGCATGTGGACATGAAGGGTAAGATCTCCTTTCATACCTCAGCTCCTGTAGCAAGACTGGTGGTTCATGAGTATATCACTGAAAAAGCTCAAGAGGACTGGTGGATGCTCTGCAGTCTCTTTTTATCTCTATTTTTCTCTCATTTTATCATAAAGATAATTTTATTTACCCCCTTTAGCTTTATTTATCAGGGTACCACATAAAATTTAGATTACTATGTATCATAAGCAATGAAAGGATACAAATGTTCTTGTAAACTCTCATAAAATTAATAACGACTGATGTTGAAAATGTCTGGTTTGGTGTCATCATGAAGACTAGGAGCTTTGTTATACCATCATGGCATCACTGGGTTTGTCTGATAATCACAGTGCAGTACAGCTGCTACAGCAATGTAGATATGATTATATCAAGACCTCATTCCTGTGTCTGATTGGTCTTTAGAATTCCCCTCCCCCTGAAAAGACAAGGGAGTTCCTTGTTTTGCTCTGCATGTCAGGATGTTCTCTTCTTTTTTTTAGCATACTCTGTGCTTGTCAGGAACTCTAGAATGTGTCCTCCACAATATCACTTGCAAGCTGTACAGAGTCTTGTCTCGCATCTCCTGTCGCATAAGCTGAGATTTAGCTTGGAGTTGCATTTGTATGTTACTAAACTTGAATTTTGCTGCAGGGCAGGCTTTCTGGTGGGATCGCTGCAAGAGATTCAGGGGACAGTATCTTTCTGTAGGACATTCCTCACAAGGTGCATGTATACATGTACCTACACAGAGAAATAAATTTCTGTCTGCATGTGTGTTCTTGTCAGGATGTGATGTAATGTCTCCAACTGCTAGGTCAGATAAACTCTCACAAAGAATGAATTTAATCTAAGTACAGACAGATCTCTTCGGAGAAGGGTGGTATTATGCTCAAGTGTATAATCAGAACAAAACCCACTGGGCAGACTGAATTATAGTCCTGGTGATTTTGTCCCAACAGTTGATCATTAGAGCAAATGCATGTATTTTGGCAGCAGTTGGACGTTACATTTACTACTGTTTTGGCTTTCAATGAGGTAAAAATGGACAGTACTGCAAATATGAACAACGTTGCTGATATTGCACTTCGGTCCTTACAGGGTAATCAAACTGGTTTTTTTTAAAGGTTATTCAGAACCAAGCAGGATATCCAAAATAAAATATTAATAGTACGATGAAATATTCTAGCAGGGTCTGTCCAGGCCTCTTTTTGTAATAGAGAAGTTCAAAAAGCATATACTTTTGCATGTAGCTTGTAAGAAAAAGGGAAACACATTCCTTATTTATTTAACATGTTAATGCATTATTTGGATTTATGCATCCAATGCTTACATATGATAATTTATGTTTATGAGAGAGATTGTCATCTGGTGCATGGCAATGTGGCATAGTTATGGAAATCTATCCATAGAGAAGGATTCTGACAGCCCAGGCATGGGGGCCTCTAAAAGTGCCTTCTCAAGGCCAAACACAGAAAGGATCTCCTGAAGACATACCTGAGGACAGATAGCTGCACCGAAAACTGCAGAGGTTCCACACAGAGCTGCAGTTGATGTTTGGGTTAAGATACACAGGGGAATGATGTTCCTCTTTGGTCTGCAGTTGGTTACTCCCTGACCTAAGCCCAGAAAAAAGAGCAGAACAAGGCAAAATAGTAGCTTATCACCTGTTGTGTGTCTTTTGGAGAATCTTCACATTGTAAGCTCCTCCAGACAGAAATGTTTGCTCATTCTCTTTGCCTAAAGCACCTTGTGTTCTCTTGGCTACTATATACATTGGAAATAGTGATAACTAACACTCATTTTCTGTTTCAGTGAGTGCCGTGGTCGGAAGTGGGAATGCACCAAAAATGTGTGTGATGGCACCTGCACGGTTATTGGCACAGCTCATTATTTGACATTTGATGGGTTGAAATACAAGTTTCCAGGAAACTGTCAATATGTATTAGTTCAGGTATGATAAGTTCAGTTGACACTGTTCTGATAATATATATGGTGTTTTACACCAGGAGGGAAATCTGTTTGAATAAATCATGGTAAAGTACTCTTACTATGCCAGATGTTTAGTAGAGGAGAGCAGAGCCTATTAATGACTTCAAAGGTGCTCTGAGAACTTTGGAGATTGCATTGTGTTTTATGGAAATGAGTTAGGTTGCTATGTGTCTAGCTGGCAGTCATAAAAGACATGATAGCAGCATGGTACAAAGAGGAACCATACAAATCTCCTCTGTAATGATGAATTGTAGATACCCATAAATCAATCTTTTCTCATTCCCCACTAGCCTCTTTATCTGTAGTGATGGCTCACTGTCTGACTGAGACAAGAAGTGTTTGGTGAACCTTCTCTAAATGCATCCAGAGCACAGACTCTGCTTGTTCCCTTCGGCAAAGCCACTGTTCTGATCCATGCACCAACATATTTGGAGTACATTGACAACATTCATTTTCTTTGCAGCAAGGAGCAAAGGTGAATAAAGACATGGCACACTAATAGCAACTTACAATTTGTGAGAGCAATCAGAAATTTAGAGAGTTATGTAAGTTTAAAACTCACATACAGATTCAAATCATAGTCTATTTGAAAATGTGTGTGCAAAAGAAGTAGGATTTATTTGAAAATTTGGTCTAAAACTAGATGGATCCAATTCTAATTGATAACAACAATGTTCTGCAGTTGCAAAGAGTCACATTTCATGGGCTACTTTTTTCCCCACAGATCATTTTCATGAGGTGCATTCCTCCCTGCATTTCTCCTTGGGCAGGGAAGTGTGATCGACAGGTCCCTGGCTAGGTCTTTAAAATATGCTCCCACCTCTAACACTAGTGAGAGCTATGTGTAAAGGTTTTATGGGCAGTAATAGCATACAGTACTACAAAGCTACTTAAAATGATAATGAGATCTGTTTTCTTTGGATGACAAACACAGTGAACTATAGACAGGGTCTCTTTCTTAAAAGGGTGTGTAGTGAAAAATCCCCACAAAACCTAAAAGGCCTGATAGTCGTGAGCCATCATACAAGTGTAGTATTAAGTCTCCATTCATCTGAGAAATATTTGACTTGAAATTACATTAAATGACATAATTGCTCCTCAAGAAATAGGTTGACATTATTGTAATTATTTTCATGTATGGGTGGGAAAAACCTGGGCATCAAAAGTTTTGCTCAAAACTGCGCAGAGAGTTTCTGACCCTTCTTTACAACAAACTTCCAGGTTTATATTTTTATTTTATCATTTAAGTAGCTGAGTCTTGTTTTCACTGTCAAATCAACTGTGTATCAAGATGTACGCTATGACCATCGTACACTTTTAAAATACCAGATACTTTACTAGCATATATTATCCCTGCAAAATATGTACGTGTGTGTCTTGCTAGGCCTCAGTCTTTAAGGAGTGGACCGCATGAATATCAATACTAAGCACAAAATAAGTTAGTATGGCAACAATTGGCATGCCAACATATATCTTACTGGCCACAGAGTATACAGGGTATTATTTGAGTCTTCCTTTCTCTCCATCTCTGTGTGTTTTTCAAATGTTCCACATTAATGACTCATTCATTTATTTTTATCTGATAGGATTTCTGCAAGGATGACTCTGGGACATTCCGGATATTAATTTCAAATGAAGGCTGTGGCTTCACTGGAGAAAAGTGCACCAAAAGGGTTATCATTCTGTATGAAAATGGGGAAATAGAGTTGTTTAATGGAAATGTATGTATGCTTCTGTTACCTTTCTTTCCCTTTTTTGGGAAAAATAATTTCAGCTTTGTAAAATGAGGCATGAATAGCCTCACCTTAGTGGTCTAGAAAATTAGATGATAATGAACAGATTAGCAGGTTTATAATTATCCATTTTGCTCCCAGAATTATTATGCCATTTTGATATCTCTGCTTGATGCCAATAAATTTCTGTTAGGTTAAGAATGCTCTTCAATGTGGGCTCATATGAGGAGTGCCCTTTCTAAACATGGGAGATCTAAATCTGTTAAAAGAAAGGTTAAGTCCAAGGAAGAGCTAAAAGGTGACTGTCCCATGATTAATAAAGTAAGGCTTCAGACCTAATTTAGCCTTTTGAAGGACTGAGCACGCAGGAGAAAAAGAAGTCATGCTTGAAACAAGTTGGTACTGCAGAAGCAAATATCACTATCCTTTCCCCTGTTAAATTGTCTGATGGAAAATCCAGATGACTGGATGATTTTGTTATTTTTTTTTCCTCTTTCCTAACAACAAACACTGCAGAATTGACCCAGAATTGACCAAGAATCACCACCACACCACCTCCACCTCCTATATCCCTCCACAGCAGGAAACAAGCTTTCCAAAGGGCAGAGTTCAGCTCCTTGCCTTTGGCTCTGTAACAATTAAGACTGTGTGTTCAAACATTAGAGCTTCAGTGAATTCTAATGTTTCAGTTGCTCAGTTTTCAGAAGTCCTGTGCTCTGAACTGGCATCTGGACCAGAGATTTGCAAAAATGTTCCCAGAGAAACATGAAACCATGCTGCACTTGCCTTGTTTTGGGTTAACAGTGAAAGCCGAACCAGGTTTTTTCATGGCCAGCAAATTGCTGAGTGCTCCTGATGCTTGACAGGAACACATAAACCATGGCCATTGTCTATAGTGTCTCTGCTGTGCATCTTGACACATTTTTTAGCTACTGGAACATAGGACATACAGGTTGCCTGGCCAGTTCTTGATTTCTACTATAAAGTATCCCCTACCTGAGTGTGAATAGTAGTGCAGGGATCAGTCTGTAGAGCCAGGAATTTGTTTGAGAGCTTTGTTAGGACACAGACTTTTGTAAAAGCTGTGGTTTCATTTGAACACCTAAATAAGGGCCAGAAAAGACAGGAGGCATCCAGTAACAGAGGATGCTTGGTTCCTGAGAGAATATGTCCTTACAAGGACTAGGTCTGTGTCATGAGACTGTCTGCATGACCTTGACTGAATTTTTAGCAGTCTTTCTACTAAATTTAAGGCTCAGTGGAATATCTAGAGAAGGTTCTCTTAGAAATAAGAGACAACCAAAGGAGGGATTAAGAAAAAAACCCACATGATATTGTTAGCTGTCGCAGTCGTGAAGAATTTACCTATGCAGAGCAGATAAGGTGACACTTCTTTATTCCAGTGCTGGGGAACACGGGGGATAGCTCCACCAAAGACTTGTTCACCCAAAGGTACAAAGCAGAACATATTTATACAATTTCTAACAAAGATCATTGCGCAAAAATGCTCGCTTCTTACCTTGACCTTTACAATGATTGGCTTCTGATTGCTTCATTTTATCTATATTCTTATTCTATAAAATTAATTGGTTATCTATACTGATTGTTTTAAATACAAAGAGGGGAGGATATTGGTTAGCATATTCATGTTACTTCCTAGAAATCATTATCATATGTTAATGTCCTTTGCGTATGTGTAATTATGTTCAGCAAGGGTCCTCTGGTGGTCATCGATAGTCTTCCTCACTGTGTCCACGAGTGAACCCCATCCTTAAGCAAGCTTATCTCATCTTCATCTGTTTTTATATAGCTCCAGTTACTTATTGTTGTAACTCAAGGCCCGTGGCTGGCATCCATTGTTTAAATCCAAGGTCTGTGACTGGCACCCATTGTTTTAATCCAGGGTCTGTGGAGATTCTTCATAGTGATAAAGACACACCGTCCTGTACAGTATATTCTCTTACTGTTACTGTTCCCTTAGAATCAAACTCATCAAATACAATCAATTATTTATAACAATATGAAGACTCTTAGGCAAATTCTCTCCCAGTGATGATTTCCTGTATTCTTTTTCTACAACAATCCTTAGAAGTGAGCAGGAGAATCAAGATTATTTATTTTTTGCTGTGAAAATGTTTCAAAGCAGCATTTTTAGAGAAGCTTCTACTTTTAAGTAAATAGGAATTTAATTGAAATATCTGCATGCTACAGTTCTGGCTCAGGTTAAAAAAAATACTGTGAAATCATCTTTGCTTTTCTGAAACAAGTGAAACTGCCAGTTTTCAAGGTCAAAAGTTTATGACTTCATGGTTGGGCAAAAAGCCTCCATAGACATAGAAATTCTGTAATTTAGGTCGACCTCCCAGTTCAGTTTTGCTTTCCTTTGTTTTTTGCCTTAGTTTAAAAAGACAGGGGCTACTGTAGATATTTAGAAGATAAGTGACCGAGTGTGACTAACCTGTATAGTAATACACAGGGCATGGAAGACAAAAAGCTTCTAGTTCCTAAAACAGTTTATCTTTTAGTGGATTATTCCCCTAAAAACATTGAAGATCCTCTTTAGGAAATCCTTGGAGGATGTCTTCTCTCGAGATAAAGTTTCTAGTAATACTCCAGAGATGAAGAGGATTGAATTACAGTGCTGAGCTTTTACTGAACTGAGTAAGAAGAAATAGTGGGATAAAAAAAGTCTTTTGCCCTTAGATAGGGAGAGAATGAATAGTTTGTGAGCTTCTCTTTCTCCCTTGCTTTAATCGCTATTTGCACTGATTGAAAGTTTTCATCTGCCTCTTCCACAATTAAACAGTTTTCAGTTAATGCATTAGCGGTGCTTAAAGTAACAGCCATGCCAGACCTTTCTCTCCAAATGTGGTTAATAATTCTATTAGCATTCCCATTGAAAGGGGATTACGGTGTGAAAGAAAGCATTTTAAATTAATCTCTTAAATACTTAGTAGCTGGAGTAGTGAATTTGCAGCCAGATGGAAAGAGAAAGAGGCACACAGGGGAAAAGAAAGTCACTGAAAAAACAAGAGACATTGAAAGGAATCTTTCAGGTTTTTTATTGTCGATGTAGCTGATTGGTAGAAAAGTCCTTCCTGACTTCAGGATCAAACTCTGGTCCTTCAGTTTACATTACACTTTTACCTAGCCTGCCCTTTTGGTGCTACCTGCCTCATGAGCACAGATTTGCTAGTTTCCTGAAAAGATTAAAAAACCCAAAATATTGATGTTTAGTGAACCATTGACCACATACTTAACTGATCGTCAACTAGGCATACCTTGTCATCTTTATCAGCCCTGCTTCTATTTAAGTCATTGCTTTCTGTGTCAGTATTTGTGGAGAGTGTACGTTATAAACCAGGAGCATAAGGGGCATTACCTCATTAAAATTACAGAAAAGTGATGAGATTGAAATACCATACTTGTCTCCAAATTTGCTGTTCAGAAGTGTTGTTTCTAAGGCAAAATATTATCTGCCACATCAGTTCTTGAGTGTAGAGACAAGCTTGTAATCAGTCCCTTACCCATACCTTGCTTACCATTTAGCGAGTACACTGTGTAGTGTGTGGGATCTATGTATTCTCTGGAGAACAGCATGTTTGAACAAAGCTGTTAACCTATGAGTATGTGTCCCACCAGAGGAAGTGACCTACATGTTATAGGTGCAAGCTGGAGCATAGGAGGTTCCATATGAACATAAGAAAAAATCTTTTCACTGTGAGGGTAACAGAGCACTGGAAGGGGCTCCCTGGGGCGGGGAGGAAGGGGTTTGTTGTGGAGTCTCCTCTGGAGACATTCAAAACCCTCCTGGACATGTTCTTGTGTGACCTAATCTAGGTTATCCTACTCTGGTTGTTGGGTTAAATCATCATCTAAAGTCCCTTCCAATACTTGCATTCTGTGATTCTGTGAATTTGAAATTAAAGACACAGTTGATAGCACAAGGTGCTTTTCTTGTTCAGGTAAACATCAAGGTACCTCCTAAAGATGACAGTGATTTAGAAGTAGTGAAGTCTGGGCGTTACTACATCATTTTACTGGGCAAAAGCATCAGCGTGTCCTGGGATCTGGCCATGGGCGTCTCAGTTATCTTAAAAGGCAATTTCCAAGTAAGTGGTTTTTGTTTTACTGCTTATTTGCACTAAAGAATGCACCTGCCATGTCTCTCAGCAATTGCTTTTTTTTTTAATTGCAGAAATGCTGATAGATTTCCATGGTGTATTAGGCATTTGCTTGAATATAAAGGGATTTCTTTTTTTAATACCTTAAGGCTGGCTTACTTTCCTGGTAGCTCAACACTAAGGGGTAAATTCTGGGAGATGAACTATGACATACAAGACGAATGCTGTGGTGCCTCAGAATAACTATGCCTTGAGATATTTCTTTTGTGTTCAAGAAGAGCAGTGTAAGTAGCCAGATTTACTAGTGATGGTATTAGGACAGTTGTCTCCAGAAATCTCCAAATTGAGCCAACAAGCACCACCGATTGGAGTTTTCACCTTGCTGTCTGGAGTCCTTGGAGACAGACTTGTCCCACTTTCAGCAAAGCAGAAGGGGAATGGGATATAAACTTTCTCTGAGAAAGACTATGTCTATTTTAGTGAAGTTGGCAAGACCAGGGATAATGCAGTTTTTAAGCCTTGTGCCATTAAAGCACTAGGCTAAAAAGACTTCTTAACAAAACCCTAAGCCAGTCTACAGATGTAAGATTTATGTATTTTGTGTTTCTTTCCCTGCAAGGATCAAGTGTGTGGTCTTTGTGGAAATTTTGATGGAATCCAAAACAATGATTTGACCAGCAGCAATGAACATCTTGAAGTAGATCCAGTTGACTTTGGGAATTCTTGGAAAGTTAATCCACACTGTGCTGATGTTGAAAAGGTGATTACAAATGAACTGTGAAAACTGATTAATACGGGTTACAGTGTCACTGAAAAGCAGGAGCACAGAGGTTTGAAAGGATAAAAATAAATAGAAATGAACTCCTTCCCCCAAAATTTTGCCAAATAATATTATTTCTTGAAACCTGATAAAAGATCGATTAACTTATTTAAGGCCTCTGCACTGCCTGGCTTTAGTTGAATGTTAAAATAGCCAATCTGTACCATAGAGGCTGTTCATGAAGTTTTCCAGCTCAGATGCTTGAAATCCAGGTGTAACTGGAAATCTCATTTTAGAGCTTAATAAAAAAAACCCACAAAACAAACCAGCTGTAAGTTTCTGACAGAGTGAGTTCAGATAAAAATTTTGTACTTCCCTATCCAAACTTCTATATCCCAAATCCTAGTTAGTCCATTTATGAACAACTGAATGCCTGGATTAATTTCTTTCTATGTGATTCTTGATCTTTTTTGAAGAGCAGTGACTTATTTTCAGATAGAAGCGGCTTGAAAAGAAAAAGCATGATGCAGAAGGGAATATAAGACCTTATTGTCATGCTATTACTGTTTTTGAATTTTGAGGAGGCTACCTGCTCTCTGAAAGTACTATCTGTGTCCTGGTGCCAGAGATTAGGTGATTTTATGGGATACTAGTTATGATACACATGAGAGTATACTTATTTTCTAAATATGGAATTTTAAATGAATGATACTGAATAATAAATTTGCCTTGACCTGACAAATAATTATGGCCAAAAGTATTTCCAAACAAAAAAGTGATAGGAAACAACTTATAAACAAGTTGTTTTGAGATTTGTAAAATTAAGCATTTTACTCAGAGGGTGTTTTTAAGGCTGAAAAATTTATCTTGAAAATTCACCTGAATTTTCAGAGAGACGGGGAAAATAAAAGGCTTTTTTAGGCCTTTCCCTAAAGGTTTTAAATTATCCAAAAATAAAATGACATGTTTATTTTTGATCACATGAAAACCTTGGGTTAGACAAATTATGAGCAAGTGTGACATAACCACAGTGAATGTCACTTTTTAGGTATGACTTGATTGGAGCATAGAAGTTACAGTGATGAGGAATGAGACCACAGGGTGTGACTGAGAAGGCACAGCTCCTCATTTCAGTATAAAAGGCACAGACAAAACCTGCAGACTGTCTCTGTGATAAATGCCTTATTCTTACTGACTGTGGAGTGGTGGCTATGAGTATTGTCTCCTGAAGACTGGTAGTATTTGCCAGTCTCATGGCCTTTCTGTAGAGCTCTGAATGGTCATTTTGCAGGTTGGATGTTGAGACTTTCTGTCATTAAAATATCTCTGTTAAAACTGCGATGTGCATGTTAGAGCTGGAGAAAAATTAGGTGACCTGCTCTACTCTGCATTGTGACATGGCAGTATTTGTCTTGACAATTTCCTTTGTTTTGAAAAACATGCTAGTGAGTCTCTAATTTGAAGAGTCATGAGGTCCTGAAAGCAAGGCTAATGCAATGTATGCTTGTCTCTTACACTATTAAGCCCAACCAGGAACAGACCGTGATGTCTCCACTGTGTAATGGAAACATAGTGAAGCAGGTGATGGTAGAAACTTCATGCAGCATTTTGTCTGGGGATCTTTTTGAAGAATGCAGAAAACTTGTGAGTATTGTCATGTATTTCGCATTCTTTAATTCTCCATGATCTGTGCTGACACTGATTATGGCTGAGGAGACTGACAACACAGAGGACTTGGAGGAGTCTGACTAATTGGTGTTCTCATCTCTGACTCTGTAGCTGATGCTTCATGGGAAAATGTGGGATACCCCTAGTAAAAAGCTATAGAATAACATGCTTGAACATCTGCACTGATTTATGTGGCACCTCATCTCTTGGTGAATGGAGCAGGCAACCTATCTGAAGGTTATATGTGTTCTAGAAGAAGATGAGGGAAATCAGTGAGTGTACCCTGTATTTCTCTTTTGTAGGTGAATCCTGAGCCCTACATAGATGTTTGCATGTATGACACTTGTGCTTGTGAATCTATTGGGGACTGTGCTTGCTTCTGTGATGCTATAGCAGCCTATGCACATGTCTGTGCACAAAAAGGTGTAGCAGTCCACTGGAGATCACCAGCTCTGTGCCGTAAGTACAGGGTAGATGAGGAAGAATTGGGTAAAAATGTTCAATCAGTAAGCTGTTGGCTTGGAAGGAGTGTTGTTATCCAGCTCTGTTCCCACTAATGTCCAGAGAAGTTTGCTTTAATGGTACAGGGCTAGCAGCTCACAGTAACATTTCCTCCCCTTTTTCTATTTATGTTCAGTCTTGTGCATTAAAAAAACATTCCCTCAATAAGGGGATATAATAGTCCGTGGTACAATGTAGATTAAAAAATGTGGAGTTTTTGTTAAATTTTCTTCTTTTTTAAAATTGAAGTCGAAATGGTTTTTGCTATTGTTCTTATTGAAGCAAGTAGCTCTGATCTAGAACAAGAATTCTGCTATGTGAAAAAAACACTTAAGTGCAAAGAAGTGACCTGCCCTGGATGTATGTGGCCCACTTTGTGTCAAGTTTGGTGTCATAGATCAGAGAGGCATGGTGAATGCACTCTGATTTGATTTTTTTTTTCCCCTTCAATTCTTTCACTCTGTAGCACAAAGCTGTGAGTATCTGAATAAACAAGAATTAGATTATCAGTGTGAATGGCGATACAACAGTTGTGGCCCAGCCTGTCCTGTAACGTGCCAGCACCCACAGCCTTTGGAGTGCCCTCTGAAGTGTGTGGAAGGATGTCACGTACACTGCCCTGCAGGTAATCCCATATTTTTCTTTAAGTAGTTTCTTACCTTTTTCTGCTCTGCTCCTGGTCCTTCTGTATTGTTGCTGTAGAGTCTTTTTTTCTTCCCTTAAGAGTAGTCCGGAAATATTTGCAGATTGGTGAGGCTGAGTAAGACCTAGATGTAGTAGTTGAGTCCTTAACAAGCTTTTCACTGCAGTTTCTTATTGTGTAATGAGGCAGGTGGTTAGGCATCCTAGTTTGAGTTTATGAAAAGAGCACAGTGTGTGGAGGGCATGATGTGGTGCCTAAAAGAGGAGAATGGAATACTTCCAGCAGAAACAAGAGAGGATGGGAACAGGATGATAAGAAGATAGGAGGAGTAGGGGCTG
Source organism: Hypotaenidia okinawae (assembly GCA_027925045.1). Classification (NCBI taxonomy): domain Eukaryota; kingdom Metazoa; phylum Chordata; class Aves; order Gruiformes; family Rallidae; genus Hypotaenidia; species Hypotaenidia okinawae. The sequence continues at coordinate 82,300,092 of BSDF01000001.1, forward strand.
TGTAGCAACAGAAGTGGTTGACTTCACAGTTAAAGTAGGGTATGAATTCGTGCTGGACACTCCTAAAATGCTCTCCTTCAAAGCAACAAGTGCAGAAAGGGAAATCCACTGCCTTGACTTGCTTGTTACTTTTCAAGGCTCATGCTCCTGAGAGTGCCCAGCAGGCATCCCTCCTGTGAGCCTGAGCTTTTGGCTTAACTGTCCATATCAACTATCTTTTAGAAGGTGGAACAGATAAAATATGGGAAATATCTGGATGGAGAGGAAAGAAAAACAGAAAGGGAAGGAATGAAAAGTGAGCAAGATTTCAAAAGAAGAATGAAAACTCAGACGAATTATCTCCTAAGGGCAGAGCAAGTAGACACAAAGGCAGAGAAAGTAGGTATTTCAGGACCGAAAATAACTGTTCTGGGTCCTGATATTACTGATCAAAGTGAGGTATGGAATACTGGGAGAAATAAAAATATACCTTTAAAGTGGAAAATGCCATTTTCTCCTGTCATCTGGCTTTTTTCTAAAGAAATATTCACCTTCTGTATGATATTGGATGTTGCAGGTTACATATTGGATTAGGTACCTGCAATATCTAAGTTGGCTGTGGAGGAACAAAATACTTCTCAGTGTCAAACCAGCAGTGACTATAACACAGGCAGAGTACTCAGAACATTTTGAGCCCAACTCAGAAGACTTATCATGTTGGGGTAGACACAATGATTAGTTTTGTAATTAATCAAATTTGGTATCTTTATGCTACTGTTCTATTTCAAAACAGGAAAAATACTTGATGAACTGTCCCTGGATTGCATCAGTCCAGAAGACTGTCCTGTGTGTATAGTTGGACATGTCAAGATCCCGCATGGAAGGAGAATAGTGTTGAATGGAGATGATCCACAGCACTGTCAATCTTGGTATGATGGATTTATGCAGTGAAATAGTATGCCTGTTGAGTAGGATGATGGGAGACAGATGAAGCACATCCAGATGAGTAAATCGTTAAGACTTTAATTATGCTGCTGAAGATGAAGCTTGGAAAATATCCATAGAAAATATTCTATGTCAATATCCCTTCACATGCAATCTGAAATTGAAGCTTTTCAGTGATGGTTTGGATTATTGGATATTGGTGAATTTAAACAAGTGAAATTCATAAATTATTTTCAAAAAGTCCCTTTTCCATGTGTAGCTGGCTGCACTGGCTTCAGATGATTCACATCTTTTTGTGTGAGGTGTGATTCAACAGTACTAAGCCATCAGACTCTTGCTTTCTGCCAGTACTTAAAAAATTCTACTTGCAGTGCAAGATCTGATCGTGCGATCAGTCTGGAACTCTGAGATTATTATTGGTTGGAACTGTGTACTATTTTTGGAAAACCGATTTCCCCAAGATTTGAAGATGATGTCCTGTGGCCTGATCCTGCATGTATGCATTTCCAAATGTGGTGGAATTATAAGAAGGGCACACAGACCTGTGCACCAGGGCCTTCAGTTGAAATATGGCAGAGATTATGTTAATATTTTTTTTCTGTGGCATGTTACACTGCAACCTGTAGTATCTGAAAGGTTTGGCATTCTCTGGATGACTAGACCCTTGATGGACACGTTCACTAGTCACTCACAACTCTCTGAATACAAGAGAGTTTTCCATCTTGTAATTGGACCATATTTAATAGAAACTGAGTTGTAAAACTGCAGCGGCTATTAGCCCAGTCTAACACCTTAGCTCCAAACTCTCTGAACCTTACAGAAGCTCTGAATGGGTTTGAATTTTGAATTCCTGGCCTCTTGCCGGAGCTAGCGCATGTCTGTGCTATAAACCCAAGACATGAAACTGTTAGGCCAATCAATTTTATTTTTTTTTAAACAGTATACATAAAGAACCTTGAATTCCATCAAAAGGTCAAGAAACAGTCTTCATAAACGAGTCTCTGTTCCCTAATTTTTGTAATCTTTAATAATAATTTATCTTCAATGCTGATACACTGGCCACTGCTCACAAAAGATTTCAGAACATTAGGAAAACTTACCTCACTAGGGAAACATCCTTTTGCATAGCTGTCACCTAATTTAGATGCCTACACCATCTGTACAAACAATAGAAAATATTGCATAAAAATGAATTTTATAGCAAATATCCAAAGGAAATTGGAAACTAGAAGGGGCTTGTTCATACTAGGATTAAAATAATAAATCTTCTGTTGCTGTACATTAATGCCAAATGTAGCTGTGCACTCTTCAATTCGAAAGACACTAAAAGCCACCTGAAAAGGGTATAGTGCTGGGAGAATTTAAACTAAGGTGCCACATGTAAAGTGAAATATTTTCCTGGAAAATAGCACATTCTTCCAGTATTGACTTGTTTAGTTTGTGCATCTTGGGTTTTCTCCGGCTGTGAAAACAAGCTTTTTTTTTTGGTCCTTCCTCTTTCATCAACTTTTCCTATTCTGTGTCTTGGACTGTCCAGTAAGACATGACAAATACACTGGGTGTGTATGTACCACTTTGTGCATGAGTACAGTCCTGTTCTTCGCTCTGGTAAGTGAAGAGAATCACACAACCAGAAATAAGCAGGGCATTAAGTGTTAAAACCTTATTGAAGATCAAAAGAGATTAATTATAAAGAAGTTCCTAAATGGTGGAGAGTGACAGAGATGAAAATTCTCCTGGGAGCATGGAAGGATGAACAGTGAAAAAGGCAGAAATAGGAGGAAAAGAAAAATGGGAGATTAGATGGAAAGGGGAAGAGAGAAATGACTAATGGAGGTGAGTGAAAATGTCAAGGGGAGACAAAGAGGACAAAAAAAAAAAAAAGAAAACAGCTATAGATGAAATAAATCATTTGATATGAGAAAAAGACCTGAAGGACCTGAAACAGAGAATATGGTAATATTTGTGTTCTCTCTCTCTTTTTTTTTTTTTTAAAATGTGCCAAAGCTGTATGCATTGCAAAATGAAGTCAGGGAAAGAAAAGGTAAGGCAGGCACTTTAGAGGCAGAAAAAAGGGCTGTTTGTTGTTTTCACTAAGATTAAAACTTAGGTAAATCTAAGCTTCCTCACAAAGTCTGCTAGGTCATATCTGAGTTAAAAGCATCTTTCCTGCTCTGGGATTTTATGTTGTGTTAGCTGCCTCAAGTCTGCCTCATGTTTTTCTTCCTTGTGAAGTAAACCAGATCTTCCAGTTCTGTCCACCAGTGGCTTGTAGGTAGCCCTATTGCTCGAGCTCAGTGGGTTTCTAGATAGTGACACATTTTGCCAAAGGCTGTTAAAAGGAGCGTTTTCTCTGACAAATCATGGTTTGTCATATGTTCCCTGGATCTAAACAACTAGGCATGAATGTTTAGGCTTTAGCTGTACAATACCTTGTGTGGAGTTGTGGGGAAATGGGGAGGAGACAAAAATCCCTCACATCATGTTCTGTTTTTGAAATATTTAACTGTTTCTGTATGGATGTTGTTTTAGTTATATGTGGGTGATGTGTGGTTATAAGCATTGATTATTTTACAGTTAAATTCGGTGATTTTTGTAGCCTGTGTGAAGGGAAGAACTTAACCTGCGTAGCCTGTGAACCAGTGGACACGCTAACGCCAACAACGCCTGCTCCAGAGGAGGACATTGAGCTACCACCCAGCGAATACTCGTGCAGCAAGATGATGGATTTGGCCTTCTTAATAGATGGGTCCAATAAACTGTCAGAGGAGGACTTTGAACAGCTGAAGGCTTTCATTACTGGCATGATGAAGAAACTCCACATCTCGCAGAAGAAAATCCGTGTGTCAATTCTGGTGTACAGGGCTGGCCCCACAATCTATCTTGGCCTTAAAGATATCAAAACACAGTCCCAGATGAGAAAAATTGTTCAAAACATAAAATACACAGGTGATGAAGTAGCATCTGCTGCCGAAGTCCTCAAGTACACTGTGTTTCATGTGTTCGGAAAAGCAGAAAGGACCAATGCTGCCAGAATTGCAGTGCTATTTATAGCAAGCAGGTCTCCAGGAAAACTTCGCAACATCCTCACAGCTTTGAAGAATAAAAAAATTGCAGTAATGCCTGTGGGGATTGGATCACATGTCAGTGTGGAACAAATCAGGTTCATTGAAAAACAGTCACCAGACAATAGAGGCTTCCTAATGAATAACGCGTTAGAGTTAATGGATAACAGGGATCTCATCATTGATCATCTGTGTGATCTTGGACCTGAAGAAAGTCCTCTGTTACAATCTACACCCACTCCAACAAGATCCAGTGTCTTATTCCCCTCTTGGAGTGAACCAACACTACCCTCCTTTTCAGAAAAGCCCACCCGCAAAAGGCTGGACATTGCTTTTATTGTGGAAGGATCTGACAACGTAGGGGAGGAAAATTTCAATATCGTCAAGCAGTTCCTTGAGAGAGTGATCACAAGAATGAATGTAGGACAGGAAGATATTCATGTTACGGTCATGCAGTATGCAGACACTGTCACTCTGGAGTATTCATTTACGGAAATACAGTCAAAGGAAAGTATTCTTGAGAAGGTGAGGAGCATACCCTACCAAGGAGGAAAAGCTACCAACACTGGGAATGCCCTGGATTATATTTCCAAACACACATTTACACCAGTGAATGGGGGCAGGCAAGATGTTCCTCACTTGGTATATATGGTGTCATCCAGCCCTTCCACTGATGTGATAACACGGCCTCCAAGGAGCATAAATGTCATTCCCATAGGCATAACCCCCAATGCAAATATTCAAGAGCTCAGAAAGATCAGTCAGCCTAATAACCCAATAATTTTGCATAGTTACAACACACTTATTCAAGAAGCACCTGAATTAGTGCTGCAGTCGTGCTGTTCTCATAAACTTTGGACAGATATTTCAGGTAAATTTGGATGGATTTTTTTGTATAATTCTCTCTTTCCTCTCTCCTGTTTCCTCCATTTTCCCTTCACATCACTGAAATTTGAAGAGGGTTCCCATATCTCATTTGCTATCTTGTCCAAATGCCAAGGAAGGAGCATTTATTTTCACTGGAGCCTGAGGATGCTTCTGCATGTCAGCAGTACTGAGCACAGATCTGCAGCCAGCCTTCTGTTGGTTCCATTTGTCAGTACAGTATTTTTCAGAGAGGTTGGAGGGTGGCAGAAGAAAAGAAAAAGTTACTCTTCTCTGCCTGCCTCAAGAAAGTTAAAATTATACTACTTCTTTCTTGAAGAGGCTTCATTGTTTTTCTTTTTTTTTTTTCCTTACCTTTTTTGGTGGGTGGGTGTTTTGTGGGGTTTTTTGTTTTGTTGTTGTTGGGGCTTTATTGTTGTTTTGATTTGGTTTTTTTTTTTAATTTGCTTTAGGTTTTATTGTAGCCTCCTGAGAGTAAGATAGCATTAGTAGAAAAGCAGGAATTTAAACACCTTGTATCCCACTGATCATAAGTCACTTATTATTTCAACTGATAAATATCCAGCTTTGTTTTCCAAAAATGCAGGTGTATCTGTCTTTTCTGATCCTACCAATAGATCAGCAGATTCTACTTCTGTTTATCATGCATACATAACACTTTTTTTCTTTTTTTCCCCTTCTCAGAGTTATGCAACAAACCAATGGACATCATGTTTCTCCTGGATGGAAGTTCCAATATTGGAGCATCAGAGTTTGAGGAAATGAAAAGCTTTGTACAGGCATTTATTAGAAATGTTGAGATCAGTATGTATCTGTCTTTTAACTCAAATACATAAAGATATTTTCTATTCTTTTTCTTACACAGGACAAAACATCTTCATAGTATAAGTTTTTAAAATATTTGTTTTTAAATTACTCATTCCAGTCCCTCAAGAAATTAAAGTTTCTGTTGAGAAAATCAGGCCAATAAAGCTTTTGGTTTGGGTGCAGTTCAGTTTCCTCCCAAACCAAGCTGTTCTGGTTCAAATGAATGCAGGTTGGGCATCCAATTCAGGGAACTGTGTGATGAGGAATATCTAGGACAGCAACTCCAATGAGCGCTTTCCTTTATATGGTACTGGACATGAAAAGCATATGTCCCAAACAGGCAAAGAAGTCCCTGTCACGGGATGGAGATTTAGAGAAACTATTATTCTGGGGCAGAAAAGAAAAATACATGCCTGGTTTGGGTTCATTTCTGGATTAGGTTCAACAGACTTGAATATAGTAGTTAAAGTTCAGTCCTGATTCAAGTAAGAATAGATAGAGAGGTTTTGGTTCAGGCGTGGCTTGACTGAAAGGTTTTGCTCTTTGGAGTAGGCATTTCTGGTTTTCACCAGCACTTTTTGGCTAACCAAGGGTGCTGAAACTGATTTACAAAGATTTATTTCCTGACCCATGTTGAACGAGAGAGACTATTTGTGAAAGCCAGACCCATTGAGCTTGCAGAGTATGTACTGATGGGAGGTACACACCTCTAGTTATGTCATTCAGCACAGATATTATCAGTGCAGCTGCCTTGGCAGAATGCCATATATCCTGCATTGATATGAAGGGACCATGTGGCATATGTAGTAAATCATGACATTGTGTGCAGGGGCTGCACCAAATCCTGTGTTTTCTCATTAGCATTTGTTTTAACAGGCATGGATTTTTGATCAGAATTGTACTTTTTCAATTCAACATTCAAGCATTTCTGTGGATCATGGAACAAAAAGGCAACATCTGTTGCTTTTGTTGGTGTTTTGCCACTGGGTGTTGACATGTTTGAATTATACCTGTGCTTCCACAAGAGGTGATTACCAGCACTTGTACTAATTAGAGAGCTCAAAAGTTGAGCATTTCTGTATGTCTAGAATAACTTATATATTTTTTAGAGATCCTACATGGAATATGCTCTGTTTCTGAAAACTGTGTAGATACAAGATCTAGAGAAGTGAACCAAGTGAAATGGTGGGGTGAAGTGGCAGGGGGTTGGGCTAGATAACCTTTTGAGGTCCCTTCCAACTCCTAATGTTCTGTGATTCTGTGAAATAAACACAAACTAAACAAGAAAGTAACAATTTATTTAGCCTAGCTGTTTTCCTTATATTTGAAGCCTGTAACAGCAAATGGTATGTCATGAACAACAGGATAATAATAATGTATTTATAAAATGACTTCTCGCTTTATGGCCTTGATTTTAAAATTTTTAGGACAACCATGGAAAAATTCTAGAGTGTACTGTCTAGACAGTATTTGGATCGATATAGAGCTGCAACATTGTGGGTACATGAAATCACAATTAACAACTTAACTCATAAAAGCTTTAGAAAGCATTGATAAAGAGTAATGTGCTATATAAAAAGAGTATCTTCAGTATAGAGTTGAAGTTCTTCTAAGATCTTGAAGAGCGGTATATATCATTATAAACAAAGTATTTCCCAGTTGAGTTCTTATTTATCCTTCTTGTGTCTTATATATTAGCTGTATATGTCAACCCTTGGTTAATAGTTTTATTCATACTTCCTACATGAGGTATAACACAAGTGGGATGTCAGAGAATAGAAATTCGCATTTCTCTTTATTCCCCCTTGCAGGTCATGCTCCCTGGGTGCATTATGTCCCATGCTGCAGCTGATGCATCTCACTCAAGAGATGTATGACAGAGGGAAATTTGCATGAAATGTTGCCGTCTTGGGAGCTTGGCCTGTCAGATAAAGGGAGCATCAAACTATCACTGTTGCAAAACAGTGTGCACATAAAAAAAAAAAAGAAGTGATGTTTAGACAATTTTAAAACAGAAAAATAATATTTGGAGATCAATAAAGTGAAATCCTCCAATCATAGTCAAACTGGTCTGAGGTAAAATACTGCATGCTGATTCCTGACAGAAAAGCAACTGCTTCCCACAGTTCTTGCATATTTTTTCACCTGGGAATAGTTCAGTTTTGATCTTTTTGATAGAAAATGCAACTTTCATACTGTGATTGAAAATTACCATTTAGTTGTGTTTAATGTAAAATGCAACCATAATGTATCCTTCAGTTTTATTTTAAGACATTCATATGCATTGCTTAAAATGTTTATTTTCTGCTTTCTGCCTCAGGTAATACTTCAATTCATGTGTCAGTTCTCCAGTATGCCAGGGAAAATAATCTAGAAATTTCGTGGAACGTGCCTCAGGAAAGCAAAAAGCTTGTAGAGATGGTGCAGTCAATTCAACAAAGGGAGCAGGGTCCTACCAGACTAGGTGAGTGATTATGTTGGATGTTGATGTTTAAAAAGAGGGACCATCCCCACCCTTCCCCCCTCCCCCAAATGCTAAATATAGCTTGGTCTCAATTACCAGTTTATGTCAGTACTGTCATGATAGTGGTCTGCAGTAGAACTCAGGTTTTTTTAGTTCACTCATATCTTTACTATATGTACGTTTCTTGGTAAAGGTTCAATTTTCTCTATTAAAACATACATGTAGGTCACTCAAATTAGCATTTATCTTAATGCGTTTCAGAAAGAAGACGACTGTTTTCTTTCTAGCCTTGGAGTAATTCTCAGGATTTGCATTCATTATCTTGCAAGCAAGCAGAACATAATTAAGAAGTGAAGACTTTGATCATTAACCTTTCAGCATCAATTAGTTGATTAGACATTTGGCAGCAGAACTGCTTATGCTGACTTCGATAGATGCCCTCCCAAGATGTTTGTTTCTCTGTGCTGAGCCAGTGTAACCAATCTGGTTGAAAAATAACTTAGCAAAATGGTAGTTATATTCTGACCAGTCTAGTTTCCCTCATGCAAGTTGCTCTGCTGGTTCCACAAGGACTCGGGCTGGTACAAGTCTGAGGATGGTGCCAGAGAGCAAGGATGGCCTAAGGTGGCACCTCAGCTGAAGAGTTACTAGTGAAACATCATCTTCTCTTCCAGAAAGCTGCATCCTGAAAAACATATCCACCTCGGTTTCCATGTGCTAAAACACAACACAGATTTCCCACTGGGTCTGTGGAAATTCAGTGCATGCACATGTATTGGTTGTAGGGTTCAGCAAAAAATGATTCTCCTATAGCATATCTGATCTTTCACAAGATACCCTGAGAATTTTGTTCTTCTGGACTAGAACCATGTTTTGCTCTGGCAGCTGCCTAGCATTAGGGTCCTATAAGAGTTGAGGAGTACATGGATTTTTAGGGTCTTTGGCCTACTTCAGACTGTAAAGAGTTATTGGTACAGAAAAGTGAGAAATAAAACTTGACTTCCATAGTTCGCAGGAGGATTAGCCATGATTGCTTTCTCAGCCTGGAGAAATAAAAATACCAGATGGCTGATGAGACTTCTATAGGCTCGTTGTGGGATAAATTGTTACGTACAAATAGATAAGTTTCATGAAGCCTTCCATGTAATGTGTGTAGTAAGCCACACTGAACTGCAGGATAAACAGAGAAAACATGGCCTTTGGGAAATGAAAGGGGAGAGGCAGCTACATGACATACTCGTTAGTGATTTGTTTATGTCTCATTGGAAAATGCTCAGAGACCACAATGAGGGATGGGGTATAATGAACCAAAATGGAATAGAGTAGAAGTAGTTCCTCCCAAATGAAGTAATGAAAGTTAAATCACTGTGGTCCTGTCCTGCACCTTGTAATGTGTGTGAATCCAGCTGATTGTGTAGGAGACTCTGCATCCATGGGAAATGCTTGGTCATTTGTGTCGTTCTCTCTGTGTTCAGGCCTCTGGAAATGCAGAGGCTGTTCAAAAAATGTACATGGCTCTGTCTGTGTGTTGCAGTTCCCTAGGCAGCTTTGGAAATCTTTTCTAGCCTTTGGAGGACTTGATCAGGGTTTACCTATCAAAAAAAATACTGTTACTGTCAGACCGGTGCTGTTTCTTCTCATTTGTGCTTGCTTTCCTATGACAGAAACGTGATTCTATGTAATCATTCAGTATTTGCTGCTACAAATCATCCCATTCTGATCAAAAAAAGCTATACATGCAGAGAGCAACAGTAGCCTCTATTGCAATTGCTGTGAAGGTTTTATTGCAGAAAGCATTCCCTTTTCTGTTTAATTATAAGGAAACTGCAGGAGAGAGGTGGCATTTTATTAGTGGGAAGTAATGAAAAAACTGAGTATTTGAGGATGTAAGCAGAACAAAAAAGAGAAGCTTATACCACAAAGCTTTCATATGCTTATGCAAAAAGATAACATTGATTTATGGGTCAGGTAACCTATTGAGAAACAGCTCTGGGGGATATTCAGATGTAATGAAATTGTGTACAACTTCACCTAAGAAAGAACTAAAAAAGAATCAAAGCTGACTATAAGCAACGGCTAGCTGTATAAGCCTTCATTCAGCTATAAGTGATCTATGCAAGAGAGCTGAGATCTCATAAACATGCCTCTGCTCAGCATTCATGGGTATTTTATTGAAGTGTCATAGGGAGCACAGTAAGTAGTCCCTGCAGTAATTATAAACTAATGCTTTTTTACAACCATGATATTGATTGCTTATACCTTTACTAAAAGCTCATTTAGGTCTGTGTTTTCCATGCTCACTTCCTGCCTCAAAGAAAAAAAATCAGAGGAAATATGATCTACGTGGCTCATCTGTATTAAAAGCCTTGTTAAGGAAATGTATGTCAGGGTGTTTTCTCCCTCCCTCCCTTTCACCCCCACCAATTTAGGAAAAAAAATGTTAAATATTTAACTGAAACTTTCTATAGTTATTAACATAGTTGAATAACAGCATTGGTCTTTGTGTCTCATGATTAAGATATTTTAAATGGTATACCATTCCCCTGTGGTTTAGGAAGTAGAAGACCACCATAGCACTTCTCTTGATTCAGGTCTCTGCCCTTAGTGGTTCGGTCTATGCAGAACGTGCAATTTCCTGTGCCTATCACCTCTCTAAGGCTGTGATTTTGCCAGCAGCTACCCTGATCTAAGGGTTCCCATCCGCTGACAGACAGAGGTCTTTCTCCCCTTCTTCTCCGGCTACTGTTCCCTAGTGGGTTGTCAGCTCCTTCCTGCACACTGCTTTGGGTACCTACTGCTCTCTTCCCTGAGCTATTTTAATTCATTGTCCTAGCAGGGGGTCATTTGTCTTTTTTCTTGGGGTCTTTTAGTTAATTTCTTAAAAGGTTTGTGAGTGGAATGTGATCCAGGTGGAGCTCAGGGTCATCACAACCCCTTGTTTGTAAGAGAAATGCATGATTTGTATCTGGGTGGGGCTTTGGGAAGCCTGGTCTAGTGGAGGGTGTCCCTGCTCATGGCAGGAGGATTGGAACTAGATGATCTTTGAGGTCTCTTCCAACCCAAACCATTCTATGATTCTACAAAAAACACCAAATAATTTAATGTGTAGTCAAGATCTTAAATTAAAATTTAAATAGCAGCTTCAGGATTATTGTTGCTGAGGGTTATCCCTGACTAAACAAGTCTTCGGTTAAATAGAGGCAGTCTGGACTATCCTCCGGCTTTTATCCCATGTCTTTTTCTTCTATTTCTTCAAGTCCTGAGGAGCCATTTCTTTTTTTTTTTTGCTTCCTTCCCAGGCAGCTTTTGGTACTTGTGGGTGATTAAGACCTCTTTGGTCAAGATGTTGCAGAAGTGTTAGCAAAACCACTGAGGCCACTTAAGGCACAGATTCACAAGTTCCGGACAGGAACCTCCGCCTAGCTGGAATCCCCTGTCTGTCACAACTCCACAGACTCTCATGGGGGCTTTACATTTTATTCCCCGTTCCAGACAAAATTAAAGAAAATAATTGCAAAGGTTGCTTTTAAGCAATTTCTACTTTCCCTGAGGCACCCACCAAACCGTTAAATGTCTGTGTGTTATTTTATTTTCCTCCAGATTGGCTTATCCTGGGATGAATCTTCTTTTTTGTTGTTCTTGGATGTATTTCAAACATTTCTGGGGCACCTTGTGCTCTTTCAGTTAATTCCACGATGTTCATAATTGCTCCCAATCTAGTATCTGTGATTCAGATTAGCATGCTTTTTTACACATTTTTTTCTCCTTTATCCAAATCATTAAAGAAATTATTCAATAAGGAAGAATCTAATGTAATTCCCTGTAGACTCTCAGTAAACACCTCCAATCCTACTCATCAGATTGTCTTTTGTCCCTGCAGCTTGTTTATGTCCTTTTAATCAGCATTCAGTCCTCCTTGCAGGAACCTTTATACAAACCATTCTGAGTTATTACTTAAAATATGATCTGGCTTGTATGTACACCAGGTAATAATAAAAAAAATTAAAAACATATCCAGCTAAATAGCCCTTATTAAATATTCTGGTTCAAGGAGACAAGGAAAAGGTTCTTAGACTTTTCTGAGTCAGAATTTTGGCATCAAATTTCCATAGTCTTAGTTGAGAGAATACTATGTAGTGGCGCCATCCCTTCTCCATTTCCCCCTGCATCTTTGTAGGACGTCTGCTGTTTTTGCTTTAATATTCCAAACATAACTTTTCTTTTGTTCTTTATATTGTAGTCAGGAGAAGAACAGCTCTGAAAGATGGAGAGAAGGTCCTGTGCTGTGATGGCAGCCTTTGGAATGGCTGACCTGCCCTTTCTAGAGTGGCATATATAGATCAGTGTGGTCTTTTTACATTTTTCCATGAACATGCCCAAAGATTAACAGTCATAGCTGACTAACTGAGCTGAAAAGCCGCTGGGGGCTCAGTGATCCTGCAAGCTATGCTTTTTGTAAGTGTTCAGATGATAAAATTTGGGAAGGGTCTATGTGTGCATACACATTTGAAATCAATTATGGCAAGACCAACATTGTGATGTGTTAGGCCATAGCACAAGAGGGAGCAGGAGCTCAAGGGCAGCTGACCAGATATGCATCCCCCATCGTGTCTGCTGCCTTTGGGAGCAGATTTTTTTTTATTGCAAGACATGCTGCTGTGTTATTCTACTATATGCAATGAAGGCTTTTGGCTTTGAGACTACTATCTTGATTTCTTATGGGTTGTATGTTTAATGCCTAAAATACTTGTGAGTATAGAAGTCATTCTGCTTCCAAAGTCCATTTGTTCATTTTTTGCCGCCCCCCCCTTTTTTTTTTTTGATAGCACATTGCATATGTGAGAACTTTAAATCATTTGTACCAATAACACCTGAGACTAACATAATTTACTCCTATGTTCATGTCCTGGTTCTGGCCAGGCCAGAGTCAACCTCACCAGGCAGCCAGCACAGGTGAGTTGAGTCAGCCTGGGCTGTTTTCCACACCACCTGGCATCACTCCCCCATTAAAGGGGCTGGTTGGGGAGGGGGAGGGGTAGGGGTTCGGTGCCTCTAGGACAGTTTGAGTGTGGCCAGGGCATTGGGTTGGTCAGTCCTTGTCATGTAGCACTCTGTAATCATTGGTCAGTAAGGTACTCTGTGTTATCACTGGGTGTGAATGTAATTTGCTGTTACTGTTCTATATTCACAAATATTCTATATTCTGTCAGTAACCTGTCCTTGTCCCAACCCATGGAGGCTCTGTCTGTTTCTCTTCAGGGAGTGAGTGAGCGGCATGTGGTGCTCAGCCACTGTTTGGGGCTAAACCACCACAGTATGTGGGAACATGTTGGCTTCTAGTCCAGGCTTAGGGTCACATGCAGGCACAGAGAATATCCTTCAGTATGTGCAAACCATAAAGCCCACGGCAAACTTCCCATTCACTTCACCGAGACTTATGTGATGCCCCTTTGTCAATGATAGCAAATGATGTTTTGGCCACTGTGAGATTCTCTTTAAAGAAAAAAATAAAAAAAGTCTTGTTGTTTTATGGAGCAGGATTTGGGGTATTTTCCTATTAGCATTTGGATTTTCTCTAGAGTCCATCACTGAAATAAACCGCTGATGGTGTGGTCCCACACAGCTAAGCGGGTTTAAGAGCTAGCTGCTACAGAAGGGTCTGGCCCCAGCCTCCTGGCAGCTCACTGATGTGCACTTTCACTGCCTTCCTTCTGCAGGAAGGGGCATGTGTTGAGCTTTGTGAGCTGAGCCAAAGGGCCAAAGTGGATGAAAGCAATGTTGTTTTGTTTTTTAAAAACAGTTATTTTTCAGACATGGGGAGTAGCCCAAGGTAGCTGCATGGCCAGGTGGGCAGCAGTGTTGACTGAAGGGGGCTAGGAGGGCATGCATGCCTAGCTGGTGCATCTAGGAGAGGAGACCCTTCCTTCTGCCAGCAGCTTGCTATGGCACTCACAGAGCCAGAGATGCATTTGCAATGTATACAGATATGTCAGAGTAAGCTGTAGTGGTGCCAGCAGCAGCAATGGCCCAAGTGTGAGCCACTGAAGGGGTGTACAAGACCCAAGGTGGTCTCATAAAGGCTCAGACCTGGCTACTTAAAAACTAGTGTAATTATTTCCAAGATGCTGTGCACTTTCCTTCCAGTCTTAAAATAGCCTTCTGCTTGGTGTATAAGCAGTGTTTTCAGTATAAACATTTTAGATTTCCTTTAGTGGTATGAAAATAGAAGATTACTTGTATGCTGCAGCCTAGTAGTAAGAAAATGTTAAAATTGGTGGGCTTATTAGCAGTCAGTACTTTTTATTACTACCTCTGAGGAGTGTTATTGTCCTCCCTGGTGAGATGTAGAGTCAAACAGCTGAGAAGTGACAGCTTCCAGCTTGGAATGGTGACTTTCTGAATCCCTCTGGCAGGACAGAAGTGTGCAATTGATCATGTCTTCTGACACCTGGCTCTTTTCTCTAGAGCTGGCTTCAAAATATGGGGAGAAATCCAAAGAGTTTTTAGTACACTAAAACAAATTTTCCATGCATTAAATTCAGTAACTGTTTTTTGGGGACTTTGAAATAGTCCCTGGTTCTATTAAAATGGAATTTTATTTCTTTTTAGAAATTATAAAAATAATGGATTTTCCAGTTTGCAGATATGTATGGAAGTTTCTGAAAATTTTCAGAATTAATGGGACAAAGAAAAATGAAGCTGGAGCCGCTGGTGACATCACCAAACACACAAAAATCAAAGGGTCATTAAAGACAGACAAACACAGACATTCCAAGTACTTCTGCAAATGAATGAAAAATTGTTTGTGATGCTTTCTGTGCAAAAGTTCAGTATAGAATATTTGAAAGTTAAACCCCCAAATGCTTTCTTAGTCATTATTTATAGGACAAAAGGGAAATGACACAATTTTCTGGCACAGTGACCATCCTGGAGCAATCTCAGGTATTGGAATATGGTAATATTAATTTTCTGTATTTTATCCCTTATTTGTACCTAACATGCCATTCTGCATCTAACATCTACCTCTATAGATATCTAGAGTAACTACTGGGTAACAAAGCCATTTGTAGTGATAACTGTGAGACAGCTGAATAGGATATGAATTAATACCTGGGGCTAATTAATTTTTCTGGTCAGGAATAGTAGTTTGTGACATATTATCACCATCACCCAACTAATAATGTTTTAAAATGTATTTTTTTTCAAGTAGAAATACTGACTTTTTTGAGGTTTTCACTGAAGAGAAACTCCAAAGTGTTTTCATTTTGTATGTAAAATTATAGTGAGAGTGAAAACAAAACTGTAGGAATGAAATTAATGTGCACAGTTGGAAGAACTAGGTAAGAGTTTGCATAGCAAGAAACAGAAGAGCAACATTCCATTTTCTTCTTAAATACTGCTAAAATCTTTCTGTTGATTTTTCTCTTTTTTTTCAACTCTTCTTTTTTTTTTTTTTTCCCCTTCTGATCATAACTGACGTTTCCAAAAAGCATTTTGACTTAAACAAACATGCATCTTTCTATATGAGAACTAGTGCTTGGGAAAATATGTGACCCTTTTTGGGCAGGAGATTGGTAGTGGTAGCTTATGGGAGGAGAAATTGATGTGGACCCTATTCCCATGGTAGGTCTGACTGGGTCTGGTAGCAGTTCCTGGTGGGTTCCAACTCTTCTCTGTAGTTGTGGGCACCTGTATGGAGAGATGACACATGAAAATGAGACTGAGGGTCTGGGGCTAAATTAGAGATAATGGGCAGAGAAGAAGAGATGGAAAAGGTGGGAAGGGGATATGAGGCTGTCAGGGACTGTAAGGTATAAGAGACAACAGGAAAGAATAGGGAAATCAACAGTATTTGAGAAGGGACCGTCACCTGCAAAGCAGTACTGTGGCAAAGAGAACATTTGGGCTTTCTCTAGATACTTACTCTAGGCTAGATTCTTCCAAGGGGTCAATTCTGAAAGACTAATTAAATCTTGTAGGATATCCAATTGCTGTTGTCATGTTCCCAGTAGGCAGTGTGCTGAGTGAGCTTCCTAGAGGTTGGTCACACTTGCAGTAGCTTGGGAAAAGAATCTTGCTTCTAACAGTGAAAAGGGAGGAAGATGGAGGAAGAAGACATGAAGTACAAAGTACTCAGCAGGTGTGCTAAGGTATTCTGGGCGTGTGATGGTGAATTATCTATGATCTGACTTCCAGTGTTTTACAAATGTGTTTGCTATGTAAAATTGCTCAGTGAATTCCTCAGGTAAACCTATTTCTGCTCCACAGCTATTGCAGATTACTCAGAGGAACTAGTCTTTCAAGTACCAGATTACTCAGAGGAACTAGTCTTTCAAGTACTTATTATTCACTGTTCACTGTTTGCCCTCAGTGTCATTTCTGCTTCCTGACCTGATAACTTTCAAGCACAAAGGAGCTTTTTAGAGAGCTGCATATCATAATTCCCAGTATAAATATTTGTGCAAACACATATCTAAATACAAGTACTAGCAAAGTGCTCTCCTGCTGAGGTCATGATTTTTAAGAAAAATTTGCCTGACTGGTCACAGGTGTTAAATGAAACAGCAGCAGCTACGCATTGAACTCAGTTTGTGATTTGGTAGCAAAGGTAGAATTCCTTAGTGTTATCTGTAGTGTTTGGTGACTTTTATTTCTTTAGTGGGTGAGGTGGTTTTTTTTTTGTTTGTTTTGTTTTTCTGTGTGCGTGTTTGGCTTTGATTCTTGTACTTTATGTGGATTGTTGAGGAATGTGATTGGTTATTCTGAGTCTAGATTTCAGAGAGGTTACTGGTACTAGGCAGGCAAGACAAGCTTTTCATACCCATAGAAAAAGCTGGCCAAATTAGGGAATGGCTACATCTCTGGGCGCTGAGCAACTTGCACGCAGCCGTAGGGTGTACCATTCGTAGGTCGAACAGCCACTGGATGTCACTGTTGTTCTGCAGTTGGGAAGTAAGCATATATTCTTCTACAGTATCTTATTTCCCTTTGTGTAACACAATGGTAATGCTTCTGGAGAAGATAATTACTGAAGTGAGTAGCATAACTTTATCCTCGTGGCTAAGGAAAGGTAGTAAAATTCCCATTACTTCAGAGTGTGGGGAGCTAAGGAGGGTCCTCCTGTGTTGGGAGGTATTAATAGCACTGGTAGGTTCTTAATAGCTGAAATACTTCATGTGGCAGCAATAAAGCCGACATTAAATAGCCTACTGAGAAGTATTTCCAGTACTGTATAACCCACTAATGCAAAGCAAGATTTAGTTTTGTAGCCTTGCATGAGTTTTCCATCATATCTTTCATTTATCTCTTCACAGGAAAAGCCATTGATTTTGTAGTTCAGAACGCAATGTCCGAATCCCACGGTGGGAGACCCAGCGCATCAAAAGTTGCAATAGTCATCGTGTCGGGGAGATCAGAAGACACTGTGGAGACTGCTGCACTTTCTGCAAGAATGAATAGTAAATCTGTTTTGCTGTGACTATTTTTATGCAGAATCATTGCTCTTTAAATAATGCACTAGAACAGAGGTTGAAAAATTAAGGCACTGGTATATTCATGTAAGTTCAGGACCTAACTGCGTAATGTTCTGGTAAGAAACAGGCCTTTCCACAGTTCCAGTGGATCGACAGGGGTGACTGAAATGTGATCTACTGTTATAAATTAAAGCCTATTGCAGCAGTGAATCTTGAAAGGTTCACTGTAATATTAATGAATGGAGCTCTCTCTATTTGATCCGATTCTGCACTGACCTATACAGTAATATGCTTTTGGTATCCATGTATGCTGTACAGTGTTTTTGTTTTCTGGCTGTAGACTCTGTATACCTCAGCTTCCTCAGGTGTTCAGCTGAGGAACAGTGACTTCCTTTGTAGGTCACTTTGGGACCTTGAATAAGTCACGACTAAATAACAACTATTATTTTTAATTAAATGACTTGCAGATAATCCATTCACCATGTAAATGATGAAAGAAAACAATATTGAGAATTTTTTACATTTGGAAAAAAGTGAAGATGTTGTGATCGAGTCTGCAGCTGTATTTTGTTGAGCATGCATGATTTTATTATGCTTGGACTAATAGACTTCATCTTAGCTAGCACCGTAATCACCATTTCTGCTCATAGTTACTTTTAGCCTGTGGAAAGGGTGATGCAAGTAAAGCATGAAAATTAACTCAGAAAAAAACCCCACTTTTCTCTCTCTTTTGTTGTTTGTTGTTTTTTTTTTACTAAGAAGCAAATGAAAAAAGAATACAACAGGGAGTACCTTCCTTCTCTTGTGCATTGTCCATTTTAAAAACCTTTCTTCTCTTTTCCTAGGGGTATCCCTGTTTCCAATTGGAGTTGGGGACGGATACGATGAAGAGCAACTAAGGACTTTGACTGGGCCATCAGCTGCTAACAGAATCATGAGGCTTCAGAATTTTGAAGACTTATCCACTATGATCACATTGAATAGTGAATTTGAATTTATCAAAAAACTGTGCATGGGTAAGTCACATGTAGTTGTAGCCTCATAACTGGAGCAAAACTCCAAAATTGAAATGCCAAAACCAGAACGATTTCTCTTGATTTCAGAAGTTAACCCAATGCTCATTTATTAATGTCTCACTGACAATCGTCACAAATGCTCACCTGGACCACCATGACCATTTTGGTGTGAAACACGATCTGAGCCCTTTCAGCATGTAGTCAACTGCTATTCTAGTTAACCCAGTTTCATAAAGATATTTACAACCACTTAGGCCTGTCTGAACTTTCAAGTGATCACCTTATTGATAACCATGGCCCGTCATTGACAGTAGGACATCAGGCTGTCATGAACGAATGGGGGTGTGTTTCAGAAACAGTACAAGTTAGTTGTGAGTAAAGATTTCAAATTTCATATTTTTCTGCATAGAGCTGAGCATTCTTATACGTATGTCTACACAACATTCAGACAAAGTGTAAGAAAAGAAGAAAGAATTAACTTTTCCAGGAAAAGAAATGCTGGGTGGGGGGAAAAAGGTGTAAAATATTTTAAACAAACATTGATTTATTTGTACATAGCAATGCCCCCACCTAAGGAAAGTCCTTTCAATTCTGGCCAGTATTCTCCTTCTTTTGCCTCCCTGGTCTGTGTGTATATAAGTGTTTATTACTCAGACTGTTGTTATTTCTATTACAATAGCATCTATGTGTCCCCTCTGCAAACCACTGTCTCATCGTGTTAGTCATTGCACAGGTTTTTACCAGCTTTACTAGGGCTTAGTTACTTCTCTATTAAAACAAGTGGACTTTTTTGCAGAGCCAAGTACCACTAAGAATGAGGAAGTTGCAGAGTGTGCACAGTCCAGCTTAGAGATATCCGATCAGTCTCCACTGGGATCACTTCTGGCATTTTAAAATCTCTCCAGAGCATCAAACAGCTGCCATTTTCTAGATTTAAACAGCTGCCATTTTTCTTTCTTTTCTTTTAAAATAAGCTTGTAAAGATGCATTTCTTCTCCTCACACTGTGTAAAATAAGTTATTTTCTTGCCCTAAGTTACACTGATCCAAGATACAAGATGGGGAGCAGAAATTTGAAACCAGTAACTCTTTTCTTATTGCAATCTGTACTATAACCTGTTGGTACTGGAGGGGAAATCTTTGTATTTTTATGAAATGAACATCCAGCTTTCCCAACAGCACAAAGTGTCTGCTCAAAATCTTGAGTGACAGGTATCTTATAGTAGACTCCTAAACCTGAAAAATGTAGCTCTCCATTTTGCTGATGGTAAAGCCTTTGCTATGGGACGGGAAACTACTTTTTTGTTTTGTTTTATTTAAGTTTCTTACAATCTGTAAAGTATAATTTCCCCCTCCAGACTCATACAGTTGGATTTCTTGTACGGAGGGAGTCTTACTTTATGTATGGAAGTGTACCAAAAATAATACTATTAAAAAGGTTTAAAAGATTTCCTAAATGCTTTCAAAGTACATTACTTTTCTGGAAAAGAGAGAGCATACAGTGTATATATGTGATGGTATTATATAAAGAGTTTTCTAGTCAGTGTTTTAATTTCCTAGACACGTGTTTATCACATTGTCATGCTATTGTACTTGTCTGACATTACTTTCCATGTATATTTAGGTGTGTTGTGAGAGTACGTAAAAATAGAAACTGCAATTCAGTGGGTGCCTTGTCTCCATCCAACTGTTTGTATAAAATACCTGCCCATCACAGTAATGCCTGAATATAATGAAACTAAATTTGAGTATTCTTATTGCAGCTAGTTTCATACTTAAGCTAGTTGCTCACAAATCTAAATAAATGTATTTATCTTTCTGCATTTAATAGATGTGTGTGTGCAGGAGTGTGTAAATTCTCATTACCTGCTAATTACCAGAAGTATTCTCAATTTAGAAGTAAGGCTGGACCCTGCCTCAGAGCTGGGCAGACATTTATGTCATTACAAACAGTGCTGTAGAATTACAGCCTACCTGTTGCTCATTTTTGCAGAAGTCAGGAAATACTAGCAGTAACAGTTTATGTGTTTTTTGACTTATTCTTATACACTTTGGACAAATGTCTGAAGCCTTCAGGTAGGGGTTCTCACATTCTAACACAAAAGCCCCAAAACTTCTTACAGTCTTAAGTCACGTTTTTAAGCAAGCAATCTGTATTTTGGTGACCACCACTTGTAAGGGAGTGACATGGTGAAAAGATGTCTGTTTCTCTTTCAGACCCTGTCAGAGAATGTATAGATGAGGATGGAAACAAAAAGAAAGTAAGTATATTGCCTGGGTCTTCCACCTGACTTGCAAGTTACAAATTTCATGCTGGACTGCGAATACCTTCATAGATACTCTGAAACGAAAAGTATTGGAAAATATTAAGTATTAAGAATTATTTTTTTTTGAGGAGGAATATATTGGCTTCTGAGCTGATGGGATAATTTTGCACACAAAGGAGACTTCCTCTAATGACAACTGATCTTGCAGTGTCCTGACTACTCTTGAAGGTATTGCAGAACCAAAGATTCTGACAGTGAGTGAATTTCCTGACAAAGGAAAATGTAATTCCGTCTCCTGGTGAAAGAACTGGTAAAGTTAGACATGGCCAAAATAAAGATGTCTGTTGAGGGGGAGGCAACATCACTGTTCAGACCCTTTCCTTCTGCTAAAAATGCAAGTACCTTCTTTTATAAGAAGATAATTATTGTGTGATGGCTATGTCTCTAGGAGAAACCATTTTTTAAATAATGAATTCTAGGTTCTTAGTGTTTGTTTATAGAAAAGCTTTTATTAATCTTGAGGATATGTTCGGAAATGTTATTAAACATGTCAGATCTCTCACATGTGATCCACTCTAAGAAAGGAATGATGTAGTTATTATAAACGTTTCAGTTCCTTCAGCTCAGGTGAAATGCCAAGGGTTTTGAGTGTATATGATATTTCATGCATTTAAAAATATTAGCATAAGCTTGTTACGTGGTTTCTAGTAGGGGTCAGTTGTAAGTTCTACCCTGAGATTTATCTTGAATTTCCAGTACATTAAAAAAATTCCTTTGATTTTTCCCTTGTGAAGACATGATTTTAAGGAAGGATGTGGCTAATAAAGAAAAGATTATGAATTGCCTAGACACAGGAAATGTACTTGTATCAAAGTGATACAAGTTTTGAGTTGGACTCAAAACCAGAAAGGCTTTAGCTGGATCAGACCCTAAGTCTAACCTGGTGACTTTGATGTTGACAACCTATTTAAGAAAAAAAAACCAAAACAAACCAGCAAACAAATACTAATCTTGAAAAACATTCTTAATCTTAAATTTAAAAAAATCAAAGCAGAATTTGATCAGATTTGAATTGCATGTGTCCTGGACTCTGGGGTCATAGAAGCAGATACAGATATATGTAGGTAAGTGCAGGGAAGGTTAAACTTGAATTTTAGACATGTCAGGTTTCATTGTTTTTGGTGATAAACTTAAAGCACAATTTCCGTTCTGGCTAAAATGCTTTTGGAAGAAAAGAAGCCAGGCTCCAGTCCATATAAAAATTAACCACACTTTCAAATGGCAGCCTTCAGGGGAAATTTTGTATTACCTTTTCTGTCAGCCGGCAAAAAATGGGGCTTAGATGACACTGCCAACGTGGCAGCCATTGCCTTTTGGAGCAGGCTGTTGAGCATCCCATGGTGCCTACAGGACACTATGGAAATGCTCTGCCTGTGATGTACAGTACCCACACTCTGAACCCCTCTTCTGCCTCACAGATGGTAACGTGCCATTGTCGGCCTCTTCCAGCACAGTCCACAGATACACAGGGCTGAAGAATCAAGGATCTTTCCTGATTCAGAAAACACAGACTGTTGTATCAGATCCATAATATTTCAGGCGTTACTCAGAGACATATTGCAGGAGGCTCAGTTCCCCAAGTGGGATGTCTGTCATGCACCTGGAGATTGTGGGAACCGACTTCTTGCAGTCTGAAAGGAAATCAGAGTTCTCAGGATCAAAAATCTGAGCCTAAATCCTATCAGTTTCTGAAGTGACACGATTAGTTAAATTTTTTTGTTACTACCTCTACCCTGGAAATGACTGTTGAAGGAAGGTTCATGACTAAGGTCACGCTGTTTGTAACAGAAGGATGGAAGATCAAATGTGCTAGGTCAGGCCAAAAATCCATCCAACCTCCTGTACTGTGTGGCCAAAAATAGAAATTGGGCAAGAATGTAAATAAGTATATATGACAATTCCCTAGCTTTTAATTTGTATCTCAGGTAAAGCCTGAGCTGTGAGCGGCACCTTTTTGTGTTTGATATTGCTTGATATTTTTCATTCATTCTTTGAATCCACGTGAATTCCTAGTACTCATGTCCAGTGTCAGGGAGTTTGAATAGTGCTAAATACAGGCCGTGTAAATAACCACTGTTTTAATGTTTGAACTTGCTAGCTGACAGAATATGTGAGTGATTATGATAGATTAAGGGCTTTTTAATGCAGTTAATTTTCATCAGTAGTCAGGTTTTGATGCTTTTAAGCAGTCATAAAGGTGATAGGGTGATATAAAAGGTGGTGATAAGGTAATAGAAGTGTAGGCACTTGTCTTACAATGATAACACTTCATCATGAAGTGATCTTCATAGCAATCTTCTGCATTTCTAGGCTATGTATGGTGGTAAAACCCACATTGCTAAGCTAAGTTTCTGTAAAGTAACTTTTCTATTCTTATTCAGCACTTGTTTTAAAGAAGAAAACAAACATAACTGACTAAATTAAAAGGTGCCAGCTGATGAAGCCAGTTGAGGTATGTGGTTCTCTTGCATGCAGATGCACAGCAAGAGAAAGAGTGTGCAACTTCAGGTTTGTAGCTTTAGATCTCCCTCAGAGAGGAAGTCTGAGGCTTCCTCCAGTGTGCTGGCAGGCTCATCAGTTTCAGCAGAATTAGCCTTCTCAACTTAGAAACCTCTGCTTTTGCTTTCCTTTATGTCCTATTTTTACCCCTACAATTTCATATCAATTGGGATTTAGGCTTTCTTTGCCTTCAGAGTCCCTGTATTTTCCTCTGCACCAGGATTCTTGGTGGTTTTGGATCCTTCAATTGATACTGTTATTTGAATGCTGTGTTGTGCTTTTCTTGTCCAGCTCTTAGATGTTATCCAGCAGATGTCCCATTAAGGAGTGAAATAAAAACAGTTAAATAGATATCGAAGCCAGGGGGTACTGTGCCAGACTTGCAGAGCTGTACCCTTCTAGGTTCACTTTCAGCGAACTCTCAGTGAGACAACTATAAATAAAAACCATTTTCTTTTTTCTTATCTAAATATTTTTCCATACCTAAAGCTCCTCATGCTACTTTTCTACAAGTTCCTTTAGGCTCACAAGCCTGCAAACTACTAAGCTACTTTCAGGGCAAGTTTTCTTCTCAAAGTACTAAGACATATGAAGGAGGCTCAGTAAATTAACATGTAAATTTTCATGGCTGAAAATCTGACAGTTCTCTTTTGGACTGGACGGTGCCATGTAGCTCAGAGATACAGAGCAATACGTTCACATCACTCTTGTTGGTTTTCCCATTAGAGCCAAGAATAGTCTATGAATTTTATTGTGGTTGCCTAGGTATTTTATCACTTTGCTCTTCTCTTTCATGGCAATGGTAATTAAACTGAAAATGAGAGGATGGTTGATGACCTTTCCCAACAGCATTCATCTTTTCTTCCAAACATGTTTCTGCTTGTGAATATAAAGAAATGTTACCCAGTTCATAGAACCACTCTCTCATTTGTTACTAGTGTTTCTGGACTCACCTCTGTAGACACAGGTCTGGAAAGGGCTGTTTCCTGCATTTGGGGATGTTCTTGGGAATGCAGACCTTGGAGATGATGAACACTCTGTTTTGAATTCATTGAGCCTATTTATGGACTTCAGAGCTCTGTGGGATTGGAGCCAGAGAGCTCAGTTTTTTGCAGATAGGAATCTTGAAATATTCCAGATTGTGACCACATCTATTCCTCTGTCATTAAGTAGTGTGTAATCTTGGTGCCTGAAAATTTAGACTGTACTTTAGAAGATGAGAACACTTTTTACATTTTATTTTTAATTTTACAAAACCACTAAGTGTATGTATTATCATTAATCTGGTAAAGGAACAATTTCCCTTTGGGAAGGGAGGAACTGAACTGTTTGAAAGTTTTTCAGTTGTGGATAAAATAACTAGAGTATTCCACGCCTATCTAGCTTGGAACAAATATTGTTAATTCCTGCTGTGCCATGACCATCTGTGCTCAGAGCTCTTTCTAAAATAATTTTATGGCTTATGAAAACTAAAGGCCTTGACATTTAAATAAAAGCTAAGGGAATTCTTTTTTGACTATGCTGTCCGTGCATGCTGTAGGATGGCTAAGCTAACAATAGATGGAGTGCCAGATACTTCATTCTGCTCTAACAAAACATCTCCTATTCTAGACTATTATCTTTTGCTTGGAATTTCAGAGTCTATTTCTTCCAGTGTTGCTAATTTAAACTTTCTCATCCTCATGAAGTCCTTAATACGCTGCATTCTATTATTTAGTTATCCAAGGCTAATTTGAGTAGCACTTCTGTCAGTGTCATTGTGAGCTGTAGGAGCATGGCAGCAGACAAGTTTTGAATTTTCCTCCCCTCCACCCATGTTCTTTTCAATTCTTAAATCTCCATGTGTCCCTATCTAGCCTGGTGACAAATGGACGCTACCAGACCAGTGCCACACTGTGACATGCTTTCCAGGAGATTACACAGTTCTGGAGAGTCACCAAATTAACTGTGAGAGGATGCCAAAACCAGTATGTCACAGCAATCTTCCTGCTGTTAAGATTGAAGAAACTTGTGGCTGCCGATGGATGTGTCCATGTGAGTATCTAATCCTTGCATGTATGCTCCCCCAACCCCATCACTTCAAATGTTTATCAGGAGTGTAATGCTGAATGGAGCTGCTCAGCCATTGTACACATCGAAGATGACAGAAGTGGGAGGAATTAATGCTGTACACTACTTAAATAAACAGCTGTGTGGGTTAGAGTAGTGCTGATGCCTGGAATGTGTAATGCTAATTGCAAGTTTGGTGCCACTGCGAGTTTATCTCAGACCTTATTAACGCTATAGTGCCTTATTGGAGAATCCCACACTAAGGCTAGGAGCAAAGAAGGAGTATGTACTGAAGAAAACAGAAATTTTTCTAGGCATGCTGTAAGCTAGGGATTTATTCTTGGTTTGTCTCTAGGCTCAAAGATTTGCCCTAACCACAGTCAAGCACATGTATTAAAGAAACTGCAATGATTGCTCCCTGACTCCATAAAACCTCACGCTGCTGAGTATTTGAGCAGAAACGGTGATCACTCTGTGACTAATGCCCTGCCTGAGATGACAGGACCCACTCACATTTACAGGGTGGAGGGATGAATCTCCTGCAGCTGCTGATCAATTTAGAAAAAGAGGGGTTTTTTTTAAGGAAAATCCCACATATTTGAAAGGAAGACTTGAGGAAGGAAGAATGAAAACTTCAACCCAAAAAATGACCTGAAGCTTCCAGATTGCCCCAGTGCCTGAACAGATGCTCTGTCAAGAGAGAAATGGTGGCAGTCTGGGATAAAGGAGGTGGTGGTACATGGCTGTATGGGATCTGGCACAGAGCATTGCTCCACAGCCTCCACAGGGGAGAGCACTTCATAGTGGAATGAGGGGTTGGCTGAGCCATTGTATGTTTGGTACACCTCAGCCTGGGTTTGGGGACTGGGCTTCACCTCCTCTGTGCAAAACAGACTGTATTCATATGCTTGATTTCCATAAAAATTAGTCAAAATGTTTTTTAATCTAAACACTTCAAAGTTAACATTTCTGTTGTGATATAAATATTTTAAAAAGGTGGAAAAATGCAGTTAAATAATAAATATTTTATAATGTTTAAAGGAGATCTCACCATAAAAAGCGTATCTGTAATAATTTTCTCAATTTTAAATACACTGATAGCAACATGAAGGCATTATTTTTGACATTCATGTAGGCATATGTTTGGCAGAACATGTCTTCATAAAGAATTTCTGAAAGGAATAAATTTAAATTACCGTTCATACCATTATCTGGTTATCATGAAAAGACCTATAGTTGATTTGATATTGATGCTGTTTAAACAGGAGGTAACATTTGGTTAGCTCTTTATGAATTCAGTGAGTCATGAAACACAAAATTTAACTCTTTTTTTCTTCCAAGGTAATAAAGCTTGTGAGGAAAAAGTAGTAAATTTTTATTTGTTACAAGAGGAGGAAATAATCCTATCCCCATCAAAAACCTATGGGTAAAGTGCCCTTGTTTCCGTGACTACTTAGCAAAATCTGTGTGGTGCTGTGTCAAATAAAGCAACACCTGTAGCATGTGGGAAGGCTGATTCTGATGCTCAGTGATGTAAGAGCCAAAGCTTGCAGCAGTCAGTAGACTTTAGAGATGAGCATAGCAAAGTACGGACTTGTTAGGAGGTCAGTGTGCTTTCAGGTTCTTTTTGGGGTTATGAATGGGGGCTGCCGAGGCAATCTGAGCCACAGGAGCACGGCAGCGCACCCTTAATTGACACATAATTCAGTGTGGAAGTGTTCAGCTGTTTGGAAAGCTGGAGCACGCTTACAAGCAATTGCCTGACAGCACGGATGATGGGACAAATCCTTCTGCCAAGAGGAAGTACTCGAAAAAGTATTTGTCTGATGTCATATAACTGAGTTCAGGGAATGGATTGGGAGCTAAACCATAAAGGTGCTTGCTTGCTGAACTAGTTATATATTTTACAGCAATGTAATTTTCAAGGCATGATTCATGGCTACTGGGTGGTTTTGGACTGCATTTAAATGGACTGCGTTACAACATTTTGTGCTACAGAATACCTGAGAGAACTTCCGAAGGATTTACATTCTCCTTAAAATTTTTTAGATGTCCCTGGAAAGGTTGAGAAACACAGTTTTATTGCTAGCTTGTTTCATAGTTGATTTTACATAAACTTTATAGATATATTACTGTACCTTCTTAAAGATGTTCCAGTGCTCCAAAGGGGTGTATCCTGTAACAGTTCAGTACCAGACAGTACACAAAATGGATTTTAAATTATTTTTTTTTTAGCCCAAGTTGGTGTTTGCTGTTTTTCCTGGAAAATTAAGTTTAAAGGCAAATGAATGGGATCCAGATTATTCTCAAATCTCAATTAGAATCCAAGTAGTTGAATTATTGACCATGAGAATTTTTTTCCTACAGTGTTTAGTTGACATTGCTTTTGTTCTCCTTATTATATTTAAGTAAAAGTTTTGAAAATGTGTAAGTCAGAAGCATCCTTTTGCTCTTTTTTTTTTTTTGTACTTGTGAGATTATAATCCTTGTTTTTCAGTTTCTGAAATAAAGGAGATGTTTGTAACCTAATGACCAGCACACTGAGCTGTCAGTTGACCACTGGTTTATCCTGTGCACATTATTTCTCTGGCCTTTTCCTGTTTCCTTTCTGAAAAAAAAAACAAACCCAAAACAAACCAGAATTCCCTTGGAATTGACTTGTGACATATCTAATAAGAAAGAAATAATGTTATTTTGTTTCAAATATAATACTATACAGAATAAAATGCAATACCATAATAAAAACACAATGCAAAAAAAGAAAAGTGTTACAATCTTTCTACAGGTAGGAAAGGGATACAACTTCCCTGTTTTTATTTTTCATATAGATTTTGTTAATAAATCACATTTATTGTCTGTGAATTTCACACAAAGGTGTTTTCTATGAGTTTATCCAAATATTCTGTAATACTAGCAGTTCCAGACAAAGATACTTCCAAAAAACCCATGTGGTGAAGTATTTACCAAAGTTTCCTGTCAATGATTTGCTGCAGCATTTACATTTCATTACCTTACAAGCTTTCTCAATTAATTGGGTGCATGTGCCCATAATGATTGTGAAGTAGTAGTTGAATTTGAACAAATGAATGTATATTCATTTGTTCAAATTCATATGAATGAACAATGATTGTATATTCCCCCTCCATTGATTTTCAGGTGTCTGTATAGGAAGTTCATCTCGACATATCGTCACTTTTGATGGGCTGAATTTTAAGCTGACTGGCAATTGCTCCTACACCTTGTTTCAAGACACATCACATGATGTTGAAGTTCTCCTCCATGAAGGACCATGCAGAGCAACACCAAAGATGAACTGCATGGACTCCATTGAAGTGAAGCATCGTGGTGTATCTGTTCAGCTCTTCAGTGACATGGCAGTAAGCTAAACATAATGAAGTGATCTGTGCATTTTCTGCTCATGCTATAGAATTCAGGTCATGAGGATAAGTGTTCCCTTTATCCAGTTTCTGTTCTCCTTGCAGCCTATTCTTAGTCTTCTGAGCAATAGCCTTGTTTCCATACAAGCTACACTCATGTAATGAGCCAGGCGTGTTTCTTGTTCTCCCCATTATGCTGGTGTGACAATGTCAAGAACATGGTATTTGGAAATGTCTCCCTGACACTTCTGCCAGAAAGGCAGGGATTATAGAGAGGACATACTGCACTTCGATTCTGCCCAGGTGGCAGAGGTCCTTTACACAGTGCTATCAGCCTCTGTTCTTCACAAACATATACAGGACTGCCTAGTGAAGAGCTAGAGAGTTAGTTCTTGTGTTCAGATGGACCTCAGCATTAGACTACAGGCCAGCTTAGTATTAATTATGTCTATTTTATAGGCAGAGTAGTATCCAAATTCAATATGGTGTGTTTTCAGTCCCTGGGTTCCTCAGACCTAAGGGAATCAGTTAAGCTGCAAAAGTGATCTCTTCTGATTTGTATGCAGCAAAATTGAATGAACCTAAAATACCTGCACCCAGTTCTATGTGGTGATAGACTTTCACTGAGGCTTATTGATAATCAGGGACTGTAGGTAGCATTATAACTTCATGGCATCGGTTTGCTAGCCTGTTTCTACGTGATCCTGAAAGAATGTACTCATATGGGAAAATATCATACAGAAGAATGAAGGTCAATTAGTTCTGCGCATATTTAGACTTAATAGAAATTTTCAGCTTGCAACGTTGACTCTTATATCCAGATTTGTTCGGATCTTTGAGTGTTTGTGAAGTCAAAATGTATTTAAGCTGTAAGATGGGGTTGATTTTAATTACTTGCTAGAACTGATAAAATGATCTTGCCTTTTTGAATACAGGTGACTGTCAATGGTGAAAGGGTTCAGATCCCCTATTCCAGCAGTTTGTTTGAAGTTACTGTCTATGGAGCAATAATGCACGAAATCAAGTTTGCCCATCTTGGACATAATCTCACATTTACTCCAAGAAACAACGAATTTATTCTTAAACTTAATTCAAAGAGCTTTTCCTCAGGAACTAAAGGGCTGTGTGGTAAGTTTGAAAACTAGTAATTTTAAACAGCTTCCTTCTTGGGCTTCAACAGCCGTTTATGCTATTGAAATTTTCCTGGTTTGAACCTGTAGACTCTCTGGCTGAACTCATCCCCTATTGTCGGCACATTGCTAATCTGTGTATGTTTTTCTAGTATAGTCATCAATGTAAGAGCTTATTGACTCTCAGCAATACCTTAGAGCTAGACCAAGGCTAGGCATCTCTCATTTTACTTATTTCACATGATCTTTTTTTTGATGGTGCTTTAACTTTAGATTCCTACATATAATTTTATGTAAGAGGTACATCCTGTGCTTGCAGTGATGTTGAAAGATTTGTGAGGGGTACTACTACCTGGGAGAATTCATTCTATAGTGTCCTCTATGGTACAATCTACTTCTGTGGCATAACTTACACCTTCTGTAATAAGGAAGATGGAAACAAGACATAGGGGTTTTATGCCTCCATTGATAATAGCTATAAGGAATATCATTCATTCCTCTTCCCCTTGGCATTCACTCTGTGGCCTCAACCAGCTCTTTCCGCCCTGTGCCGGTCTGTTTTCTGTAGGTCTGTGTCATTGCTGACTGTATGCAGACTCACTATTTTCCTTTTACTCACCCTCCTTAGGGGTGTGTGACCAAAACCACGTCAATGACTTCACGTTACATGACGGCTCTGTGACTCCTGACAGCAGCGTGTTTATTCAAGACTGGATGGTGGAAAAGCCAGGGAAGATCTGTGAAATCCGGAGAGAAGACGGATGCTCTGAGCACGCCACAAGCCACTGCAACCTTCTTCTCTCCGACCGGTTTGCAGAGTGCCACAGGCTAATCTCCCCTAACATGTTCTACGAGGCCTGCAAAGAAAGCAGCTGCTATGAAGATGAAGCCTGCGAGATGATTACTTCCTACGCTCACTTCTGCATGCAAAATGGGGTCTGCATAGACTGGAGAACACCTGAGATTTGCCGTAAGGGGTTTACTCTGTGCTAAAACTGATATAGAAACTGTTTAACTTGGTGACAGTGGTGACAGTGGCCATCTTGTTAGTGCAGTACTACTTTTTGAATACTGCGTAATGGGGCATTAGTTCCAGATCAAGTTTCCCATATAAGTGTTATGGCAGACCTGGTAACTAG
The DNA here is from genome assembly GCA_027925045.1 of Hypotaenidia okinawae. NCBI lineage: Eukaryota > Metazoa > Chordata > Aves > Gruiformes > Rallidae > Hypotaenidia > Hypotaenidia okinawae. Next base: position 82,331,246 of record BSDF01000001.1, read on the forward strand.
TTTGTCATCTGCTAAGTTGTGTTCCATGGAAAAAGTGTCTCTTAGTAAACTGTTAACTAGTAAAATGCAAGGTAGTTGTGCAAGGCTATAGAGACAGCCTATGAAATAAAAATATGGTGAGGTCTATACACTGGCAGACAGTTAGGTGACTGTGTCTGACTCTGAAGCTACTAAAGTGTTGTGGGGACAGGTTTGGACTGAGGCTGCTCTGATTCTGCCAAGGAATTTTGGCTACATAGTTCAGTGCTTTGGTACAGACATTTGAGGGTCTGTACAAGGCAGACAGGGAAACTCATCATTTGGAGAAATGGAAATGTTCTCCAACCAGTCATTGTCACAGATGCCGATGACACAAAGTAAGGATTTCTCTCTAAAAGTTTCTGCAAATTCTGCATGTTCCAACAAAAGCCTAAATCTTTCAGACTGTGATGGAAGAGGCAGTAGGATTTCACATTTCTACTGCAGTGAAAAATGGGGAAATGGCCAGTCTTGGTCATGCATTTTCTTGCCAGGATGAGCTAGTTATAGTGATCAAAACAATTGTTATTTACTTTGCAAATCCAGTTGTCTTTCTGGATGTGTTTTGGAGGTGAAGAGTTTGTGCTGTGGGATGGACATATAGCAGGATGTAAGGTTTGCAAATTTCCCATAGCCCACTAGAAGCAGGACAAGCATGCTCGTCTAAGTTCAGATGGCTGTCATTTTGTATACCTACTCCCCTAAATTCTTACATCAATTTCTGCCCTATCTCCCTGCTTTTATCTTATCTTTTTTTTTTCTCCTGACAGCCCTATGATCAGACATACCTAAAGATCTGCAAAAAAATGCAACACGTTGTTAAGTACAAAGTTACTTTCAAAGTGGCTTATTCTACACCTTCTCCTGTTAGCCTGTCTGCAGTGATGGTTATAGACATTCAGATGTTCACTCATAGTGTTTCTGGTTTAGTTAAATATCTGAGATGTGCATGTATGCATGCATTTTTTTCCCCAGCTAGCTCCTCATAGAGTGTCTTGATATCCCAGTTTCTTTGCAATTCTTGCCTCTCCAGTTTAGTCTGTTCTTGCTACCTTGCTTTCTTTCCTTCTTGCTGCCCAGATACTTTTCATTTCAGAACTGGAAAGACAGCATCCTAAAGGCATTATACCAGAATTACTCAGTAAATGTTTTATTTTTGTTCCTGTTTTAAAGTAAGATTGAGATTGAGGGAATGATGGGATTAGGAGGTCAAGAACCTACATTTGGCCTGAGCCTCCAGTTACTACTTAAAAATAAATAAGTTATTGTAGAACATGTCATTGTTACAAGCCGAATCTTTTAAGAAACAAAACAATCTGTTTGGAGTAGAGCCCTAGAATCATAGAATCATAGAATTGTAGGGGTTGGAAGGGACCTCAAGAGATCATCGGGTTCAACCCCCTGCCAAAGCAGCTCCCTAGGACATTTCACTCAGATAGGCGTCCAGACGGGTCTTGAATATCTCCAGAGAAGGAGACTCCACCAGCTCCCTGGGCAGCCTGTCCCAGGGCTCTGTCACCCTCACTGTGAAAAGTTCTTCCACATGTTGGTGCGGAACTTCCTATGCTCCAACTTGCAGCTGTTGCCCCTTGTCCTGTCTCCACAGACCACTGAAAAGGGGCTGGCTGATTCCCCCTGCATCCCCTGCTTAAGATAATTATAAACATTAATTAGGCTCCCCCTTAGTCTTCTCTTCTCAAGGCTGAACAGTCCCAATGTACTCAGCCTTTCTGCATAGGGGAGATGCTCCAGGCCCTTAATCATCTTCGTAGCCCTTCTTTGGACTCTCTCCAGGAGATCCCTGTCCTTTTTATACCAAGGCGCCCAGAACTGGACACAATACTCCAGGTGGGGCCTGACCAGGGCAGAGTAGAGGGGGAGGATCACCTCCTTTGACCTGCTGGCCACACTCCTCCGGATGCACCCCAGGATCCCATTGGCTCTCTTCCACTTAGACAGTGGAAGAATATCGACAAAAGTTTTCCAAAGTTGGTACTTCAGTCAGACTTTGCAGATTGTAATGCCCAAGACTGAAGAATGTCAGTGCAGTACCTTAATAACTCTGCAGGTTTCAAATTCCCATCTTGTTACACAGGGTGTGCAAAGCAAGGAGTTGTCCATTTTAACACTAGTTGCATAAAACATTTGTTAGCATCCTAACAATAGTGTCATCTTCTTCTTTCAAGCAGGTGCATGTGTGTAACTGCCAAAAATAAAATTGCCAATTACACAGTTAAATTAATGAGTAAATAGACATTGCAGCTGAATCACTCTACCACTACACGTTTAATAACAACGGGATGGTTCTGAAGTACCTTGCTTACCTTGCTTGTTCAGTTCCACTGCCTGACCTTTCTTAAATCCTTTTCAGGAGGATGGATTTGTTGAGTAATACCTGGTAGTATCAGTTTTATATTAATGGATGGAAGGAAACTTTAGTTCAAGGTGGGAATACGTAGTAAGGAAGACTATTTCTGCCCCCCAGATCCCACGCTTAGTAGACTTAAGCTGCAGCAGCGTAGCTTCTGTTGGTAGCCATGTAACCCTGAGGCATAGAATATCCACCTCGTGAGCAGGCTCACCCTCACAGTGGATGCCTGCGGAATTAGGTTTCCACTTCAGTGACAGTATATGGGCTTCATCTTAATGTGAAGATCACAGGGATTTCTAAAAATCACTGCATTACTAATATTGACACATGTTGGGGATTCAGCTTTGGATGGGGAGGAATCCTTACTCACCTGGAAATAGGTTTGTTTATATAGTAGTTAATGAATAGACTAAGCTATATGTATTCTGCAGTTACAAAAGACAAGACAGCACATGTGGAGGTGACCGAGTCAGTTTTGAACAAGCTGACTTTTTGTTATCTCAAGTAATAGTAGCACTTAGCAAATTTTGCTCAGAAAGCAATGAGGAGGGTGCTGGTGGCACTCAGCAGCAGCAGGAAGGAGTTCCTGAAAAAATATTTTTGCTTGAAAATACCACCTTCATGAGACACCCTGGTTATTGGAGGATTTGGTGGTTTGTCTTTCATTGGGATTTTTTTGCGGGCCCAGGTTAGAAAGCAAATGTGTGATAGGCTGTATCTGCTCAATGGAGGAGCAATGATGTCTGGTGGAGAAGCTAGAATGAGGGTCAGGAGGGGGAAGAAGCAGCAGTGGGATACAAGAAACCTTTAAATCACTTCTGCTAATAAAGGGTTTGTGTAGTTTGAGCTACACTGAGAATATCTGCTGCTGTTTGTTCACTGTATAAGCAAGGCATGCTGGTGAGGCCCATACAGCTGAACGCTTTAAATCAAGACTTGGAAATCAGCAGTATGGGGATGGCCCTATGACTTCAACCTTCAGCTAACCTGGGACGGTTTTTCTCTTCCTCCTCAACCTCCAGCTGTGCATTCTCTCTCCTGTTGCGCTGGCAGTAGTCCTCACATGACCCTTGGTGAGCTGTGAAAACTATTTGTAAAAGGGAGAAATAGTGCCAGCAGGAAAGAGCAGCTGAGGTGAGGAGATTAAGGAAAAGAGGGGACTGCCCCATTTGATGGTAGTGCTGATCTAACTTGATTTGAAGTGGTCCTGAAAGTGCTCCCAAGAAAAACCCTTCTAAACATATTCCTTTGGGTAAAGAAGACAGACTGTTAAGGGAGGGTTAAGGAAACCATGTGGGAGCAATCCATGGTCACTGACTGGCATGTGATGAAGTATTGGCCCAGGTACATTATTCAAGCCAGCTTCTTCAGGCCGAGCTTTTAGCTGTCCTTTTGACTGCACATTGACAGTACAGTCGACCTCAGGAGCTAGTGAAGTAGCTGCTAAATTATACTACTGATAAGAAAAAAGTGGCATTGTTGCCTGAAAGGACCCGCACCTTTCTCCATGTAAAAAACACCAGTCCCCTAAATATCCATTTAGTGTTTTAACCAAGGTTATTGTGTTCTGTCTAAGGTATTTGAGCCAGGAAGTCAGAGTGAATCCTAATGCAAAGCTGCTAGATCTTTCACTCTAAGTATTTAAATGATTTATTTTATTTTGATGGACTTGCAGCTTTTTTAGATCCTCACTGAGGTTTTTTTCTCCCTACTGGTACCAACTAGGAATAGCTACAGTAATTTAAAGAAAGAGTAAGCAGCCAAATAAACGTCAATAACTAAATATGCCAGGTGACACTTTGAAATGCGTTACCATAGGTTTATGTGAAACTTGGGTTTCCCCCCCCCCAGGTTGTTTTTTTTTCTTTTACTATTCTCTTCCCCATTTGAAAGAAAAGGTAATTTTTTAATGGAGCAAACAAGCTGAGAGCACAGTATCAACATATCATCATAGTGGCATCATGCAGGCTAGTTGAAGTAGATGAAACTAATTTGGCAGAATAATTGCTCTTCTATTACTTGGGTTTCAGCCTTATTTTTTCCTTTGGCTGGTACCCATAGTCTTTCCCTTTTTATTCAGAAGCAATAAGCATAGAGGTAAATATTGAAATAACCAGGCATGAGAGTGTCTTTTTGAAATATCTTTTGAGGCTGATTGTGGGGTGTCCCTAATGTGTCCTTATATTCCATACCTCTTGTAGAAGTTCTGTATAAAAAGGGGGTTTTTTCATTTCTTTTTTTTTTCCCCTCCGTACAAAAAACTTTCCAAACAGTTTCCATAATGAAAAGTTATCTGTAAGTCACATAGGACCTGGCCAGACCTCTGGAGCACAAAGGTGGTAATGTATCTGAGGTGGCTTTCTACGATCCCTTGTTTGTTATTGTGCCAGTTGGATGTAAAGATGTTTGGGATGATTTTCCAGACATTGATGGAGTTTAGCCCATCTCTTGACACTTGACAATGCACCTCTCATTCCCATGCCCCCAAGGACAGAGACAACTTCAAAGGAAGGGTATTCACATGAGCTCATTTATATTTCTTTTGCAAAACATAACCACCTTATTTGTTCCTTCCTTGAAAAAGTTACCATTTTACAGAGGCACATGGTTTTTTTGATAGCATACCTGGAGTCCAGGGCACGGTTCTTCATTGCATTTTTCCCACACCTGGCTCCTTGATGCCAGCCAAAGAGGAAGAAGGAGAATAAGCTATGCTATGTGAAGCAGATTAGAGGCTTTGGCATTGTCACTGATTCTGCTTGGGAGCTTTAGAAGTTCTTCACTGATGGGCATCCTCATTAAACTCTAAAATAAATCTAATCTTGTGCAGAGGTTTACTAGATTTGCTTTAGGACTAGTGGTAGGAAAGCAAGGTGAAAGCTGGCATGCTGACTATTTTTCTGACAGTGGAATAAAAAAGTAAATGATACACTACTTGACACCTGCTGTGGATGAATTTTTACTTGTTCATTAGTGCTAATGTGAGACTGTGACAGGCAATACACTGGTGTTTACTATAGTCACCTGGTATACAGAACTGCTTCTGGGAATGAATTTTCCTGGAAAACACAGTATAGTCTAAGTAGCTGCTAGTGCAGATTTATAAGCTGACAATTTATCTGATTTTATTTGGGAATATCTTTGCGTGTTTCCAGAATCCAGCTAAACTATTTCATGGTGGGACTGAACTCTCCACCAGGTTCCTGTGGCTTTTCAAGTTCCTCTACATCTGCTGAGCTATGCTGGTTATCCACACATGCTATAGACTCCAATACATCAGAAATAGTCAGATTTAGCATGGCTTGAAACAGAAATGGGTTAACTTTAAAGACATTTCTTTTCAGTTTCCTTTGGCTAAGAGGGTTATGTGTGGACAGTTGAGATGATAATTTCTTGCTTGCTTGGGAGCTCAGGTCTTCATTCAGCAATCTTTTTTCAGTATTTTTTTCAGAGAGAATTTTTTTCAGCATTTAGAGAGAATGCCCTTTCTGTTGTGAACTCATCAGTAAAAATTTTATGTGTTAGCTTGGGGGGTAATGCAAATTTCCTTAATATGGTGCAGAAATCCAGCAGGTTCTGTTTTGAAGTACCAAAATATTTTGTTTCTTGGCTTCCTTTAGTTGCTAGGGAACACTGCTGTCTACCAGGTTGTCAGAAAAACCCCTTTGTTCAATGCTTTAGCCTGTTCTGGCTAACTCCTAAATGTGCATTGTTACCAGGGATTCTCTGATACATGTAAAGGTGGTTCCAAATTCTTAGGTCTCTTGCTTAGTGTAGAAACAGACTTAAGCAATATGTTCAGCTCTTATAAGCTGTGGTATCATTGTTACGGTAAGTCATACTTTGCTGATTCATGGGACTTGATGGTTTCTGCATGGACTGTAACTTAAGCAAATGCCTTGAATCACTTTCCCCTGTGGATTTTGTTAGTTTTAAAACTGTGTTGTCAAAGATGTTAGTGTCTGCACAGGACAAAATATGTTCATCAGATGGTGATTTTCAGAATCTAAAGGAAGTGTGAGTGGAAACATTTATCTGCATTTTAGATCTCTTTATCTAATGAGGTTTTTTATGTCTTCCTCAGCAATGAAATGTCCCACATACTTGACATATGATCACTGCCACAAAGGCTGCATAAAGTACTGTGAGAATAATACCAAACTCAGTGTCTGCAAGGATTATCCCACAGAAGGCTGCTTCTGTCCAGATGGACAGGTGATTTTTAATGACAGCTGTGTTGATGAAAGGGTCTGCACACAGTGCGTCAGTGAAGATGGCATGCACTATCAGGTAACTATATACTTAGCAGCTTACCTTTGTGAGTGCTTGGGATTCGTACTTTTGCCTAAATCTGTTTTATAAGTCTAACTATTTTTGTCTTTGGATGCTTTATTTTCTAGTTCAGTTCCTCATAACCATCCGGCTGTCAGCCCAGTCATGTAGCTCCCCTAGTGTGAAATTGGCTGGGATGGATATAAAATTCACAGCTGGGACTGTACAGACCCGGAAATGCATGACAAATTTGTGTGAATGGAGGTCTGGAAGGAAGAGAGGAGGGATGGCATAAGTCAACATTTTCCAAGAGAAACACCTCTCTCAAGCAGGCTCATACCAGTAATGATAATTTAATCACCAGTCTGGAACCCTTACTTTAAAATGTGTTGTATGGTCTTTGGTCACTGAAATATTTTCAGTGATTGGTGGGGAGCAGCGAGATGAAGACAATCTTACATCAAGTCGTATTAGCTCACATCCTTTTGGTTGACAAGAATCATTCCTTTGGTGAAAATCTTCATTTGAGTTTTACTGCAAATCCATTTTCCTCAGCTCAGCCAGACCTCTCTGTGGCAGAAGGGGGTTGGGAAGAGCTACAGGTGCCTTGTGTCAGACTGCAGTGAAGGAGACTATTTCCCTTTCAGCATCACACTTGAGGTGTGCAAGATTATCCCTGCATCCTCTGTTCCAAATAACAGGGGTTGTTCCTCTTCACCCCCAGCTACTCAACTCTAGTTTGAAAACTCCAGTTTGAAAACTCTAGGAGTTTTCACGTAGGTCAGCCAGTCCTCTCAGACCGTTTTCTTTAATGGGACTTCAGGAAGAAAGGGCTTTACTTTCAGTATTTTATGGGCTTTAGATTCTTATGAGGTTTTTGGATGGCCTTATATTTGCCAAACCTTTTGTCAAAGACACAATCATTTTGGTAATGCAGAGCTGTAAATAGCAGAAGTCAGCATGTGCGTGGGTAGTCTAGTCTTTGAGTAAAAAGATAGATTTGAAAAAGTAAATGAATGCATGTACATGCAAATTTAGACTCACATTTCATTCAGCAAGACATGTATTGAAGTTACACTGAAGGAAGCAAAGTCTTTGTGGCTGAAACATTTCTTTTAAATACTGTTTGCATCGATTAACATAATAAGAAAAGCATTAAATTTAATGAGTGAACACCTTTATTTGATTTATAGGGTTTGAACCGTACTGATTGCAGGTCTGCACCCAGAGTCCCACGCATGTCCCACGCAGGTGCAGCCTGCCCTTGCATGGGACAGCCCCATGTGGGTCCGAGGATCATGCTTTGCCATAGTTTTTGCCTTGATGCTGTCTCCTGGCACTGTCAAAGCACAGCACAGTGAAAAAGGTATCACTAAACATGATTTTGAGAGTTTCCTATTACTGGGCAAGAGGCTGGCATGGGAGTTTAAAGCCATTAACTCGCCTCCTCAGGCATATGTACCCTATGGATTTTGGCAGTGAGAGGAAAGATAGGGAAAACGTGTTTTTCCATTCCACAGCTACATCATCCAAAGGACATTTTTCAGAAGAAAAGGTTAGAATTTTCTGAAGGATTGAACACATGTAGCTTGTACTAGCATTATCTTAAGGTTACAGTATGTCCCTACATATAGCCGTGATTTTTCCTTTGTGTTGTTTTGGATCTTTGTTTAAATACAGTATCACTGGATTTGTGTAGTGCTTATGGTAAAATGGAAGGAAAAGAAAAAAATAATGATTTTTGTAATAAAAGGAATAGAAAAAACCCTTATTATTTCTATTAAAGAAAAAAAAAACCAAACAGTTGCAATGTATACAATCACTTCCCTAATCCTGTATCAGTGGTGCACAACTCTTGGTGACCCTGAGAACTCTAATTATTGTATTATGATTCTATACAAAATGGTTATTGCAAATGCATGTGTAAGTCTAGGATCTGTGTGCCTTAAATCCTCGAATCCTCAGGCAATGCATTGCATTTTCCATTTAAATAATTGTTTCAAGCCCTCATGGAGAAAAGCTCAGCACACATCTTGGGAATAACGTCTGCATGATACCTACTTGTTTCTACAGAAGTTCTGAAATTCATGAGTTGTCACATGCCCCTTAATGGGGTTTTAACTCTGAAAACCTCTTGTCTGTACCCCAATGGTGAGGCTTAGGTGCAGCTGCTGTGTGGATGGGGAGGTGGAGGGTAGGGGAGGATCAGCTCACACAGCCGTTTTGCAACTTCACTGTAGCAGGATTAGCTATGTGAGCAGTACAACTGGTGGTGGGTTATGATTTCCTTAACCCCCTTCTATCCCCCTGGTGTTCTTTCCTCTGGTCATTTCTATCCCAGATTGTGCTCAGGCTTATGGGATTCTCAGTATCAACACTTATATAGAGGTCTACTAACACCATGCTATCACTTGGTGTTTTGTCTGGTATTAGAAAGAGAATCCTACTTATGCTGAAGAAAACCTGTCCAAAAAATTGACGCTGATGAAAATGTTAGAACAAATGTTGTGATTCTCTCTCTCTGTCTTGAAATGTCCACATGCTTTTCTTGTCACCACCTGCAGGTGTAGGCATTTTCTATCAGCTGCCTTCTCAGGAGTTTTTAGGCCACTGAGTGCTCTGGCAGAGGACTCTGACTTGTTTTTCAAGCCCTGAGATAATGTTCTTTACTAGCAATACATCAATGCAAGCTTTCTCTGACTAATTCCTATAGATTAACCCATCCTAGGGGATTTGGATCCTAAGCTTTGTTAAACCTCTGGTTGGCTTGTTCTAGCATGCCGACTGTCTTATCCTTGCCATGTTGTTAACCTTTGGAAATAAACTGTCTTTTCAGGGTCCTGTGATGGCTTAAAACGTGTAGATGTTTCTGAGTATGAGTGGCAGTATGCTTCGATATTTTCTTCCTTCTTTTTACTAAAGAGATTTCAGCAGGCTTATTTTTGAACTGCACTGCAGAGTTTACTGGACAACAGCTTTTTCCATTGTGGCATCCTAACCTCCTTTACATATTCTCACCCAGAACCTGTGCAAATTAGTGTTACTGGCACACAGTGCATCTTTTGACTCTTACATACCTATTCATGTAAGTTTTAAATGTAAATAGTTCTTTAAGAGCAAGCAGATCTTTAAAAGCAATGATTTTCCTTTCTCTCGTGAGAGAGGAAGCCATGGTTGAATAATGATGTAGTTTACTGCAGTTTCTGAATGTGCACAGGTAATTGCCACAGCGATAGCTTCAGATTTGGCTTTCAATTGTGCTGTTCCAGTCTGCAGTCCACTGTGAAGTGATGACACCATGCATACTCTTAATAAAAAATATGCACTGTTTATTTCTCTGTGTTTCTGTGCTACTAATTTAGGAAAGCTGCCACTTCTAAGTATTTCCCAAAATATAATTGTTTCTGTTATTACCACTGAACATCCAATCATGATGTGAAGTTGCATGAGTCCACTGTCACTCACAATAGACTGCGCTTGTATTTATAACATCTAAGAATTTTTCATGCTTAAAACAATAGTAATTCCTCCCCTCATTTATGCATTCTTTACATCTTTTGCTAAATTGGTACACTATGGTCATTTTAAAATTATGTGTCTCCTTAGGTTCTTTACTGTTAACAGAGAAACCAACCATATATCCTGCATATGGTTTTCTAAATTAATGTTGCTCAACCTCACCCACTCCCATTACCAACATGCCAGGGAGCATAATAATTGGTTTACTTCTAACAACCTGTTGTTTTGTTGTTGTTTTTGTTTTGTGTTTGTATTTTTCTGTGCAGCCCATGGAGACATGGATTCCCACTAATGAGCCTTGCAAGATCTGCACGTGTCTTGATCACAAGAAAGTAAACTGTTCCATCCGACCTTGCCCTACTGCCAAATGTAAATTCATTTAGCTCTAAGTATGCTTGGACTTTAATTAATGTTTTTGTTACTTAGCTTTTCTCGTTCTTATCCAAACTTGGTTTATGGATGTTTTCTTCTTACCCCAGCTGTTCAGTGTGGTCCCTGTGAAGTCCCTCGTCTGCGCAGGGATCCTGGCCAGTGCTGTCCTGAGTATGAATGTGGTAGGTTTTCACAAACTCTTGGTACACATTTTTCAAAATGCTTCAAAGGGACAGAATCTGTGTTTTTATTTTATGCATTACTTTTTAAACCACTGAATGACTCTACAACCATCCATCTGAAAAAATAAACAACTCCTGAGGATGTGCGTTTCAATTCAGCTTAAACTTGACTTTCTGCAAGAGATGAAGAAAGGAGCAGGCAAATTTTTTTTTGTCTAAATGAAATTAGAATGGTCTTTTTTCAAGTATCTATTTTTGCGTGGTCTATATTTGCACATTAAATATAACTGTAGAACCTTAATCCTCATAGCCCAAACTTGAACTGGTCCTTAAACTATTTTGAAAATGAAGTCTGACCTGCTGAACTCTAACTTACTTCATATTTTAGGATAGCAATTGAGCATGGGGAAAAATGGCTGATGGGAATGTGCATGTGTTTGTGTGCATTTTCCTAAGGACTAACTAGCCATGTGTGTTCTTAAACACTCTTAATTTCTCTTCTTAGTCTGTGATCTGGTTTCCTGTGACTTGCCTCCTGCCCCTTCCTGTGAGTTTGGCCTGCAACTTGCTCTGACCAACCCTGGAGAATGCAGACCAAATTACACGTGTGGTAAGATTTTTTAATTTTTCTTTTTTTTTAGCAGGGCAGGGAGTGAAACTGGAGCATTGCATTTGAAAAACGCTTACATCTTCCTTTAGACATTATTTTTTCCCTCTGAAAGGTTTAATTTTGGAGCCAGCGGAAATGTTATGATTTCACAGACTTGGAAGCAGGGTATTGTTGGCGCTTTCTGAATAAGCTTTTGAATTAAGGAAAAGAGAAACACTTTACTCTTGGATGTGTGTGCACTGACCCTTATGCTTATTTTATAAATCTTTTTGACTGTAAAGGATACAAGAATTTTTGGCAGGCCAGGAATTTTTCCTGAACCTGCAGAACAATTTTTGACCTGGGTCTTTTATATTTGCATTACTTCTTACTCTTTAAGTAGCTCTGTAGCCGTTTGCAGTAGCAAATTAGCACCTTGCTGCCAGAGAACTGTCTTGTTCACTCATTGCACTTGAAGCTGCTGTGTGCCTGCTGTGATACCTACCTTTTTCTGTTAGCTTGTAACAGAGAAGCATGCAGCTTAGTTCCAAGACCTTCCTGCCCACCGCATCGGGAGCTGACTGTTAAGAAGACCGAGTGCTGTGATAAATATGAGTGTTCCTGCAGCTGCACTAACTCAACAGTGAACTGTCCTGTGGGGTATCTATCCAGATATCTCACCAATGACTGTGGCTGCATCTCTACCACCTGTGTTCCAGGCATGGTAAGGGGGACGAAGTGAGATTTCCACAGATGAGAATATCTCTTGTATGTGGAGTGACAGCACCAAAATCAGTGCATAGCTAGGTATTAATAAGCTTGCAAGCTGATGACTGGATAATGATGCCACAGCATTTTCAATTTGCATGTGTCTGAGAGAAATACACTTATGGAACTGTGTTGCTTGTTTTATTGCAGTCATTTATTTTGACATAACCAACCTATATTTTGTGACTTTGGGATCAGCAGATGATTTTATATATTCCTAATGCCTGAATGACCTTGAAGTTATGTATATATATGTGTGTGTGTGTGTGTGCATGTGTGTGTATATATCTATACAAAGGCATTTCAGAAGTATTTTAAAATTTTTAATTTCTTTCTGGATACCAGAAGTACATTTTTTGGATCAGTACAGTTGCTATATATTCTTTCAGTCCTGTGCTAACTTTATTGAAATATTTGGAATGCTTTACACCTGAGCTCCTCCTGCCCATTGATTACCTTTGCCTCTGCCTGAGGATGCATTGTATCTTATATGAATTATATTATTGCTTTTAAATTTTTCACATGTTAATACTTGACTCTGTTAAAGTCAAGTATTAACACGTGAATATATTTTTCCTCATTTTGCCAACCCTTTATTAAATTGTTATATTGTATTAACCTTTAAGATAAGGTTGCTTAGAGGATAAGGTCGCAGGGCAATGTAACTCTTTAATTGAAGCAAACTTACTGAAGAGCTTAACAAAGGGTTATGCTGTCTTGCAGCTCAGGAGATCTAGCCTTTATTTTTTGTTGCTAAGTAGTTCATGACCTTGCATAAGTGACTCTATGATTTACGCTCTATATTGATAAAAATAAATGATGTTCATCTCTTTAATAACATTCTGTAAAGTTACTGCTAGGAAATGTAGTATAAGAGATGGAGCTACTTTTGTCGTAGCTATGATGGCCTAAGGATACAAGAAAATGGATGCTTGTAGCTCAAAACAGGATTTTTTCAGATGGTCTGATTTAGTTGGAAGAAAATTTGATTGCGTGGCTCCTTCTACAGGACTCACTGCTTATTATCTCTAAATATTGGATGACATTATACTTTCAGGGAAACTGAGTCAGACCATAGGCAATTCCCCTGATAAAATTCTCTAATTTTTCTTTATAAAGCAGTAACTTTGGTTGCACTTATTTTCCTGTCATCAAATGAGTAGCCACAACTTTAAGACCTGTAGCATTTCTACTGGGTTCAAAATATTCCATAAAACTTTTGGTAGGTTTCACATCTTTAAAAAAACTAGCCTTTTGGAGCCAGCAGTGTGCCCTTACAGCAGCAGAGTGCTCTTTCATCTCTCTATCCTTGCATTCAATAGGTGTGTGTACACAACAACATAGTCTACCCTGTTGGGAAGACATGGGAAGATGGTTGCAGGGAATGCTCTTGCACTACTATGAAGGATGATGTTACAGGACTTCAGATGATGGAGTGTTATGACAAAGCATGTAACACGTTCTGCTCTCGGGTGAGTAACTTTTAAACCAATACATTAGTCAGCAGATCCCTGATGGGGATCTGAAATGATTACTTGTAAACCTGCATGTTCAGAGAAACTAGAGAAAAATAGAAAATAAGTGTTGTAGCAACAAATTATCTTGGGAACTGAGCATTACTGACTTTATTTTAGGGTTATTGTTTTAGGATCATATCCTACTGCCAAGGAAATCTGTGACAAGTTTATTTTATATTTCAGTAAAAGGAGAACTGCATCCTGAAATGTCTGTCACTTGCACTACTCATACAATAAGTACTTGTGATTTGTGAAGTTCAATTTCAAATGACTTTTCTAGCTGAAGTTCACTTTTGAAGAGAACATTTCAGATCTGTCTATTGCTCAGCTCTGCTCATTGTAGCAGTAATAATGCCACATGCTGTGGCCTTTATCATGCTCAAACATCTGCTACATACTATAAAAGTATGTGGTCTACTTTTGGAAGCCTGCAAAGGAGGTATGACCTGTTTTGCTATATTGACATAGCTGGTCAAGCAGGAGGAGAGAGATACTTGGTACAAAATGTTGCTAGAAGAATTCTAGAAAGGTCAAATGAACTTGTTAAAAGTCAGCAGAACTTGCCAGTGTTGTAGGTTGGAAGATTTTGACCAAACCATGACATGTGCAAACAGAAGTTCAAAATGTTTTTTTATGCTTCCTTTAAACGACACAATTTACATCCCCAGCATCCCTCACCTTAACTAAATGTAGAGAATAAGGAGGTAAAAAAAATCACTGCAAAATCTGATGCCCTGGACTAGCATTTTGCTCTGATATCTAACACCTAGTATCCGTCATCACTGAGCATTGCCACGTCCTTGCTTCATGAGGTTAGCATGCATGGGTTGGTCAGTGAGGACAGTGGAAATACACAGCCTGGGTCTGCAAAGAAAAGCAGATGGCAGAAGAGGTTACTCAGCTCAGCTACTTGCTGACTTCCCACATCCCTTACTGAACGCCCTGTGTCCAGGGAAATTGTGCTGCAAACATCAGAGGCTACCACAAATACATTTTGCCTCTTGGTAAAGCTTTTGCTATACACATGGGTTACTTGAAATTGTTCTTCATGGTTATCAGCCAATTCTACTCAAGAAAAAACCTACATCTGACTTGATGGAGCTACTCCTTAGTCCCTGGTCTGTGTGTACACAATCTACGAATTCAAATGAGCTACTCAGAATTGCTTTTTAGATGTTTATATTGGGCTATATGTTGCATTAGGCCTCACAAAATTCAAACAGTTGGCCAAGCAGCAAACGTTTCCAAATGTGTGTTGTGACATCAGTGCTTTCAGTGGTACAGTAGTGGCTGATACAAGTCTAGATGTTGGCCTGTGACTCAATAGAATGCCCCGGTGTCCTCACAGGTGACCAGCTGGAATCCGTCAGTGGGAAATGCGAAGGAGGGCATGCTACAGCAGTAACTGCAAAGCCCTTTAGCTAAGAGGGGCAGCTGCTGCTTCTGTGTTGGATTCACTGCACTGACTGGGATGCTACTGTGATGTCTGGGTTTTCTAGTGCTGCGCGTCAGACAAGATTCACTTGCTTTTTTTTTTTTTCTGCCTCAGGAGTAGTTTTTTTCTTTTCTTGCTGGAGATACAGTGGATCTCCAAACAAATATGTCAAGCACATTCCCCTCCTCCACCCAGTCTCTAAATCTTTGCAGCTTGTTTCCCACTGTTCTTCCTAAATCCTTTAATGGGTTTTAAGTAGTCTGTGTTGTGTGTTTCGGGTTTTTTTTGGTGAATGAATCCAACTTGTGCAGATACATTCAGAATAGAGTCTAAGAAAAATCAAACCATGATATTTCTTCTTCTTGCTTTTGTTGTGTTACATTTGGAAGAAAACAAAGCTCCTTATTAGCAAACGTATATACAGCTATGAGAAGTTAAAGGTGTTTCTACTTTCTGAAAAGCATCATTAATAATGTGTGTGACCTTGGGCATAAAGCATATATGTGCAGCACTGATATGTATTTTAAAGCAGTTAATCATCACTGAAATTTGACTATGAATGTTTCAGTTAAGAAAACCAATATCTGAAAAACAATTCTCTGTTCTGAACAGAGTTTGGCTTTCAAAGAATTTTAAATTATTTAATACCATGCTATTTCAGTATCATTTAACTTACAGCCTCCGTATGTGAACAAGTCTGGACAGCATATATATACATATATGCACTTGAGAAGGTGTGAACAAAATGCAAACTTTTTTGAATAATATTTCTCTGTTCTGTCTTAAACACTGCATAGTTACCTAGCACCAGAGTGAAAAAACAATCCACTAAAACCAAACCAACCAACCAAACTAATACTCTTTCTCTAAGTGCGGAGTTTGGTGGGAAGCTTGGGGATGCCCAGTGCAGTGAAATACTTGGGGATAGATGTGAGAGCTTCCCTTCATTTCCATTTGTAGAAGAGATGTGTTTCTACTATGGCAATTATTGTGAAATATTAGATCTAAAGTGTCTGGCTGGCTTTTGGCTCCTAGCCATAACTCTATCAATAATTTGCTGTTCTAAGTATCATTAATGCAGAGCTACAGTTTCTTGACAAACCGGCCTTAAGTACTGCAGTGTCAAAAAGCTTTTTAAAAAACAAATAGAAAGCCTTGATGTAAACCATAGCAGTTCTTTTTGGGAATCTGCTATTTTTTCTGCTCCTTTAATAGTTTAATTTCAAATTGTACAAGCAAAACTGTAACTGCTGGAGAACCTGGATAGCTCAGATTTTGGTTTTTTTTTCCTTTGCTTTTATTCCTGCTCCAGGGGATATCCATGTCAAGGACTGCAGAAGAATTGGCCTTAAAGCTTATTTTTTCAGTTCAGATTAGATGGCATCAAATGTTGTATTATTATAAACATACTTTAATTGTGGATCATTCCTAAGATGATGTTCAAACTCCCTGCTGCTCATGGATATTGATGCCCAGATGTACACTACCATTGTCGAATGTGTCACCTGATTTACATGAAAAGCTTACAGTTTCTTTTTCTAGCCACACAAAAAGAGAAAAAATGTAACAACTACTAGCTCCTTCCCCTTGTTCTGAGCATGACAAAATCAAATTCAAATCGTATTTGTGGTTTTAGAATGTCAAGAAATGCTATGGAAAAAGAGGGGATGTGTCATGTAAATGAACCAATCCCAGAGTTCTCTGAGGGGTTTAACAGCAAATACAGAATTCTCGCAAACCAGATGCCTATTTGCTTCTTTACATGGCGTAGTCCCCCCAGTAGTCTGTCCTACCTTTCTCTTACCAAAGTTTTGAGAAAGCCGGCAGATAATTGCTGCAGTTATTGCATGTGCCACAAGGAGGAGTGGTATCTCCCTCCTGGAGCTTCTTCGGAAATCACTTCTCTGAGTACGCTGCGCTGCACTGCGTCCCTTCTGAGAATCACGCTGATAAAATGGATAACAGCTTTTAAAACACCTGAAAGTCAGGAATTACGCAAACGCGAAGGGAGCACTTGATTTTCTTAATTTCTGACAGTATTCTTAGGAGTAAGGTACTTTAAATCGCACTCTAAATTGCTTACAAAGTATTGGGTCATTTAAAGTATTAGATGATTGTAACAAGAAGGAAGCATAATTTGCTAGGATAAGTGTTTAAGACAAAGCCATTTGGTGTATGCAAGTTAATTAGCTTAGATTTGGAAGCCTCTTGAATAATTAAATTGAAATAAAGAACATTGGCACCCTACATGCAAAGGCATAGTGAATGATGGTTCTAATAGATGCTGACTACAAAAGCTGTGACTTTAATCTCCAGTCTCCAATATTTCAAAAGGTTTTTTTCCTTTGAAGTAGCATGTACATGGCTTAACAGCGTATATTAAGGAGGTCAAAGAAGGAAGACTGCTGTCTGAGTATTAAATGTGCAGGGGTCTCATGAAAAAACTATGAAAGTCTTGTTGGAGGTAATTTCTAACAGTGCTTGCATTTTAAAGTATAGTTCATTATGGAAATTAGGAAATGATATGTTAATGTGTTAGAGACTTGCAAACATAGAATTTAGTCCTCACCTGGGGTAAATGAGTGCAGCTCCAGGGAAATGTCTAGAATTGTGCTGATTCATCTTCAGAGAAGATTTTGCTTTCAGCATTTCAAGTTGATTTATGTCCATCTACTAGTTTTATCTCAGTCTGCTGTTGCCAGTTTCATTCTCTTTGGTTCCTTCAGGTGTTCTCTAGGTACTATCATCTCAATATGTAAACGACAAATAATGGAGCCCTCTTAAAAATACTACATTGCAGAATAATCTCTGTTCCTTCTTTCCTCTTTTGTTGGTCAAAAGGCAGCAGACAAAGTTTTTCATCCAAAGCCTTAGCACAGGTGGCAAGGTGAACTATGTATCCCTGAGCAACACTAGCATGAAAGAGAGAATGCATAAATATGCCAAGCCATAACCCGTGCAGGTTCTGCTGGTAGCCTTGGGTAGGCAATGAAACCAAAATGTGCTGAATGCTACTGAATTAATCTGCACTCCTCTTTTGTTTCTCACAAGCCAAGCTGGAAAGTTCAAAAGCACTCAGAACTTCCCCCTGCCCCCATGTAGAATGTCCTAATCTGTACGCTTTTACCCTCTGCATGGGAGATCAGCTTCATCTCTGCACTTGTGGCAGCATAACTGAGCCCTGGTCAGGTTCTCCTGCTCAGCTGCTGATTATCATTCCCAAGTCAGCCACGTACACCTGTTCAAATGCGAGGGGTGCCTTGTGTCACCCTTATGTCCCCAGACTGTGATCTGCCTCTCAGTGTGATGAGTGGTCAGACACTTACTGAGGGCTTCTTCTGAATTTTAATCCCCTGGTTTTGAACTCTGTGTTTAGAAAAAAAGAAAGCTAAAAAAAAAATAAAAAGGAAGTTGTGGAGGAGGAATAAAGCAGTGGACCCAGTCCAGAAAAAGCAGGGGTTAAGTATAATATTGACTATAAGTGAATCCTTGAACAAACCATGGCAAACACTGGTATGTTTATATGCTAGTGTCTACATGCTAGAAAATGAAAAATAATGAAAGAAGAGATGGATACTGCATACTCTGCCTACTTCAGTCTAACATTAACCTTCACAGTGCAGTATCATAGAATCATAGAATCGTAGGGGTTGGAAGGGACCTCAAGAGATCATCGGGTCCAACCCCCTGCCAAAGCAGCTCCCTAGGACATTTCACTCAGATAGGCGTCCAGACGGGTCTTGAATATCTCCAGAGAAGGAGACTCCACCACCCCCTGGGCAGCCTATTCCAGTGCTCTGTCACCCTCACTGTATCTGCGACTTTTCAGATGTTTGTGTTCATAGATTGGGCAGCTCAGGAATAATTCTGGTAGCACATAATCTTCATACATATGACATCTAACTAGAAAAACCCCAAACAACCCCACAATAAAAAATCTCTCAAAATGCACAATGCATTTTCCTTTTCTTAGATGTGACCTTAAACATTACCACCTTTAGAATTAAACATAAAAATAAAGCTTTCTTTATTCCCGTGGGATCAAATTTCGCTGGCATGAGATACAAAAGGTGTTTTTTTCCTGATGGTAAAATATTTCTCATGCTTTGGAGGACCTGTGACAGTTGGTGTGGTGGGCTGACTTAGGCTGGGTGCCAGGTGCCCACCAAAGCCACTCTATCACTGTCCTCCTCAGCTGGACAGGGGAGAAAATATAACAGAAGACTCGTGGGTCCTGACAAGGACGGGGAGAAATCACTCACCCATTACCATCGTGGGCAAGACAAACTTGACTTGGGGAAATCAGTTTAATTATAAACAATCAAATAAGAATAAGATAATGAGAAATAAAACCACATCTTTAAACACTTCCTCCTGCCCCTTCCTTCTTTTCAGGCTCAATTTTATTCATAATTTCTTTGCCTCTTTCCCCCAGCTGCACAGGGGGATGGGGAATGGGGGTTGCAGTCAGTTCATCACATGCTGTCTCTGCCACTCCTTCCTCCTCAGGGGAAGGACTCCTCACATGGGTCCCTCTCACAGGAGACAGTCTTCCACCAACTTTTCCAACATGAGTCCCTCCCATGGGGGCTTCAGTTCTTCATGAACTGCCCCAGCATGGTCTCCATTAGGTGCAGACATTCAGAAACAAACTGCTTCAGTGTGGTTCCCCACAGGATCACAATTCCTGCCAGCAATGGGCCTGAGCTCCTCTCTCCATAGGCTGCAGGTTCTGTCAGGACCCTGCTCCACTGCAGGCTTCCCACCAGGTAACAGTGTCCTTCATGAGTGTCCAACTGCTCCAGTGTGGGGTCCTCCACTCCCCACCATCTTCCATGGGCTACAGGGGGACAGCCTGCTTCACCATGGTCTTCTCCATGGTCTGCAGGGGAATCTCTGCTCTGGCACCTGGAGCACCTCCTCCCCTTCTTTATGCACTGACCTCGGTGGCTGCAAAGTTCCTCACATCTTCTCACTCCTTTCTCTGATTTGTGCTCCTCTGTAGGGCCATATTCTTGAAAGACTTGCTCTTTACAATTTGCTGATGCATAAAAGAAACCGTTGACATACAATAAACTAGCATTTGGAAATGGCTTGTTACTTAGTGTTGTGAAATTGCTCAATGTCCTCTGAAAGCATTTTTCTTTTACCTTTATCCTTTCCTTTTCTGCCCGTTTATGTAATTGTTCTTGTCTGTTTTGTGGCAAATCTTTGTGCTATTACATACTCCAGCAGATCCTAGCAAAAAGGAAGATGTTTCTGGGTAACTTCGTATTTCTTTGTCTGTCTTTTTTCCTGGCACCATCAGCATTTTCTGTATTCCAAGAAGGGGTGAAGGGGTGCTCTATACCACACTAGAGAAGCTGGTATCTTCACAATGCCCATTAGTTGTTGTGACCTGAGCAAGGATACTACCTGGAGGTAGTACGTGTAGCAGAAGTGAATATATCTTCAAAATATATATTAAGCAGGAACTAATGTGATAATTTCTGCTCCTAATATTGCATGCATTTTAATTTTTGTTTTCTGATGGATAATGTTAACTATGTAACAGGATGCTGAGCTGCATGGACCGCTTGTTTGTTTTGTCATAGCAACACATGGTCCTACAGTTCTGTTTTCAAACACGTCTATCCATAAGGAGTTGCTAACATTAAACATTTATTCCAGTATTTTCTCTGAGGATTAATCTTGTAATTTTTCTCCTATTCATGGATCAATCAGTCGTCTTCTTTTCTCCTATAGGGTTATAAGTATGTTGTCCAAGAAGGGGAATGCTGTGGGAGGTGCCAGAAGACTGCCTGTGAGGAGCAGCTGTTCTGGTCTCGAGGTGATGCAGATCCTCGTTTGCATGAGGTGAGGTGGCAGTGGTGTGGATGCCTTCTCTGCTGGCAAAGGTGCCCTGGAATGATTTGTGTTCCACAGAAGGAAGTGAAGTAATTTTTTCCATACATCAAACAACACTGAAAAACAGTAGCTTTTGAGGCATGTGACTGACTTGGTTCTAACAAGCAAACCCTCCCCACCCTTCTTGGCTCAAAGGATACACCGTATTCGTGTAAAATTAGCAATTTCACAAATGGTAGTTCACAAAAATGTTAATGTGAAATGATGTTTCTCTGGCTGTGAGCTATTTGTTTAAGATATCCCAATTAATTTATGTTACTCTATGGACAGCAGGTAAGTGGGATAGCGGATTGCTTGAATTTCACAGTCCTATTCAAGTAAGGTATCCTATTTGAATACGTATTGAAATGCCAGGAAACAAATGGGAATAGAAACAAGAAATTATTATCTTCTTGTTAAAGATGATAGTTGCATGTCTGATTTCAATTCCTTCAGGCAATTCACTTTGTTCTGTCCCTAACTCAACCACTCTTGGCAAGCCATTGCCTGCCCCACTAGCATTTAATTGCTTAATCCTATGCAGAGTTTTTGATTCAACAAAGGCGGGAACAACAAATCAAATATGTTTAAAATGGTAGACCTCTTCCCCTTTTTTCTTTCCACAATGTTTTTTATAATGTGTCTGCATTTTCATCTACATCTCACATTCACATATTTAATATTAACTTTTTAATGGCTTCTGCAAAGGCAGACTGATGCTGTCATTTAAAAAACATTGATGTATCATTTTGCAGCCTGCCTCTTCCATGATTTTATCAAGGGCATTTCTTAATGTGGATCAATATTCTTCTCTGCTTCTTAGAACAAGCCTTCAGAAGGCCTGTTTTAATGTCCCACCATGTCTTACTGATTTCTGTTGTATTAATGGAGTAATAGATCCTTACGCTCTGCTGCCTCTTTCTTGCTGTGTCATCTTTCAACTCTCTATCATTAACAAAGAACTAAGTCATTAACACATGACATAAAAATACTCTTTAATTTTCTGAGCAAAGCTGTTTACTGGAGTTGGGGATCTGATTTGGGGGTTGGACTTGATGATCCCTTGAGGTCCCTTCCAACCCCTACAATTCTGTGATTCTCACTTTTGCTTTGATGTGTGTTCAGAGAGCATTAACAGTGGAGGCATACAGCTTCAAAGCATTGACCAGCTCTTCCCAGCGCTGAACTGTAACAGCATGTTCTTTCTGGCCTGTGGTGATGCCTCTTTCCAAAACATCTCTTGCCTCTCTGCTTTGCCTGACCCATGGGTGATTGTAATCAATAGGAGTGCCAGCAGGATCCAGTCTCTTTTACACTTTCAAGTGTTTTCAGGTCTAGAGCCTGTTGCCAAAGTCTACTTTGGGCTCAGTAGAGCTAAGGTGCAGCACATTCCAGCAGAGAGAGGGACAGCTCAGCTATGGTGCAATGCAGTGCAGCCAGCTGCTAGGTAACAAATGTGGATTTAAATCTAGTTGCAAGTGTTTTTTCTTCTTCACGTTATTTCTCCCGCCTCTATATTTTTCACCTTAAGGATATTCCTTTAACTCCTATACCCTACAAACCAAGCAGCAGAGTGTTTTAAACTTCTTGTGGTGGCAAGGTTATTGTGTAGAGAGCTGTCGAGTGACAGAGTGTTCCTGGCAGAGTTAACATGCTTTTTGCAAACCAGCATGTTGGCTATGGTTGTCTTTCCTCTATCCAGTAACACAAATCCTCCTGCCCATATTTAAGCCTTTTGCAATTTCCTATCAGGTTGGCACAGAGTGGCTATCCCCCTTCAACAATTGTGTTATCAATGAGTGTGTCCAAGTGAACAATGAGGTTTTTGTGCAACAAAAGAATCGTTCTTGCTCTCAAATGGATGTGCCTGACTGTCCAGAGGGAACTGAACTACGTTGTGACCAAATAATAGACTGCTGTCCTTCCTGCAGATGTGGTAAGGTTGTGTGTGTGACAAAGGGAATTGCTAGAGAATGAATCATCTCATGTGTTGATCTCCTCTTTCTCAACAGCAATTTCAAAAGTGCATGTTATGCAAGTATAGTACTACTTGAAATGCTCCTATGTAACTTATACATTGAGTACATAGCACCTGCTGCTATTACTTTCTCTTTCCAACTGATGTTCACTGTTTCCTCTTAAACTACTTACTGTTGAAGTGATTTTGCATTGCTTCAGAGACACGAACCAGGCTATGTTTCTGCAGCTCTATCCTGCATTGTTAGCATTTAAAAGAGGTCTTCCCAGTGCCTGATATGAACAAGGAGTTTGCATGCAGCCATGCTGTCTTTTGGATGTATCTGAGGATTGTGGCTGTGGTCATTTCCTAGCATAGACTCAGGTCAAAAAAATGAGACCTGCCTAATTGTTCTCAGTCTGGGAAGACTCACAGTTATATTTAATTGAAAAATATATATGCAACCATGAGGTGAGAAACTGAAGTGGGAGGAGGAGGAAGGGGAATATGCACTGTACCTTGCAGAAATCCTAAGTGCATCTTCTGAGAGTGTGAGGCTTCAACTGGAGAGGAAAATTTGTATTTTGCCATGTACTTGTTAAAGCCAGCTCAGCAAGAGATATTTCTACCTGGTAAGTTATAATGTAAGAGGGCTCAATTATACCTCTTTATAGTGAAACTGGATTTAAATGTTCTCAGTTGGAACCTCTGACACGTGGTGTATTAATTCTTGGCAATGTCATGATAGTGGTAATACTAAATGGAATATTATCTTCTTTTTCAGTACCCCTGAATGGTTGTCCTTTGAATGGTACTATTATTGGGGTAAGACATGATTCCTTTTATTTGCTGTGGTGGTAAGACATTTAGGTATGTGAATGAGATTTTCACAAACTTATCAGAATACACATATATATGGGCACATATATAAACACACATATAGGGCAGCTTTGTTCAGACAAAACCTCTGCAAGTGAGACCTTGGGGTAAAAGCAGTGACTCCATACATGTGTGTCCAGTTCATGACCCTGCCACAGTCTTCCTACATGACGATGAGTATCTTTGTAAAATGGGGACAGTAATGCTTCCTTATCTTGAAAGGATGCTTATGAGAAGTGCTCAGAAACTGTGGTAATCTGTGTTGTGTAATTACTTGCAGGCTACCAAACACACAGGAAACTTATCTGCAAGGGATAATCTCAAAAATGATCCTTGCCCACTTCGGGGAAGCAAAAACTTCCCGTATTCTACCTAGAGGATAAGGCAGATTAAAAAAGGAAGGAGACTCTTGCTCCACCTGTGTGGAGGGAGGGGTATCCCTCCTTGGCTATTAACAGGAACAGGAAAGCTGAGCTTCCTCACTGTCTGACCTCTGTCCTCTGTCAAAATCCCTGCTGATATGCCCTAAGAGGAAATTTTTTCTCAAATGCATATTTAATGGGTAGATTAAGACATGTTTAACCCAGCCCATGACAGTGGGAATGATGGGAGTTAAGCATCTGATCTCATTTATGCCGAATTCATCTTTGGAGAGCTCTGTCAATTGTCCATTGTTTCCTTAAATCCATATTCTGGCAGGACCTCTGGTGTCAAAGAGCTCTAAATATTCTCATCATCCCCCAGGGAAACAAGGTCCTCTTTAGTTATTTAACCTAGCTTTTAACCTACGTATTCCTCAATTGTCAATGCGTGTCTGGCTTTTTCATTTATTTAGAAGGTAAGTTTACCCAAATGGTTTTTGACTTCTGAAGTATGGCAGAGAGAACCTGTCTCCATCTACTTCTTCTGGTTTTGATTTTTAATTTTTTTTTCCATAGTTGATAGGCCGAAGTTTATCAGTTTGTTAGAGCTAAAAGACTGTCATCAAGTGTTCATTGTTCTGTGTGGGGGTTGCTTCCCTGCAGAACTAAATTCAAGGAATAACTGTGCTTTTCTTGTCAAAATACGGGGAGAATGTTTTTTTTAGCAGTAAAATCTGAAATAATCTGCTTTCTCGTTGAGTCCTCTATTAGTCTGCTCTGTAGTATGTTGTCAAAAGTAGTTGTGGTATTTTATGAAGACTGCTTGTAAAAAATGTCATGAAGTACAGTAGTTGATAGCTTCGGGCACATTCTGTTATATAGGAAATGCATATATGCTCATATATCTAATATATATAATATATATCTTATATATGATGTATACATATATATTACATAAATTGTATATATTTATTTTTCTGGACTGCATTGCATCTTTCCAGTAGCATGCAGCTCTTTCAGAAAAAACTGGTTTTTTCTCTTCCAACTAAATGTTTAGCTGTTTTTTCACAAGAAGTCTATTAAAGTATTTAAAGATACTTTAAAATGAAGCATAAGTAAACTTTGAAATAAAATTTCATGTTGAAGGCAAAATGAGAGTTCTCTGTGTTTTGAGCTAAAATATTCAGCTTCTACAATACTGAAAAAAAAGTGCATATCTTCATAAAATTCTCCTAATTTAGAATGAATTCATAAAATGCTTCACCTAACACAAAAATATGTTTTCACTTATTCTTACTTGCTATCTGGCTATATAAAAGTATCTTTAAAATGTTTTTCTTTTTTTTTTCTCTCTCTTTTTTTTCCTCCCAATATATCTTTCAAAATATGGTTTTGCTCTTCTTGACAATTGGTCATTTTATCAAACTCTGCCTGTGTAAGATTTTGAGGGTGTAGGTAGGCCCCAGCTGTTACGTTACTTCTTTGCTCTTGCTGCCACAAATGTCAGGCATTACTGATGTTAGCATTCAACAATGCAGTTACCAAAATATTTTCTCAGGATGGAGAGTGTGAAACTTGAGTGCAGATGTAATCTTGGATCATTTCTTAATAAACTGGCCATTTTGATATAAAAACAATAAATTAGACCATATATTAAAAGCTGTCTTAAATTAATTAACTTTTATTTTCAATTAAACTAGCTTCATTCTATGGTTTACTGTGAACTAATTCGCTATACATCTGAAAGCTTTTGAGCAGCTGGTGTTACTACAGCTTTGTCTTGCAGTATTCTCTACTTCAATGACTGTTCCAGAGTACTGCTCAGGAAGGAAGATGTGTCCACAGAAGTTTATACTTCCTGGATTTCAAAACCTTTATTCTGGGTCCTTTAAGAATAGGTTTCAAGTTTCATTTTATATCAAGGGAAAACTTTGCTCCATAAAGTCATTCACTGAATGGTTCCAAGTTTTGTGTCTTTTACTGCAGCTCTGTTAACTGACTGTGTCCTTAATCCCCTTACATTTTTGTCTTGTATCTGGTTACCAATATTATATTCCAGTAATTTGGTGTATTGCATTCACTCTGCTGTTCTTAACAATGCTGTGGGCTTTAACTGCAGACTTCCAAGCAGGTGGCTGTATTTACCAAAAGGATTAACTGTATCACTCATCTGTTTTCCCAGGCTTTTACTGAGTGGCATTTTTGAAGGAGATCTGAGTAGATTTGGGCTTTACGCAGGTTATTTTGGTTGCACCGACTAATGCTGGGTTAGCAGATGTTGACATTTCACTCTAAGTTAGGCAAGAAAACACATGATAGGTATATTATATAAAGGGGAAAAGATATATCAATCCAATATTTCATTCAGTTCTGTCATGCTAAGTTGTGTTCACAGAAAGCCATTCTTAAAGACATTTGCATATGGATCTCTAAATACATTAAGTAAATATCATAGAACTAAGTTGTGGTGCAGACTTTGGATCAAGGTAAGACCTTCCCTCAAAAGCTGAAGGTACTTGTGTGTTAAAATTTTGTTTCAGCATGTCTCTAGCAAGTCCTGTGTTCCTGCCTGTAACAGTGAATTTAGGATAAACCAAACTTTATCTATCTCTTTCTCTTGGTTTTTTTTTTTTTTTTTAATTTTTACATGGGAAAGTTAGACCTACTAAAAGATCCAGTGAGGATATCAATTATAGTGTCAATTGTGGATTTCTAGACCCTTTCTTCATGCTGTGAAAGCCTAGAACTACTGAGGCATTCTGTGATAGCGTGTAGTTCTAGAGGGCCTGAATTAAGTATGTTTATGATAGGTTTGGGTTTTCTTCAGTTTACTGTTTTGAAGTAGGTCAATGTGAGGAAGACATCTCACAGATTTGCAAGGCTTTTTTATGTCTATGGAGATGGGTGTGTGGAGCTACTAACCAGTAGAGCAATACTAGTGTCAATGGACTGAAGGGTCCTTTGAGGCCACGTAGTCTCTACTAGACTATCACTTTGATGTCTGAATGCTTTCCAACACTGAGTAAACAAGAAGTATGGAGTTCCATACGATGTTTGCGATTTGTCCCTCTCCTGTAGGAAAACTTTATGAGTATGTCCTCATACCTGCATCCACTCAGGTCTTTAACCTCAGATTAATGACCTGATATTCACAATAAAAGGTTAAACCAAGAAAGCTGAAGCATCTCATGTTTAGGTCTCAAGCTGAGTTGTTGAAAGACAGGGATTTCCTCATTGGTATTACCACCTCCATCATGTTATGTGGCAGGTCTTTTTTTCTAAACCTCCACAAAACAAGAAAAAAAAGTCATCACTATTGCTGGTGCTTTACAGAAAACCACTAAGGCCCAAGGACCTCTATTGTGCTGGGGTGCAGAGTAGGAATTTAGTTAAAATTCTTCAATCAGAGCATTTGTCCTTTGGTGTATATGTTGGCTCTTCATGAACTCATTACTTTTACACTGCTACTCTGGCTGGTTTCTTGGTTTGGGTCTATCTACTCCATAGTGTATATTAGTGTGGAACAAGGAAAAAAAAAAGAAAAGGTATTTAAGATTTAAGGATATGTATAGTATGAAGAATGGGAAATTCCTATTCCAAATAAAGTCAACAGTGACATTCCATTGACTATTGAAGCACAACTCAAAGCTTTTATAATCTAGCAATATTCAGTGTTTGTTTACCTTATTTATTAGAGTTTAGAAGTTCTTTGTGAAATATTTGGAGTAGACTCTTCCCCTTTTGTCCCTTCAACCATAATGATTTCTGGTTTTGGAGTTGAAATGAAAGGTTGTGCATTTCCAAAGCAGAAAAGACTTTGTATTTAGAATTCTTTTCAGTGCTGGGATCCACATCCTTGTTTCTCATTTAATAGCCTGGCATTGTTCCTCTATATTTTAAATGCCATTTTTGCTTGCATTGAAAATGTGATGAGATCCAGAAAACAAGGTGCTGGGGAAGTACTCAGAGAGTTTGAATTGTGTGCCACCTCAGCCACTGGTTTTCTTGTAACAATGGACAAGTCCAGTTCTTCACTCAGCAATTCTGTTTCTGTTTCTACTTTCTCAATTTTAAGCTTTTAGGCTTCTAGAGATTCCAAGCATTATTATTACAAAAACAGTAAAAGTAATTTCTGCTTGAGATATGTGGATTGTGATGGCTAAGGAATAAAAACTTGTTGGCAAACCAATTCACTACATTTGGGAAAATGAACTGGTGGCAACACCCCAATATATAGTCATGATGGATTGTAACAAAATCTTCCTCATCACTTTCAAGGATTCTGTTCCCACTTGCTAACGTTGTAAGCAATGAAGTAAGAAATGCCAATGCTGTTCCGCATATTAAGGAATTCTAAAGGACCTACTTTAAACAATAGCCTTGTGCTATGCTTCTAGCTGTAGAATCACAGATACAAAAATGTGGGTCTCTGAAAAGCTAGGGCATTGGTTTTCTGTTTTCTCTTGTAAAGAATTGCAATGCAAGAAATTTAATCTAGATAGAATTGCTCATTTATTTGAGTTTTGCTGAAGCCACAGTCACTGACTCACAAACTGATTCTAACATTTCAGCCATGGAGACGCCTGATGGTGGATCAATGCACAACGTGTCTCTGCTCCTTCCAGTCAACATCTCGGAGATATACTCTGTCATGCACAAAATTAAGCTGTGAACCATGCCCAATGGTAAGTGAGAGTGGTCTGGATGTTCTGATTAAGTATGTGTCTGGTGAGAAGGTCATGTTCTTTGCTGTACGCACTGGTTTATCTCCTGCACAGCTCTGGGACCTGTTGCCTTTCTTCATGTTTTTCTGAGAATTCCTGTGTTCCTTTTCCCTGAATTAGATGAAATATACCAAATGTGACCTAAACACACAGTATAGGAAAGGTAAATTTTCATAGTACTCAGGCACATTTACCTGTGTGTTTAAGACTACTTACTTTTAAGGCAAAATGAGGATTGCAGCAGGAAATGCTGTGACTGTCTCCTTTCCTATGGTGTTATCTGTCCCTCCCAGGACCGGCAGCTCAGCCAGATCTTGATACAATGAGATGTTCCTATGACTATTCTAAATCCGCTAATACCTGATCTCAATAATAATCTTTTTGGTTCCCATACCTTAGTTAATTTGAGGTGATTGCCCCAGTTCCACTGGCCTTTTTGAAGTCTTTGCTGCTGCTTTGCTGCCATCATCTGCGAGGAATAGGCTTATCTGCGAAAGCCAGAAGTAAATAGTCCCACTGGAGTGCCTGACTAGTTCTGCTCCACCGTGTAGTTTTCTCTCTTAGCAGTAGTATGTCAAGTAGAAGGAGACCTGAGCAAGTTGCAGAGGCTGGCATCATCTTCCTCTCTTCGAAGAGCACAGAGCAGCAGCTAGGTTTCACAGAAAAAATAAATGCCCCTTCCTCTTCTGTCTTTCCCTGGATAATTACAAGGGTATATACTGATACAATGAGGGGTAATAGCCTTAAGGTGGAGGAGGGTAGATTTAGATTAGATATTAGGAAAAAATAAAAATGTGAGGTTGGTGAGGCACTGGAACAGATTTCCCGGAGAAGCTGTGGCTGCCCCCTCCCTGGCAGTGTTTAAGGCCAGGCTGGATGGGGCTTTGGGCACCCTGGTCTAGTGAGGGTGTCCCTGCCCATGGCAGGAGGGGTTGGGACTAGATGATCTTTGAGGTCCTTTCCAACCCAAATCATTCTATGGTTCTAGGATAATGGATAGAGCCCAATGGGCCCATCCAAACACAAAGCCTGTGCAAGCAGCAGCCGTTGAATCAAAAAGCTGCATCTCTCATGTGATCAAATGGGGATTCCCGGTTGATATCCAGGAGAGGCATACTTTGGTAGGGGGTCTACAAAAGACAGCGGCAGAGCTTTGGATGGGACCAGTTTTCAATTCCTAAGTAGAATTGGAAAGAGCAATGTATTAAATAAAATTTCTGTGGTTTCATCTGTACTAATAAACTAAAGAGAGCAAGACTCCAGTCTCAAATTATGTCCTGTAGCCACTTATCTTGTCATCAGTGAATTGTCATCAGTGTCCCAGCTGGCCTGTTCTAACTAGCAGACTTCCAAATAATTCCTGGGCACAGGTCAGTGGATAGGACAAGCCAAGTCCAGCCTGTTTTGTGAGGACAATACAGTTGGGACACATATACATGTTTCAGTTGTCTGCAGGGCCAGAAACTGACCTTGACTTCCTTTACTTGCTAGTATGGATGTAGGCTGTGACAAAAGAGAGATTCTGGAATACTTTGTGTGGTTCTGGACCCTAAAATCACCTTTCCTGCAGGGTATGATGTTAGACATAAGCTTCTGAAAGGAAATTAAATGGCCAAGATCAGTGCTGAGCCTCTTCCTCACTTCCCCAAAATGTAACCTGGCAGATCAATGAAAAAAGCCCAGATACACTAGAATGAATGAGTGGCTAGAAACATGTATGCGTATGTATGTTCCCACACAAGAAGACACAATCATCAATTCTTGCTTTTCAATACAGGAAACCAGCTGTAGAAATTAAAGGTAGAGGAATTAATAAAATACATGGTAAAAAAAAATTAAAAAATGAGGAAACATTCCTCTCCTGCTTCTTCACCACCCACACAATTCCCAAACAGCTCCTTTTCCCCCACCTGACCCAAAAGTACAGACTAATCAAAAAACCTTGAAGAATGCAATTTCCAGTTGGGCTTATTAAGCACTACGGACTTCTGTTTAGGAGATGTGCAGCTACCCAAGGGATGTTGCAGGTCTAGGTGTATATATATCCCTTTGTAGCCGTTGTAATGAATCCATGGAGCTTGAAGGGAGGGGGTGGGAAGAAGTCAAGTAACTACAGAATGTTTTCATCCCCCTAAAGTCAGCAGGATTCACACGCATACTTTGGATCTTTCCTGTCTCAGCATCATTGATTTCATGGTACACTCAGATTAAAAGCAACTGATAAAACTGTAACTGATAACTTGTAACTGATAAAATAATGGGTTAAGAGTACACACTCTCTCAAGAGCACCTGCTTTCTACTGGATGCTGGAGCTGTGAAAGTAAGTACACTGGTAATTGAAGTACAGCCAACTGCAGCATATTCTCCTCATCAGGGTAAAAGTTTATTTTGGTCATTTTATGACCTACTTTAGGTGCTTACATTTTTGCCAGTGGGGCAAGTTCACCTAAATAACAATGAACTATGTTTTCTTCCAATGATTTAATAGTCACCCCCCACCCTCTCCAAATTCTTTTTCTATAAAAGACATATGGATAACATACATGCCTTCACTCAACCAGAAAGTGTTTGTTGTCTTAAAAATGTTCAGCTCATCATAAGCAGCTGTTGGTTATGTGTAGCAGCTGGAGACATTAATGTGGGACACTTAATGTGTTAACTTGGTTCCTTTTGTGTGTTGAGGGTTTTTTCCCTCTATTATCCACTGTATACCTTTCTTCCACTCCATCTAGTGCTGCTCATTCTCTCCATGCTCTTTTCCCTGCCACCGGTTTGTCCTTCCTGTGCCATCTTTGGGGCTCTGATAACCTTCCTTGCCCCTCTGCTCCCTTCCTATTTCATCATTTAATTTAATTTCATTTCGTATTTCATTTCACCATACCATCTCTGATGCTCCCTTTACTTTCTTGTTTTATCAGGCCATTTTCTTTTTCTTTCCATAGCCCAGATTTTATACCTTACCCTTTCCCTGCCCACTGCTAATTTGTTATCTTCCCCTTTATTCCTAGTTTAAGCACTTCCAACTGCTTTTCCAAGCTGAACTGAGTAGTACTCATTAGCTTTACAGAGAAACTCCTGCACACACCACAAATGTGAACTGTATTTCACCCAAAACATTTAAGTAAAATTCTTACCCTCTCCTACTGTTGTGTGGTGTTTAGTGGACCTGACCTTGCAACTGTTACAGTCAGAGAATATTGACTGTATATTTAGTGTACACAAGAGGCTTTGTACTTGGAAATAAACTTCTCTCCCTATTGTGTAATAAATCAATGCAAGGATTAATGCCAGCCTTTATAAATCAAAAGTAAGGAACTAATTAGATTAAGCTATTCTAGTCCTTCTGTTTAAAAACACATTTTGTGGGCTATCAATTTGTCCACTGATTTTAAAAAAGACCACAACAAACCCTTCTACAAATAAGTATAGGAAGCATGCTTAATATAAATTAAATTCAGAAAAATGCCCTTTATTTTCTAGAATTACAGAAGGCAGGAAATCCCTGGCTCTTGCTGTGGAAGATGTGTGCCCACTTCATGTACCATCAGGCTGAGAGATGGAAGGCTTAAATACCTTCAGGTAAGTTTTAGCACACATTATTTTGTTAATGGGCAAATGTAACACAGACTTCTGGTGAACTCAAATATAGTGTGTTTCTTTTTTCCCCCTTTTTAATTAGGCAGCATGGTATTCCTAGTGCCTTTTCTTTTATATCTCAGAATGGCTTCTCAAGAAAGTTAATTTTTTGTTTGTTTGTTTTTAAATGGAAAAAGGAGACCTCATAGGACAGTGCAAAATTCTAGACACATTCTAGATGAATCTGCAAGCATGAAGGTTATCAAGGAAATTTAACTGGAATGTGAGCTTAAGCAATCATAGAATCATAGAATCATAGAATTGTAGGGGTTGGAAGGGACCTCGAGAGATCATCGGGTCCAACCCCCTGCCAAAGCAGGCTCCCTAGGACATTTCACTCAGATAGGCGTCCAGACGGGTCTTGAATATCTCCAGAGAAGGAGACTCCACCACCCCCCTGGGCAGCCTGTCCCAGGGCTCTGTCACCCTCACTGTGTAAAAGTTCTTCCGCATGTTGGTGCGGAACTTCCTGTGCTCCAACTTGCAGCCATTGCCCCTTGTCCTGTCTCCACAGACCACTGAAAAGGGGCTGGCCAATTCCCCTTGCATCCCATGCTTAAGATATTTATAAACATTAATTAGGTCCCCCCTTAGTCTCTTCTCAAAACTGAACAGTCCCAGCTCACTCAGCCTTTCCTCATAAATGACTTAGAGGAAATTAAAAACCTCCTTTTAAATGAGAAATTGTTAATTTAAGTAAAAAGTGGCAGTGTCTTAAACTGGCTATTTTTCTGGTTAAAACCCATCAGCTGGTCAAAAGAAACAGAATGTAACATTTTCTTTTATTCCACTCCTGAGCTAAATTTTAGATGAGGAAAGCATGGGAAGAGGAATGAAGTAGGTGAAGGGTCTAGAACACAAGTCTTACGAGAGGCAGCTGAGGGAATTGGGGGTGTTTAGCCTGAAGAAAAGGAGGGGAGACCTTACTGCTCTCTACAACAACCTGAGAGAAGGAGCTGGGTGTTGGTTTCTTCTCCTGAGTAACAAGTGATAGGACAAGAGGAAATGGCTTCAAGTTGCATTTAGATTGGATGTTAGGAAAAATTCCTTCACCAAAAGGGTTGTCAAGCACTGGAATTGGCTGCCCAGGGAAATGGTGGAGTTACAGTCCCTGGCGGCATTTAAAAGATGTGCAGATGTGGTGCTTAGGGACATGGTTTAGTTGTGGACTTGGCAGTGCTAGGTTTGTGGTTGGACTTGATGATATTTAAAGTCTTTTCCAACCTAAAAGATTCTCTTTTTGTGTGGGGTTGGGGTGCAGTTTTATGATATTTCAAAAGAAGCTCCTAACTCATCCAGAAGTTATTCATGTGTATGTCTCTCTAAAAGACAATTCATAGCCCAAAATCCCAAGTTTCTCACTTAAAAAGTTTCTCTTTTAATTTAAGGGAAATTTCTTCACTATTAAGAGCTGAAAATGGTCAGATTTCTGCAGTCTTGACTGAGCTGTAATCAATATGGTTATGGAAGTAAATACAAGATGATGACTTTGTCGATAAACAATTTTGTTTACTAAAAATTTCAATGTTTTATAAATTTCTCCACCATGGTACATTAATTTAAGTATCAGTAAAGGAATAGTCAGATTGTATAGTATCCTGAGAACTTACTGCTTTGTGTTGTTTCTGTGTAAAGCTAACGGTCCTCAAATCTTTACAGCCAAATGAATCACTTCAGGATGGCTGTGATGGTCACTCCTGTAAAGTGAATGAGAAAGGAGAATTTGTCTGGGAAAGGAGAATCACTGGCTGTCCTCCATTTGATTCCAGAAGATGTTTGGCTGAAGGAGTAAGTAGGGAAATGGGTCCTGTTTCCATGTTTCCTAATAGACTCTGTCACGTTTATGGTTCTGTATATAGATACCTTATGTTTATTGGAGTGGGAAACCCCAACCCTCTCCCAGCACCTTGGCTAAACTGAATTTGAACTTTCTTTGAAATTCAGAAAGATCTAAGTTTTCTTTATTTTAAAAGAAATGCTGGTTTTATGTGGAACTATACTGCAGGGGAGATGCTGAGCTTGCAGTAATTTTGTTCCATGTGAAGCAATAAGGATAAGAAAGTGTTCATTCAAGCAATGTTTGCAGTTCCAGAGAAAAACTGTGTGGATAATTATGCAAAGTGATAAAAGAATCAGATCAAATCATATTGGAATAAATACTTATCTATGCTTCCTTTTACTATGGGTTTTCAGTAATTTTTCACCATACATATATTTCTAAGAATGATTTTCTACATGGTAGTAATGAGACAAGAAAAGTACAGTTTTTGGCTGTTGGAACTTATTTGACAGATGTGATATTTTATATGATTTGCTTGTACATTTTCAGCTGTTGTGGACTAGGCATGCTTTCATCTATGTTGCTAAAAAAAAAAATCAAGAATGGTCTGTTTAACTTCCTTTCTTAAGCAGACATAAGTTGCTATTAGTTTTATCACTCTGGTTCCCAGAAAATTAATTGTAGTCAATGTCTTTACTTTAGAAAGCCCTTAACATAAGGTGAAAGCAGTATTTGCAGGTGCTGAACTTGCTAGTGTAGTCAATTATTTCCAATTACCTATCAACAAATGCAATCACAAATTCAAAACCTTAAAATGGGTAAAAAGATGATACTCATTTTTGTATGATACAGAAATGTAGGTTTGTTGCCTGATACCCTGTTTTAAACATTCCTTTATAATTTTCCAGCAGATTTTAAAAAAAAAAAGTGTATTACTTGTGCCAAAATAGAAGTTTTCTTCTTTTATCCTTTTAGGGCAGAATTGCAAAAATTGGCAGTACCTGTTGTGACACATGTAAGTAAATAAGCCAAAAGGCCTGTATGGAAATTTCAGACAGTTTAAGGTACTGGGTAAGGAATTACGTTTGCATAAGACAAAGTTTAATGAAACAGGGCTAAGAAATTTAGTTTAAAATAATCTGTCAAACAAGTCCACCCTCTGACTGAAATACTTCTGTCATGTTTTGTTCACTGGAACACGTGTTTTGACAGTATTCACAAGTGCTTAGAAAGACATGGATACTCTCCACGTTTTATGCAGGTGCTCATTATGAATTTTTTATTTTATTGTTCATCTAAAGATAACAGTGCTACACACACAGGTTGACAAATCACATAACCTGATACTGAATTTGTTAGACAACTGGTTCATGAATAATCAATCAAATTAAAAGGAATTTAACAAAAAACCCCACCCCAGCCCCAGTGGCAGTAATGGAGTTTTGATTGGTTTTGGATAATGTAATAACCAAAAAATGGTAGGAAAATGCTTGTCAAAGGTGCATTCTTATTGAACAGTCTTACTATGTCTTAAATTTGTTTAGGAGTCAGTCTTGCAGCTCTCAATTTCATGCATCATTTTGTAGATAATCCAAATGTCAGTCAGACTGTGAGCACAGCAAGTGTTTGCTTACATGAGGGAGGATATCAGGGCTGGGTTCTCATTTCTAAAATGAATCTCTGATGCTTTTGTGAACAGACAACTTCTCAGTTTACACCTTTGTATGTAAAAAATTAATAATGCGTTAGCTCCTCTAAAATAAATTTAATAAGAAAAACTAACAAAAGATTGATACTCTCTTTTAATGTCAGAATATCAACATCTTGCCTGTGTTCCATTATCTTTTTTTCCTTTTATTTTTTATTTTACATTTTTCTTTATGCATGTGCTAATAAATAAAAGATGGCCAGTATAGTGCCCATCAACACACTGGCACAGTAACTGCTGTAGTAATACCCCCGATGAAGGATGTTAACTCCTAGAGAGTTTGCAGCCGTTGTCTGTCTGTATAATCACGGAATTCTGGCTCGAGAAATAGAAACCAGAAAGCTATTGAGATAGACTGTCATCAAATGGCTCAAACAGGTAATTTAGTTAAGTCAGTGGTAATCTACCAGGCTTCAAGTAAGGAATACTGAAAAGTATTTACTAACAAAACCCAGATTTTAATATGTAAAGGACAGGATGGTGGCCAGGTTAGACTAATTGAGAATGCCTATCACTGCAGTTGAGGAGGGGAGAAATCTAGTTCCAAATGAGGACAGCTTAGTACGTGTATGTATTTATTTAACAGTTATAATGATTTAAACATGATACCTCCTTGCAGCAACAAAAGCAAACTGATCTTAAAGCAAGCCCCATATGGCTGCACAGTCCTTTTCCTGGTCACATCTCTGTTCAGGGCCCTTCATAAGGAAAAAGCCAACACATTGCATCCAGCCAGCTAACCATGGGTTATCAAGTGAAGGATGGCAATTAACACATAGCTCTGAATCAAGCAGATACCTCTAGATACCAAACTCTCTCTCTCTCCTTTGTATTTATATCTTTCCATCAGGCCACTCAGTAGAAACACGCAGTCTGTTGCATACTCTACAGGGAACACCAAGGCCTAGCAAACCTACCATAAATCCAGAGTAACTTGATTATTAAGAGACAGATGAAAGAATATTCATTCTCACGGACACAGACACTTAGATACAGGTTACGTTGCTTTCCCGGGTCTTGAGAGGGTTTCTATTTCAGGCACCTCAGGACCATAAAGAACTGGGCAAAGAACTCATTCTCTCAAGTTTGAAGCATGTTTCGGGTAGATGCCTTTGGTTCCATGGAGTCCTATGCGTCTTTGAGCAAAGGTTCCTTAAGAAGCCAGTTTCCCTTTCTGTGGTATGCCTTGGCAATTGGTGTTCATTAGTGCTGCTGAGGGCATTGTTCTAGGTTTTAAGTATGTAGGAGCACGTAATTGAACAGGCTTATTTTCTCATTAGATTTTTGTGGTACCAGCAAAGTTACCTTTATTATTTCTAGAGGACATTCTTGGAAATCCAGCTTAACAAAGAAGTTATATCTCTGCTTCTGACCTCTTTTCCCTGTTGAATTTAATTGACTATGTCTTGTTAAGTTGCAAGCACTTGCCTTGCAAAGAAGGCACAGTCTACCAAAAGAGTAAATGAGAGCAGTAAAGGAACTTGAGAAAAAGCCAGTGTGTCAGGATCAAAAAGGTAACAAAGCTGTGTTGAGTCTGGTGACAATTGTTTTGTTTGGGCTTTTCAGTTGTGTAGACAATTGTGTATTCCTTCCAGGTGAACAAGTTTTATCAAAAGAAGTGATGAAATCATTAAAGAGAACTGGCAGTTCCAGCCCTGGAGCCAGAAACACTTTTAGTTTTCTTTCTTTCTCTTTTCTTTTCTTTCTTTTTTTTTTTTTTTTAGTGATATATAAAGCCTTAGCAAGGCACAAAGCCAATTTGGTACTAGCATTCCCATGGAAAAAGTATTGAAAGCTATGTTTACTGCTAGAAAGATAGATACATTTCTTTTCAATTTCTGTATCTACTTAGTCGTGCAGTTGGTCAGCTGAATTCCTTCAGCTGTCTAAAATGGTGTTGTGTACCATGTGAAAAAAAAAGAAAGGAAAAAGCTCAATATTCTGGTAAATACATACATTTCCTTTGTTAGCTAGAAATCAATAAAGGTACAAACTGGTTTTTACACAGAGGGACAGTACCATATTAATGCTATAAAGAACTACATTTTGCAGTACAAAAAATACCCACTTAAAGCATTAGCTCCTTCACAAGTCCTTAGATGTGGACTAAAACAGACAAGAGTGTTGAGAATAAAATAATCTAGGTTAGTCTGTATTTGAGCATGTCAATGAAGAGGTCCCTTTTAAAGATGGAGGAGTAATTTCAAATAGCAATCCAACCACACTAAAAGGGATCAGCAGATTCCCTGGGCTTGCATCCTCCACTCATAACAAATCCAGACCTACTGCCTCCTGTGTGGAAGTTAGAGGGAAAGAAACAAACATAATTTACTTATCATTAAGAGCAAGAAGTATTGGAAAATAAGTGTCAAAGTATTAATGACTTACTGAAAGTGGTGGAAAAGTTCCTGTTGACAAAAAATTAGATTTTTTTGCAGAATTAGTATTCTGATTTTATTTTTTCCCCTAGTCTTTCTTCTTGCCAAGTTAGTTTTCTTCAAAATCCACCACATGTGCAAAGACTGTTAGCAGCTGTCAAATCCAGAAGCATGATAGGTTACGGCTGCCACAGCTCCATATCCCCAAGTTCAAGCAAATGCAAGGCTGAAATGTACCCTAATAGGCACGCTTGCAAACACGATGTACGACATGTACACAGACATTCTTTACATACATACACAGAAATGGTACTCTGGTAAGAACAAACAGCTCCCACTTCTCATCCTGATCTCCCCTCTGGATGATCAGGATGAAGGTCCTTATGGTTCTTTGACACTTTCTCCAGTAACTGGTCCTGCGTCCCTGCTGACCTAGATGCATGGGCCCCATGACCTGTGGTCCAATTCCAGTTGCTAGTACTTACACCTCCATACACGCATGAACAGAGTCCATCATCCAGGACAAGTAGCTAGAAATGGAGTTTAATAGGAAGACAGCACAGATTTCAGTGATCAAACACAGGGCAGGGTCTGGCAGAAGTATAGACCAGCAGCTGTTTCTGCAACCAGCCCCCTTTATGTCTTTAGCCATCCCCTTTCCCATGTTTGTTCCTCACCAAACTACCTTAATCCCTCTCTTTTCCCACCTTTTGTTCCTCCCCTAAAAATCCTGATAAGAAAGTCTTGTAGAATCCCAAAGTGTTCTTCCCTAGCATTGCATAAGGATCCCATGCAGTGATTCACTTCAGTCTAAGGTGAGCTGGAGAGCTGCTCCCAGTGACTCATCTCAACAGGGATCATCCCAAAACTGGGATCTCTCTTCTGTGGCACCCCAGGAATAGCCAGATCAGGTTTCTCTGATTTAGATTGTTTGGGTTCCCACGTGTGTCATCTTTTTCCTGTATACCTGCTTCCCCCTGTACCACTGAATGATCTTTAAAAGGAGTTATCTAGCACAGAACCCAAAAGATAAAAGGCAGACATTAGGAGGCAAGGTGACTTTAAAAGCAGCCAGTTGAAGAGAAACATGAAGAAAAATCTTCTCTCTGGTTGAATTTTAGGGCTGTATCATGATCTAGCCACACACATTAGTTACCCTTATCAGGCACACCTAATTCTCTTGCTGGAGATCTTACCAGTAATGATGTCTCACTAGTAGCAATTTCAGTTATAAGGGGCAGGGAGTTTAAAAAAAAACAAACAAAAATTGTAACCACTGTCAAACACCATTTTTCTTTTTCTTTTTAAACTTGGTAGGTGTGGAAGTGGAATGTCGACCAGTGAGTACCAGACTGCAGTACAGAAACAGCAATGGATGTGTAGCTGAAAGGGAAGTGCCTATTTCTCATTGTGAGGTAAATAACACACACCCACACCAATGCCTGCCCTTAGCCCCTTTCTGTCTTCCACAAGGGAAATCTTTGCCTCCACTATGGCTTTACTTCAGTAAGTGGAGCTTCAGTTTCTGTCCTTCTCATTGATTCACTCAGAGTAAACCTCATTGTCACTTGTTCCCTAGAGTAATTTGGTGATGCTGAATTTTCCAGGCCAGCATGAAAAAAGGCACATGTCAGGCACAAAGGTTTTGTTCCTACCATTCCCCTTAATTTCTGTTGGACTTTGTACATAAAATAAAAAAAACCCAAACCAAAACAACAAAAAAAGCACAAGTTTTCATCTTTGTGAAGCTGATTTTTAGATCTGAGTCTATGCTAAGCATACATATCCCTCTCCAGGCTCTGAAGTTGATTTATGAGAGCATAAATAGATATTTAGATGCATAATACTTTACAAGACATTTAATCTTGAGGGCTACGATTTGACTTCTCTGCCTTTATGAGCTGTCTGACTCCTCCATTAGCCTGAGGACTATGCTGTTGTGTTCTGCATGTCTTGTGCATTTCTTCCATAATCAGATTAAAAGTTTAATTCCTGGGCCATCACTGCTTACACCTTATAGGACAAATTGAGTTTGAAACAGGAGAGTGGTTTCTTCCTTCTAGATGCTCCCATCATTCTGGGACTGGGAACCAGAGATGATATTCTTTTCCTGGACTGGGCTGTATCAGGTCAGCTGCTTAATCCAAGATAACCAAGCTTCATATAAACTTCATCGTATATGACCCTTGTACAAGGGTGGCAGTCAAGAAGATGGCTTGTGCCCAGCCCCTTGAGTGTTCCCTTTAGTTAAGGCAGTAGGTAAAATGAGGCTGCCTTTCCCATAACTACAGTGTGGAACAGAGAGAAATATTAAGTATTATGTACCCAGGCTTTTCAGGTAGCAAATGGACTCCCTTCTCTAGGTAGTTACTCAAATCTTAATGAGGGTGGCAGGTGTATGAACAACAACAAAACCACTTTTCATTAAAAAAAAAAAAAAAAAGAAAAATATTGATCTCTTGTCCTGCCTACAAAGTCAGTGATAATGAGGTCCTTAGCCATAAAGTCATATGTATTGAAATTTCCCCTGCAAAAGCACAGATTTAAAATTGTAAATCTGGCCATATAGCATGTAAACCAAACACTGCTGTTCCTCCCTGATAATGCTAGGCTTTTTTTTTTTTTTTTAATTCAACTCAGAAATAACAGCACAGAGCCTCAAAAAGACTCTGACAGAGTTTGATGTGTGGCCATTTTTTTTTTTAAACTTCATGAAAGCTTATAGCTACAACCATTGACAGGTTGGTCTAAATTTATAAAGTGGTCAGACAAGCAGAACAAGGAAAAATATCAACCAAGAGGACAATGGACATGTGGCTTGCAACTTTCGGGCTAAAACACTTTCTGAATGCATGATCTCATAGAGCTGAGATGATAACCACAAGTACTTAGAAGCCAACACGCTATCCTTGGGCATCACTTGTGTTGTTTTAAATTACAGATTGTTTTGCGTCATCAGTTTCTTCACCTCTCCTTTGCTCTGCTTATGCTCATACGACATTACTCTGACCAGCACCCCACACTCTGGAGTCAGATACCTGTTTCTGAGTGTGTTTGACAACAAAGCACTGACCTCCATGTGAAGTCATCCATGGATGTTTTGATGGGGAGAACCTGGATGCTGATTGCACTGACGCCTGGCATCATTCCAACTCACTATCTCTTTTTCTTTTTTTTTTTCCATTTAGGGCAAGTGCAGAAGCAATACCAGATACTCAGCAGAGACAGGGAAATGGGAAGACGTGTGCAGCTGCTGTACAGCCACTAAAACAACCCTAGTCACGATCCCCCTCCGGTGTGCCAATGGGACAGTGGGGCAGCATTACATCCCCTCTGCCTCTCAGTGTGAATGCTATTCTCGGAAGTGCACAGACTGAATAGCTCCAAGAAAGCCAGTTGTATAATCCCAAGTTTCACGATGAAGGAACTTCACAGTGCAAGCTCTATTTTCTCTCTGTAGACCATTTTATCCAGTAGAATCCTAACTAACTAATTGTATCAACATAGCAAGCAATAAAATTTACTAGCACAATGGAGCGTTTTCTGATTATTCTTGGGGGTGTTTATAGATAAGATATTGCAGATTATATTGTATTGATCTCCATCTTCACCACAGAAAGTAACTCACCTTTTTAAAAGAAAAAAAACCAACACATCAGAGTAATAGAAACAGTTGCTTCTACTTAAAGTTCATATCCTAAAGCATTTAACATGGTCTTCAGAGACATTACACCTGCATTCCTCACTTTAAAACCTTACCGACACACTGTGGACTTACAGGGTTTTGGTCTTTTTTTTTTCCTCCTCTTGTCAGGGAGTACACTGCTCCTGGGAAGTGTAGCAGAGAAGATTAGGAAATGGGGTTATTACTGTGCAGTTTTTAGGTTGGCATCTGTGGATGTGGAAAGCAGTTCAGAGGACGTTGTCACCATTGCCCCTGAGTCACAGGGAGGAAAATTTTGAAATGAAGGGCTAAGGCTCCTCATATGACTGCCAATATGACATGATTAAAGGGGTCAAAGCACCTCCCCGTCTGCATGAATGGCTCCCTTTGGGAGCAAACAAAATCTCCCTCTGTGCTTTCATCTAAAAAGACAATCTGTATTCTTTTTTTAAGAGGAACCAGGCAGATCCCTGCTTCTTCTCTTTTGTCATTGAGCTGAGGATTCAATACATATTGAATTGTATGCCCATTTTTCTCTTACTATTTGTTCAAGACATCCTCCATTGCTGGACAGTGCTAGGAGAAGTGCAGGCCTTCTATGCTTCTCTGTTTTCTTCTGCCATGAGCCCACAGTAACGACAGGGAGAGAAACCAAGCTTTCATTGGAACCAGCCCCACTTACTGCAGATCTCTGTCATCAGTTTTTCTTCCAACCTCATGCTAGCACCGTGTTGTAGCCGCCTCCAGATATTAAGCTTCCCAAGAGATGGATTTGAGCCACCCAGGTAATCAGGTGCACAGCAGCTCATCTGAAGCTGCAAATAAGCAACTCCTGGAACATCAGAGAGGACAAGAGAAAAAGAATGGGTAGGTGGTAAAAGGTGATGTCTTCCATCTTGCTGGATGGCCTCTTTGTTTCTATCGGTGCCCTCACCCAGACTGACCTTTCTTAGCTCATGAAAGCTGACAGGATTGCAGCCTAAGGCTTCATGGCTGCAGACAGGTAGTCTAATCAGTTAATTGTAGGAGTTAGGCACCAGCTTATCAGGAAGGGGAGGACACAGACAA
Organism: Hypotaenidia okinawae; assembly: GCA_027925045.1. Taxonomy (NCBI): domain Eukaryota; kingdom Metazoa; phylum Chordata; class Aves; order Gruiformes; family Rallidae; genus Hypotaenidia; species Hypotaenidia okinawae. Next base: position 82,374,332 of record BSDF01000001.1, read on the forward strand.
GCATCCACAGGGCAGAGATGGAACCACAGTTTTCTGAACTTCTGAAAAGCTGCCATGCACAGCTGGTCTTTTCCACCAGCAAGGAAGTGGATGGAGAGATGTAAAGAGCAGGGGGGCAAACATGCCTGCTTTCATCACTTCAATTAACAAGAAAGATTTTGTGGATCTAAGCATCCCAATGGAAACAGACTAAATAAAGATACTTGCTTTCAGACTAGAGCAATTTGTATTTTTCCTAAGGAACTCTAGATCATCTATTGGAAAACTGCTTGGTTATAGGTTCAAACTTGTAGCAGACATAGCTCAGTGTAATTGGATAAGCAGAACTGTATTAAGATTTTTATACCGGCTTAAGAATGTATCTCATGCTAGATGGCTTTTCTTTACCTTCCTTGGTTGCATTTTTGCTTTCAGGCACCTATGCTAGTATACGGACTAAAGCGGGCACACTATACATCCCATGAGACCTTATTGGGCTTTCTTACAGAACAGAGTTCTGTGGACTTCTGTGTGGTCTACACGTTATCATTTAGGCCGGGCTGGTACCTGTATATTCCAGACAAAGACAAGCTCCAGTTGTGCTCAAGGCCAGAAAGAGCTGCTTCCTTGAAATCCTGTCACAGAAATGGACAAGTGGGAAAGAGCAAGAAGTTAATATCATAACGTCTGCCTTAACAGACTGAGCAGGTGAGTAAGATTTTGGCTTTGACCTTCTGGCATGAGAATCAAGGTTTTTCAGGCAGCCTGGCCCAAAAGAGCTGTCTTTTGTCTAAGGCTCTGCTGCCAAGTTAGGCACTGGGCTCTATGCAGGTCTCAACTGCCTCTCACACAGCTGTTCAGTGCATCTCAGCTATGTTCAGAAGCATTCTTTCCTGGCAGAAGTGGAGAACAAGATCAGGCCTGTAACTGAGTACCTGCTCAGCAGAGTGGTGTGCGTGCAAACAGTAGTTGTGTGCCATCATCAGGTCAGACAGTGCTGGACATCAGACTGCTCCGTTAGCATTTGCCAGCGGAATCCAGGCTTTGAGGAACACTCTTTGTCTGTTTGTACTTGCCACTTGTGAGTCTTGATGGTTTTGAGATACCAAAAGAAGGTCTTTGCATTTCTGTTAGTGTTTCAGAACGCACCCTACTGCTTCAGCAGACTGGCTGGATCACTGAGTATGCTACAGGATAGACTTAGAGGGTCGTTAAACGCAGCCTATCTCTCTGTTAACATTTACGGGCTTCCAAGCACCACTCCTTTACAGCAGGTGAAACACCATCTGGTTTATTGCCATTATTTCTTGCAGCTCTGTGATATCAGTTAACACCCTACCCAGGTACCCCATGAAACCCAGTGCCCAGATATGATTTTCTCTATTGGAAAATCTCCTTAAAAATAGACTACAGACCCAGCTCCATTTTAACCAGCTGGATATTGCTTCCTCCTCATATTGCCTCCTGTGTATATTATTTATTACCTGAGCTAACTCTATTACCTGTAATGGACCCATCCTTATGGCTTATAGGAGCTCGTAATTTGAACCTGTGCAGGCAAAGCTTTGTGTCCAGAGGGATCCCAGCAGGACCTGGTTCTACATTCCTATATTATTCCAAAATTAGCAAGTGTGCCCTTCTGTTTCAGCATGTAATTATGTGTATATATGATAATAAAATAACTGGAATAATTAAAATAACTAAAATAGTACAATTTTAGCAAGTTTTCATTCCTCTCTTCCAGAGATAAGTGTATACAAAGCAGTAAGTTTACTGTCTATCCAGGGGGCAGATTAATTGGTTATAAAACTTCAAGCAGTTCAACAGTCGCTTCCCTTGGAGTATTCTCTGATCCCATTTCATAAGAAAAGATTTACCATTAGCTCTATCTGATTGCACTGTTGCCCTGTGCCAAGTAAGTGTGAACTACATTGAGATCTGCACAGATGGGGACACATTAAAGTGACCAATCAAGGAGCCATTTGCTTATTTAAATGGATGGGGTTGTTATGCAATCAAAAAAAATAACAAAAGGAAAACATTTCAGACACACCGCCTTGGAACTTGTACGTATGGGCTAGTGTGCAAACAAAGCCCTGTATGAGCGGCATCCCCCACTAGAGAGCTTACAGTATCTGAGAACACCTCTTCTTTAAAATGTTTTTAATTGCTACAGTCTAATAGTTTTCAGATTAGCCAGTCCGGAAGCTGAGGCATTCAGATTATTCCCTGTGTTGTAACTGAAGGCTGTATCTAAATGAAGTTCTGAGATTAACGTAAGACACGAGCCAGGCAGAAGGACAAGGATTTGATACCTATTGATGCACTACTTAGAAATTAGGAAATTCCATTCCAAAGGAGGGACGAAGGAAAAGTTAAATCACCTCACCCTTCTGTCTGAAGGCACAAATCTATGTGAGTGCTAAAGCAAGGGCTAAAAAATGTATTCAGTAACATTTAATGTACTTCTCTTCCCTGTATGCACAATGAAGGACCTTATGATTCCTTTTGTCAGGGTAAAATATAGTGCAGGAAAGTTTGTCTAACCCGTATATAGTTGTTCAAGATGGTCAGAGCTTCAGACTCCTCTTCCCTTTAACTAAAACCAGGCATATAAAATTAGCGTATGTTACATGGTATGTTCCACGTGTGGCACTTAAGTGAAGAAGAGATGAGCAAAATCTGATTTAATCTCTTTCTCTTTGGTCTGTCAGTAGCTGTTTTATTTAAAGGGCAACTACTTTGAAAATTTGCCCAGAGTTCAAACCAGCACATGTATCTCTTAGCCTTATTGGAAAAGTTTTATAGCACCTAGCCCAAGTTTTGGAACACAACAGCCACATTGTATAGAGTCAGTATCTTTTGTGGGGTAGTCACAATGCACCAGTACGACTGTGATACAGATTGCTTCTGTTTTTGCCAGTCATGACAAAGCATGTGATCTTAATTCAAAAGCTAGTAGAAACACTGTACTTTTTTCAGTCATTCAGTAAATCTATTCCCTCCCTCGCACAAGAGGCTGTTGTAATATCGTAAATAAGGTGAAGGAAAGATTTGAACTCCAAAAAATTATACTTCTTTCTAATTATCATCAGCAAATACAAGTCATTTCTCAGATGGCATTAGTCATCAACAACTTTTCTTCCCAATACATTGCTTAAATTATAAGGGTGAAGGCTAAGCAGGATCCATCACCTATTCTGATTAGACAGTTGATTACAAGATAATCCACTGAATATTTCATGCAGGAATGACAGCGCAGCATCCAGTCAGTAAGGTAACTTGAGCAGTTGAGGCAAAGCCTTATAAAAAGGTTTCTGCACTTACCTCCTACCTTAGAAGACTCTAAAGCTTTGCAGATATAAAGACATTCTCCCCCAGAGAAAACACTTCCAAGATAGTCTAATCTTTGAATAGACTTTTTTTTTTTTTTTTTGACAGAGTAAGCTCTGTTTTAGAATCGTGGTTTCACGTTAGCTTTTTATTATTCCTCTCCTCTACTGCCTCTCCAATTGCCTTCTGAGGAGGTAGAAGAAAATATACCTCCTGTTATGCTGCTTGTTGAGGCACTATGGAGCATGAAGACAAGATGCTGAATTTCCAGCAAAGAATCGCCATGGCCTCTCAGGTCATGGGAGTTTTTCCTTTTCCCCTTTCTTTCCTTGGTCATGGTAATCACCAAAACAGAAGGTCTCACTAATTAGCTTCAGTTTGTGGTTTGCTTAAAGCAGGATCAAGCCGGGATGGAAATAGCTGCTCGTGGTATTCACTACTTAAGCCAGTGCAGCAGCAGATTGTGCACAGGAACGGCGTAGCCACATCCTATTAGCACTGACGCAACTTCCAGCCAGACCTCCAGACAACATGGAAACACGCACACCCGGTAAGTGTTCTTCTGCTTCATTGTTAATTGCTGCCTATGAAGTTGAATAGGCGGAAAGGGGATGGGGGAAGAAAGAAAGGACTACTTTGAAAGACTACTTGGTCTTTATTCAGGACATTTTAAAAAAAAAAAGTAAAAAAAAAGGTAAAACCAAAATAAATAAAACAAAGAAAAAAGAAAACTCCGCAGCCCAGGTTTAAGTACAGACAGCTCAGCGGTAAGACACACAGAGTTCATTTCTCCCGAAGCCTCAGGAGTACAGCTGTGGGTCAGTGCTGAGATTCATGTGGAAAAGACAATCGCTCTGCAAATGCCTTGTGCTGGACTTCTGCTCTTTCCATCTGCATTTGCCTTATTGCAGTGCAAACAGGGGGTAGTGAGCGAGCAATATACTTTTTCAGAAGACAATGTGCAGCAGTGAGCTTTCAGTTCTCATATGCAAGGAACAAATCTGCTCAGTGTATAAAATCTTTTGTTTGCCTTCCCAGTGTACAAGTTTAGAGTAATGTTCAGCGCTGATACTGTGTCACTGTTTCTTTACTGCTACAGTTGAAAGCTTTGTGGCTGTTTCCACGTTATCCCATTGCTTTGGGGCCGTAGCTCTGCTGTGCACTCTGAACTATCCCACAGTTCACTGAATCTCCCATGCAGTCCCTTTCCTAAAATTATTTGCATAGCAGACCACACTGTGCAAAGAGCCATCAGATTTAATGCCTACTGCTGATCTTTGCTGTGTTATTCTAGTGCTCTTTTTCTATCCTGTTGGAGCTAGTCATATATAGTTTCTGTCAGGAAAAATCAGGTAGCTTCTATTCTGTTTCTCTATATGTAGAGGAGAATTAAAAAAAAAACACCCAACAAAACAACAAAAACAACAACAACAACAAACTAAAAGGCAAAGAGAGAACAGTCTACAAAGTTGCATTATGTAGATACAGCTCCACTGAGTTTTCAGACAAAGCAAGCATTCATAAGGCAGCTACGGCATTTTTTAATACTATGTGGCTCTGACATCTATCTACACATCTCTACTCTCTTTCCTTCGTTCTTGTCCATTCAGGTTCATAGCCTTCCAACCCTTTAAGTGACATTTTTGCTCCTAGTGTGTTCCAGAGATAGGTGATATGCATCTCCATTCACTCAGGTGCATTCTTCCTGCTCCTGATGCTGCAGATGAGGTCTCCTGGCTCCTGAAGGAGCAAAGCCATGAATTTTTACATTTGTGTCCATGAGCTATTCAAGCCAGTCAAAGCCTGCAAGGAGCCATGCTCCCCCTTGCCTGCCCCAGTCCATTTGCGGTGCTGCAGTGCTGTTGCTTCTGACAGCAGTTCAGGGGCACACTGTCAGGCCCAGAGAGCATCCCCCTTCTAGGCACTTAGTTGGCCATGTTAAATAATTTTACTGAGTCCAAAGCCAGCTCCTTCACTGACTAGAGCTTTTAGAAAGAAAGCTGGAAATGAGGGCCTGCCTTTCTTTACCTTGGAAGTTGCTTTTAAGCTATGTACCATCACCCCTGCTTGTGCTACATCACAGCTGACCAGAAGCTACCTCTGCACTCAGATTCAGATCTTTGCTGGTCTGATCCAGACCCAGCAGTTCTGCTTCCCATCTTGACCTCAGACCTTCCTCATCACTGTTGCCTTGCTGGGGGATTCCTGAGCTGTGCCTGGCCCTGATGGCTGTCTCTAGCCCTGATCCTAACCTAGACTTATTGCTCTGTATCTGGACTCCCAGGCAGAGGGGTTACTCACTGCTCTGCTCCAGGCACACCTTCCCTCCTGGAACACATGGCCATAGGACTCCTTTTCCCTAAAACGACCATATGAGGATTGCAATTATACTTTTTGCCATTGACTCTTTAAGGAATCAGTACATATGCATTTACACAGAGGGAAAGAGGGTTATGGACAAGTCTCTCTGTTTACCACATACTAACAGCTTCCTGAATCACAGCCTCAAAGTGCACAGTGCTACAGGAGGAAGCTCAACTTGTGCCCGAGTTACTGACTGTGCACAGCTCCACCAAACTCCACGCAGCTACAGCGCTGTGTGATTTCCTCCACTGTGCCTTCAAGGCTGCCATTAGTGCCTTTTAAGAATCATAGGAATTAAAGACAGACCAGGCTTTTTGGATTCTCTCTAATGCTCTGTAATGCAGCATGGCACAAATTAAATCAAATTGCAGATTAGAGGGCATAAAGCTTACGATGGAGAGGAGGAAGCTAGGGGAAGCTTCTGGTAAATGGAAGTATAGGTGCAGCTTGGAGGGAGTAAGAAGAGTTAAGACAAGATCAGAAATGGAAGACTCCTGCTGAGGTTTACACAGCTCCACACAATCCTTAGTACTTTCTGTCACACTCACATGCCCTGTCACACCCACATGCCCTGTGCTAGCAGACTGCCTGGGAAATGAAATTGGGGGTGCAGCCAAAGGGAAAGAAGTAGTAGAGCTGGAAGCAGAAAACAAATTTTTTCAGGTTTTGCCACTTCCTAACTGTTCCCCCACAGCTGAGTTTCCACCAAGAGACACAAGACGCAAATTTGCAGCCTGTGGTTTGAATGCTTACAGTACCTTACCAACCACAGACGGGAAAGGAAAAAACCCATCCAGAAGAGCTCCTGGCTAATTCCTTTGACATCCTGGGTGCATCTACCTGTTTGGAGCCAGTTAGGACAATCAGTTTCAAGCACCACATCCTGAGCCTCTGGGACACCCAGCAAAGAGAATCTCTTGGGTAGGAATTAGTATCTCGCTTATGTTGCTTTACATTTGGCGGCACATAGCACTGTTTCCCCTTTCCTACCCAGCCTCCAGAATATAATCAGAGAAGAAAAAATCTTTATAGAGAAAGCTGTCTAACTCTGAGTTTAGTTATGGGACTGATTTTAGAAGGAAATTAGTAGGGGGTGAAACACATAAATAGTCCTTAAACCACCCTGAAGAAAGAAAAATCAGATATCTGAAATTTACTGGTCAAATTCTGTCATTATTTTATTTAGATAAGTTGTTTGAGAACACTGCACTAATCCAAATTATCTTCAGTGAAACCTACTGGACTTTTTTTCTCAAGTCATATTGAATAAAGAATGGCTTTCTTACACAAAAACTTATCCCTAGACATTTCATTTGGTGGTCTGCTTCCTTTATGCTTGACCAAACCTTATTCAGTTAACATGCATCTCCTTATGTCTGAAACCCTTTAATTGAAATATTAAATAATCAGTGGTATTCTGAAGGGACAAGGAGTGGAAGCTTAAAAAACCCCAAACAACTCAAACTGCAGCGTGATGGAAATACTCACATACTTATGTGGGCATGACTGGCTGCACTGAATGCAACTCTAGATGCCCATGTTCAGAATGGAGAAGTGATTTGCTTAGTGAGGACCTAAAAACCACAGGTATAGCCATGGGACATGTTTTTATTTTTTTATATATATATCCTTTAAATAAGATATGTTTAAGTCAAACTACGTAGAAACAGTAGATTCGAATAGTTGTTCTTCACACCTACTTGGACAGCTGAAGGAAGAACAAGTTAGCCAAACAATGCTCCTAAATTGTTGAAGTTTTGAAGAGACCTGCAGAGGAGTCCGTGCAAATGTAGGTACATACTTATGACTGTCCAGTCTTTTGGAAAGGCAGCTCATTGCTGATACTTAACAGGAAAGACAGGAAGATAAATGAAAGCAGGCTGGGCTCTGCGCCCTGGGGGGCTGAACCATTTACAGTGCATTCTGCAAGTAGTTGTGCTTGTAATAATCCGATCATCTGGACCACTTGGATTAATACAGAGCTCCTAATTAGGTAGACTCCCTTACTGCATATTTCAGAAGGAGTGTGGTCCAGTAATACACCACCTCGGTCCTTCCACTTTTGGCAGCACATGCAGATTCCTCATCATCGCATGTTAGGCAAGGAACTGGAAACTGGTGAGGTCAGTTGGTGCACATGCAGCCAGCCCTTAACTTAGAAAAAGCCAAAGCAAAGGAGTGCAGAGACTGAGCAAGCAAGCAGATGATTACTGGGTGCGAATCAGCACGGGAATTAGAGCTGTTCACTGATCTCTGTCCCAGAGGTACCTTGTCCTTGGAAACCACTTACATCTTAATGAAGTTTAACTGGAGGGATGGCTCCCAGGCTATTTTTCTAGGATGAACATAGTTCTTGAGCATTTGCTTCCCAGGTTGAATTCACGATTCATTCTACTGTTGTTCTCTTGGGGGAGGGGAATACACACCCCCTGTATAAGGCTATGCATGTGTGAATGTATAAAAATGTATATATATATATATATATATATACATGCACAGATTGTTTCTATTGATACTAATTCCTCTAGAATATTTACAGAATGAGAACATGTAAGGCCAGATGTCATAAAGGCTTACGGGTAGGATGAGGTCAGGCAGCATCTGAAGCAGAAATCCCTGAGGCACTGCAGTACCAAAGGCAAGCGCTGTCAAATGTGGAACTCATTCAGAGCAAAACATTTTGATTCACTCAGTTTGATTTGGGAAGATGAAAAGCTTTTGGGAAAACAGGAGTCTTCCAAATTCAGATATGGAAATTGCATTTCCATCAAAAAAATTTCCAGTCAGAAGTAGTCCCTGACTGCCTCACCAGTTTACCAGTGTTAACCTCAGGTTCGTGACACAGTTTCTGGAGGTTGGGAAGCATAATGGAAATGAAATCATTTTATTATAAATGAACTGCAGATTTTTTTCCTAAGCCTAGTTAAAAGGACAGGGAAGGAAAAAAAGGTCTTTAATTGACTCTGCTAAGGTCTTGTGAGATATCCCAGGCTTAGTCTGAAAATACTGGAGAAACATTGTGTGTAGCCTTTGGGAATGAAACCTTCACTTATTAATTATTTTCCTTGGAGTTTCCCTTGTGGCATCATTATGTGCTTCATTAAAGTAAACCAAGTGCGATTCTCCTTGAGAGATCAGTAAAAGAAGACTGGTGAGTCAATCTACTGTACTGTTCAAGTGCTGCAGGACCCTAATCTATTATTGATAGGAAACATAAGCATGATCATAACATTTAGGGGTCAGGTACCCCCTTCCCCAAGCATTTTCTTCTTTAGCATTTCACTGGCTCCTCTCTCAGCACACGATTGTGGGTAAGTAGATTCAGCCTATGTAGAGGGCATTGAAGATTAGCAGTAGGACAGAATGCCTGCCTTAGACTCCTAAAAGAAAAAAAGAGTCGATTAAATAGGAGGGAAATATAACTTCCAGATTTTAGCAAAAACACCCTCAAAAACCCCCAAAACAAAAAAAAAATCAAAGTTTTGCTATCACCATCCACACAGATGGATCCTTTTAGGTTTTTCTTGAATTATTTGATGATGATAATCAACTACACACAGCCCCCTCCTTCAATGCTCCATCATTTGAGATGCAATGAAAGGTATTTCCACAGCTGTCCCTGCCTTCCCTCTTCCTCTATCTTCATCACCACCGGGAAGAAACTGCTCAAGTCTCCCCGTGCTTTCTTGCAGCAGAGAAGGGCAATATTGCTGTCCTGTAACAGAGCACAGCAAATCTCTTAGGGAGTTCCTCCCAGACTGGAAGATTACTATGCTGCTGAAGATCCTTTTCTCCTTAAACGTAAGGTGGGGGAAAGAACTGCAGCACTGCTAGGACGGCCAAGTAAGGAGGCAAAAAAAGATACTATGCATGTAGTGTCACCCTGGATGTACAGAAGCTGATGGATGTTTCAGTTATTTCTTCTTCCTGGGTAAGAAAAAGTGTCCTGACAGGAGAGGTACGGTGGTTTGTCTCTTCAGTGGCAGCAGGGCAGATGTGTCTACTACATCTATGTATTCTCTCTGGTAGACAACACTAATGCTTGAAGGACCAAGACGTAGTTTTTCCACTGGAATGAAGTTCTCAAAGAAGCTATGGGTAAAGATCTATCAACACCATTTCTGTTACAGCACCACTAGAGGGAGAAAGAGTATGAAACATTTGTATGTCAACAGTGGCCGTACCCATTACTTTTTATCATCATTTTTTACCATGCTACTGCATGTATAGGATTGACTTGCTGCATTTCCTATGCATGACCAAGCATTCTCCTCATATTCTGTTGGTGCTGCACACTGATCTATGCAGAGGCTTAACCAGTGGTGGTGAATGGGGAGTGGTATGTAACTCCCCATCACCTCCAGACCCTCCATTATGTTGCACTGTGACCATGTAATGTATCAATAGAAAAAGTGTGGAGCACATCTGAAATGAAAGGGTTCAAGAAATTAGTCCCTTAATCTAAAACATGTAGGTATGAACTTAGATGTGCTTTATGAGAATGTCATACCATCCCATGTCCGAAAGTTAAGAGTTCTTAATGTAGAACCACCAGCAGCCTGAAGTTTGTATCCATACCTGATGCCACTACATTTCTTCACGCCACACGAGAACTAAAACACAACCCATCCTCATTCTTATGTAAGCCATAAGAAGACATGATTGTGGTGATTCTGTCTGGCATGAACACTGCACCCAGAAAACCAGACATGCAGCTTGCTCATATCCTGGGGTTGCTTAGCTAGCTGCAAAGCAGGACTTTTCAGCTCCTAACCTCGTGACTGAAGTGCAGGAGTACAAATCACAGATTGGTAGGGTTTGGGAGGGACCTCTGGAGATGATCATATGCAAACCCCCTGCTAAAGCAGGACCACCTAGAACAACTTACACAGGATCACGTTCAGGTGGGTTTTGAAGATCTCCAGAGGAAACTCCACAACCTCTCTGAGCAGCCTGTGCCAGTGCTCTGTCACCCTCAGAGTAAAGAAGTTTTTCCTTATATTGAGACAGAGCTTCTTATGTTCCAGCTTGTGCCCATTGCCCCTTGTCCTGTCACTGGGCACTACTGAAAAGTCTGATCCCACCTTCTAGATATCCACCCTCAAACTGTTTAGAAGCATTGAAAAGGTCCCCTCTCAGTCTTCTCTAGGCTAAACAGACCCAGCTCTCAGCCTTTCCTCATAAGAGAGATACCCCTCATTGTCTGTGTAGCTCTGCACTGGGCTCTCTCAAGTACTTCCCTGTCTTTCTCAGACTGGGGAACCCAGAACGGAACACAATGCTCCAGATTTTGCCTCACCAGGGCATAGTAGAGGGGGAGGATAATCTCCCTCCACTTGCTGTTCACACTCATCTTAATATGCTCTGGGATTTGCTATGAGGGCACGCTGCTGGCTCGTGGAGAACTTGTCTACCAGGACTCCCAGGTCCTTCTCCAGAGTGCTGCTTCCCAGCAGGTCAGTCTCTACCCCATACTGGTGCTTGGGGTGCCCAAGCCAAATGCTGTAGACCAACCAGGGCAGTGTTGAGCTGAGTGCAGGATTGTATCATTGTTTCCCATTCCCCAGCACTTCACACCTGTAGGCTATGCACACCCCTCTCCATTTACTGAAGCTGAACAGTGCCTGTTAACTGCTGTATTTCCCATTCCTTTAGGAAGCTACCAGCACAAAACCTGCTTTGTATAACAACATTCATATCTTATTCTCAGACTTTCCTGTAGCCTCCTCACACCCAACTCTGAACAGACAGAAGACAGGAAAACCAGCAAGAGACCCTTTTTCAGCATACAACAGCAAATACCTCACAGTTCCTCAAAACCGGTCTTCCTTGCACAGCAACAGGATTAATGGAGCTTTTCAACCACCAAGCTGTATGGAATCCTTCAGCAGTTCTGTAAGTAGGAGCTCACATTCACTGACTTACCTCTGATACCTTTGAGATGAGGAAGAGAGTGAGCAGAAAATGGTGCACTCCTCCTGTGTGATAGGCAAATCCATGCTGTGCTAGGGAAGGTGACTATGTAAGTAAGCTGATAGCGCAGCCTTAAGTAGTTCAGTAAGGTCTCAGCATACAGCAAGAACTAATTGCTACAGTAGTTGACTCACCAAGATTTTTCAACTATTTACTTTAGCCAAAATTCTTCAGAACAGAAATAGAAGGACTGCTGTCACCCCTAGTGAAGGAAAAAATCTGCAGGTTGATGACTAAATTGGTTATCCCTGTGCAAATCCTGAGTCAGCATGTGCCCATGTGTTAGCAGGGGCTAGACAGGAAGGTGAAGGAGTAGTGTGGTGGTAGTCTTCAAAGCACAGATTTGTTAGAGGACTTACCTCTCAGGATATGTTTATAGTGATTTATTGGCTATTAGAGGACTAGGATGCAATCATGATGAAATGCCATTCCTATATTCCTGTTTTCTTATTGCTTGGTTTGCCAGCTATTTACCTTTGAAATGTCAAGGAGCGATGAATGTAGGCCTGAAGATTGTAGTTTAAATCATTGATTCTGACTTTTACAACTCCTGTGAGAGGAGAGAAAGATCTTGATAGTTCCTTCAGTAACATTTTGAAAATAGCAACTTTTGTTCCTCCTTAATAAGGTATTCTTGTGCCAGGATGTCACATGGTGAGGAAAGGAGTGCAAACTTAGGGCCAGAAAACACACTTACAGAAATTTGCAGGTATTTTCTTTTCTTTCTTCTTTTTTTCACATGTATAATAGACATTCATAATAATGAGAATGACTCTTTGCTGCCAAGGGTGAGGAAAAGATTTAACAGAGAGAAAGAGAGAGGTATTGTTGCATCTTCTCATGCTATTATTCTGTGTAACTCTAGCAACATCAAATGTTGCTATGGTGCTCTCTCAGGTGGCTGGGATGTGGCAGCTGGCTATGCACCGTAATAAACAGGAAAACCTCTCAGTGACTTTTCATGTTCTCCAGCCTCTGTGCTCCTTCTCCCACATTTTTGTTTGTGCTTCTCATTTCTACTCATGCTCACCAGCAAGGGAGGAGAGGCTGCCTAGAGCTCCCCTTCTCTAGAGTCAGCGAATACATTGTGTTGTGCCAGTGGCCAGGTGGTGGTGGTGGCATCATTACTCCCACGCTGCATATGTAGCGTGAAGCTCTCTGGAAGGGAGAAATCTGCAGCAGGTTTTTCTTCGCTATGGCAGAGATGGATCCAGGAGGTTTGCATGGACTGCCTGTGAGTACTGTGTGAAAGTGTTTTTCTAAGTAGGAAATGGGGAATTGCGATAAAACACTGTCTCCCAAGCGGTTTTGTACCCTGCCAGAGTGTAGCGCTGACTGTGAGTTTAGCTATGCCTAAAGGGACTATCTACACACACGTTACGCATAAAAGTGTGTGAGAAGTGCAACGTGCAGAACAGATTATTTGGTGATAGCTTCGTGAAAGAATGGAGGATGAAGCATGTGTATAAACCCAAGATTTATTTAGAGATATAGTGACTGAAAGCTACTTTCTGGGAAACTAACTGAAGCAAAGCACTGTAAAACAATTTGGGAGATTCTGAAGGTATAATGTGCACATTTATACAATACTTTCAAAAGTTTGTATTGTGTTAACGAACAAGAAAACTGCTATACAGCATGCTGCTTCAACTTTGCACTCAGGACTAGCAGCACGTGCAAGGGAAGAGGACGTAGGGAGAAAGAGAAAGCTGTAAAGTGTACCGGTCAAGATTTTGCTTGTATAGCCATCTATGGGAACTGTAAATGTCTGAAATTAGGCTATGGGTTGATTGCTTTGGATCATGTTAACCTATTTGTCATTGGAGGGCTGGTGCCACTCTACTGAATGACATTGTAGAGAGCTCTGTGGAGGGTTTTAAGCTACAGTGTTGAGTTGGAAATGGTGGTTGGTAAGTTTTCTTAGTGAGTCAGAAGTGAAATTAAATGCCTTATGCTTGGTATCAGAATTCGAGAGTGGTCCTACAGAATTGTCATCCAAACTGGGGCAGAATTGTGGGGTTACTACTGAGGCAGCTTCACCCTGGTCGTGTTTGGAGAGTGGACACCAGGAGTCAGCGATGGTCTGAGGGGGTGACTGAGTGCAACATAGGCAGTTTGAATGATTTTAGCTACAGTTTTCCTTTTGCAACATTACTGGTCATCACATAGTCTTCTCATATATGTTAAAGTACAGATCAGCTGGCATTGTTAGGCATCCATGGGGCATGTCCTCTTTAATCCTTGGTATTTTCCAAAGTGCTTCTGTCCAGCCCTGCCTCTTGCTCCTGTACTACACAAAGGATATTTCTCCCATTCTAGCTCAGATCAGTTTCTTTTCTTCTGGCATGCAGTTGTTTACTTCCCTCCCCTGCACAGCTTTGCTCCACAGCACATCCTTTCCCGTATCTCGATCTGCAATTTGATCCTTGTCCTCAGCTCTCCATCCCATTTCAAAAGGCAGATGTCTTCTGTATGGTCTGTGTACAAGCAGGACAAAAAGACAGCTCTGTAGGTATGCACTGTGCTGGGATAAGACCACTATCTTTAGCCACTATTTGTTTACAGTCAGAAGAGGTCAGCATGACTTAATCTGGTTTTCAGAGTGCATGCTTGTAGGTCATACCTACCCCTGGCTGACCTCCAGTTTTGACTGTGCGGCTTTATGTGCTTGTGTGGAGATAGAGCCTGGGCCTGGCGCCTTCTTGGGCTTTTTGGCTTTCTTGTCTGTGAGACTCATGTGTTTCTCTCCCAGATTATAAACAATTACCTGGACAGGACACAAGAAGGGGCTGTGGACAAGGCGTCCCAGAGCGGCATGCATTTCAGGGACAGCAAGAGAAAGGTCGACTATGTGTTAGCCTACCACTACCGAAAACGCCTCACTCGGCACCCACTTGGTGTGGGCTCACCAGCGCCAACACGTGGATCTGCCTCCTTGGCCCTGGTTTTGAATGGAGGGACTGCGAAGGGCTGTGCTGAACCACAGCAGCAAGATGGTGGCCAGTGTGCCTTGCAGGAGCGGCCAGGGCCGGAGGTAATTGAGCTCAGCCCAATGGACAACTTGGAAGAGGAGAAGAGGCTGCAGAGGGAGGAATATGAACACAACCTGGTGGAAGCAGGGCTGGAGATAGAGAAAGATCCTGAGGTAAGAAGGAGAGACGTGTTCCTCATCCATGGCACTGGGTGCCAGAACAGGTAATGACATTTTGGTGCTGGTGGTAACTAAGTGAAGGACTTGGCCATGGCCAGGCCATGTTAGCAGGGCAGCCTAACAGTGACTGGGTGCTCAGAGTATGACTGCCTGCTCTTCCATCTGGCAGGGAGTCCAGGAACCCACTGTGGCCATGCACTAGGGCCTGGCTCAACTTATCTTCAGTCTCATCCTGCGTTCATGCTGAGAGACAAATCACACCTGTGCCATCTCTTAAAAATAGAATATGTGAGACTTTCTTTCTAACACAGCCTCACTGACTCCCCCAACTGTTGCTGCTGCAGTTGCAGCAAATGTGGTAAGTCCAAATCATAGAGAGGTTTGGGTTGGATAGGACTAGTCCCCAATACCCCTGCCATGGGCAGGGACACTCTCCACTAGACCAGGTTGCCCAAAGCCCCATCCAACCTGGCCTTGAACACTGCCAGAGAGGGGGCAGCCACAGCTTCTCTGGGCAACCTGTTCCAGTGCTTCACCACCATTGTAGTGAAAACTTCTTCCTCATTTCTAATCTAAATCTACCCTCTTTTAGTTTAAATCCATTACCCCTTGTCCTATCACTACATGCCCTTGTCTACAGTCCCACTCCAGCTTTTCTGTAGGTCCCCTTCAGGTATGATTGCTACAAGTCTCCCCAGGGCCTTCTCTTCTCTATGTTGAACACTCCTAACTCTCTCCGTCTGTCTTCATAGGAAAGGCACTCCAGCACTCCGATCATGGCCTCCTATAGACTCACTCCAACAGTTCAGTATCTTTCTTGTGTTCGGCATCCCAGAGCTGGATGCAGTACTCCAGGTGGGGTCTCACCAGGGCAGAGTAGAGGGGCAGAATCACCTCCCTTAACCTGCTGGTCTGCAAGTGCACGTTACTGGTTCACGTTCAGTTTCTCATCAACCAAAATCCCAAGTCCTTCTCCTCTTATGGCATGCAGCAAACACACCTTTCTTACAAAAAAGAGTGTTTATGTTTTAATATTGTTAAAATGCAGAAAGTCTCTTGTAAGTAATTTTCTGGAATGCATAGTGTTATTAAGACATTTCATATTTCATCAGGAGAACTTTTCAGTGTGACTCTAAGCATTCTTCCCAGGCTTATGTAAGTTTTGTGTAATTTCTTCATTCCACCCACAAAATGAACAGCTTCTGCATAGCAACTGGGAGAACCTCCCAGCCTTTAATGTATTTATTTTCACCATGTGTGCGATATTGGATAGAACTACGGTCATATCAGCTAGGCCCTGTGGTTAGGTTACTTGACTGCAGCCAGTCAGTCAATTGAAAGTAGAAAGGTCTTCCAAAATGCATATTGATGCACTGAGCACTGTGCTATCCCTCCATATGCCTTTGAAAGCCATGGATACGCATATATCTATCTGTTGAAGAGAAGTCACAATTCGGTTCTAGTTTTAGGTGCTCTATTGTTTTTGACACCAAATTTAAGAATCTTAGAGCTTCTTTTCAGAGGTGCTGAGAATTCATACTGCTTCTAGTGCAACCAGTAAACACTTCCAAAATATGGACCAAATTGCATATTGCATCTGAAAACTTGAGTCTAGCTGACTTGTCATAGTTGTATGGATGTTAAATCATAGGCAGGAATAGAAAAATAGAAAGGCCTTTTGACTCAATGTTTTCCTTGCTCAGTTTTCTGCATTGCAGGTGGTTATGGGTTGTATTTCATGGTGGCGCCTGGCTGAGCTACCCCTGCACCATACAGAAAAGTGATGTAGGAACCAGATTCTTTTATACTAAGCATTGGGTTTAAGGTTCAATGCTGCTGACTTATGACTGTCTTGCTGTTGTCATTTTTACAACCAAACTACATAAAACCCATAAGAACAGTGGTTATTGGAGGCTTCCTTCAGTTCTGAATTTCATCGTAGCCTGAAAAGTCCAACAGGAGACTCATTACTTACCCAAAGTCCAGCTGAATTCAAATTCTGGTTCAGACCTCTTCCAAGTGATGACATGTGCTTACAAGTAATAAATTACGCCATAGAGATCTGATCAAGAAGAAAACTGTCACAGCTTTTCTTATAAAGAGGAAGAGGTTTTTTGTAAATGGACTGGAAAGTTCTGAGGAAATTATTTGTTGACCAGTTCTTTTGTGGGAAAAAAATTTGAAAATTAAAAAAAAAATGCAATCTCATGACTTTTCTGTTTGTATATGTGCATGTACGTAGCCATTCCTGTCTGGCCCCGCCCCCCCCCCCAAACACAGAACCTTTCTAATCAAAAGTGGAAAGTGCTTTTCCCTCCAGATTCTCCTGAGAAACTGAAAGGGACTATGCATTATGCTGATGACACCAAACTGAGTGGTGAGGTTAGTGTGCTGGAGGGGTGACCTGGACAGGCTGGAAAACTGGGCCCAAGTGAACCTCATGAGGTTCAACAAATCCAAGTGCAGGGTCGGGCACCTGGTTCAGGACATTTCCCACTATCCATACAGGTTAGAAGATAATATGTTTGAAAGGAGCCCTGAGGAAAAGAATTTGAGAGTATTTGTGGATGAGAAGCTGAACATAAGCCACCAATGTGCATCTGCAGCTCAGAAGGCCAACTGCATCCTGGGCTGCATCAAAAGAAGTGTGGCCAACAGATTGAGAGAGGTGATTCTGCCCCTCTGCTCTGTTCTGGTGAGACCTCACCTGGAGTACTGTGTCCAGATTTGGAGCCCTCAACACAAGGACATGGACCTGTTGGACGACGTCCAGAAGAGGGACACAGAAACAACCCAAGGGCTGGAGCACTTCTCCTATAAAGACAAGCTGAGAGAGTTGGGCTTATTCAGCCTGGAAAAGAGAAGGCTCCAGGAAGACCTTATAGCAGCTTTCCAATACCTGAAAGGTGCCTATAAGAGAACTGTGGAAGAACTCTTCATGACAGCCTGTAGCAGTAAGACAAGAGGTATAATGGTTTTAAATTCAAAAGGGGAGATTTAGGTTGCATATTAGGAAAAAATTCTTCACTATGAGGGTGGTGGATCACTGGAACAAGTTGCCTAGGGACATAGTGGAGGCCCCATCCCTGGAGGTATTCAAGGTCAGGCTCAATGGGGCTCTGAACAACCTGATCTAGTGAAGATGTTCCTGCTTACTGCAGGGAGGTTGGACTAGATGACCTCTAAAGGTACGTCCCAACCTAACACATTCCAAATCAGCCTTTTTCTTCCCTGCTTTTCTTCCCTGTGACTTCCTTTACTTTTTCTCACTTCACTGCTGATTTGGTTTGTGGTGGCTACTTGTTTTTGTTTGTTTGGTTGGGTTTTTTTGTTGTTTTTGTGTGTGTGTGTGTGTTGTTCCCCCTCCCCCCACTGTTAGTTACCTTGCTATGAATTTCATAGAACATACTTATCAAGCACACTTGAAGGGTCCAGCTGGCTTCATATGTGGATTAAAATAGTATGTGAGCTGATATGAGCACAACTTCTGATTTTAGTCCTGGGAAAAATAAATGTCTATAGGTTCATTAAACTCAGAACTGTCTTAATTATAACATGCTGTATTTTTTGTGTATAACATAGTGGACATGCAAATACTAGTTTAGTGTTTTATGCTGAGCATGCATGTTTGGTTGGGTTTTGATGTTGTTTTCTTTTTGTCCTAAAATAACAAGTAAATTTCTTTTATATTTGAAGTTGAGACATATTCAGACATATTGAGTTATAATACATATCTCACTTTTGCCTTATGTTCATGACCAGGTCCTAAGATAAGTCTGATCTGCTCAGAGGGCTGTCTAGAAGGTAACTCAAAACATTCCTCTCTGCTGCAGCTCCTGTATGAGGGAATCCACCTTCGTATCCTTGGGTTAGACCCAACCTTGGTTTCTATACCTTATGTCACCTGCATACATTCCTGCAAAGAAAAATACTCATTTAATAAGAATAGTATAACCTGAACACAATCTGTTTCTTGAAACAGCATCAGATTCTACTTGAAGCAGTAGCAATAGAAAGGAAGGGGGCAAAAGACTATCCACTGTGTCTGTGGTCTTCGATGAATGTCACCTTTCTATGTGGCCTATAGTAACTATACTGCTAAAACAAATCTTTGATAGGACCTATGTAGTTCTGGTTCTTGTTAACCATATTGCTTGAAGAAAGACAAAGAAACAAACAAATTCCAACAGGGATCAAGCCATTGTCCTCTCTACTGATACTGTGGGAGTCATGAAGGCTATATTAATTGAGTAATAGAGATGATTCAGCACTTAATGACTTGTAAGGGCATCTGTTGTCTTGTGGATGGAAAGTTGCTTAATCTGTGATCTCGGTTAACCCTACTTTGCAAAGACTGTAAGCTTGATTAACCTAAATGAACTAAGCCCTGCATCTTTTGCATTCGTCTACTCAGTCTACTAACCTCACAGGTTATTAAAGTTCCTCTAAAAGCTGCTTTTGTAGGCTAAAACTATTTAGACATCAGGAAATTCACCCCTAGGAGCACAGGATAGTGTTGTGATAAATTTATTTCTACAGCTACCTTTCTAAGTGGAAATTTCCATGATGTTAATATATTTGTTAATACGTGGTGTTAATATGGTTGCTATATACTGAGTAACTAGAGACAAACACAGTTCTCATTAGTATTGTCAATTCACTGTGTAAAAGAATAGAGATAAGGAAATAAAGATATGGGTTTTTTTTTTAATGTAGAGAGGGAAGTATTAGTAATTTTTGAATATGTGTAAAATAGGCAAGTTTATGATCTGTCTCCGTATCCACCCAGTCATTATTTGTGAATTAAGGAATTTTGGAATAGCTTTCGACTTCCATATAGATTTCTATCATTTGTTATTCCTGTCCTTCAGAGACACTGTTTTCTTCATATAGGCTTCTTATTTTGGTGTTTGTTTTGGTGTTGTTCGTGTGTCCGTCCCCATCGCTGTGTCTCCTCCTATCCCCCCACCCTTCCCCTTTTAAACTAGGTTATTATTTTAACTCTTTGAGAAAAATTGCAGTGGAAATGCAGTTGAACTTTTTCCTCTCTAATGTGACATTGGGTACCCACAATGATGGGTGGTTGTAATGAGATTTGACAGCCTTTTTACTGTGCTCCCTGGTAAAGTCATACCTGATCCATAGCCTGCATTAATGTGTTATAAGAAATACTGCCACCATCAACCTTAAGTCTGATGTTCTGTGTGTCAGAGACCACAACTGGCAGTTCAAGTTTAAGGAACTATTTGGATGGTTATCTTCTCTTCAAATCAAAACATGGGTGGTTCAGTGTAGCCTGTGCCCATGAAAACCACTGAATTAGCATAATTTAGGGTTATGTGGAAGTGATATTTGGTGGAAAGAATAAGTCAGAAGAGGAACTACTGGTTCGCATAGTTTACTATGAGTAAAAATATTGTTTGCATCTGCAACTAGCCTGTCTACAAAGCTTGATAAAATAAACTGGGTGGTGATTCTTGCATATGTATGTAGAATTAACTGCCTTGTATTTTACAGTATTACATTGTGATTAATACAGACTCCACTAAGACAGATCCTGTAAACACTTATCCTAATCTGCATAGTGTTAAGAATTTGAAGGATTTGCTTCCTCTGCTTCAAAGTAACACAGTAAAGCTCTCTTTCCAAGATGTCCATGACAGAAGCCAGATTCTTTGGCATGCCTTTGTAAACTGTGAAGAAATGCCAGCAGGTCACATTTACCCTTGGTGAGACAGCTGCCAAAGCCATGACAGTCATTTCCAAATAAACCCTATTTAACAGTAGTGGTATGAGTCAAATTTTGCATCAGATACACGAAGAGTTGCCTGAGATAGGGCCATCTTAAGAGTAACCTCAAATATTCCACCTTGATTCCCAGGAAGGGCAATAAATACCATTGAGATTACAGGCGGTTCTTTGGATTTACTTTTTTTTAAAACTTTTTTTTCTGTTCTAGGGGAAATTGATTGTTTTGTTTCACCTAATATGGAGTGCCAGTAATTCACTTACTTAAATTGAAGTTATAGAGCTGCTTTAATGACTGCAAATGTAACATATATGGTACTCAGTTAGTATTATGTATGGCAAAGCATAACAGGACTAGAATAAGACACTGGAGATGCATCTTGGCATTCTGACAAAGTAGGATCGTTTTCAAGCACATTGGAAATGAAATGTACTTTGCTAAGTAGCATTTAGGAGATGAAAATATATTTTGAGGGGAAGGTGGTGATGATGTTAAAATGAAGTGTAAATTGACCTGCAAGAAGTTCATCTAACTTGAATTTTAGAGCTAGCATATCTTTAAGAAAGTCTCATTAAACTCTGTTGGTTACATTACATTTTGCAGTAAGGAAGTCCTTAAGGTCCTCAGTGTATCGGCTTATGCAGTACTGTTGATGGCAATGCTACTGAAGATGGTGGTTGAGACTGGATTTTTCTGCTTTTATATTCCAAGGCGTATTTCTGAACTTCCGTGGGGGAAAAAACCCCACAAAACGTAACTAAAAACCAAATCAAACCAACAAACTTCCAATTTCCTAACTTCCAAATGTAAACAACCTTCACTCCTAAACCAATCAACCACCCCTGCCCAACCTGAACCAACTAAAAGAACTGCAGCTAGATTATATGTATGGGTTAGAATTGCACTATTTTATCACACTAAGGTGATCCTATTGGCAAGTGGGAGAAGCCTTTATCTTTTCCTTTCTGTCAACTGTAAGGCCAAGAGTAGCCAAAATAATACCACAGTAAAATATTCAATGCAGAGGGGCCTTTTCTTTCTCTGCCTCCTATGCCCACCTCTATCTGACATTTCTCTTGAGCAGTGCCATCAATTTACTTGCTACACAAGTTGTTTTCTTGCATCTGCTATATTTCCTAACATCACATTTATGTCATGCATATCTTACGTTAATGTTATTACTCTTCACTGTGAAAAAAGTGAAATTCCAATGGCCAAGAGTTTAGTTTATTTGGATAGACCTTTTTTTCTTTGGCAAATAATATATTTGTTATAAAATATTTCAACTTTTAAAGGAAAGATCATGGATATTGCTTAATTTAGTGGAAATTAACAGTCTGAAAAAGAGGTCTTTGTCCAAAATCTATCAATATGATATGCGGATAATGCCAAGAAAAACACTTCCTGTCCTTAGTACATGTGAGGCATCTTACAGCTACTCAGAGTGAATGGTGTAATTGTCTCAAAATGTTCATTCATCTAAAATGCAGAGGAAAGATTAATGGTAGTTAACATTAATTTTAAAGGGATAGGGAAATTTAATATGACTCCAAGACCATCATCTGTGTTAATGAATGCCTTCCAAAGTCAATGAGAATGCATGGAGAGTAATGTAGTAGTATTGGGAGCAGACTAGGGTCTTTTGTACTCCAGGTCTCTGGACTTTGTATTTCACTCTCTTAGCATGGCACTCAGAACAAGGCAATACTTCTTTGGGGGCCTCTTAGCGTACCAATTATATAAATATTTGATGGTTATTTTTCAACGACTCTAGTTACAGAAGCATTAATTAGCTAAAACATGTTCTGCTCCTGTATGTTACTTATATGGGGCTGAAATGTAATACACGGCTCTTATAAAATTAAAGTTGAACAGACAAGGAAAGGTTTTCAATGATAGTGAAGTGGATGTGATGAAAATATCGGCAAGTTGATTAACTATTTAAGGGGAAATTATGTCTCCATTTTAGAGAGGACTTTGGAGTAGCCCCATGGGAGTTAGGCGTGATTCTATCAGTATTAAAATAATGATCCGTGATAACAGGTGGCTCAGTAGAATGGCTTTGCTGTCAAAGCTAAGAAATGCATACTATGAGTCCAGTTTTTTAATGATTGAATTGTGACTTTAATACATGAATGGACAGACAGACTCTGTGGATTTTAATTAAAATCCAGACACCTAATGCTCATTAGGTACCTTAGTTAAAATGGTTTCCAAGGGTTTTCCAAGAGAAAATTTAAGAGGTGTACAAAAATGAGACTGTATGCTATCAATAACATTTATAGAACCTTTGGGTGGGCAATGATGTATCTCATCAATCATCTGAGATTGGGAAATGGAGGCATCAGTATCTTGAATTTCAGATGATGTCAGATTTGGGCGTGCATTCTGGTGATATTTACAATGGGAACTGGGGAAGAAGCATCCTATCTTGCATATATATTTACATAATGCTGCTTCTATCAATGAGGCTTGCCTGGTAGAAATGTGAAACAGCCTCCCAAATTTGTGTCTCCATTTGACTGTGTCCTGTGTTGAGTTCTGTCACATGCTGGAGAAACTACTTCCATTGCTACAAAGTGCTAAATAGATGGAAAGTCTGAGGAAATGGCTTACACATCTCTGCTAGGTCAGAGGAGGGAGACAACCGGACACTTGTAGGACAGGAGATGAAAAGCAACCAAATCAGGTGCTTGGCTTGCTCACAGTTGAATCCATGAAAACATCTTTTAATTATCAGTGGTCTTGTTTGCAGCAGAATTTTTAATCTGCAAATTAAATCCATGGAGACAATTTGAAGAGCAATATAGGATGCCCTGAGGGATGCCATGCTGCACTGATGACGCTGCAGTAGCCAGAGTGCCTGCAGAGGAGACTCAGAGGCTGAAGCAGGGATAATTCCTGTAAGCTGTTTAGGCCAGTGGAGCTTCAATAGTAGTTTAATGAAAATAAAGTAATAAAATACACGATAGTTTGGGGATTTGGGTCCTAGGATTTGTTGCTTTTCTGATGTTTTGAAGGACAGAAATCATGCTGCTGTTGATTGGGGTGGCAAATCACCTCCTGCAGGTGCTGGGTGTGGACTGTCCCAACTGCAGTACATGCTGCTGGATGCACGTCAACCTACTCTTTGGCAGAAGAATCCTGAATTTCAGAGATTTTGTTGTAGGGAAAATGGGACTTTGCTTTGCTGTGCTCAGGTAACTGCCCACTTTGTCTACAGCAGCCAACAGCCCTACAGTATTTCTGATACCGAAGGAGCGGTATCAGAATCAGAGCGGTATCACTTCTGCTGAGAATTCTTCCGGGGAGTGAATGTTGATAAATGCTTCCTGGTTTTAATATGCTGCTTTTATACACATATACATGCATTTATGTACTGTTTTATGCTGTTGCTTTAAAAGGTCTGAGCCTCTCTGTTCTCCCCTCATGATTTTGGCTTGTATGAAAGCAGATTAAAAGGCATTCTTGGTCAGAAAACTCTGTTTCTCAGAGGCAAAAAATGAGAAGCAAGGACAGCAACACGAAGCAAAATTATTTTGGTTATGCTGATGGAAAAAACAGGGAATATCATTTATTCTTGAGTCACTTCTTTCTCTATGGAAGATGAGAGTGGGGCACATCTTCCAGTGAGCAGAGAGACTTCTCTTCTAGAGCCAGGGAGAGCAAACCAGAGGTGCCATGCCTTCTTGCTGCAGGGCAAAGCAACAGCTTCAAGTGAAGCGGTAAAAGGTTTCTTAGTAAGCTTTCTTCCACCTCTGCTGCTTCTATTTTGGTCTCTGATACAAGTGGCTATGGGAAAGCCTTCATTTTCCAGACCTCCTGGATTGTCATAGTAATCATTAGTGCCCATAGCCCCATTAGTAACCATAGTTTGCTTTGTTGGTTTTTCTTACTCATCTCACAAATCAGAGAAAAGTCCAGTCCACTTTTGTGGAAGTTCCAATAAATACTCTCAAATGCCTTAGTGAGGGGTAAGGATACAGCAGAATTTAGAAATGAAAACTGGAATGTCAGAGAGAAGATTCATTAAAAAAGCCCTGCAAGAACATGAAGGGAAAGAAAAATCCATTCAACCAACCAACTAGCGGCACCTGTACCAAGACAATTCCATAAAGTGGCATTCACCAGCTTCTGCCATCTCAGATTTGTGCATAGATTCCAGCAGAGGAAAGGTTGTGGGGTATCTGACTATGGAAGTTAGTCTTTGAAGGACAGGACTCTCCTATGGGAAAAAAAACCAACTGTTTGCGCCTGTGCAGAATGAGGGGCTGGAATTTGCTCTCCCTTAGCAGATCCAGGGAAAAGTAACATAAATAATGACTCAACCTTGTGTCATACTTTTCAAAGTTTTGGACTCTTTTAAGGTCTTCTTGCTTTACTGATGACTCTAATGGCTATGTGTGCTATTCTGCCCACCTTTAAGTTATTAAAAGGTCTGTTGCTCATGATATTGTGACCAGACAGGCAAGCGTATTTCCACAGGAGAAGAGCCACTACATGGAAGGAATTATTCCCTTCCAGATGCACAACTAGACATTATGTAGTGTGTGCATTTCAGAATGTTATATTGTAAGTGAGAGGGAGGCACTCTGAAATGAAAGCTAGGTTCATATCCAAGCCGTTAAGCATGCAAAGCTCTTTTAAAGAAAAAAAAATTATGCCTTAGAAATCAGAAGGTTCTCTTCAACACCAACTGTTTACCAAATTCTTTATAGACCTAAGTTCTTGGTAGAGTTAAGCTCCATCAGTTCAGAAGTAGCTTGTGTGGATGAGCACAGATTAAGTGCAGGGAAGTGGTCATAAAGGGAAAGATTAGTTAACTGTCAGACTTTCACTGCAGGATGACAAGAATCTAAAGATATGTATGAGTGGAGGGAGAAGTGAAGACTGTGGTTTGTTGCTCTGTATTCTGGATCTCTGTGGGAGCTTACAAGGAGTCCAGTTTTTGCTTATATTTGGACTATGCTGATGGTGACTAGGGTCACCTATAGTTCAGGGTAGTTCTGTTATTTTGCAGCTGCCACAGGATCTGTTTTGGCCACTGGAAATCGCAGTCAAACTTTCTGCTTCACTTCCTGGACTTATCTTCCAGCTTTTGATATATATATAAGTTCTTTGGCTACACAGGTGAAAAAATTCTTCAATATGAAGGTGGTGCATCACTGGAACAAGTTACCCAGAGAGGTAGGGGAGGCCTCACCCCAGGAGATATTCAAGGTCAAGCCTGATGGGGCTCTGAGGAACCTGATCTAGTGAAGATGTCCCTGCTTACTGCAGGGGGTTGGACTAGGTGACCTTTAAAGGTACCTTTTAACTTAACATTATTCTATGGTAAACTACATAGAAGGTTGCATTCAGATTATTTCAGCTGGAAATATCTTTGCAGGTCATTGTAAGGTCTTGTATATCATAGGATAGGGCAAAGAAATCAAAACTGTATCACATATTTATTTCTGATGGCCAGATCAGCAATTACTTTGGTCTGAGTATAAGAACGAGTCAAAAAAAAAATAAATATCAGAGTGGCATCAGGCTGCACAATTTCCATCAACGTTAGTGGGATTTAGGTGACCAAATCCCCATGCACAGCATGGAAAATTTATCCAATGGGGTGAATTCTCTTCTTGATACAAAGGGGCCAATAGCTGTGTGCACACTAGTAAGTCTCCCTTATGTGTACAGGTATGTATTCATGGTGACAGGCCAAAGAAAAAATAATGTAAGAGTTAGGTATTGATTGCTGTGCTATTCCAGTTTAGTGTCAATGTAACAATGATATCTTCACCAGAAACAAAAAGTTGGACAAAATAATTTATTGTGGACAGGTGTAGATTTTTATTTTTTGGGTTTTTTTGGGGCTGCTTCTCTTTTTGATTTTTTTTTAAATTGTTTTATTGAGAAGGTGGATATGTTTGCTTAGCTCCACACTCCATCAGCTCTATCACATAGGAATTAATTAATCAGTTCACTGCTGGCTTTTCCCTTCAGTTCTCTATCTCTGTCACAACTCTAGAGCAATACTGAATTCACAAAAAAAGATTGAGATCTATCAATTATATATTTAGAGAAATTCTTCAGGTGGAGTTAAGTAGATGACCTTGGAATTTCATAAGATGTCTAGTGGTAAAGCAAATGAACAAAATGTATTTGAGAGAGAATGAGCTACTGGTAGGTAGAATAGTTAAATTAATCTATGTAGACTGATATTGCTTCTTATCTTTGGAAACAGCAACCTTTATAGGGGGAACACAAAGGCACAACTTCTGAAAATGGAGAGGTGGCCATTACTTTCAGTCAGTTAGTGCTAATACTGAGTACACTGGAAGAATACCAATGTCTTTCTCTTCCAGAGGAGCACAGTGCACTTACCTTAGTCATGGCATCACTTTTCCAGCTGAGAGATGGGGGATTTGTCTGCAGACTTTGTCTCCATGCTTACCAAACTTAGTCATGGTCTACTTGGAGTAATCTGGTAATAAAAAGAAAATATAGAATCTCTGAGAATATATTCAAGGTCTTTGAAATACTTGAGCAAACCTCAAACCTCCAAAGTGTTAGTTCAAACTATTGTTATTTTTCCTTAGTACTTTCAAAATGGGGAAGGATATCCCTGCCCATCCTATGCTTAGGAATTTTCTCCAAATCACTCTGGTTCCTAACTCTGCTTTCATTGAAACTGACCATAGGATGTGAAGGATTTCTTCTCTTTTGTAATACTTCGAAACAAAGCAGGTTCTGCAGGTCATCAGCTTTTCTGGACTTATGTGTAATTGTTTTTATCCCTTTCTTGCCTTGCTTATCTCCCACTATCCTCACTCATTTGTAAATTGTAAATCCCAATGCCTATCTTGAAAACTTACTGTCCTTTATTCAACTCACATGTTCCATAGTTCATTTTACAGGCTTTGAATAACCATTCTTTGCTTGCCTCTTAGCATTTATACATGTTCAACTGCCACTGGACCCTGTTAGGTAATTAAAACAAAGTGCCATCCTAAAGACTGTGTGCCTATGGAAGGTCACTGGAAGGCCACTGCATCCTTTCATTGTCCATACTCTGGACAGTGGGACATAGGGAATTTTCATATGATACTCTTTGTTATGTAGGTGTACTTTCAGGCTTTTGCAGGACAGGTCAATACACTGTGGTGCCCTGCACCTCTGGCAAGCCTACTTGCTTGTCACAGGTCTCCGTGAGTTCACTGGATAATGTTTACTCTACCTTCAGTGGCACAGCTCAGTTTTCACAGGTCAATGCATGGTAACTGCTTCAGCTCACCAGTGCTTGACCTGCTCACCTTTCTCTGGCCTCTGCATATTCCCTGTTGTACTTTCACACCAGTCTTCTTCAGGACTGCTCACCCATCCAACACAGACCACTGCCCTTTCCTGGATTCTCCATGCCTGTCCATGATGCTTTTTCATCTTTGTATCCTACACCTGTAGCAATCCTGCCACTCCTCAACATGTGCATCTGTCTTTGGCCTGCGTGAAGTCAGTGCTTCACCCTTCCATGCTGGCCACCAGTTACAATCAGTCAGGCAGGCCTACGTGAAGTCATAATGTCCAAGACATCTGCTCCTCTGAAAATCTGGGGACTGCTACATAGGTGAGGACTTCATAACTCATGACTGCTTGTCAGCTCAGAGACTTCCATTCCAAGTTCAGTTTCTCCCTTGTTCTCTTCCATTTTAAACTAATGCTGTCCTTAAGAAACTGCTCACCCAAAGCTGACGATGTTCAATTTCAGTTAGGCACTGAAGTTTGCTCATTAGAGAACTTGCTTTACTTTCAAACTGGTCTGTTGCAGGAGACATTTGAGAGCACCATGGTAACAACATAAGTCACAGCTTGCACCACAAGGGATCCCAGTTTGTTTTTCACCTGTGAGCCACGGTTCACAAGTGACTCTCCTGGAAAGTATTTCTTGGTTTAGGGGCACTGTGTCACATCTGGCCACCAGCTGGCAAGTCTCTTCACAGAGAAGTCAGCATGAAGAAAGGTTTTAAGTGCTCCAAAATCCAGCTGTAAAACTTTTGTTAGTTTCCAGATCTTCATAATGCTCTGCTGGCATTATCAGACACATTCACAGATCCACCTCTCAGGGGACCTGCTGGATTATGTTATCAAAGACAGCTCATCCTGGTATTAAGAAGTAGGTGTAGTTTATAATATAGTGATTGGTAACCCTCCCAACACCAGTATAGTTATCCTGTAGGGATGTATTGGGCTCCATGTAATTCTCAATTTCCATTATTTCAGAAAAATATGTAAATGTAATTGTAATGTAAAACAAATTTTGTTGATTTTGTATAATTTTAAGTACCACAGAGGACTAATAGGCATCTCTAAAATGTATTCCTTCACTTGTATGTGTCAGTGGTAATTATCAAAGAAAATAATTGGCATAGAGTTACAGAGCACTCCAGTGTAATTAAAATCACAAGAAGTGTAGCCAAGGAACTATTTATCAAAAGCTGTAGGACAAGTCCAGGCAGTGAGGAAGGGGGTTACTTACTGCTGCCTGGACCCTTGAAAACAGAAGGAAAGGTGGAAGGAACATATGAGCAAGAAGGCCCGCTTCCTTAGTGTAAAACCTGAGTACTCCTTCCAATAGAAGAAGAAAAGGGCAAATTTGCATCATCTGATGTGATCAGTAGCTAAAGGTGGGTTGCCTGTATTCAGAGGCATGGTCATATAATGAGTATAAAGGGGTAGGCATGTTTGAAGAGCAAAGTTAACCCTGGCTCTCAGCTCCCCATCACCTCATTCAGGGGAATGGCAGGAGCTTGAGGCTCTGCTGTTACATCTCAGGTGTGAACTGCTCCTTTGGCTTCCCTAAAGTAGTTAGTACTAGTCTGGTGAAGACCGACTGCTAGGCTGAAAATCTGGCAAGATTCACACCTGTGTCTTACTCCACCTCAATGTGAAAAGTGCTGTGACATTTCAGCCTTTTAGAAGGAGTAGAACTTAAAGTAAATGCTACTCCAAGTCATTAAATACACGCTGATAGAGACAGGAATAAAACAAAACTAGCTAAAAGCTATCCTGGGTCTGAAGGTACCAGTAGGAACAGGTCCTCCTGTTGCTTGGTTCCCTGGCACACTGCCTGGGTTTCCTTACAGTTCTGATTTCCAATTTTCATATCCTTTATTGTTGAACAGAAAAGCAGAGGTGAGAAGTAGGTAAATGCAAACACTTTCACTGGCAAACAGATTTTCAAATGTATGAAAGTATTCACCTGAAGGGTAAGACTGAAGTATAGGGAGTTGTGTCTTAACAACATGACTGTATTAATCTTTACAGTTAATTCTTACAACTGAAAATGTACTTCCCATGGTTTCTGTACTTAACACTTCTTTTTTTAACATTAACACACAACAGCAGCCTCCACAGCAACAGCAGTATTTACTACAGACTGCTTTTTATGAATTATAAAGGTTAAGTTATTAATCATAAAACAAATACCAAATAAATAACATATAGTTATTAAATGTTGCTAGCCAATCTGTTTTGTTCAGTTGATGACAAAAGGTACGCTACTTCTGTAAATTTAATATTACTTTTCTCTAAAAAGCTGGGTTTGACAAATATATCTTGCTTAGACATACCTGTTAACTAGAGACCACCTGTCCTGGTTCTGGCTGGGACAGAGTTAATTTTCCTCCCCAGACAGGCAGCACAGGTGAGCTGAGTCAGCCTGGACTGTTTTCTATACCACCTAACATCACTCCCCCATAAAAGGGGCTGGCTGAGGAAAGGCATGGGCTTGGTGCTTCCAGGACAGTCTGGTTGCAGGTGGGGTGTTGAGTTGGTCCTTGCTGTCAGGCTCCGTAATTGTTGGGTCAGTAAGGCACTCTGTTATCATTCAGTGTGGATGTATCTGGCCGTTATTGTTCTACATTCATGGTGGTTTTTGTCAGTAACCTGTCCTTATCCCAACCCGTGGAGGCTCTGTCTGTTTCTCCTGCAGGAGTGAGGGAGTGGTGTGTGGTGCTCAGCCACTGTCTGGGGCTAAACCACCACAACATTATAGTGTACTATGATGGGATTTTATTGGAAAATATATTTATAATTGATCAAAAGCATTTGGGAATTCATACTAATTCAGTGATAAATTTGAGGGAGAAAACTCCAAAGTTTTAGAAAACGGTTTTCTTTATCCAGTTTTACAGACTGCATTTATGTCTTTTCAAAATGCTGTTTCAAGAAGAGATTTACCTAGGTGTTATTCAAACTCAGATGTTTCAAAAAGTAAAAGATGAAAGCAAAAACCCAAGTTAAATCTGAGTCAAAGGGTTGTTCCTCTTGCTGTTTTCATTTTTGCAAGCATCCTGAAGGCAGGGGGCAGGCTGATCCCAATTAGCGATTCTGTGAATCTGCCCTCATCTTTCCTGCCCTGAGCACTGTCTTGCACGTTCTTCCGTCTCGCAGTCCTGTCTGCTCAGAGTTGCTAACTTAAAGTATAGGTCCCGTTGAAAATTAATTGCTCTTTCAAACTACGATTTAGGGTTTTTTTGGCTAAAGAAACTCACTACCCGGTTACATAAATGTGGCCACTGGCTGAAGGGGGTGGAGGGGTTGGTACCATGTAGCCATGTGGCTAGAAGCAAGGAGGATTTTGGGACCACAGAATTACAAAGTTGGAAAAGACCTTTAAAATCATTGAGTCCAACCGTTCTCATCCTATGCTAAACCATATCCCTAAGTAACTGGTTTTTTTTAAACACATCCAGGGATAGTGACTCAATCACCTCCCTAGGCAGCCTGTTCCAGGCCCTTTCAGTGAAAATTCCAGAGTTCCAGGCTCTTTCAGTGAAAATTTTTTCCTAACATCTAATCTGAACCTGCCCTGGCATAGCTTAGTGTCATTTGCCCTTGTCCTATCTCCTGTCACCTGGCTGAAAAGACCATCAGTCTCTCACCTCTCTACAATCTCCTTTCAGGTAATTGGAAGCAGTGATAATAAGAAGTTACCACCTATGTAACTTCCACCAACCTGAATTAATATGAGATGTCAGCCTACCAAGTGCCAGTGTGAGTTGTGAGCCTGCCTAATGAGGTGCTGAGATGGATGGCAGAGAGGGAGGGGATCAGCAGAGGCTGCCTTAGAGAGTAACAGAGCTCCTGCTCAGGACTTGCTCCCAGTGCTACTCTCTGTATTCCCACAGTGCTCTGTGGGAAGCCCAGATGTGTTTTGTGCTTTTTCCTTTGCTGGAGGCACAGGGAGAAGTTCTGAATGCCAAAGCAGTCTCCCTGGAGGGTCAAAGTTCAAGCAGGGGTTTCTAATTTGGGTGTGTGTATATATATATATATGGATAATACTTTGTATATGTATTCTGTGCATGTGTATACATATATCTACACTAACATGTAGACTGGAGGGGAATTAAGGAACTTTTTAGATTTTTGGAGCTATATAAACTTGTATATATGTGTTTGTGCTTTTAGTCAAAATGAAGCACTGCAATTCATTGGGGTTTTTTTAGGTTTTTTTGTAAACCATCTCTATAAATATTTGAAAAGGGCTAACACGTTGCAAATATTTAGTTAAAGGTCTTTGTTGAAACAAAATTTAAGAAAGCTCTAAAATCATAATATCCTTCCAGTATTAAGAGGTCATTTTGTGTATGTGTGAATGTTCCAGTTGAAGCCTGTTTCAGCCAAAACATCTGTTCAGATTGATGTGTGAATTTTTTGGCAGAGGCCCCACTCAATATTTTTAATAGTGAATGATAAAGTGGTTTTTTTTTTCTTTTTTAATGTTTTAGAATCATGTGCAAAAGTTATATAATCTGATCCGGATCTATGTGGTTACTGCTATTTATACTACTGTTGGGGTGTAGGACAGATGAAAATCCAGTGTATTCTGAAAATAAACATGGGAGAAAAAGATGGATCCTTTATTAACAAGTTTATCGTTGGAGTGTAAGGAGATAGAACAAAGTAGCCAAGACAAATGGCGATGGGAGTGCAAAGAATCAGAAAGATGTGCTGTTCTCTCAAAGAACCTTACGGTTCTTTGGTCAAATCAAGATCTCACACAAGATGCTACAATGCATTTAAATTACCCTTGACCACAAATGCAGTATTTGTGTAATATAAATGCCAGTAAGGACATGTAGTAATGGAAGACAAAGACAATACAGTTTTCTGTATTGTTTCTTTAGTGAGCCAAAATATGCAGTTAATTTATTGCCATGCCTCAGTCTGCACATTTCTTATTGTTTTCCAATTACTGCTTAATTCTGCTAATTTTTTTTTGCTTGTTTGTTTTTCTTGCCCCCAGTTTTGCAGAATAACTGTATTTCTCATCTCAGAATAGTGTCCTTACTGCATGCTAAGAACAAAAAGCATCTTGTGATCAGTATTAAACAGATACAATCAGTGATGCCCCCTGCAAAGGGACCAGAGCTTTGCTTGAGACAGCTATGTTTACTGAAGACTGCCAAAACAAATTTAAAGAAAACAAAACAAAACCCTGAGAGCATACCTCTTGTTTTAGTTTTTTTTGTTTCAATCCAGATGTATCCTTTCTGATCATGTTAGACTTACCTGTATCACCGTTCAGTTATGTTAGCATTTACCCAGCAATACCAGACATGAGGACAACCAATGCTGTAGCAGTTTCTGTTATGAGACTGTGTCCTGAGGCTCTTTCTCAAGCAAGCAATGACTGAAGTCCTTAGGAGCACACCCTGTTGAGGCACTCAAGCACTCAAAACTTAGTATAATGTGATGTTTTGGTACAGGAATGACTTATTGTATGTTCCATTTGTGAATGCTCTTAAGTTACCCACTTAAGATGCAAGTTTAAGTGTTTGACTCTATCAGATCTTTGAAAACAATGTCTAGATTTTAGAAGCCTTAATAACTGTAAAGAGTTATTATATATTATATACTTTTTCCCCATTGATTTTGGAAAGGTTTGACTTAGCACTCATGGGTAGTTATCAAGATGTATAGAATAAAATATGTTGGACATTAAATGCATTACAAGACATGTCCAACCTACAGGAAAGATTTGACTTGAGCATCCTTAGCCTCTGAAGCAACAGGTGGACCTCACAGAACTCTCCTGAGAGTAGCTGGCTTTTGCTGCGCAGGATTTGGGTGGTCTGCTGCTGAGCATACCTTCTTCCCCTTATTAAGTTGCAGCCCAGCATAGTGTACATGTGGCTTTGTTACATGGCCTCTCTTTTCTGAACTTCTAATGTTTGTTAGAAAATAGCAGAACTTTCTAATATGACAAATACAGGAAATGTATGACAGAAATACAGGAAAAATATGGCAGAAACTTGATGAAGCAAAGATATAAAAGTGTTGAATATGATGCAATATATGTATTTTAAAGGCTGCCTAGACAGAGGTACTATGTGATTCACTTTAATATGCTGATGCAAAAGAATCAAAAAGTTTCATGAAAATGACAAAATGAGGAATACTTCTAATGAGGCATAAAATCCATTTTAAGATGTGGATGAAGGTACTTACTGCTGTCAGTGCACAGCACCATATTTATTACAAAAATCTGGTAGTGATTTCCTTTAAATTTCAATTTGTGAAGTACCACCAGGTTTGGAATAAGAAATCTTAGGTTTTTGCTTTGCTAATTTATTTCCCTTAAGGCACAGGAAACTTTGGCATTGTATCAGGTTGAAATTCATATACTACATTCTATCTACTAAGTTCCTTTTTCATAGTTGAAAGTATATTGGCCTACCTGACCCTTACCTCTCTAACAAATAATTTGTTCAGCATTCTATACAAATCTTCATATTTCGATGTCAACCCCAAAAATAAAATCATACTGAAGTATGTTATTGTTGAATTCTGCTGTGAAATGTATTGGAGAACCTACAACACTTATAACATGTCAAGCTTTAACAAACACCATTATAGCAACCACATTTGCTGGTGGTTTATTCTTACAGTTGTAACAGAAATTGCAGCTCACATCTCAGTTACACTGATTTGGCAACTGATTTATTTCTTTTTTTACCTGGCAGATGGCTGGTCAAATAAGCAATATGGCTGATTGCTAATCCTTCTTTGATTGGTGTGCTACAAAGGAGCAAATGGGCACTTGTAAATCCTGACTGTCTGCCTCTTCAAATTTATCTCTGCAGAATGATTCCAAATTCATGGTGCTGAAGATAGGTTATAGCATGTGCGAAGCAGTACTTCCAGGATGGATGAATACAGTATTGGTATATAAGAGAGAAGAACTAACCAGTTAGTGTAAATTTAGGCAGGCCTTTCTAATCCTGTAACAACATAGATATGTTGCAGATTCTGTGCACTGTGGAGCTGGCTTTTTTTTGTACTACCTAGCACCTATCTCTGCGCAGACACAGAATCTCTTTTCTCTGTGTGTATGTTGGTGTACTGCGCACTGGGTAATGATCCTACTTTTGAGACAGCAGTATGTGTTGCAATAGGTGTTCTGATATCTACTAAGTCCTTTGGAACACAACTTTGAGGAGCTGAGACTAGCAGCATAGATGGGAGAGATACTTGATGAAAGCCAATTTACAAAAGTGCTGGGAATTCAGCACGTTCTACAGAGATCACTAGAAAGTGCTGGCTAATTAACATTTCTGAAAATCTAATATTGTCCATTTACTGGATGATTTTAGTAGTGATCATCATGCCCCTGTGGGAAGATATTATTTCCAGCTTAGGTACCACATTAGCTGCAAGAGCTGAGACTCCAGAAATAGTACAATACTGAAGTTTCCATCTATGAACGTGGTATATCTTGGACAGTGATTCCCAGCCTGTTTGCCAAGCGTCTCGTGTTAGACTCAGCTGCAAGGTTTCAAGCGATTATTTTTTGTTGCTTGATGATTTGCTCAGATTGCAGGGCTGCTGCTGGTGTTGCTGCCTTCTAATCCTCTGCAGAGCCTGCAAGCATCCAGCAGAGCTTGTCAGCTTGGTCTCCATGCTTCATATGAAGCATACTTGTGCTTCACTGGCTGGGAACTGCTTCTCTAAGAAGACCTCAGGTACAGGGAGATGCAGAGACACTGTGTCTCTTTTATATTCACTGATGCTGGGTGGTTGCAAATGAAATCTGGTTCCTTGCATTATTGGTGTTTAGTAGAAGAAAAAAGAATGTTCCTGCCTGAATTTAGTTGTCCTGTTTGCTGAAAAAGTACAAGAAATGCCATTGTACTCTTTTGCAATATGTCTTTACTCTTTCCTACACCTGGCTTTGCTACCTAAAATGAATAGGGCCAGGACTGTGAGTACAACCTAATGATAATCAAAAGCATATAATTCTTGCAACTAACCGCGGTTAGTGTGGTCTGGAGTTACTGTGGTCTGGAGATGGAAGGAACTCCCTTAAAGAACACATGCTTTGAATGAGTTTAAATTGTAATGTTGTTAACATAAGAAAGGTTATATTTTATACTTAGTGTTGTGATATTTTTTTAGTGCTAAAATGTAGGAAAGTGAGATATACTATTAGTATATCTCACAGTGAAGAATTTCTTCCTAACATCTAATCTAAATCTACCCTCCTTCAGCTTAAAGTAATTTCTCCTTGTTCTATCACTATACTCCCTGATAAACAGTCCCTCTCAAGCTTTTCTGTAGGTCCTCTTCAGGTACTGGAAAGCTGTTATAAGATCTCCCCAGAGCCTCCTCCTCTTCAGGCTAAACATCCTCAACTCTTTCAGCCTGTCTTTATAGGAGAGGTGGTCCAGCCTCTGGTCATCTTAATGGCTCCTCTGGACTCACTCCAACAGGTCCATGTCCTTCTTATGCTGGAGCACCCAGAGCGGAACAAAGTACTCCAGGTGAGGGTCTCATTAGAGTAGAGTGGGAGAACCCCTCACACGTCTCTTGATGCAGCCCAGGATATGGTTGGTTTTCTGGGCTACAAGGCACATTGCTGGTTCATGTTGAGCTTCTCATCAAACAATGCCCCCAAGTCCTCCTCAGGGCTGCTCTCAATCCATTCTCTGCCCAGCCTGTAGTTGTGTTTGGGATTGTCCTCACCCACACGCAGGACCTTGCACTTGGCCTTGTTGAACTGTTTGCACAGGCCCACCTCTGAAGCCTGTCAAGGTCCTTCTGGATGGCATCCCTTCCCTCCAGTGCATCAACTACACCACATAGCTTGAAGTTTGTCAGCAAACTTGCTGAGGGTGCACTCAATCACACTCTCCATCCAATCCAACACAGATATTAAACAGTGTCAATCCTAACACCAATCCCTGAAGAACAGCATTTGTCACTGATCTCCATTTGGACATTGACTCTTTGACCACAAGTCAGCAAGTGTGACCATCCGGGCAATTCTTTATTCATCAAGTAGTTCATTCATGAAATCCATATCTCTCCAATTTAGAGACAAGGATGTCATGTGTCAAATGCTTTGCACAAGTCTGTTAGTGTGTCTATCACAGTTGAATGGTAAAAAGTTTAGTAAAAATTAGGAATGGTGCAAACTTTTATGACACTTTTGCTCTAATTGTCTCCTGATGACAGCTGATTTCAGTTCAGATAATTTCCCCCACTTGATGCAGTTTTTCTATCTAGTAACCTTCCATGGATTTCTCTTCCAAAGTCTGGTATAGTTTCTTCTTGAAACATCAGACACTTTTGGTACCCACAATGTCTTTTGGCAAGACAGATGCACTAGCCACTTCATTAATATCTGTGTCCTTTTGTTTATTTTGAGTCTGTCTCCCAATAGCTTAGTTTGGCTTTGTGTGAGTCCCTTTAGTTCTTGGCCTGAAAGAGACAGTAGGCAGTCTACCCACACCACCTCTCTTTATCATGCATGATTTTATAGACTTCTACAACATCTTCCTTAAGATTACTCTTTTCCCCAGAATGAAGGGTCTCAGTCTTCTTAGTGATTTCTATATTGCTGACATAGCAAGGTTCTTATGGTGGTTGCTGCCCTCCTCCAAATCCATTTGTGGTCTAGTTTATCTTTTTGGAGGTGAGAAGACAGGGACTGCAGACAGTTCAAAAATAGATCGCTATGTTTAATTTTTTTTCCTTAGTCTCTATCCTTTCCTAATGGAGCATAATATTTGCTTTACTTCTTGGCTCTTGTAAAATCCTGAGCTGATAATTTTGAAGTAACTTTCTGTTTCAACCCCAAGATGTCATTACTCAATGGTGTAGGTCCATTCAGAGCCCAGTATGTTATATGTGAAACTGGTTTTAATACAGAGATAGTGCTTTATATTTATTTACATTGAAAGCCAGTGTTCAGGCTCTTACTCCTATAAAGCTTTTCTTTTCTACACTTTTTCACAGCCTGCCCTTACCCTTGCTGTTCTGAAAAGCTTAATCAGTGCAGCTTGGCTTCTCACTGCTTATCTCTTTTTTCCAGGACACTTACGATGCTGCCATACAGTGCTGACTCTGCAAAACCCCTTTGGTGACTTTTTTTTTTTCATCTGTGCAGGATCTCTTCCTTCCCAGTTTCCTCTGTTTAATCAATTATTTATCCAACCCAGGATCAGTTGCCTTATCCAAAATGTGTCATATGATGTTACTGTGTGACTGCCAGTGCTTCTTCCCCCTTTTTTCCCTGTTTATACTGGGGCTAGAACTGCTCAGGGAGGTTTTGAATTCCCCACCAGCAAACATGGCAAACAGAACACTGATTTTCTTCATCTTAATCACTTCCCAATCAAGCCTTTGCAAATACAGCCAACCTTCCTTTCACTGATCTTTGGGGAGAGACATCAAAGGGATACTGTCCTAGAAGGGCTTGTAGCATATAATTTGAAGAAAATAATTAATAAAAGAAATATATTTGTATAACACTGCTAACATTTAAATTAAACCCTGTAAAACAGTTTTCGTAAGAATGAATTGAAATCTAAAATCTTCCAACCCAAAATCAAATCATCCCTTTATATACTTGTTTGCTAATATTCTAGATCAAGTATTGAGTAATGAAGCAGTATTTTAAGGTGACATTCCTCTGGTTTTCAGTTTGGTATCCTAACCACTTTTTTTTTTTTAGGGTTTTTTTTTTCTCGTTTTTTGCCCTCTACCTTTTTACCTTGATATCAAGTCAGCTAGACATGGGGTTTCAGCCTCTATTTCATTAATCCACCTACTGGTAACCTGCCTGTTATCTGGTCTAAAGATTGACTTCCACGATCTTGCTGCTTCATCTGGAAAATTGTTTAGGGTATAAATCTCCGTGCAGATTTGCGTGTCTCATTCTCTCATGAGGAATTACATTTTGCCCTTTTTAATGTTAACTCTTTGGCCTCAAGAAGTTTGTTGATTTTATTATTGATAATCAAGTTTGGTATGATGTATTTCACAGAATATTGGCTTATTTGCTAGCTAATTTGGCATGGAATGCAGCCAGGCCAGCTGATTATGTGTTTTTCCATTGACAGTGCCAAAATACAGGACATGGTAGACACTCTCCTCCTTTCCTTTTTGAAGAAGACTGATGGTGTTTTTTGGTTTTTTTTAAACTAATTTTATTGTTATTTCTGGTATTTTTCAGTCTCAGGATATATACTCAAATCGTGATATGCTTTTGTAGCAAGACTTTGCGTCATTGACATAGGAGAAATTTTCTGACAACGTTAAACAGATAGTGAAGATACCGCTTTATATTTGAGAATCACATTTTTCATGGTGCAGCAATTAATGGCCATCGATATATATTTGGAAAATAACAAGGAAAATAGACTAATTTTCAAATCCAGAAATTGCATTCAGAAAGAATTAAAAATGGATGGCAATCCTGCCGTATTTGTTTTCTCCATATAGATTCTGCATTGAGTTCTGCAGTAATGCAGAAGTCTGTGCCTTTTTTGTATTTGGCAGATTTAACAATCTATTCTACATTTGTGCTTGAGTTTCTAACAGCTCATTTTCATTCTGCTGTGTGCCAGTAAATATTTCCATCTTCTTCAGGGGAAGCATGCCTGTGTTTTTAGGCTTCCTGTATCATCTTCCATTCAGAGACACTTTCTGTCTGTAGATCAGTGGGAAGATTTTGGTTGGAAAGGTAGCAATGCCATGAAGAAACATTGCAAAGGATGTGCAAAGTCAACTGTTTCATTCACAGTGCTTTATCTAAGGAATTAAGGTTATATAGTTTCTTTTAAAGTGTTTTGGCCAGATCTTTCATTCCAAGGTGTTCTGTTCTTTGCTTATACACACTAGTATACTATTTAACTGTTTATGTTCAGAGGTGGGAGTAAGAGAGTAAAATAAACAGAACATTAACACCACCACTGTCATTAGAAATAAAGCAAGACAAAAG
Source organism: Hypotaenidia okinawae (assembly GCA_027925045.1). Taxonomy (NCBI): domain Eukaryota; kingdom Metazoa; phylum Chordata; class Aves; order Gruiformes; family Rallidae; genus Hypotaenidia; species Hypotaenidia okinawae. Next base: position 82,414,154 of record BSDF01000001.1, read on the forward strand.
CAAGCTGTCAAAATGTGTAAATTATTACATGTTTGCTTAAGGTCTGAAATTTGGACTTAAGCACGTCTGCTTCATATATTGTTGAGCAGCTAAAAATAAACCTAACTCTCTGAACCAGATGAAGTTCACCTTTGCCATTGGTGAGTAAGCCTATACTTTCCACCTTTACCCTTGTGGCATGTGTGACTGATGTCTGTCAGGAGTGGGACAACTTCTTGGAGCTGTTGTTGATTGCTGCTAATCATTTGTAACATGTTGCAAGAGAATCTGCAGTCGTTAATAAGGATCTCGTTATGATAGGCACTAAACGGCCATAGAGTATGGCAAAATTTTACCTAGTGAAATAATGAAAATAGGAAAGGAGATATTTGGCAAAAGGTAAAAATTATAATATGCGTAGTATGTCTACTGTTCATAACCACGCACTCTTATTTGTTTTCTGTATTATTTGAGCATCTCTCAGTCTACACCATATTCATCTTCACAAATGTCTTTTGGTAGAGGGAAGTTCTATTATCTTTATTTAATTGGTGACAGAAAGAATTAAATTACTTGCCTACAATTATTTAGACAACACGTGTAGGGAATTGCTCAGGGCTGACATCTCCCTGTCAAGGCATTCTCTCTTGGTCTTGAGGTCTCGCCCAGCCTAGTACACTGCCCTTCCTTTTTATACTGTACCTGACGTACACATTGCTGTGAATGCTTCTCAATAAACTGATTTTTTATCTTGGATACAAAACATTAAGATCAGCAGAGTGCCAATCCTTGCTCAGATAGAGATTCAATACATTTGGCAGAAAACACAGACACTTTCAGTCGCTATCTGAATCTGGCAATGCTGTGTCATTCCATCACGTGCTGCCCGTGCAGGGGGCCAACAGCTCGGTATTTGGCTCAGCTTTCCTAAAACGTATGTGCCTGGAGTTCTGTGAGTGTAACAAGAAATTGCATTTTATTTGCACTATCACATCACATTGTTATTTGCCTCAATTTCCAGGGCTGGTATCAGGAGAGTAGACATTAATTTTGAACAATTACATTTGCAGACGTGACCGATCCATTTGGTGACGGAATAAATGGGAAGATGATTACTTTTACGGAGCTACTAGAACTTGTCTTTTTTTTCTTTTCTGTTTTTAAATGTGTTTTTTTTTTTCTTCTCTAAGAACTGCCTCACTGTTGCTTTCCTAGTGTGGCTGATATTACCACTGTCAGCACGAGTCATCTGATTATATTTACTGAAGCCATTAGAAACTTGTTGTCTGTATGTGTCTGGTATTTTTCTGTCTGTTTAATAATCACAGCAGGATAAAATGTTTAAGGCCCAGATAGTTTGTCTTTTTATGAAGGAAGTTTACATGGTTCAGGTTTTATAATTTATGCCTTTCTGTTTCCTATGTATATTTTTTAAAATCATAAGAAAGATTAGCAGTTCCCTTGGACTCCCTTAGTCAGTAGTTAATCACTTCTGTTCAGCTTCTTTCTACCCTTTGGTGTTTCTCTTTTTTTCATATTAAGATTTAGAGCAGAAATCTGTCTTTTTGAACAGGTATTTAAAGATAACATTTCCTTTAATATAGAGGTTATATATAACTATATTTCTTTAATACAGGATTAGTGATGAGTGATTTCATGATGAGGAAATAACGAGAGCTTAAATGTAACATTCAGCAATGAAATTCGTATTTGCAGAGCTATTCCAAGCAATATGTTAACCACAAAGAAGTCTGAGGCTCTCCCACAGTATAATTATTTTGACTTTTTTGTTGCCTTGATTGTGGCTGAAAAATATTCCTTAGCATCCTATACTTTAGCTCATATTAGGAGTGTCTAAAAAACCTGTTGTGAACAGTTTATCTTGATGTGACCTGGCTGATGCATGACATGTGAAAAATGCTTTGTCTGAATGAGGTAAGGTGGGAGTCAAATTGGCCTGACAAAATAATGGCACCATGAGACATCTTTGAACTGATTACACAGTACACCACCGTCCTCTTATGGAGCAACAGGACTTCTTCACAAACTCTTGTTGCAATAGAGAATGCTTCATGGTGGGAAATACAGATATGCCACTGACAATAGAATGACAGAATTCTTACTTATTACCTGACTGTTGTAGAAACCTAAGTTCAATGGCAAATCTAAATTTTTGGCTGGAGAGAGTTTTTTCTACTTTATCTAGCTATTATGCATGTATAGCCATGTTTCAAAAAATTCACCTTTTAGTTATAAAGAATAATCCCTTTTTGACTTTTCATCAGTCAGATCAATAGAACTAGATTCTTTATATGCATCTATATGAAAGCTTTCATAGTTATATTCTTTTTTTTCCTGCTATGGCCTCGATGATGATAAGTTTTCAATAAATCTTAGACTTGCAGTTGATGCAGGTGCTAATATATTTTACTGTAAAGGTATGAAAGATAGAAAAAGTCTCCTTGGAGAAATTTGAATTTTAGTCAGCCTATACATTTCCATTCTAAGAGAGGAAAAAAAAAAGCATTTTAAACTGCTGTTAAAGTTCTGCTTTAAGCTACCAGGATACATGACAGAATGAAAGAAATCTCTGATGTACTTTTATTCATGTGCTGATTGAAAAGCAAACCAGACCTTCCAGATTTTCTTCCATTTGACTTTTATGCTGAGTTTTCCAATTGAAATGGAAAGGCCCAATTCAACTTTACAAAATAGGAAAGAAGCTGAGATATAAATATATCTTGAATTACTAACTTATTGAAAAACTTCCACTCTTGAAACTTATTGGAAGAACTCTGTAATATGGAATATAGATTTGATGAAAAAAGGATCATGAGAGCAACAAATCTGTTTGTCATCTGCATACCAATACTTAGTTGTTTGAGTAATATAGTCATGGAGTGCAATGATACAGACATAGAACAATGCAGGGCCAAGAATAAACTCCTGTGGGACATCATCTGTAAGTGAAAAAGGACTCGATTAAGGATAGCTGTATTAAATAACAAGTGAATGGTCAGACAAGAATAATGTTAGCCAGCTCAACATGTTTGCTTCAGTGATACATCTAGAGTACAGTGAATAAGCAATGGTAATAATGAGTATTAAAAATAGAAGACTGACAGCATTTCATTAGAGCAAACAACAAATTGTATTCACAAACACATGTACCTTGGTCATTTCAGGTGATTAACCAAATGACACCATTTCGTGGATGTCTCCACTAGAGAGTTATAAATCCACTCTGGGAATGAGAAAAACAAGCTCTAACTTTTCATAATGTTCGCAATACAATAAACACTCTGGGAATAAGTTAGTTGAACTTCACCAGTCTTCATAAGATTAATGACAAAAAGGGCATGTGAACCAACAACTGGAGCCAGTGCAGTTGAAGGCTTGAAAAGTGGACAAAGAAACTTTACCAGATGAGTAGCTGGTACACGTTTTTATATCGGTGGCTCAATACAAAACTAGGTAGATAGTTGATCCCTTGATATATGATGTGAGATGGATGTTTGAAAAATTATATTAAGTGTCTTTGATAGATTTTAATATTAGGAAAATGTAGGGAAGTGTGGCAAAAGTGGTTCTAATAATCCCAAAATAATTATTAATCAGTCTGTTCTTCTGCACTTTTTGTTTACTGTGCAACAGGAATCACCTGGTTCTGTTTTCCCTACTTTATTTACTTTGCATTAGTCTTTATTAAAATGATCTCATTTGCCTATCATGGGATGATTTTTAAGGCTTTTAAAGATTTTAAGTCTCTGATTCCTCAGCATCTGATGTTGCTTCGTGAACCGGAAAACTTTCCAACATCTTTTTGTTCAAATATACAACAGTCATATTCATCATCTGGTCTTTTCTCTCAAATGATGTGACTGATTTTATTTGCAATCTGTGTAGTCACATGAGCCTGAGCTGGAAACAACCAATTAGATCAGACTGTCCCTCCTCTTGCCAATGTGGAATATAGTCCCCCAGACAGAGGACACAAGTTTGATTTTAGCCAAAAGCTGAGAAGAAGCCTCCTGATCGTCACCCACTGAAATTTAAACTCTCATCTGTTATTAATATATTTTCAGCAAATGATTACCAGAACATCTGCTTGTGCCCAGTAAATTTTTACTTCCTTCTCTTAAAGCTGACTTCCCCAGTGGGCTGATGAAAGAGACCTTCTGCAACTCGTTTTGCTCTTTAAAATAACATTGGTCCAATGAAGACATGTTAACTGAAAGTGATGTAGCATCTTTGTAGTTTATGTTGCAGTTATAAAGGAAACAAGAGCAAAATGCATGCAATAATAATAGTAGAATTTCCATCAAACTCTTTAAAAAACCTCAACAAACCAAACAAGAATCTTTAGGAAATATTCAGCAAATGCATGCTTGGTGTTTACATGAAGTTGTGAGCATCTATACACTTTGAAAAGATTAAATTCTGGTTGTAAAGTGTTGATGCCAGTGTGATATGATACAGATTTATTTGGATATTGATATAAATTATATGCAAAAACAAACAAATCACTGTGGCTGATAGGAGAGGCTCTGTTTTTAGCTGTAATTGCTTTCACATGTAACAGGAAGGACACCTGAGTTTTGCATTTAAACCCAACATGTGACACAGTTATGTTTCTGATCAAATTGGACACCCTGCTTTGTTGGTTTTTTTTCACTTCTAAATTTCAGGATATAGGAAGGAGCCCGAATACAGGTTCATGCTCCTCTGAAGGGAAAGAGTTGTCCTGATCATTACACGCATACGGGTGGCAAAATACAAAGTGACAGTATGCTCTAGCACCAAAACCCCAGCATGCAGAGAGCTACAAAAAGGTCATTAATCTTGACCTTAATCAAGCATTTAAAGTCTCCCCTGTACATTTCCATGTCTTTTCCAAAATATATCCTTGTATCCTCTTTCTAATTTTGCTCCCAATTTTTATTCCCTTAATTTCCACAGTAAGCATTCATCTGTATTATGTACTGATAAAATTTATTTGTGTGCATTGAGGAAAATTCTATGTCAACATGCCTACATTTCCTTTTCATGCTTTTGCCAGGGGTGTTTCTTTCTAATCTTAGAGTGCTTGGTGCTGCTCAGATATTCTATCAGGGCAGCATCCTTTCAACAGCCCAGATTGCAGGAAACTGGCCATGCAGATTCCCTCTTGCTTAGTTTTCTGACTCTTCACAGAATAACCGGTTATTTGCATAAGCATGAAGATCAGGTCTCTCTTGAGAAGTTAAATTTGAATGTTTTGTTTAGGGTTGCTATTACAGCTGCAAGTATTTAGGGCAGTAAATGTTGTGCCCAATTCCCTGTAAGGAACTACTAATCTGGTGAAGTGTCCAGTACACTGTTGGGCAGAACCAAAAGCAAAGTCCTCCCACAGCAGAAGAAATTTTTTTTTTTTCAGATAGTCACAAAAACCCACTAATAAAGTCAGGTGACTTACATAACATCTGAGTATGGAAGCTGTAGTTTGGGTGGTTTTGGTTCACATGATTCCAAGTTCTGGAACCACTGGTTTTTGCCTTCATGGTACATACGCAGCTACACTGTGGGTGGTAGATTAACGGATTTTAGAGCATTAGAAGATTCAGCTCTTAAATAGAAGGTCACTTTTAAGCCAAATTATTACAGAAGTTTTTTCCACTGTGATTGCCCACTGTTGAGTGATTTAGTTGGAGCTGACATCTTGGACCCTTATTACTGTATTCTGTTGAATAATATTGAAAGATATTGTTTTCACTATTCTATGTTCCAGAATAAGAGTCAAGGCTTGAGTTTTGTCCGTATACATGCACCTTGGCAAGTACTTAGTCGAGAAGCAGAACTCCTTAAAATAAAAATGCCCACCAAAAAGGTAAGTATGTTCCATCTTCTACGAAGTAGTTGTATGACTGGAGAAGGATGGATGAGAAAGGCTTATGTGATATGTACATACACAAGCCTATAGAGATACTTTATTTAAAAATCAGGGCTTTTTTTTATTCACATTACTAATTATTTTGAGATGATTTAGTATTCAGAGTTAGATTTAGGAAGGGATTTTCATAGGGGATTTCAAAGGCCACAGGCTACAATGAGAAGAGTGGTAACAGGGGTGAATTTTAAGATGGATTTTAAAAGCTGAGAAGGCAGTAGCTGTTTTGATTTTTGTCAAGGAACTTTCCTGAGAGGTAAGGAGCAGCATAGGACGTTGTATGAGAGCTGGTCATTGCCTTAAGATTTCGCGTAAGTTGGGGGATGTTAAGAGAGTCTGTTTTGGTGGTATTGATGAAGTAGTGCATTCAGACTTGCCCATTATCATTAAAATTTTGGCCCATTATCTTCTTTACAGTCATACTAGCTGAGAATATCTAGCACTTTAAGCAGAGTTGCAAGCAAACATTGTAAATTCTGAGTTGGCGATAACAAAATTTGTGGTCCTGCAATGATTTAGCACACTGGCTAACAACTCCACTGGTATTAACAAATGACTAATGCTTTCACATATACTCACTAATTGCACTACTGTGGTGGTTGAGACCTGGGCAAAGGCCAGAAGCCCACCAAAATCAGTCTGTTACTCCCCTTCTTAGTTGGACAAGGGAGAAATAATATAATTGGGCGGCTCAAGAGGCAAACTTGTTAATGACGCGGGCAAAACAGACTCAACACAGAGTGCTGAAGAGAAAGTTATCTAATTTATTACACTAAAGAGAAAAAACAGTGAAAAAAAAGAGTCAGGAGTGCAACCAACAATCTTGAAACACTTGCAACCAGGCAAACACCTTTTCCCCCACACTCCCTCCTTAGCAGGCTTTTGGTTAGAAGTTTGCTCCCTTTTTCCCTCCCGGTCGCAGCCCAGGAGGGGCAGGGACTGGGGAAAGTGGGGGTCTCGGTAACACCTTCCCCCTACCCCTCCATTCTAAAGCAGACTTCCCATTCAGCCATGATTTTGCTCCCTTCTTCCCCTCTCCTGCTCACAGCACAGGACGGGGCGGGCAGGGACTAGGAGATTGGGGCTTTAATCAGCTCCTTGCAAGATGGTTTCTTTCTCAGCCAGGATGGGGGCATCCATTCCACACACCCTCCCCCTGCTGCACCATAGGATCTCACCAACGAGAGCCAGTCCTCCACAAACTTTCTCCAAGGCAAATCTCTTCCCACGGGGCTTCATCTCTGCTATGGCAGGCAGCAACAAATCACAGTATCTCTCAGTCCCAGTCCTCCACAGGGCTATAGGCCTCCCCCAGCAAACCTGTTTCGCTCATCTCTGTAGGTCGCTTGTGCTGGCAGGGCTCATCCCAACGTAAGTCATGGCATCTTCTCTATGTCTCCACCGGCTCCATCCAGCGTGGAGCCTCTCCACTGGGCAGGTTGGGTCTCTGCCTCCTCCATGGATCCTTTCCTCCGGCTACTCCACGTGCTTCAGCTCAGGCTGCAGGGGCATCTCTCTCTCTGGTACCTGGGTGCGTCCTCCTCCCCAACCTTCCCGGCCTTTTGTGTCTGTCAACTGCTTACATTTATATGCAAACAAGTATCTCAATGCCCTTAACAGGCCAAACTTTGCAGCCTTCCTGGCACTCCTTGTTCTGGTGGAGTCTTTGTCTCCTGTATGTGATTCTCAGAGGCGCTATAAGCAGGCCTGCAGAAGATTCCAGCAGCCATTTTCTGCAAGCCCTGGCCCTCTCTCAGTAGCCAACTATGCAAAACTGCAACAACTACTGAACACTTACTTCATTGCACTGTCATTAGAATCAAATAACAGACTAATTTTATTTTCTTCCACAGGTTGCTTTTGTTGTTTTTTTTTATTAGAGTTTTTATTTTGGGGGGTGGTTGTTCTTGTTTTCCATATTGTTTGTTTCCACCCAGTAAAAGCTTTAGTGTTGTTTGCATCTTGTGGAGTTACAAGCTCTCACTGTCAGGGGTTTGGCAAAGCCAATCCTGTAGATTCCTACTGCATTGTGTTTCATTCCAGAAAAAAAGAAAATAACCTCTGAAAATGAGTAGGCTTTGGGAAGCTACAGTGTCTCTATCCTTTCTGGCATATTGATGATGGATGGGTAGACAGACCCTTCCTAGAAATCTATTGTACTCATGTTCTCTCTTTGATCCCTTCCCAGGTTCATTCTTTTTGTGCATTTTTAGTACCTGCTCATTTCTCTCTCCTTTCCTAGATTTCTCCTAGACTTTTGCAGATACACCAAAGCAAATTTTACACTGTTTTAATTGAGGAACCGTTAAAAGCCCTTCCTGTTTTGTCTTTTCCCTCTATTTCCAGTTACAAAGACAAAATAATTACTTAGCCTGTCATCTCTTTGGAGCTCTTAGTTTAGTTAGCATGGATGTTTCAGGTATTAGCAACTCTGCACTGAGTTTTATTCTGAAAACATCTTGTGAGGGACAAAACTTTGGAACTGAAACCCTTAGGGATTCAGGTGCTTGCTGTTATATGGGAATATATCTTCAGAGAAGACACTTATTTTAATTAGAGATTTAAACATATGTGTATAGCAAATTCTTTTTTTTAGTGGATTTTTGAAACTGACATGCTAACGTCCAATATTGTATTTACTCAGATGTATGAAATCACAGAAGAAGGGGGAATACTCAAAACTTTAAATGAAATATGGTGCAAATTGACTGAACCTCTGCAACCCCAGGTGCCACAACAAGAAAATACCAACATGAAAAGCCTGTCTTACCCATTTTCCAGAGAGAAAATATATTTGTGAGTACATTAAATTGTGATGAGGAATGAAAAGAGCTATAACTTATCATTTGACATTTTTTTCCTACAATATTTTAATGAAAATTCAGACATTCAAAGAGTATTTCTGGAAATCCTAGGGACATATCCCAGTTGTCAGATTATTCCTGGATAATATTTCCAAGTCATTAAAGCATATGTCTGAATGAAACTAAATACATTGAAGACGAACTAAATAGATCCAAAGTAAATGAACATGCATTGGTGCTGAATCCAGTGAATTAACAGAAATCTAAATTGCCGTGACTTTCTGCCACTGTTCTACTTCCTTCTGCTGGATAAGGCATGGGAAGCAGCACAAGAAATAAAACATCTATGTTTTTATCTTGAACTGTAAAAGTCCTAGCACTGAATTCCTGATTATTTGGTTAACGATATTACTGCCTTTGAAAAAAAGAGAGTAGAAATATGACAATTTTTTCCTCTTGATTTATTATGGTAATTAAAACTTGGCTTATCATATGCAGATAAGGAATTCTTGTTATCTGCCCTTTCACTCAGAGTAATATTTCTGGGCCCAGTTTGACATTAAACACTCCTCTTTTCCTTATGGGTGTCTCTTTGGATTTATGCCTGATAAATAAAATTCAGTAATAAATATAATGACCCACTATATGATGTAGTGCCACTCTGAAAACTGTGATTAATTCTGAATACAAATCAAATTTGTCGAGAGGAATAAACTGGTTAGCATAATTTCACATATGATGATTTTAAGGATTAAGGGAACGCATAATTCCAGTGGAACTGTTAGTTGAAAGCAAGTGAAATGTTGACTGGTTAGCCACCTGGAAAAGAGTAATGAACATCTGCATTAGGCTAATTGAAACCTAAAAACATAACCTCTTCACGTTATATTGTTGAGGGTATGTTATAAGGAAAAGATTAAAAGGTAATCTTGTATAAATAATATATAAGCTCTTCTTACCTGAAAGACATTTTACTTGATATTTTTTGCATTTTATGCCCACCATTGTTGCAATCCAGGCAGATCTCTGAATGACGGGGTCTTGAATGGCACAGTGTATTAAGCTGTTCTCTTTCAACCGTATTTCCTTTAAAATTTGTTTTTGTTACTCACTAGGGTTTCTAAATGAATTGTAAATCAGAATCTTATTGCTGTCTTCCTCATTACTATCATGTCTGAAAACATAACTGATTTTTTTTTCCTGTCAACATTTTAGGTATAACATTAAAGACAAAGACACCTTTTTTGACAATGCTACCCGCAGCCGCATAGTAAGTAAACATAACTAACATATCACTGACTTCATGTGCTGAATGGGATTTGCTTTATTAGAAAGTGTCAGTGAACTGCTTCACTAATTTCATCAGTTTATGCATTTCTCTATTCCTGCAAAACACTAAGCACTCATAAGTATGCATGCTATGTAGGGAAACACTGCTACTGATTCCTCCTCATTGTTCAAGTTGTTCTTAAGCCCTGTTTCCTAATTTTTAAATAGACTTTGTCCCATAAAAATACCTCCTCTACAATCCTATAGTAAATTCCTAGCTCCAGCAGTCTTTGGTGAGAAACCTTGTATAATCTTCCTGAGATTCTGCTAGTTCTCCAGGTGGTTAGTGAGGCAAGATTCCTTTTTATATATCCAATATCGACTCCTCCCTAACATGCTCTGTTTATCCATACACTCTTGGGTTTCATAGCTATAGCATACTTGCTCCATGTTATACTTCCAAATGTGGAAATGAAATGTGTTTTTTTTCTAATGTCAGATTTTGCTGTGATTTTCCTTAGTGTAAAATTCTCATTCTGCCTGAAGTGTTCAGCATTCATACAGTTTTATAAGGGTGTGACACTCTCTTCAGGAGCCTCTTATTTTAATGTTTTGCTTTACAGCTATGTCCATTATGTAAATAACGCTAAAAACTGATTTGTGTGTTATATCACTGCTCTTCTCCACAGGTGCGTGAAATTTTGAAGCGCACACCTACAAAGGCCAGAAACAGCATGGGTAAGAAGGAGGGAAGATAATGATGCATGTTGTTTTAAAAAGAATTGTTTAGGTGCCTCACAGAATATTTCTTTTTAAAGCAGAATACAAAAGTATGCTGGCACGTTTCCACAAAAAATAGTGATTGAAACAAATACTTTTTCTGAGGAATAAAATCGGACTTTCTGGTCCATGATTTGGATAGGACATGGTAATGGGAGCTTGCTTTTCATTTCTACAGGTGCAGGATCTGGCACATAACCTGCATTTCATGAGTTGCTATAAAATTGAATTTTATTATTATATGATCTGCTTTTGAAAATTCAGATGTCAGCTACAATATGTTGCATTATTTCTTCAGCTGATTTTTCTTGTTATTTCAATAGAATAATACATCTTTCCAGGTTATTTTTATCACTGCACCTTTAAAATTTATTTCCATGAACTATATAGTGAAATATATGGCTTAACCATGACTGATTTGAAGATACTGTGTGACACTTTTGGGGTAACCCTGAGATATTTGGAGCTTATGTTTTCTTGTGGTGCAGAATATGTACAAGTGTAGTTATTTTTTTTTTCTCTAGTCTTTTCTTTCATCCATTGTGATTTCATAACACTTATCTTGCAGAAGCGATAACGTCAGTCTGCATGGTTTCTGCAAGTTCTGTAAGTTCACCACTTATGTGCAGGTCAAGCTGTCCCAGGGTAATTTACTTCAAAAGAATAAATTGTTGCAGCAACCAATTCCTGTTTGGTCTTTGTGTCACTCGGTACAGTGAAGCTGCAGTAACAGATTTCTTTGGTACAGCAACTGGAGTGGAAAATAGATTAATTTAGGTTTCCCTGCAATGGAGATAACATTTATTTTTTCTAAATTATATGAAAAAACCCCAAATACATTGTCTTTTTCAATAAAAAATACTTGGGTTTCACCAGAACAAACATTTAAATTTATGATTATTACACAGTTCCCTTCAAAAAATTCGGAGAGATGGTTGAAGAGACAGGCATTCTTAATTTCTAAAACTTTGTTCAGTTGGTGTCTGTTTTGTTCATTGTTTGCTTTGCCTTACTCTATGTTTTGATCTGCTCAAAGGCTCTGGTGGGGCAGTAGAGAGGAATGCTACTGGATTTTTTGCTAAATTGCTCTTGCTGCCAGCCAGGGAACCCTCCAGGTGACTGCAGAGATCATGCCTTCCCTGTAAGCTGTGGAGCTGTATAGATTTCTTCAGAGTGCAGGACTTTAGAGATAAGGCAGTGTAAGGCATATATAAAACAAGCAGCCTGAAATCCAGAAGGGGCACTAAATCTGTCAACATAAAAGCTAGACCCCAAAGCCAGCATTTTTCCAAGGGATCCAGAGAGACTGTGTAGAACCTGTTGAAACTGTTAAGACTATAAGTTGATGGGCTGAGGGTAGAAAACCCAGCACTTTGTTCAGTGAAAGTGAGACTTGATCTAGTATTAGTGGGAGCCCATGATTCTGATCACTGTCAAGCTTCTAGAAGGACTAACCAGACGCTTTCTTCCTCACTCACATGCCTCTTTGTTAACAGGATGAGAAAGTGGTCAAAAAAGTCTTTGTATCATATTAGTTCATTGAAGAAAAAGCACTATACGAAACGAGCCTTTCTATGAAAACACGTTTTCTGTAGTTAGGTACTCTACGATGTTATATACTCATCTTGACATGATTTCGAATGTTTTCATCAATACAGCTCAGTTGCCTTTGTAATGTCAGGAAGTGAAATCTAATAATCTTCTCTGTTTAGCTGTGCCTAGCCATTGACTGCTTTTGTGTTTTGGTTTTTTTTTTTTTTCTTTTAGGTATTGGCACATTAATAGCAAACAATGTTTATGATGCAGCATACCCACTTCATGATGTACGTATATACTATTGAATATCTACTTTTGTGATAGTATCACTCAGTAGTGTGCATGTTTATTGCCTGTGACAATGGAAATATATTTAAAGTGTGTGATTCTTGTATGAAAACTCTTACATGATACTTTTCAAGTTGTAAGCTAAAGGTAAAGAAAACAATCCAGGAACAACTGAGGAGCTTTTTATTGCATTTTATCTGGATTTACATCAGCTATTACATTGTTTTCTTTCTCTAGGGAGAATATGAAGGCCAAAATGATGACATGAATGAAAGAAAGGTAAAATACATTGCAAAATTAATTTCACATTAGATTGAATAGGATAAATGAGAATAGTATCCTAAATGCTACCTTAAATCATTAACCAGTGTTCAATTAAGTAAATGTCTTTGCAAAGGATGTATTTTTTTTTGTATTATTTGTTTTCCTCTACTTATGCATAAAATTCTTTTACAAGACTTTTTATAAAGCCTTCTTATGATATATTTCAGGGAATTTAATTTGGTATTTACATCATGAAATGCTTCAGTTTTCCCTCCTCATGCATAAAGAAGATTTTTTAACCTGTCAGGAAGCAAAAGTTGTTAAATAACTTATATGATTCTTTTCGTTCCATAGCTAGACGGCACTAAAGAACCATGGTTACTAAACCAAAACATAATTGTATTGTTCATTTTATTGTGCATCCAATTAAATTAAATGCAATTTCTAAAAATGTGCTTCCAATTATTTTGTAAATGAAAAGTTTTGAGCTATCAAGTGACTTTTGAAAATATATCACCCACCAAGTGTCTGCACAAGAGAAATGACTGCACAATCAAAGACTATGTGAATTCAGATTTCTTTACATATGCTTATTTTTAGAAATGAGCAAAACTATTTAATTACGGTAATCCATTAAGAACCATTCCTTCTTGCTCTCTAATGTTTGCCCTTTTTTTCCCTCTTGACATATAAACAATAGGACAGGAAATGAAGAGGGGAAAAAAATGTGGCGAGAGAAAGGACAGGAGGGAAAAATGAAGAAAAAGAGAATGTTTGGATGCCTAAAATATTTGCTATACTAGAAATTAAAATGCATGTATTCTTGGTGACTTGTAAATAATTTCATAAAAGTTTTAATCTCTGTGGTATTACATGTTGGTATATACCATCTTTTTGCTTTTTGAGCGTTTGAAATGAGGACTGAGTTTATAGATCATACAAATAAATTTTATTTCCCCAATGCTGGGTTAATAAAACTTTGAAAACCTAATCTTTGTAGTTTTTGGTAAAGGGTATCAATATTCAGCCACTAGATGTCTTCACATGCAGTAGACAATTGAATTTAGTACGTGAACCTTGGTAAGCAAAAGAGACAAAGATGGAAAACAAACTATAAGAAACTTGCATATTCATGCCTATTATTAGCTTTTTTTCATCAAGAAATTGTCTATTGTGCACTTGCAGAATTTTCTTTAAGTGATAATAGGGATGCAGTAATGGACTCTGAGAGTCAGCTACACAGTTTTCTGTCTTAGAAGGTCAGCAAATATTTAGAAAAGAATGGTAAATGGACATTAGTCAATGGAGAAAGATTGAGTACTGTGGAAAAGAGGGAAAGAGGGCCTAAAAGGAGTAGTGTCTGGGAAAATATTCACCCTCCTACTTGCATTTTGTGCTGCCTTCTTTTTATTCTGCCTATTAGGCTCAGTTATGAAGTGTTAAGTATTAAAAACATAAAAGGTTCTTTCCAGAAATACTTCATTGATTATTCACATATGTCTCTGCTGCTTAGCCATTGAATCTGCTGTAGTATTTCTATGCATAACATCATCTGTCTATCTGAATCTAATAGTCTCAGTGTTTAATTTCCTGAAAAGCCCCGATCATGTTTAAAGAAAGGGGGCTTTTTTCAGTTTTACTTTTCTCTGCCCCTTTTAATTTTGTCCATTTTAACTTACTGAATCTTCCATTTCCATTGTCTAAGCCCAAAGAATGATGAACTGAGTGGGGTACTTATGCCAATAAGGCAGCACAAGTAATTAAGGTTTATGTACCAGTTCATAATATAAAAGGTTAATCCTTATTAACCCTCTTCAGGATTTCCTTAGAGAAAATGCACCATGAAATGATACCTTTGTCACATCCTATGAGAATTAGAAATCTGAAGTCAACAAAACCCATTCTTTTCCTAAGACTGTTGATTGAAGTACAGGAATTTCCCTGTTTTAGTGTGATTTCTGCTCTAGAAAAGTATCTTATTAAAAAGCTATTGCAGAGAAGCATGATAATAATTCTCCATGAATATAAACACTGACTTTCTCTTTTATAAGCTTCTAGCCCACTGTCAACTTGTAACCCTTTATTGCTAGCAATCTGTTTGACATTGTGAATACAGAAGGGCTTTGTTACATATCTGAGAAATACAGTTATCATATACTACAGCAACATCCCCAGAATATTAGAAGCAGATCAGAAAGTATTATTGTAAACTTAGAAAAAGTAATGCTTCTAAGTGAAGCTGATAAAACTCAATATATTATATTACAAAACTCTTCATGGAATTCCTTTCGATTTAATAAATATCATGAAAGGAAGCACATTCCAGCTTCCAGATTAAGCTTAATCTTGTAAAATTGCAGTGTTGAGACTGAGGTTCAGTGTGGGCCACACATGTGAATGGAAAATATTCATTCCATAAGCTCACCTTTAGTGCCTTGGAATCAGAATAACCAATGTGATTCTGTAGTCTGACATAATACCATAGCAACCTGTTCCTGAAGTGACTGCAACTTTAAAAAGACCTTTCTTTTTGTTCTTCAAATTCCTTTCTGTAACTCTGTTCAAAACAGCTTTTAAGTAGTTCTAATAATTTGATAGCTTTAACTTACTTGCTTTATATATTTCAGTGAATGCATTTCAGTGAATGCATTGGTGTGATTGTTTATGGACATATTGTAGGTAATTCTGTGGGGTAATGGCAAAGGGTGATTTTGAATAGGTAACCATAAGTATTCAGATGAAACTATCAATAAGGCAGCCAGGGCAATCCCCTTCGGCTCCTGTTGAAGCCAACGAAAATCAAACCTAGTCTCACCTTTTCTTTCAACAAGTGCAAAGCATTTTGCAAGACAGTGCTCTGTGACTGCAGCAGTCTAAAGCCAAGACTCCACACTCCTTCAGTCTCATTGCAGAATTCCCAATTACTGCAGCAGTGTAGGGTTTAGTCCCTGATCTAAGAACAGAAAATGCTATATGCTGTATCGTTAATGAGTATGCATTGGCACAGGGATGATCACTTAAATAGCTGCAAGCCAGTTTCTATATTCTGAACAATAATCCTTCATCGGGCACAGGTTTGAATGATCCAGGTATTAATTACTCACTTGATATTTCTTCAGCTATTTCACATAGCATCTGCAAGAAGAGAGGCTTTATAAACAGTAGAAAAAAACGTGATTGGAAAACCTCAAAATATGTCAGTTACAGGATCTGAAATTTCTCCACACTTACTTTAATTGTGCTGTTAACTTCATAAGATGATGTAGTGTGCTGTTAGCCATCAAAACGAACCATTTGACTACTGATAATTGCAAACACTATATGTACTTTGCTACTAACATCCTCTGCAGCTCCTGCATGCTTACATAACTCCAATGTGCACCAAGCTCAACGAGCATCCATTTTGCAGATAGAACTAAAAGTTTGCAATCTAGTCTGCAACTAAGCTGATGAGTTTTGCATATTGCACATTTTGACAAAAAATCTCTTGCCGTTTTAAAATGACAGATTTTTACTAACTCCTGAGTTCCTTTAAGCAAAAAATTAATTGAACTTCTCTGCACATTATCCTCTGTATGTACCCACATGTGTATTCATGTGCATGTGTTGCTTGGTTTGTGTTTTCCTCCACAGCAGCTTTAGAACTTATTACCCAATCCCAGCCAAAGTTTACAGTGGAATAGGAGTCTCCTAGGTATTCATTCAGCAATTATATTGGTTCACATTAACTACGATTTCCATAAGACAGGCGAGGGACTGTCAGTCAGTGCTGACTGTGGGGGAAGAACTGAAGTATGAGGCTGTCTCTTGAGGGCAACAGATATTCCACACAGAAGCCCATTCTCAAAACACAATTTCATCACTACTCCAATTTTACTAGGAATTATGTGGTGCCTTATTTTAAAGGAACTGACTACAGCTTTCACATGCTATTTTTTTCCTATGTCCATCCCCAGTTCCCCTACATCCCCCCACCTCGCTGTTTTGAAAATAGGGATAAAAGGCTTGATATTTGTCTTTCTGGATGATATATAATCTATAAATTGAAACGTGGTTAATTTAGATTAATTTATCATCATAGTCTTGTTATTTATTATTTTTAATGCACTCTATACTTCAAGGAAGAAACTTCAGTAAGCACGTCTCCAGTCTTGTCATAACATAAAACTGTAAAAAGAATACAAAGAATTCAGGTGGTTCCACAGAAAAAGTTACTCTTTTGCATGGGACCTCCCTGCTTTTTATTTTCCTAGATTTTAATTTTCTTTTCTAACTTTGTTAGACCCTGATGATGTTTCGTCTCAGCTTCCTTTGGTCTTCTGGAAAGCTTTGGTTTTTAATGTCTCATTATCAAAATAACTTTTGTATGAAAATGTTAATTGCATAGTAATTTTTATCTGAATGTTTCAGAACAGTGTGATGTCTTTCCTGCCAAAATTACTGGTTTCCTTTACAGCTTCTTGAGTAAAGGAAAAGAGTATCAAAGGATTACCTTTAGTTGTTGAAAGTTTGACAAAGTTGTGTTCCATAGGTCACAGTAATGAAAGAGGGAATGAGGAAGATTATCCCGAGTCCCTTGGCTATTGCAGTGAGGTCAATATGGTTAATATACCACAGGTCCTGAAGTGTTTCCTTTTGTCCCTTACTCTGTTCCCACTGGATTCCTTCTTTCATAGTAAGTTTTTGTAGGATAAGCACCTTCCTTTGTTCTGTCTGTAAAGTGGATGAATTTACATTTCTAGCAGTAAACCCATGTGGGGAGAGAAGAGGGTTTTATATGGGCTCCACTGGGTATACTAGCCTCAGGAGCTGAGTGGGAGAGCAGGCTGGTTTTGCCACATTTCTTACCTCTTGGTATGTTTTTACATGCCAGTTTATCAGTTTTGAACTCTCATCTTAGTTCACTTCACCCTGGAAACACTGCTCAGTACTTACCTGTGGTGTGATTCCAGACATTGAATAAATGACATCACAGAAGATTTTCACTCTATAAGTAGGATAATTTCTAGCATCTTTCAAAAGACTTCCACAAGACCACAGGTCTTTCTGTTTAGCATCTCCATCTAATAAATGTGGTGAGGAGCGGGTAGGTATGTGGAGAAAGATGTATGTATACCATCCTTGCATTGCTGGTTTGGTTGGAATCTTCTGTAACCATCTAAAAATGTACTTGGATATTTGTATTGATGTGTGGGAAACTGCTTTTTTCGGTATATATATTCTTGACTCATAAAAAATTTTTAAAAAACAGATGGGCACACGTTTCAAATTAATTTTCTGCTTTTTTAAATTTAGTTGCTGTATCGAGAATGGGCAAGATATGGAGTATTTTACAAGTTTCAGCCTATTGACCTCATAAGGTAATATGGACTTGTATGAAATACTAAGGGATCTGGTTCTTAGTTGATGCAGATTAATTAAGTTTCTTCCATTTACTTCAGCAAATGAAATCTTGGATTCATCAGAGTATTAAAAATAATGCTCTCACTGCTTTTCTGTAGCTCTGATGATAGTCTACTGTAACAAACATACACCAAGTATAATATACTTTTGGTTTTGTATAGTGCTTATTTCCTGAATGAATGTCATATTTATTTTAATATGACATGAATGTCAGATTTATTTAAAAAAAAAAAAGCAAAAAGAAACACTAATGCTCTAAAAAAATTAGGAATTTCTGTTTACATTGATTAACTTTTATTGGAGAGTATGGTCACAAAGTCTGGTGAATAATCAGAAGCTGGTGTTCACATTATGAATCAATGTGAAAGTATATGACAGTTTGGAAATTGATTTGATTTTTTTACTCCTGGTTTTACAAGTTTTATTCATCTGAACACATCCATATGTGTTCCCAGTGGGGTTTTTTTTGGTGTATTTTGAATTTTGATGTATGTACAAGCATAGAAATTGTATTTAAAACAAGACAAAGCAAAACAACTATGCTTTTTAAGGAAATTCCACAATATGTCTACGAGAAAGCCAAACTAAGCCAATTTTTGTTGTACACTATAGATTATGAGCAAAGAAAAGGAAATGTTTGTGAAACTGCTGAATTGAAATATTCTTACATAATATATCTGTCTAGGAATAAATGAACTGTGATATTAACAAAAAAATCTGTTTCTGCATAATTTATATACATAATACAGCAGACATTCATTAGCTTTTCTCTTTTGAATAATCAAACTCCAACTAGGTGTTATTATACGATCTTCCTTTACATCATTATCTGCAAAAACTGGTGTTAGTACTATGGATAATGAACAATCTTTGTAAGATTTCTTGTTTGTATTGTGAGTTAAAGTTGAAATACAGCAAAGACTTATCAGCTAACTTTTAACGTGAGCAGAATTAGTCTTTATTGGGGTCAAGATGCTTCAGATTGGAAAATGTTATTTAGAAAATCAAATCTCACTGAGGTTCTGCAAGGCTCTGAAATGCCTTCTTCTTTGCCTTAAATGTTTTTGTGCATGATTTATGTACTTTTTGAATACCAGTTATTCCAGGACAGGCTACTGTATGGAATAGGTAAATTGGAACAGGATTACACCTGGTATGTTGTTATTATAAATGTTAATTTATACTGTGACTGGCTAGAAGAATACTCAAGTTTTATGAGATCTGAGAGCTCAGCTGAATTAAAAATAGAGGTACATCTGTTTACATTCCATCTTCATTTGTATTTTGCTGTCTCCATTATAATGTTTCACTATATCAATATGATTTCATAGAAATTCTGTGGTTTCAACTTCTGTGAGAAAGGAAAAAAAAAAAAAGGAAGTGACATGTGCAACTGATTCTCTGTTCTCAGAGATGATTTTTCTTGCTTTCTTCTATCTTCCATACTTTGCTTGACTGCAAGTTTGACTGTTACCAGTAAAATGAATGTGGTTTTTATTTTCTGGGTAATGTTAGAGCTTTAGAGCATACATACCTGCAGAATTACCACCCTTTTCTTTCTGCAGCTGATTTTTGCACCTCTGTACCGTGGGAGGGTTTTGAGCTCAGTCTCATTATGGTGGCATATTTCCTTGGCAAACTTCAGTCACATTTCATGGGTTTTCATAATTTACTGTGATACTTCTTTCTTAGACCGATTAGATAATACTCAACTTTTTTTTTGCTTATGTGTAACTTAACAAGTCCATATTCAGGTTTTGATGAATAGAAGAAGCAGCATTTGTTTTGCCTTATATTCAAAGCCTGATGTTTTCAAATACATTTACTCTACTGAAGTACGTTTCTTAAGTACCATTCCCAAATTAAATAGACTTTTTTAGCTCAATTTTTAATGCAACTTTTAACAGTGCAAATATTCTTAACTATTCCTGGTTCACCTTTATACAGTAAGAATGCAAACTGAAAGTAAATCTTTAACTGAAGTACCTATGCTGGAAGACTGGATATGGCACTGTATTATTATTCTAAATCATTCCTGGTGCCTCAGTTCCTTGCTTCTGATCATGCAGTTATTGCCAATTTCCAAGTGATTGTACACCAAAGCTAGTGACTGAGTTTTTGTTATGCTCAGTCTTGGCACAGACCAGGGATCCTCTGAGGTCCCTTGTGAAGCCTGATATCCTGAAGGACTGATAACTGCATATTCAGTCTTAGAATATTTTCAGGTTCTTAAAAATGTAACACTGAATAAAGGACCACTACAGTATTCACTGTGGTTGGTTCCATTCACCCCTGTGTCTTAATCTGTACATGTATTCTGCTCTGGCGTTATGTGCCTCTTTGCACTATAGTGAAAATGAAAAGCTAATTTTTTTTGTAAACTGTGAAATGCAGTTTTGAGTGTGTGTGATTTCACCAAATGAGAACTATGTGGGTGTTACATATCTCTATTCTACAACAAAACATTTCAGTTAAAAACTTTAAGGGAATATATTGTGCAGGTCATGCAGATAATACAGTGTGAATTAAGTTGCTCAATTGCACGTCCAGGTATTAACATTGCTTAAAACAAAGCCTGGCTAATGCAGTGCTTTATTTTCAAAAGCATATGAATATCTAAATATAGCCATATGAATTTAATTTTTGCCTTTCATATTTGTCTACTTTCAACTCAGATGAAAAAGGCAATAAACATTTTTGAGAGGGAAATTATTAATTATTTGCTAACAAATATCTTAGTCTAGAAGTCAAGAAAAAGTTTTACCTCTTCTTTCAGTCACCCTTAGACTTGGGAGGCATGAGTGATATATTAACAGGTAAAGAATGAAAGCCACATAGGATATGAAGCGTTCCAGAGGTTTGCCTCATATAGCACACTTTTTTCCTCATCCTTTCTATTAGAGAGTTTCTACTATAGCTTTCTTGTATGAATATATTTATCAATGGTAGCACTTCTCAAACCCTGTAATGTGCTACAAGGTGCTATAAAAACACGTTTGTGATTCACTAAGGGTATGGATATCGCAAGGAGGTGGTTATCCTTCTGAGACAAAAGCATACTAAACTCCTGGAAAACTAGTAATTTATCTTTTTCATGGACATCTTGAAGGACCTGCAGATGGGAACCTGTGTATGAACTGAAAATCTGGATAGGAATCCATCTTCATAAAGGAGAGGTCCCTTTTCTTATTTTTTAAATAATATAAAATTACCTTACCCTAGGGAAGTAATAAAATCATAAATTATAGAATGCTTTTAGGTAGGAAAGAATCCTAAAGATCATCAAGTTCCAACTGAAATCAAGCAAAACTATCTGACTTTCAGTTGTGATGGAACTTATTTTGATATTAATTCTTCTTAAATGTTCCAGCTCATCAGCCCCTTCTAACCCATCTCCTTTTTTGTGTTTTCTTTTAAATTCTTTTTATTGCTAGGACTTCACCTAACTACTTAATAACTGGCAGTCTACATTATATATAACATAATTACTTTCAAAGCTCCAAGGGCCTGTATATGCTTATCTTACCATAAAGCCTAAAGCTGGGAAGTCATGGTCATTGTAAAGACTATGTATGCAATAACTCTTTTTGTAGGAGTAGGTAGAAAAGTGTGTTAACCAAACTATTATTTATAGTGTATAGCATATAAATCAAAGCTTGGGAGTTTCTGTTACTCAAACTGTCTTCCTAATATATTTCTTCCTTCCTATTTTTAACTATGTTTTTCTTTAGTATGGAAAATTGTTCCAGCTTTATGCGTAATGAATTCTGGCCCGTCATTGCAGTGTGCCCAGGTTGAACTTGTTCTTGACCAAACAGTCACCAGTTCTGCCCTGTTCCTGCATTTGAATGATGCCTTCCTAAAGCAGAGCAGCCTGTAACTGTCTCTTCCTGGCAGTTTTTAAAGCTATGATGACAGACCTATGATATTAGAAGTTTGATTGTCCCAGTTGTGGATATTGTTATCTTCACTTTCAGTGTGTTGGGGCCTGTGCTGTCCAGTGTTCAATGTAAGGGGCCCCCAAACTATTATTACTGGTTTGGCATTTTTCCCCCCTTTTTTTTTTCTTTTTTCTTCAGTCTTCACTAGATAAAACAAATTATCTGCTTGTATCTGCTTATCCTTCTTAAGGTAGAGTAGATTTAAAGAAGCAATAAAATAGGAAAATGGGAATCACACTGAAATGGTATTTTTGCTGTCTTTAGAGATAAGTGTTTCTTCCCTGGCATTTGAAGATGACTATTTGCTACAGCATTCCCCTAACTGTGGCCATCCTCCTTGCTTAATGCATTAGCAAGTCACTGTTGCTTTCACCACCATTCTTTGTAGGCACATCTCCATCCTTGGAGAGAGAACATTTCTCTCCACATCCTGTCTAGAACTCTAAGACCTTGAAGATAAAGGTCTGTGGTGCCCTCTTTAATTCTAGAGGCACATTCAAATGTGGTTCAATCATTGTGCTAAATTTGGAATTGTTGATCCTCAAAATGAAGATTCTGCTGTATATTTGAATTCCTCTGCTTCCCTGTCACCCTTCTGTTATTGTTGTGAATTACTGAACCAAATGCCCATTATTTTTTGTGCAATTAACTATGGCAGAAAGCAATCTTGTCATATGTGTTTATCTCACTGTGACTGACTAATGCTTGCCTCAGAGCTAGAGTTGGATCAATACAAACTAAAATTTTGTGATATGCATATATACAGGTATATCTTTATCTATATCAATATAGATACTGGCTGACCCAGCAGGTAAGTCCTACAGTCTACATCTTTTCTAATGCCAGGAAAGGGTGAGGCCTACTTCCCACATACAGCCAGCGGCTTACAAGCTCCTATCACATCTTCATGCTGCAAGGCTGACATGGCTATTACCAGCTTCCATAAGGCTGTGGAGACAAGAGAAAACAGCACCAGCTTGCTTTCTTTTGGGGTATTAGTGGTTGGTGTGTTTAGAGTGTTACACTTTCCCCCTTAGTCTGGTGAATTACTATAGCATTCTTCTGAGACCACACTGGTTCATGGGGTCCTGGAGAGAGTCCCCTTATGCCAGGTGGGTAATGACAGTAAAAACCAGTTTGTGTCTGTGAATAACTAAATTACTCAGTTCCCATACAGAAATATGGGAACACTATGCAGTTCTTCCTTGACTGTCTTTAGCAGGCATATCTTCAATGTTCACAAAGATGCTGAGGCTATATGCAAAGAATTCTTTATTAGGAAAAAGAAAAAACATCTTTAAGCCTGGGAAAGTGCAGTAATCGAACAAACATAGCACTAAGTAGAAAAATGCCCATGATCTCTACCAGTAACCTTGGCAGCAGCCCATCTAACTCCTTTCCAAACCTCTGCTGAGAATATGCCTGAGTCAATACCGAGTATATCTTCTCACTGTAACCCTTCTGTGTTTTAAGTCTACCATCTTTTTATAGTTCCAAGGAACGGTACAACAAAGATTCAATCCCAAAAAGTGGTGTGTTCAACTTACATTTCTTTGTTATTAAAGCAGTAGGTACAGTGGGAAACTCTATGCAGCATCCACTTTTCACAGCAGAGAGCTTCCTGGAGAGAGTCAAAAGCAGATGGGACCCTGGATTAGAGTCTTATCTGATGAGAAAGGAATGGTCTCTCCATCGTTAAAATTCTTTCCCCTTTCCAGTGTCTGTGTGATCTCATTACCCCTCACAACCCCAGCTTATTTATTAATGGACTTTTATCCATTAAATGGACTGCATATTAGATGCTTGATGCTAGGACAGCACTTTTAATCTGCAGTTGTAGGGAGTTTCCCCTCCACCCTTGGACCTTCTGATTAGAGGGCTTACATGTGTGCTTCAGCCTGTGTTTACTGCAAAGCAGAGGGTGTCTGCTCGTGGTGCATAAATCACTGAAGAATTTGTATTGGGTTATTCTTCTGGGTACAGGACAGTGACTGGAGTGAGATGATTTACTTACGGATCTGCATTTCATAGTATTTGCCAGTCCTGTAGGAAGTGGGTTCTCTCTCTCTGTGTTTTGGCAAGAGCTTGGTGTTTTTACTGGTGCTTGTATGAGAGATGGAATTTTAAACCAATAGACTTATATTGCAGTGCTGAGGAAAACCAGATCCCTGCTTTCTGATAAACATAATCCCCAGGCTTCAGGTAACTGAACACTATGATCCTCATTGCCATCCAGATTCCTGACTCTTTTGGTGAGATTTTCAATTGCTAGATCCAGCAAAGAATGTGAACATCTACACTGGGACTTAGGCAAATCCAAGGCTCTGAAGACTGTCATTGTTTCTGTACAGTTTCCTGGTGCCTTCTCCTCGCACTGTCCAGTTTTGTATTCAGATGGAATTCAGTTTTATCTGTGTGCAGAACTGTCTTAGGTGAAGTTCCACAGTGCCTGGATGATGACAGTCAGAAACTTATTTTTCTAAATGGACTTAAGTGACAGGTCCCAATCCAAAAGGTATCTTTGGAGGTGATATCAGTGTATTTTGATAGAAAATGAAATTTTGTGGTTTTAAAATGCAGAAGTAAATGCCAGAGATGTGACATCACACTGAAAGAAAGGAGAACATCCTGCACATTCTTATACACATGCGTACAAATATTTGTAGGCATCTAGAGGTGTATATGTCTGGGGACTGCCGGAAGTAGAAAGAAGTTGCTGCGTTTGGGTGGTTACAGGTCAGCTTATCTTGTCATAAAACTGCTCTTGACATCTTAATCTCAGTAGAAAGTTCTGGTTGTGACATGCTGCTGTGAGAGGAGGTCCTTTTCTGACTCCTTGAGCACTGACCAGGGGTTAATTGTCATCTAGTTTAAAGGTGCGCCCCAATATTAAGATGCTTTGTATGAGTATCCTATCTGTCCCTATACAAAAGTTACATTAGAACAGATTATAGCTTTGTCTGATTGAATAACCTGTCTCCAACAGTAGGAAAAAAAGAAGATGGCAGGGGAATAAATTAACAACCAGGAACCACGTAACAATTATGGCCAAAGAACACCCAAGTAAGGAAGGTTTTCAACATGAGAAATCTCTGAACTTCCACAGTCAGTACACAAAGCAGAAAATCAAACATTTTAATGCAATATTTGAGCAGGTAATTACTGCCAATGTGTATTACTGTCTTGGAACAGTCACAACTGAAGTGCTCAAAGATCACAGAATCACAGAATGGTTGAGATTTGTGCAGACTGGACACAGTACTCTCACTGTGGCATCACCAGTGCTGAGCAGAGGGGAAGGATCACCTCCCTCGATTTTCTGGCAATACTTTGTTTAAAGTGGCTGAGGATGCCATTAGCCTTCTTTGCATCGAGGGCACATTTCTGGCTCATGTTCAACCTAGTATGGTCCAATACCCCCAGGTTCTTTTCTGCCAGGCAGCTTTCCATCTATGTGGCCCCAGAAAATACTGATACATGAGGATGTTCTTAGGTACAGAATTTTCATGACATTCCTGCCAGGCCATTTCTCCTGCCCTATTGAGGTTGCTCTGGATGGCAGTATGATCCTTTGGCTTACCAGCCACTAGTCCCACTTTTGTGTCATCTGCAAACTTGATGAGGGTATGTTCTGCTCCCTCACTGATAATTAAGATGGTAAACAGGACTGGACCTAGTATTGACCCCTGGTCAATGCAACTAGTACACTGCTAGTCAGTGGCCTCTAAATGGACTTCATGCCACTGACCACCACCCTCTGGGCCTGGTCATTCAGACAGTTTTCAATGAACCTCACCACTAATCCATCCCATACTTCAACAGCTGCCAGCTCCCTCAGCATTTGTGGGTGCATCCCATCAGGGCCCATGGACTTGCATATGTCCAGTTTGCTTAAGTATTCTCTGACCTGATCCCCTTCACCAAGACTACATCTTCTTTGCTCTAACTTCTCCCCTGATCTCTGGGACCTGGGATTTCTGAAGGCCTGAAAGATTATGAACCAGAAACTCTTGCATGCATTTAACTTACAGGATACATTTGAATGTGTTTTGTTTGCTTATCTATTTGTAACAGTCTCATAAACCTCAAGGACTAGCAGTTTAATCTTTACTTAAAACAAGTTCTGTAACTCTCTTACAGTCTAAAGATGCCAACAGGCAAGCCTTGCTGTTTCAAGGTGTGCAGTAATACTATGACTAAAACCCAATTTCTTAAACTTTTTTTTAAGTTGGAAAATATATATCCGTATGTTAACCACTAGATGGTGTCTATTCGACAGTTATACTACTTACAGTGCGTATACTTACAAGTATTTACTTACTAAAGTAAATGCGTGAAATTAGATCAGACTCTCTAGTAAGGCTTAGCTATATTAATTTGAAAAGAAAGAAAGCTTTAATGTAATACTTGTTTTATAAATCAAAGTTATTTATGAAAAGAAGTTGGTATTTGAGCTCTGAGATCACCTAAATTATGAAAACTGCAAATTATCTTGTGAAAACTGAGGAATACAAAAATTGTTAAATACCAGCAACCTCAAATTTGTTCAAGGTAAAAACTTGGGCAAACATCTCATTTGAAAGTAGAGAAAAGCAAGGAAAACAAGGCATAATACTTGTTCAGAAAACAGGAATTAAAAAAGACTAGGTAACCTCCCTAAGAGTCTAAAAGAAGGTCTGGTTCACTGTATCATATTAAGTAGGTTACTCCTTATTTGTAGGAGTTGTTAGAGTTTATTATGAGTTAAAATGTTATAAATATAACGGAATTAATTATTTGTTTCTTATGTAGAGTGTCACTTGGTGCGCTCAGGAGTTTATGAAGTGAAACTGTACTCCCTTTCTCATAGGTAACATCTATTGGTTTACATTGGTATTGAATGTCTCAGCACCAGGTAGCCAGGCTACCTGCTGTGGATTTTGAATTTACCAGGTTTAGAGGTTTACTGACATTTTTGAATGCTAGCTTGTGCTAACGAACAAAGTAAAGAAAGCTAAGGAAAGATACTGAGAGCATGCAAGTTGTCTTATGTATGAGTTCTTAGAAGAGACAGCACAAACTCTGTATTTCAACTCTTGCTGAAGAATCACAGAATCACAAGGTTGGAAGAGACCTTTAAGATCATCGAGTCCAACCATTCCCGCCCTACGCTAAACCATATGTCGAAGTACCTCATCTACCCTTTTTTTCAAACACATCCAGGGATGGTGACTCCACCACCTCCCTGGGCAGCCTGTTCCAGGCCCTGACAACCCTTTCAGTGAAAAAATTTTTTCTTAATATTTAATGTTCTAAAAGAAGTCTCTCTTCAGTTAGGTGTGCTGTGGCTGCTACAGTCTGAGGCACGTAGAATTTTTGTAGTGAAAGAAAATGATAGGTAAACCCAGACATCAACAGAATAACGTAACCAGGCTCTTGATTTCAAACACTACATAAGGGTAAGGTCTGCTATTACTGTACCTAAAGTGCTAAGTATGAATACATTATTATTACTTTTATGTTCCTGCAAATCACATTCTCTTTGTGCCTATCTCTCTGTTTCTGTAATCATGGGGATCTGAACATTTTAGAAAGGCCAGGCAAAAGTCCAAAAATGCTCTGTAGAAGCACTAAAGCCTTGTATTCTACCGTAGCGGAGAACACAGTTACAGTGCTTCTGACTAACTAGCACCATGTTGCCTACTTATACAATTGGTAGGTAGTCAGTCTTAATTCCTGTCTCAGTCACATTACATGTCTACTTATTATGCTTCTATTATTCTTTGTATTACAGTTAGAAAACAAGGGCTTTTTTCAGTTTATAATCCATCACCACAAACTATGGCCTTTCAGCTGTGTTCTGACAATTTCTTGGAATGGAAGCATCAAAGTTTGTGAATCTATGAAGCTCAGCCAGTGCCGTGCCCTAGTTTTATTTCTTTACGGGGTAGCATTTATTTTTTTCTGTTTTAAATTGCAGTTAATATACAATTTCTGTGGGTTTTATTCTAGATATGTTTCCAAGGTTTTTGAATACATTTGAATTTGAGTGTTTGACCATTCCCTTCCTCTATCCACATCACCCTCTTCCTAAACAGTACCCTGTTACTGTGTTGAATAGTACTTATTTGTCAAGGACCAAGAAGCTAGGGAGAACATAGATCTACATCTAAGTAAACCTCAAAATTTCTGTTCTCTAATGACTTAATTGCAATATTTTGACAGTGTTGTTTTTCTGTCCTATATGGATCACAAGTAATATTTCACAGTGCTTTGGAAGAAAATATGACTGTGGCTTGTATAAACTGTAATTTAGCCAGGTTAGACTCCAGACTTCAGGTACCATTGGAGGAGACAGTAAATATTTGTTAATTAATGCTTTCAAACGAGAACATTAGCTAAAAGTGTTTGATTAAATGGCACTTGTGGCATTTTGCTTCATTCTAAAAATGGTCCTGTTTGTAGTTTCTCTGTTGGTCTTTGGTGAATACTCTGTCAGAAGAAGACTTAGTACATTACTGACAAGAAAAAATACATGGAGTATGAAGTCTTTTAGAGATATCAAGACAGTTGGTGGCTCTAAACGTGTTACCAGGTCTTACAAATCTGGTACCAAGTGTTCTAAAATTAATAAGGAACATTTGCAGCTTTGGAAGCTTTGGACACAAATATGAACACTGGAGCTAGCTTTCAGCATTTAGAGTTTGATTTAGAGTTTGTGCACTGGTTTAGTGACTATTTTCACAAACACTCTCATAATCACTCTCTACTGGACTGTCTTGATCTTTATCTCCAGCTTAGGGAAAAGCATGTGGTCTTACCTTGGACAGAAGCTTCTTTCCTTGTTTTCTGTATGTGGAACTAGTTGGCTTTTCTAATACACTTCTTTCCTGCCTCAGACTCAGCTGCATTGTAATTTAACTGAGGTTCTGCAGTTGGGTTTTTTTGTCCTCTTAAAATTTTAATAAACATAGTTTTTCAATGTCTTGGCAAGTTGTTCTAAGAGGGTTTGTCTTCTGCCAGGAGCCTTTTTTGGCTTCCATATTGCTCTATTTGGTGCAGTCTCTGTATATCTGGATTTAGCACTGATATGTTTCTTCTTGGGACTGTCTGGACAGAATATGTGCATATATGCTGTCAGAAATAAACATGGTTGAAATCTCTGGGATCTCTGGATGAACAGCAACCTCAGTGCTGCTGCTGAGCAGTAATTCCACCCAGGTGTCCCAGATGGTTCTAATAAATGCTTCTATCCTGCCCTGAGAAAATTTTCAAGTGAGAAAAAAAATGTCAAATCCAGAAAACTTTGGACATAGGCAATTCTACCTGGAGTGAAATGGTGGGACTGTAAAGAGATGTTACATCCTGTTCCAGATTTTGTTGTAGTGACTGGGGTTCTCTCTGCATTTCAGTAGTTTTTAAACTAACTTTGGTAGAAGAGATGTTCCCAAATTAAACTGTATTTGAGAGGACTGCTTATCCTTTCTCCTGAAACAGAGGGATTTTGTCCACAATCTGCACGAATAGATTTATTTTGAAGGCATAAGTAGTACATGTGTTTTATTTGACCATTTGCACAGGGAAAAGCCTACCCAATAAGTAACTGAAGCACAGGGTGTTGGAATGAATTATAGCGAACATGATGTTCTGGTTTTCAGCTAGGATAAAATTAATTTTTGCCAGAAGCTGGAAGGGGACACAGCCAGGACAGCTGACCCAAAGTAACCAAAGGGATATACCATACCGTGGCATAGTTGTTTGCTTATAAAGAGGGCTGGTCATGGAGGAGCTGCAACTTCAGGACAGGCTCACCGTTGTGATGAGAAATTGCATTGTGTACCACCTGTTTTGTATATTCTAAGTACTGAGGTTTTTATTTTCCTCTCCCTTTGCTGTCCTGGTAAACTGTCCTTACCCCAAACATTCTTTTTATTTTTTAATTTTAGATTTTTTTTTTATTTTATTTTTACCTTTCTCTTTTGATTCTCCTGCCCATCCTGCTGGGGAGGAGGAGCAAGTGAGCAGATGCATAGTGCTCAGCTGCTGGCTGGAGCTAAACCACAATGCATGAAATAACAGCTGGCCTAGAATGGGGTGTGGAAATGAAAAAAAGAGTTTAGAACAGATTTCCCAGTTAGGTGACTCAGTATCCATAGCATCGTTTCCTTGCCTTTTTAACTTTGTTCCTGAACAACTCCAGAGTTCTTTCCACTATGTGTCATGCACCACATGCTTTATTCACATTCCAGGTATCCCACACTTGTTTTCACAGGGTCAAAAACTAAGTAGTTGGTTTTGGTATTTTCCTCCTTTTCTCTTTCTCCCCCTCCCCCAGATTTTACTCTATTTATAAATTGCACAACTTGGCATGGAAACGCTGTGACCAACGTGCAAGCATAGAGTTTAATTATCAGTTACTCTTTTTGATGTTGGTTTGGCAACCAGACAGAAGTGCATTGCAGATGTCTGGTTCAAGTGTTATATGAGTGAAGTGGGGGGGTCTGAGTAAACATTTTTACTGCGGCATTCCCAGTAGTTCTTATTCTAACTGTGCCATGATAGGGATTATATGTTCTACAGGTGTTTTCTGATGTTGTTGTTTCTAGTGTTGTTTCTGATCATTTGCTTGATCTTGAGAAGTTATGAGAAATGTCAGCTTTTGTTCAGCTTGAAGAAGTCATGGATGATTTGGTCAAATCTTTCCTTAGAGACATGATTCTTGCTGAAGAGAACTTAGTGCTTGGTAGGTGGCCTTTTAACCAGAATTCAAACAGTCTTCCAAAGTGAAAGGCACAAAATTTTGCCCTAAACTTTAACAACATACAGAACAAACTTCTTGACTGCTGTTTCGTATGAGAACTACACATTTATTATGAAAGCCATTTGCCCCTTGTTTTGCATGGGAACTGCTGTCCTTATCGCGCATGTGTATACAAGGGGTCATGTCTCTACATGAAAATACATCTAATTTGGAAATAAAGTTGATGTGATGCAGAAAACATACTTTTTTTCAGTGGAACTCTGCAGTGGGCCACCTATGACCTTACTTTGGAAAGGATTGGTCCTCAGATTTGTCTGGATACATGTGAACTGGATGTGAGTTAGCTACTGAGATAGGGAAAACTCTTGTCTCAGTTCTGTTTTCCCATGCCAGCATAAATCATGTGTAATTCCTTTATTATAATAAAGTAAGGCAGATTTTATTCCAATGTAAATGAGAGAAGATGCCAAGTTCTTGGTGTAAATATACAAAAATTTGTAAAAATTCATTTTCTTGATGTACATCCTACTTTACCCTACCCTTGAAGAACATTTTATTCCTCTTCATTCACTACAATCATTCTAATTTTTTTCCATTTAGTGTGATAAATATAGAGGGACTAGCACATCCACGTTTGAGAAAACTTACCATCCTGCTTTCCAAGTGAAACAGCATCGCAATTTTCTAGCATCAAATTATTTAGTTGAGTAGGGATGGGATACTTTCAAACTTTATAAAGCTTTGCCAGTGTGTCTTTCTTAAGAGATTTTTAGAGAGGGGCTAGAAAGAAACCCACCTCAGGTATTCTTAAAGTCTGAGCCAAAAATCACTAAATCCAGCTGTAGCTGCAGTGGATGTTTCACAGCTGATCACAGGTAGGTTTTAGAGGCTTGACTCCTATTCAGAGCAATGGGAGAAGTCTTGGGACATGTTAAAAAAGGAAGAAGCATGTCCACATCCTGTGGTTTTCTAGCTTGTTCAGCTCGGATTTAAATTTGTCATCATACTTCCAAGCACTGTCACTGCTTCTCCTTTGATTATTCCACTTTGGCACACTGGGGGACTGAGCTTGGGCACGGCAGTCCTAATTATTTTTCTTTTTCAAAACAGTTAAGCCACAGAACATTGTGCAGTTTTCCTCTTGGCAACTTCTTTTTTCCATAGTGCCAGGACATTTTTGAACTCTTCTCACTTTCTCTTGGCATGGATACAAATAGCAACCCTTTGCTTTATAGGTTACAGATCACATTTATCACTGGAAGGCTTAAAAATTCTAGAGGAAGCCTCATGAGCCATACGCTTCAACTTCATTGACCCTGGTCAGCTGGTCTTTAATGCTTCTGGGATTTGAACACAGTCTGTGTGAATTTGTGGCCCTTTGTCAGACAGTTTAGAACTGCTCAGATTGTAGGCTATTTTTCACGTCTGCTATGACCTCTTTGGAGCACTGTACTAGCTATGCATGTTGCCCAACCCTAAAAAGAAGGAAGGAGTGAGAAAACAGATAACCAGAATAATCCCCCTCTCCTCCTTGTTCCATGTTGTTAGGATGTGTTCAGTGATGCTTGCCTTGCTGTCAAATACAAAGTGTTCACTTCCTAATTGGGAGGAGACTTGAAAGCAAATTGGGCCTCCCTGTGTCCTGTTCTGCTTCTAGGCCTCTATATGTTGACTCATGGTCACAGAAGAAAAAACACAGGCCATCTGATTATTTCTAAATTTTAATCAAATATTTCCTTCCTCACTTCATATTAAAAAAAAAAAGAAAAACAACATATGTGAAAAGAAAGAAAAAACTGCCTCTCCTCCCAAATTACCAGGCATATGCCAGGTTACAGAGTAGTGCTGGAAGATTCCGATTATGCTTACAACATGAATGTTTACCATTTTATAAACAATTCTGTAACATATTTACCGTATATTCTCTGCAAATGTAATAATCCATTGTCCATAATAATCCATTATTAAGCACAATAATCCATTGTGCTTAAAAACTATGCTGTGATGTGAATGTAGAGTTCCTAAGCTGATATATGTTGTTTAAGGATTGGTTACTACAAATAATTTTCCTATTCTGACTTGTGCAAGGTGTCTTTCTGAAATGAAAGAGGATGACACAGCTAGTAAAGTTACTGCCATTCGAGTCAATCTGTCGCGGTGCTACTTGTGGTGTTTAATGCTTCACATGGTCTGTTGCTCATGAAAGCCTGGTGTAGGGGCTGTACTTTCTTTCTCAGATGAATCCTGAAATTTCCCTTGCTTTTGTGCTGGTTCTCTGAGTTCATAGAATCATAGAAATCACAGAATCGTAGGGGTTGGAATGGACCTCGAGAGATCATTGGGTCCAAACCCCTGCCAAAGCAGCTCCCTAGCTCATATTGCACAGATAGGTGTCCAGATGGGTCTTGAATATCTCCAGAGAAGGAGACTCCACAACCCCCCTGGGCAGCCTGTCCCAGGGCTCTGTCACTCTCACTGTGCAAAAGTTCTTCTGCATGTTGGTGCAGAACTCCCTGTGCTCCAACTTGCAGCCGTTGCCCCTTGTCCTGTCTCCACAGACCTCTGAAAAGGGGCTGGCCAATTCCCCCAGTTATGGCATCTTGTTATACTGAGGACAATATTCTCTGTGTATCATCTTGGAGTGCCATTTTTTTTCCCCCTGTTTTTCCCTTCTGTGAATGCACGTGACCTTCCTAAAGGATAATTGTTAGACAGAATTGGCTAGACGTAATCAAACATAAGCTCTCACGTAAGAGTACGCGTGACCACACTGTCTGATTTCCTATCTGATAGCCTAGGAATGTAAAGTCATCTGCAGCTGTGATGGCATGAGGACAACAGCAAGAATTGTAGTAATACCTGCCCCCCCCCCCAAACACTGTTGCTACCCTTCTTTCATCTGAACTGAAATCTTGACTGTGAAGGCTTGTCTCATTGTCCCATGGCTCTCTGCCTTGGTTATACTCCTGCTCCTGTCCATCCTATGGCAGAGCAGGCTGGCCTCTGAAACCTAGTTTCTGGAGAAGAAGATTTGTTTTGCCAGTGCTTCTGATAGGACTTGAGCTCAGCTCTATGAATATGGAAGTTTGTCAATAAATTCTGTCAGAATAGAATTACATCTGTTAAAAGAAGTCCTGGGCCTCCAAAAGTTTCATTCAACCGTTTCATCAGGAATCATTCAAACGTGGTCTGCTAAGCTTGGGTGAAATTATCCTTGTGTGAGTGTGTTCAGAATCAGCCTCAAAGTGGGGTTGTGCGTGGTGTGTACAAGGAGGTAGCTTTGTCTTTCTTTTGTTAGACATGTTATCTTGAAATTCATTTTGGTCTTTGTGCCACCAGGACATGACTGTCTCACCAGTTCAAACTCAATGTCATGCCTTGAGTGCTCTCTGCTTTCTGTCCAGCATTCCTCCATCTTATTCTCTGGCTTCTAAAATGTTTCTAACTGTCTTGTGCTTCATGTAAATTTAGTCTCATTTTAATGGTGGTGATTTCTTGAGGTCTCTCTGAAGCTCTTGGTATTTTGCAATATTTGTAATCACTTGTAACAGTGCTTTGGAATGATCAGTAAGTTTCATCTATGTTTAGTTTACTTCTTGCACTGTGATTCATGAAGATGTTGGGCTGAGTACTAACACATATTTATCAACATCTGCTATGAACCCTTCCTCAGAGCAGAAACTGTTTTTTTTCAAACCAGCTGTCCAGAGACTGTTAATTTGTCAAAAATATTTATTCTTTCTGAAAAACCAGTGCTAAGTGTGCAAGTAAACCTTCCTGGTTTAATAGAAATTCAAGATCACTAGTCTTTTAAGATGTTGTCAGCATGTTCCCATAGATGTAATTTCCATGACTTTCAACAACTGAATCCAGGAGGACTGCAGAGGCAAAGAATGATGGCTTATCTAGATACTCTTGTAAACAGCCTAACCCTTTCCAATGTTTTCTGTAAAATCTTTGATTTAAATTCTGCTAGTCATGATGGAAGTGAGGGATATTTCACGGACTTCATTTAAGAGAGTCAAATGCCAGAGTCCTCCCTGATACTCTGGGTTTTCTTCCATGCATTTGAAGATTAGTATTGTAATTGTACAGGAATTGTTAAGAAGCTGTAAAACATGTTTGAAAATCATACCCCTGACACATGCCTTTTTTTTTTTCTTTTTCAGAAAGTATTTTGGAGAAAAGATAGGACTTTATTTTGCATGGCTGGGCTTATATACAGAATTCCTCATTCCATCTTCAGTAGTTGGGATTATTGTATTTCTTTATGGATGTATAACCATTGAGAGTGACATTCCTAGGTAAGCTGTTCTGTGTCCAATAATTTGTTACCCGAAAATTGTAAAACTGTGCTCTTTGTTCATAATTCCTAGTGAGAATAATTGCTTTTAACATATTCGAAGAGCAGTGTTGTATCAATGACAACCCTGTGAGCATTAAAAATACATATGTGTTGAGTAGAAAAGACACTTGAATGACATACATTTATTTGGCAGTTTGGGACTGCAGCTCCTGAAACAGAACTGGTCAGAGTCTATTATTGCAGTATTCACTGCATTATTGAGAGTTCTTTTTTATGACCATTTTTTTTCTTAGGAATTCACATATCTCCACACTCACCCAGAGACCCATTATGCAGAACTCACAGAATCACATGGAATCACAGAAGGGAAGGATTTGGGTCAGACCTGTGAGGATTATCTAGTCCAACACCCCTGCCACTGCAGGATCTCTTCTCCTCTCTAGGCTAAAAAGTTCCAAGTCTCTCTACTTCTCTTTTTAAGACACAAATTCTAGTCCCTTAATGATTTTTCTATCCCTTTTTTGTACCCTCTCCAGTATCTCTCTGATCTTGAACTGGGGAGCCCAGAACCGCACACAATATTCTAGATAAGGCTTCACCAGCACAGAGTATAGAGGGAGGAGAATCTCCCTCACTGAAGTTAGTGCAAACACACTGCCTGTTACTCTTGGATAGCTGTTCTTAGTAAAATCAGGCTATTTGCACAAGACAAACAATAGTTAGCACATTTAATATATTTGCTATTCACAGTATTCTCCTTCTTGACAGTTAGAAAGCCATGCCGAGTTCTGTGCTGTGTGCAGGTGTTACGCTAAACAAAAAATGCCAAATTGGCACTGTGATATTAATGTCTGCTTCTCAGTGAAATGAAAAAAAGACACTTCCCCAGTGTTAGATATCCATGTCTGACTTGTGGAAACCGGATACGGATTACTAGTACTGCTGGTGACACTCATTGGGGCAGACATCCTGCACTCTCTCAGATGAATTGGCAGCTTA
The DNA here is from genome assembly GCA_027925045.1 of Hypotaenidia okinawae. Taxonomy (NCBI): domain Eukaryota; kingdom Metazoa; phylum Chordata; class Aves; order Gruiformes; family Rallidae; genus Hypotaenidia; species Hypotaenidia okinawae. The sequence continues at coordinate 82,450,389 of BSDF01000001.1, forward strand.
CTGCAGTAGGACATTATTACTGATAGGTAAATGATGGATAACAACACATGAGTCAGGGTTTGTTTTCTTAGCTTGATCTGAATGAATCGCGATGGGCTGTGCTTTTCTGTGGGAGAGCTTGTCTGAACATTTAAACTTAAGTGAGATTTATGGCTAAGATGTCTCTGCAGCACCCTCTACTGCCTCTTCAGATAGAAGAGAGCATTACTTTAGTGATATGATAGCTGGATACAGCTGTATGCCTTTCAAACTATGTAATATTAAACATGTTGATACTACAGATTGAATGGGGCTTTTTTTCTGTTTAAAGTCACAGAAAAAATGTTATTTAATGATGGTCAATATAGGAATAATCATAATAATTCACCTGAGTAAGACTGTGTGGGTATGAAGATCTTTCACATACAAACCTTACTAAAAAATCTGGATGCATACTGAGCAGTGTCAGGTAGTGCTTGGCTTGTTAAAGAGACAGTGATGATAATTTTTTTAAAGATTTTGAGAAACTGATTAAATATATAACAAATAAGACTAAGAATTTAAGTAAGAACTTTTTTAACTTACAGACCTAAAAATCTGTAAGAAAGTCTCTTATCTTGCATGTTCCAGAGGAGAGAAGAACAAATGCTGTAAATGGAGGGAAGAGAAATACATCTGAATATATGAGGTAGAAGTGGAAGCTTTCTAGTTTTTGTAAGAGATACTGCTGAGAAGGAGGAGGCTTTTTGCCTATTTTTTTTAATTTTTGAAAATTAGGTTACTACTCTATACTAGAAGAACAAGCATCTATGGAGCCCAGGAATACCATATCCATACTCAGTATTCAAACTGGAGAACCCTGAAATGCAGAAGTATCTGATTTCATGAAACTACTGTGCATACAGTGTCTGAACAACCTTAAAACATATTAGTACAGGTGCCAAAAATAACCGCTCACACTTGACGAACCTAGCTAAAACCCTACAGCAGGTGCCAGTACAGATAGGAATTGCTGTTAAAGCTCTATGCTGGGAGAACAACCGGTGTTTTTATAAATACCTCACAAATAACATTCAGGGTAGAGGTGAATTGCAAAGTCAATGTCAAATATAAAACCCATAACAAGACTTTTGGCTAGTGTAAGTCTTTTAAATTCAGTGCACATATGTCAGTTTATAGGAAAACGAACCTAGTGTGTCTTGCAAATGGTGTTGCAGATTTATTTTGTCTGTGACAGTGACCAATCAGCCTGTGTGCTGGTTCTGGCTATTATGCAGACTTACACGGCTAGTCCCACTACACAACGTAGCATGGCATTTGACATGGATCTTTGTGCCACCGTGTTTTAAAATGTTTGTTTTTAAACAAGGGCACAGAATTTCCTTTATGCCCGCTTCAGAGTTCTTTTTCATTAATTTAAATCTGAACCATACCAAATCATGCAGCTGTGTGTAGAGATGAAAAATTCCACTTTGACTGTGTCTTAATTATTTCATTTTAGTGTGGTTGACCTCAGTCTTCACTGATGCCATCTTCACTAATTCACTAAAACAGTGTAGTGCCTAGATTGGTTTCTGTGTTGCATGGGTTTTCTGTAAGGTGCCTGTAAACATTTTAATATTCTAGCACATGGCAATGCACCTGGAAGAGAAACACATCTTCTGTTCTCTGTAACTACAAGCCACACATGTTGCAAGTACCTTCCAATAGCTATGAGGTGCTGCTTAATACCACTAATGTACAGCCCACTTCTCTGAGTGGCAATACCCTAAGAACGTGTGCACTTGTCATTCACAGTAAAGAAATGTGTGATCAAAGCAATGCCTTCACCATGTGCCCCCTGTGTGACAAGTTCTGTGACTACTGGAACCTCAGCTCGGCATGTACTACTGCTCGAGCTAGCCACTTATTTGACAACCCTGCCACTGTCTTCTTCTCCATCTTTATGGCTCTCTGGGGTGAGTATTGCTTCGTGTGTTAACAGTATCGCTCGATCTTTGCACTGCTGATGGAAATGAAAGCTGCGGTGAATGCTAGTGCTAAGTAATGGGCTCACATATAACGAAGTGCTGTTAGATTGGCTGGGATGCATATGGCTTTATGAAGCTGGTATGCATCAGAGGGAATGCAAGGGGCTGTCTGGAGAAGGCAATATTATGAGAATTTCTGCTGGCAGCAGCAATCTTTTGAATAAATGGAGAGGAGTTGGATACTTCAGGGAAGAAAAAGATGTCCTTTCTCCTCTGCTGCCCTGCTTAGTAGCACTTCTGAGCTTTGCCATTTTTTCCCTCATTTTCTGTTAACATGGGAAGTCCCTTAACACCTCCTGCATTTGGGGCAGGTATGTATTTGGGATTGGTATGATGCAGGCAGCTGAGAGGGTTTTGTTTAAGGACAGAATGCACTTCTACATGGGACAACTTAGTCACATAATTTTATTAAAAAGATTTATGAGACTGCAAGAACAATAGTACTGTTACTGTTTTAATTATGATATGTTCTAACGTATTCAATTTGAACAAGCTTAGTTTTCTGTAATGGCAAGTATACCCTGTCTCACAGAGGGTATCAAAACAATTCATAATTACCAATTAATTCATTGTAGTATTATTATCGTTCTTGGCCTCACCTCTGCCCTGAAAAGTGCGTGCATTGTGTTTCACTGATTATTGCTCATGCTGTGCCCTCGTTCTCTCTAGATCTTCTTTATTGTGAAATTCAAAGATGCTGTTGCTACTGTAAAATGTCTTTACTTTTCCTTATTCAGTGTTATTTTCATTCTTAATATGAAATTGAACAAATACATTATTGTACTGTAGTCATCCCTCAACAATCAGTCTGTTACAATTTGCAACCCTGTTCAAATTATACAGCTTGTTTTAGAAATGACTGGTTGGTACCTTGGTGTTGGATGTGGATATCACAGGGTTTTTAAGGGACTTGCAGACAGAACAGATCATGGAAATAGGTTTTTGTTTACCAGTTCCTTGAAACCCTTCAGCACAAATTAGAGAATATATACACACCATGCCTGAGAGAAATGGCAAAAGATGATGAATCTATAGAACCTCAGGTTGACTTATTTCCCTACTTCCCATTGCTGCTAATCAGTGTAAGCTGGCATATAAGGGCTCACAGTTTACCTGTTGCCAAGAAGCATGCAATGCACTGCCTAGTCCAGGTTTCAGTGTACCTGTGTGGACAGTGTGTGTATGAATTACAATTCATTTACTCTTTCATAGGTAAATAGTATTTTCCTGACAGGCAATCTGTACTGTAAACTTGCATCCATGCAAATGATTGTTTCCACACAGCCTCATCCAAAATAAATATTATTTTAGCATTGGCAATGCAATGCACAAAGCAAAATTTTGATATATCCTTGCACTATAAATTAGAATCTGTAAAGGAACAGAAATGAACAAATAGTTCTGTATACAATGTTTTTTTAAAAAGGCATGTAAGAATAACAAAATTATTTCAGAGCTGTAGACTCCCCCTCTCCAGAAGAAGTTCCCCACAGATTGGAAAAGTCTGTTCTTGGGACAGTGATAACCGAGCTTGTCAGTGCAAGAAAATGCAACCATGGTATACAAAGAACAGCGAAGTGAAATAAAGTATCCTTGACTAACACTGCCCAGCTTGCCTGTTAAGCATTAGACTCCACCACATTTTGTTGCCTTACTGCTACGAAACGGTACTGGTTACATCTCAAGCTCATTCTGCTGAATGACAGGTCTCATTTACACACCTACTCAGCTTCCCTTGCAGCAGATTGAGTAAGTGTTGCCCAAATGCTTTTTTGAAGGATAAAGTATAGTCATGTGGAAACCACCATATCTTATGGCTTACAACCGAACACTTAAAAGAGCAAAATAAGGCTATTAGAGCTGGCTTCCTGTCATAATTGTGTTGGGCACAGGAAGTCTTTCATCCTACTTGCCTTCTCCCATTCTGTAAAAGGCAGATGACTTTCTATGGGTAGTTTCTTGAAAGGAATAATGCTTTTACTAGCTGAGCTGTATGTCTCATAAAGTATCTTTGTGATTCCAGCAATACTGTTTGCAAAATGACCATATTCAAAAAATATGGATTAGTGCTTGGCTAATTGTGCTTAATGTGTTCTGGGATGCTGAGTTTCAGCTGTCAGATGTGTTTATTAGAAGGACAGTTGAATATAATGAGGCTGTTTTTCTGCTAGCATCAGTCAGTGCAAACTTGCTGATTTCGGAACAGCTACTGCATCTAGCCAAATAAGTTCTTGTGGAGCTAAATGTGGAACTGACTTTTTGAATAACAGGAAAAAATGCAATGAGTAATAGCACCCTATAAAATAACCAAATGTTTTTGTATTTAGGATATCTAAAACCCCTTGAGTTTTCAAAACATTCTAAATATAGCTTTTATATGTCCTCTCCTCTGTAAGGAAGGAACTGAGGTAGAAACTTAATTACTTAATGTCTCAATTTACTTTTAGTCTGCTGTTTAAATGATATTTATTTCTTACATTATAGGAGGATACCTGTGCAGAAAATATTTGCAGCTGTGGGAATAGAGTCTCTCTTGTATGAGTCAGGTTACTGTAATAGGGGTCTAACTTTTCTCAGTGTTATCATACAGCTCACACCAAGTGTAGATGCAGTCAAAGGAAACTGGATCTAGATCTCCACTGTTGTGTGTCTTGTGGAGATATCTACAAGATGTTCAAAGTGGTGAAAAGACTACTGTGATATAAGTGCATTTTTACAATCCCCCTTTCACCAGCTGAAAAGGGGAAATGAAGCACAAGAAAATGGAAAGCAGTGCCACCAGTTGTTATAGGTGTAGCTTGGTATGGTGGGTTTTTTTAGATGGTACATATTGGTTTAGTATTGATGTAGTTACCTGGAAATAGGTGTCCACAAGTCAAGAGTAAGAAGTGCTATTTCTAATAAATACGTAAGCCCATAAATCATGAGCATCTAGGCAAAATGCTGTCTAGGGGAAATGAGTTATGAGAGGATGGTCAGGAGACTCTAAATATGAGGCAACAGTATAACATCTATTTCTTTATATTAATGAAAAAGAAAAAGCAGAAGACTGAGCTAATGGCCAGACCTTCAGTACAAAATCACTGTGTGTTTATACAGTACAAAAGCATTCATCATAGGATCATAGAATCATAGAATTGTAGGGGTTGGAAGGGACCTCGAGAGATCATCGAGTCCAACCCCCCTGCCAAAGCAGCTCCCTAGGACATTTCACTCAGATAGGCATCCAGACGGGTCTGGAATATCTCCAGAGAAGGAGACTCCACCACCTCCCTGGGCAGCCTGTCCCAGGGCTCTGTCACCCTCACTGGGAAAAAGTTCTTCCCCATGTTGGTGCGGAACTTCCTGTGCTCCAACTTGCAGCCATTGCCCCTTGTCCTGTCTCCACAGACCACTGAAAAGGGGCTGGCTGATTCCCCCTGCATCCCCTGCTTAAGATAATTATAAACATTAATTAGGTCCCCCTTAGTCTTCTCTTCTCAAGGCTGAACAGTCCCAAATTACTCAGCCTTTCCTCATAGGGGAGATGCTCCAGGCCCTTAATCATCTTTGTAGCCCTTTTTTGGACTCTTTCCAGGAGATCCCTGTCCTTTTTATACCAAGGCGCCCAGAACTGGACACAATACTCCAGGTGGGGCCTGACCAGGGCAGAGTAGAGGGGGAGGATCACCTCCTTTGACCTGCTGAATGGTTTAGGTTAGAAGGGACCTCAAAGATCACCTAGTTCTACCTCCCCTGCCATGGGCAGGGACACCCTCCACTAGACTAGGTTGCCCAAAGCCCCATCCAACCTGGCCTTGAACACTGCTAGGGATCCAGGGGCAGCCACAGCTTCTCTGGGTAGCCTGTGCCAGGGCCTCACTGCCTCCACAGTGAAGAATTTCTTCCCAACATCTAATCTAAACCTGCCCTCTTTCAGCTTGAAGCCATTGCCCCTTGTCCTATCACTACACTTCCTGATAAACAGTCCCTCTACCTCTTTCTTGTATTGATGACTTGTTTCAATAGCAGGCTATGCCTACCTTCTTCATGCTGTTTCTGTCTGGTTAGAAACACAGACACAGAAAAATCTGCTTGGCCAGTTAAAAAGTTACAGATCAATATTTAGACCTAGATTTTGTTTCAGCATATGCTTTGTATTAATGAATTATAGAATGACTTTCATCTTAGTGCATTAGATTTTAAAATTGTACATTTTTTCTTTTAAAAGCTACTATGTTCCTTGAACAATGGAAGCGTTTGCAGATGAGATTGAGTTACTTCTGGGATCTAACTGGACTGGAGGAAGAAGAGGTAAGTTTCCTTTCCCTGTGCTAATTTGCTGTATAAATTATTCTATATGCAAAGATATGCATTGATATTTAGATTTCTCATGAGTGTTCTCCAGCGCAATGCAGTTCATAGCCATGTTTTTTAAATTGCTGTAACAGATACAGTTTTGAGTATCAATGTATCATTAAAGAGATCCCCACCTAAATCTAATTTCTATAACTAATTTCAATCTAATTTCTATAACTCTAATTTCAATAACTAATGTTGAAAAGGATTAGAAGATAAAAGCAGATCATTCCTTGCTGAGAATACCCATGTGCCATCATACAGAGTGCAATAACAGAATGATGCAGAACAAATATTTTTTCATATAGATGCTACTGCATTATGTATAACAAAAAATCTCTGTGATGATGATTGTAACATGTCAGGATAATGTAAGTAGTATTTGTGTCCAGGTCTGTGCTGCATCCGTGACAGCTGAGCTCTAGGTACTCACCCACAGAGCTGTTACAAGCACCAAATGGAGTTGGTTTCTTGAGAACAATTTTCAAATGCTTTTCAATCAGCTCATGGGGCTTCTAGCTGTACCTGAGTTCATCAAAAAGTGAGACAGATTTGTTTATTACTCTTTACAATGTCCCTAAATTTGTTTTTAGTTCTGTTCTAAGGCATTGTTTCACGTGTCATGCCTTGTGGCCAATTTATATCATTGACTTTCACTGGAGGATTATTATCTAATTCTGACTAAAGGAAGTGCAGGTACTAGCCCTAGATATCATATTAAGTACAGGTAGACTTTGGAGCTTCCTTTACATATCCCTTAGCAATAAATGGCTCTAGAACTGGGTCATATTCAGTAATTCAGAATTGCGGTGATTCAATTCTCTTTTGTTTTTAATGGTGAGCAGAGTACCTGTATGGAACAATACAGTGTGCCTGGTTGTCTTCAATGACTTAATAAAATGTAGTCAGGTTTCTGGAAAGTGAGTTGTAGGCCTACCTGGGTTTGGTGGGAGAATTCAAATCCATTTTTTCATGTTCTGGAACAGTTCCTTAAGCAAAAGAGCATTTACAAGCCTCCCACCCTATTGCTTGAGCTCAGTTGTAACAGGCAGCAGAGTGAAAATAACCTAAAGGAAATATGAGCTGACATCATGAACTTTTTGAATAACATTATTCCACTTTTGTCTATTCTTCAGATAAAAATAATTTTATAAAATTAAAAAATAACCCTGAGAACACACATCAGACTTCAGTATTCCTCTTCTTCCAACACTATTCCAAGATGCAGCACTTATCAACATCTTTAGCATAAGGAAGACACCTCAAGTATTCCTTCACTGAGTACTTGACTAAAACTTCCTCTCTTTTGCCTCACATTTCTCAGCTTTTTCACTACACTTCACTCAATTATGAAGTAGATGAAACTCAAAGTATAACCCAGTACTCACAGTTTATATATTGTGATTTAAAACAAGTTCATCAGCACACTAGAAATGACTATTTATCCTATGTAGAGTGTCATACAGCTGTCTGAGAGAGCTTTGTACTAATTATGGTACAAACTGAGAATCACAGAATTATAGAATGGTTTTCATTGGAAAAGATCTTCAAAATAATAAAGTCCAACCATCTATACAGCCCTACTATGTTCAATACTATGTCTATACAGTCCTACTAGGTCCAACCATGTCACCAACAACATCTACTCTTTTTTCAACACCCCCAGGGACAGTGTCTCAATCACCTCCAATATCTGACAAACCTTTCGGTGCAGAAATGTTTCCTAATATCCAATTTAGACTTCCCCTGATGCCACTTCAGACTGTTTCTCCTTGTCCTGTCACTAGCAGGGAGAAGAGACCAATCCCCACCTCACTACAAATGCATTTCAAGTAGTTGTAGAGAGTGATGAGATCTCCCGTTAGTCTCCTTTTCTCCAGATGAAACAATCCCAGATCTCTCAGCTGCTCCTCATAAGACTTGTGTTCTAAACCCTTTACCAGCCTTGTAGCTCTTCTCTGAACATGCTCAACATCTCGATGTCCTTCTTGTAGTGAGGTGCCCAAAACTGAACACAGTATTCCAGGTGCCACCTCACCAGCACTGAGTACAGGGTAAGGATCACGTTCCTGCTCCTGCTGGCCATGTTATTCCTGATACAGACCAGGATGCCATTGGCCTTCTTAGCCACCTGGGCACACTGCTGGCTCATATTCAGCCTCTGTTGATCAAAACCCCTGGGTCTCTGTCCTCCAGACAGCTCTCGAGGCATTCCTCTTCAAGCCTGTAGCTTTACATGGGGTTATTGTGGCACTTGACCTTGTTGAACCTCATCCCATTGATCCAGCCTGTCCAGATAGGTCCCTATGTAGAGCCTGTCTACCCTCTGGCAGATCAACACTCCCACCAATCTTAGTATCATCTGCAAATTTACCGAGGGCATGCTTGACTCCCTTGTCTTGGCTCTGCAGCATACTCAATGAACCTATCAGATTTTACTGAATTTCAAGTTCATCACTTGCTGGACAAAATATAAAGATTTTTGCAAAATGCTATGAAAGGATCTATAGAGTTGTGAGGTCCTGTGATGAAGAGCTCTGAAGTGGTAACAGTTTGTGTACAGGAACTGTGGGATCAGAAAGAATCCTTTTTTTATGACAAGTGTAGGAGTGCCAGACACATCTTAGCACAAGTTGAAGAATTAAGAATGTAGAATCATAAAAATAAGACTGGAATAGACCTGAGGGGCCATCCCTTGTGCATGGTAGGATCAACTCTACTTAAATCATTATGAAAAAATGTTTGTCTAATTTGTTCTTAAATAAATCCAGTGGTGGATCTGTCATTTCCTCCCTAGGCAATCCATTCTAATACTTATCTATCTGTACTGCTAATAAGCCTTTCCTAGTGTCTAATTTAAACAGCCTTGCTAAATGTTCTTTTTTTTTCTTCGTTCTTTTTTTGAAAGATAGAATTTACCTCTGTCCTCTTTTCAGAAAGAATTCAACATAATATGACATCTTTCTTTCTCCCTCTTTTTTAAAAGACGAACTAGCCCTGCTCTTTCAGTCTATTTTCTTAAATAATTTTCTAGATATCTGTTTATCCCTGTTACCTTCTGAACATTTTAAAGTTCTACAGCAAAACCGCAAAAGTTAGATCAGGTTTTGTTCACCTTTTAGCCATTAGATTCATAAAGATGAGGATAAATTTGTCTGTAAGACAGATACTGGCACCATGTTTCACTGGTGGTGAAGTCTTTACAGATGTGGAAATGGAAAATGGAAAATTGTGTCAGGTTCTGTCAGAAAGAACTAGCTGTGGAAGGCACAAGATTGCTTAACAGAGCAAAAAGGAAAGGGACAGAATGTTTAACAATTTTAAGACTAGGTGAGTTTAAGTTATTTATTATTTATTTTTTTTATAAAGGGAAATTATGGAAACATAACAGGGGAGTAAAACAACCATAGAAGTTGAAAATCTGAGAGAAGTATTATATGAATTACACTGAGATAAATGCCTTCAGTTTACTTTTTGTGGACTCTTGATTAAAAAAAAAATCAATAAAATAACTTTCTTTAAACAAATGGGGCCAAATCTTTTGCTTCAAAACATGACATGAGCATCACATGAGAGATTAATTTAGTCCATTTATTTGTAAATGTTTTGGCAACGGCAGTCTGAGAAAGCAGACTCCCTAAGGCTTGCGTGCATATTTGCAGCTGGCAGCTGTACAGACTTTGGGATTTGTGTTTCCACATTTGAAATCCACAAAAATGATAGGTAGCATTGGGTACTGGATTATAAAGTAGATAACTGTTTTGAAAAATTCAATGACTGGTAACTAAATAGGAGGGGGAGAGAAAAGAACACACACCAGAACCACAAAACCAGAAAAAGCCTTGGAAATACCATAAGCACTCACTGTGTCATGCCACAGATAAATTTTTGGGTAACCCAGTCAAAACCAGGTCGTGCATTTGTTTTTCAGTTTGTGTGAAAAGGGATATAGCCATCAATCAGAGGTGAATGTAGAGGTGGGAGAACCCATACCTTCTTCTACTTGTGTAGAAGCTAGTGAAGAAATACTGAGGAACTCTTAATTAATGATGTGGGGAGAGGAAACTATTGGCCTCCCATGAATCTTCAGAACTTGTACTACTAGAACTCAGGATGTTCCTGCCTTAGGTTTTCTGGGTGGAAGATATTTTATCTCATCTTACCAACAGTCCTGGTAATAGAAATGCAATTTTAGAAGTTGAAATCTTAGAATTTGGAGCAGAACTCAGAAAAAAAAAAAAAAAGGACAGAAGTCCACACTAACTGAAATTACAATGACTTGAGATCCTGTTATTGTTCAAATAGTCATGTTGTTATATTGTTTCAGTACAACAAGGAGGAACTTAGGTATCTGTCTTTGTTGGAAACCTGTCTGGTGAGATACAGTTTTAAATTAAAGTCCTAAGTGCTGTGAAACATTTGCAGGCGTTTTTAGCAAACTCTAATTCCCAAAGTCCCATTTCTCCTTTTGCTGTTTAATGACTTTAAAAAAAAAATTATTGAACCTTTAAGGGAAGACCTTAAGATACTCTGTTGATTATCCCTGAGTTAAGATAAAGTAATAAGCAAGGTAGATAGGGTAAAACAGAACAAAATAGCCAGCAGACCTGGTGATATTAAATATGATTACAGATATATTGCATTCTCTCCTGCCTTGATCATGGCCTATCTTGATCTTCTCTACTATATTTTTGCAGTGTTTTGTCATCTGATTAATTCAATGTTTTCAGCTTGTCTTCCACTTAAGAAATTATAAGAGCAGACTTCTTTTTTGAAGTTCTAGTAGTGTCTACTGAAAAAGGCAGTATAAGACATTTTTGTTCACCTAAAACTTGGAGGACTGAAAAGCAGACGCTAATAAAATAACTATATTCACAGCTTTGTCCTCTTGGGGAAAAAATGGTCAGTAATGGTAAAAGGGGAACATGTAGCTATAATATTTTGTGTTGTCTCAAATCTGTTCTTTCATCCTGACTACTTTTCAGGTTTCCTGTGCCAATGAGATCTTAATTTGGGGTTATTTTCCCCAGATGCATTATCTCACATTTTCCCCATGTTTATCCTGATCTTCCTGTTAGCCTCATGTTTCTAAATGTTTTTTTCGTTTTGTATGGTTTTCTTTACTACCTTTTCTTGGGTTTCAACACACCTTGTAGTAAAACTTCTGTCATCTTCATTAAATTCCCATTAACACTAATTATCTAATGATTCTAGGATAGCCCCTATCTTCTGAACAAGTCCTTCCAACATTAGATTTAAGTGTTATGCTTAGGAGAATGAGAGGGCTTTTTTAGGATAGTTGGGAAAGGAATGTTGAAAAATGGATGTTTTAACTTAGGCTTTGGGGGAAACTACTTAGTACCAGCTGTTGCTCCATTAAAAAATTACACGTGGAGACGTACCTTAAACATGTTTTAATTTGTAAAATATAAGAACCAAAACAGATGATAATTCCTTTGAGTGCCAAGAAGTTGGTAACGATATATGTTTGCATTTTTTCCTTCCAAGGTTTGATTCAGAAATGTGCCACAGTATGCTGGGGATATGGTTGATTTTCCTCTTTTATTTCTCTTCTACCAGACATAAACAAGCTTTCATTTCCTTTCTTGTATAAATTTTCCATTATAACGACCCCCTGTGTCCTTTCTAGGATGGAATTGTCAACAAGCCTCAAAGCTCTTTGATTCCTTGTAGGTAGGTAGTCTTGATTCCTCAGGATGTTGTGATGGGCCATTCAAAGGCTGGGTGACCCAAAGGTTGGGTCACCTCAGGTGGCATTAGTTCTTTCCTCCTGCAGTCCCCTGAGTTCAGAGAGGAGACTCATACCGTCATGTTTACTGGTATAAATGCAGAGGTAGGAAGTTGCTTTGAGTGTGAAGCTTTGGAGGAGGAGCTGGAATGGGCTCTCCTCCAGTGCAGCACATCTCACTGCTGTGGTTGTTGCCGCCCAGGGTATGGTCATGTCATTTATAGTGGAAAACAGTAGCACCTGGTAGAGGAAAGGAGCAATGGGGAGGAAAGTCCTGCTTTCCAATAGTTCTCTGTCTTGACATACTGCCTTCTGTATTTTTATACAACACTGTCCCTCTAGACTCAGGGAGCATCCCTAGGCCTTTCCTTCTTCCTCTACTTCTTCCCAGTGACACAGGAGAACCAGTTGGATAAGCAAGGTTTGCCAGTGATGTTTTTCTTGCAGAAGAGGTAAGATATGGAGTGAGGATAGAGGATTTTGTACTGCCAAGGGAGTGTGTGTTCTGAGGGAGATAGGTGGAAAAGGACCTTCTCTTATCTCAGAACCTATATGATCTTTTCAGGGCCCCAAAGTCATAGTGCTGCATCTCCCAGCTCTCTCATTCAAAGGCCTCTTAGACACCATTGTTTTTTCTCACTGTATTTTTCCTCCCCTCTGTCTTTCTGTTGTACCTAACATGACCAGTTTTCCTGTGCACTGAAGATGTTATGAGCTGATTCACTATTAGGTAAATTAGACACACTGACAGCCTCCAAGATTAACTTGCTATTGGTGTTAACAAGGATATTAGAATCTGGTCCTAGTTCAGCCAGTTGCTTCAGGAACCTCAGCACCACATAGAATAATAGAATGTTTGTGGTTAGAAGGGACCTTAAAGTTCATCTAGTTCATCGCTATGTGTTCTCTTGTGTTGGGAAAGAACTTTCTTTTTTAAGGAAGTCTTTTCTTTTAAATTTAAAATGCATTTTACATTTACTTGTGTATATGAATGGAGGTTGCCATTTTTTTAACCCCAATGAAATAATGTGGAAATGTGTTGAAAAACTTTTCTTCTTTTGTTTTTTTGTTATTCTCTGAAATCTTTGTTTGGAAGATCTAGACTAACAGGGTGAAGCTGCACAAAATGCCTTGATAGGTCACTGATACCACTAGGTATAGATCCCCTCCTTAGTTTTATGTTACACCATTCTAGTGTCTCGTCTATCACCTGAAACTACTGGCTAAATATGTGAAGAAGTAATGGCAGAAATGGACAGTGTTTGTGATGGAGGAGACCAATTAGATATGTTTTCACGTACTATAATCAGGGCATTATGCAGTGGATGTGAAGAATGTGTGGAATAGGAAGATCCTTTTAGTAATGGTGACCCATTAAAGCCTTTCATCTCTATCATGCAACCTCATTTACAGACTGCAACTGCATAGCAGCCTAAGGTAATCTAACTCAACACTACTGTGGTGGTGTTATCCTATCCATGCAATCATAGAATCATAGAATGGTCTGGGTTAGAAGGGACCCCCAGGATCATGGAGTTCCAACCTCTCTTGCCACAGGCAGGACCATCAATCTACAGGCCTGGGTCTACACAAGGTTGCCCAGGGTCCCATCCAACCTGGCCTTGAACACCTCCAGGGGTGGGGCAAATCTTGTTCTTCCTCTTATATGTATGCTTGCAATCACACAAATGAGTGGTGAACAGTTCAAACAGCTAATCCAGCTGAAGGGTATCTGGCGGTATGAGGGGTAGGAGCTTTTATTCTGGTCATACCATGCAGCTGTATATGCTCTGGTGTCCATGTAAGGACAGAAATGGAAATGTGTGGCTAGCACAAGGTGAAATTGAGTTTGAGAGTATGGGGACCCAGGCTTAGATTGGCTTATGCCGCTGTGAAACTCAAGCCCAAAATATAAAACTTTTGACTACGAATTCCTCATTTGTGTTTCCTTCAAATAAGTTTTCATGAACATTCCTGCCTGTAAATCCAGTTGGGATATTTATGGGAAACAATTAGAAGAGGCAGTAGTATGGCTGAAACAAATTAATAAATACTGAACAAATATTTATGGTGAAAGATAGACTTTTAGTTCAGAAAAGCTAAAGTAATGTGTATTTTCTCCACATGAGGGAGGAGCCAATGTTCTGATTTAGGTCACGGTACAAGTTGGTAAGTTCACAGTGGTTTGGAAAGAGTCGTTGGTGAGAATATACACTTCCTAACACCAGATGATTATAGATATTTTAAGGGTTTTGTTGGCTTGCCTCTGATGTATGTACTTAAAGATATTTTAGGAAATGTACTGTAGGATGCTATATAAAGTCTCATATTTTTTACCTAGTAAGCCAGGTTGCCTGCAAACCATGGGTTCCAGGTGCACACAGGCTGAAAGGAAGAAAACCCCAGGGAACTGAAAATCCAGAAATATTATAAATAGCCAGGGCTGAGAAAATACTATTTTATAAACAAAATTCCAATCTATTAGTACCTGGAAGAGAATTTCCTGTGTGGCAGAAAACCTGGCCTGTTTACAAGTCATCCTTATTAAAATGATAGAGACTTTGACATCTGTCATGCTATAAACTTTCTTACCTTATATTCACTTACCTTTCCCTAGTAAGGGCAAGACAGGGAAGCTAATCTGCAGTAGTTCTGTCTATGCCATTGATCTATGTACTGAGTATTAAGTTTGATTTAGCGTTCAACTTTGACAGCTATTTGCCCACTCAATCATAGGTCTAAAATGAATGACCTTTGACAAGCCATAATAGGATAAATTTAGAAAATATTTGCCCCTTTCATGCGTCAGTGAAACTTCTCTGTAAGTTTCTTGGGGTGACCACGGTGTATAAAGTGCAATATATAGCCTTAGGCCAATGAAAAGTTCAAGGCCCAGTGTCTCATCATTTTGATATTGCTTAAAGAAAAATACCTCATCCTAGTTGGAGGAAAGAGTTGGTTTCTAACCTTGGTAATTTGTAGGATATTTTTTATATTGAGACCATAATGTTATAATTTGTGAACCAGCTATTTTAGATTAAATTTGAAGGGTTTTGCAATGTTTATTGTATTTTTTTTGCAAGAGCTACGAATCTGTAATCCATCCAAAGTACACTCAATCTTAAATATTGACAGTGAAAAATTTCCATAAACACATTCTGCTAAAGAATTCCTCCACAGCCAAGTGTTCCCACTGTTGCACATTATCATACTGAAAAAAAAAAAAAGGAGAACTTAGAGGGGATACAATCCATTTTGTAAGAACATTTATTTGGAGAAGGGGTTCTATGCTGATATTAGTGGCTAAAGTGATAGGGTCTTAGTCCATTACTGCAACTACTTGATACCACCATATCAGCTGAAAACAATATATGTGACGTATTTTCTAGAGTCCAGGTAACATTTCAGAGCAATAAGGTAAGATGGAAGTCATTCCCCTGGCAAGCTGGGTGATGTCCCATTTTAAAAGGCTAGCATGCAACAGCTGGCTTTCTTTATGCTTGTCAGCTCATTTGTTTCAGCAATAACTTATGCAGTAGAATAAATAATTTTAAGCAAAATTTTCAATACTATAGTTCAGAGGACATTTCCAGAATTCCACTTAGCAATGTAGGAGTATTTAAATGTAATGAATTTGAATTGAATAATGAACAAAAATAAATGTTGTTATATTCTGTTGCAGTTATTCACAAAATTTTATATCTTGACATTGCAATGGAAGGATTTTGTTCTTAAGGGCACTTAAATATTTGAGGTGATATTTTAAAATTTAGTTTTGAAGGTCATGCTCCAAAGCACTACTACGGATCTTGCTCTGTGGGAGCAAATAAAAGCTAGCCAGCCATCCATCCATCCATCCATCCATCCAATGTATTTCCATTGGATACCTTGTGGGTTCTTTTTAGTACTTATGTTTTATGTTGCTTTACTATACCTTTGACAGTTCAGTTCCTATGTACTTGTAAAGGGGCTTTTGTCTTTTAATATCCCTAAACTTGAAATAGTGTCAGATGGCTTATTTAAACTTCTGTTTTAATTTTATATAAATCAAATTTATTGTGCACATGATCTGGTCTAAAAAAATTGTGAACATCTACCTGTGATATCTTCACACTTGCTGAGATATAGAAGTACTTTTCCTTGGATGAACCTCCCATTACTAGCCCAGTCTAAATCAATCACTGGTGTGAAAGACAATCTCTTTCTTAGACTTCTCTATCCACTATCTACTGTGTCATCATCATTGTCATTATAAGTAGAGGGGTTTAGTCCTTGATATGTAATAACTAACCCTCTAGCAGCAAAAAACACCTGGGTTCTCTGTTCTCTTCATTCCAAGTTTCCAGCTTGGTTTGGGACAGTAGCTGGGTTATTCCACTTCTCATTTGTGGAAGCCTTCTTTCCTACCAGCGTGCACTGCTTTACTAATGTGCTCGTTTTCAACATATTAGGATAAGATTATTCAATGAATTCACAATGTTTCTTTGACTTCCCCTAAAGTGTAAAAATGAAGCAGTACATTGGCTTATTTTTTGCTGATAATTTATTTGGTCTGTTAACCTAAGGTGATTCACATATATTCTCTTCCAGATAATATCAGAATATATATTCTTATCAAACTGGATCATTTCCTACACGGTCTTAATTTGCAATGTATAGTGGATACATGTGTTGTATGTTTGAGGCAAATCTTGGAGACCATTGTCAGGGAAGATTCCCACTGACGTCAATCTGAGTTTTGTCTAAGTAAAAAATTCATGATTTAGATCTTTGTTTTCAGGATGGGAATTAGCATTTTCTACTCTGAGCACTCATTTGGCCTCAAAGTACCTTGGCTCACATGGTTTTCAATAAGTGTCTGGCAGCTGTACTGGCAAAATTCCAGCATCGTGAGATTCATATTTATCCCTACATGGACATTTGGCCTTCTTCAAGTCATCACAACTATTTCTAGCTTATTGTCCTAAGTGTAGAACTCTTCCCATTTTCAGACAAAAAATTGATTCTGAATCACAATCTTTTTACAGCAGAGTGGAAATTGCTCCTTCACATCCATGTATATATGATCAAGATCAAGTATCTCTAAATCTATATTGTAAAGAAATGTTTCATGCAATCTACTCATAAAAAGAATATATAGATAACATGCATTCCAGGAGGTTCTGTGGTCTGTTCAGTCAAGAATAAGATGACTTGGCAAATACAGTGCAGACAGATCAACTAATTTTCCAATCCAGATGTAGGCATATGAAATGCAGTTAAAAGGACATTGAAGTGTCTTAGTAGGAAAACTAAGCATGACCAACTTTGAACAGAATATGCACTCAAAGCAAAACTGTCAGCAGCAAACAAGTAAGTTACAGTACAACATTTTCCTTGGCATTTTATTTTTTCACCCTGTTTCCTTTCAAGCCAGTTTTCAAAAGTTGCTCTGTCTCCTGACAGCTGCCCCAGTGTCCCAGAATTCTTTGCTAAGCAGAAAATAAAAAAAGGAAGAAAGCCAATTTAGCTCTGCAGGTGCTTCCATAGAATGATTATATCTCCTCAGTTTCTTAGAGCTTCATTTATTTAATTTCCCTACTTTCACTGAGGTGTGTCCTTCCATGTAGCTATCCGTGCCTGATGCCTGCATCCTTTCTTCCTTTAAGTTTAATGATGTTTCTTCCATCTGACCTCTGAACCTTATCTAAGGAAGCATGGTACAAATTAATGGAAATCAACAAGCTGGTGAAAATTTACGAAACATCAAGATATATGCATTCACCGCAGCATATTTAAACGCTTATTGCTGTGTCTCTGCCTTTCCTGCTCACCGCCATTTTTGCTGCTTATCAACTTCAGTAATGTCAGAGATGACCCGTGACTCATTATTTCTCAGACTCCTATACGCTCTCACAGCACTTTGGTACAACAGCAGTGATCCTTCTGACAAGAAGTGCAGCAACGAATCCTGAACTTCATTCATTGTGATACTGATTTTTAGCTGAGGCATACAAGTAATGTAAAAGAGCTCTGAAGCAAAGAGTGTTGCAATTGCACCCTTCAAACATGTTTTATTAATTTGAATAGTACATGAAATTGTAAGTGTAAAACAAGCTGTCATGCTAGCAGTTTAATTGTATTTGTTTGGTGCGGCATGGTAGTACTAGAGTCTCAGAGGCATAGCCATACTTGAGCTTTAGAGAATAAAAGCTCCCTCAAGCCTGTCATGCTAGTACCAGTACCCCACGGAGCAGTACAATACATGTACCGTTTGTGAGACTGACATACAGGGCAGACATTCATATAACTTGTTCATAGAGTTCAGAAAGATATGGAAATATTCATTTAAAGCAGTCATTTAAACAATAGTGTGCTCACATACCTGTTCAGTGCCTCAGGACAATCTCGTGATCAGGATAAACAATATATCGGAAGTCTCTCTGTGTCTACATACTCATGTGCAAAAGAGAACGCTCAAGATGGTGACTGGCGTAGTCAAAATATCAGATAACAGTAAATGAATGGCACATGTTCCATGCTACCCTGTTCTACTGTCTATGTAGATTAATTTAATTTTTTAAAATATTTTTTATACACTTCATGACTATTGAATTAATTAAAAGCTGTTAGTAAGTCAATTTTGTGACTGGGCTGATAAACATAATGTTCTAACTATATTAAGGATGGATGGCATGACCACAGAATCAGAATCACAGAATTATCAAGGTTGGAAAAGACCTAGAAGATCATCCAGTCCAACCATTCACCTATTACTACTAGCTCCCACTAAACCATATCCCTCAATACAACATCCAGTCTTTCCTTGAACACCCCCAGGGTTGGTGACTCCACCACCTCCCTGGGCAGTGCATTCCAGTGCCTGACTACCCTTTCCGAGAAGTAGTGCTTCCTAATGTCCAGCCTGAACCTCCCCTGGCGCAGCTTGATACCATTCCCTCTAGTTCTGTCACTGCCTACACGGGAGAAGAGGCCGACCCCCAGCTCACTACAACCTCCCTTCAGGAAGTTATAGAGAGCTATAAGGTCTCCCCTGAGCCTCCTCTTCTCCAGGCTGAACACTCCCAGCTCCCTCAGCCGCTCCTCATAAGGCCTGTGTTCCAGACCCCTCACCAGCTTAGTAGCCCTCCTCTGAACGCGTTCCAGGGCCTCAATGTCTTTCCTGTAGTGAGGGGCCCAAAACTGAACACAGTACTCGAGATGTGGCCTCACAAGTGCTGAGTACAGGGGGACAATTACCTCCCTGCTCCTACTAGTAACACTATTTTTGATGCAAGCCAGGATGCCGTTGGCCTTCTTGGCCACCCGCGCACACTGTCGGCTCATGTTCAGCCGTGCATCAATCAGTACCCCCAGGTCCATTTTCCTCCACACAGTCCTCCAGCCACTCCGCCCCAAGCCTATAGCGCTGCCTGGGGTTGTTGTGGCCAAAGTGCAGGACTCGGCATTTGCTCTTGTTGAACCTCATGCCATTGGCTTCAGCCCAGCTCTCCAGCCTGTCCAGATCCCTCTGTAGGGCCTCGCTACCCCCAGGCAGATCCACACTCCCAGCCAATTTAGTGTCATCTGCAAACTTACTGAGGGTGCACTCAATGCCCTCATCTAGGTCATCAATAAAGATATTGAAGAGGACAGGCCCCAGCACCGACCCCTGGGGAACACCACTCGTGACCAGTGATACTGTACCTGTGCAATGCATGAGATTAGCATACTCTTGCTTGGAAGAGGACAGAGGAAAGTAAAACTTTTTAGTTGTGGCGTTTCTGCAAAATCCTTGACAGGTGAATGTTTTTCCCATAATGCCTCTGAAGTCATTCAACACATCTTTGGCCTACCTTCCTGTAGAAGCTCAAACTTATTTTTTAATGTTTCGATACAATGAGATTAATTCTTTAGCTATTTTCCATGGCATGAAACAAACAGAATAGGGACTGTTCAGAGGTGACTGACTGTAAAGCACTGCTGATACTGCTTATACACTATTTCTAGTCTTCTTTTCAGGGCTAGCAACCTGTGATGCTTGGTGCCAAAGAGAATTTGAAGATAGATTTGGGGAAAAAAAAGCATCATTTGGAAGCAAATCTTGAAAGATTATCGATAGGGGAAATTGTGTTGGATCCAACAGCCCACAAGAGGCAAGGCAGCTGCAGGTCTATGCCCCCAGTTCCAAGCTGTAGTGTGGTTAATCATGTATTCCCAGCAAGCATACATACATATATGCATATATACATGTCCAGTCACACAGATTGAAACAGCCGGCACACATACAGAGCACAGTGACCTTATCCTGCTGCTCCTTTCACTGGTTGAGCAGGATGGAGGTCTATTAGTGAGAATATATATATGCACATATACAATATACAATGCAGATTCCTCCCAGGAGCTGGGCTCACTCAGTCTGCCCAGTTGCAGACCCTGGACACCAGTGTCCCCAGCTGCTGGCACTAGAGGTACAAATATGTGAGGCTGCAGCCCCTCAACCACACATCCACCCCTCTCCCACAGAGCTGGATGAGACTTCATTATTCCCCCTGCAGCCAACCCACCCTGGTCTTGACCTTAAAGAAGCACATGCACACAGGTGGGTCTCACCACTAGAGACCCCTGAACCCTGTGGTCTTTCTGGCAGCTGGCTGGGACTCCCCTGGTCTCTTTCATAACTGACTCCACCAAGGTCTAGTCCTTAGAGACTTCAGGCACTTCAGCTACTTGCCAGCTGCTCCAGTTCAACCTCCACTATTACACACACAGTCTCACACCTGCTCTCGCTGGTGTTCAGGCCTCCATACAGACCAGAAAATTATTTACATGTGACCAGCCCTTTTTATCTCCTTATCACCCTTCTTTCCACACTTGTTCCTCTCCAAGTGACCTGGATCCCTCTCTTCCTCACCTTTGGATTTTCCACTAAGCATCCCATAACAAGTTCTGTCAAATTGTTAAATACTCTTCCCCTGAAACCCATAAAGTATCCCATACCTCCAGGCAGTGAACCCTCTAGTTCAAAAGTTGCTGTGTTGTTGATTCATCTTAATACCTTAGATCATAAACAAGTGACCAGAAGCTTTTATCTTTTTTTGTAATTTATTTTATCTTCTCTTAATCATAATCACACTTTTGGGTTTTGGGTTTTTTTAGGAGCATCCCAGACCAGAGTATGAAACCAAACTGCTGCAGAAAAAACTGAAAAATAAAAACACGACTACAGAAAATTCAAATAAAGTAAGATGCTACTTACTTTTCTCAATTACCTTGGATTTGTTTTTTTGTTATTTGTTAATTGTGATTATCTTTGTCTCTGATGGATAGTTTGCAGAGGACACTTTTTGGTGCTCTTAATCAACTTTTTAAGCTGTTTGCCAGGGGTATGGTGTTATACAGCCCTGCAGTGCCACTAAAGGGCTTGAGGTCATCATTTTTGGTAGCTCTGCAAAGTAAAGCATTTTGCATGGGAATATGGCTGACAGATGATTCAGGATATAATCTGTAGAATGATGAATGATTACTAAGATAATCACCACAGGAATTATAACAATGACCTAGGGTTTCATTACTTTGTGGATAATAATGAAAAAAGCTTTTATTATAGTTTTTTAATTTGCATAGGTAGCATTGGCATTTTTAGTCATGTTACAGTTACACAGTTTTGGTTTTTTTGGTAGAACTTTAAGTATAAGTTGAAAAATAATAATTGGTATAAAATTTTTATATTGAAGTGTGTTTAGGCTTTCTCTGGCTATTTCAAAACTAAGAACAAATATTCTTTTTTTTTTTTTTCCACAATCCCCTGTTGTAAAATGCTGATAGACAGCTATTTCCTAAGAACTTTTAAGTCCCTGTGGACCTTTTCCATTAGGCTTGGTTAAACATTGCTTATTCCTGTACGCTGCATGCGGCACCAAAGACAAACCATTCCAAAACCATGTCCAGTTTCCAGGTAGAAGAAAACAGCTTGCTTTGTTTAAACATTATGAACCAGCATCTGGAGAATGCTCCTGTTCTCAGGTTTGGTCCAACAAATATAGCCTTGAAGCTTAACTTTACCATCCCTTTCTTCTGCTGATGACCATCAAGACTGTGAAGTATTTCCAGCGTACATTTCATCTCAGTGAGACTGCCTTTCATCTGTTGGGCCTAGCCAAACGTCACGGAAGACAACTGAAAGATTCTCAAGTGCTTTAATGGGCTTGGATCTTGCCCAATATGATCAAGGACTTTGACATAGCACTATGGGGAGGTCTTTCCTTACAAATTAAGTAGTTCTCTAGGCCTTCCAAGTGAAGGATCAAAGACTGTAAAAGACACATAAAGCAGCTGCTGCCATTCAGCTTTTCAGACTGAGAGTAAGTGAAATCAGGAAACAAGTCAGTGATTGATGCTGTAGAATATTAGACTCCTGCAGCCATGAGGCAGTCTTAGATGACTAGCTTGCTTAAAAGACACGCAGATAAATTACAGCATTATAAAATAGAAATTAATTTAAGTTAAAATAAAACAATAAAGGTAATTAACAATGGGAAGATTCAGCACTATAAAAATGTGAAGCAGTCCTTTCAGATATCAAAAAGGGAAAGGCTTTCCTGGGATACTTTTTCCCCCAATTACTCTTTGTGCCGATGTCTATGGAAAAACAGCACTCAGAAAGAAAAGGGTTTTTTCAAGTTTCTAGGCATCTGCAGGCAGATGCAAACTTTCTTCAGGGCCCTTACAGGAGGTATAGTCCTGTTTTGGAAATTGACCTAGGCATTTTGAACCTCAAACTGCAAAAGTGTAAAAAACACTTAGTAATATTTATTTCTGATATAATTTCTTATGGCAGAATATTTAATTTGGGTTGATTAATGTAAATTTCTAATAAAGGCATTAATTCTGCAATTTACCGCCTACCATCTCTCCCCTAATTGCTGAAATATATTGCAAACTTCTGAGCAGCTTTCCATCAGTCAATATTTTGCTTACTAATTTTGTTACAATCACTGTTTTTATTTCCTGCAAATCCTTACTAGGGAACAGTACACTAGTCCAGGTTTGGCAAATGTGTTGCTAGAGGTTTGTATCTCAATGTCTTATGGTATTATAAGAGAAAGAAATGTTTGTGTGAGACATGCTGAAGAGGAAAAGGACAGTTCTTTAAGTGAACTGATATGTTTAATTTAACTGTGGAAATGCACCATTACGTTTTGCTTTGGAAGATTAGATGCTTTGGAAAAGTTAGACATTGAGATTGATAAGTATTTAAGACTACAGTAGGTCTTCTGCCTAATTTTTAGATGTTTTAGTCTTTTCTTTTTCCTGCTTCAGATGGACATATGTTATACTGATTGCAAGACCATTAGCTCGGGAGCTTTTGCATGGCAGGTTAATATTAAAGGCACAGATTTCTATGAGGTCTCTGGCCTGCTACTTCTGTCTTGTTGAGTGGAAGCCAAGGTACAGGACTTTGTCATATTAATAGTGCAGATCTAGTGTCTGGACTTGTATCAAAGTACTTAAGGATTCAGTCCTCCTAATTTCTTGGTGTTCTGTGAGTACACAGATGCCTGTGAGGTCTGCCTCATCATATCTTGGTTGACAGTCTAACGTTATGGCATAAGTCTCTCTGAAGTTCTCGCCTGAATATTTTTAGCAAACTAGTGTAATTTAAAGGCTTATATTTTGGGTGTAGCTGGTCAACAACTGTAGTGTGCTGTGTTGATATCAAAGGACAAGCTCTGGCACCACTGCCTAAAACTTCTCATTACTTATCTAACATGAAGTCAGAAATCTCCAGTTCAGCAGCTGTGGCTTGTTGGGACAGAAATGATGCCAAAGCTGCAGCTATTATGAGAATACTGATTTAGAGCTTACTTAAAGGCATATATTTCTATAAAATTACTGGACTATTTCCAGTATGTTAATTCTTCTGTTCCGGTGAGGATATAACTAGTTTTATGGCAAGAAACTGAGCTTTTATGTGGATGGCTCTGTGTACAGAACTTTTTTTTTTATTTTTCCTTGTCTTACTCCAGCAAGGAGTGCCTGTGAAGTTAATTGGGTTATTTTTGCAATGAAGGAATAATGGTTTGGTTATGGACTGGTTTTGTGATTGCTGAGGAAAAATTGACACCACTTGCATAAACTTCTTAAATGATAGCTTGGGAATACCTGTTAGGAGGAAACCTACTTCAGCATGCAGTTTTCCCTGTCCACTGTTGAAGTCATTAATTTTAATGAGTGTGGAAGATGCCCAGCACCTGTCAGGCCCAGTAAACATATGAGTCACTCTACCCAGGAAACAAATTCCAAATCAGCTTGATGAGACTGGCAATAGAAAGTGTTACAGATCTAATGTATTACTTGCCCAATGGGGTTTGTGTTACAGAAAATAGCTTTCATACAAATACTACTTCGGTTATTTAGGCTACTGTAATAAGCAAAGAACAAAATTTCAGCCTATACCACCCTGTGTGATTCAGGCTGCTTTAATAAATATTTTATGGGTTATTTTGAAAGTGGGAAAGAAACTGTAAGGGCTCAGAGCATTTCACAAAAG
Organism: Hypotaenidia okinawae; assembly: GCA_027925045.1. NCBI lineage: Eukaryota > Metazoa > Chordata > Aves > Gruiformes > Rallidae > Hypotaenidia > Hypotaenidia okinawae. Next base: position 82,475,017 of record BSDF01000001.1, read on the forward strand.
ACTGGTGTAAGTTGTTCTTACAATAACACCCTAATGTTCTACTGTTTCAGAAGTAATTTAAATCTAAAGGAGTTTAAGCATTTACATGAAATGCCTCAGGTTAGGTAGCTTATGCATAAGCAGATAGACTTTATAAATTATAACATACATGTAGAAAAATGACAAAATGTAAAGGACTGATTCTGGAAACCTGCGATGATCTGGCTTATAATCTGTAGCACTGTTTGATTCTCAGTGGTCACGTAAGTAAATGCTTGCAATGCAGAGCTTCTTGATTCATGTACATTCAAAGGCTTCATTGTCCTGGCAGCAGAGCTGAATGCTCATGTGTGCATGCATAGACACATGTGTCTGATCGTATATTCATGCAAATATGGCAGAGGCAGTTATCATAATAAAGCAATTTGTATTATTTTTTGTTGTTCTTGTTTAATACACTGTAACGTTGAGGGTGTGGATAGAGATATTTAACAAATAAAGCTAAAGATATATCTGCAGAATGTTAACTAGAAAAGGTGTTGCATATTTGTAATCTTCTGATAAGCTGTTTCTCTCTCTGTCTGCAATAGTAATATTCTCACTGGAAATACATGTAGGTCAGGAAATTAAAATTGGTCTTGTGCCTGATATCACGCAGATGGCGCTACATCCAACTCTCACTGGAGTGAATGGAAAGAAACCCTTCCAGTCATTCCTGGGAGGGATGGATCAGGCCCTTACTCCTTTTCATTAAATGTCCATCTGATCTGGCTAACATGATGCAACATCATATATATTCTTATCTTTCCTATTTGGCAGGAAACCAAGTAACTCATTCTACATACTTTGCAAGGAACTTTCTTTATGGAGAAAAAGCGCTTGTTTCTTGGCTCATGTCCTTACTTGGAGCAAACTCTGGAAATAACAGAATCTGTCATTCTATCTTGTCTTTAATTAATTTTTGAACATGAAAATGGCAGAATAATTTAGTTACTAATAAAAATTGTTAATTCAACTGGTAATTGAAAGAAAAACCCAAATTATTTCCAAACTTGTTTCAGTTAACTGAATTAAAGCAAGCTCATTTGAAGAGGAAGGTTTCTAGTGTAAGGATGACATAGGTAAATATAAAGTAGAATTATATATTGCTGCTGAATACTTTGAATATATATTTTTATTTAAAATTCTCAGCATTGCAAAATATGAAACAGTAATTCTTGCTACTAGTTGGTTCCTTACCTGGCTTTGCATAAGCAAACCTCCCACGATACCTAAGAAACACCTCAGATGTTAAAACTCACGTCTTTCTTATGCAAGTCTTTGATAAGATTAATTGAAGGGAAAAAAAATATTTATATATTAGCTGCAACTCGGTAGAAGAAACCAAGATAATCGGTTATAAATACTAATTTACACAATCACAACTGTAAAAAAACTGAAGAAACCCAGAGTTCCTTAATCACTGATATTAAGAATATATTTTTAGCATTTATTGGACCATATTACCAAGGTGATAAAAAACCAGTTTTGATCCAGTATTTATTCAATTAGGCAATGTTTTTCCAGCCTCTTTCATTGCTTTCCTTTGACAAATAACTTCCCAAGCATATGGGGTAGTAAGAAGAAGATGTAATAACTGATCTTTTTTTTTTCTTTTCTACTTATTCCTTGCATCATTAACTTTCGAAGATAAAAAATGGAGAATGACAGAAGATAGATGAGGACAGTTATAATCTTAGAGAGCAACTCATTCTCTTTATTGTACCAATACTGGGTTGGCTAATTGGATCAAGTCATATTTGAAGGGTAACTGTTATAATTCTGATTATTTTAATGTTTACTTGAGTTCTGGATTGCACCAGTTGTATACCAGAGTATTCATAGGCATAATTTGTTTCTTCAAAAGACTGTTGGCTTGGTCTTTCACTTTGTTCTCATTTAGATGGCAGTTGTGTACTGATCTCTCTCCAGCGTGATGTCATCTGCAAACTTGATGAGCAAACATTCCATCACACCCTTCAGGTGCTTCTTTAAAGGTATTAAACAGGGCAGTCTTACTATAGACCCCAGCAATACTCCAGCTGTTACAGGGCTTCTGACAGAGAATGACTCATTAGCTAATACCTTCTGAGCCAGACCATCTAAATTGTATTTTGCTGAAGTCAGGACAAATGACATTGACAAGTCTCCTCTTGTCCACATGTCTAGTAATTTTCTCTCAAGTTGGTGCAGCATGATTCACCTTTGGTAAATTCAAATCATAAATCATTGTGACTGCTCACAGTCAGCTTCTCCTTTATGTGCTCGGAAATGGGTTTCAAAACCACTTCCCAAGGGACCAAAGTGAGGCTGACTCCTTGATTATCCTTTTCTCCTTTCTTTGAAGATGGAAAAAAATTTTTCTTTCTCCAGTTGCCTGGGCCCTTCCCTGATCTCAGTGTCATTCCAAAGATGATGATCAACACTGCAGTAACATCAGTTTGCTCCTCTAACTTCCATTCCTCTTCTCCAAATTTATAGGTAAATGAAATCACTGCTTCTCTTTTCTAAAGGAATAAATCATCATGTTTTGCTTAGACATTAAAAAGGTGATTAGGAATTCTGTATGTTTTTTTATTCAACTATCAGAGGCCGAACGGTGCAGATCAGAGCCAGGATTTTCAGAAAAGGGTACCTAATGTTTGTGAGATTTTTTTCTGTCAAAATAAAAATTAGCGATCTTTTTCAGAAGAGAGCATTGAACCTAGGAACAAGAGAAGGCAGGCTGCTGTTTGTCAATCTTATTTGGGTTACTTATTAAAATTTTGGCTCAAGGAAGGTTTTTTTTCTAGAGCACTGCCGATGCTTGCATTGTTTAATCATGTAACTGGGACTTAAACTTATGATTAAAGTAAAGCACGTGAACATCCTGAATGCAGATACAAATAAGTGCTTTTTTGAATTGAGGCCTAAGCTTCTTATTGACAACATTAAAGATGATACAGGTCTCTTTCCTATCAAACTGAATGGAAAGACTCATTCCTACAGGTTTTATTCATCAGTAGTTGAAATTAATGGGAGTTCTGCCTGAGTAAGTAATAAAGTATTAATCCTTAAGCCTGCAGTTACTGTGGATGACTTACTATCACATTGTACCCAGTGAAACACTATAATAACAGGTTAGAGGGTTACAGCAAAGTCTCAGGTTGAAAAATAAATCTCCAGAAGTCTACTGAGTTTTAATTTAATGCAGATACTTGAACTTAAGAAGCTTCCCTTTCCTGTGTGCTGGTGACAAACTCCTGTATCTTGGAGTATATTTTTTACCTTCTGTTGAGCATATTTATAGGGTATACTTCATGCTATTAATCTCCAAGGTCAAACAGAAGCCCAGATTTGGGACAAAATTTCCACAAATTGGCTGAGGAAACAACAGTCATTTAAGCTAGTTGCCAGGAATTTTTTATTTGATGCATACTGCAATCCTGTCTGCAATTTTAAAGAAATAAATTGCATTTACATTAAATTCCTTTGGGCATCTGTCCCATGAAGATTGAAATTCCACATACTCCAAGCTTAAAGAACTAAAGTAGTCAGTTTGAACTGCTCAACTTTTGCAGCTATTACCATGCTTAATTCAAAAACACTTGCCTGCTGATCTACTGATTTTCATGATTCATTTAATTAAGGGATAAGATGGCCCTGTGTTTGGAAGCTCCTTCACCCCATGCTATTTCATATAAAAGATAAACTTGAATTTTTACCACGTTATTCAAGTCAACGTTTTCTCCTGTTAATGTCTCCTGGGTGTTGTACAACTGATTTTAGTGATTTTAATTATTAATTGTTCATCTAGTGAAAATGTAAAGCTTGTTTGAATGCATGGACTAATTTAACAACTTCAAATGGCATACTTCAACTCTAGCCTCAGAGACTGGTGCATAACCAATGCTATAAATAAAGATGGAGTATAATCTTTTATAAAGAGTGAAAAGAAACATCTAGCATACCTCTTCTCTTAAGTAGTCCACTGAAAGATGATGGAGAAATGTGTGGAAAGATGATGTGTTAGCTATTCCTTTCTAGGCAAGGATAACTGTTCAAAATTCAAACTTCCACATGATTCTCTTCTATTCTTAGGGTTCTGTGAAATCAGACCAGAAAATCAATGGACGCTGTTACAAAGCTATTACAACTGTCTAATGCCAGAGCATAAGAACAATTTTAAAGTTTACTGCTATGATTGTTCCAATTCCCAATTTTAGCTAAAATCTTCCAACCAAAATTGGTCTTGTGTTTAAAACGTCCACCTTATCGACATGGCATTCTGTGTAATCCCCACCCCTCTAACCCCTTTTCCTCACAAACAACAATGAAGATCATCCTGACTGGTTTAAAATGTGATGGTCTTTTGAACATCAGTCTGGAAACTTTCTTAGCCCAAAGACACCAGTTGCCATTTTTGCTTTGCAATGGCTTAGAGAAAGCATAGACAACCTGGTGGACCAAGTTTTGCTTCGTGCTTTGTTTCTTTTGGACAGCATTTTCTGTTGTGTGCTTGATTTTCCTATTGAGATTAACTGATTGGAAAACAGATCGGACCTCATTGCTTGAAACAACTTAAATACAACTTTGAAAGTGTGGATGCTTGTCTCTTACATTGCAGATAGATCTTTAAAAAATAATCTACTGCAATATTTGAAAGTCTTTAATATATCAATCAGACTGCATTGTTTTACAAATGCTGGATCAGTAGTCCAGCATCAGTTCTGTCTTTCTGTTGATGAATTACAAAAGCCATCCTGAAGTCAGATGACAATTTGTTTCTTTTTTCCACAGAATTCTGGGTCCACCCAGTGAATTCGGTTCTTGCACCTCGTTTGTAGCTTCCTCACCACTTGGTTTCAACCTTTTCATCCTTCATACTGATTCCTATTTTCTGCAACTCATATATCCTCTTCTGATCTTATTCTCCTCTTTCCTCTGGTTGCATATAATTGTCTTTACATCTCCACCAAGACCCCAAAATCCGTCTTAGCTGGTCTGCCATTCTGGAAGCCATACTGACAGCAAATATGCAATGTCCAATAAATGAAAAATAGTCCATAGATGAAGTTTTTTACTTCAATGAGGTAATCTTTGAGAAATGAAGGATGTCAAACATGGAAGAGGCTTAACATTCCAAAGTTTTAAAAATTATTGTCTGTTTGCATCCAAAGCATGCAAAAAAATTAATTGAAAGGACTCTGGATATAATTAGGTTTGATCACCTGAAAAAAGATATTAGATGCTAGAAGATAGCTCATGATTAAGAAAGTATTTTCATAGCAATAAAGTTGAAATAAAAAGTTGCAAACATTAATTCTGAACTAGGAGTTTAAAAAGAAAGTTAAAGCAACTGAAAGTTCTTTAAACGTACTGATAACAGCTCCCCACCCCATTAACTAACACATCTACGTAGTAAAAATGACCCTAATTGCCAAAACCCATACATTTCCTCCATTATGTTGGTGATTTTAGCACAAGAGACAAAGGCAGGAAAACTAGTCAGAAAAAGGAAATGGGACATATCAGCTGTATAATCTATATTTAAACTCATACCACTACAGCCTGTCTTTGCTAAAAAAGGACTGGGGTGCTCTGGTAAATAAGCTGAACATGAGCCAGCAAAGCGCCCTTGCAGCAGAGTCCCACAGTCTTCTGGGATGCATTACAAAGTTTATTTGCAGCAAGTTGAGAGAGGGCATCTTTCCTCTCTATTCAGTCCAGGTGGTACCTCAGCTGGAGGGCTATTCCCAGTTCCAGGTACCTCCCTGTACCAGAGAAACATGCGTGCACTGGAGTGAGACCCTTGAAGAGTCACTAAGTTGATTAAAGTACTGGAGCATGTGGCATGCCTTTGTATGAGCCTTTGAGAGCCTGAGAGCTGAGACTGGTGAACCTAATGAAGAGAAGGCTTGGGGTAATCTTGTCTGTGTGTTCAAATACCTGAATGGGAGGGATTCATGAAGATGGAACCAGCCTTGTCTCAAGGTTGTCCTGTGAAAGGACAAGAGGTAGTGAGCACCAACTGAAATGCAGAAATTTCAATTTAAAGAAAAGAAAAATATCTTCAATTCTGCATTGTCAAACACTGAAACAACATGCTCAGATTGGTAGAGTTTCCATCCCTGGAGTTAATTAAATCCTAATACAGGAACAAAAAACCTGCTCTAATTTACCCTGCTTTAAGCTTGAAGCTGATCTCCAGAGGTGCCTTCCAACTCTGGTTGTGCAATTCTTCGGAATGCAGGAAAGAAACGATCCAAGCAAGTGCGGACAAATTAGTTTGACCACAATAGACACTTTTTGAAAGAAAATGTAATTTCAGCTTTACTAGAAGTACTTGAGAAATGGGACAAAATGTCACGTGGTTTGACTAAAGGCAGATTAATAAACTATGCCATCTAAACTGATGTCTTTAATGTTGTAATTGATTCCCTAAGGAAGGGAAATGTAGTATACTTCAGTAAACTCACATAGTGTTATGCTTGAAGGGGAATATCACATATTTCATAGGTTATAAATCAATATATTGCACTGCAATGGACTTGAAAAATAGTGATTAGGATTTTCATTAAAAAAATAATCTTATTTTAAAAAGAGTAATTTGGCAATGCAACTATGGTGACTTCTAGACACTACACTTTGGTGCTTCATGCCACATTTGTCTCTTCTGTCCTTCATGTGATGGTGTTTCATCATCTCTTTTCTTTTGAATCAAACATAGAAGACTGTGTGCTGTGAGTAAGGAGAGCAGCTGCTTACTTAGCTCAAGGGTAGGGAAGAGGGTCTCTCGAGGGTACCTGAGGCAGGGTAGTGGTGCACAGTCTGTAAGCCTTCCTACTCTTGTTCCTGACAAATGGCAAGGGATTCAGTGCATATTGTTATCACTGCAGGGTGATAACTTTCAAAAGTTTACGGGACTACCTGTGAAAGAGATTGGATTAGCGCTCGGGCTATGTCTGTTTTGTCTTCTCTAATTTATTTATGTGATCAATTTTTTAATGTTTGCATTTCAGATAGTGTACCTAAGGCCTTTTTGCTGTTATTGTTGTCCCTTCGCATCCTAGTATTTAATTTTGCCCCCTTAATCTACGTTTCCACTCAAAACTACAGCTGAGTCTTTCTATGTTTATGACATGGCTTCTTTTTCTTTCTGTGTTTCATCTTTCCATGTGTTCAAGTGTGTACCTGTTGATTTAAGTGCGTGTCCCTTGATTCATCCAGGTGCAATGAGATAAAGTATCAGGTTGTGCAGTAGAAAAGATGTCATGATGAATTTGTCTGTTCGAACTTCAATACATATTTCCTACTCTCTGTGTATTTAAAGGGACTTAAAGGTGCTGTAGAGTTGAGAGTATGTCATGGTTTAACCCCAGCTGACACCAAGAATCATGCAGCAGCTTGCTCAGTCACCCCTCCTCTCAAGGGGATGGGGAAGAGAATGAAGAAACATCTCTAAAACTCATGGGTTGAGATAAAGACAGTATAATAGGGAAACAAAGGAAGATCATGTTGATGATGATGATTATTAACAATAATGATGTTATGTGCGAATGTAGTTGGTCACTAGATGTGAAAAACCCCACCAATGATCAATCTGTTTCCATTCCATCCTGCCTCCTGGTCAATTTCTCCAGTTATATCCAGAGCACGATGCTCTATGGTCAGGAATATCCCTTTGGCCAGGCTGAGCCAGCCACCCTAGCTGTGCTCTCCCAGCTCCTTGTGCACCTCGCAGGGACTGAGAGGCCAAAAAGTACTCAATATAAGCAGAACTACCTAGCAACAACTAAAAACATCAGTGTGTTATCAACATTATTCTCAGCTGAAATCCAAAACACAGCACTATACCAGCTACTAGAAAAAGAACAAACTACATTTCAGCTGAAACCAGGACAGAATAGCTCACTTGAAGAAATAATAGTGTAGAGAATGTGGGAAGCTTTGTAGGTAGTCTGATCACTCAAAAATATCTGAGTATCTAAAGATATAAGATGTACGTAAGTCCTGTTCTTGACAGATTTTGTTTCCCAATAGATAAGATAAAACAAAAATATTTGTTCCTTAATTATTTCTACTCCAAGCTTGTTCAATTCTGTCTGGGTTCTGCCACTCTGTTCTTCAGCATTTAGAAGTCCCCCATATTAAAAAGCCAATTTTTCATCTACTTTTATTTATTCCCATATAAAATCGCTGCTGATTACAATTAAGCCCCTTTTCACCTAAATGCCAAGCCAGGGAACATTACAGACTTTTAAGACCACTTTTACTGCTTAGTTTCTCCTTATGAAATGGAAAATCTAGAAGAGATTCAGAGTAAAAAACCCACTGAATTGAATCAGAAAAAATGGAAGTAAAACACAAATTTGAGTAGATTTTTTTAACAGGTTGTAGAAGAAAGTAGGTATTTGTCATTTTGACTAACTTCCAGAATGTCTACGATTGAGTAACAAAGAAAGTATACATTTAAGCATAATTTAAAAATTACATTTTGATTTTTATAAAAGAAAACTGTTTTTTCCTAGGTTTGTAGTACATGGTAAGAGATAGTCTAAATGTGTTTCCGTGGGAGCTGGAGCATTACCAGCCTGAGCAATTAAGGTGCAGAATTAGAAGCAGGGCTAAAATCTGAGACCAGAAGAGGATTTAATGACAAAGTAAAAATAATCAGAGACTTTTGAGGAAAAGAGTAATTATGAAAAACTTATAGAACCTAAATGTTATCCATTTAGGAAACATAAGGAAACCAATGTAGACAAAACCCATAGTGGTGTATGTAGAGAAGAACTAGTAAAACTTGCTATAACATTCTTCCACTCCATCTACTTTTGCCAGTTTTTTGTAATGAAGAAAAAACCCCTTGTGGATGATGAGGCAGAGAGGAAGACTGTGCTCCCAAGACATCGTTGCTAGCTGATTTTGTCACCATGCCATGATGTATTGTCACAGCAGTGGAACAATATATAGTTTTTGTCTTGCCAAAACCAAGTTTTGTCTGAGTTGTTTTCCTGTGTGACTCTGATGTTCTAAATAATGTAATTTTTTTTGCTTTCTTGCTCCCTCCTCCACATCTTCCCACACACTTTTTTGGTGTGGGTTTTTTTTTTTTTTTGGTTTTTTTTGTGTTTTGGAGGGTTTGGGTTTTTTTACATGGGGTTTTAATTTAGTCATTGGGAGCAAGTACTTGATTTCCATTTTGGATTTACTTTTCCATTGGTTAGTGCATGATATTTTCCTTCATCCCCTCCCATTCTACATCACTAATATCTGCTTTACAAGCAGTTATGGGTGCCTGAAGTTGTATGCATGTACATAAACATTTACTGAACCTGGTTTGGAAAGAATTAGATGCTCAGTCTTGGTTTAGAAAGCATTGGAAGAAAATGTTAAAACTTACTGCAGTTTCTCTTGGGTCTGGAGGGAAGACTAGAATTATAGACCTGTTAAGAAGACTGCTTACATGCTGCTCATTGAAATGTAAGGCTTAAGTATAAATTAAATAAAAAACTGACCTTCAGGAATATGCTGACATGAAGCGGTGTAGTTGATAGAGAAGATACGCTTCACTGTTTGCAAAGATGAAACACTCCCTGGACCTTAGAGGTTCTGTAATTATAGATTCTGGTATTGTATTAGTTTGACAAAGCAGAGTTTATATTTTCTGCTATTTCTTTTGCTTTTGTGTGGGAATAAAATTAGCTAACCACTGAAGCAAAGAGTAGCACTTATTGCCTTGCACAACTTATACATTGACAAGCAAGAAAATGTAAACTCCAATCAACAAAAAAATATTCAACCTGCTCATAGTAAAAGTATGTTCATTTCCTCTTGACATTTCATTTCTTTCCACTGGACTGTCACACAATTTTCATTTTAGTTAATTTTCATTTTAGCCAATTTTCATTTTAGCCAATTTTCATTTTAGCCTTTTGTTACAGGTGGGATTTTTAACATTGGGTCTGATAAAGTTTTATCTGTTTTCAGTTGCATACAGCTGTATAAAAAACAGTAACACTCCTGGCAAGAATTTTCTGTCATAAATTTCTGAATGGCTGCAAACTAGAAAGCAGAAATAAGACTTTTCCAAGATGCAAGCCTAGCTTGTCCATTGATGAAAAATGAAGCTAACATTGCAAGTCCAGTGCAGCTATTTCATTTCTAAGTTTTTCAGTAGTATTTTGAACATTTCACCAAAACTTTTGTCCCTAAGACATTAATGAATACTAAGTAACATATTGGTTCCTTCTACTCTGCTAGATCCTAGTGTGACCATTCAGTACAAATAGAAGTCTTAGAGATGTTTCTGCAGGTTTGAATTGTTAGAACCAAACTTTTAATTCTCTGGTGAATTTTAACATCTGCTCCTATTACCATTTTAAACAAACGTCTAATTCACATTCTTGTTTCTTGCTAGTGGCCAAATAAACACTTTATTGAAATACTGTTTTCTGTGACTCACAGAAGGTTACAATTTCAGAATAGTACTGTCTTTAATTTAGGGCTAGATTGTATAATTAGTGTTTTAAGGTTTTCTGATGGGTGTAGAACCACAAGTTAAACCCTTGCTCTGGAGTAGTTCTGAATACCCTGCTGCCACAATCTTGAGGCAGTTATGACTGTTTTGAGGCAATTATAGCAGGAAAACAAAGGTAACAGCATGTGGTGTTTAAATGAATTTCGATTGCATGTGCAGCTACATTGCCTACAGTGTTGGATGGACTGATGTGATGAGTCAGTTCTGTTTGTCTAAATATTTTGTTTTATGAAAGAGGCTGTTACAACATGCTAGAAGTCTTTCAAGGCAGAAAGGCCTTAGGTTGGTCAAATTGTTAGTGGTACACAGATATTCTACTTGATAGGCACTTAAAGGCATTCTCAAGAGTATGAGGCATTAACATAGCTCTCCATTTCACGGTTCCCAACTGTTCAACAGAACCATCAAGACTGTGAGAAACTGCTTGCTGTTGGCAAGGAGAGCTTTCTTAAGACACCTAATGGCACGATCATTGGTAAGTGGGTCAGCCAGCTGCATTCAGAAGTGTGTGGTAGGGAAAATGACCATATTGAGGTTAGGAGGCTGATTTAAATCCCTCAGTCCTTTTGGTGAAAGAATGCTAGGTAGAAATTTCAAGCAAGCAAAATAAAACCCAGCCATCCAGATGAAACAAGCAATGAAACTTGGCAAGCCTACCCTGAAAATGTGGGGAGTCCCAAGTTTCTCCAGGTTTCCCATTTTGCTCTTGGAGCTTTGCACAGACACGGTGCTGTTCTGCATGCACTCAGGTTAAACGTCAAACAGCACAGTGCAATAATTTAGCAATATCCAGTGAAACTCACTAAGGATTACTCTCCTTTTTAGCTGAAAAATAATTGGACTCCATACAGAATGCCAAAGCATTTCACTGCCAACCGAGCCAAGTGTATTGGCTGCAGTTTTATGAGGAAGAGAAACCTTGAGTCACTAACAGATGCAATGTGATGATTTGGGGGAGCCCAGGTATTTTTCAGAGGTGACTGCTGAAAAGAAGAGCTGTTGTGGAGGATGGCAAATTCCTTCTACAGCCTTGGAGGGTCCTCATTTGAGCTGTTCTCAGTCAGGGATGCTGATGATTGATCCACAAGCTTGAGGTGTAACACTCATCATGAATGCAGGCCAGAGGATAAATTGAATTCAATTTTGTTTAATTTTATATGTGGCTATGTTTTCAACAGGTTTTAACTTCTGACAGCTCCCACTGAGAACAGTAAAAGCTCTTAGGAGTTGAGCACTTTTAAATATCTGGCCAGCTGTGTCTTTTCAAAAAGCATCTCTAAAGTGGGGGTTTTTTTCAAGGACTGAAAGAATGAGTTCTCAAAATTTTGGACCTGAAAGGCAACAACTGGAGCAGGGTCATTTGTGATGCTGCAGCAGTTCTTTTTTCTGGCCAGTGATTATGACCCTATGAGGTGAAAACGTACCTGCATCACTCACAGTCTGCAGAGCCACTGGGGAGATGTGGTTGGGATATTTCCAGGGATGAAGTGTCAGGTCTCCTGTGCCCATAGCTAACTTTAATGTTCAAAGCTCACATAGGCAGCCTCGGTGTATCCCTTCCAGCCCAATTTCAGGCTTCTGTTATTTCCATTGAAACCATAGAGGGAGGATAAGCTATGGGATTGTGTGCTCCTCTCTAGAGAAGTAAATGGAACAGGGAAGGCTGTGTTGTCTCTCTGCCTTAGATACCTCATGAAAAGAAAATTATTTCCTCTGAGAGACCATGGAACACTGTCTCAAGAGCTACTTTTGACTGTAGATAACAGAAGGGGCAGGCAGCAAGTATTATCATGCCTCTTGTGGCTGTGGAAATCCATGGGTTCTAAGGTGAGAAGCTGCCCAGCATTACTAGCCATGTAGTAATTATTTTTGGTTTGGTTTTGCCTCCTGCTTGGAGTGTTCAATGCACAGAAATTGCAAGTAATATTACTCAAGATAAATGTCCTATTTCTTTAAAAATGAGTAGAAAATAAAGAACAGAATGCAGCTATGTCTAAGCTAGCTGGGTCCCATGTACCACCCTGATGGGACAGAGTGTTAAAATGGAATGTCAACCAGGAGGCAGATACAGAAGGAACTGTAAGCTACTAGCAAGCTACTAGTGCAGAGCAGCTAGGTTTGACATATTTCCTTCTCAGAGATGCACTAGGCATTGTGTCAGTGAGGATTAAGAATTCAGGAAACATGCTGTCTAGATACACGTTATCTACTGCAACAGCAGTATCACAAAATTTAGACTATGCATTGTAAAGCTCCTTACTCTCTGCTCTTCTTCTGTCTGGCATTATGCATCTTCTCTCAGATCTGCTCAGCATCTAATGCTGAAGATAATTCAGATAAAGTGAATCTGGATTAAACCAAACAAACCACCCACAAAAAACCAAGCAAAACTTCCATAGTTATGCTCTTGAGTCCTGGACTTCTTGAGTATCTTTGCAGCAAGAATATGTCTCATTTAAAATGGAATCTTCTGTGTGGATTTGCCTTATTGATGGTTCCTGATAGTGGAATTTAGATTGTTTGGGTTTTAAGTCATAAGTAATTGTTTGGTTTTTAAGTGGTAAGTATAAAGAACATTCATTCCCTTCCCAGCTACTGCATTCTAAGGTTTTTGGTCTGTTTTGTTTGAGCTGGAGCCTGATACTGAAATGCCTTCTGGTGGCAAACTAGTAATGAACAGGCAAAGCAGTGCACTGCCACAGCAGCAGAAAATCAATACTTCACTGAAGAAGCAAGAAAACTAATAAAACTGGTTGTTGGTTTTGATGGTAGTTTGGTAGGTTGTTTTTTTGTTTGAGGTTATGAGTTGCTAGTTTTTGCTTCTAGACCAACTAGAACTTATAGCAAAGCCCAATGATTACAGCAAGGCCATCCAGCTTCAGAATGGCTTGATAGGACCTTTGTTTAACTTCTCAGTATTCTGCCTTATCTTGCACTGTCATCTGCATAGTAAGTCTCCCCAAATTTCATACCCTGTAAGCATCATGTTCTAAATAGCCCAATCATCCTAACATCAGAGCAGGGTATGGAGGGGTTTTTTTTGTAGTTTTTCTATGGAGTCCAATTGATAGTCATTAGAAATATCAGATAAACCATTGAAAAGACAGGGAGGTGTGGCTGTTCTTTTTTCTTAATTATGAAGTGTAGTGGTTGAGCCCTGGCCAAAGGCCAGATGCCCACCAAAATCAGTCTGTTAGTCCCCTTCTTAGTTGGACAGGGGAGAAATAATATAATTGGGCGGCTCAAGAGACAAACTCGTTAACGACGCGGGCAAAACAGACTCAACACAGAGTGCTGAAGAGAAAAGTAATTTATTACACTAAAGAGAAAATAGTGAAAAGGAACCAGAGTCAGGAGTGCAACCAACAATCTTGAAACAAATGCAAACCACGTAAACACTTTTCCCCCCCACTCCCTCCTCAGCAGGCTTTAGTTAGAAGTTTGCTCCCTTTTTCCCTCCCAGTCGCAGCCCAGGAGGGGCAGGGACTGGGGAAAGTGGGGATCTCGGTAACACCTTCCCCCACCCCTCCATTCTAAAGCAGACTTCCCTTTCAGCCATGATTTTGCTCCCTTCTTCCCCTCTCCTGCTCACAGCACAGGACGGAGGGGGCAGGGACTAGGAGATGGGGGCTTTAGTCAGTCCCTTGCAAGAGGGTTTCCTTCTCGGTCGGGATGGGGGCATCCATTCCACACAACCTCCCCCTGCTGCACCATAGGATCTCACCCATAAGAGCCAGTCCTCCACGAACTTTCTCCAAGGCAAATCTCTTCCCACCGGGCTTCATCTCTGCTATGGCAGGCAGCAACAAATCACAGTGTCTCTCAGTCCCAGTCCTCCACAGGGCTATAGGCCTCCCCCAGCAAACCTGTTTGGCTCATCTCTGTAGGTGGCTTGTGCTGGCAGGGCTCATCCCAATGTAAGTCACAGCATCTTGTCTATGCCTCCATCGGCTCCATCCAGCCGAGCCTCTCCACTGGGCAGGTTGGGTCTCTGCCTTCTCCATGGGTCCTTTCCTCCGGCTACTCCATGGGCTTCAGCTCGGTCTCCAGGGGCAATCTCTCCCTCGCCTGGGTACCTGGGCGCCCTCCCTCAGCCTTCCCAGCCTTTTGTGTCTGTCAACTGCTTACATTTATATGCAAACAAGTATCTCAATGCCCTTAATGGGCCAAACTTGCAGCCTTCCTGGCACTCCATGTTCTGGTGGAGTCTTTGTCTCCTATATGTGATTCTCAGAGGCACTATAAGCAGGCCTGCAGAAGACTCTAGCAGCCATTTTCTGTAGCACCTGGCCCTCTCTATGTAGCCAACTATGCAAAACTGCAACGTGAAGTGATTTGCATATGGAAAAAGTTGGACAGTTTTGGCCTGAGGATTAGTCCTCAACTTTCTTTAAAAATAAATGATGCACTTTAGAATATTATTTAGCTGGATAAGGGTAGAAAATTGTAGTTTGGCAAGATATATCAATGACAGTTTCTGGAACTTTCTAATTCTCAAAAATATATAAGCTCAGAGTTTTGAGGTGCCAGGAGAATTAGACATTTTTCTCTACAAGGAACTGTAGTAACCCTATGATAAAGTTGATGTGATCCACAGCCTGATGCCAGGCATCACACCTTTGCAAAATGTAAGTGCAGCCTAAGGATTGTGTATGCCTTCAAAAGAAGTTGTTGTAGGCATACAGGATCAGGAAGTTAACATAGTCTGATGCTTTGGAAAAGGGAAAGGATGCTGTCTGAATTGAGAAAAAAAAAGCTCAACCCAAAAGCCATTTCAGGCATTCATTGCACAACGGTTTCTTTGTCACAACATGCTGGTATTATCTAAGGCAGACTATGGGGAAAGAAAAAATTAGTTGGGAAAAGAACTGTAGCAATCTCTTACTGTCTGTAATAAAACAGTAGTTAGTAAAGCTAATTTTAATCTGAAATTATTCAAATTGCAGGATTATTTTTTTAAATTTATGTTACTCCCTGGATTGTTGCCATTAACTGCCAATTCTTGTTTACCTGGTTAGGTAGGTGTCACTTCCATAATTCTGGTTTTTCTTTTTCATCCCTCTGCTTTTCTATGTCACTTCTCTAAGTTTGAAGTGACCAGACAAAAACGTTCAGTTTTCTTCAAGTTAAATTTGTAAAAACATACAGAAATTACTTATATAGAAGGTTACTTATATAGAAAGGTTCTGTATAATTTAATGAATAAGATCACTGAGGTAAGTTAATGAATATTTTCCTTTAAAGAGGAATTTTGAAAGCAATCAGAATACTGAAAAGTAATGGAGGAAAACAGAATAGTTAATCACAGAAAACTGTATGTTAGCAGACAGAGAGCAGAGTAAACAAGAATTGCCCCAAGTCAAGTTTAAGCAAAATTTTTTTAAGAAAGTAATAACCTCCCCCCCAAAAGATACAAACAAACATCCCCAAACCAAATGTAAGTGCACATATATAGAGAAGAAAAAGGAATGAAGACATGTGGGCACTGTTCAGTGAGGCTGGTATTAAAGATAATCTAGTTATTGTATTAAAGTTAATCTTAGAGCCACAGGACAATAAAGGTTAGAAAAGATCTACTCCCAGTCTACTCTAGTCTACTCTGCTGCTCAAAGCAAGGCCAACTTTAGAGCAGTTTGCTTAAGACCTTGTTCAGACAAATTTTTAAAATCTCCAAGGATGGAAATTTCCAGCTTTTCTGAGGAATCTGCTGCAATGTTTGATTGATCTCACTGTGAAGACCTTTCTGATATCTGATCGGAATTTCTCTTCTTGCAGCTTGTATCTGTTTCTTCTCAATTCTACACCTGAAAGAAGATTCTGTCTCTGGGTTCCTTATACTCTCCTTCTAGGCAGTTGTCTACAGAAATAACATCTTTAGCCTCTGCTTCTCAAGACTGATCAAGTCCATTTCTTTCATCCTTTCCTTCCGTGTGAAAGCTATGTCCCCAATACCAGATCAATGGCTTTATGCTCAACTTGTCTTCCTGTATAAATGTCTTTTTTTGTATTGGGGAGTTCAAAACAAGACATGGGTCTTTAGATGCAGTATCAGAAAAGCTAAATAAGGTGGAGAATTTCTTTACTTGACCTGCTGGCTATTCTTTTACTAACAGCCTGCTATGTGGTTGCAGCAAAGGTGCGCTGCTGAGTTGTGTTTGGATGATTATTATTATATAGGGGGACTACCAGATCTTTTTTGGCAAAACTGCTTTCTGCCACTTGTACCATAGGCTATGCATTTCATCAAAGTGCAGGACTTGTAAATGAGTTTTATTGATTCATTACTCCAGTCTGCTGAGGTCTTCCTGAGTGCTATCCCTGCTTCAGAGTCTGTACATCACTTTATCCACTTTATTATAATCTGCAGATTTGTGAAGATTCCTAGCATCCCAGTGGTTAATGAATGTATTTGTATTTGCCTGAGTATCAGCTGCTGAAGGATAGTGCTGTCAATCAATCACCAATACAATCTGCTTTTACACACCTTGTTTTTTGCTTACCTAGACCCTATCTGCTCAGTTTGACTGCAAAAATACTGTGGTATACAGATTCTGTGATGGTGTGCCTTGCTTGTGAAAAAAATGAATTGGGAGCAAGCATAGGATGGCTGCTAATGGAAGAAATTCTACAAGTGAGGAAATTCTACAACAAGCTAAACTGAACGACCTTTAACACATGATTCCCAGTCACAAATCCCATAAAAAGTAGTTATTTCTAAACAATAAGTTGAACATCTCTCCTTCCTGCCCTCTTCACACACATGGGTGGACAGACACATAAACTATGAGTGTGTCAGGAGCTACCTACACTGCCATCGTCATCTGAGGACTATTCCCAGATGCATAACAAATGTAAAGCTATCAAAAATTCAATATACGGATGTTAAAAGAGAAAAGAAATCAATACATTAACTTACTATAAGTAGATTATGCCTGACTTATCTGGTATCTGACATTGGAAACAGAACATTTAGGAAGAAAGAAAATTTGAGAGGAATCACTACCTGAATTTGATGTGGTCCTGTGTGGGAGATTACAATACTGAAAGACACTAGAGAAATAGAGAAATTGTAACGTGTGAGTATATTGAAGTTCTTACTGAATGGAAGCTACTCGTGAAGTTCCAGATAGAGAATTCCTGGTTGAGTGCATAACGGAGGTTAGTGGTACATTTTTACATTTGTTATCAGAAAAGTTGTCTTTCTCCAGAAAACTCTGAACCATTGAAGAAGACTTTGTATGGATGACTAGGGCTTAGAAGCACATATCTATTTTTTTAAGTTTACATAGGCAGAGCGACTGCATGTTGATACCATTTTCATAGTATGTTTTTCCTGACACATGTCCAGCCAGATACAAAGCAATGGAAAACACAGTGCCAAAACCAGAAACAAGTTAGAGAGATGTGTATATGGGGCTGTGAAAATCTTTTAAGTATGCTTTCACACAGGATAATTTACATGAATAAAATATATTGAGTCATATCTTATTGGTATTTAGAGGAGGGGAAGTGGTCTGTCTGAAAAGAAAAGATTGTAGGTGAGAGAGATGCTTACAGAGAGGAGGGTAGACTATATTAATATAGGAAATACTGAATTTCTAAGTATGCAGAGCTTAACTGTTAAGCAACCTTTTTTTTTTTTTTTTTTTTCCTCCTGAAATCTGAGCTCTATCACAGACTGGCAGAATTTTCACTAGATGATCCAGTGTTGAATCAAAGTGATAAGGAGGCTGGTCGAGGTATGGAACTAGGATCCTGTCAGAACTGGCAAGCTGCCTCTTGTGAGGTTCAGGTTAGCAGAAGCCAGGATGTTGTGCTCTGAAATGTGTCATAAATATATATCTGGAAGAGAGATGTGCTGATAATGTTCACTATATAGGACTGTGGTTGGCACAACTAAAAAATCTTGCATCTGAAACCAAGCAGTTGAAACACAGACCAACAGGGGAAAAAAGTTAACTCTGTAATAATATAGTATGTGAGATGACTAGGAAATGTGGTGTGTCTTTTTACTGTTTGATACCATACAGGAAACTTCAAAACATGTAGAAATACATTTACCACTTGAGGGAAGTACTGTACCAGTAAATGAGATAGGAAGAAGATCCTATTTTTAGAAACTCGCATAGCACAGTATTGCCATGGTTTTCACAATGTGGCTAATAGCATGATTGAAAGTTGCTTGAAAGTTCTTCAGCCAATTAGCTTTATCTTTTCATTATTAGATCAGCAATACTGCATAGATTTAATAACCCCATTTTCATTTCTAATACTAGTACTTCATATTGACAGATGGCAGTGCATACGGTGTTTTATGTGGTGAGGAAGAAAATGTTTTATAGGGAACGTAAAAAGCTCTTATGGAATGGAGAGGTTTTCCTTAATTGGGTTGTATATCATCAGGATTTTAATATATTTGATTAAGGGTTTGATTATGCTATTCCTTTCTCCAGAGCCCTTACTGAAGTCAAAGGGAGACCTGCAAATGGAAATCCTGCAAGACAAGGTTCTGGCATGAGAGAGCATTAAGGAGAGCTTTATCCTAGAAAGCAGACACATAACATCTGTCTTTACCATAGTATTAAAATTAGATATTTATAAAGTTTTTTCAGGGTATTAAAATCCCCATTATCCATACATTAGAAGTTACTGGCTTTGCTTTAACTGTTCAGTAGGAATTACTCTCTAGACAAAGTTCTGTTTCATTTCACCTGACTTTGACTTGGGTTGATAGAAATGGTGATTGTACAGATGATGTAACTGTTACAGGTTTTCATCAAAAATAGCTTATGAGCAAAGACCGGTAAAACTTGAAGAATTTCAAAAGACACGTGCATGATTTTACCACGAGAAACAATCATGCTAACTGGGGACTAGACACAGCAGTAAAATGAAGCATATGTAGTAGAATTAGATTTGGGAGTCTTAAGGATAATGTCAAGACTCAAGAGATTCATCTAATTTACTGAACAAGTTTATTTTTCAAGAGGAAAATGGCAAAATCAATAAGTATTTGATTTCATATGTATCGATTTCAGATTTTCCTTTAAAAGTTTGTTAAGTAAGCTTTTTACTCAATAGCCTTCTTTTATAGGGCTGTTTCTGAGAATGTGGAATTTTTTAGAAGTAGGAGGGAAGGAATAATACTTCTTATTAGTATTTTATATCTATATTTTAAAAGATTTTATGTCAAAAAATGCGTTGACGGTGAATTATCTTGGAGTTAAAGTGCATAATTCCCTTTTCTGTGTATCTGAGCATTAATGAACAGGTTTGTAAGGATCATATTCGATTTAGATCATACAAGTGAACACTAAAAAGATGCCAAGTAATGCCTAATGCCATAATAACTCTTGCTTTCCATTTTTATACTGAAATCTCCTTTAGATGATTCTGCAGTTGGAAAAGTTAGGCAGTGTTAATGCTTGTAGCATTGACATTCTCTCACTGAATGGCTGTACAATCCATGCTTAAAAACTATGTCAGGGTCCCAGAAATTTAAGATAATCTGAGTTTATATTGTATTCTATGTTTGAATAATTAATTGCATATTTATTATACAGTAAAGCTGAATATGTGGCTTTGCACCATATATGCACCCAATGCATCTCCTTTGTATATCAATACAAAATAAATGTTATGGGCTCATAGTAAACTGGTTTGAATATTTATATGCTGCGAAAGTTCATTGTCTCATAATAGTCCTGCAAGTTTAATTGGAATACTTTGTATATTTGGATAAATACTTCAGCTACTAGGTAGATATCTGGTGAAGACTGCAAGAAAAGAATATGATTTGTTTCTCACGTAAGTATTTACTTGGCATTAAAAATTATTTGTCCTATTGTGGTGGTTTAACCCTGGCTAAGTGTCAGATGCCCACCAAAATCAGTCCATCACTCCCCTTCTTAGTTGGACAGGGGAGAAAAAAAATATATTAAGAGGCTCAAGAGTCAAAATCATTAACAACGTGGGCAAAACAAACTCAACACAGTGCTGAAGAGAAAGTTATCTCATTTATTACACCACGCTAAAGAGAAAACAGTGAAAAACCAGAGTCAGGAGTGCAACCAACAATCTTGAAACAAATGCAATCAGGTAAACATTTTTCCCCCACCACTCCCTCCTCAGCAGGCTTTAGTTAGAAGTTTGCTCCCTTTTTCCCTCCTGGTCACAGCCCAGGAGGGGCAGGGACTGGGGAAATGGGGGTCTCGGTAACACCTTCCCCCACCCCTCCATTCTAAAGCAGACTTCCCTTTCAGCCGTGATTTTGCTCCCTTCTTCCCCTCCTGCTTGCAGCATCGCGGGAGGGTGGGGGGTGGGCAGGGGCCAGGAGATGGGGGCTTTAGTCAGTCCCTTGCAAGAGGGTTTCCTTCTCGGCCGGGATGGGGGCATCCATTCCACACAACCTCCCCCTGCTGCACCGTAGGATCTCACCCATAAGAGCCAGTCCTCCACGAACTTTCTCCAAGGCAAATCTCTTCCCACCGGGCTTCATCTCTGCTATGGCAGGCAGCAACAAATCACAGTGTCTCTCAGTCCTAGTCCTCCACGGGGCTATAGGCCTCCCCCAGCAAACCTGTTTCCAGCGCAAAACTCTCTCTCGCTCATCTCTGTAGGTCGCTTGTGCTGGCAGGGGCTCATCCCAACGTAGGTCACAGTGTCTTCTCTATGCCTCCACCGGCTCCATCCAGCCTGGAGCCTCTCCACGGGTTGCAGGTCGGGTCTCTGCCTTCCATGGGTTTCTCCATGGGCTGCAAGGGCATCTTTCTCTCGGGCACCTTCTCACCCTGCCCTTCCCGGCCTTTTGTGTCTACAGCTGCTTACATTTATATAGTTTGTTGCTGCTTCAACACACCTCATTCAGTATATGCAAATATTGAGGCGCCTTCCCTGCTCTTCTCTTTATCACCTCCTTCTCGGGGACAAGTTGTTTCTCAGGAGGTATCACAATGCCTTTAATGTGCCAACATTGTGTTCTTGTTGGCACTCTGTTCTCTGGTGGCAAAATGCAGCTACTTCTGAGTCTTTTTCTCCTATATGTGATTCTCAGAGGCGTTATCAGACTTTTCAGGCTGGCAGAGGATTCCAGCAGCCATTTTCTTCAGCTCTCTCAGCACCCAACTATGCATAACTGTGACACCTATCAACCCAAATAACTAAATGTTATGGGTAGGTAAGGGTTTTACGACTGCATTCACAAAAATGCCCTTGCTTCTTACATAAGATCCAACATGCCAGTTAGCTGAGAAGACATCTACCAGTATAATCAACAAAACCCACCACATTTATTAACTTGGTATTAATATTAAGCCAATATATGTTGGGTTTTCTTTCAGATATTCCTGCCAAGGTCATGAAGGAAATTGAATATCAAGTTAGTATTCAAGTTTGACTCATCTGTTTTACATCATGGAAGTACTTCATATTGAAAAGAGAATATTATTGCCCTCACTGACTACCCCTGAGCATTAGGAGACATAGCTTTACATATGTAAATTGAACTAGGGTTTTCCTGAGCAAAAGAGTATTTCATGATACAGATGCTGGGAGTACTTTCGAGGGCTGTGGCACAAATAAAAACAGTTGAGGAGATCATAGTTTAGAAGGAATATAGAGTGAAATTTAAATCTGAGAAGAAGAGCTCAGATCTGTGAAAAGTATCATCTGTATTGCAATGAGAGTCAATTGTCTCGGGTCAAACTGCAAATATAGAAAAACATTTTAATACCTCAAAGCTCTTTCACACAAAATATAATTTATCAGAGAAATGGCTACTAAAATGCTTACAGCTGTATTTTCATTAAGAGGTAAGGGGAAGATAAAAAAGATAGTTATTTCTATAACCTTGATTGCCTTGTGTGTTTGTTCATGTTGCCCTCTGCAAGCAGCAGTACAGACTTCCATCTTTCTAGAAACCTACTGCTGGCCTACTATTGGACCTTTTCTTGCTGTTGGAAATGCATAGGAGGTAACTGGCTGATTACAACTGCCTAGGGTGTTAGACACCCCAGCTTTCACTAGTAGAAGGTGCAAGCAAAATCACTTACTGTACTGCAGTATGAAAATCATAGCTAGAGAACCTGAATATAAAAACATTCCCCCATTACTGAAATGCTTGTTTTTTAACTTGGCATTAAAAGCCTGGTTTAAAAAGAGGCTTGCTATCCTATCTGAACAGCACTGGGAGACCTTTAGAAATAAATGCTGGTGCATACGTCACATGTCAGTAAGTTTGCGTGTGTGTGTGAGTTTATAGGACGAGGATATGCACTTTTAAGATGCCTAAGAATAAGATCCTCTTTTTTTTAATTACCCAATTGTTTCCTTGAGGTTAAGACCATCTCCGCTGTTGTAGCAGACCTACATGTGCTGGTCTGAATGTAGATGCCGTCTCCAGATCCCTGCTTCTGGCATATGGAGTTTGTATTCTACACATATTCAGGCACATATTTCTGTTTCTGCTTAAGTTTTAGTGCAGTGCGTTAGCTTCACTCTGCTTGTCAAAACTGTGATCATTTCACTGTGGAGCTATCCCCTGAGTCTAAACTCTAGTAGTGATGAAGGTTACAATTATGTGAGGAATACAGCACCTTTCTTGAAATTGCAGGTTCCTATCATCATATATAATATATGTGCGTGCAAACTGTAATCGTCCTATTAACTATAATTGTGCCAGCCTGTTCCTGACTAGTGTAAGCCATCATTTCTGAATAACACCTTCATCATACCTGTGATTCTGTGATTCTGTGTTCTCTGTTAAACTAGTATAAATCTGGAGCAATTCACAAGGCTTAATTCAAAGTCCTTCAAATTTACATATGCAGAATTGAAATCAAACTCTGACCCTCTGCATATGATGCAGTATAAGAAAAGAAAACAAACCAAACTAAATTGTCAGTGAATAATGGAGATTTCTTTCATATATGAAATCCACAATTTATGCCTCACATTCTTCAGTTTTGATGTTCAGAGGACAGTTTTATTTATAAAATACTCGAAATAAAATAGCCTCCACACTTCACCCCCAACCTCACCCCTTCTGAATTTCCAGAACTGATTATACACGTGGGAGTGATGACTTGATATTTTGATCTCTTGTTAGCAGAATATATTAATAGCTTGAATTAAGCATTTTATTACATTTCTTAATTACACTGTTGCTATTCACATTAGCTTTTTCGCTCATAAAAATCCAGTCAAATTAGGAAGTTAGGCAGTTACCAATCCAAAGGTCCACAAAAGATGTTCCTGATTCACATGTTTTATATAATGATATATTTTATATTTGGGCCCATTTAGATGGGCCAAATACAAATATGCCAGTAATTCTCTACTTAACAGGGACAAGATTGTCATATGTAATCCCATAGGATACACCCTGAGTCAATTAATATCATACAATACAGTAATATATCATCAATGGGAGTGGCAGTTTTGGGGGTTTTATTTTTACCAATAGTAACTAGATATATCATGAAATCATGCCCTTCACTTCATTGTAAGAGAAGAATTCAGTTTTTCATGCAGAACTTAATTTCTGCTGATTTTCGACATATAAAAAAGTCCCATATTGCTAATCACTGCTAATGCCTTTATTTGGCTGCAACATTAGATTGGATGTTTAGATCTCCATAGGGCATCCAGAGCTCCTGAGCAAGTTATGCTTTGATGTGATTGTGCTGTTGTGAAGAGTGATGATGTTGGAGAGCATTCTCTGTGCTATGCCTCTCATTGGGTAGGAAAATTGTCATTTGTATTGTACATAATGGTGTTTTTGCAGAAGTTTTCAGAGAAAATATAATGTCTGAACTGTGTGGCTGAGGCATTTCTAGTACCATTGGGTGGCTCCTTGCAGTTGCTGTTATGCTGATTTCTATTCTAGGTAACTGCTATTTAGATGTTTCATCCTGCTTATCTCCGATAGTCTTGCCCTGACTCTTTCCACAAGACACCATTCTTGGGGGAAAATGACTATTTTTTCTCCTAATTTATAACCAATTGGATAGAATTTCAAGGATCAGAAGATGTATATAGAGAAATTCTTGTTCTGTCAGCATAAGAATACACATATGTCTGATAAAGACTTTTTTAATATTAATTTTTATTGTTTTCCAAGCAGCATAAAATAGCTTTGAACAAAACCCAAGGACCATATTTTATTCTAGTTGTAAGTTTTCTCTTTGAGTACAGCTTTCAAATACTCAGGGAGAAGCACAGACCAGCTCTAACTCCGTATTTAAAAGCATTCAGCTTCAGTTTCAGCACTTAGCCAAACCAAACTTATGCTTATAAATTGGAATAATTCAAATTTCCTCCTAAGCCCTGATGCATTTAAAATCTAAATGAATATTATTAAGTTGTACATTTTGGCATGAAAATGATATGCAAAATGCCAAAAGAGATTTTCTATCCTCTTTTGTTACATATTCACAAGGAACATGTCAACCAATTATAGATGCTTTACTTGGAGTAGTTGGCTCTTGCAGTATCAACGACAACACGGATTTTGACAGCAGCCTTTGGCAAAATGGAAGAAAAAGAGAGAAAACAAAGGACACATGGCACAGATTTTTTCATCAGGAAAGAGATGTTGAAGAATAATTTCAATTACTGCTGTGCTATTTTCCTTTATTAAAGTACAAAGGTGAACATATTCAGAACAAATTGATGTGCATAGTGTTGACCAGGCAGACACTCAGCTAATTCCATAGCTGTCCCACCTCTCCCCAACTTGCCCCCTTTTATGCTGAGTGTGACATCATACCGTATGTAATATCTCTTTGGCTAGTTTGGGTCAGCTGTCCTGGCTGTTTCCCCTCCCAGCTTCCTGTGAAAATTAACTCTATCCTAGCCAAAACCAGGAAAACACAAGAATCAGGTTGATATATAGAGCCCGGTAACACCAGTACAGCAACAAAATGCAGTCACAAATAAAGTTTTCCACTCCAGACTTGGGGTTGGAAAGGACATACTTCAGTGACCTGGCTCCGTTCTCAGGACTTCAGCTGCTTGTAAGAGTTGTGGCCCAGGTTCAAGCCTTGAAAGAAGAGTGGTGTATTGGGCATGCCAGCATTAAGTTGCCTGTAGTGTTGTTGTTAGAGTGGTGAAATGAGCTGCTGAGTCAGTGGCAGCACTGAACCCAAAGTATAGTCAAAATTTCTGTTTATGAAGGATTAGCATCATCAAAATCCTCCAACAAATTTCCAGGTTATTACATGCCTCTGAATATCTGATACTTTTAAAAGCCCTGTTTTCAGAAGTCATCTGAACAGCTAACAAGCATCACGTTATTTTGTTAAATTGTTACTTTAGATATCTTGATGGGAAAGAAAATGGGAATAAATAGCAAAGACTCAAAACCCAGAAGGAAAGTAAAACAAAACAAAAGAAAACAAAAGCTGAAGCAAAAATTTTTGTGTTTAGGAAAACGGACTTTTTGTTGAAAATTCAGGTTTTCCAATATAAAATGTCTGTACTGGTCATTGGTTTTTCTTGCTGCCATCATATCAGGTTCTTCTAAATCCATGTCTAACTCTGAGGGAACACTTGTCTGTCACTGGTAAGAGCTCTAAATGACTGTCTCAAAGGTGGCTGTCTGGCATTTGCTTCATTATGCTTAAGTTTCTATATCACACCTCTTATCCCCCTCTCTCAGTTTCTGGCATCTTCCCCAGTATGTGATGCTGCTGTGGAGACTGTTCCTGTGCTGCAGCACTCTCTGTGCTCCTTTGTCTAATGCACATATATTCTGCATAGGTGTTAAATAGCTCAAGTGGCTGACGTGTGCCCTGGCACTCAGCTTTTGCATAGTTCTATATATGGCAGAAGCAGAAACAAATCTAGTACAGTTGAGGAGTGTAATGATTAGGCAGATTGAGGAGTAACTAGCTGATCCTGTGAAAAGAGACTTACTATTACAATTAACATTTTGCTGACTCTACACCTTCCCTATGTCAAATATTAGGAACAGGGTACATTTCTTTATTAATACAAGAGTTTTCAAACCATTAAGCACAGACTAAAGATTTGCTTCAGATGATGTATGATATCACAGTTCACCACGCTCTTTCCAAAAGGTCGTGAAATGTATCAATTATTGTGATGTGCATGAGATCTGCAGCAGAGGTTCCTCAGAGTTTTAATTGGTACTTTGGGCTACAGATTCTGCTAACTAGGAAAACTTAAAAAAACCCACAAGAAGATGCTTTCAGATTAGTAGTGTTAACTCTGTGGCTGTCTACGTTATGGCCAAATGGTGAACAGGAAACTAGGTAAAACATCGATCCTCCTGCATGTGGGGAATCCAAGAGGAGTCTGAGTCCCACAGACAACAGCAGAACAGGATCTGATACCAAGTATGCAAGAGAACAAAAGCACCAGCCAGATGAGTGCTTTTTGCTTTTCTTGATTGTAAGGCCTGGGGAGGAATAAAACTGTGACATGACTGAGTTTTTCTGCCTTCTTTATGGAATAGCATGCTGTGTCCCTGCAGGAAAAGGATTTTGTCCCAGTGTACTCCTTTTGAGTTGTATCAGTGATTGTTACTGAACACAATTCTGAGTTCAATTAGCAGAGTGCATTAACATAATGAGAGCACTGTATTATTAAATAGTGGGTGTTGCAAGACACAGCTACCAATTTCAAATAGCTTTAGCTAAACACAGAATTTCCAGTTCTTTCAAAACAGTGTTACAGCTTGGGATTTACGCGTGGTGACTGGACTCTATTCAAGGGCAGAATAATGGATTTCAGCTATAGTGGGGCCTTTGCAGTATTCTTCTTTTATATGGCCTAGAATTTTGAATTTTTGAATCTACAGCAATTTAAGCTCAGAATGTTCCCTCTCTCTGTCAGTGCAAGCATTTGGAAAGTAATTTCTTAACATAGTCATGATAAAAGCATAATACTTTGTCTTTTGTTACTATTGCACGAGGTAGATTTTTTTGCTGGCTTTCTCTCAGGCTTATGTATACAAATATATTGTGGTGGAGCAGAGACTACTTTTCTATACTCATTGAAAAATTGTAAAATATTTTCTGACAAAATATACCTGGTTTTGCAAATGCTGAATTTTTGCTCAGTATGTTGCCACTATTCATGCACAGGTTTGGGAGGTCTTTGCAAGGTTTCCTTCTCTTCCTCCCACCTATTCTGTGCTTACCAGTCTTTTCAAGGCAACAGGAAGTGACTGACACATCTCAACAGCATTCCTGAATGTCTCATCACTTTTCTGTCCAGGCATAAACATAAAAACTAATACAACTGATGGCCGTACTTCCTTATATTTGTGAGACCTAGTCAAGGGCAAGAGAGTCTTTCACAAAGCTACAAGGTCATGAAAGGACATTACGGTGCTTTGGCCTGAGGTTCAGGTAGGAACCATCTTGTATGCAGTGGTCCTCACAGTTCCTCACCACTTTCTGAAGTGCTCTTTTCATCAGCAGCTGTTGAAGCTGGTGGAGTATGTTGAATGCAGCCTGTCTGCATGCAAGAAACCTTGGGCTGGAAGGCTGTTAAGACTTTTTGCTGGGTCAGGTGAGATGAAGTAGTTTTTTGTGTCTTCAAATGCCAACAAGTACATGCTATATAGATTCTTACCATTACCATTAGGAGTCATTTGATATAAAACCAAGGAACATATGTGATAAACATTAACAGCAAAGTATTCAGAGATCATGAAGCTCCGGAAATCCCTTGTGACATTTTCCTTCTATATACACCTGTTGGTACTGTGCTGGAAGAAAAATGAGAGCAGGACAGTTAAAAAAATTGTAGAGTTGAAACCCCTCTTCACTGGAAAATATTGTTTACTGAAGCTTTTTTTTTTTCTTTGTAAAACATGTTTTTATTTTAATGAAATATCTTATTTCAACTTTTATAGAGTGAGGAGTTTCCAACTTCTGTTATTAAATGACTTTTTCTTTCAAAATGCATTTTATGTTAGAGGCGTTTTAAAAATAGAATAAATCAAAACAAAATATTTTCAGTTGTTGACGTAAAACATTTGGTTTACAGTAATTAAAAACACTTTTGAAAACAAACACTAACATTTTCATCCTCATTTGGGACATATCTCCCTCCTTCTTTTTTCTTTTCCTGAAGTGCTATAAAGCTTTCACTCGTAAAAGAAAAAAACCAAAACAACAGTAAAAAAACCCCAAAACCCAGCAGCAAAAAAAAAAAAAGGATGTTATTCTTGCCTTTTTAGCTTAATTAAATTCCTATGAAGTTTAACTTTTCATTGCCACCTCTTCAGAACAGATATTTTGACTTCTCTCTTGACTTCTCAATTGAGACAGACCCTCTAGTCTGACTTCATTATTGTTATTATCCATATGATTTCACCCAGGGTACAAGAGAAGAAAAGGAAAAGTTTTCCTACTGTTGTTAAGTTTCATTTTAACAGACATTTTGGAAAGAGAATATTTTACAGAACTCTATGCCAAAATTCCATCCTTATCAATGAGAGATTCCAGTTTAAGATGAATG
This sequence comes from Hypotaenidia okinawae, assembly GCA_027925045.1. Taxonomy (NCBI): domain Eukaryota; kingdom Metazoa; phylum Chordata; class Aves; order Gruiformes; family Rallidae; genus Hypotaenidia; species Hypotaenidia okinawae. The sequence continues at coordinate 82,504,046 of BSDF01000001.1, forward strand.
TGTGAAGACAGCAGGTGAACAATAAGGATGTGTAAGAGGAGCAGAGAGAAAAAATTAGTAGAATGCCTGCGTGTTGTAGTGGTACCAGTGATTCTGTGAATAGAGTGGGAAGACTGGGCAAAAGGGAGAGCAAAGACAAAGATCTTTGTAAAGACAGTCAGAGGCCGATGTCTCTTGATGAAGTAGAATTTGATAAGGAAGAGTGAGGTGTGTGCTGGACGTTCTTCTAAGGCAAGGCCACATAGCATATATGCAGAAATGGGACCAGAAGAATCTTAAGAAAGGAATTATGTAGAAAAAGTCATTAGTAGGTGTTCTGGGAGGCACTGCTGCTGAGGTGTTTGCTCCTCACTCCAGAGAAGTCTCCACGTGGTATGCAGGGCAGAGGAAATATCTGTCTTGCTAAAGAATAAGGCAGGAATGGAAAAAAATGCACACCAAAGTTGTGTGACAAAGGGGCCTTATGATGTCTGGGTTACTTCTAGAGTAGCAGAAATCCACAAGGCTAGAAATTATGATGGAGTTTCATTTATAATTGCTGGGGAAACATCCCACGCACTCATTGTCCCCAGAGGATATTCTGCATTCAAAGGCTGGCAATCCATGCTGAATAACATCTCTGAAGGACTTGTTTTGCATGAAGAATAGCCACCTGGCAACCCTGGAGGTAGGGATTAATTTGGATAATTCAGCAAAAGAAGAAAAGGCTAGATGTGGGTGGTGTTCATGTAATTTCTCTGAAGAGCATCTACCTAAGATATGTCAAGTTCCATGTCTTGGGATAGTAGTAAGAATTTGGGATCTGAAATTCCTTGTTGGGGCCTCTGAAAGCCCCAAAGTACAGCGTTGGAAATTTGGATTTGGAAGTTGGAGTTCACCGAGCTTACCAGTCTCCTTTGAACCTGCCCGTGTTGTATCACTTCCAAAACTGTGTGAATCAGATTTCAGGGTTCAGTTGACCATCCACACACAGGCCATGCCTGGCAGGATTAGCACAGTGTTGGTTTTCACCTTCTTTAAAATACAGAACAAATAGTTCATTTATTGAGGAAACAAGCAAACAGTTTTCTTTTGGCTGTTTCTTCTGCAGCCTGATGGAGCTCATCTGTGGTGAAATAAATATTAGACATAAATCCCAATAGAAAAAAACCCACATCTTTTCTTAATAATCCTGCACATTTAGTCAAATTATTTAAAAGGTTCCAGATGCTTAATCTGTTGTTGATTTTTTCATTTTTGTTTAGACTTAAATTACATTGCTTAATTTCTGAAGGAATGATTCCATTCTATTATTCACAGGAATATATAGTCTGACTTCTTTATTGTCCTATAGGTTCACTTAGGCATTTCTTCAAACATGAGAAAAATGGCCTTGATGCATTTTATGTAGTCGGTGATGTAATTATAATACCTCCATCTATTTGCAGCTGGTGAATTTTTCACAATGCCAATCCCATGAGCTATGTAAACTGGTAGTAGCACAATTTCACACACAAAAAAAGGAAAGCCAGAGTGTATGTAATATATATCTGTTCAGGACTTTAATGAACTTGAATTAATTGTAGAAATATATTCATTTTTAGTTATTGGATGTATCCAGGGCAGGGATAATGTATTATTTTGCATAGAAGGACCAGAGAAGAAGCTTCAAAAATAGGAATACAGTAAGAAAGAATACATTTCCAACATGAAACCATAGCCCACTAAATAAGCTCACTTGCGTATGTGTGCATTTAGTTTGGGGAGCTTGATGCTCGTAAACCCTCTAGGTGAGCATAATCTCCTTCTCTGTCCTACAGTTCTTGAGGAGTCATGGACTAGTGAAAAAGCTGTGGGATGGAGGAAGAATTTGGTTCCCTCAGTAGGAGGAGGGGAAGCTTACTCAATAATCACAACTTACAAAGTAGCACCTGATATCTGAGACATCAGACGTTTCCTTTATTCACTTAGCCAATGCCATATAACAAAGTTTTGTGAACATGCTGGTTTGGATCAGCTGTAGCTTGTTGGGCTGATACTATTAGGTCTGAACCACTGAGTATTCATGGATCTCAGAGGCCCCTGAGCAATCACTTCATTAGAGTGGTGTCTATGTTACAAGACTTTGTACACTTCTCACTGCTGGGTTTTGGCCTGATATCAAACAAGAGAATGCTTTAGATCATTGATTCGGAACTTCAGTTCATAGGAAGGCATGTTTGCTTGCCTGTAAGGTCTACAGGTCAGTTGTCCTTGCTTTCTGTGATGACATCAAGGACACAAGTTACATATCTGTTGGGTCAGGAAGTCATACTTCCCAGATGGAGATTAAGAGAGAGCACTGTTGGGATTGCTACTTATCTCATGTGAAGATAGGTTTTGCTGGGAATGTGCGGTTTAGCAGATCTTTTATGTTCCCTGGCTATGTGATGAATGAAACTAGCTTCATAAGGTGCTGGTTCAGCCAGTGCCTCTAGCTCCTTGGCTTTGTGTCAAGGCACTGGCTGCTGTTAAGTCATTGGTCTGGTACATCCCAGTTTCTTAGTTATATTCCAGGTATAGATTTCTGTGAGGTAATAATCATCTAATAAATACCCTCTTTCACTTAATAAGGAGCATGTCTTCAATGGCCAATGTTCCCTTGAAATCATGCTAAAATAGTTGTATTTGCTCCTACGAGTTAGTGTGTGGATACGGGATGAAAAAGTTGCTTATTTATATGTGATAGAACCTCAACTCACATGCTGTCACTAACCACTGGTAACGACTTCGATTTTTAATTTCTCTTACTGGTAATCTGAGGAAAATACATGACATCTAACAGTATTTGATATTTCCCTGAAGAAGAAGAAAAAGAAATACAAAAAGTTCTCAGTAGTTCTAAGACCACAAAGTTCATAGGCACCACAGGAAAAAATAATGCAGGAATTAAGCTTAGAAGGGAACCCATGAAGACATCAAGTTGCCCTACTGTGCCAAAGCAGCACCAGATATACCCAGGGCCTTATTTGCCATGTGTTTCTTTAACCTGTTCTTAAAAATCTTCAGTAATGGAGATGGCATAGACTCTTCAGACAGCTTGTCCCAGGCCTTACCTATGCCTGTTTGAAGGATTGAAGTATTTACTGTTCCAAGATTTTACTTCATGTCCAATTTAAGTCTTCCTGGTAGTAATTTAAGCCCCTGCTAACGTTGTATCCATATCAGCAATAGATGTAAAGACTGTTCATCTATTTCCTTTACATAAATGTATTTTCCAACACTTCTGTGTTTTAATTTTGATATGATAGGGTTTCTTAGGTTATGCAAGTTATAGAATGTCACTAAATGAATCCTGCAACAAACCTGTAACAACTGATTCAACTAAACCAAAAAGAAAATAATAGAAAAGTGTGAGGGTTTGACTTCAAAACAGCAAATAATGGAGAATTCCTTAGTATTTCTAGATTCCAGAGTTATCTTTTTCCTTCTTCCCTTCCCTCCACAAGTGTACTGGTGAACAAGACATGTTCTATCAAGGGTGAAAAACAAACACACCCCTCTGCCTTTTGAAAGAGGCCAGAATGAAAAATGACTGTGAGGTCTCCACAGAAGTTGCCTCTCTGTCCTTGTACAACCTTTCCTCCCATTAACTCACGACTGAATGGGAAGTTCAGAGACTGACCATACTGCACAATGAGACAATTTGGAGACAGTTTATTTTAGTACTATTTTATCTCATTGGGGAACGTAATTGCAAGTGTGTGTGTGTGATGATAACATGAAGCTCTGACATTTCAGAAGATGCCTGTCACACGTCTGGCCGTCCAAATTACAGGCCACATAGCTGAAACTTCATCCAAAGACAAGTCAGCAATGTAGGTGGCCTAGGCCATATCTGTTGCTGTCATTTCAGTCACATATCATATGTTAGTCAGAGAAATGGGACATGTAATGGAAGCCTTTATATCAGATTTGTGTCAACAAAGGATTCCCAACAAATCCCTGCAATTTTCCCTTGGACAGAGTCTACCTTGAAAGTCTTCCAGCAGTCCAGTGCAAAGCAGTTGCAGCAAATGAGAGGATCAGCCTGTATATTTATGGGAACTTTAAGGAAATACTACATCGATGACTTCAGACTGAAAGCTGCTTTCCAGAAGAAATGTTTTTTCTTAACTTTTGTTGAAATCTGGTTGTAAAATAAGGTTTAGATGCAAAATTCCATATTACTGTAAATGCTTTTTTGGTCTTTGGAAGGTAGCTGGGACAGTGTCGGAATAGGAAGAGATGTAGAGAAGCCTTATTTACATGTCAGCATTACATTCTTCTGTGCACTGCAGTATGGCCTCTGAGTCTTCTGCACTGGGCGGTGCAGTGGGTGGTAATGCCCCAGGATTCAAAAGATATTTCAGTGGTCTAAAGCCACAGAGGATGCATGGCACAAATGCTGCATAAAAGACCTCCATTGTAGCCTTGGCTCTGATTGGAAGGTGTCTATTCTTCCCAAATATTTCTGACCGTGTTCCCACAACTCTGCTAAATGACCTAGTAATCTTACTAACAGGATCTTGTCTGCTTTGTGTGACACCAGAAGTTCAGAAAAATATTCAGCTTGGTATTTCTGGGGGAAATGGAGCATCCCAAATGACCATGGTTAACTCATGACTTTCCAGAGGTCCTCTTGGTGGCATCACATCCAGTCATCTTGGAGATCCTTTTAGTTCCAGAGATATCACAGGTAAAGTCAGCTCAAATCTGTGCTCACCGGGTGGTATTTATGTACCCATTCTATTCTTGCTTTTTCATGTGTATAAACTGCCATAAACACAGCCTCATCCCTTGCTATATGTGAATGCCTGAGGTTTTTTTAACCCAGTGCATTAGAGGGCTAATATTTTGCATGGCCTGCACTTAGTTCACTCCATGGATTAAATATGTTGAATTTACTCCCATGCAGATGGTACGTGCTTTAAAACACATTTCTTCCCTACCCGTGAGGATGACACGAGTATATATTACCACAATTTCTATTCTCTCCAGATTAATTTTTGTACAGTAACTCATTGCTCTCCAAGAATCTATTTAAAATATTACACTTTTTTCTTTGCTGAGCATTATTGATGTTTCTATTTCCCTGGTTGTATCAGCCTTAATTTTTCCTACTTGAATGTCATTATTTTTCATGCTTTTATTTGACTTCTCAACAGCCCAGTATTTAAATCTCTGTCCTCTTCACTATTCACAACTCTCCTAACTTAGGATCATCTGCAAATTCGTTTCACACTGCTTTCATAGTCATTGCTATGTTAAATATAGGACAAACAATATATTGATCTCTGACTAGATACTAGATCACTGTTTTATGTATAGATTGTCACTCCTTTAAACATTTTTTCTGGTATGGGACTACAAAAATTTATTCTGCTGATATACCTACTCCATTTTTTGTTTATGATAGAAGAATCATGCAATATTCTCAAGAGAACAAAATGTAAAAGACTGATTCTTACTGTTTCCAATTCTGCCAACTTTTTTGTTATATTAAATCTGACTGGGGTTTTTCAAGGCAACTTTCAATAGAGCTACATTTTACTGCCAACTACCAAAACAAGTATTTCTTAAAGAAAAGAAGAAAAATGTGAATGATCTGGGATGCTGGTGGGAAGGAGCTCCCTGGAGACCTTTGTGTGTTTTCTATGCAGTTTTAGCACATATATACAACTTGAATAAATATTACCTAATTCAGTCTAGTGTATGAGTAGTTATTATTTCCCTGTTTGGAAATCAGAAAGGATTTGGAATTAGAGTGCTAGAAACTTTTGCTCTCCATCTTATGTTTAGATCTGGGACATCTAAACAACTTTTTATGAAGTTATTGTTGACTTAGTAGAAAGCAGTTAATATGTGCTTGTCAGTCAGCATGAAGTGAGCAGGCATTGTGATTTGGTGGTTGGAAATTCCAGCTTTGGGATCACTGGTAGATATCATACTTCATGACAATTTCATAATGTCAAAAATGTACATATATTTTAAAAAAAAATAATCATTGAATGTATGTCTCTCATTACTCTTCCAACTCCATCAATCTCCAATTTTTGTCACTGCCGTCAGTGTTTCATTGACATGTCTTTCTCACTACTCTTCCACCCTTGTATTGGGCTTTGGGGGGAAGCTGTGTGTGAGGATATGGAGGTGTTTGTTATAGATATCTATCCAATATAGAATTTATTCATAATCAGAAAAAAGAAACATTCTTCCTAGACATAGGCTCAGACCAAGAGCCAGGTTGGACACCCTGACTCCTCTCTCTGGATGTGTCTCTTTCTGCACTGACTGCAGAGCAAGTCAGTAGCAATTACTTCTGCTATGCTGAAGCAAGAATTTGTGAGTACCTTCCTCCCTTATTCTGCTTCTGTCCCTGTGACACAGATGGTGTTTCTGTTTCCCACATTTTGTGTGCCCACAGGATGGTACTGCATATCTAGTGTTGGTTAAAGATACAACGCAGAAATGGTGTACTGGTAAATTTCACTGCCAGGGTTTAAGCAGTCAGGTAGAATGGGTCAGTGGGACATAGTGCATGTGCAGGTCTCCTGCACCTCTGAAATGTGTCCTTTTTGGAGCCTATGGGGAGAGAGCAGGAGGCTGTTCCCATCCTTCCAGTCTTCCCTTTGTTGATTGCTTACGCAGAACTCTTCTCTGCACGCCATCCATATATTATTGGCAAAAGTTTGCCTTTGTAGATTGTGCTCTGCAATCAACTGTCAATTTTTACAGCATATTCAAATGTTACAGTACACACTTAATTAACATTTTACAGCTGGTAATAAATGTTCTGGAGTCAGGGAAAGAATCTAGCATAGCCACATCCCCTTTTAATTCTTTCCCTAGTTCTCAAGCATTTCATTACCAACTTAAAATTGTACTAAAGTTTACACTGTTTTGTTCTCCTCTGTTGTTGGTGTGATTGTTCACAGTTAGTGTAAGCTAAATTTGAAATTGCAAAGGAAACTGATAATGTGCTGCATGCCTTTTTCTCCCACTTAGTGTTAGGATAAGTGACTTCATATGATGTAAGACAATGAAGAATGTGATTTTAAGTGCGCAATGCCAAAGCAATGCCAAAGCTTTGGGTTGAGATTCTGCTTCACTGAAGTCACTGTGGTTGATTTCACAGGAGCAAGAATTTCAGCCTAGATTCTTCAGTCTAGGACACTGGCCCAGAGTTGGGTTAGGCAGGCCTCAAGGAAACATCGAAAGGACATCTTTCGTCAGAATCTATCACTAAATACATCTCATCCAGAACTGAAGCCATATGCTCAGTTAATTTTTTTTTATTGCATTCCCTTCACATTAAGGGAACTAATACATGTAGTTTCGAGAAGTAACAAGACTATTAAATGTTGCTAAGAGACTCCCACATAAAGAACTGTAATTCGAGCTTTGAAAATTGCAAAATTGCCAAACTGGCTTAGTTCCATTAGGCCTAAGTTGCTTATATTAAAGTGTGTAACGGTGACTAAATGAGTGATTTCAGAGATAAATTTAAAGGAAACTGTTATCTGTCTGAGGCAAATAGACTCGAAGTTACAAAAGATAACGTAGTTTAGGACCTTTTTATATTCGAGAGAGAGATACTGCAAGTAGTTGAACATTTGATTGTGTAACTGACACCTTTAAAAAGGACTTACACAGAAAAGATAGGCCTGTACTTAGAATAAATTACAGAGAGAAACCTTTAAAAAGTCTGACAATCTTAAAATGGTACTGAATTATAGAATCTAGTAAAATGTATTTTTTTTCCTGAAAAATTACTCTGGTTACGTTGTTTTAGAATGTGCATCTTTTATTATTCCATTATCTTCTCCATCAGATGTTCATAGCTTACATGAGAAAGTGTGAAACCAGATTGACTTTTAGACTAATGGTGCCCACAACTGTTACAAATTTGGTGTTAGAATGATGAGCCTGGGTGAAGGAAAACCAGAGCCCGATGTAGTTGGCTATGGGTAGCTTGTTGTTATGTATAAGATTTATGACTTCTGTACCATAAATGACTCGAAGTGGACAACAGAATGATCAATAAATGTGAACAAATAATTTGCAATATCCATCATCTAACTTAGTCTTAGTGCTCCGCATCTCAAACAGCTGCTTAATAAGGGTGTTGTGTCCCACCCCCCCACCCCCCAAAATAGCTACACAAGTAAACTGTTCCCAGTAATGCAATCAGTAACAGGTTTTGTCAGTTTGTATAAGTTAGGTGTATCTGTAAAGCTCTATAGAGTTTAATGCACTAGTATTCCAGTAAAATTAAGTGAAACCTAAGTTCCATTCTAGACTAGACTACAGTATGGGACCAGTGTGACCACTGCCACCATGCCATGATGTTAAGCTATTTCATCCATCGGCTTAGTCTTTGTTCAGCAGATTTGCAATAACTTGATATATGGACCTAAAAATCTAGAGATGGATTGGGCAAGATTGGTGCTTATTACCACTGGATATATAACAGTGTGCAGTGCTGCAAAACTGCGTTGACCAGAACGTCGGGGTAAAACATAGTTGCAAGTCCAGTTAACTGCTGGACAACGTAAGGTAGTGAGTATTGCTGAGAACTGATTTTTTTCTAAAGCCAGTCTTCGAACCTCACCTGGTTCCATTTTTAGTCAATATCAAAGCATATTAAATTTGTGCAATCACACAAATTAAAGTAGCCCCTTGTGTGGCTCAGAATCTATCTTCCTTACGTATGACTGTATTTATATCAGTGTATTTTAAAGCAATGTGCGTCATGTCATTGCCTTCTATAAGAAAGTTCAGGAGTTACACAAAACAAAACAAAACAAAGCAAAACAAAAGCAACACCCTCCTCCCCCCAAAAAGTCACTGAGAAAGTGACAGGATATCCCTTCATGCCATGAATTTAATTTGTGGCATTCCATTACGATTGTCCCTACTATGTGAGACCTGTGTACCACTGTCAGTCAGTTGCTTTGGAAATCCCACCAGATGTCTAAGTGTATTTGTGTATCTGGCCCTTTGCCTTCTCAGGATCAGACTCATTATGATTTATTAGTCATCTACAAAGAGCATTGATAAACAATGAATATTTATGACTACAGATGTAACCCTATTGTTTGTGTAAATTATAGTGTTTTTCTGGTAATGTTCTGAATGGCTTCAAGGTTACATAAATAATTCATACTTGTAAAGCCATATGTTAAACTGTCATTGTAAAAAAAGAAGTGCTGCCAGTTTTCACTTGAACCGTATGTAAATATCAAGAAGTTGATTTTAAACAGTGATATAAAGACTAAGCACCTTAATGCCATTTAAACAATAATGATTGCAATATGCTACAGCTCACTGGATACATTAAGATGCATATCAAAGACAAATAAATTTTAAACATAGAAGAGAAAGGAAACAGTTTTAGTTCTGAATAAACTACAATGTATTAAATTAACCAAGTCTAGCTTTACAATTTTAAAGTACAGTGATAGCAGACCTCAACCGTTTTGTCATTATTTCTAAGTGGACACAGCAGCTTGAAATATTTCCCTGAAACTGCTGCCAAGAGCATGGGGGTTTTTTCCATCTTTGAAATGAAGGTAGAATTTGCAGTAACATTGTCTTATCTGTGTGTGATTTTGAGATTCTCCGATCCTACCTTTCTACATACGCTACAGCTAATAGTTATCTCCTGATATTGTCTAGGTATGTGCTGTTGCTGTAGAGGGAAAACCAGTAAGAAATCTACCTGGCATGTTATAGCTTAGCCTTATTCCAGCAGTACTTGTGTCGTTGGGCAAATGACCACTTTCAGCATGCTTTGAAAAACATTGATAATAGATTTTGTCTTGTAGCTCATATCTCATTTCCAATTTAAAACTTGTTTTTATCAAGATGTTCATTAAATGTGATAAACATATTTGATATACATATCATGCGATATACACATTTGGGGTTGTAAGTGTGTGCATATATATTTGAAGTGGTATGTGAATAGGTGTATAAACATTTATTTATAAACATACTCTGGAAAAGTTCAGAATATAGTGTTAAAACTAGAAAGTACTTGGCTTAGCAGATCGTCTTCTTCATTCCACCAATGCCTCAGTTGATGGAGAAGAGGCTGGTGTCATCTTTTCTGCCAGGCTTTCTTGTTCTCTATGACTGGAAGTATGACCCTCACCTAACACAGTAACCATTGCATCATATGTCTGGTCCTGTGGAAGGGATGTGTATGAGAGTATCTAGAGGCACAGGGACTTGGTTATTCACACATGCTTTGATAAGCCTTGTTGGCCAAGCGAGTGGTCCATGTCAGGGCTGTAGCCCATAGGAGATGTATTTCAAATCATACTGCAGGGGATGTAACATATCTGTGGGCTTCACTGGTTGTTCCCATTCCAACTGAATTGAGTGGTCTAAACTAGGAGAAAAGCCAAGAGTTGGCCTGATCATAGTAAGAACCTAAAGGCAAAACATAAAGTCTTCTGACAGACGCTCTTAACTGATAAATTTGCAGCTACATGCCCAAACTGATAGGTTCGGATAGGCAAATTCAGCTTGGAAATAAGCCATACATTTTCAATAGTTAGGATAATTAGCAACTGGAATGACCTAATAAGGCTTGTGACTGCTCATCACAGAATTGCTCAAGCTGTAATTAGAATTTTCTCTAAAAAAATGTTAGTTAAAACACATTTATTAGCCCTATAGAAAAAAAAAATCACAGCAAGGAAGTTCTGTGGTTCCAAAGGAAACCAAGACTGGATGGTTAACCTTGCTTAGCCTTCAATTCCATTACTTTCCATGATTCTTCTCATAGGTCTCTATTCTGCATTGCTGTCGCAAATCATTAGTCTGTCTATAAAGCTCCACTGAAAGCTATCGCAGCGTCTGTGCGATTCTACATGCTTCAAGGACAGCAAAAAGTTTTTTATTTAAAGCCTTTGCAGTCTTCAGCTGGCACCAAATGAGTCTTGGCAGGTTGTTTTCGTTGTGTAAGTCTGAAGCAAAGTATTGTTCACAAAACGGAGCCACCTTTACTATTAATCACTGCTTTCTAAGCCGGAAGAATAGAAGAGGTTGATCTCTTTTTTGTCTGAAACTAAAACCTCTTTCATTTTCTGCATAAGTGTGAAGGTACAACTCCTAGGGACAGGTTCATACTGGGATAGAGATAGGCATTGGCAGATGCCCAGGGTGGCAGAAATTTTGTCTTTCTTCTCAGGTGTTGAAGGCCAGTGGTCCCGAATACAGCCTGGGACAGTCTCATGAACTTGTCCAAAGAGTTTCTTAACTGGAATTACCACTGTGGACCACTGCAAGATCCCAGAAATGCTGATGTGCTTTATTTGTGCCTCTTTTTGTGTCATCACCCTGGCTGGAATCAACTGTCTTCCCAAACTGCCCCTGTTGCAGGATGTTTCTGGCTCTTAACTTCTTTTAACATCCAAATAGCTCTGAATTATCCTTTTACCCTTGCCTTTGTCTTATTTCATGCCGAAAGTAAAACTGTAGGGACCCATTACATTAGAAGCAGCTCATTCCATTCCTTGTTTTCAGCCTGCAATGCACATGCAGTATGTTACTCAAATACAGAAGAGCTGTTTTAGATACCATAGGTCTTATTTCTAGATGCTCATTTGGACAGCACAGTTTTTTATGCAAGTTAAATCTTTTCTTTCTCCTAAGAAAAGTGCAGGTATAAACAATTACACTTACTTGTTTTATATTTCCTGGGCATACTTTGAGATGAACTTCTGGATTTTCTCATCAGAAATAAAATTTTTCAGCTTTTTGCTATTGCTGCCTGTACAAGAGAAAGAAGCCCTGGATTCTATTCTTCTTTGAGCATCTGTTACTAAGTTCTAGTCAATAATTGCAGCTCTGTGCGAGTCCATTGAAGTCACTGGGGTTGCCCAGGTGCAACCGCACTGAAGAGCCTGAATTTCAGAACTGGAGTTATGAACCAGGGTGCAGAAGAGAGAACGTATGTTGCTTTACTCCCCAAGTGCAGGTTGAGCTGACATGGCTGGTGGATGGAAACACCTGCTTTGAGGAGGTGTCCTCTTGTGGGAAAACATAAATTAAAATCTGAAATACTTGTGATCTGAGCAAAGTGGCTGTGGTTTACCTCACAGAGGAATACAAAACTGTTTGCATAAAGCCGCTTGGTTCTGTCCAAGGGCAGTATATTTCCATGTTTCCACAGCTCAGAGGCCCACTTACGGTTGCAGAGCCACACATGTTTGATCCTTGCCATGTTAGGTAACTTACAAGGAAATAAACCATCCAGTAAAACCTGGATGATACTTAATTATTTCTGTCTTTTCTGATTTTCTTTAATTTTATCTTTTATTTTCTAATAGGAAAGAATTGTATTCCTGCATGGAAAACATGCAACACCACATCAAAACAGGAATGTGTCACTACACCCAGAACATCAACTACTGTTTCCTCCAACACCATTGTAAATACATGGCAATTTTTAACGAAATTGAAAGAAAGATTTTAAAATGCATATCTTTTAATTTGTCTTGCTGTCGTGGTTTCACCCCGGCTGTGGGCTGAGATCCACGCAGCTGCCTGCTTCTTAAAGTAAAAGAGCAGGGGAAGAGGGAAAAAGGGAAAGGGAAACAAGGGAAGGGAAAAGGAAGGGGCAAATAACTCCAAAACCAAGAAACTAAGAGGCCTGTGGGTTGGGATAAGGATAGTTTACTAAAATAACAGAAAGATAAAAATATAACAATGCTAACAGGACTTTAGAGCAAAAGAATATGAAACTATTGATACACAATGCAGTTTCTCACCGAACCACACAACTCAGGCCGTACCACCCAGAGCTGTCCCGGAACCGACCGTCCCCCCAAGAAGCACGCGTCCCGAGAGGAAGCACGCGTCCCGAAACCGCCCCTCTTCCTTCTTCCCAACAGCCCCCCGTTTTCCTAGGCAGGACGTAATTGGCATGGAATATTCTCTTTGGCCCATCTGGGTCACCTGTCCTGGCTTCGCCCCTCCTTTCTCAAGAATAGAGAAATAGAAGAAGCTAAGAAAGTCCTTGACTGTCTGACTGCAACTAAGAACATCAGGGTGTTATCAGCACTGCTTTCATTTTAACTCCCAAACACAGCGTTCCATCAGCTGCTACAAATGAAATTAACTCTATCCTGACTGAAACCAGGACACTTGCTCACCACAAAAATATAATCTTTATCATGAGGTTTTCTGTCTGCAAATGAATGTTTCCCAGCAATGCAGTTTCTTTTGGGGGATTATTCCACAGACTAACTTATCTGTCATTGAGATTGTTGTTCAGATGATAAGTTTCATCTTGTTTCATCAAAAAAATGCATAAACCTCCTGGACTGCTCCAGATAAATTCCCTGGATGCTTGGATGAACTTTCATTAACCTTCAGAAAATCCTTCCTGCCCCTGTCTAAAATCTATGCAACGTTCTCTAATGTACATTATTGGTGAGAAAGGGCCACATGTGCCATATCCTATGAGAAATTTGTGAATGAATTAATCAGCTAAAGTAGAATTAGCCACACTTGCTGCAATGTTCAAGGGTACTATTTTGCCAAGGTGTTCTTGGTACCTCACAGTACAGTCTTTTAGCGGCTAGATGGCACTATTGCCAGAGAGTAGAATCAGGTGTGATAGAAAATACCAAGTGAATTCACAGATTTGGCTTTCTTTGCAAGAGCCACGACAGAACGTAGCTTTCATCTGCCTACGATAATGATTTAAATTTGAGAATTTGGTCTGTGCGATGTATGCTAAGTAACTCAGTGATACTGTAATCCAGCTTTTTATTTCTTCTCATAATGATGTGGCATCTCGGGCATGTTGTTCAGGTCTCCCTTTGGGTAAGTGCTACAGAGGGTGGCAAACTCGTGGCAGTCACCTAAGGTTAAAGGAAGCACACAAGCATGAAAGAGAAAACTGATTAGATGTTATGCCAATCTCTTCCTTTATCCACTTGTCTCTTCTCATGCTCACTCTCTCCTTCCTAATTTCCCCCTTTGTGTCATTCATTGCAAGAATAGACTGGGAAAGTGCTACTGACATGTCTGTCACTCCACTGAGCTCTGGCTCAATCTGCATTGCCTTGTTCAGTGTGATTTTCCTTATGTCCTCACACCACAGATATACCAGCTGCTGGTGCTCAAGCACTGGCAGTGTGACTTCAGGGGTGGCTTTTCTGCGGACCCACCACAGGGCACAGCTGAGCCCCTTCACAAGATGGGGCACCTCTGGGAAAGTGTGCTTTAAAAAGGGTAAAATGCTACCTGGCAGTGAGGAGAGAGGAGGGGAGTAAAGTAGGTGAGTCGGGAATGAAGGACTGGACTTGGCCCTGGGAAAAATTTGGGAAGGAGGTGAAGTGGAAGGAGTTCTTATTTCTCACCATCCAAATCTATTTTAAATAGTGATAAATTTTATTTTCCACAACTCGAGTCTAGTTTGACTGTGATTGCAATTGGCAAAATATCTTCCTGTCTTTACCTCAACTCACAAGTATTTTCATCTTGATTTCTCCCCACACTGTGTTGAAAAGGGAGAGAGAGAGAGAAAGTGGCTGGGTGGGCATCTGGCAGCCAGCCAAGGTCAACCCACCCCAAGAGAAAGGGCTATTTTTGTCATGTTCTTTTAAGGCAGCCCATATTTCATGAAGTTATTCCCAGCAATAAATTGAAACTTTAAAAATTAGTTAATGTTTCTCTTTGCTCCAGGAACTTATTTTATGGAACTTATCAGGCGCAAAGTGCTTTGGAAAAATAACAATTATGTAAAGCAAGAGTTCAGGTGCTAAACTTAGGGCTTCCAAAATGACTGGTGATGCTAGATGCCTTTCTGTTCTTCACACAAATGCTGATATTAAAGAGGACAAAGTTTGCAGTCCTTAAATTCTCATGGAGTTGGGACCCTTAAATGGATTAATCCTAATGTCTCTTAATGCCTAAAAATGTAGGCTTAGGCACAACTTAGCTTCTGATATTCATCCCTAAAAGTACGTGTCAATCATTGCTCAATTTTCCTAACTTTTCTTTTCTGTGATTACCAAGTTCTATTTTAATTAAAAAAAAAAAGGGGGGGGGGGGGGGGAGGGGGGGGGGGTGTGTGGACAAACAGAACAAATAGCTATTTTCATAATGGACACTTCTATCTTATGGTATTCTATGATTTTTCAGTTTTTTAAGTTGCTAAGGTGTTATCAGGGAGTAATTTTTTTCATGACTAGGAAAGCAGTAGATCATGTCAGAATCCTGGCTGATGTTTCAAAATACAGAAGATGTCTTAAATCACCAGAAATATTGAAAAATAACCACCCCAAACCATTAAAAAAAACCTTGGTCACTTTGCCACTCAGGATTTGGTGAGCATGCTTCATGACACGTGAAAGTGTGATTGTGATATTATGATTTCTTATTTTCCAAAATTCTTACCACTAGAGAGATTTGTGAAGCAATTTTCTTGGTAATTTTTCCTCTCGCTGGCCTTTTTGCACAAATCCTGATTTTCTCTTTCCACCTCAGTATGGTTATAAAATATTTTAATCTTTCCTTTATCTACTTTGGCTAGCATTAAGTCATTCTGCTGCTTTGCTTTTTCAGTGTTCTTCCCCTAGTGAAATTGTTAGTCATGGTGTCATTCAGGCCTTCTCGGAGTATAATCACGTAGACCTTCTTTATGTCCTGTATAATCGCTGTGTGGTAAAAGCCAAAATGAAATGAAATGCATCTGTGCTTTCACAGAAATGTTTTTTAAAGTAGCCTTCCAGCTAAATGATGGACTCCATTTATGTACTGTATGGAGTATTTATGCACTGCATACATTGGGCCAAATTATTTGTGCTTCTGCTTGGGTTTGCTATGGCCCAGTCCTGCCAGCATTCTCCCAGAGGGGACATGCTTAACTTGTCTGTTTGAACAGCTGAGCTGAGAAGAGGGAATGCTGAGTAATACTACTTCTCACAGCGTTTGAGGCACCACCACAATGGCAATGGATGTGTAGACAGGATCATGTCTTCAGTTTAATTCCACAGCCCGGTAAACTCCATGAGAAAATTCACAGCTACATTTCTGCACTTGGAGTACCTACTGTATCCCTAGTCCTACTTTGGGAAAGCCTTTTACAAAGGCATCATACTCCCTCATTTGTATTTCTATCTGAGGACCATTGTGCCTCAGAAATGGTTTATTTGAAACCTTTGACCCGAATTCTAATCTGATTTAAATTCAGAATAACTCTGGGTTAATGCCAATGTAAGTGAAGTACTAGTCCATGGGATAGCGACAGTGGTTCACAGAAATGCAAACAGCAGCTGGCTCTGTGTCCTTAGTTAATTTAATTATATAGTTCTAGCTTAACTTAAACAAAGTAATGACCTTATTATTTTTTTAAGAAACCTATTTTGGGAGAAGGAATCGTATTTCTTATATAAATCCACTTTCAAATATCTTCTTTAGATGTACATGTTGCTAGAGATGTAGTTAGGTTTGTGTGGGGAGAGAAAAAGCATACTAGATTTCACTGATCACAGTTGCTTTGAATTATGCAATGAAGAGAGAGATGCTGTCTGCACATGAAGAAAACAAGGTTGGCAGCAGAGATCACGGGGGTCTTGCCTTTGTAGTTTCTCTCTTCTGTAGACCAAGAGAAGGAATTGGGGTGTCTTTGCCAGAACTATTTTGGGGTAAGGTAACCATTAGGCAAAAGGAATCTGGGTTCAGAGGTAGGAAGCAATGTTTTCACGATTTCTGTCTCAAGCATGACTCTTCCGAAGTTTTACAAGAAACAATTCAGAATAAATGGCTAAAACTCACTTTGCCTAAATGTAAATTAAGATGAACCTTAGGGCTTCCTCCTGATATTATAAAATTTAGGGAGAGCTGAATAATTTTTCAAATATTAAAATTGTAGATACCTGTGATATTTTCTGATTTTTGCAGATATTTTCTGTATGTCTTATTTACACTCTTACTCTCTTTTCTCTCAAATTAAAGTCTACTTTAAAATATCAGTGTTCTAAATCTTATAATCATCTTCAAAATTGAATAGGACTATGGGAATTGACAACGTTTTTCACTAACAGACCTTCCTAACTCAAATATTTACTACTGTACAGTTCTCTAGTGTTCGTTATTTTATCTTTGTGTTTTGTCACAGGTTGAAAAGGAGAAACTGACATGGAGTGACCGTATGCCTGGATATGCAGCAAACTTTGGACTGATTTTATTTATGGTAATATAATCTGCATTTCTTCACATTTATTAGCTGTGAAAAACTTTACAATGAGCATCTTGAGTGGAATCCTGAATTAGTGTTCTCATAGATGCTGAAAAATCTGAATAAAGTTAGTGTTGTAACCTATAGTTTGTGAGAAAAATGTGTCCTACTAAGAAGACTCATGGAGGGGACTGCCTGCCTCCAACGTTGTTCTCTTTTTCCAAAGGCTGCTCATGAGAGGGCTGCTGGCTGGATGACTAGCTGTAATGTATAGATGAACCTCATCTATAATGAGTTTCATCTATACATTACAGCTGGTTCCTGCTCCATCCATTGTCTGATGAAGGGAAGCCCACTGTGCTGGTGTGCACAGTATTGCATATGTTCTGTCAGAATGACATTCAGAAGTGTTGAGCGATTTTTTCCCCCTCTTTTTACCTATGTTATCCATGAGGCACTACCACCATTGCTGATGGGCTCGGCCTTGGCCAGCAGCAAACATGTCTGTCTTGCAGCTGGCTGGCCTTGGTCAGACATGGGAGTAACTTCTTATGGAAGCCTTCTCTGTAGCCCCACCTTGCTAACAAAACCTTGCCACGGAAACCCAATACAACCTTAAATGACGTTGTCAAGGATTCCATTATTCCTCTGGTCACAGGAATTACTGAATGAAAACATGTATTGACATCTAGAGCCAGTGTAAAATAGCAATAAAATATGCTGGTTTACACCACAGGAGCATCTGGCATGGGAAATTTACCTAGGGACTAAATTTCTTAAAAGTACCTAACTGTGTTTCTGACACACTGGAATTTGCATGTACTGCAACAGATGTCCTGTGAAGATTTAAATTCTTTTTCTGACTATCAAAAATATTTTATATACACATTGAAGTCAAATTACTGTCTGCATTTTTATAAATCTCTGTGTATATGTTTATGAAGATATATGTATTGTATATTAAATATATTTGCTGTACATATTAGGTGTGTCATTCATATATAAATCTATGTACTTATAACACTTTTAGTGAGTTTAGCATCCTGAGGCCATACCAAGAGTTTACTTTTTAGTCAGAACCGCTAATTAGCACCAGTTGGGACTTCGCTTAAAGCACAGTATACTGAGTATGACTAAGCATATAGCCCCAATTTAGCTTTTACAAGTTATTCTTTTGCAGACAAGGTGCTTACATGTGCTCTTGACTTTAACCATGTTTAAATCTCCGCTAAGCATGAGCTTAAATTGCTTTCCTGAGTCATAGGCTGTGTATTACACACTGTACTTACTGTAACATCTTGGAGAGATTTATAAAGGTAAAACCTAGACCTCTATTTCTTTAACTTCTCTTGCTGTCCAGTGGAACTATGTTGATTTTGTCATTTACAGAAGTGGCCACAATTATTTTTTTAGAATATTTTAAGCATTATTAACATGAAAGCATCTACAGGAAACAACTTACAAACTATGCAGGAAATTCAAGTCAGCTCTTGATAAGGGAGCACCAGCTCTGCTTTCCCATGCAGAGATTACAGTCTCCTCTTTACTGTGTGCAATGTTTCTTTTTTGTTGGTTGTTTGTTTCCTTTTTTTTTTTTCCTTTCTGCTGGATTAGTTGAATAGCAATTGGAAACACTAGACTAAAGTTTGCTGTTAGCCCATGCAATAGAATTGCACTCAGGAAACTAAATTGGTCTCTTTTACATTCATTATTATTCACACAGATTAAGTTTTTAGCTGTAAGCACAACATAAATTAGAGGCGATGAAACTTTGAATTTATGTGTCCATGTGCATATATACACCACACAGAGATGGAATAGTCAGAGTCATGCACACACACATGCTGCAATTTCTAGTGTTGCAGAAGTGATTGTTGAATACAACCTTATCCAGGCCCAAAGGCTCTGGAGGCACAAACCCATAGGTATTTTCCATGAAGATCTCTACACTGCTATAGAATGACGCCTCTGTGTTATGTCCCTCCTTCCCTCAGCTTTACACCCCGTACTATCACTGATGATTCCTGAAGCTGATAATGGTTTCTTACTGTAAAACCTTTTCTTTATTTTTCATTCACATACTTCTTTTGCTTGCTTCACTTTTGTGAATCCTCTTTCAAGAACTGTCTTGTATTTTTTTCTTTCTGGCTTTACTTCTGTCTTTATTAAGCTAGGTATGTTGTTTGTTTCTTTATAAGTGCAGACTAAAGAACCAATTGCTGGATTTGGTTCTCTTTCCCAGTTGGTCTCAATGTTTTACACGACCAAATAATTCCAAGGATTATTTTACACATCTATGGATGCTTTAAAACCTGGTCACAGATCCTTTGTGGCAGACAAAGCCTCACTTGACTGCAGAGGAGACAGATGATTTTAAGATTTAATTTAAGCAATACTTTTTGCAGGAACTTTAGAGCAGAAGTTCAGAAGTCCTATTTTTGCCCAGTGAGACCAGTGGTAGCAGGAAATCTTGGCTTAGCTGGGCATATGCAAGTTTGGCTTGTGTGTAATTAGTAATAACATATGTCACAGTTTAGAAACTCTGCATTTGGAAGGTATATGTTGAGGCAAAGATTTCTGAGTATGTGATGAAAATGTTGGTAGCTGCTGGAAGAGAGCTTGATGCCACACAGCTGTGCCATCACTGGAGCCTTTCTTTGGGTTCATTGAGTATGGCTCAGGGAGAGGAAGGAAAAAACCAATATGTTTCAAGGCACAAAAGTTCAGCTTGTTCCTTCTTTTGGACCCTGTTGCCCTATTCTTACTTGCATGGCATAATACTTGACTCCACATTAGCCCCACTGGGGAGCAAGAAAACTATTTGGACATTAAATTGTTATCCTACTTGGATGAAGGTATCAGTCTAGTCCACAGGGTTTTATAGCTTCCTTCTCAGATCTAGTATGCTTTCCTGTTTGTCTTCATTCATACCAGGCTCAGTAGGTGACTTTCTCTGCAGCCAATTTTCACATCTGTTTCTAAGCAATTCCGTCCTTGACAGACTAGTTTAGATCCTCAGTGAAGAAACTGCCATCGTAGGGGTTAGAACCAGCCAGATGAAAAGTTGACAGTGACAAAAAAATACCCAACAAAATAAGCACCTGAATGAAAGGTCACCATCTGATCTGGAATGTGGTCAAAAAGGAATTGTTAGGAACAGGAGAAATGTTGTGAAGATACAGGAACCGCTCCCTTTCAGTGACTGTCTGGGGAGTAAGCACTGTGCTCTCACTTACTGTGCATTCCTACAAGCCCTCCTCAATTTTCTCATGTTGCTGGATGCACAGATAATGAAGACTCCTAAAGGAGTGTTTTTCCATCTGTGCCTAAGCAGATGTTTAAATACAGCTGAGTTCCTGAAGATCTGGTGCTTTTGCAAAAACAGTACCTTTGTTCTTTAAACAAATAAAACGTATTTTTGGGTAATGTTGTATACCTTGCTATGGCACTGCAAGAATTGAGGAAGCTTCAATATGTCAAGCCTCATATAGTATCTCATCCTTCAGTAATCTTCCTCATTGCTGTGAATCCCTTAAATCCTTTAGTCGGGTTCAAGAGTTTGCTATTCGACTTCAGTGACCTGAATTTTCCTCTTTCTCTGTTTAGAGTCTTCTTCCTGTGCTGTTAAGGTATCATTTCTAAGTGGAAGACTGTGATGGAAATAGGTATCTATGGAGGCCCAGAGAGCTAATCATCCCCAGAATGATACAGACAAGTTTACTTTGCTGGTTTTCCTTGTCCACCATCATAGCAAAAATTTCAAAGAAATCTACAGGGGAAAGAAACCTTAAAAAGAGTATTTAAAAGGTGATTAATAGGAAGGGAAAAAAAAATTAAGGTGACTGTAGAGGTGGAGGGTGGATTAGATTACCGTCATTTGGTGCTTTCTGTTGAGGATATTGCTCTGTACTGCAGTGATTGCTTCTGCAATAGGCAGGATAGGTAAAAGTTCCAATCTTTTTGTTGAACCAATTCTGCCATGAAAAGAGCTTAGCAGATAGTTTGACCTCATTCAGATTGTCTGAATGTTTGCTAGGTATGCCAAAGGAAAAAGAAAAAATGGCAGAAAATTTACAAGTGCTTTCTCAGCACAATGAAAAGTATGAAAGGAAAGGAAATAATATTCTACGCCATTTGAAACATTTTCATTCAGTGTTTTATTTTAGACTTTTTCTTTTAGACCAGTATTTGAATGAAAAGTATTATCATGAAGCAAAGATTCATCATTCACTTACATTTAATTTAAAATCTCTGAAACATTTATTTAAAAAAATCAATATTAGATGTGTTACTAGATCTAACATCTTATTACTAATTTCTCACCAAATATATTTTGTGATTTTCATCTGATATGTCCAGGACTTTCTCCAAAATGTTGTTTTTCAGTATGCTTATTAGTTCTCTATTAGAACTAAATGAGACTAGTTTTCATTTTCGACCTCTAATATAGCTCTGATACTTGTTCTCGTTCTTTTGCAATAGTACTTTTTTCATAAAACAACTTCCCTCTGTATACAGGAATTCAATAACCTATTTCTGGGTCATTAAAATGAACTATTAAATTTCCTTAAACCTGCATTTTGAACCTAGGCCCCTAGGCCCATTGAAATAATTGCAATAGTCTAATCTTTCACATTTAGGTAGTCTCTTTCATCTGAGGATCTCAAGATGTTTTACCTAAAATAAGGAATGTACATTGGAATTCTTGCCAACGGCAAAAATGAAAGAGAAAAATCTACCCTCTCCCCCTTTTCTGCCATGGCTATGAAGATTTGCTGGGGTTTTATTGTTATTTTATTGATTTTTTTTTTTTCATTGCAGGGTGTTTTGGGTTTTGTTGTTGGTTTTTCTTCTGAAACCAGAATACCACAGCCCTGTGAAATTCAAATTCTTCTTGTGGGAATTTGACCCTAAGTAGCAGGGCTGACTTTCATCTCATGGGTCAAAGCCAGCCTAGGATACCAACAGTTTCCTGGCACAGAAATGTATGGTGAAGCCCTAGTAATCCTGTTTAGGTCAGTCTTAAAAGAAGAATATTAAAGGAAATGTGTTTCGTTTTGTTTGGGTTTTTTTACATTTGTGGTAACACTTAAGCACACACAGCTGTAGAATAAGGTGCCACTCCTGTGCACAGTTGCAGCCGTTTCAGCCAGTGAGGTCTATTTACCTGACTGCGCATACAAGTGGTCCCTTCAATCCAAGGCATCTGAACCTGTTACAGGGTAACAGAACTTCCTTAATAACTTTATGAACTTCTAAACCAGAGTTTTTCCAGTACTGCATGAGTACCATGTGGAGCTTTAACTCAGAGAGAACACGCGTACTCTTCAGGAAGTAGTGTGCCATTTCAGACTTCTGTGCCCATTTTCTTTATTATATCCTGGTCAGAGAGTTTCGAACGCTCACATTTTAATTTGATTATCTCTGAATTATTGTTGCTCTGAGAAATAACCACATAACGCCAATTCATGGAACAAGCCCATCATACTCATTGAAGCTTCTGTTCAAATGCTAGTACCAAATTTGAACTAATCTATCTGTACATTTCCTTGCAGATTATGCTGACGTTTGCAGCAGTGTTTGGTGTGATTGTGTACCGAATCACAACAGCAGCAGCTTTGTCGTTCAGCACAAATGAGACAACCAGGTCAAATGTTCGAGTGACTGTGACCGCAACTGCTGTCATCATTAACCTCGTTGTGATACTTATACTTGATGAAATTTATGGAGCTGTTGCCAAATGGCTGACAGAAATCGGTAAAACTATCTCACCACATTCCTCATTAGTACATTACATGTATTGACACGAGAGTATGCAAGGATGTTCTAGTAGGAGTATTTCCCTCTAAAGAGTGCCAGTGAAAATATTCGGGCCTATGGGGTAAGATGCTCAGACATGCCTCTGTGAACTAGGGGTCTGAGCTGCAACACGCAGTGTGCCACTAATACGACTAATTAGCCTGGCCATAATGCCATGTTAACGCAGCTGTACTATTTACAGGATCTCAGCTGGTATTTCTGCATTGCACTGGCTGTGTGCCAAGATCCACTTATCTAGAGCTGGTTGAGAATTTTTGACCTGGTATGTAGTGTGATATATATCTTTACCTCTAGGAGCTCAGCTGAGTGAACGTCATTGGGTTCTTTGAAAGATCTTGCTGGCTCTGGTGAAGCTACACAGAGAAATGTTATTGTCCTGAGGTGATTTTTACTAGGTCCTTACCACTCAGAGGATTTTTTTTTTTGTCATTACAAGGGCTTGCCTGGGATGGGCTTTTTATAATAATATCTATTTCAATTAGGGGTTGGATTTTTAAATATTTTTTTTGTTGTCACAAGGCTGGTAATGTCTTTTAAAGGTGAATCACTCCTTTAACTATTGTAGGATTTTAGGCTAGGGTTTTCTTTTGTTCTATAAATTAGACCAAAGATGTTTACTGATAGAGCCCTAACATGAGAATCTTACAGCTGTGGTTAAATATTGTTTCCCACATTTTTATACATCACATCTAATTCTAGATGCTTTGAAGTCTAGAAGAATAAAATCAATTCAAAAGAGTGAAAATTAATCAGCAGCCACAGATTGCTTTAATGGTAGCAAATGCTCTACTTGTTGATTTGGTCATGTAAGCTCAAAAATCCAAATCAGAAACTTTTTGCAATTGAAGCCTAAGTCATTTGAAATTGCAGATTCCCTCCTTGTAAAACCTACAGGGATGTGAAACTAGTTGGAGCTAACAGACTTAAAACCAGATTAAAACCTTAAGAACTCTTATGACTTGTGTTTCTTATTCTCACTTGCTCAAGACATTTTCAAATTCATAAGTGAAAATATCCCTTACAGTCCTATTTTTTGAAGAACAGCATAAACTAAAGTTTTCTAGCTGTCATGATAGAGGTCCAATCCTGAAATTTTTAAATATGGTCCTGTGGTTTTACCAGTAAGGATAGCCTGATAGTTTATATTAAATTCATAAAGTATTTGAAAAAAATTAAGACAAAGCAATTAATTTTCACAAAATGTCACCATATAGGGTTAATTTGTTTGTTTGTGTTTTGCATCAGGCTTTGGGCAGAATATAGCAGGGTTACACAAATGAGCTCATTTCTAGTGGCAGGCCAAAACTGTACCCAGATTTTCAGCTTTCATGTAAACGATAAACTGCTAATTGTGCGTGACCTGATCAATTCTGCCCACTGTCCCTGCCCAGATAAGAAAGAGCACAAGTGTTAAGGCATGATACTCCTGTGAAGAAAGACTAGGAAAAGGTGAAGGTGAGATTCTAGGCTGAGAATTCAAAGTCTGGGAAGTGCAAGGCACTGCCACTTCCTCTCTGAGGGAGGCACGAAAGGAAAATCTCTCCCTTTGAAATGTGCACCACTCTGAATTGTGAAAGAAACAAAATTTCTTTCTCAGTGATTTTTGTCACCCCTTTCACTCTGCATTTAATTCTAAGCCTGATATCTTTATTTAGTCAGCATCTGTTATTAGCCATCAGATGTTTTGTTTAAGAAGGATCCAGTCTGAGTAATCTCTAGTGCTACAAATTACATGACTTAGAAAGTTCATTCAGGCAGCTTTCTCCAGTGCTAGGCTCAGATGCCAAATATAATCAAAGTGTAAAAAAAAATTGCAACTCATTCATGCTGATAAATGCTCCTTACCTTATGAACTTTCATTTTGCTGAGCAGAGCAAAACACACTCAATTCTCTTTTCACGCTGCAGTTAATCGACAAACCCAGGAACAGACTTGGGATAGCTCTTGAAAGCATAGCTTTCTGTTTTAACCCCAAGTATGCTTGAATCTCTGTTCTAGGGAAAAATTACAGCTGTAAACACAAGAATAGTGCCACTGATAGCGATTACATTCACCATAGGCCAAAGTAAGGATCTGTCTCAATACCCGGTGAATTAGTGCTGGGGCATGGTGGGGGCAGAGATTGGAGAGTTTGTACAGTGATGCCCCAGAAATGCAAATTATATCCTGGTCTTCTCAAAGTGAATCGGTAGTCTTCAGTAATCAGGGGTGTCAGACTCTATTTACAGCTCATTTGCTCACTTGTCACTTTATTCAGGTCAAGGAAGAACCAAGTCAAGTGGGGACAAAACCAAAACTACTTGCCTTTGTCACTTATAAAGACAGCAACTCCTTCTGTGAGCTAGGGCCCATGCCACAGCTGTCTCCGCTCATTCTCTACCTGGAAAGTTTTTGGTTCCTGATTTTGATGTAACATGCTGCAGAAACAAACATATATTATGTGTGCATCATTTGGGGCGGGGGGGGGGGGAATTTTTCTCTCTTACTAATGCGTCTATTCTCTCTGGATGCATCTCTTGTGTAACAGACTCCACTAGCTAGAGAACAAATTCTATGCATGCCTCTATTGGTATGGTATAGTATATCTGAGTGTGGGGAGGGGAGTGAAGTACTGAGAGAGTCTCTGGAACCATATATGGTGTGTAAATTTTCATCCAGAGGCTGACCTCATCTTTGTGTGAGTTCTTCATAAGGCGAAGGCTAGGATTTTTCTCCCTCAAATTAAAAGCTGCACTGCTGTTACTCGGTATTCCCGTTGCCCTGAGAATATATCCGGCATAGGGGCCATCTACAAATTGTTCAAATCTTTTAAAGGTTTAATTAAGCTTTCCTATACATACAGGTGAATGATGATTCACGGCTCATCAGATTTTGTGTTCAGCTTTTTTTGCAAATATTGTTAAAAATATCACAGATTAAATCTGAACAATAGGGATTTATTAGATTTTTGCTATTCTTTTAATGTTCAGATAAACACCATGCCTTTTTTTTTTAAAAAGAAAAAACCCCAAAGCAAACAAAACACCAAAACTGTGTCCCCCCCAAAAAAAGCCTGTATAAGTACAGCAGTATTTTTAATGAAGTCCTTAAAGCCAGAGCTCAGGATATATATCTTATTATTTCACACTTCAATTGTGCTACAGAAATTCAGTCAAGAACACACCACAACAAAATTATTTGCTCTCACATTAGTTAACAGCTCATGATGAGCACAGATATACAAGAGTTTAACCCATACAGGAGCTTTGAAAGAAAATTCTCTGGTCCATCTGAAAAGCTTCTGTCTTTTACCTATTTGTTCTGTTGCTAGAAAATTTCCATGGAAATTAGGATCTAAAACCGACTAGAAATGTATATATATATATATAGTGAATGGAGAGGCATTAGCAAAAATGTGTATTTATTTTGTACACCAATTAAAACTTCACATAATGCCTTATTCTGAAATGATGGTCTATTTAGTGTTAAGCACTTTAACAACCTCATTAAAGGAAAAAAAGGCTTGTACACACAAAGCAAAGAAGGCTTTTAAAGTGTTTTTCTGGATGAACATCATTGCAGTTTGCTTTGATTATTCATGAGTTGTGAAGATTAATATTTTGTTGTTTCAGTTCTGTAGCTGATATATATGTTCATAGAGATACACCTATATGCGTTAAAGCTGCTTATACTGTTTATGCTTTATGCAATTGAATATCAAGATAAAATTATTTTTTTCTTCAAACTACAGATAGCTAGTAGGAGAACTATGGAAAAATATAACTCTTTGTATATGTTATTATTAATGCTATCAATATGTTAGTAAAGTATATTTATTGACATTATATATTAATAATACAACCGATATCAAAGTAAAAGGCAAAGGAGGTCTGTGCTGAGGTATCACAGATGTAGTCTGAAGAGAAGAAGATGATGTGCTCTACCTAGGTCTCTCAGAAAGACACTGAAAGTGACAGGAAAAGCAAAACATTGTCAGGTTTGGACCTGGTGTCAGGACCTCTTGGGTTTTTTGACACTGGGGTATTGAATACGCAGCCAAGAGCAACTTGGGGTAAGCTGTCATAGGCCTGTTGGAGAATCAAGGTCATTACATTGTCATTATCAATATTTCTATCAAAGATTATTCAATTGACATCTGGAAATTTGGAAAGAGTCCCTGGAGACCAGGATTCAGTGAGATAAGTAAAAGTATAAAAGAAAAAACAGTATAATCTCAAAGTTTGCAGTTTGGCTTTATATTTAGGGATGTCAGGGATGTTTATACGTATATATACATGCTAACTAATTTGTTCCGTTTGTTTGCACCCCCAGAGGTACCAAAAACAGAGAAAACCTTTGAGGAGAGATTGATTTTGAAGGCATTCCTACTGAAGTTTGTGAATTCTTATGCACCAATATTTTACGTTGCCTTTTTTAAAGGAAGGTAGGATAAATCTCCTTTAAATATAGATATTTATAAGTATTAATGTGTATGTATATGTCCATATTAGTGGATCTGTCTTTAATAATGGGCACTAAGGGCTACTTAAGTCAGTCTGGGACTGGCCACCTTCATCAGCTATGAAGAAATATCACAAAGAGGGTTGTCTTTTGACTGTCAGTACATGATGTTCAGTAGTGTCTAACTCTCTTTTAAGTAGACCATTGTTCTGAAATTTTCTTTCTAAAATAAGAACACCTCAGAAAATGGTTACTTTTAGCAAAAAAAAGGTTGTTGCTTTTGTAAGTGAATGATAGGGCTGACAAGTCTTCACTTTCCACATTTTATCAGTTTTTCTTTTAGCAAGGAAAGATTCCCCTTTCAATTAAAATTATGGAACTACATTCTCTATTACTTTCTCAGTGCTTCACAGTATTCGCCTGTATCAAGTTAAATTAAGAAATAGTTATAGTCAACTGGAAGTTGCATGTTTTGGCAAACGAACCGATTGACCAAAAAGCTAATTCAGCTGTCCTGCTAAATAAGTGTGACTTCCTATGGGTTCAGAATCATTGTCTTTTGGGACTCAGTTATCCACAGTATAACACATGCTTTTGAATGGGAAACTTAAAATGATTGTTTGCTCAAACTTTGGCAAAAATCTATAAAACATCCTCTGGATTCTGTTTCATACCATTTTTCTGTTCCTTTTGGGGGCTGTAAAGTTTGTTAATCTATACTCTTGACTAATCCTATTCAGCATCATTGATTTAAGAATTAATGGTACATTTTACCAGAGGCTGTAAATATTCTAAGACACTAATGAAAAATATGACCAATTTCTTTGATTTTAACCATTTTTTAATGTTCCACAGCTATGATACAGTCAATCTCACTGTTTCTCCCCATGTATTCAGAAGACTGTATATAGAGGTAGAAATAACTTCATTCAGGGCACTAGTCACATGCAAGAGAATATTAGGATAGGCATTCCCAGTTTTGTTTACGATCTCTACTCAAGAGAAGGAGATTTAATATTTTTAATACAGGAAAATATTTTATTAAAACTATTTCATCAAGATGTAGTAGAGAAACATTTATAGAGGGTTACAACTTTGAAATAATTTAAAATAAAAAATATCTTTAAAATAATCAGATTTAAAAATTCACATTGAGGTAGCTAGCTCTGAAATGTTTCAGCTAATGTGAATAAACAGTTACATCGTTAAAGTTAACTTTTTTCTTATTTTTCTATTATTTCATATATTCTTATTACTTTCAGATTTGTTGGTCGTCCTGGTCATTATGTTTATGTGTTTGATGGTTATCGAATGGAAGAGGTAAGTACATATGAAATGCAAACAAAAAAAATCCTTATCATAGCAAGATATGTATACAGGGTATTTCCATGGAGTTGAGACAGTATGGAAAGAAGAGAAAACATGTTAAAACAAGTTATTAAATATTCAACATAAATAGAGAGCCCTTAAGCTTTCCTTCTGAGTCACCTGTATGTTCATTCTTTCTGCCATTTTGAGTACTTCATGGTCTTTCTTAGGTGAAGCTTTAAAATGTCTATGCTTTAAAAATGGGCACCAAGGCACAAACATAACATGATTTGACTAAGTGAAGCCTATGGTAGAGATAATTTGGCTTCTCATGCTGTAGATCACTAGAAGACTGACAATTTTAATAATATAAAAAATTATAACTGTTTTGTGCTAACCCCATACACTTCTTTTTTTTTTTTTTTTTTTTCCCCAAAAATGTCTTTTAACTGCTGTGGGTGTTCCTGTGAAAATCGATATATGTACTCAAGGTTTTACCATAAAGCTTAACACATAAGTCTTTGTAAGGTTGAAGACTTTCTTCCCCCTTGGGAGACATCATGGTGGAAGAGTATTGGTGATACTGCATTATGTTTATTACATTGATTATATAGTAAATATTTTAAAAGGAAATATAGTAGCCCCAGGGCACAGTAAGTTATTTCAGAGCTCTGCATATTTTCCATAATGCAGTTTTATGAGTGGAGATGAAATAACTTATTAAGCACAGAATTGCAATGATCGACAAGCTCCATGCTCCTGCGTAAATTGGTGGCAGGGGTGACGGGCACATACTGACATCAGTAGCTCTCCCAAGTGGGCACTGTTGAACTAATTCTCTCAACTCCCTTCACTCTCTTTGGTTTTGTTTAATTACAGTGTGCTCCAGGAGGCTGTCTGATGGAACTCTGCATTCAGCTGAGCATCATCATGCTTGGAAAACAATTAATTCAAAACAATCTATTCGAAATTGGAATCCCGTATGTATCCCAGCCTTCTCCATTACCAAGCGTTATTCCTATGACACAGTAAATGGAAGGTTTGATCTTTATTCAGCTGAATGGGACTTTTGCCACTGCTTTCAGTGGGTTCTAATTGCATGTAATGATAAATCACATTTTTGGTTATGATGAAATGATCTGGCTGTATTTTATGTTGAATAATAGGCTATATCTGCAGTAAATGGCTTAAAGAAAGTGATTGAATATATTAAATAATTGATCTAAATTAATTTTAGAAACCCGGGAAAACAGGCAAGGTGTGATAGATCTCTTGGGAAGTTTTAGAGAAGCTTTCAGGGTAGCAGTACTGAATACAAATGATTATAAAGTGGAGGAGAGATGGCTTGGAGAAAAGCAATAGCTCATAAAAGATGTTAAAATGTATTACTTCATCTATGACTATTTTACGGGTTTACGGGTGAAATCCACTCATTTCTAAGGTGTATGTCAGTGTGATGCAGGAGCTGGAGTATGGGAGACACGCTGACACACTGCTCAGTGCCTGTCTGCCACAAGAGGCTAAGTGCACAGTGTCGTCTGCTCCAAATACAGCAAAGTCTTGGTCAATCTCCAGGGCCAAGGGGATGTTCAGATACTGAGAATCCACTGAAAATGTCCTGCTTCTGCCTCTTGTAAGGTTTGCACATGTTTCTATTAACTGTCCTTCTTTGTGGTAGTGGTCTGTGAAATGTTGTATTAGATGAAGAGTCTGGCTTAGATGCAAGCCTCAACTCTGCTGAAGTTAGTCAGAATCTTTCAACTCTAGTCAGTAGCTTTTGGATCACATCCCTAAGGTCTTGAATATGCTAACTAGAAACCAAGATGAGTGATGCTTAAAGGGTTATGAAATATTTTTAAAATGAGACATTTTCCTCCCTTTTCCTAGCAGGAACTTTTTTCTTGGAAGTAATTTAAATGAAGAGAAAAAAAAATCCCAAACAAATCAAATGTGGGTTATGGATGGTTTCATTATTCTTAGGTCAAAGTTCAATAGGGAGGCCTGTTTTCTGTCTACATCTCATTGAGTTTTCAATTTATTTTGGGAAAAGAGTCGTAAATGATTCCCAAAATATCTGACATGTTGAAGACTTAAAGCTTTCTCAATGTAAACCTTGTGTGATTTCTTTTCCCATCTTCCAACAAGTTACTGCTACTGGACTTTTGTAATGGGGATTTTGTGATGTTAGAAATATTGTATTTATTTTTTTTGACTCATGAAAACAAAAGCTGAAACAGTCAAAACAGAAAATTTCTCTTGCACCCTTTTCCTTACAACGTATGGTGGCTTCAATTTTTAAAACCGAATAACCGTTTAAAAACAAACATAGTTTCATCCTCTCCTTCCCAGAGAAATACCTCATTTCAGTCACAATGCTATCTTGTCATCCTGAAATAAGCACATCTGGTTTTCTTTTGCTTGCCTGCATTCTCAAGAAGTAGGGCTCGGCCCTTCTCACTGGACCTGTTTGCACAGTGCTTTGCTGGACACTTAAGCTAATTAAATCAGAGTTAGCCTTCTGTTTCTGCATAGACCACCCTACTGGTTTGAATTGGATCCTTAATGGTACTTTCTTCTACCTCATCTGCTCCCCTCCACCCCCTGCCCCCCAATACACAGACACAGATGCACTTTGAGTACCAGTCAATCAGATTTTCAGTGGGTTGTGCATAGGTCTGCTGGACACACATAAATCCAGACCAAAAGGGACTCTGAACATGCATGTGTTGTACAAATAGTAGTTCTGGCATGTCCATCTCTCATGTATAATCTACTAGGTATATACATTCTGTAGTTAAGAGGTGTGACAGGTATAGAAAACATGCCCTCACTTTCTGCCCTCCAGCCATCTTCTCTGGCTTGCTACCATATCCTGTTCTCTCTGTTCTGCTGTCTGTTTTCCTTGGTGAGATCTTACTCCATCTTTGTGCCCATCTCTGTTAGATCACCTTCTTTCTACCTTTTTTTTTTCATTATTATTTCTTTTCCTTCCCAGGATCTCTCTGTCTTCATCGGGCCCTTTTTCTATTTTCCAGTGTCTAGTTTTGCACAGGCTACATACACTGTGATGAACAGTCCTCCTGTGGCACAAAGATAGATCAATCTCTTCTATCTCCAGCTGCAGCAGCTGCATTTGTTGTCCCCTTGCCTTGTGCCTCTTTGGAGGGAATGAGAGTTGGAGCAAATAACACATTCTTCCATTGGTTCCCCATATTTTCACTGAGGGTAGAGTACAAGTGCTGCAATCAACTCATACAGGTTATCCATATGGGGAGGCAAAAGGTGATTTGTTCTTCTGAACAAATCTGAAACTGTCCTCTCTATGTCTGTAACATGGAAAGAGCTCTCTGCTATGTTATATAATGACCCAGATCAAAAGGGTTTTCTTCCTTATTCGGATCTCTGGATTTTAGGATAATTTTCAGAAAACCTTTTGATTTCATTCTCCACAAAGCCCAAGACATTTTAATTGCTTTGCAGAAGTTCATAAAGTTTTACTCCCACTTGCTGTTTCTTTATCTCATAGAGGTTGATAGACAGAGTTTATAAGCCCCAGCCATCCTGTCTCTAGCACCCCAAATGTTGCTGCAGTTGTGAACCATCATTCAAATGTCTTCATTCTGGCTTATCTGTGGTTAGGGGTGGCTGAAGAGTTATGGAGTTAAACTTCAGATGGCAGCCCTGTGTTGTTTGGGGTTATTGCCAGACATCCTTGCTTTTCTCTTCAACGTTTCTGGAGAAACTGCTGCACAACTACAACATATGTGACTTGCTGATCTTCCAAACCTTTCTGTGATTGCTTTCTCAATTTCAGCTAGGCAAACGCAACAACAATTGAATTATGGATAACTAAGCCCCTTGAATTGAAATGTGTGCTCTGTGGGGCTGGAATTCACAAGTTTAACAGATGTAAATATGCCACAGTTCACTCACATGTGTTACATACCATAATTCTTTTTCTGTTGCCACAGGCATTGACCCTAAACAGCTTCAGAACCCAAGAGTCTTAACCTAGAGTTCCACTAAGACTCCTTTTCTTCAGCTCTGCTATTCTGAACTTACTGAAAAAAAAAATAATGGGATTATTTTACTACTTTCTGTCTTTGACCTTGGTGATAAACCTTTAGGTGAAATCCTGGCCCCATTGAAGTCAATGTCAAAACTCCTAATGAATTCAGGGGGGCCATGATTTCAGCCTTTTTATTCAGCATCAGTTTCCATCCCTTACTTCAAAATGTATTTAGTTATGCTGGCTGAGAATACCCAGAGTTAATAAAAACAAATTTAAAGGTATCTTTTCATAGCTATTAGCTTTTATGTTGCTTTTCACATTTATTAAATTATTCTTAATTAATGAGAGTTTGGTTGGTTGTGTTTTCATTCCTGTTTTAGGTTGTTGTTTTCTTCTGTTTGAGAACTCAATAAACCCGAAACACAACTGAAAATCCTGTAGAATCCAGGAGGTCTGAGTGTGCCAAGGAAGCATAACTATACCATAAAGGTGTGGAACAGAATGAGAGTTTAAAGTCCTTTCACTCAGCCCTCCTCCTTCTTCTGCCCCTTACCTGTGACTATGAGAAGGTCTGTCCTTATGTGAACAGACTGCAGGAATATGACTGAAGAAAACCTTTGGTCTTTAGTGGCCCTTTCCCAAAGCAGCAAACAAAATTTCATCCAAGGACAAAAGAGTCTGAGTCAATGCACTTCTTTTTCTCTAGACACAAGTTCTCCGGCTACTCAATCTAATAGTCTTTTCTCTTCAGCTTTTTACCTGTACAATTTTTCTGCAAAGAAACAAACCACCAACTGGAAAAGACAGCCTTGAAAAAACACCTGATACAAATAATCATTCATCCCTGGCAGCTGGATTCTAGGATTCTTCTGTCGTTCGTGTAGCGTCTCCATTTACATCTGTGTTCTAGCAAATACTGCCTTGCAATGCCTCAAATCTAGTTCTTGATGACTGTCACAAGTCATCTGCCTTGCAGTACCCAAGGGCAACTCTTAATTAAGAGTCTTGAGAAACTGGTAAACTAATCCTCAGTTCCAATCTTTCTGGCAAGCTCTGGTGGACATGCACCATGAGGACTGCACAGCCAATGACGACACAAAGACTTGTGCAAGCAAAGTCATTTTCCTGCATCTGTACTATTTCAACCTGCCTCCTAAATGCCCTGCCTTTCCGGTTTCTACACGTGCCACTTCATCTCACTCCACAAATTTCTCATTTTTCCCAAGTCACCTTCATGTCTTCTCCTAGATCCCCCAAATCCTGTTACTTGTTTTTACTGTATAAATACAACAACTGTTGAATCATTTGCCTGTTTTTTTTTTTTAAAGGAGGCTTTGTGTAGGTGTATAGTATGCTTGCAGTCCAGCCAGGATCACTTGATTTTTATTTCTTTCTTTTTCTCATCTTTTCTGTTAAAATCTCATGGGTTCTTCAGGGGTGGGACATTTTTCTCTGGTGAATTTATGCTCTCTTCAGATGCTGATTACCTCACATAGTGGGATGTTTATTGGTTATATTCAGAATTACAAATGGCATAATTAAACTACATTCCCACTTCTTAATCTAAGACAACAGTTTGGTGCCAACCCCTTGTGAGAAACTGCACCACCATTTTTAACTGTTCTAAACATAGCCTTCTGACAAAGACCTGTTCATTTTCTTTCTCCCTGATCCTATGTTCTCTCTTCTGTTGTGCTATTCAGTCTCCTCAAGAATGCACCTTGCTTTTTTATATTCAATGGCAAAAGGACCAGAAATCAGGGCTATTCCAAGTTCCACAGTTTTCTCTGTTTTTTTGGATCCATATAGCTGATAGTGAGTTTATGAAACATTACTGCATGTGCCTCTTCAGCGCAAAGCTTCTCAGAGACTCATACTGAATGGGCAAGCCTACCTTTTTTCTCAGTGGTGAGTCTGCCAGGCATGCAGAAATCAGAAGCTAAAGTAGTCCTTGATTATCAATGTCTGTCAACTTTGTTTAAAAATGTTCATCTCAGTAATTAAGGAAAAGGTTTCACACAAGTGCATTTAAAAGCCTCACTCAGTTTTAATAACAGAATCATATGTGCAGCTATTGACTTCTGCAAAACTCATTTTCATTGCCCTACTGCTGTATAACTGGAGAATAACACTGTGCAAATCCTTGTTCTCTGGTTCCTTTAACATTCTCACACATTTCTCTTTGGTCTGAAACTTCACATGCTTGGATATGACACAAAGGTAAATTTTTTTGTGGAAAATTTGAAAGAATAAGCTTGGCTTGCTTTTGGTTAGTCGAGCCTTTAAAAATTGCATAAAAATAACAATAAGAACACTCTTCAAAGCTTAACTCAAAATAGTTAAAGGTGCCACTCCTTATCCCTGGCTTATAGATATCCAGATGAAAAATTAAAAATTATTCTGAGCAAGCAAGCCCTGGACTTAGTGTGTTCCCAAATAAACATTAAAAACAACAACTATTGTTTTAGTTACTGGGTTCTCACGGGACTTATGTGTATGCATTAAACTCCATAACTTGACTCCATGGTGCTATAACTACAGGATTAGATCACACATGTACAGACTTCACATCTAAACACACCCAAACTTTATCTCAGCTGCTGCACAGTGATGGCAAGATGCTCTTCAATCTCATCTGCCCACGGAAATGCGAGGGACATTTATAGCTCATATCATTTTATTGGAACAGAAATCAGCACTGTCTTGAACTTATTGTTCACTGTCCTCTGAGAGTCTCTCACATTAGGAAATTAATTGGGATATGCTGGAAGAGCATCCTGGGAATTCTTTGATTGTTTTAAATCCTGCCCCCAGTCTCCTACCCTCTAAATACTACATCACCTCTGTCACAGGCAAGTTCCCTTGATTGCCATAAAAGCAGAGGGGGGAAAGGAAATTTTAGTGTTTTGAAATGGCTGAGTTTGAATGATGTAGAAATTCAATGTCTTTGTAAGGATGCATCTAATTTCAAATCTCCCCAACCTTTTATTAAAAGTATGCAAACGGAATGTTCTTGGTACAAAACATATTTGGTTAGCCCAAATATATCTAGGTATTGCCAAAGTACTGAGGACATTACCATCAGGTTTATGACCTATATCTTAGCTGTACCTGGAACAAAGGCTGGAGTTGATCTGTTGATTTTTGCAGCTTTGTGATCCTGGGACTGGCAGGTCTGGATTGGTTTTAAGTGTGCCTGTCAATCTCCATTTCTTCTCTATTGGTGATGAACTTGAACAGGTCCTGTAAA
The DNA here is from genome assembly GCA_027925045.1 of Hypotaenidia okinawae. Classification (NCBI taxonomy): domain Eukaryota; kingdom Metazoa; phylum Chordata; class Aves; order Gruiformes; family Rallidae; genus Hypotaenidia; species Hypotaenidia okinawae. The sequence goes on from BSDF01000001.1 coordinate 82,540,079, forward strand.
CACTGATCAGTGTAGAGATTCTGCAGCCATTGTGGTCATTTCCAGGCTGCTACAGAGCCTTGTGCTCTGTGGTGACATGATGTTCCTGTGTGGTTCAATGTATATTCAGGAACAAAGTAATAAACCTACTCATCAAAGTCTTTAGTGTGTTTGCCAGCTAGTCTTGCCCTGCTACTTAAGTTAAAGTCTGAGAAATCAGTTCTGCTTAACTGGAGGTACAAATGAAAACTACTACCATTTCCCCATACAGTTCTGTCTCCAGGCCACACACCTCTAGTTCAAAGGATTTATCTCAGGCTGTGGGGGGAAATTTTGTGGTTACACTACTGGCAAAACATCACTGGAATTAGTCTGGATTTTCACTCACATGGCACGTATGTAAGAAACTATAAAATGATGTTGTGCATATTTGAGAAAGGTAAATTTCATCTGCAAAATGAAGACATACAGTAAGTATAAATCTTGGTGGTTGATGTTAATTCAACTGTATTTCACTTCCTCAGTTGTGAAGCATTATCTTGTACTATTGCAATTTTCCATGGGAATTTTTTCATGTCTAAAATAGCATTAAGTTAATGATACATATGCAATTGAAATGTAATCTGGGGGGGGGGAGCATTGGAAATACTTTTCTTTTAGAGACAGATTCATTTTACTCTGGGATTATACTACTTAGGAAATTTGTGTATTTGTTTGTGGTGTGAAATTTGTATCCCCAACTCAGTGGGCAGTGCTTGATACTACTATTCCTGCTAAGGTCTGAAGAAATACTTGCACAAATGATTGCTCACTCATGTGAGTAATTTAGAGTCTGGCCTAAATGGACAATGCTATTGTAAAATATGGTAAAAATGGAACCTCTGATACCTCTTCTGATCTACAGGAGCTGGGAGATATAAATGATCTCTGTTTACTTGTTTTCTGAAGGAGGTTAAATTGTTCTGACAGTCCATAAAGCACCTAACTCCTGTGGAAGTACATTTTATGGGGTCTACATAGGTCTGCATATTTTGCCTTATACACAATTGGCAAATTCTCAGGAAAAAAATACTCAGAAATACGTATTTTTCACATAAGCAATCAATAAATGTTTTGGAGTTTATGTTAGTAAATTCTGAGATTTCCAGTGGTTTAGGAATAACTTGAAGAGAAGTTCCAGAAAGTTGCAGTTCTTCCCCGGTGAGTTCCAATATGGGCTGCACTAAGGAGTATTGCAGTGGCTGTTACTGCATATATCCCACTTTTCTAGCAATAATTTGTTACTGAGTCCAAAGTGACTAAGGTGGAATTTCTGCTTGTGCGTGGCAGGGATGATACACATCTCTGAGACCAAATTCTACTGACCTTGCTGAAATTCCCTCATGAATCTGATTCTCTGTCAGTTTGAACCCTGTTTGCACTTTAGGTAGAAGCAGGGGAATTTCTCCAGGATGAAAGGCCATTTCTAAATAAGACATTGCTTATACTTAACACTTCATAGGTACGTATTTTGGGGTTTTTTTATTACCTGTAGCATCATTTTGGTTAAAGAGTGATTACCCTTTAAGGTACCACAAGCAGCATCTTATGTATATGTGCTCATGACAAGAGAGCACTGGAACCTGAAGAAATGCAGGTGTTTTCTGGTGATCACTGGGCTGGCTTTAAGCCAATAACATTCATTTTTAGAGTCCTAAGTGACTTTGGACTTATCAGGATCTTGGAGATGCTTCTTTTTTTGGTGGTGTGTATTTACTAGTAGAAGGGCTTGCTTCCTTTTGCTTTGACCAACAGGCAGTTTTTCTGCTAAAACGTTAGCAATTCCACCAGGTTTAGGAATCAAGACATTCTTGCACCCTCTTTAGTTGGCAATATGTCAGGTCATTTGACCTTAAAAGTATACTATATTGGAAGTTCCCAAGTTTCATGGTGAGACAAAGGTGAACCTGTGCTAGACATGTGGTATGAAGGCATCACATAAACTTCTGGTATTAAGTTTGTTTCTTTCTTGGTTTCTTGAGGCACAGATGCCTGATGTGTTGGTTTTGAGATTATTACTTATTACTGATATTAAAGTCCAAGGTACTTGAACTTCAGGGAAATGCTCATTGAACACAGATCCAGAGAGAAACAATTATTAAAATGTACTGGGTTCTACCCCGTTTTAACAGTGTTACGCTGTTGCAACTTTCCTCTTGACACAGGAACACAGGAAGTGCTATCTCTAGCAGCCTGCCACCTGGCAATAAGCAGCATCAGAACTTCAGAAGATGGTGTAAACTAAGCTTATGGGGTACCAAAGTGAAGTGCTATACAGTTTGTGTTGCCATGCAGACTCAAGGCAATTCTTGCAGGCAGGGGAAAAAAAGAGTGGTTCAATGTACACTTTTGTTATTCAGGAAGCTAAAGAAGCTCTTTAGGAAGTTGAAGGATGAAAGAACTGAGCCAAAGGAAATGGACACCAACCAGTCAAAAGACCCTCAGCAGTGGGATCTTGACTACATCTTGGAACCTTTCACCGGGCTGACTCCAGAGTACATGGAAATGAGTAAGTGTTCTGAATTCCCTTTTGCTTTCTGTAACAACCATAGCTTTACATAGGACCAATCACTGTAGATTTTACAGTGTTGTATGTTGTAACATATCGTGATAAAAGGGGAAAAAACTCAAAACACTTATAGCTTTGCAGAGATTGCATACCAGACAGTGGGGCTGTGAGACCTCTATATTACCAGCACCACAACAATCACGAGTCCTACTATTTAATACTTCTACTGTAACAGTCCAGTGTTCTCAGCTCACAACAGTGCATAGAAACCATACAGCCACAGAATCACAGAATAGCTACAGGGAGGGGACCTCTGGAGATCATCTAGTCCAATCCACTGCCCAAAGCAGGTTCTGCTAGAGCAGGTTGTTCAGGAACTTCTTCAGTTGTACAGTTTGGTTTTGAATGTTTCTAGAGATGAAGAATCTACAACCTCTCTGTGCAACCTGTTTCAGCATTTGATCACCCTTACAGTAAAAAAAGTTTTTTCTTACATTTAAATTGCATTTTCTATATTTCAGTTTGTGCCCACTATTTCTCAGTCTCCCACCTTCCATGCCAGCAGCACACACATACTTCCTCTCCCTCCATCACCCTCCTGGGGTGACTGACTGCACCAGTGGTACGCACTGCCAGACAGTGGGTCATCCTTCAAACCCATGTGAAGTAGGAGCAATTTTATCAAAGTCAATAGTATTCTAATTTTGTATCTCTGGAGCCTGCCCTGTGTGTATCATCTTTATTGATATATGTGCTTGCTGTTTTTCACAATTAGGTTACTGTTAAACTATTGGCAGAGATCAGTGCTTTCTCAAGGTTGCTTTGCAGTTTGCTTTTCCACATTGGAGGAGATAAGTGTGTTGGTGGAAACCTATATTCAACTGGGAGCAATCCTTTCTTGAAGTGGCAAAATGGCACCGGTCATATAATCTGTAGCAACAGGGTCAGGGAGACAGCAGTTCCTTTTTTCCACTAGGTGGGATCCAGGAGCTGGATCTGCTTCGTCACACAAATACCTCCCTCAAGATCCAATGTCTATGAGAGTGGAACTGTATGCAGTTTTTGTTATCTGCAAGTGTGGATTGTTGAAATCTTAGAGACTTGATCCTTCATTTCCATATCATTAAAAGACTTTCTGATTTAGGATCTGAGGTCAGTGTGTCCACAGTAAAACATTTGAGACATAGTATCAGAGTGTTATCTGGAAGTCAAGAGTCAAGAAAGAAACTTTAAAGCACCAAGTTTGTTAAAATAAAATATCACTAAAAATTTATTTTAATTTTAACACCTTTGCTACTGTGTCATTGTCCTCTGTGGTTATAATTTGGAAATCTGATTCCTTTGGCATCTTGATTGCACTCTGCTCACAAGGAAATGTAATTCCATCTTCCAAAGTTGCACTGATACTTATGAAATTATGTTTGAAATTCTAAGAACAGTACCAGGCATGTAAAACTGATACAGAGAACAAACCCAACAGCTAGGCATTTTTTATATAATCCCACTTTGTATGGAATCCTCTTTTGCCTCCTCTCAGCTTTCACTGAGATTATTTAATCACATTCACCTCCACACACCCGCTTACACTCATCCACAGCTCCCACAGAGGCAGGTAAAGCACAGGGATAAAGAAATACACTACAGTTGAATTTTGAGAATTCCAAAGTTAAATACATACATGCCTTCTTTCTCATTCTAAGTGTGTTTTCTACAAACTATAAGGAGTATCTCTGTGATTCAACAGAACCCAGAAGGACAGAGGTGCAAATAATCACCAAATAACTCAGTCTTGCAGCCCTGGGACACAATCCAACTTCAGCTGTCCTCGGGGAAAGGAACCTGAGAGGAAGCAGCACACAGGGATGCTAGGGAGTGAGTAAGAGGCCAGGCTCTTCACACCAGATGCAAACCAAGATTGCAGTGTACCACTCAGCCCTGTAGCTGCTTCATGAGTAGACCCTAGAGAGGCAGGGGAGGAGAAAAGAGTAATGATATGGGTAAGGAAGGAAGAAGATGAGAAATAATATAGGCAAACCCAAGCTTTAGGGCATAAAAGTATTCAGGAGAGAACCACAGCTTGTCAATGGGCATGTTATATAAAACCAGACATCTGTTAAATATTGTATGTGACAACTCCTGTTTTAACAAGCCACTATTCTCAAAACATTTGAAAGAAACCGCATTTTATGGCCCAAGTAAATACCACATATGCTTTATATATAAATATATATAAAATATATTTATAAAGGCATATATGAAATTTTATATAATGGTAAGTTTATGTAAATATGTAAATAAGTGTATATGAGATACTTTGTATAATTGCAGGCTTGTGGATCCCTTTTATGGATAAGTTGGTGGATCTGAATCTCTCCCTCTGCAGTGCCATTAAATTGAAAAAAAGAAGCCCCACCTGACATCATCCCCCTCTCATTTATTTCAACTCACTATAGGATCCGTCGATGTGTTGCAGCCTCTACTACTTTATCCCCTTCTACACATGATGATAATTTTTTAGAATAATTCTCCTTTAGGATCGATTTTTTTCCATGCATTACTTCAGCCGAAGATGATTTTTCCTCCTGGAAACTTTAAGCAAACTTCTTTACAATTTTTGAGTTAAACAATGGTGAAAAAATATAGACATTTCCCCTTGTAAACATTTTCATATGTTTTTATGCTCAGGCATTAACTCAGAAATGTCTGCATCCAAAATTTCCTTGTTAGCTAGTTCTCTCTAAGGACAAGGAGCTTTAGTTATTGGTAATAAACAAACAGAATAAATACAACTATTTATAAATATTTAATTTCTTGCCCTTGCACATCTGTGGTGGTTGATCTTATTCATTCTGGGAGTTAGAGCCCTTGATTGGTTGTTGCAGCATGAGTGTTAATTACAGCAAATGCCATTGGCAGTGTAAGGAGGAGCAAGACTTCTTCCAAGTTATAATGGGGCAGAGACTGCTACATATGCTCTGTGGTAACCAAGAAGCATGGCTGACATACAGAAGCAGGATGGACCCTTGAGTGTGTTATGAAGTAGAATCTCCCACTTTAGGTGCTTTGTCCTAATTGTAGTTGGACCTAACGCAGAGTCCAGGTGTGGGAGGAAACTCTTTTCACTCTCTGTTACCTGTGGCAAGCTCCCACTGCATCTCATTTTCACTTTCTGTTACTTGTGGTAAACTTAATGCGTCTGAGATGCTGTCGTCACCCTGATTTGAGACATCTGTGCAGGAGATCACCTTTAGTCATTGATGAGCACGTAACTTACATGCAAAGGTCTGCGTTGGCAATAACTTGTACTCCCTTGTGCATAGGTGATAAACAACTTTGAGTGCCTCATCTTGCAGTCATTCAGGGATAATTAGACAGATGCCCTGCAAATGAATGGATGAATTACTAATCTAAACATTTGTTTACAATGGGGGAATTAGCTTCTCAAGTGAAGAGAGTAGCTCACTGAACCTTGTAGTGTGCCACAGTGAGCTATGCCCTGCCCGTGGGATTCAAGACAAACACGCAGCACATGAAACCCAAGCTGCACCTCTCCAGCCCGCGTGTTGCCTCGGGTCCATGTCACCATGCTCAGCTGTCAGATTCACTGCGGAGTGAGTCAGACCACCCACACTGACAGGAAGCACTTTATACAGCTCAGCACTGAACCTGTCATCTGGGATTGTTCTGAAGGGCATCAAGCTGGAAAGGCAAGGCCAGAGGCAGTTACACAGCTTACTTACCTGTGTTTCTAAATTCGATTTGAGACAGGGAGGGAAGGGAAACAATACAGCAGGTGCAGAAGAAGATATTTTTTCCCCCTGAATTTCTTATAGAGGCAGAATGACTAGGACATAATAAGAGGTATGATATTAAGGAGAAAGAAGAAATCTGACTGCTGTTTCAGAACTTAGTTCTTAATTTTCACTCTGATTTACTCAGGCAAGCTCCTGCTGGTATCAGTAGCTATCTGCTCAACCAAGAATGAAGCAGCTGAATAAGAAACTGTAGGCTGGGCGTACTGTAGCTTTTGAGTTCTTCCTTTCAGATGGGGCTTCATGTAGAGACATGCATGGACAGATCATGCATCTCTCTGTGAATATTCACTAGGTTCTGTTTGGCCCTGTCAGGATGCTTCTACTTTTAAGGATGGGTGACATCTTTAAGACTAAACAGACCACCACTGACCAAGCTGAGATTCCTCACTCCAGGTCTGGTATTTACTAGACTGTACCCTAATTGCAGGCAGTCCTTACCTTTTGTGCCTGTCTATAGAGTTTCATCTACCAATTTCTATCAAAAGGGTTGACATGTGCCCATTCGGAAGGAAACCTGGACTATGGCCCACTCCCCATGCAGCAAATCATTTATTCTCTTTGCATTCCTTTATGAAGCAGATTAGCCCCAGTGAGGCACCGCTTGTCTGAGGGATCCTGTCTGCAGCAATCTCAGGATGTGCTCTGCAGTATGTTATACCACAAGTAAAGGAGATTTTGATGGTAACTATCCTGCTTCCATTTTGGAATGGCCATTTCAAAACTTCTGGGATTTACGTTTGTTCTGATTTCTTATAGTAGGAGGCCTGAAGCCTGGAGAGTCTTCCCCCTTCCCCTTTGTTTCAGTCTAGATAATGTAGTAGAAATAGTGAGAAATACTGGTTGGGTTTTTTTTTAAATCTCCTGTATTTTTATGTTGGGAAATGTGGTTCTGCCTTTGTTCATTGGGGTCTGCTTCTGCAAAATGCACTCTAGTCCATGTCAGCATTAAAACAAGTAGCAGTGATGGCTAATGAGAGCACTGAGCTGGTACCTCTAATCATGATTGATCTGTTAAGAGTAAGCCCAAAGGACCACAAATGTGAAAAAGGGAAATGCCAAGAGAAGAACAGTCTTAGTTTCTCTCATTCACTCAGGCTATAGTCATCTCTGTCTTAGAGCTAGCCTGTACTCTAGTGCCCAAGGAGTGTTCATGTGTTTTACAAGGCCTCCTGAAGTTGCTCAGCTCTTTAAATCAGTTGTTTGGTGATTCTGTTCCTCAGGATTCCCACTTCCAGTGGTCCCCCAGCCAGCATCTACACCATCATGCCTTGCCCATCACCTCAGGAGTGATCTATAAATGAAAGAAAATGTCTCTTTAAGCAGGTTTCCTCATCATTTCCACTACATGTTGTGGAAAGGGGAAAAGATACTTTCCACTGGCCTGTTCACTTCACATCCCTCCTCCCCATTTACAAACTCATGAGCTTAGTGAGAGCTCTCTCTACCCCAGGAAGACATACCTGGAGAAGAATGGCTACGTTTAATTTTCCCTTTTTTAGACAGGAAATGTGACTTATTGAGACTTTGTTCACAACTTGTAACACTAGGATGTTTCCCGGACTTAAATAAGGACTCAAGAATTTTCTAAAACCAAGGCTTTAGAAAGATAATGAAATAGGTAGCTAGGACAGAGCTGGGATATATAAGGCAAAAAATTTGTTTTAATTAGAAAAAGACTTATTAATAAACTGCAATGCAAGAACTGGGCTACAATAGTTCTGAACTGAACTGGTTGATGGAGAGTCAGCAGCTGCAGTGTGGACCCTACAAGCAAATTCATGGCAGTCAGTGGTAGGAAAGATGTTTTCATGGATTCTAACCCTTGCTCAAAGTTGCATTTCAAGTTACTAGTTATGAAGGAGAAACATCTAACTAGGAGTAGGTCCGCAAAATCAAGTATATGACTGATGTAACGCAGAGCATTTAGTTCATGACTTTAATGTAATACAAAGCAAGCATCAAGACTAAGGCATTTTGTTTTAAGATAAAAGTCATACATAAATCTAAAAAAAAAAGTCAAATAAGTTTTCCTTTGAGGAAAACTTTTCTGGGTCATTTCTTCAGTGAGCTGAACTCTGAATCTGATTTCAGTCAGCAGCCTGTGTTGAACTTCTTTCTTGAATAGGCCTTGTCAGTCAATAGCATGTCTGCACTCAGTTTTGATTTGCACCAGTGAAATTTCTGATGACTATTTGTTTTGATATTATTAACTGATATATGTTAGTAATTTTTAGCTGACACTCTTCACCAAAGACACTTTTAATGCTCCTGAGTAATCAGAACATTTTGCTCAAGAAATCCCAAAACATAAATTGTCATTGTTAACGTGTCAAAGTTGTCATTAGTACTTCTTAAACCGTGCAGTGACTTTTGACCCAGCCCAACATAGCAGACCACATTAATTCCCAAAGTAGGTAGCACGTGTAGCAATTTCTTCTTCCGGCTGGTAGCAAGTTTACATCATCTGTAACGAGACTTCAGTGATAGGAATTGGCAAGAAATTAATGTTTAGAGTAGCAATAAATATTGCTAATGAAACAAACTTCATGAAATCAGTTCCAAAAACAGCTGAATGATGCATATGACTGGGTGAAATTTATACCGCTACTGACTGTTTTCTTGAGAAGAAACTGTCATCAGCAATGACTTCCATTTGGTCTTTCCTTTTCCAGTCTATCCCCTCTAAGTGTCCAAGGTTCATGTGGCAATTAATTGAAAACATTTTTTTCTGAAAGTGAAATAATAATAAAGGGTTTCATCATCCAACTTCTGCTAAAAATAATTGGCAAAACCTCCTTTTGAATTTTAAGAAGAAAACGATCAGATTCAATGTGTGTAGCTACCAACTACTGTAAGGCTTAATCTTAGAGGCTTGGAAGAATTTCCCCTAAAGCAGGAAAAGCCATCAAAAAGGCAGTGTGTGAGGCAGCAAAAGAAAAAAAAGAAAAGTATCACTGAAAAGAAACCAGCATTTTTCTGTAATCTCTATAATGAGGTGGATTTTAAAATACCAACTCAGCCTATTGTGTGTAGGTTTGTTGTATACATTTATTACCAAAGACCTACACTTACTTTTTTCCTTAGTTTCTCAGCCAGGCTAGACTTTATATTGTTGAGTTTCCTCTTAGGACTTGGAAAGTCACTTGGCACAGGACTGTCTCTTCCATTGTTTATCTCCAGTAACACATGATCCCATGACAGATATTGATACAGAAGTAAGGAAAAAACACAAGAGTATTATAAACAATTACCTTCTCTTAGGTTAGATTTTAATGTAAAAGATACCAGGGTTACTTGCACTACTCAGTGTGTAAACCTGGTGGAACCTGAGTGATAATCATCATGGAAGGCTTTATGCTGTGAACTGATTCTGTATCCCTCATGCAAGGGCAGTAGCCAGCATGCTCCAGATCAGTAATTTAAAAGCCTTGACTGTAATTTGGAGGACAGAGTTACAAGGACAGTGCATCCTATGTCTTTGTTGGGGTTGATCTTTTTCAGGCCCTGTGCACAAAGGAACAGCTTTTGTGAAAAGCAGAGCTCTGAAAAGTGCCATGGTGTGAAAGACTTCTCTTGGTTCTGCTTGTCTTTTACAGTTTTTGCTTCAGGGCCCAGCCAGCCTAAGCCTGAATGAGATGTTGCAGACATGGTATCAGTTGTTGAGAATGCTGCACCTCATGGGCTGGCTCTGAGGCCCTTGCCTCTTTCCTGCCTAAGTCAGACAGACAAGGTGACTTCTCCTAGGTACCAATCGTGGATTTTTTTCTCTCATCCAAAAAAAAGTCTGTATCACTAGCAGTACATCTAGTCTCCTTCTTGGATATCCCAGAGGAGGTGTTATGTCCTAGACTTTCCTTTATACACAACCCACAATCACTTCATTAGTTTCTGCCATGAGGCCGAGTAACATTCATTTCTGTTGTCTCCATGCTGGTCTGGTAGGAATGCTATGAAAGAGGCTGGATGTCCCCTGGTTCAATTCCTGGCACTGGTCTCTTTAAGTTTTTACCTCAAAGCACTTAAGTCACCCTAGTCAGGCAGGCCTTCTATGTAAGATCATAAGGCTGTAGCTGAACAGTTTTTGTGAGTGCCCTAAAAATATTGTAAAAGTTTCCACTGTGATCTGGCAGGCATCTGCAGAATCCCAGGACTAGATTGCTTCTGGGACCTGAACTGTATGGCAGGCATTCTTCTCTTTTGAATCCATGCAGCTTTGTTGACATATTTGTTTCTGTAAATACTGACCAAGCTACACAAGTACTGTTAAATTGCCAGTACCATTCATAGACTGCTTGTTTTGAGTGGTTGTTTGCTAGTTTACTACTCAAGACCATGTGAATTATGACATGCTTCGTTTTGTTTTCATGGAGATTTTTACCTGCTTTTTGCATCATTCACACTTTCATAAAAAGGAGGCTACAAGATTGAAGAGATTTCAAGATGGCCACACAAACACTTCTGGCATAGAGTTTTCTATGAAGACATATTTACACAATTGTCCAGAAGTCCTTTGCATATCTTGAACATTCTTTCATGAACTTGAAAAAAAATTAAACTGCATTTTCCCAGGCAATGAATAAAAGGAACTGCAAACAACATCAAAGAAAATGTGTGTGGTTTATTCTTAAATCAATACAAAAATACCTTTTTTTTCTAGAATCCTCCCAGCTCTACTCCTGCAAAATTCACTTAAAGCCAAATAAGGCATATTTTGGCACTATGAATTTTTCAAAGCATTTCACAGTTTTTTGGGACTTTACTCAAACATCTGTTTTTATTTCCTTGTTAATTCCTTTTCCTGACTCTGAACATAAAATATTCAGGAAAGTATGATTTCAAGGATAGGATGTTTGTGTGCTTCGAGAAACTTCTGTCTTCTTGTATCTTAGGATATGCTCTTTATCTCAAAGCAAAACAATGACAAGCAAAATGGCACATATATAGCACAGAAATAACACTTTACTGCTCAAATAGGTTGTCACCAAGAAAAGCAGGAACATCGGTCAGAAGACTTGCAATCTGCACAGAAATAAAGGTGGACGCACGAGATGATCCTGGGGAAAGATGTTTTATCCGTTAGTTGTAGGCTGTGACAACAGTGCCTAAGGAAATGATTTTGAAGTAAACAGTTACAGTTGTGCTACATAAAAAAACCAGTGCAACAGATTCCTCCTATAGCGGAGAGAGAACTTGTACAGGGATTTGCTGAAAAAGAAGCCACAATGAATAGGGCCTCATACACAACAAACTTTTTTTTCTATTCTACCATTTTTTTAATTCTGAAGCGTAAGTCACAGTTAGATTTATTAGTTTAATTTTGCTGGGATTACTGCCTTTGCATTTGGGCAATATGCTTTTCAGTCTCCTTTCTTCTATTCCTCATTAGTTTTCTGGAGTAATAAACAACTCTTACTTCCCTGAAGTATTACATTAAAATAATGTAGCGTTTTTGCAAGGAAATGATCCAGTCCCATGAGTAACATTCACTAATGATGTCTCTTGCTTTCTGTGGAAGACATGGTGGTTTAGGTAATTTGTTAATTCCTCAGCAAGTTGGAGGAATAAAAAGTGCACCCTCTTCAGAATGAAATTGTACCCAAAAGGGATTTACCCAAAAAAGGTAGACTTTGCGTGCCCTAAAGTACCACTGCAAGAAGGGGGAATTCAGGATACTCTTCACACCCAAAACCAAAAGAAACTTGCTTAGATGAACTTGGCTTTCTATGATATTATTCTAAGCACCTCAAGAACACTGGGAGTATTCAGAAAACCACAGTTGTTCCAGCATTGTGCTTTTGCAGGGTGACATTGGTACCCTAACTGCTTAGAAGATAATTTACATGCATGCAGATAGTTCATCCTATGCCCTCAAAAAAGGCATAATTCACTCAGAAAACAGCCTTTGCGTTTTGTTTTTTGGTTGTTTTTTTTTTTTTAAATATCCAGTTTTTGAGCTGAACTCTGTGTTTAGTGCTAGGAACAAGATGCTACAAAATGTGCCATCCACTTCAGAGTGACAGGGTTTTCTTTGGTTGGTTGGGTTTTTTTCCCTTGTGGAAGAGGCCAGGTTTATTATTTGTGCATCTGTTCTAGCCAGCATGGAAAAAACAGGGGGTCTGTGCTTCATTGTAATACTACTTGCTTGTTAGGATCAGTGGCCTAGTGCTTTCTTTCTCACAAACTACTTTACCCAGAAAAAAAAAATAAATTGAATGTCTCATTCTCCTTTTCTATGTCTTAAAGGGTAAGATTGCTAACTTTGGGGGATACCAGTGACATAAAGATGAAAATGCTATACAACGGCACAGGGTCATGCATCTACATAGAAACCCTGTTCCTGCTCTTGACAGAATGCCACTGAGCTTTTCAAAAGAAGCTGGGAAGAAACAGTTCCACCTTGCATATTTTCTCCTCTTGCTTACTTCTGTATCATATTCCTTTCAGGCAAAGGACAGAGAAGAACAGCAGCTCTTCATCAGTTAATTATGTATAAATGCAGAAGGATACACCCTGAACTTTTTGTCTTTACTGAATATTATTTACTTTGGCTTGTGCTGACATGCTAGAGACTAGAAGAGTTATTAGAAACATTCATAAAGCATAAAGACAAATCTTTCTCTCTTTCATAATCTTGCTTTGTGATATTTATTACTGGGATCAAAATTTTAAGTGGAATTTTATGGGTTTTGTTAACCACAAAGCCCATCAATGATTTGCTGTCAGCTGCATTTACCAGCTTCCTTCAGAAGATACCAAAAACCAATTCATATTTCTCTTCCAGTTATCCAGTTTGGCTTTGTCACACTCTTTGTTGCCTCCTTCCCTCTGGCACCTCTCTTTGCTCTTCTGAACAACATCATAGAAGTCCGGCTTGATGCAAAAAGTTTGTTACTGAACTGAGGAGGCCAGACACAGTAAGAGCAAAAGATATAGGTAAGTGAGGAAAAAAACATTACAGTGAAGACAGCATCAAAAATTCAGTAAGGAAGAAAAATGAGAGTAAATCCATTAATAAGTTCTGTTTTTCACTTACAGGAATTTGGTATAACATTTTGAGTGGTATTGGGAAGCTTTCAGTTATCATTAATGTAAGTATTTGGCAACACCAGTTTCTTATCCTGATCTTGAGAGCTTATATTGTCCTTCCAATATAATTAAAAAATTATTTCTAATGTTCTCAATTACTAAAAAATACAATAACATATAAATTATCCAATTAATTCTTGTGGAACTGTAAAACATGATTTAACGGAAAAATACCTAAAGGACAACACAGTCATTGGTCACAGCCAACATGGGTTCAGAAAAGGAAGCTCCTGTCTACCCAGTCTGATTTCCTTTTATAAGGTCACCAAGATGGCTGACCACAGGAAACGAGTTGATGGTATTATTTTTTAATTTCAATAAGGCTTTTGATATTGTGTCTCACAGTATTTTGCTGGACAGAATGTCCAGCATACAACTGGACCACGTTATAATGCATTGGGTGGAAAACTGGCTGACAGGTTGGGCCCAGAGGGTAGACGTAAATAGGGTTACATCTGGCTGGTGGCCGGTCACTAGTGGGGTTCCCCAGGGATCCATTTTAGGTCCAGTTCTTGTTAATATTTTCATAAATGAACTGAACATAGGACTTAGAGGGTGTCTTAAGTAAATTTGCAGATGACATCAAACTGGGGGGAGCTGTTGACTCTGTTGAAGGTGGAGAAGCCTTGCAGAGAGACTCAGACAGATCAGAAAGCTGGGCAATCACCAGCAGCATGAAGTTTAACAAGGGCAAGTGTCAGATTCTGCATATGGGAAGGGTCAACCCTAGCTGCACATCCAGACTGGGGGATCAGACGCTGGAGGCCAGCTGTGCTGAGAGGGATTTGGGGGTCCTGGTCGACAGCAAGTTAAACATGAGCCAGCAGTGTGCCCAAGCAGCCAGGAGGGCCAACTGTGTCCTGGGGTGCATCAAGCACAGCATTGCCAGCTGGTCCAGGGAGGGGATGGTCCTGCTCTACACTGTGCTGGTGTGGCCTCATCTTGAGTGCTGTGTGCAGTTTTGGGCATCACATAAAAGTACTGGAGAGTGTCCAGAGGAGGGCAATGAGGATGGGGAAGGGTCTGGAAGGGAAGTCTTAGGATGAGAGGTTGAAGTCCTTTGGTTTGTTCAGCCTGGAGAAAAGCAGACTGAGGGGAGACCTCATTGTGTCTATGGCTTTCTGATGAGGAGGAGCAAAGGGGCAGGTACTGATTTCCTCTCTTTAGTGACCAGTGATAGAACCCAAGGGAATGGCATGAAGCTGTGACAGGGAAGGTTTAGGTTGGATATTAGGAAAAGGTTCTTTATTGAGAGGGTGGTTGGACACCTAACAGGTTCCTCAGGGAAGTGGTCACAGCACCCAGCTTGGCTGAGTTCAAGACATGACTGGACGCTTCACTCAGTGCCATGCTCTGACTTGTCTGGCCCTGTGTGGAGCCAGGAGTTGGACTTGATGATCCTTATGGGTCCCTTCCAACTCAGAAGATTCTATGATTCTATGAATTACAAACAAGATGACCATTCACTCATCTCATTCTCCATATTCTTGTGTTATGTAGGAAAGGAAGATTAATTCATATAAGAATAACCAATGAAAGTGATGTAAGCAGGCAAGACTCCAGATAATTGATAGATTTATACCCATGCCTTTTTCTCTTACTCTGATAGTATAACTGTTGGTATGAATAAAATGGAGGTAGATATAACAAAGCATAAAGTCCTTAGCTAAACAGTTTTGCATTTGCTCTGTTACATACAGGTATGGTTATATCCCTAAGTATAATTTCTTCCCCCCACCCCCAAGTGAGTATTTATGTAAGAGTAGCTTTTATGGGTTTTGTTTTCTTTTTCTTTTCTTTTTAATTGGGTTACACTAGCAACAAAATCTTAATGGAAAAATACATTTTTTCACAGGACAAGATTGATTACATGAACAAAATGTGTGTCTTACTTACAGATATATTTATTGTTCTACTTGTATACTTTAGGTAAAATTTTTCTGTACGTGCTTTAAGATAAAAAAGACCCATGTGCTAGGATTTAATCATAATATTAAATAGTGGGGTTTTGATCCACAGATCATAGAAACACATGAGTTGGAAAAGACCTTTGAGATCATTGAGTCAAACTGTAAAATATAGAAGATATCAAAGCAGTTTGGAAAGGCAGATGATTGTCACTACTGAAGGGGAAACTTGAGCTGAGGTGTTACACAATTTATGTAGTACAATACCTTCCAGCACAACATCTCTCTGTAGCAGTATGTAAACTGGGAGAACTGGAAGAACTATAATGCCTCCAGAGAAGCAGTGTTTGACTTGGGTTGAGCATTGTTCACTTATGGCTCAGCAGTTTCCAGATTTAAGGTAGTAAATCTGTGCAGTCCTGCACATACTCATAATTTTGCTGTCAGGCATAGATTTCAGGTATCCATCACTAATCTGTGCTGGATGAGCAAAACTCTAAAGCCTCTTGGTTTTATCTGAATAGACTTTGCAGATTTCTGATCCTTAGTTATTTTCTGTGTCAAACAAACTCTTGAACACTTCACCATTAAAATATCAGCTACTTTTTGTTGGAAGAAATGTTAACATATACAAACACAATTTTAAAAGATGCTTAATGTCAAGTTCTGCTTCTCCATCTCAGTAATATTGATGCAGAAGAACTATTTAGCAAAATGTAGTCTTAAATTAATCTAATTATTTCCTTTTGAAATGATCTGGATACTTCTGTGTCTGATCCACCTCATGATAATACCTGTCTTATACCAGGATGAGACCCACTGATGTCAGATGTGTAAATCCTGATGTGGAGGGGAAAACAGAGGATTATTACCTTGCACTAAAGTGTTTTATCTCATATAACTACACCAAAACATACCAGCTAGCTATTATAGTTTTTTAAAACTGGTGATAAACCTCCTAATGGCTCCAGGGATGGAACGGGTTGGATAATGGAGAATGTATGGTACTTTAATTGCTTTTACTACTCTATGATCTAGGAAATATTCCACTTCCCTGGAAAAACAGAGCATGTTACTGTAGATTTATAGAAGTATATGTTCTGTACCAGCTCTGGCCACTTAACAGAGTCACTTCATGACCGCTCAAAAATTACTTGCAGGTGAAAATTATCACCTGAATTAACTTAATCTGAAACATGTTAGAAAAAGATTCACAACAATGTTGTCTGGTTGTGGTTTTGGTTTCTTTCTGTTGTTTTTTGTGGTTGCTTTTTTAGTTTCTTTTTTTGTCTCTCAGGCTTTTGTAATTGCTGTCACATCTGATTTCATTCCACGCCTTATGTATCAATACGCATACAGTCAAAATGGAACCATGCATGGCTTCATCAATCACACGCTCTCATACTTCAATGTCAGTCATCTCAAGGCTGGAACACAGCCAGAAAACTCCCTGTTTGCAAAGGATGTTTTATTCTGCAGGTAAAGTACTTCTAATGACAGTTTGCGTAGTCAAGGTGATTTCTTTTGGTCTTTTGTCAGACAAAATTTTTCCAAGTGGGAACTCATTTGTGCCTTTGAAAACGTGGGCTTAAGAATACTGCTTTTAGAGTGTTCTTGGTATGTCAGAAGGCTCTTAGAAGGGTTTTTCCAGTCCATTAAAAGACAAAATAAACAAGTTAGGCAGACTTACTAAAATAATAAAAAAATATAATCCTTTCTTTATTGAAGAACATAACTTTCATTAAAAACAATGAGTTTTTAAAATGGACACACACTAATTAGAACCAGGCTTTCTTTTTGTTTATTAAATTCAGTGTTCACTTAATGAGATCTGAATTTTCAATATATCCTGCCCATCTTTAAAACCTCCACTGTTCCCCATCTACATGTCTTATATTTCAGATTGATCTTTTCAGACTGGGGAAACCATGATCTGCTTCCTTTAAAATACATTCAAAGTGTCTAGTCTACTGGTCCCATACTGCAGATAGCTATGGAGTGGTTCCAGTTTACATGAGAAATCACTAATGGGGTTCCAGGTCTTTCAAAGTAAACTTGCTTTGTAATAAAAATATGCAGAAATTCAAAGATTTGTTTTAAGCCAGTACAACTCAAGGCTGTTCAAACTTGAGCTCTTCGAGTCAGTCCTTAGCAGCCTGTCTCTCCTTCCTTTTGGACTCCCTTGAAGTCAGACTGTTCTTAGCCTCTGCAATGGCAAGAAATCACAAAACCCGCTCTTCCCGTTTCTTTGGAAAGAGATCCTTCATTTGTATATCTTTTACCTCATGTAGCTCTTTAATTGGCCTCCCTTGTTTTTTGCATTTCTGGCATATTTTCATACACTTGCTGTCTTTCTGATGCAAGAAATTTTATAGAATAGCATAGAATAGAATGGAATAGAATAGAACAGAACAGAATAGAATAAAACAGAAGTAGAACCATTTAGAATGAAAAAGGCCTTTAAGATCACCATGTCCTAGTACTGCCAAGCCTACCACTAAACCATGTCCCTAAGCATCACATCTACACATCTTTTAAATACCTCCAAGGATGGTAACTCCACTATTTCCCTGGGCAGCCTGTTCCAGTGCTTCACAACCCTTTTGGTGAAGGAATTTTTCCTAACATCCAATCTAAATGCAACTTAAGGCCATTTTGTCTTGTCCATCACTTGTTACTTGGGAGAAGAGACTGACACCCACCCAGCTACAACCTCCTTTTCTCTAGGCTAAACAACCCTAGTTCCCTCAGCTGCTCCTTGTAAGACTTGTGTTCCAGACCCTTCACCAGCTTCTTCGCTTACCTTTCTCTAGAAACACTTCAGCACCTCAGTCTTTCTTGTAGTGATGGGCCCAACACTGGCACAGTGAGGTGTGGCCTCACAAGTGCTGAGTACAAGTGAATATACTGCCCTAGTCCTGCTGGCCACACTATTTCTGATACAAGCCACAATACTGTTGGCCTTCTTGGTCACTTAGACACACTGCTGGCTCATGTTCAGCCATTTATTGACTGACAACCACAGGTCCTTTTCTGCCAGGCAGCTTTCCAGCCACTCTTCCCCAAGCCTGAAGCATTGCATGGGGCTATTGTGTCCCGAGCACAGAACTCGGCACTTGGCCTTCTTGAACCTCATGCAGCTGGCCTCAAGCCATAGATCCAACCTTTCCAGATCCCTCTGTAGAGACTTTATACCCTTGAGAAGATCAACACTCCCACACAATTTGTTCTCTGCAAAATAACACCAGTGTACTTCAGTGTACTGCTAAGAGTTATTTCTTAGTATAATGCTACCTGTAAGAGTATTGAGCATCCTCCTACCTTCTGATAGAATCTTAAGTCTGTGAAATTCTTAGCACTTTTAAATGTGCACCCCCCAATTACCTGATCTCAAACACTGGGCTGTGTTTACGGTGTGTGTCTGCCAGTGTATTTGGAAACCTGTGCATTAACTACAGAGACGAGATGCACTCCTCAGATGAGCACGGACTCAGCAGAGCCAAAGTACAGGGAGAAAGGAACAATAAGCACTAGGAATAAAAGTGGTCCCTACCTCCTATCACCTTTATGCCACTGTGTAAAACAAAGAAAAAAACTGATTCCAAACAAGAGGCATACACTAAAAGTTTGACTGTGTACCGGTCCTGATGAGAAACAACTATGAGAGCATTTCTGTTTCATTATCAGGAATTAATTAGGAAAAGATGCCAGCATCTACTTTCTCTGTTTTGCTGTTATCACCCCGCTCATTTGAATCTTATCAAAATCATAGCTTTGGACTGAACTATCACTGTGATAAAATATGGGGTATCTAGCTTGTGTCCCAAGAGACAAGCAACAAACACTGTCCCTTAAGCTGGAACTAAAATCTGCTTTTCTGTTTCTGGCAAATATGTTGGGAACAAGCTGACCTCTCTTACTCTTAGATTTCTGTGACCTCTGGAGATAAACGTGGTCACAATAAGCCTGCCTTTTGCTCCTTACGGGCATTGCCAGAGATTAAGGTATCTTAAAAATAACCATAGC
This sequence comes from Hypotaenidia okinawae, assembly GCA_027925045.1. Lineage (NCBI taxonomy): Eukaryota > Metazoa > Chordata > Aves > Gruiformes > Rallidae > Hypotaenidia > Hypotaenidia okinawae. Next base: position 82,559,440 of record BSDF01000001.1, read on the forward strand.
AAGCCAGAATCAACTCTCCCACCGAATATCCAGATACATTCTTTGAATATTTTGAGCGGCATTTTTGACAATGTTATGAACTCTTTGACACTGCTTCCAAATTATTTGGAATAATATAATATCACATATGCTATAACACCATTTTGATGCATTAGTTTTAATGACTTTTTTCAGAGTGAAATGACAATTGTGTAGCTAAAGGCAAATTAAGAGCAAACCTTGCTAAAGTATGTATCAGTTTAGCCTTTTAATCTTCATAATCTGGTATGATAATAGAGTACATGAAAGTATGGGGAACACACTGCAAAGAAAGCAGCAGAGAGGGAGTCATTAAAAGAACTTTTCCCTTAACACAACTCTGCTCCAATATTCTGCAAATTTATAAAGTGCCTTTGAATTTATTAATTTTCTTAATATCCCTGGGATTTATCTCATCTACTCCAAGTAATCAGTGGTGGATTCTAATGTTTTTCTCTGAACAATTATTATATGCTCCTGCTATACTGAAGCACTATTTCCTTGTGATTCGGTCATGTGTTCTTCAGTTTCTGGTCAAAGACCAGCTGAAAAGGGAAATTAAACAGATCAGGGGTTGGTTTGGGTTTTTTTTTTTGGTTGGTTGGGTTTTTTCCCCCCTACCAAACTTTCTTTTTTCCCATACAATAAACTTTTAAAATATACTTCCTTATTTCTCTTAGTTCTGCCTGCAGTCCAGTTGTGTCTAAGTCTTGCCTGGCCTTCTCCAGGCATCCTGACTTCTACAATGTATCTCTACTTTCACTGTGCATTTTTCTTCCCCCCGCTCCCCCCCAACTTTTCTGTTCTTTATTCTTAAACCACATTGACTGCTTCATATTCTTGTACTTTTTCAGTGGAATTAGAGTCGCTTGCTATTTTTCAAAAGTAATAGTTTTTGGACCATCAGTTTGCTCTTTCTAGCATACCTGCTGAAACATATTTTTAAGAATGAGGAAATGAAAAGGTGAAGGAAAAGATGGGACTTTTAAGAAAAGAAACTACCTGTAAAATATGTTGGTTAGAAAAGGCCTGGATTATTGTACTTTGAAGTCCTGTGTGCCATAGCATAATTAATAAGAGAGAAAGGAAGGAGGCCCAGCTACTTTGCCTGTAGCTCTGACATCTCCCTTCACCATAAATCATTTGCTAGTGTTCTGTTGAATATAGATTCAGGCATCACAAGCAGTGTGATTTCAAGCTGAGCCAGGAGAAATTTCCATGGGGTCTGATGTCCTGCAACACTTACCTAGTTTGTGAAACTTAGAGTACATTAAATGGAAAACCCACCATGGTTGGTGACCCTTGCAGGTGAACCTGGGCTCTGTTTCAAGACTGGGATTGATTTATAGGGCTAGGCAAAATCCACAACAAACACAGTGGTTTTCCTTGGCTTTGATGTTCAAGCATATTAAATTCAAGGGAACTGATTCTGGCCTTCCCTGCAGCCCTCACACACAGATTTGGAAAAATGCAGGAGTCCGCACCATACAGAAAGGTACTAGAAGGGGAATCTGAAGGTGGTGGCACAGCACAGGACCAAACAGGTGTCCTGTGTGAGACAGGATGGAGAGCTCAGCTGCTGCGCGTGCACCACTGAACAAAACAAATAATCCAGGATCTAACACAGCCCAGACAGTGCTTCCATAAATTAATACAGCCCCCAATTTAAATTTGTTTTCTCCTCTTCTCCTTCCTCACTCTCTGAATCATGGGTTGCAGCTCATGTCCTTTGTCTCCAGAACGTGCAGCACAGAATTTCACCCAGCATTTCAGACTGCATTTCTTAAGGAGGGTAGGAGGGGAGTGGGGGATGTAGAGGTGGTGTGGATTGTAAATGCATAATTTCACATGCAAAATCATGTGGATAGAAGCTGAAGGTAAGTTTGGTAAGCACACCTGCAAACTGAGGCTGACAGATTTTATATATGAACCTTCTCCATTATCCCCTGATGGAGGCTTTTCCACAGTCTAATGAATCTTACTGTCAGGAAGGGTTTTGTGGTATTCAAAACAGATTTTCCCTTTCTTAATTTCATCCCATTACTCCTAGTCAAACACTGTGAACAGCACTAAATTATCCCTTTCAGTCCTAAGGGCACAATTTGTGCATGGTTATCATGTCCAACTGTGGCTGTTACTTACCCAAGTGGAGCAATACATGTGCTTTCTTTAATCTTTTCTGGTGAGTCAGTCTCCTCAGCCCTTGGATTGTTTTGCTGAACTGCCTTCAATTTATTGCTATATTTTTCTTTTTCTGTTCTTGGGGTTTTTTTTCTTGTTGGTTTTTGGGTGGGGTTTTTCCCCTCTCTGAAATCCCCCATCTGAGTGGCTGAATGCAGCATTCCAGGTGTGGCTTTACCTGAGCTGTTCAGAGAAGGGCTAATACCCCCCAGCACAATCATGGCTTTTGTTTATACATCCACAAGTCATACTGTCCCACTGCCATATTTCAAACTTGTGATAACTTGTTGGCCACTATAAACTCCAGGCTATTTTCATTGCATTTTCTTTCAAGCCCTATCCTTTCAAAGATCCTTCAATTATTTTATTTTTAATTATTTCCATTTCCCCAGATTATTTTCATTTTATTTCCTGTCTGTATTTCTTATTGCCCTTTGTGTTTCCTGTTATTTGCCAAACTTTCCAATTTAGGAGCATCTGTGAGTTTTATTAGCATGTTGTTAGCTTCCAAATGATTGATGATAATACTAAAAGCATCAGTCTTTACACCAAAGCACTAAGGCTCTGTTTTATCCTGTCTAAGGCTAGACAGTTAATTTAGGAAGTGCCTTTCCCATGGCTCCCCCTGTTGTTAATGCAAAGACAGGAATCACCAAAGTGTGAGTCAGATTTTACATGGCCTGAATTATTCCCTATATTAATCAAGGTTTGGGTGAGATGAATGCACACTTCTCTCTTTTACTCTGAAAATGCTTTGGATTTTCTCTGTGATTTAATTTCAACATTTCATTCCTTGTACACTGAGATCAATTAAACATTAACACACAAAAAAAGGGGGGCATTTGTAAATCCTGAAATATCTAGAAATTTCAAAAATTAAAGCAACATTCTGATTTTGGTTGAAACTGTGGAAACCAGACTAAGCTTGCTAAATTCAGTGGAGATAGTCCAGCTCTAATTCTGGAGTTGTATTTCATAATAAGGGTTGAAGTGGGAACATCTGGACGATTTGATTCTTTAGGGTTTTTGTGATTGGGAAATCAATTTAATCAAAGCAATTGGTGCAGGAAGAGATTGCTGGAACTGTGATAACTGTGCTATCTCCACCAACAGGTTCAAAGACTACAGAGAACCACCTTGGTCCCAAAACCAGTATGACTTTTCTAAACAGTACTGGGCTGTCTTATCTGCTCGCTTGGCTTTTGTTATTCTATTTCAGGTAAGTCTGTTGAGTTGCTGCAGTTTCAGTCACAGAAATACTGTAATAAGTGGGATGAAATGCATGGGCCAAAGAAGCCTGTGCCAAATAGAGTTTTTCTGTTTGCAAATACCCAGCCTGATGCGCTTGCACCCAGCCCGCTGAGGTGTCAGTGGGCTGCAGCGCAGGTTCTCCCTTCCGAGCACTGTGGCACACCTCCTTGGCAGAGATCTCTTCTCCTGTCATGGAAGATCCATGGCCTGCACAGCCCCCCGGCATGGGCAGTGATCTTCAAAAACACTCCAAGCTATTACATGTTTCAATTAAGTGAGCTCTTTCAGCTTCTATATGCTATGGGGTACCACTTGTAGAAAGTAACTAAATGCTATGTAGGCTTGTGAAGTGCTGTTCTTTACCCAAAGCAAGAAATGATCATAACAAATAAATCCTCCAAGGTCTTCCGCTACTTCCTACAAGAAAATTGAGTAACTTGTCCCCAGTGTGGAGATTTCACTGGCAAGGGATTTGATTCGTGGCTTGCCTTCTGAATGGCAGAGGCCTTCTGCTCTCTCCCATGATTTGGAATCGTCCACAGTCAAACTAGGCCCAACCCTCATATTGAAACCTGCCTGTCTTTCCTCCTCACCTGCCAAATATTCATAAGTGTAACTGTGAGTCGCGCCTCATTTATATTACCCTCTTAAACTACTTTGTTCAGTCTTCTGTAATTTTCCACCACTAGCTGCAAAACATTTGAAACCAACTGGTTATGCTGGGCTTCAAATAGCCTGCCTGTTGTTCTGCCAGAGTACATTCCTTGGTTAATTAACTCCATTGTCTCAGATGGGGACAGAGGTTTCATGCTAGTAGCCTTGTCAGCAAACATTCTCACACATCTTCAGACATTACACAACGCAGCAGTTTTCAAAGCATTATGATAATATAAACCCCAAAGCATAATTTACTTGTAAATTTCACAAGCAAGGAAAACTTTTCCCAGTCGGCTTCCTGCTTCTACGTTAAAAGCATCACTATAATGACCTTGACACTTGAGGTGCAAGCTTGTGGCTTGCACGCTGCAGTAGTGTAAAAAATCCTTCTTGTCAACAGACAGAAAGACTTGAGGACAGAATGACCACAGAAGTTATCTGCTGTCTGCTCGGGCCACACGGTATTATTGTGTTAGATGATGCTTTCGATGATACTGCCCTTACAGTAACGGATGCTGAACTCAATCTCAATGAATGTGACTTTGAAGAGCTGAACACTTTCAAACACCTGTAAAGGATAAGGCTGCCTCAGCTGTTTATGCCATGAATCATTTGAGGAATCCAAGTATTTTCCCATTTCAAACCTAGCCGAAACATGCATTTAATTCAGCCACTCCACCCAGGGGAAGTTGTGCACAAATGCGACCTATTTCTTGAACTGAGGCCTTATTTAACTGCTTAATACTGCATACTGTCAGCAAAATGTGTTTGATGCCTGCCTCATTGCTATGGCAAAGGTTTGGTTTTGCTCTAGTGTATTTTGGATATTTAATTCTTGCTTCACATCTGTTGCTGTGTTTGCAGAATTTGGTGATGTTCCTCAGTGTTCTAGTTGATTGGATGATTCCTGACATCCCCAAGGACATCAGTGAACAGATCAAAAAGGAGAAAAGCGTGCTTGTTGACTTCTTCCTGAAGGAAGAACATGAAAAACTGAAGCTGATTGAAAGCTTAATCACACGTGACAAGCAGAAACACAAAAGTGGGACCAAAGGCGAAAGGATCCGGGCTGCCAGCTTCTGTCAGTTTAACCGAAGTCAGAAAGGCAGCTTTGCCTCCTTTAGCTCACAGCACACAGATGTGTGACTCCTTAGGGAAGGGTAACATACTGTGTTTACCTTTGCAATACCTGCTTACTGTGTGATGTGATTCTGAACCTGGAGCTAGTGAGGGAGAGACAGTCAAAGAAGGGACGAGGAGCAAAAAGAAGGCTGCTTCTGCTTCCTTAGAAACTCCACATGCAAGGGTCTCCGTTACATTTTATAGACTATCTGGGCTGCAGCATTTTCAGACTTTACCAGTGTGAGATAAGGGCTAAATTGTGTCTGTAGCTGGTCCTTGTGGTGATGCACCTGAGTTGGGCAGGCAGGAGGAAATTACCCAGCCTCAACAGTAGGCTGCAGCCATGCCCTGACCTGCAGACATCCTATGGTACATGGGGACATAGAAGGCACACTCCTGCCCTAGTATCTATCTTCTGGCAGATCTGACCCACCACAGCAAAGCGTGCAGCAACGTGTGGTCTCATGGCTTGTAGGTGCCAGCAGATGGTTCATAAGCATGTGGAGTCTCAGTGAGACATTGTGCCTTCCTAACTGCCTACACTGCCACTTGGTGCTGTCTTTGTAGAGCATGCAGGGCTGTGGGAACAGAAGCAGTGAAAATCACCGGGCACTTTCATCTGCAGATATATTATGCTTTGCTTAGCAGGAGCCTGAATGTGTGTGTTAACGAGCAGAGAGGCCACAACCATCAGAATGAAGTAAAACTGCTAGAACTAGGAAAGCTAAATTGTTATTTATTGTCCTGAAAAAAAAAAACCAAACCAAAACCAACCCCAAAGACCCTACATGTTTGATTCCCCTCTCACTTAGACTGAGAATTCAACCGGTATGAGAGAAATTGCACCACTAACCAACACCGGTGGATAGCTGGCCAGTGAGAGCGGAATCAAGCCCTGGAAATCATGTGACATCTCCATGTAAAGTAACAAAACTTGCTGCTGTTGTGCATTTACTGTAAAGTAAAATATTTTGCAGAACTGCATTTTATTGGAAGATAAACATGTTCACTAACCAGGCTTTCATCTACAAGCATTTAATGAATAACCGTATTCTGTTGTAAATGAAAATAAAACTTTCTTAAAAAAACTGTTTCTGTACTGTAGATTCTGTCTCTAACTCAGCTTGAAATTTAGAGCCTTTATAAGACATTTCGTTCTCACTTTGTCTTCTCTACAATGCTTTCAAAAACACCAAAAACACAAATCAACAAAAGGGTTTCCATTTCAGGCATCATATGCAATACGATTGCTCTTTAACATTATAATGATATCTTATACAAATCTGAAGCCTAAGAATTTCTTTGTTCCCTAAGATGGAAAAATATTTTTCTATAAGAATTTTTGGTAATCTAATGAAAAATGTGAATATAATTCTGGTTTCAATGGTTTTGGGTTGTTTGCTTGGGTAGCCTTTTTTCATTCATTGCCTAAAATTAAGAAAATGAGAATGGGAGAACTGTTTCAGGGTGGGCTGAAAGGAAAGGTTTCATTTTTAAAGTTTCATTTGGGACTATTTTCCCTTCTATGTAGTGGATCAATTTTTAAATACTAATGTCATCTTGAATAAAATTGCAAATGTTTATCTTTGTTGAACTGAAAGTCTGACCTCTGCAAATGTTTTATTCTTTTTTTCCTGCCAAAACTAATTTGCTGAATTTTAAATTAATTCTGAGAGAATTCTTCCCCCTTCTGAATTGTTGAGATTTTTTAAATGAATAACAATTTGCTGGGGATATTGCCCAGATCTTAATTTGACTATACATGCTCAAGACTACAAATACAGTTTGTAAATGTGGGATAATGTGTAGTATAAAAGGTTTCTCCTTTTTAAATATATACTTTATTGAAACCAAGCTATTTGAAGAGCTCCTGACTCAATGCACTGCATATAAACTATATATTTGGTGTTTCTAATTGGATTGAGATAGGTAGAAAAATTATAGGAAAACAGTCATCTTCTTAAATACAATTTAAACTTTTTCTAAGGATAAATACCTTATAGTCACCATGGCCCCAAAGTCATGTTATTGCATCTGGGATAACCAAGAGCATTGGATTTGTGTGACCAAAACATAGTTGTTCAAATGTAGGTAGGCTCACTCTTCAGTCACTAGAGAGAGAAAAGCACTGGCAAGCTGCTGTCTGAGATGGGCAGATGAATCACTTCAGGAGATGCCTGTCTCTTTCCCTGCACTGTGGCAGGAACCCTGATGCCTGTCTTAAATTGTGTGCTTGGGCTTTAGATTGCAGAAGTCCAGCGCATAACCTCCCAAGTCAGAGTGCTTAAGATGTTTAGATCATTGAAAAAATCAGTGACTGATGGATCCCCGGTTAAATGTGCTTGTTTTGTCTTGTTTTATTTTTGCCAGGCTCTTGAGTCAATCTTCTGTAAGAATTTGTCGCCCTTCTGGAAATCTGTGACTCAGCTAAGACATAAGTCTTGTTTCCCACCCCTTACCCCCACCCTCTTTTTAATGAGGCCACTGTAACTCCTCAAAAGAAATTGTCTCACTCCACTTTCAAAAGACCAACAAGCCCTGTCAGGGACTGCAAGGTCTAACACATCAAAGCAGTCAATATTAAGAACATCTATTTCTTCATTTACACTATGGGGTAATCTGGTGGTGGATTTGGGGTTTTGGAACTCTCTACATTTGTTGTTTACAACTCTAGTTCATTGAAATGCAATCATTTTTCTTCACTCCAAAATGCCTCTAAAGGGGAGAAATTTTATGTTTCCAAACAGTAGAAATATCAGTCTCAGCAGGCCTTTAGGCTATTATTATGGTCAATTTCTTTTTCCAGGTATGTGGGACTGAGTGTAGAGATGGGTTTAGAAAGCGGCTTGCAGGTTGCATGGCTTTCTTCCAGCTGCTTGTTGGATAAAAGATATTCAGAGTTAAGAAGGCTCTTCTTAAAATTGAACAAATTTTGTACACCTCCCCTCTGCCCAGAAAATACCCTCTTGTCTTTTTAAAAACTGTGAGCTGCTCAAAGACAGTCAGAAAAATGCTGTCCCAAAGTTGAATGCATTAGGCTGTTGTTACACAGAATTTCCATAACAAGCAACTGAAATCCTTGCTCTGGTCCAAAAATGATAATGTGTTTCTAGATTTCCTAGCAAAAGGAACTAGAGAAGCCAGCAGACGTACACTGAAAGTTCTCCTGAGGTTTATGTATTTCACCCAAACAAGGCTGGGAAAGCGGCATAGCAGCAATCACGGCTGACGTCCAGATGGGATCTACCATGATATCACAAACAGGACAGACAGCTCAATTATCTTTATCTGTGATATGGTTTCTATTTTTCTCTTAAACTTGAGTGTTTCATTCACCCGGAATTCCTGCACGTTTGGTACTTGACTCAGGTGCAGTCCCTGAGGGTTGCACCCATTGTTACATTTCTATGGCAGCCTCTGGATTCTCCTGACACTGCTTCCCATCAGCTCCTGTAATTGTAGATCGCTCATTGGGCATTCATTCATTCCCAGTTTCTAACTTATCTCTTTCGAACAAAGCAAGACTTTATCTGATCCCTTTTTATCAGCATGATACTTGTAAATCTACCCACAAAGCTCCCCCTTACCATAACTTGTGTCCCAGAAGCAGAGAATGACTGTTTCAAGAGACGTGCATGGAAAGATCTCTCTGGGGAAGAAGAGAACACGGATGCAAGCAGAAACACAAAGCGGTAATAAAACCTGTGAGCTATTGTTTTTCCTTGATTTAGCAATGAAAAAAGAGTTAAAAGCTCTACAAAAGAAAAGAATAAAGTAAGCAGAGGGGGAAAAAAAAAGGCATAGGTGTTCCTGCACATTTCATTTGGAATTTCATAGCCCTTTGGATTCCTCCAACACTGAAGTAAGTAAAAAGCCCAATTAAAGCAAACAAACAAACAAAACCCCACACCCCTCTGTATGAGATTAGCTAATGCTGCGCTGAGTACTGTGGGTAGTCACAAAACACCAAATCCAGGCTCTAGGCTTCGTGTAGAGTCACATTAAAAGGAATGCACAAAATTGCACATCAGATCAGAACAGTGAGAACAGGAAGTGATGAAATGAAGGAATGCAGCTTGTATAAAGCCTTAACACAGCTATAAGTGGATGTAAGCTTGTAATTATCACGCAACGTAAGGTGTGTCCAGCTCCATGGCTAGCAGAAGCTCATGGCAACCCAAAGAGTTTCCTGCTCCGTGTAGCACAACTTCTCCCTTGGAGTACTGATGTGGGGTTGAGCAGTGTGCAAAAGTTATTTGGGAGAAAGAATTGACCCAGACTGAAGGAGGTCCCTGCTCTTGAGTTATGCTATGCACGTAAATGCTATTCAGATACAGAATCCAACCAATCCATTATCTCTAGTTTTAAAGAGAGCTTTCAGGAACTGAGTGGAGTTGTAGGAATGTTAGGCCTTTCTGTCATGTCTTCTTCATCCAGACTTGCCCTTTTTTTTAATCATCAATACTAGATGCCCTTTTGTGATGGGTATCATTGGCTTTTCAGTCCTCAGCATTCTCAGGATGTAGAAAACACTGCTATCTAGACCTCTTCCGCAATTTGACCTCTTTTTACTTTTCATGACACTAAAATTAATGAAATATAGACCATGAAGCAAAGGGTAGCCTATGTGGAAGTATGTCTGTTAAATTATTGCTTGGAAATATCCAACTCAACATGCACAATATTTACCACTGTTAGTAATAAACTCTTCTAACTACAATAATATAACATCTGTTGCTGTTATGCAGTCTCACCGTTTAATTAGGCACAGATGGTCTTCCTATTCCCCGTCTGGTCTAATTCTTTTGCTTTTGAGAAGAAAATATAAACCAGTTTTGTTTGTGACCTATTCTTGTAGGTGAATTCCTCCACACCATGTGCTGGTTAAGACATCTTGCGTGCCCAGGAACAAGAGATTTCCAGATATACCAGTGGAAAGGGCCTTTATTGCACTTAGAGGTATGGAGGAGTAGGGTGTACATGTGAAGTCCCAGTTCTCACCTTGTAAAGGACATTTGTCTTTGTGAAGGACCCACAGGAAATGGAAGCTGAGGTATATTTCTGGCATGAAAATGAGTATAGGTTCTGTATGCCCTATGTGCAACAAATTTGAGGAAGGTTCTGTTTTAGTTGTTTTTTCAAATGTGTTTCAACCCTTCCTAAATCCCTCAGTACTACCAAAACTCTGAGTATTCCCTATAGTTCCCATCCTTTACCCATCATCTACAAATGTACTCAAATATTAATTTATTATTAAATTATTAATCATTGCATTAATTAACAGGCTGCCCTACTGCCTCTTTCACACTGCCAATGGAATTGTTAAAATTAATCAGATTCCCTAACAACTCCTGAGACAGCCTGATAATACACTTTATTTATACATAATGATCTAATGAAATCTTTTTATGTGTATTTTCAGTCTGCTTGTCAGCACAGTCTTGCAGCTTTACTTTTCCTGATTCTTAAGAAAGTCGGTGACGATGCCTATTCTACTCATCGTGGAGTGTTTTCTAAGCTACTCCCATTGATGTCCTAGTTCTACAAGATACATTTTTAATGAGCAAAAATGATTACTAACATGGGATTATATTATGTCTGCTTCTAATGTGGCCACCTGAGACAAGATCTCCAGATGCAAATCTCACCAGAATCAGTGGAAGATTTTCTTTTCACTTCAGTACCCTCTGGTTCAGACAGTTTTTCTTCTATGCAATTCTGCATGCAGCTTTCAACCAAATGTAGGAAAGTTAGACTGAGAAATGTGACAGCAGTGAAAAAATGTGCAAACCCTTCCATTGCTATGGTCTTCAATGAGTGCCACTATGTCAATGCTATGGAAAATGTGGGTAGTCAGCAGTTTGGGATTTGACCCTACATTTTCATGAGATTGGATCACTCTTCAACACTGAGTAGCAATTTTGTCCACATTCATACTGATGTCTTGTTAGGGCTGGCTTTAGTAAACTTGATTTTCAGAACAGTTATTACTCTGTGCTTCCTTGTGACACGGATTTACGGCAGACACAACTACGATTCACTTTTGAAAACTGTGATCCTTGAATTTAAATATGTATGGAATTAAATAATTATTTTGTCAATGTCATTCTAATGAAAGAGGAGGGGGTACATGATGCTGTTACAAATACCATAAGCTAGGTAAGAAACTAATACTGATCTATAACCTAGTATAACCATTATAGGTTCTGTAAGATGCACAGCTTCTGGGGACAAATAGCCTGTTACCCCATGCAACAGTGTTTGATTTCAAGGAGAGAATAAGCAGGGAATTAATGTGACAGAAAGGCCATTGCAGCCCTGAAGTGCAAAGACTGTTCTGAGAATTAAAGCTGTGCCTTTTACACTAGAAAGAAGCTTGCCATGAAGGTGAAACCAGGGGAGGAGGTGAACAGGCCCACGAAGCTCTGAGAATAACAGTTCTTGTTCAAAGAAAGATGCCTGCGTGCTGTTTGTTGGTAGGCACATGCTTTTCAGAACTTACCGATATCGTATTCCAGTCCATAGCCTCATGCTTTGCTGGAGCTCTGACTACCATAACAGGATGAGTGGAAAAGATTCACTATTGCCAGTGTTTCTAAACTTGGCTGCAGAAAATGTCTTGGTTTGTTCAGTATAAATTGCTATTCTTTCTATGACTACTAAAGCTAATGGTGGATGACCCCTGACAAAAGTACTGATATTTCATCAGTCTTAACAGTTTCGCTTGGAATTCATAGATAAGGGAACAGACTGTTCTCTGCTTAAAGGAAAACTGCAGGAAGGAGTCACAAAGCTACCTGAATCAGACTCACAGGGTAAAGCCTTTTTCTGGAGTGATTCCTGACTACTCTGATGAATATGATGCAGAAAAGGCAGCACAAAATCAAGACAAAAACTGGAGGTTTTAACTGCACAAATACAGAGAGAACCTGCAACATTTTCTACCCAACACTTCAACGGAAAGTTTAAGCCTTGCACTAAAAAGCTGATTCTTAACAGGATTATTTTCCAAAAACTTTTCCACCAACCACTTCTATTAATAAAGGGTAAACAAATGTGGCAATAAAGTTATCTTGAATCTTACAGATGTGGTGCAAAATTTCCTCTGGCATCTAGTGCTTTAGGTCCTTTTCCATCTGTTCTGAAGAGCTTTTTTTAATTATTATTTTTAAAAGAGAGTGACATGTAACTGGTACAATTCACATGTCAGCTGATTCCACACAAAACGTCCTTCTGCTGATGCTGGAAAAGGGTTTTTATTTCTTACTTTTGTTTTGCAACATATAATCTTCTGAGAATCAACAAGTGTATTCTTGTAAGAAGTAGGAAACATTGAAGTTCAGTAAGAACATGAACCCATGAGTACATTAACATCTAGAAGAATCTTCTTACAGTCAGTGCCATTATTAAAAGCTTGAAAAAGAAGGCAATTTAGTTTGAAAAATGTGCACTTCATTAAAAAACTAAAATAAATCAACTGTAAAGACGGGATTAAGAGGTTTCTTTCTTGTTTTGCTTTGTTTGTTTGCTTGTTTTTAAACAAGAATGAATAAATATACTCATCATATGATTCGTTCATTCATATGCCATGTAGAACTGATTCCAGTAGATGGAGCAAGAAAGCAAAAGGAAAATAATGCCACATACCTAAGGTAGTCAAAGGAGGTGGACATGTTCGGGAGGCAGGACATGAAATGCACACACACCTCAAAACCACCAAAGGAGAAAGCACTTCGAAAGCTACTCCACCGATTCAAATTCCGTCAGAAATACTTTTCACATAACTGACACTGACAGGAGTTTTTCCTTGGAATTGAATTAGTAAATGAAGAAAAATAACCACTTGGGATTTTCTCCTAAGCCCAGAAAATAGATTAGTTATAACTGGCTTGTTATTCTCTGAGCTTTAGTGGAGATTAAGACAGCTTAGTTCTTCAACAAAAGCTAATGCTGCGGAGAAGTATTAAATGAGACAAGCTTCACGTATCCCATATGATCTTTAGCCCCTTTTTTCCCAACGCCTTTCTCTCCTGACTCCATATGTGTTGTATGTTACCTTGTTTACAAACGGTGAGCATCATGTCCTACAGGAAAGGTGGCTGGAGCCCCCACACAGGCACAAGCCACTGAACTAAAGCTCCTGGGAGACACTGTGGCACCTTGGGAGCCAAAGCAAGACCAAGAAGGTCTTCATTTGGGATGAAATGACTGTTTTGGGATTGGGTTTAGGTTTTTTTCTTCCTTTCCCTTCCCCCCAAGTGAAAAACTTCTAGAGGAAAAAAAAATCCAAAAACAACCCCCCCAAAACAATGCTGGTTTTGGTGACAATAAATGAGAGGAGTTCTCACTTGAACCAGTGATTTTTTATTTCTTGTTAACTGGACATATTTATCACAGAAGCCTGCGGCAGTCGGCCAGCAACATCCGCGAGGCCTGTGTCCTGTCACTGGCCCAGGAAGTCTGTGACACCCAGCTTAAGGGAAAGGGGAACATCTGTGAGCGCGGCTCCTTCCCCTGCTGACAGGGAGGAGCCCCTATCCTTCTTGCTTCTTTGCTAACTCCTGAGACTGAGCCTTAAACGACTGTCCCTACACCCTATGTGAACATCCCCACTGGCAGGTATTTTCTACGCAATTTCCACTGATATCTTTTGGCAGTGACGATCAGCTTGACCTTGCTTTCCAGCTTCATCTGTGCCCATCTGGAGGTTTTTTGTCAAAATTGAGCTGAAGAAGTCACTCTGAAAACTATGTAAAAATTTGTGGTTAATTTCCTTAAGAAATAATTCAGGGGAAAAAAGAAAAAGTCATTGCAAAGGTGCTAAACTCTTTTGAAACATTCTCCTTTTAAAAAGCCTTTTCAGTAGAGTCCTTCTTTCTGCCCATGCAAGTCAGATAGGAGGACCTGAGCAGGGAGAGGTGTTGGTGCTTGACTGCAAAGTTGTGTCCAAGTTGTGTCTGGCCACACTGCAACCAGTGATTCAGAACTTTGGTACTGAAAAGGCGGCTCCTGCCCTGGGGCTTCCAGCCACAAACCCTTGCAGGTGTTGGGGATGCTGTGAGGAGATGTTTGTCACCTCATTCCAGTGACGCTCTTCCAGGGTATCCTCTGTGATTTCTGACCATATGGACAGGTTGATGTGTGTACCTGTGACATCAGGCTTGCATCAGCTCCAGAGTAGAAGGGTATGTGTCTGCAGAGTGTCCTAGCAGCAGTGGTGCTTCCTGCTGCAGGTAACCCCAGCAGGTTTGTATGGTTTTTTATTTTCTCTTTCTTTTGATTAAAAAATAAAAAAAAAAGTTGGCTTTGCTACAAATTTCTTCTCCTTCATTAGGTTCAAAGCCCTGGGAAAAGACAATAACTCTTGTCTCCTACAAAATGACCCTTTACTCAGGTGTGACGTCAGGGTTCAATGTGCTCTTCCAGCATGTATCTGCCACAAGCACAGAGAGCTCAGAGGTCTGTTCTCCCCTCCAGCTGCACCCAGAACAAGGCTGTACAAGAAAGTCAGCGGAAAGGTATAGAGATCTTCGTATATACCAGCTCACACTCCTGGTGCCTATGAAGATATACACTAATACACATGAATGCATTGCAGGGATGACATGAGGTGTGTGGACACCCAATATGAAGAAGTAAACACAGCTCCCCACTTTCTTTCCCTCCTCCTTTCCCTTCAGTAAAATCAGAAGTTGTCTGAGTGAGGAGAGCCAGCATATCAGCAAAGGAAGAGAGACAGGGAGACAGGAGACTGTGCTCACATCGCATTTTGCAGCTGTTGGCTGCCACTGCAAGGACAAACAACTGCATGGAGACCTTTCCAAGTTGTGGAGGACCATACCTTCTTTCTGGGACTGGGGAAGCAAAACAGTGAGCAAAAGATTTGTGTAAGGAACAAAGAGATGCCTGAGACTATTAATTAGTCTGTATTTGTAGAGAAGTCTGTGCCTGGACAAAAACGTTATCCATTCCAAGCTGTTGTATAGCTAGTCCCCATGTCAGTTATTCAGACATCACGGTCTCACACAGCATATCCTAGCAGAGCAATGATGGCACATCTCAAAGAAGGACAAGGGGAAAGCTGCAGAAGGATTCTGCACTGAATATCTGTAAATAGTTTTTTTGTAAATTAATATCAACCTGAAAAAAATAAAGAAGTGTTTTGCTTGTAGATGCTTTGTGATAGGAAAGGGTGGGATTTCTTAAATAAATAATTCCTTCTGAATTAGTCACCAGGTCCAATTAAGAGATACCAAAGGGACAAGAATCAGAAAAGCAAGCTTAAAGGAATATCTAGCTAAAACATAAGATAAAAGTAGTATTTTCAAATATCAAAATAAACAGTGTGTATGAATGTTTTTCTTGGGATGAGCCAAGGGAAATATTTTCCTGGGGTTTGGTCCATGCAACATGTAACAGATGAAACCAATCTGGTTGTTCTTTTGAATGAATTACACAATTAGTGGATAAAAGGAGATACACGTGATGCAGAGCCTGAATGTCATTTGAGCAGTAATACCTTGTAAATCCTGATGTTTGAAGCCTGCCTTATCTTACAATTACCTTTCTTTGTTGCTGCAAGGGGCTCACACCTGATTTCACCTGTTTGAAAGAGGAAAAGGCCCTTTGATTCCTGCCAAAAATTTTAGATGTTTCAGGTCTCCTGGCAAGACTGCATTTGCTGGAGGACTTTTCTCTTCATTTTAAAGAGAGATGCAATTATCATCTCTAATCTGATCCTGAGGAAATCTATTAGTCACAATCTTGCTGTTCAAACCATCTGGGCAGCCCACTGGATCTTCTGCCCTTATGATGTTGCTAACAAGGTTTGCCTGAAGCCTAATGGTTTTCATTCCAACAGCTAGCAAATGGCTTCAAACATGCATGTGCTGAAGGCAACGCATGGTTTCTCAGTACAGCATCATGAAGAACAGACACCCCTTTTTAGTGGCCACCTGTTCTCCTCTCCCAGGCACTGGCATAGATCAGCTGCATAAACCAAAGCAGAGGTGAGACGAGACTCTTCCTCAAAAATCCATTAAGAAAATCCAGATCCTGCTCTCTCTGTCACTGCTGAGACACGCTCCCCATCTGTTCCTGCTCCCTTTCTCTGTAGACCAGGGGTAACTTCAGTTAACGTTGAAGAATGAGTCTTGCTCTATAAAGGAGATTAAACAAAACCCAAAATGAAGGTGATATGTAAGTGTGCAAAATGCCTGCGTGGATTGTAAATCTGCCCTGTTATTGAACTTCCTAACACTGCTGCTCAGGAAAGATGCTGTTGGGGGTGTTTTTAGTAGGTGCTTGTGTCTATCTGTGCCTAGTGTGAATCCCAGACAGAAAGATACATGAAGCTGGGAGGAGGATTTGGGAGCCTATACCCACAACACATAAATAAAACATGTTTTGAGAACAGTGAAATGATTAAAAAGCCACACATTTCAAGTCCAGGAAATTAAAAAATTGCTGTTAAATATAGAGAAATCCAAGGATGCTAATGATAAAACCCCCACCATTTTCCAAATCTTAGCTCTACTAGTGAATGAAATATGTGTAAGACATACTGCCTTTTAAGAAAATTTCTCTTAATGTGAACACTGAAATGTATTGATGACAGTCATATGAATATTGCATAAAACTGTAATCACATGAACTTGCACATTCTCAAAAAAGTCATCCTGTACTTCAAATGAGAGTGAGAACAGATGTCCTGCTGTGGCTTAACTCAAGCATCCAGCCATGAGAGTGATGAACTGTATTTTAACAGTCTGGGTATAGAGACAGAGGAAGGAATTGGTTATTGAAACTGAAAGTGAAGCCTAAATAATAAAATAAGAAGAAAAACCCAATAATGCATAATAGATTTTTTTCTGCCTCTGCACTTAAGAGTGAGGCTCAAGAGGAAATTTTGCACCCAGCCCTTTCTCAGCTGAGACAGACACAGCTATCCCACATTACTGAGGTGAAGAAAGCATGAAGAGGCACAGAAAGATTTTTTTCCCCTTTCCCTTTACACATCTGCGTTGTGTTATCCCCAGAATCCCAATGTCGGTGCATCTGAGAAGAGGAGTTGAGGAGTATTATCTGCATTCGCAGAAGTGGACACTCGCAGGTGGGCTGCTGGGGGTTGTGCATGGCCCTTTGGGGACTGCAGTGCTTGCTGAATGGGCTCTGGCCTAGAGAAGATGAACCCCTGCATTGGAGGTCCAATATCTGATTTTGGATGCTGCCTTTGCTGTAAGCATTGCAGTGTTGTTCCATCTTAGGCTCTACACGCAAAAATTTCGTAAGCTAATGAGAAAGTTATTTCTCCCTCCTCTCTACTCCTCTTGACATAGTCTTAGAGGACTTACTTCTGTATGTCACGCTAACATTTCTTTACATGTGTACTAAGTATACATTAATACTCTAATAGTCTTGACAAAAAGTGTAATATAGGTCAGATCCTCAGCCTGGAGCAACAGAAGGAGGTCTACTGCTGTGAGTTAGAAGATTTAAACCAAATGACTCTCTTGCCTTTACATGAGATCCTTTAGTCTGATTTTTATTTCTGTTCCCCTCCCAACACCTCCGTTTTTCCTGTCTCCAAAAATAAATACAGATTATTAGACAGAAAGGTAGAAGGTGGATTGTTTCCTTCTCTGTCTTAGAAGTTTCTCTTTAAAATGTTACATATCTGACAGAAAACAATTCAGAGACATCGCTGGTCTTATATTGGGGGAAGAAAGCACTGTTTCAGGCAGTCCTTGAGCTGTCTTGGTATCTCATTTCGATATTAACATAACCTGATGTAAAAATTGGGACCGATTCTCCTTTTGCCATATGTGGTGGTTTTCAAATGAATCTACTCTAATCTCACTCTGTCAAGGAAATAGACCTTTTAATCATGGCTAAATGTGTGGTAAATATATTGCATGTAACTTGTTACAGATAAAAGCTCGATTGTGTTACATGCAAAAGGATGGGGTAGGTTATTTATTTATTTGTTGCATACCATAGTTATCACACACATTTGAATCTTTTAATGTTCCTTTTACATTTCCTATTCCTGTCCTCTTTTGAATGCTTCTCCCAGGATTTTAAGTAAATAGAGAATAGAAATAGGTTAAGCCTTTGCACTGGTAGTGTAAACACACATCTGCCAATTGATCTGGGAGCATTATTTACAGCCATAAGTGATACTATTGAAATTAAACACGAGGAGACTGGTGTCTGGCTGCTGCAAGAGGGCAGGTAGCTCACTTTCCTCTTCATTTTTTTGAAAAGTCTCTACTTTGGACCACACTTCCATCCCACAGTATTGCAGTAGAGCTAAATTCCCAGATGTAAGTGTACTGCCTCCATCATATGTTACTACTGACGTTCAGCACTGGTTATCCAAGCTTTCATCTCTTCATCTTTAAAACACTGCCATCTGTTGTTTCCAGACGGTTCAGTCTTATGTTTATCCAAAACTTTGTTCCAGGCCATATGGAAAAAATATCTATTTTCAATTAACCATCATATTTTCTTAAAATATACCAGAATGATGAGAAAAAATAGGCATCACTTACGCATAGATGTTCGTGAAGGGGATGGTAATTTATTATGAACTATAAGTAGTTTCAGGATTTTGACCATGTGGTCATTGAGTAGGCTCAGATGCCACAAAAGCTGGCCAATTTTGTAGCAGTAAAAACACATTTTAAGCATTTGAATGCTGTTATCATATATATAGATGTTACTTGTACTAATGTATTGATCCAGTAATTTCTACTGGAAACCTTCCTAGCTAGGCCATTTTCAGCATTTTTCTTTGCTGGTCAGTAAATTTCTCTTGTCTTGCTACAGGCTACATGTGGCTTCTTATTGCAAATTTTAACCCGACTCCACAAGCTACTGTTTGAGCCATGCAAAACCCTCAGATATTATGTTGAGACCAGGAATATGAAATATGTTAAAATGTTGTAATAGTGGAGGATCATGCTGCCTACACCCACATGAGCAAGCGGTACAGACCATGGAAGCAGAGTAGCAGAGAGAAGTAGCCCAAACACCCACCTTGCACACATTTGAGAGGTGGGTATCTTCAGACTACTTCCAGTCAAACCAGACTCTAGTCTGAGTTTTAATTCACAACTGGAGCCCTTCAGGTATGGTTCGGATGCCTCTCTCCTCTGAAAGTAATCCTGTGTGCTGTGAGAACACACTGCAGAGTGAACCAAAGGGCAGTAAGGAGGCACAATGAAGACATTACCTTCAACACAGATCTGAAATGAAGGGGGTAAAATAGGTCAGTAAAGGTATTCACCTAGGAATCCATTTCAGTGAGATCAATTCCCTTTTTTTTTCCTGAATCTGAATTTCATGATATAAATAATTTTCAGTGCTAAACGTGAAGGAGATACCATGCTTGGACAGAAATAGTTTTCTTCAGAACTAAAAAAAAATAAATATAAAAGGGTGCTATTCTTAGGAATGGTCTATGAGTGTCATTCCCCAGTTCAAAGGAATATTTAAAATGAGAAGTTGACTTTCCATTCAAAGCCATCCTCTTTGATGCAGCATAAAGGCTTGCCCTTCTATCCTTCAAACAACTGCAAGATTTTCTCCTCCTGAGTTACAGTCTTGTCCTCCCAGCCGCCCACAACCACCAGCCTCCCTCAGATACACGCAGATTATGAGCTGTGTAAAGTGACCCAAGTGGAAATCAAGGAGGAAAACAGGTGCCAGGTGGCCAGAATATATGACAGTCACTGACCAAATCAGAACAGAGCTATAGTGAAAAAGATGTACATAAAATGGGGAACAGATGCATCACAGCTATGGCAAAACACCCAGACAAAGCCTGCTTTTGGTTGTCCATTTTTATAAAAGAGTACAGGCTTTGGCTCCTGATTTAGTAAGGCAAGAGCATAAAAGGAAAGCCACCTATGTGGATTTTGAGAAGAGGTATTGTAAGGGTTGAAGGCAGGATGGTACAGAGATGCCTGGATTGTTTGAGCTGATCTTCACCTTTAAATTTACCAACTATCAACACAGGGAGCCAGCAGGGACAAAAAGAGAAGGTACAGATGTAGTAAACCCTGTAGCCAAGATCAAAATCTAACTGCATACTAAGTGTAGAGGTAATGTTAATCATGCTACGTTTGATTAATCTGAATATTACCAAGCCCAAGTTAAACACTGAATCCTTTCTGGTAGCTAATTACATGCTGCTTCTCAGCTTGAAACAGTGCCAGATACAAATTTTTTGCCCATCACTTGTTGTACTTCATCCAGTTTTGATCCACTTGGGAGTGCTTAACTGTATACCCACCATGGTTCTAGAAGGGTAAAATTTTTGTGAGCACTGTGCAAAATGTGCTACCTTAGATGTAAAGCACAGAGAACTTAGTATCTTCCTCTGCCTGCTTAACTTGATTTATTTTTTTTAATGGTCAAAATAATCCCCTACCAAGTGTGTAGTTAGAATGATCTTAGGTTTTGGATTTTCCAGGACCTTTAATGTCTCTATGCCCTTTTGGTAAAACTCACCACTGTTGAATATTATGCTTTCTATCAGCTCACTTTACCTCTATTGAGCTCAGTCAGCTCCTCCAGTATTCAGTGTTTATATCTTAGTGTCAGGGAAGTGGAGATCCTTGAGTGATATTTCACATACCCATTTTTGGGTAAATTTTTCAATTGCTCTGCAGCAGTGATCTTAGCCTAGGAATATGTTGTGCTCACAAACAAATAAAGTCCTTGCCATGAGTTTACAACCAGGAAACAACAGGTAATAATAACAAAAAATACAGTTGTTTTGTTTTTCCCCACAGGAAACTCTAGGTACAACCCCATGATACAGTACCAGGCAGAGGTACCCAAACCAGCTCCAAATGGAGACACGTACATATTGGGATCAACAGACCATGTCAGCTTGGTGCTCTAACATTGTGTTTATTAAGGAATAATGGTACAAATCATTGAGCTTGCTAGAGGGTAAGGGGCTGAGGCAGGGGCCCAAGCTGTCTTAGGAAAACTCCTCTAATATCAGCCACATTTTGTACTGGCAGCACAAGCAGCGTGCTGCTCTAATGTAATAAAGAATATATTTCCCCTAGCTACAGAGACTAGAGAGAAGCCATAGTGTAAAAGGATCAGTCTATGATCTTTCTGCAGTGTTTTTCCTTTCCTTTGGTCATTTGAAAAATGACATATAGAGGTTGAGCTCCTCCATGATTTTTGTACAGACTTTTCTTCTGGAGGGGATAATTATTATCCAAAATAATTATACAGCCCCAAACTAATTACTGCCCATTGATGAATCTAACAATGGACACATTTCTTTCCACATCCCTGATATGACAGAGAGCATGCTTCACCTAATAACCTTCCCAAATACTTCTCCTTCCTCCCTGAAGGCACTCCCCCTGCTCGAGTATCAGGGCTAATGTAATTTATATCCCAGATACCTCTGAAGTAGAACTGTTTTAGTGTTCACAGGTAGGAAAGCTGAAAACACAGCAATCATCCACTTCTAAGGTTCACACCCATGGTCAGGAAAGCCTTGTGAAAGAAGAACAATGTGCTTTTAACTGGGTCTACAGTCAGGCAGGGCTGGCATCAGGCATCACTTTTGATTTTGAAAATGTGTTGCCTTGAGGCCAGGAAACACAGTGAGGTCTATGTTACCTTCAGTCCTTTGGAGATTTAATGTATTTACTATTTGGTACAGATAGTTCATTAACACAGATGGAGGATTGCTGAAAGAGCTGTGTTGCCCCTGGGTCCTGTTCCTATCGAATATATAAATTATTAATTTTTCCTTTCTCATCTTATTTTCCTTATTGTTCTTTCATAACACACCTTTGGTGACTATCACCAATCTTTTCTACTTTGACCCATCCCTCTTGATGGTTGAGTCATTAGACTCCCATTGTCTACCTGAAACAAATAAAGCATCATTCCAAAAGGAGCCTTTCTCCAGGGGTCCTGTTTTGGTCAGTGGTTTATGACTGAGACATTCACACCTAACTGTTACAAGAAATGAGAAGAGTCACTTAAGGATCAATTACCTTGCCTCCATACAATCAAGTTCTGCCACATATAGATTTCCAGAGATATTGGAAACATCTTCATGGAACTGTCTGATTAGTCACAAGTACAGTGGGAGACCTGTGCCTTTCCATAGAACAGCTGGGATTGAGCTGGGCTATGCTCAGAAAGCTCAAAAGGACAGAGACAAGTACATAAAGCAACTGAATTGAATCACTGGTCTCTCCTTTTGGCCCAGTTTTCTATCTGTGCAGTCCTTTTCCAGACATGATGCCACAGAGGATGTGAAATGCATAGGAATGGTGAGTGCTGTTTCTCTGCAGAGCAGAGATGGAATGAGGAATTTAATTTATTGCCCAGGTATGTCACCTCAGGTAACGGCCATCCCAGGAGCGTGCGGATTTGAGAAGCTCGTGGGTATGCACGTACTGGAGGGATTTTAGTTGATGTAGTTCAGTGTGGGTGTGAGCTGAGAGATGCACCAGCATGGGTAATGAAAAATCTGTGATATTTGGTACAGAAAACTGAGGAAAAGAATGAGCTGAGGAAAGCTTATAGCCAAATACTCCATAAACAGGACAAAACCCCACAAGATTAAAGATATTGTGAGTGTTCCTATTAATTAACTCAAACACTGTTCAAGACTGAAAATCAGAAAGGGTTAAAGGTTTATTTACCTTGTTTTTTTCCTAAGTCAAACTTCTCAAGTAATGTAGCTACCCAAAGACAGAGGAATATGGTTTTGTGGCATTGGATTATAGAGAACTTGGCAGTTTTGTCTAATTCCACGTGTTTCTTTAGTCATCAAAATTTTTTTTACAGATCTCACCATTGTCACAAGGTCTTATTGTAGTCACAAAGTGACTGGACAAATATGGCATCTACTTACTACATAGATCTCCTAACCCGAGGGACATATGTTGGGCTTTGGCAGACCCAAATTAATAGAAATTCAGTGTCCTCATGGCTGTGTGAGTCTATCTGGGCAAAGGAACTAAAGTGTTGAAATCTGGGGAAATTTGAGAATCTGGCAATGAGGACTGAGGCCTTCAGAGGCTGAGGCTGGTCCTGGTCTGCTGCCTATCTTGTGGCACATCTCAAAGCCTCTGATTATCTGAAGGTATCTAAGAATGAATCCCAATCTGCTTTTGACAACACAGAAATAATTCATGGGCTTGTCTCAGGCCTCATTGCCATTAGTTGTGTTCTGGAAACCTAGGAGACTAGTGGTTAGTCCCTTGTATGAAGTATTTCATGTTGTGTGCTAATTTAAGGCTTCCTTTTGCCTGCAGAAATGTGCATGACAAGTGGAACTCCTTGCTGCAGGATCCTGCTGAGGCAAATGTCAAATTAAAGGAAGAGAGAGAAACATCACATTAGACTGAACTAGGTTCGTTCTGACTGGTTCCTCCTTGACAGAATTTTTAACTTAGCTACAGGACAAAATATAGCCATTCTTCATGGCTATGCCAAAAATTGGAAAAAGCCAGGGTGAGGAAAAAAATCAGTCTTTGTTTCTTTCAGGATAAAACTCATCCAACTGTTTCAGATTCCAAAACGTGATGTTTCATAATGTAGAATGTAATAAGGGAAAATATTCTGCCAACTCCACATTCTTATTAAGTGTCTTGTACCTGAAAACAATGAATTTGTGCTGAGGGTGACACAATGTCTGAAAATGAAATCAACAAGCAGGGCTGGTAGTTAGGTAGAACATTTTTTTTCCTGTAAATGCAGTATGTATCTCGGGAGGGGGGTGGGGGGGTTGGGGAGAGAGAAAGTGGCTATGATTTAGAGATAGGCAATCATCTCAGAATACAGGAGCACTGTTCAGCAGAATGAACTATTCCTCTGAAACTTTCTTCTGTGTCCTGTGACAAAAGAGAGCATTTGAGTATGGTCACTTCATAATGATATCCCCAGAGCCAGAACCTTGTCTGCACTAGGATCAACCCAAAGATGGTCAGAGACACGGGCAGCCTTGTTGAGCATGTCTCTACTGAGTAACCTTGTGGCCTTATCCTCATCACCCCTCATCATTCCTTTACCCTGGCTTGTGCTTTATCCCCTGGCCCCTTTGTTCTGTCTGTAATTAGTGTGTCAGCCTCTCAGGGCGCTGACCACATCCCCTTATCTCCATGGAGGCATTTGTGACCTCAACATAGATGAATGGAAGACAATGACCTCTCTCATATCATTGCTCTGGACAATTTTGGCAACTGCTCCTTTCTGATCTAGAGTACATTTAATCATGTAATACATAGACTTCCATCTGGTTTGCATATCCTGAATACGCTGCTGACATGGGAGGGTTTTGTACCCAGCTGCATTACATGCAGGAGTTTTGTAAGCTTTGGTAAGCCGATAAATGTGGATATAACGCCTCTCCGCACCTTCATTTCAGTGAAATCCAACTGAATTTTCCTTGCATTAAACCACTAAGCTTCAACACTGACTCCTTTCTACCAAAGGAAAACAGAGCACCACAGAGAGGTGTGGGAGATGAAGGTTTTATTCCTGGTCTGTCCTGTGTGACCTTGAGGAAGTGGCTTCCCTGCGGTAGCTCTCATCCTATATACACTTAGTATCCCGGCTATTGCAATTCAAAGTGCTGTTAGGTGCAAGGATTGTTTCTGTGCCTGGCTGGGATTGTAAGGCTCTTTTGCAATGTTCCTAAAAGCAGATTTTCTGACAGGAGAGAGAGCTTCTACCCACAAGAGAAAGAAGTTCCATTATACATATGGAAAGGAAGGGACAAACCGGACAGCAAAGCTGTGAGGCAAGACCTGTCAGTTACCATAAGCTGTCATGTCACTTTGACAGAAGTTACACAAGTTTCAAAGTATCTGTGCCAGCAACATGGCTCATAATAAGACATCACATTATTAAAAAAAAAACAACAACAAAACCACACACCAAACCCCCACCCTTCAACAAGCAACAAACACGACACACACAAAACCCCAAACCAAACCACCCAACTTCCTTTTCTTGAAAAATTTGCTGTTTGTAAATGTAGAGGTGAAATAAATGTAGTGTCGCATTGGCCAGTACCACCAAAAGAACTTGCAACTAAATATTGGGAAATAGCAATTATTCAGACAGTTCAGTCACACACAACAGCTATAATTGGGAAGACAGAGGTTAAAATTCTCAGAAGACTACATTATTTAATCAAGTTTCTCAGGGTAACTTCGGGGAGTTATTTCGGAATTTTTCTGATGGGGGGAATAAACTTCAAATCTTTTTCTTGCAGTGGTCTGGAACAAATCTCTTAAGAGAAAAAATGTCTCAGTGCCTATTAGGTGATGGGACTCATTTTGATAGAGGATGGAGAGTCAGTTATATGCTGTATATATTTAAATGAGCTTTTAATGCTTGGATCTTGTAACTGATTGCATAGGCAAAAAATTAGTAGGGTTCTGCACCAGTTACAAGACTGGGACCTCAGGGAAAAGCTAGTAGCCAAATCTGCTTAAACAGACTTGGAGATACCACCGCCTAATAGCTATGCAGCCAGAAAACATCTGTATTTTCAACTCAGCATCTCAAGCTAGTTGCCTGCCTTTCCAGAAACAGCCCCTAATCCTATTTATGACCCCGTGACTGACAGGCATCTGCATTCCAGACGAATTACAGAAGTGTTCTCAATTACAGGAAATATGTAGAAAGTTGCAGCAGGTTATTTGCTCATTAGACTTCCCCTTCAGTGACTGTGGGAGTGCACGGTATGTTGGTAAACCCTCCTGTTGCTGATCATTTGTCTGCCATAATGTGATCAGCCATTCATTCATAATGAAAAGCTAATGCCTCGAGAGAATCCAAAGGTTGGAGTTCAGCTTGGCTTCTTATGAAGATAAAAGGGGCAGAGATAATTCTGAACGGATGTCATTTGTGTTTCCATGAGGCTGTGTCTGCTTTTATCTTTTTTTAAAACCTGTCCAAAGCAGCAGCCCTTCCCAGTGCACGAGGATTTCTTAGCGGCACTGAATTGCCTGATAAGGGGTAGCAAGTATCTCCTCTCCCTTGGTGTCTTCTTTTAGAGGGAACTGGCTTCCAAAGTTGAATAGAGCCTACCAGGCTCTGTTCCCTGCAGTCATGAAGCAATGCTGAGGTATAAAACAGTGCCTCTTAACTGTACATCATCCTATTCCCAATTCACAGGTGGGGAACTGAGATACAGAGTTAAGTCCATCCATCTCATCATTGCTGTATTAAAGATTCAGTACCCTATTTCCCAGCTTTGTGCTCTCACTACTGCTGCTTTCCACCCATTGGAGACATGAGACAGAAGAGGTCATTTGACCTGATTCCATTACAGTTTCTAGAAAAAAAGAATGGAAATTTGCTCCCCATGCTGGCTTGTTTTCTTTGTGATTACAAAGTGCCATGTAGTCTTTGAGTGAAGATCCTGTGGGTATGGATGGAGATATAGGAGATAAGAGAATGAGATAGAACCTCTGTATGACTGCAGAGGTCTTCTTCGGAGAAAAAAAGCAAAGTCAGTGCAACTTAAATTTCCTCCCTGGGATGAAAGGGTGAGAATAACATAGAAATGGACTGGAGAACTGGTTGCATGTAAACAGGGCCGAGTACTATACTTTAAAAGACACCGAGGCAGAACTCTCATCATTCCTAGAAGAGAGTAAGTTCATTAGAAATGTGGACTCCAGGGCACTTTTCTTTCTGGCCATGAGTCCACTGAGATTTCTTCTGGCAGCAGTGCTGTGACAAGCAATTCTTCTCCTTCCAAATGCTGGTTGAATAGCTGCATGTCTAACTGGAGTGCAACACTGCATGGGGCTATTAAAAAATTTCTTTTAAATTTAATCTCCTCTGCCCATCTCATTTGACAGGTCCATAGAAATCTGTTGGTGACACAAGGAATGACCTGCTTGACGTGGCACTCCCTGTGAGGAAATGGTCTCCAAACCAGGCCAGCAACCTTTCTAGAGTACTAGTCTGTCCTCAGTGACTGAGGTAGGAATCTTCCCCTTGCCTCTATGTACTACCTGGCCAGGGATAAAGTACCTTTTTTCAAGAAGAATCATTATAGTCTCTCCCAGGTGGCCAGAGGTTCGTATTCAGCCTTTCTGAAACTGTTACTCTTTCTACACCAGCTCATTCAAGGGACAGTACTGTGATTCTGCTATTCTCACTGATGTGACTATTACTATATTTAAAATGGTCTGATCTGGAGTATAAATGTCGATGACTGTGTCTGCAACATCAGACAAGAGTCCAATCTGATAGTTGGATACTGAAGTGCAGATGAAGTTGATGCAGAAGATTTCTGGTACCTAAGGAGTAGACATTGGGAGAGTGCACTTATGGGACTTCTCAAGAACCTGCACCAGCAGGATGCAATGAAGCTGGGAATGCATTGACAGGTAGGATAAATGGCAGCAGATCATTATAACTGATGGTGTGATCCTCCGAGTGAATGCATGCTTCACAGTTCAGTGGCATTTTCAGTCAAAGCTAACTGCCCAATCTTAAAGCCTCACATGCCAAGCATCTGAGTTAACTCCAGGGAAGACATGCCATGAGTGTGTGCCCATTTCAGACATGAAAGACTGAGAGGAGGCACAGCAGAAATGAGCTGTGAGTGCATGTGTAAATAATAACAGTGCCCCTTTTTCCCCCCTCCCAGCACCCACGGTTCTGAAAGATTCTGGGCACCTTGACAAAATTTAACTCAAACAATCTTTTCTAACTGGTCAGTGTGTCCTTAAGTAAACTTTAAACCCACTGCAGAGTTAGGCAAGAGAGGAAATAGCAAATTCTGACATCTACACACGCAATGCCCAGAGCAAACACACAGAGATGAATTAGAAAGTTACAAAAACATATTGAACTTCTGCTTGTAAGTGTTTGTCACAACTGGACTTTGGCACATGAGAAGAAGAAGTTACCAACCCCATAGGCTACCACAGATGAAATTTACTTTACTGGCTAATTCAAGAGTCTTTAATCTTAGCAAATATTCTTTTGTTAATGCAATTTGCTTTTTAATGAAAGTCTGAGTGGGATTTTGTTCTTGAGCGTAGCCAATGTAGTGAAAAATGAAATTCCATAATCCCTGATGCATCCAGTAAATTCAGGCACAGTTCACCAAAGATACTCAGCATCAACTCTCAAAAAACCTGGTTGAAAAGCAGAATAGGTACCAGAGAACAGTAATTCAACTGCATTTTGTTGCTGGGAAGCTGCTATGGTGTGTTAGCATCTGGAGCATTTGCCCAGAGTAAAAAAATATTAAACTCTCTGCTTCAGGAGATGTTCACCTCTTATATCTCAAAGTATCCAAAGCACCCTACTGCTTTGGGCTACAATCAGGCAAATCTGATTGTGATTCTCTGTTGCTCAAAACAACCTTTTTTGCATAATTAACTCTTCCCTGAATATTTATATGGAATTAAGAAAAGGAATACTATTTCCTCTTTACTGCCTTCTCTCTTCACTACTCTGAAACCTAATGGGCATGACCCTTTCTGTGAGATTCTTTTGGGGTGGGAGGAAGAGTAATGAACTCTTGTTTGCACATCCTGGCTGAAAGCAGTGTGTACTTCATGAGATGCTGGATGAAGACCAAAGCAGGTGCATATCTTCCCAGGGTGGCTTTGCGGATCTAGTTTTTCCCTGCATTCCCTTTTGTCCCAGATACTTCACATGAAATATTTCCTGTTAGGTCATGGAGGAAAAAAAATCACATATTGACTGAAAAGGACTTGTCTGTGTATTTTCACATGAGAGAGGACAAGGTTAATTTCAATTCTGTGTATTGGAATGATCAAATACTAGGCTAATTCAGTGAAGTAACCGAATGGAGAATTAATCATCTATGAAAGATTCCCAAACCTCTGGATTCACTCACAGGCCCTTGGTTAATATCAGATTTTTGAAAAAACACAACAGTGGGATTTTGGAGGCTGTGATTCTGTAGCTGAAGTTGCTAAGCTTCTGCTGTCTTGAAACAAGTCACTTCACTTACTGCTGCCTGCTGAATGCAAGTCTGACTTGCTTTAACCCCAAAATAAAAGCCCTGTCTAGACCTGTACCTCATTGTGAGTGGTGGCTCAGTGGATACTTTGGGAAATAAAAAAGAAACACATTTTCTCTGCTTCTTTGGAAAACGTTTGTTCCTTTCCTGTCACCTTGAGTCTTTTCCTTTTAATGTATCAGGCTTTTATGTTTGTGGAATGCCTTGTGCCCTGGATATCAGTTCACATTCTGAGGCCTAAGGTACTGCCAATAAACATTCACTGACTTAATTGTTTAGACAATGAAAACACCAGATCCTGTTTGGTATGACTATAGGGAAAAGATCAATCACTCAAATATAATAAGTAATCAAGCAGCAATAGGGGCAATGTAATACAGAAAATTTCCCATAGTTTTGTGAGAGTGATTACTCCTTTGAAATCTGCTTCAAAAGTAACATTCTTCATTAAAAGCACTAAATATGACATCCTTTCACAGATCAAGGTATACCTCTTCTTGCAAAAAATATGCAATGTTCTCAGTGGCTGTGTGTAAACAAGCATGGTCCAAGGAGCAGCCAGGAGCACGGCACACTCTAAGATGAGACCTGTGGTCACATGGATGCTCTACACACTTAGAGGCTACCTAGGTCTTCCTGTGATGTACCCCCTTAACTAACTGAGAATCAACACCCCATGAAGCTGTATCCTGCTCCTTTGTGATGCAGAATTATATGTATTTCAAAGGTGATCTCTGACTGTGCCTGGGGCTACCCTTTTAGGTTTGCTGACTGCTGATCCTGGTAAATTAGATGTGTTAACAATACTGTAAGGGCACACACTTTAAAACCATTCATGGAGTACAACTGCTTCTTGATATTGAGTTAAAGGATTGAAATGTGGCTTTAGACCTAAGTAAGATTAAATAACTTTTTGTCTCCTGACCTGAACATAATAGTACTTCAGATAACTATATATAGTCAGTGGAAAAATTCATTGCCTATAACTAACATTGTTTACAAAATGCTCTATATAGGGCTATTTTCCATTGCCAAATATAGACTCTTTGATCGAGTAGGAAAGGCAAAAACCTTGCAAAACACCCCTTATCATCTCCAAAGCTTGGTCATCAGAAGAGAGTCATTGTAATGGCAATCATTTGTAGTCTTTCTTGGCTTCTATCTTGACCCAAACCTTACCAAAGCCAAGGAGAGTCTTTCTGTTGACTTCTACATTAACTTGAACTGGCCTTATGATCCAAGATGTGCATACTTGGTTGTTTCTTTTCTGACCTAACTATTTGTTTTGACTTCCAAGAGGAAGAACATACAGGATATTAAGCAGAACTCTGATTGAAAACCTTTACAGAGTATCTTCATCTTAAGAGTAAAGCATATATAGGTGCTTATAACCTGTGTTAATTTTGGAAAGTTTTTGGCAGTTCCATGCATGGCAAGAAGGAGCTGAATACTCATTCTCTGTGCTGAGTAAATAAATCTGACAACAATGATGTTACAGGGGAGTCATTCCAATTACACTCTAATATCTACCAAAACAGCATCATGGCTTGGAAACAGAGGTATCCAAAAACAATAGTTATGTATGATTATGGTCATGATTGTTTTATAAGTCCCCTGGGTAAAGGGGAAAAGGAATCAAACTGAAGTGGTGAAAGTTAGAATAAGCAAAGTGGGAGCAAGTCTTCTGTTCTGATAACTGCACATACTGAGAAGGCAGAAACGTGGACTTCTGAGGTGCAGAAGACCTTACATCCTAAGCTAGCTCCCTGCCCTGTCTGACAGGGATAACTATGTTTTTTTCCCATGAAATGCTAGGTGTACATAAATTTAAAAGTATAAATAAATAAATTCTAGGTGAATTCCTCCCCCCTTATGACAAATAACAAAGCTTCCATGGATTTCCATCTTTAAAGAAAGAATAAATCATTGTGTCTCATATTTGAAAAACTTTCTTCTCACAGAGGTGGACACTGTTAAGACAAAAGAGGGGAAATAAAACTGATGCAAAATATTAGCTTAAAAAGGAAAATTGCTTTCACACTTCTGTATTTCAGAGAAAGTTACATGTGTGTGAAAATAAGGAATCATCATTTTAAACCTGCAAACAGTGTTGCCATATACAGTTTTTGCACTTTGTGAAGCTGAGCATACATATAAGCCTCCATACAAGTGGATCCTGAGGATCTTGGTTCTGATTACTTTTTTTTTCCCCGCTTATTTTTGTGAAATTTTACTTCAGTGCTGAATTAAATAGAATATATGACCCCAAGTCCATTTAGGTAATAAAAGAGACATGCTAGCAATGTTGTTTGTTTGTTTCAGGTGTCTTTCACCATTTTTTATAAAATATATATGATATAAAATGTCTGAGTCACTCTTAAACTAGAACTCTTTGTCAACTAGGACCTGACAGGAGGGAGGCTAGTGCCAAACTGGCATCCAGTATCCAGGCTTCAACTGGAGTTGAATTTTTCTAATTGCCTGTATTGCTGGTAGCTGACAAAGAAGGGCATAACCAGCAGTGTATAAGCTGCACACCAGTCATTAACTTCCTCTCATGAGCCAATGTGTCCCCAGAGACTTTCCTCTTCTATCAGATCATTGCCCTGTAAGGAATGGATTTAAAATGCAACTATCTGAGAACTTTGATGTATTCCCTTGAAGAAAAGCTCTTTCTTGTGGAATGCTAGAGACTAGTGCTTCTTCTCCCTCAGTCTCTTCCCTCTTCCCATCAAACATCAGATAGAGAAAACAAGTGGGTAAACCACCTGCAAGCAACTGCTGTTGCTCCACTTGGTACTTTATCCCAGGAATGCAAACAGGAGAAAAAATAATGTACAGCAGTAGACCTGTGCTCTGATTTCATAGATGTGGGGGTCTGAGATCAGCCCTGCAGATCTAAGAGCAGGATTTTCCCTTTGGTCTTTGCAGCTTGGCTGAGTTCTTGCTAAACCACTTGGCCTGTATATAAGAACCTAATCCATGACGTCCTGCCGTGCAGCAGGCAGCCTGAAGTTTCTTCTCCACAGAGCTTTGAATTACTAAGTTTGTTAGAACAAGTGGCTAAGTCCGAATGGACACTGCCTTATCTAACTGATTGCATTTGGAATGGCTTCATGCTTCACAGTGCTTTACAGATGCTTTTTTAGAGAGTTTAAGCAAAAGGCAGCTACCAGAGGATAAGCTGTTTCTGAAGACATTTGGCTCTTGCAGTTAATTCGTTTGCCAACGAAAACTCTCTGTTCCAATTCTGTGAGAACCACTGGAAACATTTCTCCTGCTGTTGACTGCTCCACTCTGCTTTCTCAAGCAAGTGCCTATTGTCTTCACTAGACAGGAAATCACTTCTGTAGCCTCTTTCTTTTCCTCCATCGTGGCAGCTTCTTTTGCCTCCTCGCTTTTCCTTTTGCAAATATAACAGGTTTCTGCTGACAACTACTTTACCACCTTCCTTATCATCTTGCATTTCAGCCAACAGTCTTTATCAAAATCTTCTTCTTTTTTTTTTTTTTAACTTTAGAAATAAGAACAGTGAAGAGGCAGTTTCACATAATCTAAAACAATCACCAGACTACTGAACCCTAAATAGCGCTTCCATTTTGTGTAGAGCATTGCCTGACACATCCCTGGCTGCAGAAAGCCACATACCAGGCAACAGTATATACGTGTAGCATAAGCATCTAACAAGGGATACCATAGCACTTGATACCACAAAAGATGAATTTTTAAGCTCCGATACAGTACAAGTATATGCTTACTCAATCTAATTCCTACATCTACTTATATAACCAAGTGAGCACAAATCTAGATTTAAAACAAATAAACCAATGTTATAGTAAGCTATAAAGTGAGCTGTTTTATCAAAGCATAGTTGTGTCATAGAATAATCTTATTCTGCCTTCATGTCTAGGGACACACACACTCGGAGTAGCTTCATGTTAAAGCAATGAAGAAAAATATTTTAAATCTTTTTCCCTCTCCAGCTAATAAATCTTTTGGTACCTAATTTTTTAGGAGTATGTCTCTGGAAAGTGCAGTCTGGCTCAGAAAGCAAAAGGTTTTAAACTCTCTGAAGTTCTCCAGCCCTGTTTGTCTGCTACCTCACCCAGAGACATTTAAAAGAATCATTGGAACAGTTGCTGTCCAATTTTCTTATCCCTGTATGGTACACTCTTCCCACCTGTATTAATGCCTCACAAAGAGCCTTTGTTTTAATGGCAGGGTATAAAGAATTCCCATGAGGTGATTGGCTTTGAATGTCTACTATTAAAACATCTTGAGATGATAAACCTAACCCCATTAATTGATTACAGAATACATGAAGTCTTAGCCTATTAGTAATTCTTGCAGTCTGTAATATTACAAGCAAAATTCGGGTTCCAGTTGCCACGTGTTCAGTGTCCATCATCCCAACCCAATATATTCAGAGTTGTTCTTGGGCGTAGGATTCCGCCTACACGTCCCTTCTAATCTCACTCCAATGCACATTGCCTTCAGAGTTGCTGCCCCAGAATGAACACAGTATAAGAAAAAGCAGATTCAGGCCCAGATATTCATTAAGAATCCAACTTGAAGTTACAACTGCAAGTTTTCACAACATGTTCATAGCATGTAGTCAGTCGTGCTAATGACACACTGCAAAAAACTACAACTCACACAGCTACACAAAATGTGAAGTGGGAACTACTGGAACTTGCACCTGGTATCACCCCAATTGAGACAACTGTGAAATAATACAAATTAGTGATGTAAGTAAGAGCAAAATAAGTCCTACAATGTTTTAGGACATTTCAATTAGTGGGGAAAAACTCACCATGCTTACTGAAACATACTTTAGCAAATGAAATTTTCAAAGCAATTCCTCTGGCACTAAGATGCTTGAGAAGGTCATAGCCTCTTGTGCCTGGAGGCAATCAAAGATGAGTGGTTTAAAGGTTCTGTGCAAGTCAGAGTTATTGCATATACAGGGTTTTATTTGGTGATACAATATTAATGAATTTTTATGAAGTAAAATATCTCAGATAGACTCTAATGTTGATTTCAGATTTGTGAAAACCTCAGCAAAGTATAGAGAAAACTCAGAGACAGAAGGAAAATGATGGCATTGGGAAAACTGCTAAGATTAGCTTCTAATAGTAGGGGAAAATATGCCCAAAAAAAGGGAGTTCCAATTCTTTCAACATTTAACTACCTATTCAATATAAGGAAATAAATCCCATCAGCAACCAAATAGCTTTATCCTTATGGCTATAGAGGACCATCAATTCAGAGCAAGCCTGAGTCAATATTTGTTGCATATTCATATCACATAAGTGAAGAAATACACTACTTACTGTCCCAAAGTCATGACACCAACTGGCATACCTGAAAGGAAACCTCAGATATGCTGTCTAGGGTATCTGTAGTTCACAAAGGGCTGGGGACACTGTATAGGCTCCAATGGTCCTATACAGCCATACAGCCATACTGTTATGCTCTTGGGAGGCAAGGACAAGAAGAAACTCTACTTTGAAATCCTCTGATATTGCTTTGGTGTACTCTGCTTTTAAAGTCTCAATCTAGGTCATTCTAAGAGTAAGTGCTATCATCTGAAATGCTTAAAAATCATGAAAGTCGCTGAATGCAACTGAATGGTGAAAAAGATGTTATAATTCCTTCCATAGAGAGCAGAAAATGGAAACAGAGCATGGGTATGAGTAAGATTGCTTTGCCAATGGTAAGTCTTCAAAGATACCTGCACCCGCTGGGATGTTTCTGCTCTCACTTCAAAAACATTGACATTTAATCGACTACATTGATGTGATTCAGCTATAGAGGAGAGGTTACTTAACTCATTTTGATCAGTCCAAAATGCTTTTGAATTGTTTCGATTAGATGGGGGCCTATTATGAACGTTACACTGAATAAAATGGAAATGCTTTAATGTTAATATTAAAATATTAGAATGAATACCTAAGCAATGTTTGTTGCAAGAATTTGGGATTTTGGAGGACACTTTTTTTTTTCTTTTTGGACTCTTAGAAGTTACCTTAACACTATTTGGTAATCAGAGTAACTCACCAAAGGGGGAAGTAACTGTGACTCTACCCCACTCCTTTTGTGATAAAGCTGTAACAGGCACTATACTAGAGCATCACCTTCCTGGGTGACTTTTTTGTCTGTCTGTAAATACGGCCCTGCAGACTTTTACACACACGCTTAATTGTTTGTACAGGAATACACAGACTGAAATCAACAGGGATGCTCGTATGCTTAGAGTTAAGGACATGCTTAAATATTTCCAGGACTGAGGCCTGCCTTCTCCCAGCGGAGAATTATGCTGTTACACAGGCTTTTCCCCCAGTGTGCTTGTATAAAACTG
This sequence comes from Hypotaenidia okinawae, assembly GCA_027925045.1. NCBI lineage: Eukaryota > Metazoa > Chordata > Aves > Gruiformes > Rallidae > Hypotaenidia > Hypotaenidia okinawae. Next base: position 82,595,052 of record BSDF01000001.1, read on the forward strand.
GCCCTTTAAGTTTCACAGAGCCGAACTGCTCCAGTCTTACTGTAGCCATTTTGCAACTGCTGAGTGCTGGGTGCCTGTTCTGCCTCCTAATTTGTTAGTACCTGGAATGCTTTTCCGCAGCCCTCTCCTCTTCTCCCTGCATCTCACACATATGTGATTAAAAAAGGTTCATCCAGCGGTAAGTCAGACTTTTCTTTTGTGTTTGATCGTGGTGAAAATGCTGTAACACATCATTTGCTAGCTTTAAAAAAAATGTCCATAGCCTTGAAAAATTGTCTCTTTTCTTTAGCCAGTACTGAAGAGCAGAGTCTGTTCCAGTATGCAGGACTTTGCCAGATTACATTAAGTAGTCTTCCGTCGGCTCTTTCCCTTGCAATTTTAAGTAATATTTCTTGGTTTTTTCTCTCACTCAGACAGCTCAGTGCTTCGCTGTGATTGGTAAATACCTAAAACAGGTGCAAGACAGGTGCCCCATCTATTGCATGATTCCGTTTTGCAGTATTCTCAGATTTAAAAATAAAAGGCAAAGGTAGCAGCTGCAGGTGATAAAAAGCAGGGTAGCAAAAATCTGTGTTGCCTCTCAATGGATGCCGTCCTCAGATCTCTATCCTATATTGATTCACCAAATAGTATCAGTAAATGCTTTCATCCTTGATATATATCATATTGTATCAGCCAAAAATCTGGATGCCACTGAATGCTTTAGAACTACTTCTTGGAAAGCAGTAAGGAATAACACTGGAATAAATAGAATACCAGAATAATAAAGATATTGGAATAATAACTTTGGAATAATAAATAATGGAATTTGCAAAGATAAGATACTGAATTTGATAGGCTGATTTCCATGACGAGGCAGAAGTTTTATTAGAATGAACTGTCAGGGTTGTCTACAAATTAATGTTTGATGAAGCAGCAAGCAATCCACGCAGTCGTCTTGCATGAATGAGGTTCGGTTGCAGGAAATTCATAAGTAAGCTCAGCAAGCTATCCTTCTCTTCTGGCATACAACACCTTTTCTGAAGGGAGTATGTGAGTAGTAACTACTACATCATGAAGCAGTTGGTCATTTTGCTGCAAGATGATGATCTTTTTCTGCTTTGTGACTCTTCCAAGCTTTGCAGAAACTAGAAGTTGTCATTGTTTTGTATTTGTCATGTACTGCAGCTTGAAAGAAAAAAATTAGAGCTGTAACAGTGGGTAACACTGAGCTGGCAGAAAGAGGAGTGCAGGGAGACACTATGTGCTGTTGTAAAATGTGGTGATTGGGAAGTGCAGAGAGTGTTTTCAGCTCCTGAGCCTGCAGTCTCCTGTATCTTGTGACTTGTGGTTCTTCTGGGATGCTTTAAGTGTTACCAGCATTCACTCTCGAGGCAAGTAATGAACTCCTTGCAACAGCCTTAATAGCATCTTACCTGTGTTGCATCAGTTGTACCTCTGAACTGAACTGTACATGAGGGTCATGCAATTAGTCTAAATCACAGTATATTTCATGTCTATGCTTATTGGGCCAATGACTATAGTTGCAGCAATCCTAAAGTGTAGGTCAAAGTAACAGTGGAAGTACTCAGGCTGAATGCTGGAGAAGAACTGGAGTATTCATCCCCTACAGGGTTTGACACACCCATGGGTTTCTTCATTACATCAGATACCATCAGAAACAGAGGCTGCTTTCTCAACATCCTGTCTTTGGTGCAGGTGCCATAGGAAGATTTTCCATGGACTTGCTGTCCAAATGTTGTCTTTACAGGCAGTAGAAAGCATTATCTGGTACAGAAGAGACGCTTGTTTCCAAGTGCATGCAAATGTTTTTTGATGTGCTGCCTTCCTACTCCTTGGCTTGTGTTGTGGGAACAACATCAGTATAGTGGGAAATCCTTTTAAAACGTCTAATATTTCATTGTTACTTTAAAGATTGCTGCTGTGGCCTGTGGGACAGAGCTGTGTTGCCACCTCAGAAGAATGCAACCCTGCCTTTTCTCTGCATGAAGCTGTCCTGGCTGAGGGCCTGGCAGGGCCTATTTCTGATAAAGCAGACGGTGTCTTTCCATTCAACCACCTTTCATTCAACCACCAAAGAAAACTTTGTTCTGCCTTGCTGTACAGCTGTTATTTTACAGCTCTGTGTTCCCAGATTAAGGAATCGGTTATATTTTTAACTTGCAAAATGTCTTTCCCATTAGCGCTTTCCCATTTGATCTGCGTGGGTGGCCTTCAGCTCCTTGGCCTCAACTATTCCTTAACCTTAGTCAATCTTCCTGCTAGTTTATCCTGTCTCCTGCCCAGCCCAGAAATGTTTGATTGTCTTGTACCCAATTCATCATCTCTATTGTAAACTGCACATTTTTATTTGAGGACTGGTATTTTGTTCCCACTGCCAAATGCCCAAAGAGGTTGTCTCTTCCTCCCTTGCTTTCTCCTACTCTCCCTCTCTCTGTCTCTCTTTTTCTTCACTCTTTGAAGTTGTTTGCCCTGGGATTTCCACCTTCTACTTATGCTGTTTCATGACCCCTTTCATTTTCTGTCAATGTTGACAGCCGTAGCTTCATTTTCAGAGCTCACACTTGTGCTGAAAACACCTGGGACTTCCTCTTCACAGAAGATCTTAAGTCAAAATAGTGGTTTTGTGCTTCTCAGTCCATGCCTCTTTCGTTTACCTAACTAGGATTTGTAGGTAAACCATACTAAGGACAATTCTTCCAGCCATGTGAGGCTTCAGCAATTACAGAACACCACAGGCCTGTTAAAAAAAAAAAATAAAAAAATTCACAGCTAGCTTATAGTGAGTCTAGAGCCAAGGGCAAAAGAGAATCAATAAGTATATAAATATATATTTATTTGGGATGAACTATTATCATTCATTATTTTAGGGGAAAACTCATTTCTCTACAAGCTAGATTCATATTTTCTGAGCATCTGATTCTGACAGTGCCAAAGGTCTCTCTCATTAGCCCGATCCCCTTTCTGCTCCTACTTTTAATCTGTCAGTACACATTGGGATGGAAGGCAAGCAAAGTGGTCTGAAAATGAGGTTGTGATCCTGACCAAAAAAGGATATATCCTCATTTTGTCCCTCTTTTTAAGTCTGTGATGAAATCCTTCACTCCCTAAGACAGGGATGCCCAGCCTGCAACATACAAGCTGTTTCCAGCTGGCCAATTCATCTCACAGTCTGGTTTTGGCTACCTTTCCTTAGAGTTCCTCACATGTGGGTGATAGACTAATAAATTAATCTGAAGAACTAATTAAGAAGAAAAGGAACAGAAATCTGTTTTACCATGAGCAGCAACCTATATCTCAACTTAGAATTAGGAATTGTTTGGCTTTGTTTAGAGAATTGGTTGTTTCTTGTGTCCAAGATTGTAACTTTTTCTTTAGGTGCATAACATGTAAATTCATAGATTTCCCTGTATCAGCTGTGACAGTTTCCCAGCCCTTCCAATCCAGGTAACACACACCCTTTCATCAAGAACCAGAAATTAACTGGAGAGGGGAGAGATGTGAAAGCAAGTGTTAAACCTTTTCTTTTAACACCTCTTCATTTCCACAGTGAAGGTAGCTCACCTATCTTAACAGCAAAGATGACAGTAACATTTAAGTAAAAAAATGGAGGTAGGAACTACAGGGGAAGATGCAAAAAGCCCAAATATTTTCATTATCCCACATGAAGTTTAAGCATCTGGGGTACTAGTTAGATCACATGAGACAGAGTAGGGTGAGTATTTGTCCACCCATTTCTCCCAATATCTACTCTCCCTCTGCTGATAAGCAACCTCATCCTCACAGGATCTTGTCATGGTCCTAAACAAATTCTGTGTTCAGTGTTTGAAAAGCCTCTTTGCCTGTTTTCTCCATCTGCTGCCAACGAAGTTGTTTTTGCTAGAGTATTTTTCACTGGGTGGAGTGGAGAGCTCCAAAGTGTCACATTAATAAGAACTCACCTTTCTGTTCTAAAAGAGTATGTCATAGCTTCCTCTTCCAGCAGCCATCAAGAGCTGTGACTGAGGAAGAACTGGGCAGAGAAGTAAGTCTGCATGGCACTTGCTGCCAGCAAGGCAAGAGGCCGGCATCAGCTATTTTTAATGCAAATGGAGGTATACCACTGCTTGTCTCTAGGAAGTGTTTGCCCTGTTGGTGGCAACAGTGGATATATCTAGATTTAAGGTCCTCTAAATCTACTTTATCACTTTGGTAAGACTTCTCCCATATATGTGAAACTGGGAGCAGGGGGGCAGGAACAAATCATATTGTGCTGTTGATAATTTACTTTGTCAGCCCACTTTAGGCCTAACCCACTTCTCCCAAAAAGGATGCCCTTCCCCTAACGCACCTATTCAGGCACCTTGATGCAAAGTTCTCATGAATGTGAATGGAGGTGGCCAAACTGCAGTTGTGTGTCCCACTCTGCCATCAAAGTTATAGCACCAATCACCTCTATTAGTGGGAGCAGTACAGTTTTTGAACTCTGAATTTAAGGCAATACTGAGCTCAGCTATGAACAGAAGTGGAAAGATGAGAAAATAGGACCTGTTTTTCATACAGAACATTCCATTTGTAAGTGGAGGATGCTTGCTTTCTTCCTTTTGAACACAATGTACATTGAGCAAAGCAGTATAAGAAGGCAAAAGTACTAATCCTTGCATGGGGGACTCTACTCCTAGATCCCTTACTATGCAGGGAGAAGAAACATGACTTGTATGCCAAAAATCCTTTTAGTCCAAAGGCTAGATAAACTGTCTTATGTTGGAGGAATTCCTCAACTTTCCATGTGTTTGCTTTAAATCTTCCATAAATTCCTGGTCATCTACCAGGGACTTGAACGGGCTTAGGAAGATCATTGTAGCAACTTGCTTAAGTCTTGGGTAGCATATGTTAATGGTAGGAGGGATAAATCCAGAGAAATTGCAATGAAATTTCTTTGGGCATGTGACTAGAACATTAATCTGCAGCTGCAGCAGCCTTCTGAGCAGCTAAATCAGTAAGTCACTAAGCAAGAAGAAATTAATCTCAAATTATTATCCAAAACATTTTCCTTTCTGTTTCCTCAGCACATTTTAGAGAGTGCTGCTGCCAAACCCCTTATTTGAAATGAAGTGTCCAATGTGCCTTCATATAAGTGATATGGGCACCTTAGTCAATAAAGTGGTCTTGATAATTTCACCCCATGTCTAAAGCTGTTTCTGAAGTTACCCACTGAATGCCCTCTTCCTCTGGTTCATTTCCAGTTATCTTTGTATGTATATCATATTCCTTTCCTCAGCTTCCCATCCAGGTAACTGCATTCACATCCAAGTCTATTTGAATGACTCTTTCAAGTAAGAATTTATGAAACACTGACAAATGCTTTACTGCAGTCTAGATATTTTTATCTGCTAATTTTGTTCTTTGATTTAAAAAGAACCCTACTCTAAGTTTTATTTAGTGTGTTCTTTTCTTTATCCTATAAATTCATGGCATTTTATTGATCACGGTTTGATTATTAAGCACATAATCCAGAACCCACTGGAAATTTATGAAGCTTTTTACAAACTTCCATGGACATTGGATCAGGTCTTAAATGTTTACTGATTACTTGTTGTGGGGTTTGGTCCTAGGAATTTTAAGCAAAATGTATAGGATAGGAACTAGTCGGATTGCTCATATTCTTGTTCTATTGGGGATTTTTTTAAGCGAAATGTTATTATTTCCAACAATAAAATTTGCTAAGGAACCTTATTATTGCCCTGCTCCATAAAAGCAATTGACCATGCACTTGGTGTTATGTGCAGGATTAATCTTATCAACTTCAAGGCAGCTATTCTTCCTTTTAAAACTGGGCATATGATTAAGGGCTATTTTGGATCAAGACATATGCAAGCAGCCTGACTGAACCAAATCCACTTAAATGCAGCCTGAGCTATGGAACTAGCTCTCTGTAAGTCCTAACTGTATTTTTTTAAGAATGAATCTGTAAAACCCTCCTGCATCCAGATGGACAGTGTGGGACTGCAGGTTTGAGTGAGGAATTTGTTAGGACTAGTTACCCTGATTATTAGCAGAGACCCACAAAATGTTTTAAGCACAAAAATCTCTCTAACAGCAGAATTTCAGTACAAGCTATTTTGTTTTATTTTCACAGGAAAGGAATGGATTTCACAAGGCAGTAATCAGAGGGGGATGACCCTAGGAGGTAAAAAGAGATTAATTATTGCTATTATCAAAGGCCAGCTGATCTTTTTTTGTTATGATTACAAACTTTTGCCCTTTTTTTTTTGTGCCTCAACTGCTGCTTCTCCCTCTTATTTTTGTCCTTGTTAAACTCCAGTTTTGGCTTTCCTATTAATTTCTTTGTTATGATCTTGTGTTATTTTCTGTAGTCACACCTCCTTATCTGTAGTTTTCACTTCTGGAACCTGCACTGTTCCTACTGAGTAGGTCATTCCTTGGGGCAATGGGATAATTAGTAAACACTTCATGGAATAACGAATGACCTTAAGACTGACAGAAGCAGACACTTCAGATTATGTTTAGGAACTGTAAAATATTTTGCGTTTATGAAGAATTTCTAGAAAAGCAGATGAAGAGAAAAATCTTGAAGTTTTCCAAGCCCACAAAGTCAAGTTTGCAATATGCCCCAGTTTGCAAATTGAGTCATTACTGAAGGCTGTTTGTCCTGATTTTTCACTAAGATAGAGTTAATTTACACAAGAAGCTGAGAGGGGACACAGCCAGGACAGCTGACCCAAACTAGCCAAAGGAGTATTCCATACCATATGATGTCATGCTCACTATAAATGGGGAAGGGGGAGAAGGGAGGGATGGTCGGGGAAGAGGAATAACTGCTGGGAGTTGGGCTGGGCATTGGGTTCCAGGTGGTGAGCAAATTGCATTGTGTATCACCTGCTTTCTATATTCTTTTATTAGTATTGTTGGCATTATTTTCCTCTTCCTTAGTTGTCCTATTAAACTGTCGTTATCCCAACCGATGAGTTTTACCTTTTTCTTCCAATCGTCCACCCCATTCCACAGTGGGGGCAAAGAGTGACTGACCAGCCTCATGGTGCTCAACTGTCAGCTGGGGCTAAACCATGTGTCCAGTGTAGAGCTTGAAGCACTGATATAATAACAGACCTGACTTTGCCAGTTGTTACCACAATGGTGTAATGGCAGCAATACCAATCAATCAAGACTCCCTGATCCCCATCTGGAAGATGATTCATCAACTGGACAGAGAAAGAGTGATCAGCAGAACCTGATCACCCCTAAACAGTCCCACATAGCCAGTGCAAAACTCTAGTGGGGAGTAGAGACTGACAGTAGACTATTGTAGTCTGAATAAAATCACACCAGTGCTGAGTGTTGCCATGCTGGACATGCTAGAACTTCAATATGAACTGGAGTCAAAGACATCCAAAAGGTACACCACAATTGATATTGTTAATATGTTTTTCTCAACCCCTTTGGTGGCAGAGTGCAGGCCACAGTTTGGTGGGGTGTCCGGTACACCTGGAGCTGACTGACCCAGAGGTGGGAACACAGCCTCGCCATTTGCTGATCCAGACTGCACTTGCAATACATTGATGACATCTTTTTATGAGGCAATTCAGCAAAAAAAAAAATCTGAGAAAGGGAATAAAATACTTAAATTCTTCTGAAAGATGGTTTTGCTTTAAAATGAAGTAAGGCCAAGAGATCTGCTCAGGACGTTCAGTTTTTAGGAATCAAATGGCAAGACGAGTGTCCTCAGATCCCATCAGATATGATCAACAAAACAGCAGCTATGTCCCCACTGACTGAAAAAAAGGGAACACGAGAATTCTTGGGTGTTGTGTGTTTTAGGAGGGTGCATACTCCAGATTAGTTTGATTGCAAAGCCCCCTCTATCAGGTCACCCAGAAGAAGAATTATTTTAATCGGATGTTAAAAATGTGCTCTACACGGCAGCTGGGGAGAATGGTCCTACCTGGAGTCTCTGTCAGGGAGGTGCTTTGTTATTTTCCTTTTCCTTTGTTGTCCTATTAAACCGTCCTTATCCCAACCCACAAGTTTTACCTTTTTCTTCTGATTCTCTTACATCCCCATCTCAGTGGAGCAAGTGGCCACGTGGTGCTCAGCTGCTGGTTGGGGCTAAATCACAACACAATTCTACAAAATTGTAGAACTCTAAAAATTTAAAAAGTATTTGAATAGTAGCATGTCAGTGGTGTAAGCAATGAGGGTTGGATTGGACCATTTTGAAGGTCTTTTCCAACCCTGATGATTCTATAATTCCAGGTCCTGACACCAAGGATCAGTAATATAAAATGGCCAAGATTACTGACCTACAAAATTCAGGATGTGATGCTTACCCAGAATGAATCATTTCAGTTTATTTCAGATTGTAGTTCTGAAGTGTTTCTAATATTCTAAAAGTTACAACCTAATTATATACAATATTTACTGAAAAATGCTTGGGATGGACAAAATATGAAGTTTTTGGTGAATTAAAGACAAACTCAGTTGGGCACTTGTTCAGCAGGAGTGGGTTCTTAGCTGAGATTAGATTGTTGTTGTCTAAAGCAGTTTTGTTTCTGAACAAAAGCATCTTCACAGACTCAATAATGTGCACATGCTATCTCAGATCTGCAGTATTATTTCTTGTGTTAATAGTTGTGGATTTCAGAATTTAATTCTGTAAGCCAGTACCTGCAAATCCAGGTTTTACTTCCTTCTCATTACTTCTTCAAGCAAAACAAGGCCTAATGAAATTAAATGTGAAGAAAGAAGTTAAATCAATTTTGAATGCTATGCATGGTGGTTCTCAGGGGAAACTGTTTAGTGATGCCATGTAAAGCCCTTGGGTTTAGCTGGTGAACTACATTGAATCAATGTGAGATCAGATAATAATTTCCCTCCATGCAGGGCAAAAGTAGTTTAAAGCTGCTACAGCATAGAAGTGTATGCCCTTTGTAATTTATCACATTAAATAATTCAATTGCCATTTGTCATATGTCGCTATGCAGGCAACAGCTACATGTTATATAGATATTGAGAGTCTGATCAAGTACAAAGCCTACCTCCTGCTTTAAAATGTCACAGGCATAACCCTAAACTTTATGGTATTAGTGAAAAACTCGGACTAATCCTATTGAGTTCAAGCATTAAACCTGCTTGAGATCAGAGTGGAGTTATGCATTTGTCAGTGGTGTCCAGAGTGGTTCCCCCTAAAATTCTATGGGTGACCTAAACACTTTCCACTATTCAGCCTGATTTTTTTCTGTACATTCTGGATGCAACTGAAACTGTTCAAGAGTAAATATTGATAAAAAAATCCCACTCACTTTTGCCTTCCTCTTTTACTCTTTCACTTTGTGTGACTCAGGTCCAAGCCATTGCGGGATTGCCTCAATATTTCTTAAACTCAATTTAAGAAATGGCAGCATGGATTCTTCACCTCAGAGTTTCTATGGGGGGAGATAAAGGACCTGTCCCAGGACCAGCCTGTGAGATGATGGAATTGACCTCATGCTTTGTTTGCTTGGCTGTTGTGAATGGGGAATTGTGTAGTGCAGCTATACTGTTATTGTTCTTTCTCTTCACTGGCACACCCCAGTGTCTGTGATATTTAGAAAAAGAGATGAAGGAGCCACAAAGACTGCTGAGCCCCTCTCCTCAGGCCAGTCATAGTACCGTGGTGTTCCTCTTTCCAACTCACATATAAATGCTCCTCATGGCAGGATCTATGTCAGAAGTTTTCGCCACATATTTTTGTACTGAACCATCGAATGATAAGAGTAAACCTGAGAGGAAAACAGATCAAAAAAATTAATCTACTAAAAGAGAATTTTCCTCTTTCTGTCTAACTTATATTCTCCAGCATCCTCATATTCCTCTGAGAAAGCTTGCAGCAGGCCTTTCTCAGGAACCCATGTTTTCCATTTATGTGGAAAAAAACCGACAACAAAAAAGCATGGGAGTTTGAGACAAAACTGTTCCCATGAGAACTCCCTTTTGCATAGTTGCTGTTATCTGATTATGGTGGGAGAAGGGATTTTTTTTTCACCTTTATGCCTGCCTAAGAAGAGTACCATGTCCTGACACTGACACCAGGTCTCAGGAATCCAAGACAGCCAAGATTATTGACCTAAGGGTTATGTACCTCTGAGTCAGATCCTGAGATCCAGAGGATCATAAAGGTTGTACAGTCTATTTTATGTGTTTGAGGGGTCTAATTTTCAAGGAACAAATGTAATACATATTGCCTCAATCATGCCACTTCTACTTTTCAGCCCTCCAGTCAGACAGTTTCTACCTCCTCGAGACTTCAGATACAGGCCCTTGTGATATCATGGCAAAATTTCTTTCCTGGAAGATTTTTTCCTCAGGACATAAATTCAGGAATCATTCTCTGACCTGTGATTTGGCTCATATATTGGTGTTATGGTGTATGCTCTGGCAGCGGTGTAGATATGAACAAATTTTTATCTCCTGAACTTAATGGGAATCACATTTAGTAGCTTCATGCAATAACAAAGACTGAAAAAAAAATTGAACTCCATATGAGCAGTGGGCTGCGTCACATATGAATCTAACTCAAGGTATTTGTAATAACTTGACAAAAGCTGCCATTTGTTATTTTAAAACACATTTAATCTCTGAGCTTGTGAAGCAGATTTTGTCACTGTCACATGTTTGGTTTAACTGTTTACTGCAAAAAATGTGAGATTCAAAACTTCTACATTGCCCAGCAACTTGAGAGCCCCATTTCTGCTCCACTATCCACAAAGATTTAATTCTGAAAACATCTACAAGCAGTAAATTGAGGTGCTTATTACGTAAAATGCCACATGTAAAACAAAACCAAGATTTGTATTAAAATTCCTTTCTCAGACACTGAGAACATAAGTGAGAATCAACAGAAGTTATTTACAATGCTAGACAGGGTATTTTACCTCATATTTCCATTTACAGGATTGTTTTTTTTTCCCTTTTGTAAATTGCCACTAAATATATGTGCACTGGTCATATCAGACAATTCAAAGCATATTTTAAAACTTAAATCCCTGGAACTAGACAAAGTAATGAGCAATTTTTATGACACCGATATTAAAACCTTGGCTTGCTTTGTGCGGTGGATAATGCTTTCAACTTAGGCTCCCCCTTCTGCATTCAATTTGAATGTAATACCTTTTGAGACAAATTCTGCCCTCACTTAACAGCTTCATAGTCCAAAGTGCTGACAACAGGGGCTGTGTAGGTCTAACCGAGAGCAAGACTTCATCATCTGTTCTCAGTGAGCATGAATTCCTAATCAATGCAGTGGGATTAACCCCAATTAATACATGCTTGTTTTCCTTTTGAATTCATGTTTCAAATGATCTAATAGTATTTCTTTGACCATTATCATAGCAGGAAAGAATCTTTTATCTGAGGTTATAGTCAGATGATCCCTCTCCCTGGCTTTCCTAGATCTATGTAAGATGTTTGACACCTAACAGCTACGACTCCTCTTTTCAGCACTTACTTTCCTTTTCTCCCAGCCTCTGTGGAAATATTTTTGCTTAGATAAAAGGATTATCCTACCTTTTCCCTTAGCAGACTCCTCTGGACATATCAATACTTTCTGTCAAATGGTCTCAATATAATTTAAAAATAATAGAGCCGGTCTATCAATGATGTTCTCTCCTCTTTGTGACACAGGTAAACAGTAATGGCATGCTGTGTTTTAGAGAGGAAGCAACTGACATGCTGCAGCCACAGCATCCTTTTACAGAAGGTCTATCCAAATTCACTTAAGGCATGATTCTGGGCAGTCAAAAAAGTCAAACTGTGAAGCTGTCCTTCTGTCAAAGGTCCATTTGGCATCTCAACCATTGGGCATGCTGGAAGAAACCCTTGATTGTGCAGCCCTGGATTATGGAACTTGCAGCTCAAGACTTGGAAGCAGAGCAGGAGATTTGGGAAGGTGGACATACAGATGGCATTGGACAGCCTCAGTCTCTTTTTGTTCCTTGGCTGCTGTGCACACAGCTGCTTCTCAAGCATGATTTAGAGCAGCCTGGTCATGATCTCACCTAATTGTGTGGCTAACAGCTCCAAAATAGGACCCTGTGATCAAAATGTCCGGAAACATGAGGTCATGACATCAAAAGGCCAGTTCCATGGTGAAAGTATGTCTTTCAGGTGCCGCTGGCTTCAAAGCTCAGCAGTAAAGCAAAGGAGAAATCTATATTTGGGGACCTTCATGGAAAGCATTACCATTTGCTGTTCATCAGAGGTACCAAAGCAGTTAGCAATTACAAAAGAAAAAAAAAAAAAAGAAAATTATCAGGCTTGTCATTAGTTTCAGGAAAAAAAGTACATTTTTTTTTCCACAGAGGCTTGTTAAATAATTTTACTGGAAATGTCATTGCTGAGTTCTGCAGTAACCTCCATAGAACTGCACAGACCTACAGCAGTAGCGAATGGCCGACTATCCCAGGAAGGATTTCTTTATCCTTACATTACTCGACTTTTTTACATGACATCTGCACTTGCTTCATCATTCTGCCATCTGCTTTAACAAAACACAGGCAAAGCATTTTAGAAAACAAACCCTCCACACTTTAAAATGCTACAACCAGGATCACAGCCTTTACTTCTCACAAGCTGTAGTGCTTATTATCCTCTACTCCTCCTTCTGCTCCCCTCCCCCCAACATGCATGATGAATTACATACGCGTACCAAGTGTGGAGAACACAGAATCCCATTGATTTTGCCACAATGTTTCCATTAAATGAAATAAATGGTTATGCGCTTTACTACCCTGTGCAAACTCGTATGCTGAAAGGTCAGAAATAGCATTAAATTTTAAATTTTGGAACTCCAGATCAGACTTGTTTCCTGCTTGGTGTCATCTGCAAGGCACACAGTGTAGAGCCGAGTGAAAAACTCTGATTGCTAAAGCATCGAAATAACAGAGTATGAGCAGAATGGTTTCGAGCACACGCTGTATAGTCCAGTCAAAGTTTCTTCCTGGTGCAGCCGCACAAATCTCTTGGTAGCAGTAAACTCACTGCACAGACTTCATTCCTGAACACATGTTCAAAGGTGATAAAATAAATGCAGATGGTTTCCCAAAACCTCAGTGGAGCATTTTTTACTGTTACTAAATGGACTGTAAAAAAAATAGGGGAAAAAATGGAGAAAATACAGTTTGACACAGACAGGCAATTTCAGAATAGCATTTAGTGGTTTGGGAGAAAAGCTAAATAAAACTTGGGTTTATAATGAACTATTGGCAAAACAATATTGATAGAGCATCTAAGCTGCCTAATGGGAGTGAGTTTTAGAATACTCAATTTAAACTAGCATTGTGAGTTGAATATTTTGCTTAATTACTTAAAACACATACAAAAACCTTGGATAGGAACCTTGAATTCATTCTGCCTTGACTAAAGTTGACAATAAAACCATCCCCAGCTACAGTGAAAACAGGATCAGGCCTTAACAAATTTATTACAGGCTTTGTTTACAAACTTGTTACAAAATTATACAACATCTTATGTGTACATAGGATTTACAAGAACACGTAACTGATGTGTGCAATTACTCCGCTCTCTGGTTGAGATCTGCAGGTTTTTTCTTCGTTCAGGGCCTGATCCAGCTTCCACAGGAGAAGGTGAGAATTTTTTCCACCGACTTTAGTGGAAACTGGATCAGATCCAGAGGCTAACACTTCCGTTGTTATCCTGGGGTGGGAAAGAGGCAGCAAACATAACAACCTCACGCACCACGCTTCTTTCTCTTTTAATGTGTTTCAGATGACGGGCATTGTATTTACTCTGATACATTTTTGCTGGCCGCTTGTAAAATACCTGATGCGTCAATAAAGTTAGAAGCCAAAGTCCAGGTCCTGGTACTTGATTTACAGTGGAAAATGACAAATAGTTTTATCTGAACCTCACTTGATTTTCAGTCAGCAGAAATAAAGGCAGTAGGGTCGACTCTGATGTTGTTTACATTGCTACAAACCTACATTTTCTCACCTGTCTTCAGTAGAATTCATCTGGATTTACAGTGATGTAAACAAACATGGCATCCACACTGCAGTGACAAGGCAGTTTCCAATTAACAGGATATAGGTTCTGTGAGCACCAGTGATGAACCAAACTCAGTTTTCTTACTTCCTCTTCTCATATGGAGACAGACCTGATCTCTAAAGTTAATGATCCATGACAATATCTGCTCTCAATTTCTCACAGCATCTGAAAATGATCTTTATTTGGGAATTCAGGGTGTAAAATTAGGTTTTTACTTGCAATATTTTTCAGTGGGGCAGAACTCTGAAAAATATGCTTGCCCTCCAAGCCAAAGAATTAATGGCTAGGGATTATTTTTTCCCCATGGAAGCTTAAACTTTCCTACTAGTAGAACTAGAAAAAGTTCTGTTGAAGATTTTACTTTTCTCTAAATGTTTTCCAAGGAAGAAGAATGTGGGACAAATTCTAGTCAGATCGGATACCAAGTTCCTCATTATATTACATATTCTCTTTCCTTCTAATGATTGCCTTGGTATCAAACCTCTGAAGTTATTATTGCTTGAAGCAAAGTTAGGATTTAGTCCTGTGAGGTGATGATATTTCCTGTGAGGTAAATACTCTGGCCTCATGTTGAAAGTTGAGATGGTTCTCAAAACCTTTGTTTATGGCCTCCCCTGCAGAATTATGCCTACACGCTCCAACCCATGTTTCAGTGTCACTGCTATTCCGGTGCTTGGCCACATGAACAACCTGTCTGGTTCTCCGGTGGTTTTATGATGTGTAACGCTCTCTGTAATGGATTAGGGGAGAGCATCCAATTTGCTACCTTTGATGTCCTGTTGCAAATTTGAAGCAGGTTCCTCAGTAGTGAAAGCTCTATGAACAAAAGCATCCTGCAACCTTGGTTTTGAGTGCTCTGATCTCGTTCTCATTTGCAATGCTGAACACGCTGCAACAGTGAAAGCCATGCTGTAAAAACCGAAGACCACTACAGCTGTAATGCTTTTTGAATGGCTGGCATTTTTCAGCTCTGACTGCGTGTTAAGATCTAGCTAGACATAGATAACATATGCAGTCCAATCTTAACTCTGTTGATATCCATGACAAGACTCTCATTTACTTTTATGGGAGTGGGATCGCATCCAGGGTATTATACAGCTAGTGTGCAAGAGACTATCTCTTCAAGTAGCATAATTATTACCTTTCCCAGTGGAGCTAAATGACAATATAAAGAGTTTGAGGTATATGTATGCGATTACAATTGTCTCTCCAAAGTAACCACTCACCTGTGTAACTGAAGGACTTCATTACAGTTATGGACTACCTGGATTTCATTCACCATACTGGTCAAAAAGATATATTATTTCAAGTCCCTGTGAAAGCTACTGGGTTTGTTGAGCTGTTCTACTTATTTTTGTCTCTGTGAAAAATGGAGAATGGATTGCTGAGGAGAACAGCTTTGTATGGACGTGTGGCTTTGATATCCATGCCAGGATATCATATCTTTCTTTAATACAATTTGCAAGCCAACAGTTCTTTTTATCTTAAGACACTGCCAGCTTTGTTTCCACTTCAAAAACTCGAAGAGAGAGGAATGATGCAGCAATGCAAAGAGAAGATAATTGATTTGTGTGAGGAGGAAAAGGTTGATCACAATAAATATTAAATTCTGAAGAAATAATCTTTTTATGTATTATATTAAGGATCAGTTTAGATTTGTTCTTGGCTTCAGTAAGTTTCTGCTACAAATATTTTAGATTTTTTTCATATTTTTCCTATGATGAACTGGCAGCATTAGAAACAGTTGCAAAATAAATGTGCTTCAAAAACATAAACAAAAGTTTCTGGATTATTAGCAGTCATTCTGAAATACTAACAGAGGGAAAATAGTCATTTCAGTGGCAGGACTGGTATAATACACAGAAATTGTATTTTATGGCTACTTGCCGTAAATATGATGCCATGATGGCATGATCGGCCAGCTACAGCACACATTTTGGTCCATTTTGTTTGGCGGTGAGAAGTCCAATTGAATGTGAATGTACAGGCTGAGGAATATAAATATGTACACAACTCTTTGACATTGATCTGATTTTTAACAAGTTTACTAAATGACAGTCACTGGCTTGACAATACTGAATGAAAAATACTGATTTTTACACAGATTTTACAGTAAGGTTATGGTATGCTGCCAACAAGCAGTGTCACAAACAGTCTAAAAAAAAAACCTGGAGTTGCCCACAGCAGAGGCACACACCCTTTGCTCTTGTTTACTGAGAGAGAAAGCTTATATACTGTAGATTTGCTGAAGTTTAATAAATAAGGTCAACTTATAATATATAAAACAATATAAACATTTATATGCTACATGCATATCATATAATTTAAAGTAATAATTTATATAGCAAAGAGATGCAGATTTATGTTCTTCCTATTTTCCTTGACAATGCACACACGCAGGAGGTGTCTATTCTTATCCATCTCCAGCCTACCAGTTTATTGTTTTCTGAAGTTAGTGCTCTAACATAAGTTTGGGATGTCTTGCATTGGGAGTTCCAGTGCTTGTCATCGATGCCACGGCAGCCGTTTTTTACAGGCTTGGCTTCTTTACACCTCGTTTCATAAAAGTATTGCTTAACTGGAGAGTTGCCTGTTTTAATTTCTCCCAGCACAGTTACCTGGTGTCCTCTAATGTCGATTGCAGATGATTTGTCCGTGACCCATAAACTTTCACTGTCACAAACAGAATATTCCCCTCGGTGGCTCTTGTGCTCCGCATACCTTTTCTGCCGGGAGGTTCTGTTCACCACCACTGAATTTCCAACATAATCCTCCATGAGGTACAGCGGTGGCGGTTCCAGTGGCGTGTTGTCACTCAGGAGGACTCGGGGAGAATTGTAGCGTCTCTGCTGCCTTAAGAGGTCTGTATCCATTGAGATAACTGGCTGGAAGTCTGATTTCACATTTTCATCTCCATCCACGTCTTGCTGAGTGTCTGCTTTCTGCACTGTGTTTTGATAGTTTTCCTTAATATCTACCATCTGCTTAGAAAGCTTGTTTTTCAAAATGTCTGCCTGAATGAGTTTAATAATGAGAGAATTTATTGAATCTTCTGGCAAACTCCTTTGATCCATGTTGGTAGACTGGATGCCACGAAGATAAGCGAGAAATATCACATAAAACAAGATGGACATCACCTTGTTCACCTGTAAGATCTGCAAAGAAGCAGAAAGGCAACATAAAATAATTAAATAGGAAAGTTTACTAGATGCTGTAAACATGAAAATTCAGATTTTTTTAACATGTTTTACATCTTCTGCATATTGCCAATACAAATACTTTATATGTTTATTATAAGATAATTGATCATTATAGTTTATAATGAATGTAAATTTTTTCTGACTTTTTAGTTTTCAGTATGTCATCTGTATTTCATGCACTTTTCAGGATGACCTCACTTCTCCTCTTTCCATGTATAGTGGAGTTATGTCCTCTCTCTACAGAGGTAGGTAGCTACTCTGGGGATAGTGTGCCTAGGCCTTGGCAGCAGAGAGAGGCTGAGTTAATTTCACAGAGTCTATTCTACAAAGTGGTTTAGCTTCCAAGTTGCAAGATCATGCAAAGTATCAGATTATCAAATAGTGTAAGATTAAGAAGTTCTGACTTCGCTAAGTGTTGTCAATTTTTGTATGTTAATGTGTGACATATCCCTCAAATTTCTATTCATCAATTGGCTTGTGTTTGACTTTAAGAGCATTACCATATGCTGGGAAATAAACACTGTCTTTCAATAGGTATTCTTCCTCTCTCTCGGGTGCTAGAAGAAAAGGTATTCTTGAAGGAAAAAGGCACAGTCAAGCAGCAAAGTGGGGGTTCTTAAATTTTGAACTTCATAAAACAGTAGTTAGACTTCTGTAATATAAGTGAAAAGTTCAGATGGATCCACAGGCCACTTTTTACTAGTGGCTTTCAGTGTTGGGATTTTTTTTTGTTTGGTTGGCTTGTTTGTTTGTTTGTTTTTAATTAAGTTCCCTTGTTACATTTATATGAAGTGAAGCAAAACCAATTATAGTTAGAAATATTCAAGGACAGATGGAGTACCTCCTCCCCAAAAACTGGAGACTCTTCTTCCAAAAGATCAAAATTAATTCAAGATCAAGATTTTGAAAACTGGACATAAAAGTGTGCTTCTTCTCTGTACTGTACTTTGCCATGAACTGCTCTATATAGATCCTTGTAATTCTTGTAATCCTTGTAATGTCCTTGTAATTCTATCTTTGGAGAATCTTCCAGAAGTTAATTTGTTATTTCTGGCCAAATCTTACTTTCATCCTGATTGTGTAGATGAGAACTGTGAGCATACATTTTTTTTCCTTGTGGATACCTGTGTATTTTGCATTGTATGGGGCCTTGAAAAGCGAGTTCTAGTGAGAGGTGTCCCTGCCCATGGCACAGGACTTGCACCTTGATGATCTTAAAGGTCCCTTCCAGCCCCAACCATTCTATGATTCTATGATTTGCACTTATATATAAATTAAATTATTTTTCAATGTAAAATATTAAATCATGGAAGCAAACCATCACTTCAAAACACACCTATTTTAATGAAACTGTTGGTCAAGTAGTGTACTGTAGGATAAAATATTAAAGTAATGTTAGAGCATTCTCATACCAGGTGGAAAGCCCTACTTCAAATGACTCAGAACAGCTTTGAACTTGATTCTCATGCTCTGCAAACATGCCCACTACATATCAGACCACTAGCACTCTGGAATGAAGGCATGGAGTTGCAGAAGATAGAACAGTGTTGGATGAAGTTGGAAGGATCCTCAGGAGATCTAGTCCAATCCCAGTGCTAAAGTAGGGTCACCTAGATCAGCTTGCCTGGTCAGGTTTTCAATATCTCCATGGATGGAGACAACCTCTCCCAGTGCTTGACCATCCTCACAACAAAAACCAAGGGGAAAAAAAAAAACCCACTCATGTTTCAGCATTATTTCCTGTACCTCAATTTATACCCATTGCGTCTTTTCCTTTGTTTAGACAACCCTGAGAAGAACCTGGCTCTATTTCTCTATTTTATTTTTTTTTTAATCCCTCCCATCAGGTATTTCTACACTTTGATAAGATCCTCCTGAACCTTCTCTTCTCCAGGCTGAACAACCCCAGCCTCTCTTCATATGACAGATGCCCCAGTCCCTTAATTGTCTTCATGGATTTGCTCTTGTATGTCCATGTCTTTCCTATACTGGGGAGCCCAGAAGTGGACATAGCACACCAGATGTGGCCTCACCAGTGCTGAGTTGAGGATCCCCTCCCTCAACCTCCTGGTGACATTCTGAGTACTTTGTGTTTTTCCCAGAAGAAATTACAAAGAAATCAAACCTCTTAAAGAGACATTTTTTCCACTTCTTCCAATCACCATTTTGTGTTTAAGAAGGCAAACCATTTTCTATTTAAGGCAAAGAAACAAAGAAAAAAAGTTTTACTGGAGAATCGTCTATCCACTTTAAGCAAAACTCCTTTCAGCGACAGTGAGTCCCCACTTCATAGTTTGGAACTGCAGCAAAATCAGAGCTACCCTCTGTGGATGTGTGATCTGCCCTTTTATGGACAAGAAATGTGTTTTCTCCATTCTCAGTTTGTCACAGTATGAGTTCACCTAAATCTAGACTGTTGCTTGCAGCAATGTTATGCTTTGGAAAAAAAAAGAAATCTAAGATTTTCAGTTACCATACAATTACTCTCATACCTAAACAAACACTAACTTAATGTAGAGAGATCTCAGAGCCTAGACTGTGCTGCATAACAAGACCTCTTTGTGTGCAATTTGGTGTTCCCTCAGTAAATTATGTGCTTTGAAAAACAGCAAAACTGTTATAAAACATATGTCATTCAGCAGATTTCTTACAACATGCAGAAGGGCTAGCCCAAACGCAGTATGACACACAGGTCCACAGGATGGTGAGCAAAGCTCTGACGATGCTCAGCTCAAAAGCCGAAAGCATTATTCATGCCAACGTGCAGTTGCATGTAACCACCGGTCTGCTTAGTTTCAAAACTAAGTGGCACAAGCAAAACACAAGTCGGAGCAGGTGATGAGGTGGGAAAAGTAGGACTGGAGTTCCTGCAGGCTCTCTTTAATGTCACGCCGCACACAAAAATGGAGGGCGAGGGACCTCAGAAGAAGAGCAGTTCAAATAAATTATTTTCCCCATTAATGGAAAAAAAATGTTCTGAACCTGTGGATTCTGTGGGGAGGGTGTTAAACTACTCTGAAATTTTACTTGTAGGGTTTTTTTGCACTTGGCAAATTGCTTGCTGCAAAATTAAGAATGTTTCAGAACTAATATTTATGATTTCAGGAAGTTCCTTCAAGACAGTTCACCTAAGAAGTTCATAAGTGGCATGTTTGGAAATTCCAGTCCATGATGAACATGTCAAGGCCGCCCGTGAACTGCAGCACCTCAGAATATGCCTAAGGCATTAGTCTAGCTAGGAGAAATGGACGTCACTGGGAAATTGCAGCTGGTTTATGGCCTTCTGAGTATAAAAAAACCTAAAAGTGTGTTGTTTTGGACAAGTGGGTAATATGGCTTTTCATAAATATCTCTGTGTCCAAAATAGAACTTTGTCTAAATTTAGGATTACATTAAATTTGTACAATTTGTACTATTCACTCTTTTTTTCTTGTTGTTGTTGGTTGGTTTTGGGTTTTTTTTTTTTTTTTTTTTGTTAAACCATTACAGAGGAGATACAAATGTCAAACATCAAAAAAGTTTTGTTTTCATATTTTCAAATTATGTTTCTGGACATACTTAGACAATGTAATTCACAAAACAGAAAAAGTGTTTACTCACTATAGCACTGAGTATATAGTAAGTAAATTATCTATAGAGATTTCCATTCAGAGGAAAGATTTCAACAGAAGTGGCCTGTCTAAAAAAGACTGACATAACTTCTGGGCTCCTAGGGCACTGGCTTCTGTGGACTTTAGGAGAAGCTACACCAACATTAGTAGCGGTAGCTCCTTCTTCAGCCTTTTGGAGAATGGTATAAAAATCAGCCAAGAATTTAGTCCTTCACGTGAACATTTCTGTCCTCTCATGAAAAATTCCTAAAATGAAAATTATTCTTTTCAGGTAGAAAACCAGATTTTGTTCAAGTCAAACTTTTTCTAGTTGGCTGCATATTGTGAGACTTGTGGGGTTTTTATTCTTCAGAGTTCTTCTTGAAACTTTCCACATGTAAATCCCTGAGATTAATTTTAGCTGTCTTTGTGGACCACTAACAGTCAAGTAAGTGTGATGAGTGGTCCTAGAAATTGACACGATGCTATTTACACTCTTGTAGGATGTACAGACCAGATTGCTATATAGTTGGGGGCCTGGGTCTGGGTGCCAAACAGGCATAGGCAAGAATTTCATAGTGAACTCAAAGAGCACAGCCCCAGCAGCATGCCCCATAGACCAGTATCAGCTCAAGTAATGTTATTAGGTACGAATAGACCATAACTGATGTCTGCTTCCACTTCCTTCCTGCCTGACACCTGACTGTGCTAGAGCATTAATGGCAGTTCCTGAGCTCAGTTTCTGTTTCCACAAGCTGTCAGATCAGCAATGAAACACAGCCTAGTCAACAGAAAAGTGTGTAACAGCACATGACTTCGATGGGTCTTGGATGTATATTGGATGTATCACATGCATCCATTTGAACCGGGATAATCCCCTTACTGTGCAGGACCTACTGCATACCTGTTCTAGAAGCCATGTGGTAGCAGATTAGTTTAGATAGCATGAATCCAGAACTACTGATCCACATCAATGGATTCTCATGAAAAGGTATCTTATGCTGACCAGCCTACTTGCAGCAAACAGCACTTGACTGGGGACTCAGTGGCAAGCATCATGCAATTCCTTTTCTATTCCATATATTGGGAATGCCAACACATTCCAGAAAGCTGTTTTTCGTGATCTGCTGGGAAACTTTGGGCCAACTCTGCTTTTGTGCTGTGTTATTCTGTGTGGCCTTCTAGATGTTGGGATGTACCTTTGATGCTCTGAGGCCTTGCTAGAGATAATCAAAAAGGGATGTACCTTTGATGCTCTGAGGCCTTGCTAGAGATAATTAAAAAGAGTGCAGAGGGAACATGGCTCTCAAATCAGCCTTGAAGTGTGCTCAGAAACATTCTGCTATGTGTAGTTTGGAAAAACACTGGACATCGAGGCAGGAAGGCATATTAGTCCCCTTGAGCTGGTCCTTTTGTATAGTGCTAGTGCCCTCTTACTCAGAGATACTACCCCAGCTTTCAAAAGTGATTGCAAACATGGCAACAGAAGCAAAGAACAAGGAGTGGAAATAAGGGACAAGTAGGCATTATGAATAGCCCAGAGGGTTTGTGGGAGCATACATCACAGCATGGCAGGTAATGTAGAGCCAACTCTTTATTTGCACTAACCAAGTCTGACTTTGAGATTGCTGACATTTGCAACACTGAGGATAAAAATGAACAACATAGGAAGGAAAAACTCATGCATTGCAAAGTTTTTTTGATCTTTCAGCTGTAGCTTAGTGCTTAGTTTTACTCTAATGGTTTGTGTAACTGCCTATCACTGTGGAGTTACTAGGGTATTAATTCTGTCTAATCTAGGTATCTCAGGGAAGGCCTAAATTTAGGAGAAGTAAATAAGCTTACCTCTTGCTTCCATCAATAAGTTAAATCCCCAGCAGGCTCCAGTAAATTATTTTCTGCTCTTTTCAGACTCATCACTTTACACAGTCTTAGAAAGCTTTGCTTAGGTTTTTTTTTGTTTGTGGTGATGTAAACAAAAATATTTTTAAAATCTGATTGCTTTATTTTGATCAGTCTTTGAACAGTCTACACAGATGAAGACCAAAGTTTCATTGAATATGTTCTGTGAAAATAATGAAATTCAAGTGCTGGGAGGTACTGCCTAGGTATTTACTTATAAGTCATTGCTAAAAGGAGCTGGAATAGAAGGAAAAGTGACTGGCGAATTTTACGTTCAGTGTTGTAATACCCGACATGATTTATGTGAGTCAGCTTGAAGTATTTGGCACTTTCTGAAATATTTAAGAGCAGCTTTTGTTCTTCAGACTGAGCAACTAATGATCATTTGTGGTGGCTGACAGCTTATTCAGGCTTTTGCCAAAGACGACAGTGTAATTATTCTCATTGCTTGCTAAGCGCTGTTTTCACAAACTCACAGAAAGCAAGGAGTAGCAGAATGCCCTGTTGATTCCCTCAGCCTAATAACTAGGTATGGAAGAGATGTAGCCCTTCTTCTCTGTGCTTGAGGGTACAGTGAAAATGAAAATAAGAAAAGTATCACTGTATTCTGCGTATTCAGACAGATTGGAGCATGAAATAATTGCATATGAAAATTTGCACTGTGTTTCAGAATACTAAAGAGCTATTTATACAATATCTGCCTGTATAAGAATTTGTTAAGGTAGATTGATGTGGAGTGCTGATTGCCCTCCTGAACATTTCCATTTCTCAAGACATGGAAATTTCAACACATACAGACTGAAGCTAAAGTTTTCACTAGAGCCAGACCTGCTAAGAAGCTGAAGAATTCAGAGACAAATTCAAGTGGGACTGAGTTATGGCAGCTCTAAGTGTTAACCCTCCCATCCTCAGGGCCAACCAAACCATAAGTTACAGCAATGGAATTTGAAACTAATGCATTCTTCTTGCAGATGGACTGGGGAGTGTGGCTACACACCATATCTGAGGAAGAGGGAACCAAAGTTTCTTAAGTCTCTGCAGCAGGTCACTTGCTTTTAATCATGCATTACTCAAGGCCATTTTCAAAAGAAAAAATGCATCTGAGCCCTGAGCTCCAGTAGCCTCCAATGAACAGTATATACCTAATCTCTTATGGGAATGGATGGAGTTCAGTCCGCTACGTCATTGGCATTTCCTTTTCCTTTGTAAATGACAGGCTGAACAAAGCACAGAAAGACAGCTATTCACCCAAGTATGAAAAACTCAGCTGCACTTCTAACCAAACTCCATTACTATTTATGATTACCATTGTGACCATGAACCTACTGGTCACTGAGCACAGCTTTCCCAAGCAGTGACATCTTTCTGAGGGACAGTTTTGTGTTACTACATCTGCTGCAAGGAGCGATCTGTTTTCTGAACAGTTATATGCCCTGTGTAGAACTGGAGCAATGTCCATTCATTTTAGTCACAGCTGATTTCAATGGCATATGTGTGTCTACATTTGATTTTTCCACAAATACATCTTTTTGGAGATCAAAATGGGATTGTCTTCCATATACCTGCCCATTTCCAAAAGAAAGGTCAGGAGCAGTTCCCCAGTGCTTACCTCACTACTTGGAACCACAGCTGCATCTCACACCTTGTGCAAGGTTAATTCTGTTAGGTTTTGGCCCCACACTTTCCTCCCCCGCCACCAACATTGACTGGAGTTCAGGGCACTCAAGACCCTCCTAGAGGCATTTGACACTCCCCAGCATACCCCAGCAATCCCAATGAGGGGCTCAACTATTAATGTCCAGTGCGACATCAACTGCACTAGCTACATCCCCAGGTGTATAATCAACTACAGAAATAGGCCAGCTTTCCTCAGTCTCTGCTAGTCTTTTTTTCTACTTTTATACCTTTCCTGACTGATATTTTTGTGACATGATATTTACACCTGTCTGTCTCTCCTAGGACTGCTATAGTATAATTTTGCATTAACCATTTGACTAATTAATCGGTGTGTTGAGAAGGTCAGGACAGTAGTTTGGGAGGCTGGGACCCTGATTTCTCTGATTTTTGGGAAGAGTTTGCTCAAGTCAAAACCTGTTCATTACTTTCTACATCTGTGAAGTAAGGAACTCTATGGAATGGTGCTGGGCTTTGATTACCCTAGATATATACCTTGACATCCTCTTGTTTGTCCCTCAAAGACCTGCCTCTTGCTGCCCCAACTAAGAGAGCAAAAGTAAAGATTTTGTCTCCTCTCTACAGAAGTCCTGACAGCACTGCAGTGCAATGCCCTGCATGCTGTGTGGGAGATGCCTATCTGTTTTGAGAGTAACAAGGCATCTTAAAAAATATATTTCCATAAATGTTCTCAGTGTAAATCATCCTGTTTTCTTTTATCATCCTCACATCACTGATATTTGAACATTCCGTAAGCATTTAGCCTGTTAATACTGACAAAGGGAGAAGAATGCCATTTGTCCCATCTTAAAGAGCGGAGACTGGGGTGCGCCGCAGTCCGATGATGTTTGCAAGGTCATACAGGTGTTCTGCTGCAAGTTGGGCAACAGCCTCTGTGTTTTCATGTTGCACTGTCTGCATCTGTAATGCTGTCTGGAAGTTTGATCAAGGACAAGCATGAAATGCAAGGAAATAAAAACAATGCCATCTGAGATGAGCAGTCATCCGCATCTTAGTCATGACAAAGAGTTAAAGCCATAGTTAGGTAAACAATTCCCACAAAAGCTGAAGTACTTCTACTGTGCAGTTCTGAAAACTGTCCAAAGTAACAAGAAATCTAGAGGTCATATTCTTAGCTAAATCAATAAATTCCAATGGCTTGACTAGACCTGTGCTTTTACAAAAACAGAAGATTTGCCCAGAGTTTTGGATTTGCTTTTTCTGTTTTTTTCTTTTTGTCCTTTTTTTTTTTTTTTTTTAAAGAAGCCATTTGCAAAAAGAAGAATAGAAACCACCAGAACTAAATCATGGTAGTGGATGATTTAAGCTGATAAATTGTTTGTGTGTTAGTTAATCTTTTTCATTACTGTTTGTTAATAGCGGCAGGGCCAAGCAGCAAACAAATTAAATTGGCGGCTGAATTTGGAGGCGATGCAAACAGCAGTGAGCAAAGAGAAATAGAATCTCTGCTGGGGAGATGGAGTCATAAAATACTGGCAGAAAATTACAAAATGAACGTCAAAGGAGAAATTACAAGCTAGCATGCTGGGGGAATGGTGGTATTAAGCAATGAAATGCAGAGGGGAAAAGAAACTTAGAAAGGAGTAATGCCTAATCTGACCCAGGACTGATCTAAACCCTTGGAAAAGCACAATATTTAATACATGCAAATATTGAGGCATGGCATCGCAGGTCTAAGAAGGGATTGTCATATTTTCTAGTGCAGCAGAAAAAACAGGAATGATGCTTGAAAGTTGGAAGGTACTGTCATATGTAAAAAAAAATCAGGAAAGAGCACCAAAAACTACTAGAAAGGCTTTATAACTGGTCCTTGAGGAAATTCTCTTGAATGTGCAAGCCTTTGCTATGAGCTGACAGAAAGGGCATGAACAGAAAACCTAGTGCAAAGATCTGGAAAGAGTAAGCATCGTGAAAGAGAGCCTTCACATTAGGGTGGGGCAAAGGGGCACAATCAGGAAAAATGGGATTAAACTAAGGAAAGGGAAGTTAGGCTGATCATCAAAAGCAGTTTTCAGGCTCTGCAAGATGTTTGTAACAAGCCCAAAGCCACACCAAAAAGGCTGGTTTCATGTTTCGTTGCAGCCCTGAAACTCCATCTAAGTTGTTTTCTTTTTTTAAAAAACAGTTTGAAGATCCATTAACCTTTCAAGTCAACCTGGACATACTCTGGACCAACCAGGGCTGATAAATTGTCTTGTATTAAAGGCTGGCAATAGTTCCAGTTCCTCTTTTTTTTTGTCAGAGAGATACTTTGAGGGCTTAAGCTTTCCATAATTAAAGTTGAGAGCCTCCAGATGAAACTCTGTTCTTTCACCTCCCCACAATTCCAGGGGGTTCAAGTCTGGCCTCTGGATATATCAAAGTTATGACTATATTTGGTGTATGTTTCTGGAAAGGGCAAGGGAAGCCATGGAAAGGGTTAAGGTGAAATGGTCTAGATTTATAACGGATTGTTCTAGTTGTTTGATTTTTAAAAGCCAGGGGTGGGCTTTATCTAACTTGGTATCATAGAATCATAGGGGTTGGAAGGGACCTCGAGAGATCATCGGGTCCAACCCCCAAAGAGAATGCGGAACAGCTCTCAGATCATCAGAATTTTGCCACTGTCCTGTTAGGCTATGAAAGAGCAGCCTTCTGCATACCCTGTGTTGTAGGATATTCAAGAGGTGTTTTTACAATAACATTCCCACTGAACAGCTCATTTTGTAAGGAAAAAGTATAAAGAATAAAATTGAGATTTTTAAAAATGCTATTTTTAGGGGGGTTTGATTTTAAGAATCTCAAGAGAAAAACTGATTTAAACTGTGAATTTCAAGACTATGATTCTGCTAGATTTTACATAGAAAACAAAAGTGTTTCAATTTTGGTTTGGTTTAGAAACTGAAAAGTTCCTCTTTCATCTTTTTTAATACTGTTCATTTTCTTATTTCTTTTATGAACTCAGGAAAACGGTGAAACAAAGCAAGTAAATAGAAGAAAACAAGGGTTACCAAAACCCTTTAAAAATATTAGTCTCCATGTGAAAACCTTGCATCCCTAAACATAGTTTATAGGTACAGAAAGACCTCACACGCACGAGGAAACACAAACATGGTAAGAGAGAATGCTAGTTAGAAATGAAATGAGCTTTTTTTTGATTTGGGGAGAAAAAAATCATGATGAGAACCTGAGATATTTCTGTTGAAAAAAGAGCATTTCTTTAGTTTTCTGACAGATCTACTGTGACCCTTGAATACAGATGTTTGCCTTGAGAGTAGGAATGCTGTTAGGGCAATACTGCCTCTTAAGAGGCCCAGTCAAATTTTTAAGGTACCATTTGCTGAGAAGGAACAGCACTGCTGCTTGAGAGTTTCTCCCAAGCACCAAGTATGAGCCTTGCTGTGCCTCCATATGCAATGCACTGCCACCCCAGATGTGCTCCACGGGACTGGGATTGTGGTGAGCCACCACACAAGAGGCTTGGTGGGGAAGGCCTGCCTCGTTTCAGCCAAAGCTGCACCTGTGTTTGTTTTGCAAAAAGCCCATGACTCTGGGTTTCTTTAAAGCCATACAGAAATACAACCATGGCCACTTCATGAATCAAAGTTCACCTTCTGAATTACCTTTCCCTGTTCCTCAAAGGTTCATGAACCTCCGAACAGAAAAGTTTTGTTAGACAGGCATGTGCAAAGTATCTGATGCAAAGTTCCCAGGAACTGGACTCCCGGCCCTATTGAAATACTTAAAAGCCACCAGTAAGACCTCACTGAATTAAGGATGAATTGAACAAAGTTTTTTGCACAGTAAGAAGTGTGAGGAAATGACGGAATGACTGGAGACAGCTGATACTTAATTCTTATTTTATCAAACGTAGCATGCAACTGAATTGTTGCATCAGGACCATAGTGAGAAGATAGCATTGCTGTATATAATCAATACCTTTTCCATGGTCTTTGTACAGGTGCAGTAGCTTGTTCGCAACCAGTTTAATACTACATTTTTAAAGTCATTCTCAGGGAAAAGCAGTCATGAATTTCTGATAAAATAAAGGTAAGGGTTCGGGGGGAAAATGTAAGGTTAGAAGTTTGTTTCTTAACACAAAGTATAAACCTCTACATTAAAAGGACTTTGTACATCTAAAAGTCTATTCTGACAAGCTGGTCTAATACGAGAGCACCTTTCCCATCAACCTTGTGCAGCTTTACACAGCAGTCATGATGGTTTTCCTACAACTGCTCCCAGCTGCACAGTGATATCTCTGAAGCCTTCTTACAGAGAGCTCACCAATATAATGTGTGTCCATGAAAGGCTGTTGTACTTTTTCCCATTGCGTCTGAATCTTTTTTTTTAAAAAAAAAACCAACATTGCCCATTTACAGAAAAAAAGTCATTTGTACTAATTGGCATTACTTTATAGGAAATTGTTTACATGTAGGCCTGCCCTGAGGGTAAAAACTGTTCTGGGAAATCTAGCTACTCTGCATTTTTTTTCCTTGTAAAAATTTGCCTGAAGTGGAACTTTGCTTGTGAGAGCTCTAGTTCATCAATGCTCATGTGGATAAAATTTCCAGTATGCAGTTCTCCTTGAGACACCGAAGTTTTCTAAATTTTAACTCTCAGTTAACACGTTGCTGTGAGTTCAACTGTATTTAGGGGTTAATCCTCAAGGAAGGGCAGAGCACTCTGGTCCTGCTCTAGCAGAAACTATGTTTTTTAAGCTTGTGAGTTGCCCTGCTGAAATGTAGATTGCTCACTCCTTCAACTCACAGTTGAATGCTCTGCTAAAAATGCATCCAAAGCGTCTGCTAATTTGCAGAGCTGAGCCCTACTTTCCCAAGTCAAGGCCCGACCTCTGTTTCTCCTGTTGTGCTAATGCAGGTTCTGCACCTCTGCCAGGTTCAAAGCTCGCCTGAAAACTGCCTTGTTTTTTGGAAACCACAATGCTTTTCTTATCGTTTGATCCAGATGCCATTTTGCTGTTGATACACAATGTCTCCCCCCTCCTCCTTCTTGCCAAAAATCTTTGAAAGAATTTTAGAACTGGGAGTACTTTAACACACACTGTTTCTCGCCCGACATTATCTCCAGATACTTGGTAGAAAAGCAGTGGTTTAAATTGGGCACGGGAAGGAGACAAATGAGATGTGCAGCAGGGGGCCTTGCCTCTCCTTGGGCAGTCACTAGCTAGAATGTCTTTTCCGGAAATTTCTTATTACTGAAGAAAACCTTTTTATGAGGAATTTTATCTGTAGGAGGGCAGGAATAAAGTAACTTTTGGGGTGTGAGGACTAGGAGTAGAAACTAATTTTTTTACTAGACTTTTTTCACCTCTTGTCGTCAGCACACTTCATACATTTCATGAAAGAATCCTACTGACAACTGATCACCACAAAGGTCAGTTGCTTCATTGGATAATTGAATCACGAGTCAGATGCAAGCTATGAAGACGCTTCTGCAGGAGTTTACTTTTCTTGTGAGACGTCGAATAGTCACTGGGAGAGGCAAGAAATCATGCTTGGGCACAACTCCCTCCCTCCCTGCCCCGCAAGAGCAGATGCTGCGAGTGCATGAGAGGTAACAGAAGTTAAGAGAAGACTGCTGGCAGTTTTATTGCAGGTATGACATTACTGTGGCATTAAGCTTTTTTCCTTAATTTAGAGCAGGTTTGGTGATCAAGTGTTTTTTGCTGTTGTTTTACAGTTTGGAGGCTAAGGCCCTAACAGGTTGTGATTTTTCCAAGGTTCTGCAAGCCCAAGGGATTGTGAGAAAAGAGTGAGAGAGTGGGCATTCAGACCTTCCCATCATTAGGTCAGGCTGTGGCTTGTTCTACCCACTGGACTAACCTCTTCCCAATGGTCTGCTCACCCCAAGCAAAGTCCATTGAGTCCAGCTGGACAAAATCAGAGGTAATTCCTCACCATATTTCTTTCTGTTGAAGCGGTAGCGAAGGGAAACAGTCCTTGCTCCAGTGAAGGCAGAAGTTACTGGGAAGCAAGCAAAGGAAGGGAAAAGGATGTGGAAAACATTGCCAAAGGTGTCCTTGGCTGGCTCATGTAGAAGATCTCAGGTGCCTCGAGGTATTAAGAATAACTTGGAATCAGGCTTAGAAAAGGAGCAGGCCAATGTAAATCGGCTGTTACAGTTCAGTAGTTTTCCCTGGGAACCAACAAAACAATCAAGGGAGAGATTTTTAATTCTGCACATAGGAAAAGCTTGGTCCTAGACTTAAATTTGCACAGTAGAAATCCCTGATTAAAAAGGAGCCAAATGCTGTTGTGATTCAGGAAGTGGGAGAATTAGGGATGCTTACTTTGGATGACAGTGTAACCTTACAGTGTAGCCTATACAAGAGGAGATGCACAGCTGCATCTCCCCAGGAGCAGAGTACAGAATATATTGTGAGTCAGAGTCACAGTTCCTCCCTATCTTCCCTCCACCACCTCACGCACTCCCTTTGCTCTGTTATAAGAGTCAATTACTTCATCCTTCTTTTTTTCTTCTTTTTTCTTTTTCAGGTTTGGTTTTTTTTTCATGGAGCAGTTTACTCTCCCATGGTCCCAGCCAGCTACTTTGGCTAGCAGTGAAGGAGACCAGGCTGAAGCTTGGGCTCTCTGCACTTCTGCATTCTTAACACCCCCTCTACAGTCACTTCCTCTCAGCAGGGAGTACTGGGTGAGCAGTCCCTCCTCTCCTTGCTGCAGGCAGAGTTGCACTGAGCAAGCTGAACTTGAACACTCATGAGAGCAAGGCTGCGGAAGGGGTGTGTGTGTGTGGAGAGACACTCCTCCCTTCCTCTTATATTCCTGTCTCTAGATACTGGCCCTAGAAATATGTGGTAAGTTTAACCTAGCAAGTGTATTCTATACAGATTCTGAGTTACAGACCCAGGTTAAAATGATACAGGACATTACCTGTGCTAGAAAATGAGGCAGCATCCTCACTAGAACCTGTGGAAGACCAGCATCTTCCTATCCTGGTCTCAGTCTGTTACTAGAAAATATGGAAGGGAGCCCGCTGCAAAAACAAAACAAAGTAATCACATCCTTAGGAACTTTTGGGAGGCAGACATATGGGGAAACTCTACTAAAGCTGACATGTCAGTCAACATCTTTGGCTAACTGGATGTGAAGGGGTTAGCAAGTTCTCAGGCCTTTTTGTCAATGGGAACACAAAGAGCTTTACTGAGCTACAAGCAGGAGTAAAGACCTTTTCCAAAGCAAGGCAGCTTTTCCTGTGGCTGAAACTGATGGGAAGCCTACAAATACTCAGGAAATTTATCTCCTGTGCCCTCTCAGAAAAAGGTGAAAGCACAGATATATCTCTTTTCTAACCCATTCTCCCATCATTTGACCCTAAACCTGCATCTCGAGGCTGAACACTGATGTGCTTCATCAAGCCTCAGATATGTCTTCATTGACCATACCATGAAGGCCTCTTTCATGTTAGCATACATGTGGGGGGTACAGTCTGTGATTTTAAACTTTCAGTGTAGCTTTGATTAAGACACAGGTGATTAGAAAGCAGAAGATAACCTGACAGATGAAGACTGGGGGATTCAGAGCATCTAGACTATGGGACTCAAGTGTCTGTGCAGACCTTGGATTTACAAGCAAAGTAGTGTGCTAGAGTTATTTACAAAAGATAAGACACATATTTTGGGAATGCTAGAAATGAAGGAAAATAGCAAAGAGTGTTTATTCCCATTTTAAATTATTAAATGTTATTATGCTTGGAGACAATTGCATGTATGCAACGCTTAAAAGTTAAAGCTCAAGGCCAAATTCTGCTTTTGGTCACGCAGAAAGCAGGCAACTGTAGACTGAGTTGCATATAACTGAGGTCATAATCTGGCATAGTGTCTGAGCTGGCTCGGTTTTCTATTAAGCTAATGTCAGTACTGGTAAGCTGTTACGAGGAAATCCAACAGGGAATGGATCAGGTGTTAATGCTCACAATCAACAAGTTTCCAAATAAATTGGAGGAACTTAAGAAACAATGCTTTGTCTTATGATTAAGTTGTTTGTTTAGACTAAATATAGCTATTGACTTGAGTGGTGCTACTTCAGATTTACCTTGGTACAAGTTAGAAGAAAACACGCATCTGTGTTTAGATCTTTCCATGTTGTATCTCTAGCAAAAGTGAAGGAAGGACATGTATGGAAATTTCTGAACAACAAGGTGGCAAAACCAAACAAAGTATCTTCTTGTCTTCTTTTCAGTCTTCTATGAAGAATTTGAAACTAAGATTATAATTTCTCCAAATTCTTTTCTTTCCCTTAAATTTGGGGAAAGTGTGAATCTATACTGTGAAACTTGGAGTCATCTGTTTTGATGGTCTATAGCAATGTGAAAGGAAGAAAATAGCGGTACTGCAAGAAACAGTGCTAGTTTGCCTATAGTCTAGTGAAAGAAAAATACCTTAAAATGCATGTATCATTCCACAAAAATATGTTGCCTTCTTCCTAACCTGCAATTTTGGCAATAGAAAGAGAGCTTTATTCACAGTATACAGACAATAGCCTTTCAATTTTCTTTTATTTGTTTCTAACCAAAAAGAAATTTTCATACTGCAATAATAGCTTAAATTTAAGATTTGAAATTAAGGTTCTGGATTAATTTTTACTATTTCCCTTTTGTTTCAGCTCCAAAACCCCACAGTTGCATTATGGGATTTAAAGCCCTCACATCACTGCCGGTTAGCTTTAAATCCTTTCCAGTGTCCACACTGGAAGGCAAATATCCATCCTGCCTATGAGTGCTGACTCGTCTAAATGGCATGCTTTGTGTTGGGTGAGGTAAGTCTGCACCACTGTGAATTAGACATTCCAAGGCTGGGATTGAAATCTGGTTTCTCCTACAGGCTGAAAGGGTTCAGACTAGAGGTTGTTATTTTGGCCTGGTTTTGGCTCTTCTCCTTTTCTACCTCAGTTAGTCCTTGCTTCTGTCATAAAATGTTATGTTACAGGTTGGCACTTGATCTACAGTAATCAAAAAAAGCATTGTACCTCTTCAGGCCAATGCTTAGTGCAGGAGATAGTATCTGAGATACTTAGCAGGGAGGCTGAGTAAGAGCTTGGTCAAGGAAAGAGTACAGAGGGATAGGACCAGCAGTACAGGACCAAGAGTACTATCACAAATTGTCCCATGGCTTGTTCTGGTAATTGGTTGCCAGTGTCTAATTGTAGACAGACTAAACTATGAGAACAGGTTCAGGATACAAAGTTATTCCAGATATGAAAAAGAAGTAAAGTGCTGACTTTTACTAAAAAATCTTCATGCTCATAAAGCTCCTAGTGAAAGCAAAAGAGAATACAAAGATTTTAAACCATTGCATATTGAATTAAAATACATAGCCATTAACATTTTATTAGCTCTTGCCCTTTGTGTTCTGGGAAGGCAAAATTGCAGCCCTTCTAATAAAACCAAACTAAACTAAATCCCACAAACACCACAGTTAGGAAGGGGGAGATAAGAATAAATAATGCTTATCATAATTTCCCTTCAGAACACAGATAATGATTGATTACCCTAAATAAATACATAAATAAATAGGTACTGTATTCCTTTTGAAGCTTCCATGGTTGGAAATTTCCTTATGCAGTTCAGTGTTTTCTTTCTTGAAAACATTCATGCTCCTTGCTTTAGTTACTCTTTAGGGTAACATGTTCCATATGTCACATAGCCTTTGTATGAAATAGTTTAGACTAAATTCTCCTTTCATCCCTGTGACCTAATTTTAAGGTCTTACTGCTGTGGAGGACTAATCTGGATCAGTTTGATCAGACCCTCCTATATTATAAATGTCATTTAACTTGCCACAACTTTTTCCCCCTTTTTCTTAACAATAAGCTAAACCAAGTCTTTGTAAGTGTTGCTATTATAAATTCCCTTAAATTCTACATCTAATTGAACAGTGCTTTCTAACTCACTTCTTTATTATACTACTTGCTTTCATTCAAGTGAATTTTTAAAGTAATCCAACACAGAAGCTTATTATCTTCTTTTTTCTTTGTTGTTATTCTCTGGAGTAGATGCCAAAGAGGATTTTCTTTGTTAACAGTGGCTTCCCAAGTATTTTTCTATGCTTTGCATAAAATATAAATTTCTTCCTGGGCAAATACTCCCTTTGATATTATTTTTCTTAAACTAAATTGCATTTAGCATCTTCATAAACATTATTTTCTTTATGCCTTCACATAAGGATTCTGTGTAAGAAATGTATGTACTCAAAAACTGTGCAGACTTTTCCATTCACTGGCTAATTCAAAAATTCTCACTGTCCTCTCCTGATGTTCCCTGTGCCTCATCTCTCTCTATAACATTAGTTTAGAATGGGAGAAACTCTATTGCAGCTGATGCAATTAAAGTTGTGCAAATCAGGCACTAGTGACAAAAGAAGTGCCCCCTCTCTCTGATTTTGTTCTCCCAATATTCATGTTCTTCACATATTCAAATTTATATCCTGATGCAAAGTCTTTTCAGTGGGTTAACCTGCTTGCTATCAGTCTAGCTTGTGCTTGTTCTAGAGGTGGAAAAGAGACCAAAGAAACAGTTACACCAGTTCAGCTATGAAATTTTGACTGAGCTTATCTCAAAGATCATAGAATATCCTTAGTTGGACAGGACCCGTAAGGATCATCAAGTCCAACTCCAGGCTCCACACAGATCTAGCCAAGTCAAATGTGGTTTTTTGTAGCAGGATCAGTCAGGGACTGCACTACTTCTTCTTGCCATTGACACAAACGTGTGGGCAGAAGATGTTCTCAATTTGTCTAGGCAAAAATGGATTTTTACTCCTTTAGCCTGCTTGTGGAAGGTACTTATATCTATACAAATCATGATCATGCCTCTAGTGGTTGTTGCCTACAAGGACTACTGGGCTGATGGAGTCAGTCTGGCAAAAAATACTCAATGGTTAGGGCTGGGACAGATCTACACTAGAGTTTTTCCTGCACAGTTCTTTAGTTTTTAAAATAAAAGTATCTGTAAAAGAAGCTCTACCTGTACAATGCTGACACAGATATGCTGCTGCAAAGTCCTTGTATTGTGTAGCTTATACTTGGAAAGGGCATGAGTCTGTTGGTACCTAAATCCTTTTCTTTGTCATGTGCTGTCATCCCATTAGAGACCTTTGTTGGCAGAGGCAACTGTCAGAAGGGAGAACCCCTTCTGCTCTCCTCAGCTTTATAATACTTGTGATTCGGCATCTCTATAGTATCTATATTCATGATATTTCCATAGAACTGAACTGTGCTACAATTATTCCTGTTTTACAGGTGAAAAACTGTCTGGCAAAGGGACAAGCTAACCTGCCTGAGGCCTGCAGGAAGCTAACGGTATGACAGAGAGTAGGATGAAATCACAGAATCACTAGGTTGGAAAAGACCTTTGAGATCATTGAATCCTCCACTAAACCATATCGCTGAGCAGCTTGTCTCCCCACCTTTTAAATGCAGCCAGGGTTGGTGACTAAACAACCTCCCTGGGCAGCCCGTTCCAATACCAAATAACCTTTTTGGTAAAGAATTTTTTCCTAAAGTCTAATCTAAGCCTGCCCTGGCACAGCTTGAGTCCATTCCCCTTCATCATATCATCTGTCACTTTAGTGAAGGGATCAACACCCATCTGTGACAATCTAAGCTGAGATTGGTTATGTGTTGCTTAGATATGGAGAAACACTTCTGGATTTTGCCCCATTATCAGTGCTTTATCCTCTGTGACTTTGTAGCACACAACTGGTACCTCATTCTCTGTGCCACAACCCCAGATCATATATACATATATATTTATCTATATAACGCGCCTATCACCGTATTGATACACATTCTTTTAACTACTCTGATGGCAGAGGTAAGAACAGGAGTCAGCCTGTCAGTACCTCAGTGCTGCTGCTTCCAACCGATTTAAAAACACACAAAAAAAAATGGTCACAAGACTTTGCTTGCCAGCTTGCTTGGCTGGTGCTTAATACTGCTACTCCGTATACTGCACCTTCATTGCAGATTGAATGGTGCAACAATCAGACCCTGCACAGATTGCTTTTTGGGTATTTCTCTTCTATATCATTATCTTGATTTGTTTCTGTAGGACATTTGATTGAAAATCCTTTATGAAGGCTGATAAATCCTCTCTCACACACAATAGAAATGTCTTCTTCAATGACAGCCTTTCTTTTTAGACTGCAGGGCCCTGTCAGACTGTTCAAGCCCAGGAAAAAAATGGAGAAGAAATCCTACATCACAGACCTTTTTTTTCTCCCCACATAATAGAAGAATATGCATTTGAAATAGTGGATTTTTTTAAAAATCCCACCAAATCAAAGAACAGTCAAATACTTTTTGGATGAGAAGAGTATAGGAACATGTATTGAGTAGAACTGTACATAGAGAAGGAATAAAGAATAAACACATAGAACAAATAAACAAAGCAAGTGGTAACTTCTTAAAGTTAAGTCTTGGGATTGCAAAAGGTCAAAGATGCTTTAAATCACTGGAGCATGTTTCAGTTAAAAGATTAAATAAAATTGGGTTTGAAGTACTATTTAAAATTGAGTAGAGGAATCCTAAAAGCTGAGTGAATCTCAAAGAGTTAAAGTCATGAATTCAACAAGAAAAAACATAAATCAATGTCAAAAAGTTTACAAGTTGACCATCTGAAATTATTTTGTGTTCAGCAGATCAAAACAGCTTGCTTGACTTGAACTTTAAAAGAAATAAACAAGCAAAAAATATGTTTAGAAACACAAATTGTCTAATTGTTTGAAGTGAATAGGCTTCCCTTCCACACTGCTTGAATGTAATTGATTGGACTTCTCTGATTTAAAATGTTTTGAGCAGTGAGATGTATGGCATGGTTGTTACAAAGTGAGAAGCTCATCTGATCGCTAGATACTACAAAGTCAGCAACCTGAAGGATAATATCGTTACAGTGGAATCATAAGAACAAACAATATTGTCTAAAAGACACAAGGGAAACGTAAAAGCCTTGTAAGCCCTTTTTCTCTAAGAATACTGGTGTCTGAATTTTGTCTAGATGGTGAGATCTTCTGTAGTGTAGAATCAGTGACTAGTATCATTGCTCTGGTTTGCATCTCTGTGAGGATCTGGCCCTTAACTGAAAATATTCCAATGCTTTGTGAAGCAATATAATTCAGGAAAAAACCCAACAAACTAAACAAGAAACCTTGACTGCCAGCATGTGTCAGCCTGGAACTGTTTTATGGTTTGATGCCAGTGCACTTTTTCACCAGTTCCAAGACTGACAAATATATTTCTTCATGAGAAATTTAAAAAAGAAACCCCCCAAACCTCTCTCCTCCCTCCTACCCATCTTTGCTCTTCTCCCAGCTGTCATCACTGTTTACAGTTGAGTAAGCAAAAATATATATTTACGAGTATAGCTTACTGCTGCGTTTTCTGGTATAGACTGCCTGAGGGCACGTCTGTGAGTTGAGCACC
This sequence comes from Hypotaenidia okinawae, assembly GCA_027925045.1. Lineage (NCBI taxonomy): Eukaryota > Metazoa > Chordata > Aves > Gruiformes > Rallidae > Hypotaenidia > Hypotaenidia okinawae. Next base: position 82,632,915 of record BSDF01000001.1, read on the forward strand.
GAGCTACATAGGTAAATATACCCTCTTCTCTTGTCAGCTTTTCCCCTTCCCTGTCCTGCTTTCTTAATCCACAAGTTAAAACTTTTCCATGGGATGCTGAGCTTTTTGGGACAGAGATTGACATCTCACTTCATGCCTCTATGTAAGCTCTGTCAGAACTTGAGCACTAAGAATGAGACTCCTATCACTCCTGAGCAGGGAAGGCCAAACCTCCTGTTTTTATTGAACACCTCTGTAGCCTCTCTCCTGCTCTGTGAACCTACACGCTGGATTAACTGAGGTCACAAAGCAGGAGAAACGTCACGCGCCTGCCTTGCAGCTGAGTATTTCACCTCATGGGGTTGCGTGTGAAAGCAGCCTTATGAGGTTTTTATTTTCAGCTGCAGCCTCGCGCTATGGCCCTTCTCCTGACTGGACATGTGCCCATCAGACAATCCCAGAGTATCTTGGTTGCCTGCCAGCCCCAGATGCCAGAAGCATGTCCCCACTTCCTATCCCCTTACATGATGAAGTCTGCAGGGTCTCATTCTCTGTAGCTCAGAAAAGTTGTGTCTTACAGAGTCTTTGGGCAGGGAGGCCAGATCCTAATGAAGGCCTCCAGATGTTACTGCAATAGTAATAATAATTAAAAATCTACCATAAATAACTGAATAACATGTAATACATTTATAATCTGGCTTTTCACACAGCTTTAGAAGAAAATGTTGCAAAAAATACATCTACAGTCTTATCAGAACTGACCTTCAGCATTGTGCAGACTGTATTCGTGGCTTTCTGAGTATCTGTGACGCCAAGTACTCCTGAGGCCAACTGAAAGCTGACGGTTCCCAGAAATTTTGCAGGATTCCTTCTCAGTGTTCAACTAGTTAGAAACAAGTGGTCAGTGGTTAAGGTCACTAACCTGTGCTCAGTTCCTAACTCCCCTGGGAATTGCTTTTATAAGTTTGGGAAAGATATTAAGGCCTTGTTTATGCTGCTAAAATTAACTTTTTTTTTTTTTTAATGTAGTTACTGATGAAAATGTAGCTGCCACAATGTTATACCAGTAAAGACAAAACATGGTCTTTTCAGTGAGATGTGTATTTGCTGAGATTGACTCAGTAGCACAGTTGAAGGGAGTTTGCTTGTTTGCTTCACCTTCGGTGTAGTTTTGACCTTGGGTAGTTAGAGTGCATTTAGTGGTTCTGAGGTAAAAGAAGGATGCAGCTTTCTAAAGCTACTTTTCTACCTGTGAAAAGGGAATGACAGTACAAATTAGTTTTGTTTCAGTGATACTGTTGAATACACCGTAAAAACTGAGCAACAGTATTTGTTGTGGTAGCTGCTGTGGGAGATGAGGAGAGCTTTTTTACTCAAGTCTCCCTGGATTTATTCATGTATGGGCAAAAATATATTTAGATATTTGTATCAACTGTGCATTTCACTCATCTGTGTCACAAAAACTAAAAATAAAACCTAGGGAAAGCTAGGTTACTGCTAGCCACTATTTTCCTAGCTGCAGAATATCTATAATAAAAGTTTACATGAATATAGCTGTAAATTATATTGCTAGATGCAGAACCTAGTAAACTGATGATTGATGTAGACAGCGTTCAAGTGATCTGTGGGTAACCTGAACAGTGTTTGGGAATGGTGTGAACCCACTCACCCTTCACCTCCAGAGGGATACTAAGAGTGGTTTTTGCTCATGGTATGGTAGATCATGTATTTAGATTTGTTTACAGAAAACGGGATATTGATTTTGCTATTAAAAGTTATCTAGATGCTACTTTTTGATCACAGATTTTTGTTTGGTTTTACATAAGGCCATGCAAAATCAGATTCATCTAAACTAAAGTATGACCAGCTTAATTTTCAATGTGTAAGTACTAGAAACAATGTGTATTGACTCCTTTTTTAATTGATGAGAAAAATGTTGTGGTGATCCCAATAATATCAGTGAAGATTTCTTGTGGATCTGCATCTCCTACACATAGTGCAACCTCACAGTGATGACTTAGCCAAAATGTGAGTTCAGAAAACAATATAAGTGCCCAATTTCTTTCAGTGTGTCCTCATGTTTGGAAACAAAGAGGAAAAAACTAGCATAGAATCATGGAGTGGAATCATAGAATGGTTTCAGTTGGCAAACACCTTCAAGATCATCAAGTCCAACCATCTATCCAACCCTATTAGGTGCAACATTAGACCATGTCACCAAGTAAAACATCTACTCTTCTTTTAAACACCTCCAGGGACAGTGACTCAACAACCTCCTGGGGCAGCCTGTTCCAATATCTGACAACCCTTTCAGTAAAGAATTTTTTTCCTAATACCCAACCTAAACTTCCCCTGACACAATTTCAGACTGTTTCTCCTTGTCCTGTCACTAGCTACCAGGGAGAAGAGACCAACCCCTACCTCACTTCAAATGCATTTCAGGTAGTTGTAGAAAGCAATGAGGTCTCCCTTCACTCTCCTTTTCTCCAGACTAAACACTGTGATGCCAAAATGAGCACAAAAATAGCTCTATCCACCTTCTGGAATTAAACCTTCAGACCTTGGGCCCAGATGCTCTGTGGCATCTTCCCTGGGCCACTAGTGAAGTGTGGGAAAGATTTTCAAGCTTATCAGATGATGCTCACTCCTTCAGTTGCCAGAAGCATTTTGGTGCCTTTGCAGACCTCAGAATGGCTCTGCAACACTCTGGGAAGTGGCATTAACTTCAGAGCCCTTTGTCCTTTGATGACCTTTTGGAAAATGGCTCAACATTTTTAAACATTATAGATGTTTGAGGAGTATTAGAGATGAATGCTCTGCTCTGCATCTAGCAAGTGGACAAGTCCTGGTGCTGTGTTGACTGAAAAAGATGCAGCTTTCCTGGAATGCAAAATTGATAAAAACTGGAATCTGGTATGATTCTCCCTATACAGATAAACCATAGCAGTATGGGATGTAGCATGTGAATTTTGTGTAGAATTACCTTATTCTAAATATGTGTGTAGAATTGCTGCAATATGGTTCTGAAAAGTCCTTTCCTCTAGCTTTCACACTAAATTCACATGAGAAAGCATAAAAGTGGCTTCTAGATGCTAAGATTAAAGTGTGTCAGTGAAGAAAAAAGGTATCACCCTAAAAATGGACATACAGAAGTGAATTACAAGTATGAATATTGTTAAATGGTCATAGTTTCATGGGTCCCAAAGGCAGACTGTGCTTGTTCTCCTTTCATACAGGATACATGGAATGATTAGTGACTGTGATCCTGTGTTTTTCTTAATCTTTTATGCCTTTTATATTGGTGATTTGTATATAATCTGACAGCCAGAAGCATGAACTATAAAATGCATAACATTTCTCAAAAAGAATTCCAATTAATGATCATACACATACTTCGTTAATACACTTTTAGCTATTTTGGGGCTTATAAGCAACTAGCTGTGTATTCTGTAAGCAGCACGCTTCAGGACCAATCCAGCTCATAAAGTAGTCAGAGGGAGTCTGTCTGTCTCCTTTTGGCGAGATGGAATTGTAGTGATAAATCTGTGAGAAACACTGGAGAAACCTTTGGGAATACTTTACTCAAAATTACTTAATGAGTCAGGATGAAAATACATGATCCCTCTGGTATTCCCTAATCCTTTGTATTTTCAGTAATACAGTATGTCAAGATACTGGCGACCAGAGTTTATCCTCTAAATCCCCTGTACCCACAGCTATACCAAACAGTGTGGGCTGTCCTATCTTCATATCATTCACCAAAGCACTGTGTCGAAGAGATGTTAGTTCTGGAAGTTGGAAGTGAGTCCACTCCTGGCTCCTCCACCCTTTTTGTCCTTGATAGTACCAGGCATGACTACATCCAAGATGGCACAGCTCACCAGTTGGTTAATTAGTTAACTATCTAGTGTGAACTGCCTCCTGCAATCCACATTCATCCAAATCATCAGGCTCAATTCTAACTTCTGGTACTTTGATATATGCTCACACTACCTCACATCATTCCTACTTCAAAGCCTGGGAAACCTGGGAATGCATCTAAAACCTTCATGATCAATAGATATATGAACACACTCTTGATGTCTTTGCCTTTCCTCTTTAAAGCACCATTTTTTTTCTCTAGAGTTAACATGCTCAGACTATAGCTTCCCTTCCCTCCCCCCAGTATTCTCCCATTAAAATGGCAACTTTATGACTGTCTGTCATTCCTATTGGAACTTGACCGTCTGCCGCAATGTCTGACTGGTGGCTGACCCACTTTGCACCATTAAATCATTCAGCAGGGACTTCTGAAATAACAAATCAGAGTTTCGCTTGCTTGACAGCCATTAGTTGTGACTAAACCATCACAGCAGTGCAAGAGACGGTGTGGCACAGCAAGAAAAAATGCGGCCTTACATTTGAACCATCTGGGAACCAAGGACATCAACAGACATGAACAAAAGTTTTCTTTCAAAAGAGGCACAGAAGTTACTCCAAAATGTTATCTTCTAAAATAGTGTCCGGAGTCAAAAAAGACAGCCACTATACCTTGGAAAGCTCAAAGAAAATAAGAACAGCTAAGTAAAAATAAAGTTAATGGAAGATGAGTACTAGAGAAACCCAGTACAAACAAAGCAAACAAAATAGATGTAATTCTGCCGTAAATAGATCATGCTAATTACCTATGTATAGTATTTATGACCTAACAGTAAAGGACATTCATCCAAATTCAAGCAGTCATAACAACTAGTAACATTTTCATTAAAAACAGACTAAGTCCATTATGCTGCAAAAGTGTAATTAAATGAATTTGAGCAACTCTATACCTCTTCTTTTTTTTTTTTTTTTTTTTGACTGGAGCTATTTAATAAGCCAGCATCGTTGCAACTTCTCTGTGTTTTTGAAAACACAAAGGCAAACTACTTAAGGAGAAAATTGTTCTTAGAAGCAGTTCTTCAGTATTCAGTTTTACTAACAAATTCAGTTTTCCGGGATTTACTTTGTGTGTAGAAGGGTGGGCTGTAAACAGCATATAAAAGAAGAGACTACTCTCTTAGAAAGACTCTGAGTGTTTCCAAATTTCACATGCAGCTTCATCTTTATGCCATAATCAGAAAGAAGCGAGAGGAAACAGATTTAATGGCCTGAACTCCTGCACCTTCAAAAGGAGTACAAATGTTCCTTGTGCTTTCTAAAGGTTTATATTATGAAAAATTATTATCAAAGTGATTGTAAGAGGGTGGGTTTAAACATCACAGTGAGCCTGTTCTCACATACCAGCTCTGGGATCGGACAGAGCATGCACCTTCTAAAGTGATTCTATCTTGCAGCCCAAGGCTGCATTGTCCAGTAAGACCACAACCCAAGGGACTGTAGAAATTTCTCTCATTGTTGGCAAATCTTCAGATTTCTCATCCAGATTTTTTCTTCTTTTTTTTTTTAACATTGCCTTCATTTGACTATAGTTGGCACACCTTCAGATTTCTCATCCAGATTTTTTCTTCTTTTTTTTTTTACCATTGCCTTCATTTGACTCTAGCTGGCACACCAAGAGATTACAGGCATCAAGTTTCGCCTCACAAATCATAATAGCCATAAGGCCGGTATTTAATGAAGTGACTCCCACCTCAACAGAATGAGAACGCTTTTACTATATTATTATGATAATCAACAATTAAGTCGGCATTTGCCAGCCATAACCACAGATGTCTTCTTTGAAGTGTGGGAGAAACAGCACTAATGTCAAATACCACAGTGTGGGAACACTTGGCATGCACTACCAGCAGAAGAAAATCGAGCATTTGGCCATGCTCCTGGAAGATACTGTAATTGAAGTGACATAAATATATAATTAGGAGAATCCGTACATCAACAAGAGCTGCACCCACTTTATTGTGAAAGTGATGGGGAAGTCATAGCATTTTTCATTGTTCTTCACCTATTTTGCCATGGAGATACCTTACAAATACATATCCGACTTTGATTTTAAAGGCGGCTTCTGAGAGGCCCTCCTTTAACTTTGAGCTCTATGTGTACAATAAACAGAGCCTCCACAGCAATGCCTTTGAGCAATGAACCACCTTTAAATCACAGTCCAATAGTAGTGTTCATATTTGGCTAGTGTATGCCTTGCTCAGTTCCAGTACAGTAAGTTCAATAGGCTTGGAGCTGAACTGCTGTACAGCCATTAATCAAAAACCCTATAAAATTGAGTTCCAGGAATTTATAAATACATAATACAAATATGAGCTGTGGGATTTTTTCTGTAAACACTCCATCTCAGCAATGCTTCATGTCTCCCCAAGCACCATAACTTCACCAGCTAGTGTAGCTTGCTCTACCTCTCAATTTCTATCTATCTGCCTCAACAGTGCTGTCTTCCTTTGGATGTCTGCTTTTCAGTTCACACTCATTGTGAAGGAGAGAGGGGAAGAAAAATGTCACCCTCACAAAAGCCTACTTTCCCCACCCACCTCCCCCTTCCCTCCCCCTATCCCCCGGAACAAGCAGGACATGACTCCATAGCTTTGTGATCAACTGCTTGTGTTATTTCTGGCATAAGGTTGACAGGACTGGATCCCTTGTACCCACAGTAGCCCTTCTGTGAAACACCAGAAGTTTGGTGTAATTCCAAAGTCCAACAAAGCCTTTAGGAATCTCTCCATTAACTTCATTTGGATTGGTCTATGAGGTCCTAATGTTGTCACTTTAAGAGTGGGCAGAAAAAATTGATTACTTTTCTTTGCTTTCTCTGAAGGAATGTTCTCTCTGTTTATCCTTTTCTTTTACACAAAAACTCCCTTTCCTCTCCTTCACTGCTATTTGGCATTAAAAAGCCCATTTTTAGCTGTCATAGAGGGAAGTCTGACACTGAAAAGTGTTTCCACTGGTTCCATCTCCTACTGAGACCACTTTACCTAACATTCTGAGATCCTACAAAGTGATTATTTTGGAAAGAGCTGAAAATGGAGATCGTTTTCTTTGCCTTCCAGGAGTGACCTGCAAAGGACTTTCCCAGTGAATTAATTTTCTTTCATGTATTATGCAATGCTTTGTTTTGCCTTGTGTTGGGCCATGCTGCACTATGATGGCATAAGCACATGTTGGTCTCTGAGTCATAGAGCCTTACAAAGTGGAGAGACTTGATTTTTCTTGTAGGTGTTTGGGGTTTTTTATTTTTTACTTTTAGTTTGACATGAAAGCACATCTCAGTAATTCATAAAGCACTGGAGTTATTCATTGTAGTCTAAGTAAATGGAAATAATGTTTAATTTTTCATTTTTAAGTGGTGATACAGAACATCATCATAATACTGAATATGCAGTTTACAAGGCTCCCACCACTAGCATTTGGACTCCATTTTAAACTTATAAATCATATGCTAACTATAGTGCTTGTTTGCGTCTGTTAAATATTTCCTTCTCTTTTGTTCTTATCAACATCCAGTAATGATATATACATATGTCATACAGGACAGTAAATATGCAGAAGTTTCAAGGAAAAGTTCAGTGCCATATCTCTGCTGATTAATGAGTAAATGTTTGAAACTAGTATAAAAGCTAGAACAGTGATAACCTTTAGCATAGATCAGAAGAATGAACACAGCAGATAAACGTACCCCTATAGAAAGTGCCACAGCAAAACTTATGTGCCACGCAGACTCCATTTCAAGGACTCCAGACCATTGTGTTCCCTAGTCCTGTTCATTCCCAGGTGTATTTAGCTCAGTCTGGGAGGCAGGAAATTGCATTTTCATCTTTATTCTACTGCCAGCTGTAAGTTAAACCCATACTTGAAGGCTGTAGCAATGAATCCATTAAGTACAGGAATCTCCTCCTGCCACTGAGCTCATTCAGTCATTTTAACTCTGTGCCTCTGTTTTCCACAGTTGTACCAGACGGGTGAGAAGCCTTACCTACACGAGGCAGCTGTGCGAATTAGCAGGTAAAGCTTTGCACAGCACTGTTGGTACTAACACTGCCAAAGCATTAAGAAATGGAGAAGAACCCTAAGCAGGTACCTGAGGATGAAGCTACATGTTGCAATTGACAATAAGATCACAAGATGCTGTAAAAGATAATGACTTGTCCAGCAAACTCGTGCTATCTTTCCAGCCAAATCCTGTTACTAATATAACCTGTCTACAGACTAAGACCTGTACTTATACCTGTGTTTCTAAGTGCCTGTTTCATGAGGAAAAAAGATACGAGTCAAGAAAACATGATAATCAGTGCAGATATTTACAGAAGCCTCTCAACACAGGAGACAATCCAATAAAGACTATTTGCCTTGTAACTGTCAGAGGCATGCTCAAAGGAATTCTGCAGTCTCCAATAAGGCACACTGCTCTAGAAGGGCATGGGTCTTTGATAAACTAGGACAAGCTTTTCAGAGAGGTTTCAGGCATTTCAAATGGCTCTTAAGACATTCAGAAAAGTGAATTTGTCCCTGTTTATCTATGAAAAGTGAGATTTCAGTGAGCAGCCTGCATGTAATCTTGCTTTATGGTTCAATGGCAGATGTATGTAGCATTGACAAGGTATTTTACATGGCAGAAGTCATAGTTCATGTTTTCCAGATCTTGCCAAATAGGTTTCCACCACTGATGATGAGCTTAAATTTTCAGAAAGTTTTTTGACCCTCTTACATGACATTGAAGTTAAGATCAGTGCTGCTTGGCTGAAGGATCAGGTAGGCACCGAATGTTCCTCTAACAGCTGTGGATGCTACAAGAAAGTAACAGACTGCTTAGGAAATGTACAGATTTCATCACTGAGAATATGATAACTAAATAGATATTTATTTACAGGGAAGACTCTGTGAGCAAGAGAATGGTGATTCCTTCATGTTCGTTTCTGTGTCTGTGTGATTTTCTTGACGGGATCTTTTTCTTTTTCAAAACTCGAGGGCTGCTGCAAGATGAGAGGGAAGTGTGTCTCATGTATAAGTATGTATTTGCAAATTTATGATTAATAGATGACATGACTTGAACAGAGATGTTGTGTTATGTTATTTCAAGTTACGTATAAATGTCTATTTCTTAATCAACAGTCTTTGTAAACTCATGGGGAAGCAAAAGAGAGCATATCCTAAAAAAATCCCTAACAACCAAAACAATCAGTTTAGGTTTGCTGGATTTCCTAAAGTACAGGAAATGAAAACAGCATCTCAGGCTGCATTAGGCTACAAGATATGCACTGATCTGCCATGTTAATGACATAATACATGACTGTGCACATCTGCTTATCAAGATGAGGCTACTGAGACTGTGAAAGAATGCCCCCTGTGTGGCCCTTGCAGGTTTCAGCCTTAGGGTACAGGTAAGTAGAAGGCAGGGAAGGATAGTCCATAGTACATAGCCTAAGGGGACACTGTACATCAGTGTGCTTTAGCAAGGCTAGGGGAGAATAATTTTGTTATTTACATATTTGTGCATCATTGTGTGAAAAAACCCCAAGATATCATACCAATTCTGTGCTCATGCTGTGCATGGGCAGAAATCCAGGTTAGCCAACCTGAAAGAGAATAGCTTTAGCTCTGAATCTGTCTGTCTTACTAAAAGAGTTATTGCGATCTGCTAAACAAAATATATAATGATGGTTTCAGAGCTTCCATGAATAATTGTGTGCCACCGTGTATAATTAACAATTATCAAGAATGTCCTCTGTTTACATAACACCTCAGTCCATGTGCCGAATTCTCTGCAGCCTCTATAGATACAGTGCCGTGAAATGCAAATGCTTTACATCTTGCTAAACAGCCACTAACAAACACACTGTGAAAGACTGGGTGTGGAGGGAGATACCAGCCAAGAAAATCAGAGCCTGGGTTTGTAAGGAAGAGCATAGAATCTTTATGTCTGCATGAGAGATGGTTATGTGGTCATATCGTAAGAACAACAAAATTCAAGTAAGAATCCCAAACATACTTCAAAATTGATAGCAAAATGAAGTCATCTTGTGCGAAAGGTATAACTGGGATGAGCATTAACCACTTTTCAACAATAGTCCTGGATATCAATTCCAACTGCAAGTGTCCTGTCCTTGCAGAAAACTAGCTAGCCCTGTTGTAGAAGTCTAGCACATAGCAGGTGTTGAAAATGGAAATGCAATTTCCCAGCTAGGCAGACATCCAATATTTATGAGCCAAGTCTGTGGAAATAACAAACTGCCGATAGGGACAGAATAATTTAGCAGAAAATTGAGTAAGTTTTCCACTTCAAGAAAAACTGACATTCACCTTGTGTCAGATCATACTCCTACTGGTGTCTGAATGTATTGTCTGGTGCTGAAGCAGTCAGACAAGACACTATCACAAAGACATGAGTATCCTCACAACTAGAGTTGATCACAGCTACTGAGTTATCTGGCAGAGCCAAGTGATGCATGGATGAGAAAAAGGCAAAATAATCCCACAGATACCTGTGAAGGAAAGCAGCCTACTGAATTGCAAAAGCACCTCCTAGGCAGTGTTTTGGTCCTGGATTGAGTGTCATCTAGAGCTGAATTTATATTTTAATTTGACAACATTGCAATCTTGTCAGGTATACTTTGAAATTTCTACCGTGCTGGGTGGGAATCTTCCATAATCAACAGATGATGTTTCTGGAGATTTCTGGACCACGGGAACATAACCCTTGCACTTTTGGACCAAAGTCAGGATCAGAACTAGAATGACCAAGTCTTGAACACACCTCCTGCCCAGCCAAAAATCTGAAGACACTTGGATTCACTCTGCAGCTATAAGGGCGAGAATTGATAATTGCCAGACAGAGGGATCTGTGCCTGTCAACACTCCTAATTCAAAAGTGAACTCCTAAATTTTCTTGAGAATTTCCTGTCTCCTTCTGATAAGGCTCCTGTCTCATTTTGGCAGACTACATACACTGAACTGCCAAACTATGCATAACAAACTAAGTTTCATTGGTATTTGCACAAATGTGGATACTACTAGCATCACCACACATGTCCCAGATATCACTGGATCAATGCAGAACATTAAGGTGTGGAGAACTGAATGAATCTACCTGATAAAAGGATATAGAATCGTAGAATGTGTTAGGTTGGAAGGGACCTTTAAAGGTCATCTAGTCCACCCCCCAATATATTCCCTTCCGTCTGAAACTCACACTGCTAGAAAACTAGTAAGGAGGCTGGGGTCAGACTAAATTCTTGGAATAATAGGCCTTAAATGTCAACAATGTGGTGGAAGCGTCCATTGCTGGCTCTCTGTAAAGGGTGAACTTCAGACTTTAAAAACTGGTTTTAAGTGGATGATGACACCCCTGCCCTGATCTCAGACTGTTTGTTATTCATTCAGGCATGCCAAACTATCTCCTCTAAGTGACTGCATTTTTTGAGCTGGAACTCATTCCTGGACAGTTTGCTATAAGCACTTGGTCAGAGTCACAGCAAGACACTTTGGAGCCTCTTTCCTCAACCCTTTGCCCTCCCAACATCTTTACCATGTGTCCCCTTTGGGGCCTCTCTGAAGTGACAACCCTGCTCGCCCTATCACATCCTTTGCGTGTATGCATACTGCTTCGTTGTCAGGCTGACCTGGTAGATACATCACTTGCATGTGGAATGGGTTTATCCCATCCTCTCCAACAGACACTCTACTTTCAAGACGTTCCCATGCAGATACAAATTTTTACAAATTTGTAATAACCACTCTGGGCTTCAAGTCTAAAATTCCTTTAAAAGTGAATGAACTTGAAGGAATGATTATCGAAAGCAAAACAAAAAGGGGTGCTGAACACTGACAAAACAATTTTAATGGACTTTTTAAATTTGTTTCTATTTTCTCAGACAGTTCTTGTAATATTTTTTTTAAATTTATTTTTACAATTAAATGCATCACCTATAACCTGAAACTACATAGGTCAATATAAATCACATTTTTATATCCAAAAGGCAAGAAGGGTCATATCAATGAGTCTGCAAAAATGATATTCATGGGATTTAGAAATGGAAGCCAAAGAGAGCTTTGCACCTGATTGTTCCAACAACCATTTTTTCCAACTGAAATCATCCAATATTTTTTTGTTCATCTGAGTGAACGAGCTTATACCCCAAAACCTGAGTATATAACAAATGGAAAAAGTAAAAAGAAAATAAATTAACCTAATGCAAAGAATAAAAGAAAAGAGAATTAATGAGTGAGTGAATGAATGAATGAATGAATGACAGAAGGCTGTGATAGGTTTTAGCAATGTGTTACTAACAAGACCCAATGGTAGAGTATTAAAACATACAATGCTTAGGTTGTAGCAATGCATTACTAATAACAGCTCATCTTCTTTAAATTGTTCATTCATAGTGGTTCAAATGTCAATACATTTGTGTAGATGTAACATTGACAGACCACTGTCTGACAAGTAAATTTCTGTCCAGGACACAGTGCAATACTATAAATCTTTCAAATTCACTGCATTTACAGAGACACTAAATGGAACAACTGTATGAACTGAGCTATCAGCGCTGAAGCTCTTGGTGTAGGCTGAGGTCAAGTGCTTCTGGTACTGTGACGCTCATTTAAATAAAGGAAACAGAACACATTGACTCTGTTTGTGAAATAGACAGTAAAGCCACCTTTGAATTATTCTGTGGCAAGAAAGCATGGGGAAACAAAAGAGAATGAATAGATCACTGCTTCTCCAGAATTTCCCAACTCGGAGACAGTCTGGATTTACCAACAGTTGTTCCAAAATAATTGGGAAAAAATGTGTATGCTCACAGAATAAACAAACTCTTTAGTGGAACAGGAATGTTCTATAGCAATATAGGCATTGTTTTACCCTGAAGCTCACCCTGTGCACTCCCACTGTAGCTTTTTTAGCGTGCTTTATTAAGGAAAATTTTGCACGATCACACGGGCTGCTAATTCTCTGCTAGTAATTCCTAAATTTGCAAGTTCACGTTAACCAAATCTATAGATATGTAAAATTCCCAAAAATATAGTTCCTACGAGTTTTGTGACAATCGTTGGGAAAAGCACTCAGGTTAGCAAGTGTCTTACTCATAAAGAGCGAAGTGCTGCAAGCTCAGAAGCTCTTATGCTGCGCATTAGCATAGACAGTGCTCTCAAACAGCTAAATCTCATGCTGTCTCTGGCCAACCTAGTAGTGAAGAAAAGGTGGAGGAAAGATGAAACATTGTGTGGGTGCTTACAGAGCAGGGAAGAGAGGGCAGGAGTAGGAGGAAGCTGAGGTATTGCAGGGTGAAAGGGAGTGAAGCTCAGGGAAAGAGTACAGGCACAGGGACACAAGTTCATCAGAAACCAGGTTTCACTCATGCAACTGCCGACAAACAACATTTTTTGGTTTAGCCTTTTTTTCATGGAAAATAATTTCTCTTAAACTCAAAACCAGACACTCATGTACCAAAAGCAGATAATGCACACATGGACATGCTAGTGAAGTTCGTGACTTTAAATTTGCACTTTAAGCTTTACTTTATTCTGCAATGAAGACAATGCCATCATACTAAATTTGTGTGTATGCTGACACCTGGGAGGGAAGCTAGCAAAGATGAGAGTTACTTAAAGTCTTGCATGAAATAGGAAGGCAAATAAGCAAAATAGTTAAATCATCATGTAATGAAGTTCTACCTGTCTTCTGTGTTGAAAGCTGTTGAATAACTTCAAGGCCATTCATTCAGAATACTGATTTAAGTGTAAATTAAGCCAGGACAGCTGCAAGCATCAAACCTGTGCTCCTGAGAGGTGCTTTTCTCTATAACTGGTTAAAATAATTTTGAAATGGGACTAAATTTTGCAGCTTGCTTTCTTAATTGCAAATTCCACTTCTCTAATATATGCTGTAGTGGCACACTGGGTATGAAACGTAACAAAACTCTTTCCTTTCTACAGGTGGAGTCTGTATGCATAAAATCTTTCACCCACTTGTATTCTTAGTTGAAATATGAAATTAGGGACATAAATGAAACATGGAATATCTAAGAAGCAGGAAAAGATGGGAGCACCAGTAGGTGCACCAGTAGGACCCATGTCTGCTAAAAAACCCTCCACGACTGTGATCACCCTTATAAATACAGGAGGTAGTGTCCTTAAAATTTGGTTCTGCCAAGAAATAAAAGAAGTTATAAACAAGTTAAAGATTCATATTTGGGAGCACCCAATGAATTAGAGAGGGATTATGAAAAAGGGAATTTTTATATTAATTCTTAGGACTGTACTTCTAGGATTTCTGATACCAATTGTGATGCCACACCAGTGTGATGTTGATATGAACCTTTATCCTCCCACAAGAAAAAAACCCAAACAACCCCACCCCAAAAATCCCCCACAAAGAAAAAAGAAATATCTAAAATAACCTTAATGTTAACGGCTTTGATTTCAACTGAAAGCAACCTTTAAGGGTCAAATTTAGCAGACATTTGCTTTGGCTTTGTTCTTTCACTTTATACTGAAATGGCATCAGAGATTCCAGAGACAGTTAAACGTCTCAGAAAGAAGCTGATTTCCTTGAAAAGCACAAAAGAACCCTAAAGCAGGGGAGGGAGGAGATGATGCTAGTAGTGCCAACAATGAGGGAAACACTAATTTAGACCAGCCATTGCTGTTTTCATGACCAGATTGTCTCCACATGTTGTAAATGTGGTGAGATAACATGGTAGTGATATGGCTGATGCTAGTTATCATCTATCACATTCTTTGATGCAAGATCAACGGTGGGGGAATTGTCCATCCCCTCTTTTTTCTGCCTCCCATCAGTAAAGAAAATGGCACGGGTGAAATTTATAAGAGATAAATTTATGATTATGACGTTGACAAGACCATTTGCTTTCCTCCATGACTAGAACCAAGAACACAGAGGAGAATCTATTTGCAGTATTTACCATTACACTGCATGGCAGTGATGTGGAGTGTTTTTGTCTGTTTCTCTCAAACTGTGGATTAATACAGACAGAAAACTATACATTAAGGGTTAAGCCTTGATAGCTAGGTCCAGCCAGCAGTACTAGAAATAGACCTGGCTGAAAATTTGTCATTGTGCTCACAGAAAACATTCTTGCTGTACAATATATTTTCTCTATCAGATATTTATGATTTGGCACTATTTTTCTCATTTGCACCATTAAGTCTTAAACGCTAACAGTAAATGTTTCACCCCACATGATTTACATAAAATGAGATATTTCCTTTATATTAGCTTAACAAACTCCACAGTTTTCCCCCTAAGCCCAATAGCCCATTATACATCAATTCTCTGTGTACAGCATTATAACAGTTTTATGCACAGACATGGCTCTTACTTCTGAGCTGATTTATTAATGTCCCTCAGATTAAACTGGTGTGGTGAATCATGGCTGTAGTCTCATATGGTACACTACTGGAGATGTAGTTTGAAAGTCTGATGCAGCCATATTTTTTCTGTGCTTCTAAACAGTTTTAAAAATACTGATTTTTAACCATTAAATGATAGTTTTAATTTCTGTCTTTCTGAGAGAAGGATAAGGAAATGCTTTTTTCCTTAATCCCTTTTTTCTGTCTAACCATCATCAAGGCACAGTGCACTGTAGCAGGAGAAAAATGAGAAAGAGTATTTATAGAGTCCGAAAGAAGATGAGTGAGGATATTGAGAAGATCCTAACCTTTCCTGAAGTCAAGGACAAGATATTCAAACAAGAATTGGTCTTCTCAGAAAGATAAGTAATGCTATTAAAAAATAACATGAGCAACAATAATTATATCATCCATGTCTTGGGTGCTTGGTCAGAGGTCCCAGATTTGCTTTATATGGTGACAATAAGAGAGTAAGCGCAAGGTGGTTACCAGATGGCTGTACAGAAAATTTTGAAAGTTATCAACATCATATAAAGGGGAAAAAAATGGGAGCAAACTTTTTTTTTGCACAACATATTTGAGACTTTTTCAATCAAGCAAGCAATTTTAGGGGAGCTTGTGGGCCCTACCTACTCAGAGGGTGATGAAAGACAAAGGCATCAAACTGAGGGCGGAAAAGAAGTTACAAATTCTTGCTGTATGTTTAGGAAAACAACTTTAAAAGCTCTGAAAATTTCCAGGCTGCACAGCAGATGCAAAAAAATTGCATGTTTTGGAGGGAAAGCAAGAGAAGGCCACAGCTGACTAGTTTACCAAACTACAAACCCATAAGAACCTGCAGACACAGGAGAAAATCAAAGACTGCAAGCGAAAATTGACAAAAGGCAATCAGAATCAACTTGTAAAAGAAGCATAAAGGATTGCATTATGCACGGGAAAAAGTACTGGCTTAGGCAGCTCCAGCTTTTGGAAAGATGTTTTGCAACTAAGACACAAAATCATTCTGCAAAAGATGGGAAAACGGGGCTGAGGACATTTACCACAAAGCTCAGTGTGTATGCATTCTATGTAGTTGAAGAAAAGAAGTGGTATAGGTTGGAACTGTTGAATAGCTTTTTATATATATTAGTTGGAACATTTCCTTCATTCCAAATTAAAACTCGCTTACGCACTTTGCTTATGAGCTTAAATTGAAGTGAAACTCGAAATGATAGGAAAGCATCAAAGAATGCTATGGGACAGTGTTTAATTCCAAGGTTGACCCTCATTTAAGTTAAGAGATACTACACACTCAAATAGAGGATGCAAGGCAGCGATGCAATACGTCTACCTCAAAGGTGTGTAGTGAGATCAAAAGACAAACAAAAAAATCTTAAAAAAATGGAATTCACACCACCAATGATGATTTTCCAGAAAGTAGATCCATCATCTGACCCTGATACAGGTTGTTTGTTTGGGTGGAATATATTTTGGGGGGTCTGTATTACCAGTCTCAATAGTATGGAGAAGATTTAATTATTTGCTCAAATGTCCTTCAGCGTAAATCTTAAAGCAAGAAGACCTGCTTATGTAACCACAAGGTTAAAATCAAAGGCATTGTGAATTATCTTAATTGTAATGTAAAAAAAAAAAAAAAGTAGAAAATATACTCAGATCAGCAACAAGATATATTCAGTCTTATTCTATGTGCAGTCAGAGCACATGTATATATATGCACATATAAAGACATATATGTGTACATGTATAATAAAGGCATACATATGTATTACACATAGACATGTAATTTCCAATACCTAAAGCAGAAAATTCAGTGGATCAGACACCACTGAGAGGCTGAACAGAGCTGTAATGGATTTTATGCTTCCGATTTCACACTCGAAGATTTACAGGTGCTATATTTCCATGTCAATTTGTTTTAAGAACAAGGTCCAAATTACCCATAAATAAACTCTAATTAGCATATTAAAAGATTATGACACAGCTAATGGACTTTAACTGGAATCCATCATTAAATGTAGTGTAGGAAAGACTAAGGCACAGAATTTCCTGTAAGAGATAAACCTTCAAAATAATTTCTTTTGTCTTTCTGTGCATAACTGTAGTTTTCAAGATAGATGACAAAAAGGTAGCGAAAAAAATGGCTTTCCAAAATAATTCCTCTTTAGCTTAATTTAGCCCTTGTTAAGACTAGGTTTTGATGTTGATAATTGGCAAAGATGGTGCTGGTGCTGAACAAATTTGACACCTGGCCCTTTTCATACTAATCTTTCAGTCTTTCCAGATGGCAGTTTACTTCTGCTCCCATCTGTTCCTTTTCAGTAAAAAAAAAGGAAGGAAAAAGTGAAATTGTTAAAAGATTTCATGGCTTTTATAAGGATCTTAGAGATTCTTTTCAAGTCCTTTATTCTGGAGTATGTTCCTGTGGAAGGCTGGTGATGGCACCTATGGTTATTTGACTCAGATCAAAGGCAAAATGCCAGGTTTCATTTTCTAGGTTTTGCTTGAGATAATTCATCTGGATGAAATTCACGTATGGAAAAATTGAAAGAGCCAGAGTCATCACATCAGCACATACTTGCAAAAAGAGTAAACAAAACAAACAAGCAAGCAAACTAGAGTGGTATTGGACTTCTGAATAGATAACATTTGATGCCATCTAACAGTAGACAGTTCAGAGAAGGATTTCAGATGAAATTTTTCTAGTTCAGGTTTGGAAAGCTGTTTCTATGTTCTGAAAAAACTTTGTGCAAGAAAACCACTCTCATTTCCCTGCTTATTTGCAATAGTTTGTCTGTTTAGTTCTCAGGTCTTGACTCTGGTCTAAATTTTCACTGCCTCTAGATTAACTTATTCCCTGGGGGTCTATTAGGCTTCTTCCATGTAAGTGGGGTCAGAATTAGGCCTCTGTTAAGCTAGTTATCTCCAGAGCTAGCAACTGACTATCCAAGAAAATTCAGCAGGACGATGATAGAAGCTGATGGATGGGAAAAAAACAAAGTAAAATCCATCAATGGAAATCTGCCAGGTAACCAGGAAGTCATTTTGAATGCTACTTTGTAGAATTTTGCTATATGTTTCCATGTGTTACTAAAAAATATCAGTTAATCTGGAGACTATTCAGAAAACAATTAGAACAAACAGGCAATTAGGCATATTTACATATAAAAAAATTAAATAATCAGATTTGTGGACCTGGCTGAAATAAGGCCATGGTACCTACGTGTGCGCACATTTCAATATCTTAAGGAGCAAGAAGCTGCCTGAACCTTTCTCTTGCCAATGATTTAGCACAGTTTCCTTAGAGGACCAGGAAGATTTCTGACTCCAGTTATCCTAAAAGACCACAGTGTCCTGAAGGAACTAGAAAAAAGATGTAGCTTAGTTCACATGCCTCACCAACCAGTCTGAATACCTGAGAGGAGCCTCAGCATGTTTGCAGGGATATGGCAGAGCAAGAGGCACAGCCGGGATGTTGGCTTATAAAATGCCATCTCTTCTGCTCCACCTGATCATATGGTGATGTCTTAACACTAATCTGCAGGGTGCCTTTGGTGATTTGTTTCTGGAAAGTTTTGCAATGCCATCCAAACAGAAATAAGACTCGTTAACCTGGTGCAGTTTTGCTAATTGACTGGAGGACCAGGACACTCTATTTGAGCAAGGTCTGTAGTGTGTAGGCATGCCAATTTGTGTGAAGTTACTCTCTGGATCTCTGTCCAGGTAGCTGCCAGGCTATAGACATACCTGAACTATCTTAGAGAGGTGCTGCTGAGCCTTTCTCTTGAACAATAGCAGTTCTCCAAACAGGTAATATATTAAAATATTTCTGTTATTTTGAAGAATTATACCCTTTATTTTCACTTCTTCTTCAAAGAACACCATTGTAAAAAATGACCACTAGAAGTTAACTAATACAAAAATAAAATGGAAACTAAACCTCTACTCTAAAATCATCTCTTGCCAGCTGTCCTACCCAGGACTGTGTTGTTGCTAACAACTTTTACACAGAAAAACACTCGATACTATAGTAATAAATGGCACAAAAATTGGAGGGAGAATGGTATGAAGATTTTAAGTGGAGCGCTGGCAGGCCAGTCACCTGATGAATTTAAAATTAGGCATGGCAGATCTTTGAAGAATATGCTATATGTCTGTCTGGGATCTTAGGACCACAGACCATATTAGGAGATATTAGACTACATTAGATACATTAGATAATGTAGATTAGCTTTTGCTGGTTTTAATTCTCCAGTTCTGAGGATTTCCATTTCACTTACAAAGCCCAGCAGCTTTCAGAGTTCCCAGTGAGGGGACAGTATCATGCCATGGGTTGCTTCAGGTCAACAGGCTTCACTGGCTTTGTCCTTGTAGCTGCAAGTACCAGCTGGTACTGTGGAAGTTTGGTGTCTCTAGCAGCCAACAGATGGGTCAAAAAGAAGACAGGGTTTTGAGGAAGGGGAAAGCCAGACAGGTTATTAAACTTTGGTGTCCAGAGGGACTTCACTGAGATTTACTAGAAAAAACTGAAGAATGCTTTGGTCCTGAGGAACTGGCAAATTCCAGCAAAAAAATGGATTTTCTACAATTTTTCCAATGAAATATACCAGCCACCTAATATAGCCATATTCTCTTCAGTTCTCTGATTTCTATGATTCAACATGCTAAAATGCTTTGGATGTTCATGCATGTTTGTTTGTTTATTTAAAAAAAAAAAATCAAATACCATAATCAAAATTTCAGTTTTGATTACAGTCTCAAAAATTTTAGTAGGCTTGCCTGGGTGCACCTGAGGTTAGAATTTGGCCTACAATCAGATGGATTTCCGCATTTGCTCAGCTGAGGACTCTCGCTGCTGCGTAAATCAGAAATAAGTGCATTGAGTTCAGTAGAGGTGCTGCTGTCAAACCTGTCATCAGAGGCTGAGTCAGTAAAGGCACAATCTAAACCAGAGACACAGAGAAAGATTAAGGTAAACAAATGAACTCACCAAAGATCAACTAAACCAATCAGATTTGCTTAATAGTGGTTCAAAGGGCAGAAAACACTGAAAAGTCACCAGCTTTTATTTCAGAGGAATAAAACAAATAAGAACTATCTATGAGAAAAAAAAAAGGCAAAAGTAACAGGAAGATTTCCTCATAGAGAAAAGACAGCAAAAATGAGAAAAATCAGAATTTATCACTAGACTTAAAAAATGTATCTGTTTCCCCTAAATGCAGACTTTTCCAAGGGAGACCACTCCCTAGCCTAGCAGATGTGAAAAGCAGCTCTAGCTTCCCAGAGCAAAATTTAACTCCATGAAGCTTTTGTTTGGTTTGGGATTTTTTTTTTGGGTGGGGGGAAGAGGGGGAAGGCAGGAACAGAAAAAAAGTAAAAACCTCACCAAAACAAACCCAAACTCATATTGTAGTAGGATTTAGATCGTTTTACTTTTCTCAGATTCTAATTGTTGTCTCTCAGCACAAAAACTAAGCATTGTTCTTGACTGTTTAAAACTTATAAAGGCAGTCTGAGCACAGAAAATGCAATGTCTCAGCAGAAAAATAAAGTCTCTGTCCAGATCACTTCATGAATAGCTTTCGTAGTAACAAATTGATTCACCATTTTTTCTAAGTACATGTAAAGCCTGTCCAAGTATTCAGTATTTCCTGAACGTGTTCTGATACAGTGAGATATTTTCCATCTCTCAGAAAGAGTTTGACTACATAAAATTGGCTACTGCAATTCCACCTGCTAGCAGGAGCAGCCAGACTATACCAACCACCCTACCATCAGTAACAGTCGGCAGAGCTGCCTTTCAAGTGGCACCTACATCAATAAATAAAGTAAGGCCAGGATATGGTGTCAAGCACTAACATGCAAAACCTGCTTCAGGTAGGTTGACACATAGAAGAATTGAGGGACGTGTTTGGCAGCTGGTGATACTCACCACGCATGTCCATGCAGAAAGGGTGACTCTTCTTTAAGAAACAGACTTGCAAAGTAGAAGTATTTATGTTTACAAGGCTGAGAATATTTAAAAGTTCTAGGTTGTAGGACTTTCAGATCCTTGCAGTATTGAATTAATTTGTGCTTCTATGACTATCTGTGCTAAAACTTCCATTCATTTCTGAAAAAAGTGTCAATTCTGTCTTTGAAAAGCATGCTTTCTAGGCCTTAGGGCCATCAAGTTAAAGAATCTGGTAGCCCTCATTGGTACTAATGCCAAAGAGTTTTTAGTTACAGCTGCTTTCAACTTTGTATGTGTCTGAAATAGCTGCTAGTAGATTATTTTAATAATAAGCATTCCTCATCACATGAAAATTTGTTTTCCCTATTTATTTATTTTTTAAAGCATATTTTGTCCAAAGTTTTGAAGAATCTCATTTCTTCCAGTCTAAGTCAACTGTTTTCCCCATGTTAAAAATGAAGGTGGTGCTGAAGAAAGAATTGAAAGTACTTGGCAAGTGGGTGGGGTCTGTGGTGGTCAGGAAACATGAGGTAGCAGCATCATGAAGGAGCCTGGTCCATGAACAGATGCTGTTTGTATAAGTGGCAGAGCTGAGGAGGAGAAGGAGTTAATCATCTCTTCGGTGTGATGACAAGATGCCTGACTCCCTGACAGGAAAGCAGGCAGAAGTTTGTAGAAAAATTCCAAGAAGGGTTTTAAGTTGGTCAATACAACAAAGACCCATTATATGGTAGTCTTATATGGCCTAAAGGAAGGGAAAGGACAGTGCCAGGAAGGCCAGAAAGAGGACAACAAAGAAATAGAGTGTAACGTTCTCACATCTTGCAGTCACACGTGGACCCCTCATATCCGATTCACACTCATTCATGCTTGTACTATCCCCACACATTCAGCTTATACACGTCTTCCATCCACTCTGCAAAACAAAACTGGCTTGAAAGCTGTATGGAAGCCACAGAAAAGGACACAGGTAAATGACAACTATCAAGGCTGGAGTAGCATCTGTTGACCTACCACTCTCTTCTGTTGTGTCATTGAGCAGACTGAAAGTCTTAAGTGTTACATCTGAGAAAAATAAAACAGTAGATATGTGCTGCAGTTGGATAGAAAAAAAATATTGCCATGTATGAAGACAGGGATTAGTTAGAAAAATGGGCAAAAAAAATGAGACTCAAAGTGGAAAAGCCTAAGATAATAGGTCTAGGGAAAATCAATTTAAAGCACCTATATTAAATGTCAGGGAGGAAGATGGAAAGACATAATATTGAAAATTAGCAAGCCATGATTTAAACAATAAATTAGTGCTGGATTTATTACACAGAAGTTCTTTTAAGAGAAGAGAGAATTCGAGAGTGCAAAAAGTCAGTATAATTACAGAAGGAATATACAAATGCAAGGTGGTATGAGACAAAGAGTTGAAAGAGGTCTTCCTGGTTTTGGAACCTCACCTTTACCCCTGGACATTCTAGTGCCACAAAGATGTGGATGCAATTGTGACAAACCAGAATAATGGAAAAAGCATGATTAAAATGTAAAAAAAAAGACTTAAATGAAAAAAAGAATACTATACACTTTTTTAAAACAAATAATGGGATAAATAAAGAACAGCTCATGTCAAGTATTTGAAGACGATATTTAGTAAACAGAAAAAGGAAGGAATGTTACTCAAGATGAGGGCCCTAAGTGACAGAACATGTACATATCAATATCAATGCAAAGAAAACATATCTTATGGAGTTATTTGCATCATCCATTTAGCAAGTCAGGTATGTAAGCTAAGACTGTGCAAATTGATTGAGAAATGATCAGAGGAAGTAGTTCTGTACTTATCACAGGAGCTCATGACAATGAACTGAATAAATATTTTCTAACTTTTGAATACACAAATCCAGGAAAGACCCCCAGCACATGAAATGGCATGTCCTTTTTAATGACCATGCTTTTATTACTATATCTAGAGCAGGGCAAAGTTTCTTTTTTTGCTCAGATGGTGTCACTAGACGTTACTTTGTCTGCTACCTTGCAGTTCTGTTTTGTGCATGCTGCTTACGTGCCAGGTGTGGGTAGGAAAGTGTGGGGAATGATAGAGAGAGGACATACACAGACATGTTTCCACATTCTTCTAAAGCGTGTCTTGGAATATTTTTGCTGTAGTCTTTGCATCCAATGAGTATTTTTTTGACTCAGCTGACTACACATTACCTGTTTTATTCCCCTAAGGCATCGCTATTATCATTAGTATTTCTGAAACCAAGCTCATCACTGATCACAGCATGTAGTGGTACTACAGGTTTACCTCAAATACAGCATACTGGGAAAACTGGTTAAATGTCTCCACTGGATTGATGAGGTCTGTATTTGATAGCTAAAAGCCATAACATCTGATCTTGGTTTGGAGCAGAAACCAAATACTGTCCAAGTCCCGCGTCTCAAGAGGACAAAAGGTGCTTTTGGCTTGCGAGTGTGCTTGTTCACCTCCTGTCTGAGGCAGAAGCCACAGGAGAGGATGCTATCTTAGAACTTGTCTAACCGCAGAGTTATTCAGAAGCAGCTGTTGGGCTTAAATTTCACACAACCTGAATTCTCTTCTGAGTGTAGACAAGCCTTTAAACATTCACGTAGAGTACAATCTACTTCTTCCCTCTGTAACACCCCAGCTAACTGTGAGTTACCCCTGGCAATATCGATTCAGACTTCCAGCAAATGTGGGTGAATTTTTGTAGGGCATGGCCTAGAAAGATATATTTCTGGGTTAACTAGATTAACAGTTTCTCACATGCTAACTCAGCTAATGTAAGATAAAACATGTTAAATCTATAGCAGGAACAAACCCAAAATAAAGGAATTTATTGCTGGAAGGTGTGAGAGAGCAATGGAGAAGAAACACATTCATTGCTCTAGTTCCATTATGGGCAACATGTGCAACTGAAGAGCAGAAAATGTTGGGGGGAGCTGCAAATCTTACCTGGTAGGATGTAATCCTCCAAGAATATTTTCATCATGTCTGGTACAGGTTTGTAATAGATAACAGAAATGGAGCCTGCTCTATGGAATATATATATTTACATGGCTAGGCTAGTGGTGATTCCATCTAAAGCACAGGCAGAGTGGCAATGAGTCATGCACACTGGTTTCCCAGTGCTGCCTGATGGAAACATGGGAATACCTGCTACTCTTTTCCATGTGCATTGAAATGGAACCAACAGGTTACTTCTCTGAGCTCCAAATGACTACCAATGAACTTTGTTTCAACATGTACAGACATACAACCTTCCCCAGCACATCAGTATTCACACCTATCTTCATTGCACATTTCTGCAGAGGAAAATTTCAAACACAGACTTGGAGGCCAAATTGGGAAAGACCCTTTTGCCCGTGTGTGAAGAGGTGGAGAGAAGATAGAGGCAATGTAAGATAAGTGGGGAAGGAGTATATAGTCCTTTTCTGATCTTCCCAAAAGCTCACTGCCGTGCTAAGCACCTTGCTTAGCTTCTTCACACATCAATATGCTTGTATCATGAGAAGGACAGGTGGAGAGTCTTAACCAAATGGGATACTTGGTGGGTTTTTCTTTTAATTCCTTGGGAAGTACTATCTTCCTTGAGGCTTTCTTCAGAAGAGTCCCCTTCCCCTATGGACTTACGGCTCATGATAAAATCAGGAGCATAATTCTGTATACTCCCTCTAGCACTCATTTCACAACCTTGTAACTACTCCATATCCACCCTTACCACTTCTCTCTTCACACGCACATCCCATCTGTCCCTTCAGAAAGCAACTTATCCCCACATCCCCCACTGACAGATGTACTGACAGGGATGACTGTCTCCCACACAGAAACAGCTGCCAGCCACCTCTGTCATCCCTACCCACATGCCGCTTCTTTCCACTGTCCACTCCTAGTCACCATGAGGAGACAAACACATGGCTCTGCACCAGCAAGCGTACTCAGGGATGCCCAGATATTCCAGCCCTCACAAATACATTTCTCTGGCTGTGTCACAGCTACAAAAAGAGTCCAGGTGGGCACAAATATGCCATTTTCTTCACACTTGAACATGGCTTGGTCTCTCATGCTTTGATCCCATTCCTGCAACAACCCAGCGCTAATTGTACCCATCAATGCCTTTCTCTTTTCCCAGCCAACTGGCAAGCTGATGCCACCAAGTGTTTTATTTTCTCAGCGGTTAGGTGGGGAGGAAGCAGAGTTGTTGGAGGCCAAACTATTGCCCTGGGAGGTGGCCTGAGCAGGCTGCAGTCTGTGATTTCAGCCCAGCTGAATCCATGTGGCCAGGACTGCTGGTGGTGGTCATGCATCTCCCCCTCATGGACAATGGCTTCACTGTCCCCAGCACCCACAGCCCGTCGTGGTGGAAAGTTCATCACTACCATAGGATGGGGCTTTCCACCGATTTCAACCAGCTCCAGGCACTGCTGGGAAAAATGATCCAGCTGGAGAACTTGAACTGGACTTCACAGTAGGAAACCACTGCATAAAGTGGGACAATGGGTTCCTGGCACTGCACATGGCTACACAAGCACAAACTGGCTGTTAGCTAAGTATTTTACAAGATAACTTTTTTTTTTTTTTTTTTTTAATGGCAGGAATTGATCCCTGGAGTAAATGGGAAAGGGAATCCATGAACTTTCATGTGTCTGATGCTATGCAAGGTCTGGGCCCAGAGCTTTCAGCCTTCAAGCCTAGCAGTTTGGTGGGATTGGACTGTTTTACTGCAAGTCTCACAGGATTACTCATAATTTTCTAATCAGCTATGGATGGAAATGAACACTCACCTACCCACTGTAGGACAATACTTAAGAAGACACGGAAGCCCTAGGAAGGCCAGACAATTTGAAGATGTTTGTAGAGCAGATTTGAAGAACAGATGTTGTCAGTATATGGGATTGTTTTGAAGGGAAAGATGTTCTTAGTGTTCCTCTCTTACATCCAAGATGTATTCTATGTTTTCAACCTTCAATCAACTGCACATTATTCCAGTACTGCTTCAAGCCATGGAGAAAGCTAGTACTTTCTTGTTTTCTTTGACTGACATCTGTACTCCCTATGTGTACTTCAACCCAATTGCTGTTCATCCAACAGCCCTGTTAACTACCTAATAGCTCTATTAACTACTCCTAGAGAATTCTCTCTGACATTTTGTGCCAGCAGTAGTATACTGAAGTTTTTAAGGCATAAAAATAAGGTGCCTCCAATTAAGCTGGTGTAAATATTTTAGTTAGACATCCTGGGATTTTCTCAGGATTATTCACTAGTTCTTTAGAAAAAGCCTGCAAAATCTCTAAAGGACTCTGCCTGCTGTTCATGTCACGCAGAAGGCAAGCACATCTAGCACGCGTTCGGCCCTATTGCTGCCCACGCACCAAACCATTTTCTCAGTTAGTCATCTTTCCCTACCCTCCTTCTCAATGCAAACATTGCTGCTTAGCACTCAGGAAACTCACTTCTGTTGTGTGCCTTACATAACTTATTTCGACACAGAGAGTTGTGCCACAAATGCAGTGGGCACGTGATTCTCCATTCAGCCTCCCATAGTCATCTTACACATCAGTGCGGCTTCTTGAGTGTGTGTGTGTAATGTCCACACAGGCATATGTCCCTTACAGCAGCCCAGGACTCTTACATGACTGTCACTGATCTCAGCTTCCCCCAGCAGAGTGGCTGGGCTGTCCTCATCGCATGCCTCCATCTGCCAGTCACATAAGCACAACACACACTGGACACATCTGTCCCTAACCCTCACTGAAAACCAGCATCTCGCATATCCACGCACCTATCATCACTCACTATATACGTTTATTTCTGCTTCCTACTTGCTCTCCCCTAGCACTTAACTCTCAACCGACCCTCATGTTGCCGTGCAGCTATGTACGGTCCCTTGCACACTTAGACAGCCTCTCTTAAACTAAAAGTCAGATGACTGCAGATGGCTTAAGACATCATAAACTTCTTATCACTCCTCATCAATCTTCCCTCCTCCATAAACTCTTTTCTTTCTCCCAGGCCCCACATCCAGGTCTGCAAGCTTTACCTGTGCTTCCCTCATTTACTCTGAACGTGCTGTATGCAGAAATCTCTCTTATCAGACACAACTTTTCACTCCTTTCACCTTCCCTTCCACATCCCTTACAAGCCAGCACAAACTGGCAGGTACTTTCCTCTCTTAGATACCATCAGATGTCAGCCTACACTAAGCCTCTCACCCCTCGTAACATGAACTGTCATTCCCATTCACTTCCACTTCTGTGCCCTACAGCTCCGAACTCCACTCACCTTCCCACACACTTCACACTTTACTTTTGACCTTAATGCAGCCATGTGGCTTACACAGCCCTCCAGGTAGTTACACATCCCATTCCTTCTCCTCCCACCTCTTTTTATCTTTAGTCTTTTCTCTGCTAGCACATTTGTTCCATTCCCTTCTGCTGCTTCACTTAGCCAGTACCTACCACAGAGTTATAAACACATTTGTTACATCTCTCTTAACAGAAAATCACTTTTTATTTGAGTATGAGTTCTTCTCCCCTACACACCCACCCACCCCCCACCACCATTATTCCATAATTTCTATTATTTTCTTCAACAGCTTCCCCTGTAATGTATTGCCTGCTCTTCCCCTCTGTTATCCCAACTGCCCAGTAAGGAGGCATCCCCTGCTTCTGCTGGCCAAGCCAATCCTGCACCTTTGCAATACTTTCTCTGTTTTCCTACAAAGTGATACAATGCAAAATTTCATCCCACCCTGTGCTCTCTTTCCCCTATACCTCCTCTGAACCACCTTTTTGCCCACACATCTTTACAGAAAACCCAGCTCTTAATTTCATCCTCATGCCTCATACATTCCTCAGTTCACTCTGCCCCCATGATGTTCATTATCCTGCATTTCCTCATAGCACCTTCATATAGCTTTTTTTCCCAGCTCTTGTCTTTCCCTTGCAACCAGGCAGCACATGTCTATCGCACTACTCAAGCAGGTTTTCAACCGCTAAAATTTCTCTAAACAACTATCTCCTCTCATACCTTTATGGGTCCTTATACCCTTTTCCAATCATCACACCCTGTCTCCATCCAGCTTATTTTTCCTCTGCATTCCTCTCCTCAGCATGTGTTTCTATCACCATGCAAGCCTTCCCTCTCAAACTCTTTATACCTTCCTCACAAATACATCCTCATATCTATTTCTTGACAGAATCAAAGGTGTCTTTTTCAGATGCCACCCGCGAGCATAATGTAGCTGATTATTTTCCATACCTTTCTCTTAATAGACAATAGGTCACATTTTTCTTCCTCCTCCAAACATCCTTTGTGCCCTGTGCTTTCACCTTTCTCCTTACACTCCCACTCTATACCCTACCTTCCCCCTGCAGATCCTAGCATCCTTCTATGTCCTTCTCATATCCTCACCCAGCCTCCAGTCTTCACCTTTTCCCACCCCTCTCAAGTGTTACTTCCCCTTCTGAGTTCCTACAGTTTTTCCCACCCACACTGACCTGCAGCCATTCCCCTTTTAGGCTGACCACCTTTGCATGGCTCACCTGCCCTTATAACCCCAAAACACAACACTCGATAACATAGCAGTTTATTTTCCATATACAGCCCTTTCCCTCCAAACTCCTTGTATCTATCCACATATCGTTTAGCTTCTCTTTGCCTAGGAAAAAAATTTAAATTAATATCCTAAACCTACATGTATTGCATACCTCAACACACAACACTCTTCTACACAAAGCACTGACTCCTGGCTCTGCTGGTACATCCTCTTCTCCCCATATTTTGGGTTCACCACCTGAAATCTTGCCTAGTTTTCCTCCCCCCACCATGCTTACACACAGAGCTCTTGGTACTGACACGTGTATGTAAGACCAGTCTTTTTACTACAAGCAGCTGGAACCACCCCGAACTCCCTTCCATTCTCTAATGCTATCGCCGGCCTGGCCACAAAGCGAGTTTTTCTTTTTTTATATTCTTTGGTTTTCCTTTTTCTCACATCTCATTTATAGGTATTTCTTGCACTACTCTGCCACTCACACAGACCAGGTATTTCTGTGCCTGAGTACGTCTCTTCTAATTGCCTGGGTATTTTTCTGAAGGCAAAATGTAAAGGCAAACTTTACATACCATTTGCACTCCTCATGTAACAAATCACATGAGACTAAGAGCAAAGAGTGCTTTCTGAAAGGTTGTAGCTCATAACAATTGACTGGACCATATAACACACATCCCTGTCTATTTAAAAAGGGGGGGGGTAAGAAACCTCTTCTCCTCCCCCTCCTCACATACACACACACACTCATCTCTAAATAACTGGTTTTGCAATATAGAAACCAGAGAATGTGCGCATAGCAGCCCTATTCAATCCAAAATACCCATCTCTCCGGATACTGCGTATTTATAGTTCAAGAGATAGGACCAACACAGAGCTTTCCTGTTTATTTTAATGAAGGATTAAGAACTGATCAGAAAACTATCTAAACCATTCAAGGACTTTTTCCCCTCTTGGCTAATAGCAGTTTGGTGTCTCCATAAGGACTCGCCAGTAACTGACGCTTTAAGCTGCATTTCAGCTGTTTAGATGAGAAACAGCTTTCTATTTTGCTCCCTATATGTGCGTCTGTGTTGATTAGTTGCGTGCTGCGTTCCTAGATGGCACTTACCAAACACTGGAAACTGTAGCATAAGAATAGTTTTCCTGCCATCCTAGCAAAAAGTGAGCGTAGCTTTTTCACCTAGACGCAGATGTGCAGGGAGTCCTTTGATCTACGGTTCCTCCCAGAGAATTTAGTGAGTTTGGGTTTGAGGAGAATGGGGATTGAATCAAAGGTCGGTTTCCAGTGTCTGGCACACACACACACACAAAACAGAAAGCTCCAGTGAAGTTAGTTACCTGAGACAGGCAAGGTCTAGAAATTGGGAATTTTGACTTTGCTTGTCATAGGCTCTAACTTTCCCTGAGGGCAAGCATGCTATGTATGCTGGGGCTGTTTCTTGCAGTCCACACTCAAGATTTGCAGCTCCTTTTGTTATATCTGAAGTTGCTGGTTTCCCTCTTAAAATAAAACCAAGGTTCTCCTTTACTTTTGCCTCTTAAATCAGATTCCTTTAGCACCTCATATTTCTCCTCTGCTGTTTTCTTGCCAGGGACCTGAACAACAGCATGCAAAGCAGGAGGAGAGAGGAACCTCAGGACTAAAGCGGGCTGTAGGACAAGTAGGGGTGCAGGAAGGAGGAGGCACAATGGGAAAGGCAACAACATTTGGGACAGATCTACTGCTTACAAGACACCCCCCACCCCCTCCCCATTATACTTCTTTAAAGGACCCCTCTCCCCCCTCCCCTCCCCGCCCTCTTAGGACCCTATTAGAAAACGTCAAATTTCCCTTACCGTGGTAGGAGTAACCATGGCATCCGTGTGAATGTTTCCAGAAAAGTCGACATGAAGAGAAAGGTGGATGTAAATATGTTCATTCAAAGTCCCAAAGTTGGTCTGCTTGGGTTGTGCAGAGTTGCTCTATGGGAGAGGAGCCTTAAACTCTGAGTCCCGTGAACATAATCTGCTCGATTATAACAAACCAGCTCAGCCAGATGGCTCTGTGCTCTGCAGATTAACCCTTTTATTGCCACACTCTGCTTTCCCTACCTACCATTTATAATAATCTTGCCTGATTGGGGAATTTCAGAGAATGAGGGACTTTTTTGAAAATGACAAAACTGTTGTAAAGGTCATTTTCTCCCTTCTGTGCTCTAAAAAAGCTATCATGTGCCTATTTTCTTTCTTTCTTTTTTTTTCTTTTTCTTTTTTTTTTTTTTTTTTTATCCAATTGACGGTTTTATTCCTCTTCCTGGCAAAATCTTTTCATATTATTAAGAACAGTATTAGCACCAGGGAACATTTTAGAGAATTCTTTTGTTAAATCATAACCATCTCTTCCGGACTGCAATTCTCAGAAGAGAAGTATTTTATTGCAGGAATGTCTCTGTGTTTGCACTCTAATGGTCCATCCACCCCCCCCCCCCCACAGCCCCCCTCTTTCCCCCATACTCTCTGTCTTCCACATGCACATTCACACACCATGCACACGCACAGCCTTTGGTCAAACTGCCAGCATGTGTTACTATTCTTACCCATATTCAGAAGTCATTATAGGACACGAAAACAGGTGAAATAGAGACACAGAACCAGAATGCCATAAAGCCTCTGCACTCTCCCTCTGTTTCCCCTTTTGTATTTTGTATTTCTTTTATTGCTACCAAATCCTAGACAAATTTACTTTTTCAGTCAGCATTTCTGTCAACCAAGTCACACCCCCACCCCTGACACAAAAATAAGTGTTGGGAGAAATATCCATTGTTACAAACAGAACTTGGGATGGATTTGTGTCCAGATATTTCCCCTGTTTTGATTTGCAGATTAGTCCATTAAGTAAAGGATGGTGAGTGCCAAAAACATGGAAAGTTCATCAGCAACCAGCAGCGACTGGTTTCCAAACTTTTTATTTAGAGTGATTGCTCACAGAGATGGCTGATAAATTTAGCTGCATGCCTTTAAGTCTCCCTCTAAATTTACATGCTTAAGTCATCTTTCTTTTCTATTTGATTCAAGCATAATTGAGCAAGTCATAACCATAAGAAAGTGGCCGTATAAGATACAACACTTCAGATCTTAAAGAGTCACCAGATTGTTTCCTTCAAGAATACTTCCTTTACTAGCTCATGAAGTTTTGCCTTTTGTTATTTAACCAAGGAATTTTTCCTCTTTCCCCTCCCTGTGTCAGGATGATTAGACATCTCATGCTGTCAAAGCATTGTACCATTTTCTTTGAGACATTTTAATCTACCTAGATAGTTGTCACGGTTTTATTGAAACATTTTTCCACTGTGGATTGAAACACAGTCAGTGTGGTGGTTGTCCTTTATCTGCCTTTTTTCAAGCATAAAATGATACTGTTTAGGGAACTCTGAACTCTACAAATTGTATCTGTCTCATAAATTCTTGCCTGAGTCGCTTATTCTCTCTAACTGCCCAGATAGAGAAGGACTCATCTTCCACTGTTTCCTCCTAAGAATTTTCTACTAAAACCTCTTGCTTTGCCAATCAAAAAAAACCTCAAACTTTGAAAAACTTTAGAGCCTTTTTGTCTTCCCCATTTGGCCAAATGCAGTTTCCATCCTTTTCAGAACTTTTTCAGCTAAGAGGAGGGAATCGGAATTAAAATCCTGTCCCCTCCAGCCCCACCACTGTAGTCAGATCTGAGAAATACCTAAAATATGACTCAGCTTTTAATCTCCTGAAGCAGACAAACAGTGCTAGGAATAGAAATTTTTCCTGTGGCTGGTGAAGGTTTCCAGAAAGGTAGGCAAAGGGTTAAGGATCTGAAGGCAGCCCCAACCCAGGAACTTCTCATTTGCAACTATCCTTGCAAAAAAAAAATAGAAGAATGAAAATAAGTAGGCCACAAGTAAATGTCCCAGGCAGAGAAGCTAGCCACCTCTGATGGGAGGGAAACCCATTGGAACCTTGCCCTTTCCTCAAGTTGAGGGTTTTTGCCCTCTACTTGTGTCTGGGTCTGTGGGCAATCAGAGGCATTGTAATTTGAGATGTGACACCTTAATCTCGCCAAATATGTGTGCACTGTAAAAAGCATTGCGGACTGGGTGTTTTCACAGCTATAGAAAATGGAGACATGTTTGATCTTTGCACCTTTCCAACCCCCCACTAAAGGTGTTTCTGTTGTTCTGAAGATGTTTTTGGTCTTTTTTACTAAATATTTTTACAACCTCATCAGTTATTCTGGGTGTCTGGGGTTTCTTAATACTAACACGTAGCACAGGTGGATTTTTATTTTTTTTAATTTTATTTTAAATATGTTTCTGAATTTTTGAAGAGCAACAATAAAGCTCCCCAAATGGTCATCTTATTTTATGTGTAGCCCTTGGATCTGACATGGCAAAAAATAATTTCTTACTTTGAACAAAGCTCTGTTCTGTCTTGAAGAACTTGATAAAATGGTCAAAGCATGCTGTTGAAAGTAATCCTTAAATTCTGGGGATTTTAATTGGAATAATTAGTAGACATTGATCTGACTAATTAAGCCCTTGATCAGACTTCAAAATACGTAACATTTTATATACTTTGAAGACATGTATTTTTTCTCTACATATTAATAGATATCACTGGAATTGCTTTTGATGTTTTAAAAATATGAATATTTATAGGGAAGATATGCATGCGAATATATGGATGAAAATTTTATTGGGCTTAATGCATGCCTTGGGTGATTACCAAAGCCGGGAGTTGGTGTTCCCCACCAACCGTTAGCTTTTGCAACAGCACCACTTTGTGGTGGAAGTCCCGAATAGGTACTGAAAGGGTCAACGTCTTGTAGGGACACCCCATGGGCTTCAGCCAGTTCACGCTGTTCCCATGGCCGTTCTGATACTCATCGGCAAACACACTTAGGTGCAATGGAAATATGTTGCAGCCATGTGATCCTCCATTTGTGAGATGGTAGGTTTGAAGTAAAGGAGAAGATGTGGAAGCAGAAGATTAGCTCCTGATGTCATGTCTAAATAAGAACCTCAATTCAGGAGGCTGTTCAGCTTTCACATGTCAAAAATCACTTTTCTCCAAGTTTCCAGAATTAATAAAGGGTCTGACAACACCTCAAGAAAAGATTTTTCCTTGGCGTCTTTTCTAGATGAAATGAAAACAAGCACTGTTTTCTTTAAGTGTTGGAAACAGCAGTGGTAAACATTAGGTTATTTTAGAAATTATTTCTTTTGCCTTTATTTAAATATTAATTTAAGATCATTAGAGGTACCATTTCAGAGCTGAAAGAGTTTCTGGGACCTCGTTGACATTGGCTTTCCACGCTCTTGTGTTAGTGCTGAACTTGAGCCATCATGTAAGCTCACATCAAGTTTTCCTTACACTCTTGCACCGAGGCTAGACAAATGGGAAGTATTAAAGAGAAATTCTAAACAAGATTCACAAATTAGCTCAAATTTGGTTCTGGTACAAATTTCTTGGAAAGTTTTGTTCTGTGATTTTTCCTCTTTCACTAAAAAAAAAAAAGACGTATTCTTAAAATACTTAGATCAGCTCATAACGATTAACAGGGCAGATCAAAGGTGACACAGTGAAAAACATGTTCCTTCAGCTGTAGATGTGCCAAGAAGTAAGATAAAATGCAGGGCAAGTACCATCAATTAGAATCACACCCTGAAACCCATTGTTCCTCAGGTCTATTCCTAAAAGCAATAAACTTTGCAGAGTTACCTTTTATGTAATTCACCTGCAAGCTTATTTTCTTGAGTGGGAAATACTAAAGTGAGATTAACTGAGTTTCTAAATATATTATTAATTAAAATAATAAGTAAGAGACTATTTCATACCTAATAAGTACAACTACTAGCACTTCTTCATGTGAAATATTTAAGACACACGCTACACAGCAGTATTCAGTCAAGTATTTTATGTGTTTTACAAATACTTTTCATTTCAGAGTTTCCCTGTTTAATGAAATGAAGAGATCTGTGCTATATCAAAGTAAAGCTACATATTAAGTAATGCACAAGAGGGGACTCCTACTTGCCAATATATAGCTACATTTTGGTAAGTTATGGATCATTACAAATCTCTCTACTATACTGATTTGTTACATCACGTATTTAGGGCTTATGTAATATTTGTCTTTTTCTGATGATATCTAATTTTTCCAAAGACAATCTTTATTGCAGGAATAATTAAGCAGAAAAAGGTTGGTTGATGTTAGGCACTGTTTTGAAAAATTTAAAAAAAAAAATCTTCCCTGTAACAGTAAGTATACTTTTAGCACCTAATCTTTTGTTATCATTACCAAATTAGTTGAAGGGAGCTTGCATGACTATTTATAAAAAAGCTGTTTCTTTCTTACATAAATGCTAAGAAAAAAAGTCAAATTAAAGCTATCTGAAGAAATTAGGTTCCAGTACTTATGCTGGAACTGGGTAGAGGTACTTTCAGTTTTTAATGATCCTAGATGAGCAAGGAGGTATTTTGAATCACAATACTGTTCTTTGGCAA
The DNA here is from genome assembly GCA_027925045.1 of Hypotaenidia okinawae. Taxonomy (NCBI): domain Eukaryota; kingdom Metazoa; phylum Chordata; class Aves; order Gruiformes; family Rallidae; genus Hypotaenidia; species Hypotaenidia okinawae. The sequence continues at coordinate 82,668,216 of BSDF01000001.1, forward strand.
GGAAGATAAATTCCATGAGGGAAAACTTGAGGAGGTACCTAGCCTGCAAGATACATAAAATACTCTTATAAGACATCAGCTGGAAAGTAGGATCCAGTTCTGATCAACCTCAAGTCAGAGAAGACCTGGAAAATGGCAGAAGCAGTGATCTAATGTGTAGTATCATTTAACATATATATAACATTGAAGGTCCACAGAGGCAGGGTAAAGAAATCTTTCAGAACCCACAAGACTGAATTGATCCTGCACTGGGGCAAGGGAAGGCCTAGGTAGTCTCTCTCAGTCCATCTTTCCCATGACTGTATGACTTCATCTTTGAAAACAAGTATTTTCTGGAACATGATGTACTTTGTGCTCTGACCTAGTTTTGAAGAAAACTCCCTAGTGAAATCCTTCAGGAAGTTCCTTTGAGATATCCATATGCCTTTGGATTTGGGACACTGAGGGATAGAAAAGAGCTGCTTTTCAAAACACTAGTACACAGTAAATTTTCCCCAGCACAGAGGTAAACCTCAGTATTGTTTTTATCCCTCATCTGATCCCTCTGTATCTGTGAGGTTCGGTGGAACTACGGTATCTGAAGCAAGTTGAAAGAGATGGAAGGAATAGAAGACAGATATATTTTTTCAAAATCATAGTAACAACAACAATAATAATAATGATAATCATGATGATGATAATATCCTCTATCACTAAGTCAAGTAGTTCCTCAGAGCATTGCTGTCTTGCCAACATGGCATCAGCTGTGTCTGTTACATTCGAGCAATCAGCCCATCACTGAGATGAAAGGTACAGTTCCACATAATACATCTGATAATAGTCCAGCCATGGGGAAATGTGTCCTGACTTTTCTGTTTACATTCCTAATCTTAGTTTGCTAGAGCAGAAAAAGCCTTGATTCAAAGTACAGCTGATGAGGTGTGTTTAATAACAGAAGTCAGCTTTTGAAGTCAGTGGGACATTTCTCAGTACTATCTTGTATACCTTGAAGTTAATATTTGTGTGTTCTGACCTTACAAGGCACTTTTATTTGAATTAAAGCAATTTTTATTCAGACTTTTTATCTGATGGATGCTGATTCCCATTTGGCTGAGATTCTACATGTTAATTCTCTAAAAGCTTAGTGTGAAATCACATCTGCTGGAGGAGGGGCAGGGCAGCAAACATGGCATGGATCAACTTTCAGGCAGCCTAAAGCTGAAAGTCCCATTTGAGCTAATGCAGATGTACAAGCAGGGGGTTTTAAACAATCCTGGATCAAACTATGCTCTCTGTCATTCCTGGCCTATCTTTTAAAAATTAAATAAATAGTATATTTCCCAAACTGAGGCAGTATGCTCATCTATATGCCTTAATACTACTTTAGTGTCTATAGACAAAACATTTAATGCATCTGTCTATAGTATTCAGTTTAAGCTCAGTGTGATTGCCTGCACTAGTGAACTGTTAGGGACTCCCCAGCTTGAACTGAGACTGTTTTGGGTGATGATCTCCCCAGCTCCTGCCAGGCAGGTCTGGCAGCTGAACCATCCCAGGCCCATCGCCAGCAGACAGTCCATGTACCCCTACCCTCTTGTAGGCAGGCTGTTAGCAGGGACTGGACTGCCCCTCACCCATTGGCCTCAGTGCCCAGGAACATGTAGTTTGGTAGTGTTAGATACAAGCAGTGACTTCAACAAGGTCTTCCATGCACTGTAGGATCAAAATCCCAAAGTGATTTCTTCCAAACGCACTAACGAAAGAGTCCTGATTGAGCAAGCAGAATGGGCTTAAGTATAAGCACGCAGTTCCACAGCCTGCTCTTAAGACTGGAATTGTGGTCTATAAGGATAGCAAGCTTGCAAAGACAGCTTCTAGCGTAGCCACAGATTGCTTCCTGGAAAAGGTGGGGCTTCAAGCACCAGAGCAGGGAGGCCTCATGCAGTGCTGACCTCAGGCAAAGTATCTGCTGGTGGCCTCCCTGCAGTGTGAGGGACATCTATGAGGAGGGCTGATCAAGGGTACACTATGCTTACAGTCAAGACCACTCCCTAGAAGCTGTTTGAACAGGCAGTAGGGTTTTTTCAAGTTCAGAGTCTTTTTTATATCTATTCAAAGGTAGATAATCCTTTTTTCCATTGCAATATGTCTCTTTTTTAATCAAGTAAATGGATAAACATTTTTCCTTCCAGAATACATACATCCTTCTCTGTTTTTAATTGGAAGGACAGGAAGAAATTTTCAGGCTGTTAAGTAATGAGGGTGAGGATGAAAGAAGCAAATGGATAGAGGATTTTAAGATTATAACTTCTTCTTATTCTGAAAAATTTATGGCATGGCATTGTTAGGCTTTTGGCCCCAGTTCTCGGGGGCGGGGGGGGGGGAGGGGGCGTGTGCAAAATAAAAGAGGCTGCATGGAAAAATCCAGCGTGTTCTTTTGACTGAATAGTCCTCATGACATTTGAGGCTGACTGTGCTTCAGCCTGCCCATGCCTGAAGTTAAGTTCTTAGTTTATAACTGGCTGACTCCAAACAGTACTTCTCTCTGCCCTCTAAGGCAGCTCACACCAAATACTGTTGTACTACATGGTCATGGCAAATCTCTCCCCAAATATCATCAGTGTTTGACCCACGCCTGTGATTGTATAAAGGTTCCTACTCACATCTTTTGTTGTCTGTCATGTGTCTCATTCCAGTTCTGTAGTTGAGCCATTTCTTTATCAAGCACCACGAGGACCAGAATAGCAGCCGAGGTTAATGCCCTGCAAGGAAGGAAAATGAAGACACCACGTGTTGAGCAGAGGACAACAGAGAGTGTTTATTACAGCAAGATGGGCATGATCACACAATTGTCCATGACTGGCAAAGCCTAATGCATGAGTCATGTGAGCATGGTCACACAAGCAACAATAGGAAACTTCATGGGGCTCTACAACTGCTACAAGACTATTCCATGCATGGTCTCTGTAATGAACATGCTGTGTGTGGCTTTGGTCTTTGCATTAATGTTTAATACAATGCTGTTTCTCCTTCTTGAGAAGTTCCTTCCGAAGGTAATTCCCCAGTGTGGATGGCGTTTCTCAGTAGCCAACAGAGTTTGTTAAAGATAGGCTCTATGCCTGCAGGCTTTGCTTTTAACATAAAGCAAGACATCATTATGTTGTATAATGGCTTGAAATGTGTGTAAGTGGTTGCAATCTAAAGGTATTAAGGACATTTTTCATTACACTATTTACAGTTTAAGTATGCATCTTGGCTTTCCCTTAATTATCATGGTCTCTGCCGAAACAGTATGAAGCAACTGTAATTTTTATCCTGAGAGCGAGTGAAACTTTTTTGCATGGCTAGTTCCTCTGAGTTTAGAGATTATTCCTGCAACAAGGCACTAGTCAGTGTTACAGTCAGAATGCAGCTGATAAAGGCAAATATTTTGGCTCACATTAACCCCAAATAAAGCAAAACTCCAGGAAACGCAGATTTCTTTATGGAGACATGATTGTACTGGTCTAGGCCCAGAAAGTTAAGCAAACAGTGACTAATTTAAATTTACCCATAGCAAACTCCACATCCTCAGTTATTAGCTCACTTTCTGCATCACATCCTGATACCTTCCCTGTATCTTCCCTTAATTTTTTTCAACCTTCTCCCTTCTTCCCTGCAAGACTAATTTTGTGGGTTTGGGTTTTTGTTTTTGTTTTTTTTTAATAGCTCAGGAAAGGAATGGGTGTTAAACTGTATCTAAAAAGGTAACAGGTCTGGGTTCTGATTGAACAAGTGAGTTAATTTCAGAAAAACCTCTTAAAAATGCCCAGCTAGAACCAACACATTTCCTAGCATACAATACAGTTCTAAGTCCTACCCCCACACACAGGCTTTTGTCCTGTGATGTGATACCTACAGTAAGTTGTAATTGTTTCGCTTGGAAAAAAATAACCATGCAACATGCCTTACTCTGCTCTTAGAGAAATGCCACATGTCATTTCTGTTGCAGTCCCGTCTCAAGTTCTTTAAAGGCAATTTCCATGCTTCGCAGTGTTTTTCCCAGGGAATGGTATTCTGAATCAGCTTAATAAAATGAAGACCATTCAAAACTTCTATGGAATTATCCTTGGGTTACTTGTTAAAAGGGAGCAGACATGTCCCCGCTCACACATAAATGGCTTGAGTTGTTAAAACACCCCTTACTGTTGTGGAGCTTGGTTAGCAATTAATGCTTGTGTCACAGTCTCGTGTATGGCTGTGTGGGATGTACAGATTAATTGGGAGGGGAGGGGAAGGAGGCGGTGTGACAGACGACAGGATAGGAAAAGAGGGGATAGTCATGCTCTCCCTGTGAAAGAAAGATATTTTAAAAAAACCCCAAAATATTCAGAGATTTTGGGTTGCATTTAAGTGTGAATTTATTAAAAAGACGTACTATTGCATGATTGCATGCCAACAGAGAGGTCCTCACTGCCCAGGCAGCTGGTGGGGTTACACGGTCTGTGTTTTTAGGGTGTCTGTATGGTGCACTCCATGCTTATGAACTTCAGCTTGCACATAATTGGTGTTTTGGGCTAAAATCTCCCGGTTCGTTTTCAGTTCATGGCTCTTTTTCATCTTCCAACAGAGATGTGCCAATGCTGTGTGACCTACAGTGACTTCTTTCTGAAGTGCTGGTCTATCACTGCAACTGCTGTTTCAGCGTGCAGGCTGCTATCACTGACCCCTATTTATAGACAGTTTCACCTCCCCGTGCTCTGCACGCCTGGGACTGTGTGTATAACACACGTTCTGTGGATCCAACCCAGTGCTTAACACATCACCTACCCTTTCATAAGACTCATTCTGGCTTTTCTGTGAAAAAAAGTGAAGTACAGTGATAGGGTGTAGGAAGGTGGGAGGCAAACAAGTAGACAAGTGAATGGAATAGCTTGTTGGGGGAGCAGATAGTTCTGAAAAGCACAAGAATAACTGCTGTTAGAGGAATGTAGTGCAACAAAGATAACTGCACACTCAAGCTGCAAAATCATTTCAACAGGCAGAGGAAGGCAATAAGACATGACTTTGCTCCTTCTTAAATGGCCTGAGGCACAATTGCTTTTACAATTATTTCACACTACTGCCTACTCAGGCCAGTTGTTAAAAGCTACAATCAAATAGTCCTCCTCTACACTCAAAAATGTGCCCCGAGTCCAGCTCTGACAAGAAAAAATCGTGCTTTTCCACTAGTCTCGGATTATTATGAACAATTGGAGCTGGTACTAAATGTCTGCAAGATCTCAAATGAGATGTTTACTTTGTCACTGTATTTTAATAAAAACATACAAGTTTTGTTTCTGTGCAAAACCCCCACCCATTTTATTAGCATTTTATCTGAGGGGAAAAAAAAAGGGGAGTTAGGTTTGTTTAAAAAAAAAAGTCAACCAACACTGAAATCTATACTTTAAAGGTTATTTTGGTTTTGAAACTTTTGCACTTGAAGGGTTTTAGTTCTCAAAGTCCACTTAAAACACATGTTATCAGTGAGATCAATCTGGTTCAGATATTGAAATAATGTTCAGAGAGTATTTTAAGCTGAAGAATTGGAAAACTTAAATGAGTGACATGTCACTGCAACACTTAGCTTATATTTATGTATTTATTGAAAAAAATGTATTTTGGTTAATAGATTTCCACCCAGTTTGCAGTAAAACATTAACACCCTTTGATGGCTCTGTTCTGGTACAGTGCAGTACAAATGCTGCAGGAAATTTGATCCTGAATATAATAACTTCCACTGAAGAAAATTTGGGGTTTCCTGGCTTATACAATGATTTTTCTGACATTGTCACTTCCTTATAAGCAAGAAGCAAGAAGAATTGTGATGGGAAGTCTCCTGGTGGGCACTCTGTAGCTTAGATTCAAATAAAATGCCCACAACTTTGCAAACACGGATTAAATACTGGTCCTCTTGTATTCTAAATAGACATAGATGAGGCCACATAGCCAGAAAATATTTAATGATCACAGGATAACATCTGAAAATCGCAGAAATGGTCAGACTTTGTTGTTTTGCTGTGAAGAACCAAAATGGTCTTATTTTTTCTGTGACTCCCCTGAGCCTGCTAATGTCATGCACAAGGCAGGCAAAACTAACATTTGGTATTAGGGGTTAACATAACAAGAGCGGAAAAGCACACTTCAGCCCCCAGGGAGGTGGATAAACATTGCTCCCTTGCTGGTCTACTGTTCTGCTGAGAAATGTCCTTGCTTTTGGTATGGGCTACTGGAGGAAAAAAACATGAAGATAAAAGGCCTTTTTTCTTCCGCTAGATAGGATTATGAAAGTCTTCCAGCTTTGTGAGCTTGGAGTATGTATACTGACTGATCCTTGGACTGCTTTGTGACCAGCGGAGAGGTAAAATAGTCCCTTGAGCAGTTTTTAGGCAGTTCAGAAACTTCCTTCTCCAAAGTTACTGTTCAAAGTGTGTAAAACCCACTGAGAATAACCCCCTTCGTTAAAAGAATGTTATAGGAATGACTGCAGTATAAATGAGACTCTTGAATTGGATTGCTTGACTGAGTTTCTATGAAAACCACTGTATTTCTTTTCAGAAAGGAAGTTACTAGTTTTCCCTGAACTTTTTGATTGCTTATTGGAAGGGGGAAAGTAAAAGCAAGAAACTCTGTTTGGGTTGATCCTAATTACACTAAAATAGTTTTCAAGGACAATTGTTTCTTTTTTGGGTAGTTTCACACTAATCAAGCCCTCCCTATCATCTGCAAAATTCGGGTTATCCCCTAACAGTAGTTTCCTCTGCAGGCCAGACTCATTGCATGAGGTATAGCATTCAATCCCAAGGTCTAAACAAAGTTGGTCAGAGATATCAGATGAACAAACAGTATGTCAGGAAACAGTGTTCAACTCAAGCCTACAAAAGAATGGTGTCAGGAATACTTTCTATTTGGTCAGAAAGTTAATTGACAAATATATATGAAAACACAGTATTTTGGCTTTGTATCTCAATATAGGTCAAACATTTTTCACAATATTAGCACATGAATTTCAGTTCTGAACAATCTTCAAACACTGGTTTTCTGCCTCTAGTTTCTAGTTATGTGTATGAGAGATGGAGAATAGTGTTTTGTCTCTGCAAAAATGTGAAGCAAACCTTATTAATACCATCTTTATAAAATCACTCTCAAAACTTAACAAATAGTCATTCTGATTCACTTCATATCTTTTTTTTTATCCCTTTTTAGGATCATTTCCAAATTTGGGGGAGTTTTACACTTAAAGAGTTTTGCAATTTCTGAATACTTTTAATATATTCACAAGCTAGAATTAGGTATTTGCCTTTTTTTGCCTTTGCCTAAAACTTGGTTTAATTTGGGTTCTTTTTCTTTTAGCCCCCAGACCTTTGGATCCCATTCTTTTAAGCCTTTCTCTTTATCTTTCTAAATGGCTATTGGGTGGTTTTCTCCCTATCTAATAAATACTAAATGACAAAACCTCAAGGGAGTGCTTGGGGACATTAAGAGATGTTTTAGGAAGGTGCTAATCTGTGTCAGATCAACGGCAGGTGTAAGGAGCAGTTTCTTTTTTGCTTCAGTGGAAATACAAGAATTTATAACATTAAAATTTACACCTTTTTGTTTATGTTCTCTAAATAAAAGTCTCTTTTTTCCTTCCCTAAATCTTTTGTGAAATTTTTACAGTGAAACAATCACTTCATGGGAAGAGCATGGATTTAAAGAAGGTCTGTTGATTCAACCAAAGGAGTATTGATTTACAGCAGGTGAGGATCCAGCCGTTATCATCTTTGCTTTTCAAACATGCTGGCCTCTGAACTCCTTTTCATTGTTACTGTAATGACTTCTCTCCTGTCTCAGTGGTGAGTCGTGTAGGGTATAAATTACCCTGTGATTTTCAGAGGTTCATTTCCATTTCTATCACATCTTTCAGGGGCGAGGAACTAAGCATTGTTGTGGTCCTTGACAAGCATTTATGTATTTTAAACCATTCATCTCTCTAGACAGTACTTACAGGCAGCTTATATACACTTACACATATCTCTCTCTTTCATTATTACAGCAAATACATTTATTTACATGCAGTCATGAAAGGTAGCTGTGCTTGATTCTATCTATACAATCTGTACTAGTTGTATCCCTGACTCTCTCCCCGCACCCCCCGCAGAATTACAGTAGTCCACTGTGTCTCAAGTTCGTTAATCAATACAGGTAAGAAAATGCAAGGATTCCAATTTTAAAAGGGAGGAAGTGAGTTGAATAAGCTGCAGCATGTTATTCAGTACTAAAATGAAGTTAGGAGCTGGGAGACGAACAAAGAAAGAAGGTAGCACCGAGGGGATGGTTTCTGCTGCCAGTAGGGATGGTGCCAAAGCTCTGAAAGTGTTCTTTTTTGTTTTCTGAGGCAACTCTGAATTGCACCCACTACCAGAGACAAGCATAATCTGGCTACTGAGTGAATGAAAAAGGAACAAAACACCAGCGCTGGCTGGAAGCTGGCAGGAGTCCTGCTCATTGACTGCTTGCCTCAGTGTGTCCCCAGCTTTCACGTGCAGGTTTGATTCCGAAAGCGTGTTACTCTGTTGTTGTTGGCACGCAGGACTGAGCTGAAGCAGACGAGCAGTTTGTGTAATCATCACTCCAGCTTCCTAGCCCTGTATCGGTTTCTCACAAACAAACTGTGGGCCATGTCCTCCTCCAAGGAGGTCACTTCACTGAGCTGCCACGCTGGGCACGTACAGGGCCCGCGCAGCTGTAAATCAGTAACGAGCCAAATTAAACTGGTGGGTTTGCAGTAGTGAAAAAGTCTGGTAGCCAAAGAGAAACAAAGATTAAAACCCAGCATACTTCCCAAACAGTCTCTGGATTTTCACCAGTGTAATTGAGAAGAGAGAGAGGGAGAGAGCTCGACCCTCTCTGGAAGGACTGTGAGATGTCTATGATTGCCTAAGGTTAAAGATAGTGCAGGAACAAAAAATTGTGGGAAATGGACTGAGAGTTTATCTGTGGATGCTCTAAGCACTTGCTCCTCTCACTTCCAAAGAAAAGACTGTCCCAGCCCTTCATCTGTAGGGGTCCTGACCCTGAGACTGTGTTATGGTTGAGGGGTGAGTCCCCACCAATTTCTCCCGTAAGACGAAGGAGAACCCAAGTCAGCCATTAGGGAAGATTTTTTTCTCTCTTAGGAAAGACTGATTATTGAAAACACACACTTTTTTTTTGTCAGTTTTATTACTTGTTTCCAAATTATGCCTGAGAGTTTGACAAAAGGCACTCTGAGGTTGTTCATAGTCAGCCTGTTGTGCCCATGTGGGTTCCCGAATTTTGATCTGTGTTATTCTAGTTAGCTTCTCCTGGCTATGAAGTTGGTCTAAATTCCATGTATTATTTTTTTAGTCCTAAAAAGCCAGGCAAAAAAGCAACATTTCTGATATAGCTATATTAAATACAAATATTAGTAAACTTAAATATTATTAATAAGTACATTCAAATATTGATACATGTAAATGTATCAATAGTGTATTTTGTATTTATTGTTTATTACATTAATTTAAAATAAGTACATACATCTTACAATAATTTATAAATATGTGTGTCTATTCTTTCTCAGTCTAATCTGTTATCTTTCTCACAGGTTAAGCAATTGTGGAAGTCACATGGTGTTAATTTATCCCATATTCAGCTAAAAGAGAATGCCTACCCTAAATACTGGATCTTAAGTCAATCTCAAAAGACTGTCTGAATCACTGGCACTACCCTGATTTACAGCAGGGGAAGATCACCTAATTCATTTGTATCTCTTAATTAAAAAAAAAAAAATTAAAAAAACCCAACCAACCACAAAATAACAAAACAAAAACCTCCAAAGATCTAACTAGGAGGAAAAGTAGATATTTCCATGTTAATTGCAAAATAAAAGTGACAGACTGAATAACAAAACAGCACAGAAAAATCCAATGCAAGCTGCCTGGATTTCACAGTTCTTTCAAGAAACATAGTGAAAATGCTGTGAGTTTTGTGGATATGAGAGACACGTGAATATGTGTATAAGGTGTGCGTGTGTTTAAATGAGATTTAGGATTTTTAATCTTCTACATAACATATTAAATCAATTCTTTGAGGTTGTATGTAGAAAATTCAGTAGAAAATTAAGTTTTGTCCCCATCTACAAAGACCCCTTTCTCCAGTACAGCATTTCTAGGTGGGACTTAGCTGACCAGGATTCAAGGTTTGGAACTTGGGTACTAAATAAGACTTGTGTCATTCTTCATCTTGTCTGAATAACTTCTGCCTTTATGATATGCATCTATAGTGGTATTGGAGGTCCAGGGTATTTAATTCTTTCTCTTCCTGATTTCCTTTTTTTAAAGCAAAACTATAAAAGCTCAAACCTCTAAAGAACAATGCATATCCTTTGGGAATAAAATCATGGCCAAGTTTGGTGTGAAATGTCACAATGCTGACAACGGTGGGTCTCATCTTTCAGACCATAGAAAGTGTATTCTTGAGCTGAAAATAAGCAGTCTATGTCACACTATGTATGTGGACTTCCCAGGGAACAGGCAGAACAGGTCATTAAAGTGATGCTTTTTAGAAGATTAGGATTATTAAACCAGTTTTCCTAGAAGACTTCTACTTGTCTAATAATTTTCCATCAATGTGCAGTTCCTGTGAATTTCCCACTGCTATTAAGCTGTGACGCCCTGTCCTTGTTTTTTTCCAATCTGTGATGTTCTGGGAGCAAGACTGCTGAAACTGCTTACCGAAACAGGTGATCTTTCTCCATGTGTGCTAAAAGCCTTCAAACCACAACTCTATACCCTACATTCAAAAAGTGGTCTTTACACTATTATTGCCAAAGCCTAGAATGGCGGGAAACAAGAAACATTTCCATTTTTATAGTTAAAAAAACCCTGAAACCAGTTAACAACTAGTGACTAAGGTATGGAATCAAAACAATGTAAAACATGAAATACCACCCATAGCCCATTAGTTAGGGTACCCTCCTGGAGGGTGGGAGATGCACAGAGTTTAGATCAAGGTCTCCTGTTCCATCCTCCTAAATTGACATTAGAGAGTAATGTGGCTCACCTGAATTAAGAGAAATCTGAAACATCATCTCCTCTTGTACCGAGTAGGTTTTGGATCTTTTTTTTTTTATTTGATAGTTTTTTCACACTGATGTGTAGGGATGGAAAAATAATTCCCTGCCAAAGTCTGTTCTAAAATGAAGTAACTAGATTAAAACAATGAGTAAGGTTTTGTTCTCTTTTGTAATTACTGATCTAGAAGTCCTGTCCAAGAAAAATACTAAAAAAACTTCCTCCCTAAATTGCAAACTGAGTTAAAATGTGTCTTTAAAAGCATATAGGTTTTAGACACTGTCTTTTAAATATTTTTTACTGGTTTAGATCCCTCCCCCCATCCTAGTATTACAGAAATTACCTTAAAACTAGTTGTGAGTGATGGTGTTCTCAGATTCACCTTCTTGCTACAACAGACACACAGAATGTCGGGGAAACTGCAATCAACCAAATTAGCAGTGTCTGTAATGACAGATGCCAAGGACCAACTCAAGAACTGGGAGGCTGTAGAAAAATCAGTTGTGACAGTGGTTTGATTTGGTTGCTTTTCTTCGGTCTTTGGGCTTTTCCATCTGTACATCTGTATGATGTAGAAGGGCAACTGCCATTTCCCTTTTTACAGAAAAAGAGTAAAATCTCCTGGCTGTGTTCATGCCAGGAGGTGTTTCTTTTGTGCTTTCTTTCCTTTCATTCTGCCACGCATGCACACCTTGGTTCCAACTCTTTTTTTGTTGTTTTTATATAGAAAATATTTGAGACCCAAGAAAGTCAAGACACAGACCGACATCTTGCTATTTTTAAAAAGTCAAAGAAAGTAGATTACATTTCATGATGTCCAGATCAGGAGCATCAATTGTTGGGAGTTTGACTTTATACAATTTTTGTTTCATTTGAAAATATACCTAATTATATCCTTCTGAAGGCTTGAGTTTCAATCAGCCATGCCTTAAAATAGGCAGTGCGTTTATTTCCATTAACCTACAAATGTATAATAGATAGCTGGATTTCTAAATGCCTGATATATTAGTGGAAGCAACACAAGTCTGGGGATGCTCTTGTGGATGGAGATAACTTCTTTCAGAAAACATTTCTGAAACAAGTTGTTTCCCACACAAAACTTCTGCTGCTTTCTGTAGAGGCAGCTCGAATCTGGACCTTTGCATAGTCGTGAATGCCTCTGTGGGGCTGGGTCCTGAGACACCTACAAATTATTAACTGTAGTGATGAATGCAATCTGCATACAGTTAGCAACATCCAGGTTATGAAAAAAATGTGGCAGTAAAATTCCCCACGCAGGAATGCCTTGTTCTTGTCCAACAGCCAGCCATGAGAAATTTTCATTTCACATTAATGTGTAAAAGGAGGATGCGGGTTGCTTCCATGGCATTTTTGTCCATGGGGCTGAGAAATGGGATACAGGAATGAAGGTTAAAACTGAAACTCTGGTGGGGGGTGGGGGCTGAGGGCCAGCCCAGGGATGACACGCTTAATGCAAGGCATTCTTCTTGGTGGAAAGACTTTGGCATACATTCCAGAAGGGATCGAGCTGACATTGTGACTTGGAAATATCACAGTCCCTCGCACTTTGAGAGGGTACTTAAATTGACACGTTGGCTCCCTTCCAGGAATATTACAGCATATTAGTAGAAAGGAAAAGCTTTCCTTTCTAAGAAGTCATTGTAATTTTTGTAATTCAAGACGTAGCCAAAAATGGGCACAGAGTTGGACTGTATAGCTGCAGTCCTTTATGACTCAGTTTTTCATGTTATATCCAAACAGTGGGAAAGGCTGCTGTCAGAACATGCTGGACTTTTTATCCAAGTCTCCATATTTCATTTGTCATAACATCCTGGACTCAAGGAGATACTTGCTTGCAAGCCATTGCCAACTGAGCCTCCTCAGTTGCTGGCACATCCTCAGCCCTGTCCTCCCTCCACCCAGGAGTCACGGAAAGCCTGCAGGTATATACACCTTCTCCCTTATATCTTTGCTGCTGCCGCAACATTAACTCCCACCACTAATTCCTTTCAAAATGTGAGGTGATCTCAGGGACCCCATAAATTCATGCTTCGGTGATTTCCTCTACTTTATAATTAGACTTCAATTCATTAAATAAATCAAATCCATATGCTACCAGCTGGCTCAGAGGTAGCAAAACAGCCACGTAGAAAGCTCACAGATATCTCCAACCTGCTCATAGTGCCGAGTGCATCTGGGATGCAGGGTCCCAACAGAGGGAAAGCGACCAGGGACTTACTGTGTGGCAAACTGCTCTAACAATTCAATGCAAGACAGCAGTCCTGCAGACACATTACGGGTGAGATGCTTTTCACATGGAAACACTTCATCTGAACTGCAGTTGGTTTCGGTGCTCAATCCCGTAAAAGACACAGTCATCTCCACCTAGCTGCAAGAACTAAATTTCAAAATATGGGTGAATAGGAGGTACAACATTTATCTTCTGCTACAACACCTGCTTAGTAAAGAAGTGGCAATATGTTGGAGGAGGAAAAGAGCAGGGCATTCTTGTATACACTAAGAGATCTAAGTGTGTATTTATTTCTATAAATCTTTAAACACTTGCAGGAATATTATCAATAATATAGTTTTTATTTCTGAGAGTATCTGTTGAAAGTTAACACTTTATGTAGACCCCAGTCATGTTTGAATAATATCCCTAGCCATTTGAACACTTTCCAATTATCCCTTGCACCAAGAAGTAATTCAGTTGCTCTAAATTGAAAAATGTCTTAGCATCTTTTGATGGGACCCCATAGACCCAAATGAGTCTGCATTCTGAATTTTCACAGCTGTAAATGGGACTGGGTTTTGGCTAAGACAGTATTCTTGGTTTAGTAACCTGGTCTAAGCAGTGACACCATAACAGTGCTGTTTCAAATTACCTCAAAGCCATCCCTGATAGAGGAATGGCTCTTGGGATTAAGAATAACTGGAGAATTATGACAACAGAAAGCCCCTGCCAAACCCCTTAAGGCATTGTACGGTCTAGTTAGAAACAAACTAAAAACCAGTTAAAACCACTTCATAACAAGCTCTTAAATCAAGCAGATAAAAGCAATTAAGTAAACACCAGGGAGGGAGAGGAGTGATTAAACTAAAGGAAAACATTGGCACAAGAACAAATGGGTATAACCTAGACAGGAATACATCTAGAATGGAAACTTGATAAGCATTCCTAAGTCTTCAAGGACGGAGGTTCTCGCAGCAGCCATTCAGCAGGAGAAAGTGAAGCAATAATCCAAGCTGGTTTTAAAGTAGAATTCCATGAGGTTTTTTTTTTTCAAGATTGTACAATGTTCCCTGAGCTTGCAGTAGTTTGGGCTCAGTGACTTTGGAAAACTTCCCATTCTCTGTCCTATGGTTCTAAAGAAAGGGAATTCGGAAGTTTGTTGTTTGGTTGGGGTGTTCTTAAAAAAAAGCTGGACAACCCCCCCGCCCCAACTACCTAGTCAAAGTTACCTAGGTTACCTTTCAAATTCTGACCTCTTTTTTTTCTTGTAGGATGGGTCACTTGTGTCAGGAGTCTGTTTGCTGCAAGCAGGGATAAATGCTACTGGAAGAACTGCTAGAGGCCCAGTGCTGACTCTGAATCTACCATTATCATTGTGTCTTGGCCCAGCATGTATCTTGGCCCAGCGTGTCAGAAACTATTCACCTCTGGGAAGGCTAAGCCCTCCTGAATTGCATCCTTGCAATGTTCAGAAGTGCCACACTGCCTGTCAAACTTCACCTTTCTCTTTATTTGACTCTAATGCTGGAAATCCAGGTATTTTGATTTAATGGCTTCTCTGTGCATCTCACTTCTCTCCCACATCACCCTCCTGAGCTCTTCTTTTCAGCTCCTCCATCTAGGACATTTTATCTCTGTTGAAGGTCTCCTCTAAGAGACTCTTTTATTAATACTGCTTAGTCTGCTAATTGCCCAGGAGGATCATCTATCTTCTTCTGTTGGGGTGTTCAATTAGCCTGAATCTTAAGAACACATTTTTTCCCACATCTTACCCCTCCTCCTTTCTCCTTCTGTGCTCTCCCCTTCTCCTCCCCTCTAGCCCATGTCATCTTTCAGGAAGCAATATATTGTGCCCTCCATTGACATCTCTGGCATCAAGCCCATTTTGAAATAGAAACCCCCATTAGAAATACAGACACAAATGTTTAAAAAAATCTTAAAATTGGGTCAGGGAGTAGAAAAAGAATTAAATAATCTCTAAATGCTGCAAAGCTGTAATTAAACTGCCATACCATCCAGAAGTGGCTTGTGGAAGGTGCTACCCAGGGAAGATTTCAATCCTGATGTTCGACACAAGGAGGAATTCCCACTGCTTGAATTTCTTGCCTGCAGCTGAAGGAATGTTTTGGTCAGCATCACTCCTGTACCCTCAAAGGCTTTGATTTTTCCATTAACTTTATCACCTACAACATAACAGCCAAAGTTCTTCTGGAGCTGTAAAGATCCACTTAGCTGGGAGAAGGGGGTGTCAAGTGCAGAGAGAGGCTGAAAATACTGTCTTGCAGACACATTGGGTTAGTCCCTATAAATTGCATTTTAAAAATGCTTTACATGTTTCAGATCAATAAAACCACTGCTTGACAACCACCATTGCAGCAAAAGGCAGGCACCTCCGCTAAGAAAATACTTTGGCTTTTTAGACCTAATTTGCCCTTTCTGCTTTTAGTTTTGTTGTGCATTCTGTTGACGTAGTTATTACTGGATGACACTTTTGCAGGGAACAAACTAAACTGTTTTCAAAAAATATTCAAAAAGTTAATTGATCTTGCAGTCTTATGCCTCCTAACAGGATCAAATGAAGGCTTCCAATGTCAGTTGGAAGTCATTTTGCTTGCTGTTGTTGCAGCTTCTGTTGATGGTCAGGAGGAAATACAGCATTTGTCTGAATAAACGGAGTGAGATGTCGACATTGCCCACTGAATGTGATGATTACAGTCTCCTTATATTTTATTCTTTCCTTGCTGTTTTCTGGGCAGTGTAGTGTGAGAAGGAAAATGGATCCAGCTGAGCTACTGTATCACTTCCTAGACATTGGACATGATCTGGAACATGGTACAGGCAAAGCTTTGCTTCTTTTCCACTAGTATGTTGGTAAGGAAACATATGTAGCTCAGCATGCAGGATAAACAATTATGTGCTGAGTCCTTTTCACATCACAGCTGATGGACACCTGAAAGCAGATTATCACTAGAAGCTCTCTATCACTAGAGAGCCAGAAGCTCTCATCCTGCTGCAGTAACATCACATATGTGCAATTGCTTCCTCCAGTTCAGAGGCAGAGCAAAATTTTGGATCCACAAAAACTGGAAAGAGAAAATTTCATTGTAATTGAAAGTATTCTACTGAAAGGAGTAATAAATTGGATTTGTTGTACAGTTTCTGATGTTTTTTCTATTTCTTCATATTTGTTCATAAGCATCTATGTGTATATTGACATTTTTGCTAATTTCTGTTTAACCTGAGGAAAAACCGATTCAGTTTTCTGCGTGTTTTAGTATTTGTGTCCCCAAATGCAAGTTCTAATGCAGATTGCAAGTGGAAAAACATAAAACAGAGAAAAAAAAGAGAAAAGTCAGTTGTTGAAACATGTTTTTGAAAGATACAAAGATAATAACCAACTTTGTTTCTTAATTAAATTATAAATCATTGCAAATTTGTTTTTAAGGAAAATTCTCCCAAAATTTGGAAACAAGTATTTTGTCCAAAAGTTACCTCTGGAACACCTTGGACATCTCTGGATAGCTTTCTTTTCTTTTCAGTCAAAGCAATAGAAAACCTTGCTGACTCCTGTCTCTGTGGAACGTTCCCTGCTGTTACAACATCCTGATTCTGAGCATCCTCCTGTTCATTTTTGGTACATCTGTAATACTGAGGTTCCAGCAACCAACAAAGGAATGTGAGTCCAGCTTTGTAAATACATCTAGGTGCTGCGCAGATGGAATACATGACCAAAAAAGATTGAAATGACTAATTTTCCAAAGGATTGCTGTGAGCAATGGTATCTTACGTTATGTGCAGGATGTTTAAAACGTTTCTCTCCCATCCAAACATACGGGGCTTACTTTTACTCCCTTAAGTAATTCCCTCAAAGCCCTTAGGATTATCTGTATGAGAAAAGAGATGTCAGTCATTGTGCAAGTACACACAAGGTTTTGTGCATTTTGCTTGTGTGAGATGGACATAACTGCTAGATTTGACATAATGCCTTTTGATGTGTCCTTCACAAACTAAAGGAATAGATGTTAATGGAAGTGACATTCCCTGAATAATTGCCAGAGCCTGGGAAACAGTTTATAACGCTAATTATATTCAAATAATTAAGAAATGTTAAATTCCCTTTTTTTCTATTTACATATTGCATCTTGGTGTATTTTTGTTTTCTTGTGATTTCCAGTTACCTTTTAATCATTTTATGAAGTGTATTGGTTTGTCTTGAAATCTGAATCAGTTTTTAGGTAAGCTCATTCTGTTTCTTTATTTCTTATTCCTGACTCATTTGGCTGGCTCTAACTCACCCTGACTCCAGAGGTCATCTGAGAAATTGCTGCCAAGCCATGTCATGTAGCTTAGAATGTGACAGACAACCAAATTCTTCTTATGCTCTCAGATAACCCTCTTCTTTCTGGCATAACAGCAAGATGCTCATTTTATGGCAGGTAAGATTCTCAGGATGAATAGAGGTCTTGTTCAAAACAATTCGTAAAATGCTGGAAGTATAAAATGCTCCTGAGCCTGTCTCAGCGTTTTCTTTTTATTTTTAAAGGCTTCTTCATTTTCCTTCCATTTTTGCACATGCCATTTTGTGCCTGCAGCTGTTTGGAGCATCATTTTTGCAGGCACGTGATGAACCCACTGAAGATTTTTTCTTAGATCCTGATTTGTCAGGACATTCATTTATAGTTCCTTTCAGCCAAGCTTTGGCTGTTCGTTTTGAGGTAGAGATTTCTTGCCTTGAACTGTGTGGTGGCCCCATTTATGTACAATGATACTGTAAATACCAGATCTCATACCTCTACATCAGAAGCTGCAATGCTCTTAGATTCCCTATCTTGAGTCTTTTAAAATAAAGTGATGCTGAGCATCATCCACTTCACTTATCAAAGTACAATCAAGCAGAAAACTGAGTTTGTGTTGTGTAGGGAACATGACTATTTTGAGGGTTTTTTCAGATGATAATACTAGGCAATTTAATCTGAACTGACTTCAGGTAGTATACAACCTAATTGTTTGAGGCATTCTTGGCTAATCTTTTTTTTTTTTAATGTTTTGCCATTTCAGTGACTTTTCTTCTGTTAACTGTCTGGGGTATAACCCATAAAATGGTAGTCTTAATTTCTGGTGTAACTTTATCTATCAAGGAAGCAATTTCCTGAATCAGAACTTTACCTTTCAATAAAAATATATTAGCACTTCTTCTATTGCTTCATGATTTAACCTATTCTAAAAATCCTCTGATGACAGATACATGATGAGAAAGGAGGATTTATTAGATATTTTCCTACAAGGCTTCATGGAATTTTTGAAAGATTAAATCTATAAAATTATGTATATTATTCCTGAAGAAATAAAATATAATTTCTCTAAAGCTAGGTAAACAGTCTTGAAGCATCAGTTAAGACAAGAAGTTGTATTTTGGCTAATGGACAATAGATGATAGATATTAATGAACCATGAGATATAATGTGCTAGGTCTGGGCCAATGTACAGGCAGAAAGTTTAAGTATAGGGATGTGTACAGTAATCTCTATTCTGAGGTGCTGTATTATTTCACATAAACAAAAACTTCCAGATCTGAAGGCTGTTTAATGGTATTTAATATCTGCCTAGCTTCTAGGAACTCTTTTGTACCTTTTCTTGTGTGTCTAAATATTTATGTGTGTACATAATCTCCTGTGATAATGAATTTTATAATTTGATTCTGTATTTTTGTGCAAAAGCATTTCATATTTTTCATTTGAATCTTGCCTCTGGTATTCCTAAATTCTTGTTCTATAGGAAAAAAATGAATGATCTGTCCCCAGTCACTTCATTCACATCATTTATGATTTTATAAATCTCAATCATAGCTCCCTTCTGACATCTGTTTTCCAAGCTGAAGAGTTATAGTCTGTTCTGTCTTTACACGTGTAGAAGCCATTCGTTTCTCTAACCACCCTTGCCATCCTTCTCAAGATCTGTCTTAGTCCTATAGAATTCTGCCTGAGGTGCAATGACCCAAACTGCACATGAAAAACATGAACTTGTTCATGCAGATCCAGAGGAGAGCCATAAAAATGGTAAGAAGCTTGGAACACCTCTCCTATGAGGAAAGGATGAGATT
The DNA here is from genome assembly GCA_027925045.1 of Hypotaenidia okinawae. Taxonomy (NCBI): domain Eukaryota; kingdom Metazoa; phylum Chordata; class Aves; order Gruiformes; family Rallidae; genus Hypotaenidia; species Hypotaenidia okinawae. The sequence continues at coordinate 82,687,624 of BSDF01000001.1, forward strand.
TGGGGTTGTTCAACCTGGAGAAGAGAAGGCTCTGGGGAGACCTTGTTCTGGCCTTCCAATACTTAATGGAGGCTCATATGAAAGACAGGACATGGGCCAACAGTTTTAAACTCAAAGAAGGCATATTTAGTTTGGACATAAGGGAGAAATTTTTATTATGAGGGTGCTGAGACACAGGAACAGGATCCCTAGGGAAGCTGTGGATGCCCCAAGGTCAGGTTGGATGGGGCTTTGGGCAAAAACCTGATCTAGTGAAAGATATCCCTGTTCATGGTAAGCTACTTCCACCTGCCTTTTTTTACTGAACATACGGTATGTAATGTCCCTGTGGTCAGTTGGGGTCAGCTGTCCCAGCAGTGTCCCCTTTCACCTCCTTGTGCATGCTCAGCCTACTCACTGGTGGGGTGGGATGAGAAGCAGCAAAGGCCTTGGCTTTGTGTAAATGCTGCTCAGAAAAAAATACCAACCTAAGAAGAACAAAAACCAAAACCCACAACCTGTGTTATCAACACTGTTTTCAGCAGACATTCAAAAAACAGCCCTGTACTAGCAATTATGAAAATTTTCTTTCTTAATTTTCATGGGAGCGATCTAGTTCATTGCTACTAGAGGAATAGCCACTCTTCCTGAGAGGGTGGTCAGGCACTGGAACAGGCTCCCCAGGGAAGTGGTCACAACACCGAGCTTGGCTGAGTTTAAGACGTGACTGGACGCTTCACTCAGTGCTATGCTCTGACTTGTCTGGCCCTGTGTGGAGCCAGGAGTTGGACTCCATGATCCTTATGGATCTCTTCCAACTCAGGATATTCTATGATTCTATGAATACTATGAAAGCCATGCTCACCATTGCATGGCTAGGTATTCCTTAAAAAAGACTAACAGAAAAGCCTTACTGTTAGTCCTCCCTTCTTAAATAACCTCCACAGTTCTTTGCAGTAATATACCTTTTTATAAGCCTTACAGATAAAGCCCAGGTACTGTGAAATTTTATTTGTATGAGCTGTCCCTTCTAACTTCAATGAGCTCACTTGGGTGAGCAAAAGCTGATAAAACATGTCCTGTATCCGTAGCACTTACAACATTTTGCAGACTGAGGAATTGTGTAGTTTGAAAAATTCCCATTGAAAATTCTTAAGGAAAAGATTCTAATCTGCACATCTATGAAAGACAGGTAAGAATCTCATAGTAATTATTAAAAAAAAAAAGGTTTTAATTGCATTGCAGAGACTGAAGCGGGAGATGAGGTTTTATAGAACTAGCTAGACAGTAGTTAAAAGAACACCATAAAAAGACAGCCTCCGATTTTGTAAATATTTATATGTATGAAGAAAAATGTTTGCTTATAATGAATTTAGATAACATTAAAGAAATTATTAGTTCTTAGAGCTAGGACTGCATACAAAGAAATAGGGCAAAGAAGGGATTTTTTTTCTTTAAATATAGTACTTAGGAAAACATAAATAATGTAATACATAATAAATAGTTTCCAGTGAAGAAAATTAAATATTTTTAAATGTTTGTTACCAATATATTTTTTAAGTTGAAAACATTCTGACTTTCTGAGAGTCTTTTTCATTGAAAATTGAATTTATTTAAGTATTTAGAAAAGTTAATATCTAAATATAATCATCTAAATAATCATCAAGCCAAACTGGAGGCAAAATCACTTACTTCAGGATTAACAGAGCAGTTTAGGTTAACTAAATAAACAAATTTCAGGGCTTTTAGGGAGGAGTGAAAGTGGGGTTTTTAATTGCTTGAAGTTGAGGAAAACAGCATTTAATTATTTTTTTCTCCTAAGCAGAAACTCAGGAAGTCAGCTAGTTAAACAGGACCAGTCATGAAACTAACTTGGAGGAATTATTCAGGGGCACCATGATTTAATTATGAAGATTTTTTTCTTCTGCTATGATGGAAAAGAAGACATTTGACGGAGATTGATGACACTGAGCTGAGTGGTACAATTGTCACTGGGTTGCCAGTCAGAGGGACCTGGACAAGCTTAAGAATTGGGCCCATGTACACATTGTATTGTTCAACAAGGCCAAATGCAAGGTCCTGCACCTGGATAAGGGCAACCCCTGGTATCAGTACAGGCTGGGGGGATAAAGGGATTGAGAACAGCCCTGCAAAGAAAGGTGTGAAGCTAGTGGAGGATGAAGAGCTGGCCATGAGCTGTCAAAGGGACCTCAAAGCCTGAAAGTCAACCATATCCTGGGCTGCATCAAAAGAAGCATGACCAGCAGGTTGAGGGAGGTGATTCTGCCCCTCAACTCTGCTCTGGTGAGACCTCATTTGGAGTACTGTGTCTGGCTCTAGGGTCCTCAGCACAAGAAAGGCATTGAGCTGCTGGAGTGAGTCCAGACGAGGGATACAAAAATGGTTAGAAGGTAAAAACACCTCTCCTATGAGGAAAGGCTGGGAGAGTTGGGGTTGTTCAGCCTGGAGAAGAGAAGTTCTCTAGGGAGATCTTCTTGTGGTCTTTCAGTACTTAAAGGGAGCTTGTAAGAAATATGGGGACAGACTTTTCAGTAGGACCCATAGTGATAGGACAAGGGTAGATTCAGACTAGATACAAGGAAGACATTTTTTTACAATGAGGGTGATGAAACACTGGAACAGGTTGCCCAGGGAAGTGGTAGATGCCCCATCCCTGAAAATACTCAAGATCAGGTTAGATGGGGCTTTGACCAACCTCATCTAGTTGGTCAAGTCGCTGCTCATTACAATGAGATGTTCGACTGGATGACCTTTAAAGGTCCAACACAAGCTAGTCTATGATTATTACACTCTATTCCCCACCAGTTCAGAATGTCAATTTGCAAGCTCTTGAAATGCACAAGAGGAATTACTTGTCAATCCAGCAAAGTATTCAACCATGTGTGTAGCGTTTAGCACCTGAATAGTCCTGATGAAGTCAATGGCATCAAACATGATCCTAAGTTTGCTGGTGTGCTTCAGTGCTTCGCTGAGTAAGAACTTTATGGATTATTTGGAGGGTAGTTAAAATGTTATCTTTTTGTCAACTCAAGATCCTGGCTGGGTGCTGTTAAGGCTGTCTTTCAATGACAGCTGTCTTGCAATCAAAATATACTACTTCAAATCTGACCTCTGCTCAGTGCTTGAGGGATAGATTAGTAGGCTTTGGTACTCTTGGAAGAAAAAAACAAAACACAAGCACATCTTCTTGATGGCAGAATGAAAATATCCTTCTATGGGATGGTGAGTTCAGTGTCTAAACACGTTCTTCTTTAGTTTATATGTCAAGAGCTAGTGTATTTGAGAAAGGGGATCAGGGCCTCACTTCTCACATGTGAGCAGAAAAAATTCTATAGCACTGAGGTTTGTACATGGAGTTTCCTGAATGTCTGTGTATGGCATGCAGCACAGCACAAAGTGGAATATAAGAAAGCAGATTAAGCTTTCAGAACATAGTAAAAGATTTTGAAAACGCAGCTTTAAATTCCTCTTGCTTTTATGAGCTGATAAAAGACTACAAAAGGATCAGGCCTGATTCTGGGACGAGAGGGCTTTCTAGTCCCTTAAAAACAAATATATTGTCATAACCCTGGTACTATGCACTGAGAGCAGCTTAGAGTCCCAAGCTTGCAGAGGCAAAAATCTTCTTATCAAATCTGGGAGCAAAACCCCATGTTTGTATCTAGCTAATTCTTTTCATTATATGGTAGCAAAATAGTTTGTGATATTTCATGCTTACAGCTGTGATATATGTTCATCTGATTCGTGTTAATATGGAATAATGTTGGGGATTCATGTTAATATGGAATAACATTGGGGGTGCGCAATGACATACCTTTGTACTGCCATGGGCCCAGAAGGGACAGTTTAAGATATTTGCATGTACTGAATGAGGTGTGTTGAAACAGCAGCAAAATAGATATGACTGCAATGTTGGCACTTTAAGGGCATCAAAAGAAGAATAGGGAAGGCGCCTCAAGTCTGCAGAACCTGCTGCCTGACTACGTTAGCAAGACAAAAGCTATGTCTTGTGTGTGTGTGTGTGTGTGTGCGCGTGTGCGCCTAGCTGGCACTCCAGCACGTCAGTTTAAGCTGTCGGGCGGTGCTGCCCCTGTAATAAGTCAGAGACTGGAACTGTACGGTGTGCTCCTTGGTGGAGCAAAGACTCCCCGTGCACCCGGTACTGCCTGTGCACCGCAGTGCCGGTTGCTCGCTTTTATTCGTTTAATAAATTGCTCGATTTGGTTAAAATCCTGTTTGGGACCAAGTCATTTATCACACAGCCACAAAGATGAAGTTTTTATACTTAGAGGATTTCCCTCATTCAAGTGTTTAAAATAGGAAGCTAGCCACCTCAGACTTCTTCCACAGACACTAAAAGGAAGACAAATCCCCCAGAGGATGACTCAGATCAACTGGCTGTCTTACATTCTCTGGGCTGTTTTGTGGGTAAGTGTGATTCTGCCCCCTCAGTTAGGCAGAGAGCTTAGGAGGAAATGAGTGGTGCTTAGATAAGTCAATGCAAGGTACAGGAGGCATTTGACTCTTGGTTTCTAATAGGTTCAGCACACTCTGCAAACTCTGCAGTCACAAATTTCAGTTAACCCCTTGCCACATTGCCCTTCTCTAAGCAGACTGGAGGATAAGGACTGGTGCCTCTCAGTAGATTGAATCCTGTGTATTTGTAATACCATATCCTACTTTCCCATTTAGCTAAACAACAATAGCTTTTTTTTGCTATGCCCAGAATCTCTTACTCCATTCTTCCTCCCGGTACTCCTGTATTTATCTTCCCTGTATTTTTACTCCTTTTGTTCTTTTCTAAATTGTGTGGCACATCTAACACAACCTATCTACAATGAAGAGACAGTACACCCATACCCACCCCCTTCAACTTCAGCAGAGCAAAATTGGCTTATTAGGCATGATTTAGATACTTGATTTCAGGAGAATCACCTGAGAAAGCTCTAAGCATGATTACCTGCCTGCAATGTTTTAGGTATATATTGTCTTAAGTGAAAACCACACCTAAAGTTTCACTACCTGGCATTACCGAGATGACCATCGTCTACCTCTAAAAAAGCCTCACTAGATATGGAGGGGGTAAGTAAGCAAAAAACCTCTCTTGACTTTCAATGAACTAAGAACAGCAGAGTCACACTTTTGTGAAATTGGTGGGTTTGTTTTCCAGACTATGCAAGAAAAAATCATTTTTATGTGAGCCTGGTACATTTCTTTAGGTTTGACCCATTTGTCTTTGCCAGCATAGTGGACAAAACATGATGAATTCTCTATTGACTGACTGTTTCTTGGAAGGTGCATAGACACAATCGGTTCAGAGCCTTTCTGTTAAACCGTCAACTAAAAACTTCGTCTGTTTAAAAAAAAAATGCATTCATGTGCTTTATAACTAAATATAACCTCATTCAATGTTTTTAAAAGTTCTTCTAGTGTTTTAAGCACTTTCATAAAGAAAAGTTGCAATGTCCCCAAACCACTGTCTGATGACTTGGCATCTAACTCTTATCCCCTTTGCTTCAGCACCTCTAGATGTCCTTCTGTGGAATCTCAACTCAGAATCAAAACGTTTTCCTAAGAGTTGATTCCCTGAAAGCAGGGCCTGAAAGGGTCTTCAGGAGGCCAAATAAGCCATTCCCCTCCTTAAAGTTGAGATCAGTAATGCCAGTAACAGCACACAAGACGTGTTTGTCTAATCTGAAGAACTTCTTATCATGGAGGCTATTCCAGAGTTTACCTGTCATGCACCTCTCATTGTTTTATTTGTGTACCCCCTTTGCTGTATTTTAAGTCCATTATTTTTCATCCCAGTTAGAGAGCAGGTTATATGTGTCTTCTTCGCAGTACTTTTTTACATTTGAAGGCACTTACACCTCACTAGGACAAACACACTCTTTTAATCTTAGCTCACAGGACATGTCCTTTAGGCATCCGGTCCTCCTTATTGCTCTACTCTGGGCTTTCTTCAGTTGTTCCCCATTCTGTCATGAGCATGAAATGGTTATTTTCACCAATGTGCAACCAAGAGCAAAGAAGGAGCAAACTGGTAACAAATCAATGCACTAGTGATTTGTATCTCCTTCCTTGTGATACAACGGCTCAGCAGAAAAACTAGAAAAAGAAAATTACAGAGGCCCGGCATTTACTTGAGCCGGTCCCACCATGTGGCTCCTTGCATACTAAGAGACTTTATGTAGAGGAACAGCATGATCCAAGTTTCCAGAAGTGCTAAGAAATAAGCACTAAAGAGCAGCACAACTTTCATGAACCAAATTACCTCCTTTGTAGAGTTCAGGAGGTGGCAGGGAGTAGAGGGATGGTTTCTTGTTTTGCTTTTTTTGCCTGTGGCAAAACATTCCTCTATTCATTCATTGCTGTTTATAAAGTGGTTTGACTTCCTCAGATGAAAGGTATGGCATAAGTGCTTGGTATTAGATGATTATTAATTGGTTTTGTTCCTTACTATTTTTCAGGCCAAAGACATGTTATAGTCTTCATAAAGTTTAGCACTTCAGCCTTTGTACTTCAAATTTAAAAAAATAAAAAATAAAAAGAAATTGAATTTCTGAGTCCTCAGAGACTTTGTATTTAAAGAAAGAGGTAGAAACACAAACCAGTGTCTCAATGGAAATAAAAAAGGAATAGTTTTAAGAAAGAGGCCACTTCCTCTCAGGTTTTGCACTGTCCTAAATAGCTGTACTTTCACTGATTTTGTTTGTGTAGTCTGTGGTTAACATTTTCAAATTCAAGCCCTAAGTTAATAAAACTTTCCATGGCATTCTCAATAAATCTTTATTTGGGGGCTTGAAAGCTGTTGTGTATGTAACTTGGATGGGAAGTCAAAAACTGGAGATTTGCAGGAATAAAGTTGTGTAAATGCATTAAAAATGTCTTGGCCAGCACCTTGGCTCATGTAAACCAACTTCGCTGCTTGGAAGTCAATAAGGTTATGCTGATTTATGATAAGTGAGTTACAAAGCTGTCAATATTAGAAACTTAATTTACACTCCCAATCCAAACTGAAATGACAAAATAAAGAATCAGAGAAGTGATTAAAGCATATTATTGCTTCAAACTTCATGTGCATCGTTGCCCCTTCAACTAGCAGAATTGTTGTCATCCCATGCAATTGCCCTTTTTTAAATTATGAAAATAATTTTTCCGCTCAGGCGTATTATATTTGTCGTGACTGACACGCAGTTTTCCTTATTGTCTTAAATCACTGAGTTGATATTTGCTGCTATTGTTCCTGGAATTTATTAATTTTGTCGCTGACTGGAAATTTTCACATATAACCAGAACAACTCTTCAAGTAGAATGTCCCTGAATTTGCAGACATCAGTGGCATTTTTCCATTGACTTACGAATCAGAATCCAGCCTCTGAACTTTGGAGAAGACAAGCCACACTAGATGCACAATGTAACACACAGCACTGTGAGTCCTATTTGCTTGGCAATGCCTAAACTTACTTTACATCCCAGAGGGAAATCCGCAGCCAGCCTTGCCTGAGGAAGTTGTGAGGGAAACTATTCTTAGAAACCTTTCTTCCTAGGCAAGCTTTCTAGGTAAGGTTTACAGCTCTTCTCAATTGAGAAAAGCAAGCACAGAGTAAGCTGAGCTCACAAAGACCTTGTTGTTAGCATTGGCTGCACTCTCACCCTGTTTTTATTTTGACCAACACAAGAAAGAAAACATTTACTTCAAGCTTGAAAAGGCAGCTCCAACATAACTGTGCCTAGGGAACACAGAAAAAGTCTGCTAGCAGCTCTAAGCAGCTCTAAATTCAAAAGTGCTGTGATGCTGCTAAACTCTACATTTACAGTGTGTAATCAGCTGGTTTGTCCTTGCTTATACACCAGCAATCGCATTTGAAGAGTGAGAAAAAGTTGTAGCCACTTTTACAGAAAGACAAGAATGATGGTTCACAGAAGCACCCTCTCAAGTAGATTGGATGACCTTGGGATGTCCTCAGGGTCATTCTGAACAGAAACAAGCATTGGGGCAGCCAGAGGAAACACCAAGGGCTTCCAGAATTTCTGGGCGAGAGCGAGCAGACCAGTCAATCTATTGTGGAGTATGCCAGCTACTTCCTATTTGATACTTCAGAGTAGTATGTCCTTTATCTTGAAGGTCTGACAGCTCAGTACTGGTCCTTTGTTAAATAGCCAGTTTCAATTCCCAAAGTGGATTAATAAACAGTTTTCTTTTTCTGGTGCCTTGGATGATTTCTGGAGCACTGCAGTCTTTTCAAGGTATTGAAAAGCTCTTCTTTGGGCTCTGTCTGTGAGCATCTGCATTTGTCCCCTCTCCTTCTCTACCCCCATTAGTTATTAGAGTGAGCATATTACTTTGCCATGGGAAAGAAGTTTTGGTTCTTGTTGGGTATAGCGTGTATCACTGTATGAGTGTTATGTTTCATTCATCAGATAAATACTCTGTCCCCCAAATTCTGCTTTTGGCTCCTAGATCTTCATGTATGCAACCCCAAGAAGGTCCTTTGCAGACTATTGCCTCATCTTCCACTCAGCTGAATAGAAATCTTTCTTGTTAATGGCCTCTCTAATGCAAATTCCCAAACTTAGTAACATTTCTTGCTTTAACTAGGTAGTACAAAGCTCTTGAACAGTCAAAACTTTATAATCCCCAGGCAGTGCTCTTTTTCCAGTTTGGTTATGCATACAGACCACTCCTCCAAAGACTGTAAGCAAGCTCAGTTCCATGTTTCCACACCCAGTGTTCTTGTAGTTATCAGAGTTAAAAAAATGTCAGGCTATATATAGTATTGTAGTCAAAGTTTTTCTTTTCACACAACTCAAAATTGGTTACGCTCATACCACACTTAGAGATTTTCCAAGAAGAGTTAATCCTGGAGGTTTCCTCCAGGAAGAAGTGAAAACACAAAAACAAGTTTGTAACAAAAGAGTTTTAATCTGGGCAACTGTGCAAATTGGAGGGCATGCTTTGTAGTTCAAGAAAATATTTTAATCTTGATATATTATATAAAAGCATCCAAGCTAACAGCACAATGATCCTATTTGTAGACTGCAATCTGCTGAGGCCAGGCTACATGCCCGGAGGCTGAGGACACCATTCTGTGATAGATCTGGGAATACAGGCTGTCCCCTTTCTTGCTGCTACACACCATGTGCTGACTCAGTCCCTGCTTTGTCACTGTCCTGGACACATCTATCCTCACACAGAAACAGAGCTTCCTTACCTCACGCATGTCTTCATGTAGATTTTCATGCACAAGACTGGTTTCAAAAAAGTTAGAAGAAAAACCAGATTTGGATCTCTGTGTAGATTAAAAAAAAGGAGCTTTTCAGGTCTTACTTTCTAACAGGTTCCTCTTACTTTCTTTACTATGTTTTGTAAATAATTTATGGTTTATTTACTGCAGCCTTTACTCATGCAAGTACTCCTTCTGCCCTTCACCAGGTAAATGAGGTTTACCACAGATAATTCTCTATGCATAATAAGTCAGTTACCCACTCTCTTTCACCTTTTAACTACCTCCAGCCAAATATTCAGCCTGTGTAGGCCTCAGGGATCATTTCTGCACAAGCATTAATCTACTTACATGTACAAAGGTTGCAGCAGTAGATTTTAAGTACATTTTCCTGCTTTGTAAATACCAAGACCAAATTGGACTGCAAGACATACACTAAGGGGGGGAGGAAAGAAAAAACAAAAAAAGAGCCTCTATTTTGCTCTAATTATTTGAGGAAAAAAATAATCGGGGAGGCTCAGGCTTAATGTCTGTGGCAGTGAACATTTCCTTCGGGATGGAGCCACAGGACTTTCACAGTAGAACCAGATTACAGTCAAAGCACAAGTTAGTGTGAGAGGACAGTAATCTCATTGACTAGAGCTGGTGATTTGTAGATGGTTAAATAATACTCATTTCTGTTTCATGACCAGCTTCATATAAAGTTCCAGGTTAAACTTAGCTAATAAATAAAGTAGTGCTCAGCTGCAGATTATTTTGGTTTTGTTGCCTTTAAATCAAATACTAATTAAAACCAGGACAATATTAAAGGAAAGATTAATTAATTAATTAATTAAATTTATGATGTACAAACTTTTGGGACTCTTGTCATCCTGATGTTTCCCTTAATAGTGAATAGTATCACATAATTTTCTTAAAAGCACTCAACGACTTTTAACTCAGTAAGGATTCCTTTACATGTTGGTCAACCTAAATCCATAGCCACTCTACTGACGGGCAGATTGCAGGATAAAGCATTATAATACCTGTGGTAAGCCATTGCACACAGGGACCTGGCTTTATTTTCTCACTGTTTTAAGTTAAATATGCCCACAAACTTAATCTGATGCCTATCCTAGCCTACAAAGCATGATTAGGGCTAAAACTTACCTTATGTTAATGTATCTATCCCAACCTACAGGTTTGTCTAACTCTTCATTCTCAGAAAGCAGTTATTGTTTCTTGATTATGTTTATAAGAAAGAACCCGGGCATGTATATTCAAATTCAGAATAGAAAACTTAAACAAGAAAACAGTATAAAGAAAGCCTTTACACAGAGTCCATTTGAATGTTAAAGCTAAATTTAACACCCCATCATTCAGGTTATATATAAGTCAACATAAGGCACATGGGTTTTAAATGAATGTAAATGTGCCTAGCTGAATAGTACACCTCAAATCAACATGTTTTAAGAGAGTTTTAGAAGCATTTTTAATTATTTTTTTCTCTATGTTTTTATGTCTTTTTTATTATAATTGCTTTCTAGAGAGTCAAAAGAATGTTGAAGCTGTAATAAGAAAATTCTGAAATACGAAAACAGGTTTTAAATGATTTTCAGAAAGAAAGATTTAAAATATTCCTTTCTTTAGGTAGTAGCATAAAGTAAAGGAATAACATTTCTTTTTAGCAAAATTTCTAGCTGATGGGGTTTTATTCAGTAAGTATAGTAAGTATGTCTAGCTTGATTTGCTTTGTCACCACTTACTGGAAAATATGTTTCATTAATAAATATTCATCAAAATATTTCCATGGAATAAGAGGCAGATCCCGGGTCTTAGTTACCTGTATTTATTTTTTTTTACCTGCAATACATTAATTTATGGAATATTTGAGGGACACATCAGAAGAATTTTTTTAGATTATTTTTATTTTTTAAAAATGAAAAGTAGTAGCACACCTCAGAGTTTCAAACTATGGTTTGGAATTAAACAGAATTTCTATCCTTTCTGTGCTCCCCTTTTCTGAAGAATACATGGAAATAGTGACACAAAAAATTTCCAGGGTTTCTCTAATGATCTTAATTGATCTCCTGACCAATGAAGAGAGGTAGTCTTTTCTGCCTAATCTTTTGTTGTTTTTTTTTTTCCAATGGGAATCTTATTTTCTGTTGATTAAAATAGATATTTTGAGAATTTTTGGCTCCAAAGATTTAAAACCTGTAAACCCCACCTAGACTTCATTCACTCAAAGTTCCCAAATCCATTCTTATGACAGACAGTTTGTGGTTTAGCTGTCTTAACTAGTAACTGCAGAATCCAGAGTAATGCCTGCCATCACTCTGCTATGGGATACTTAACACTTACAACCCAAAACTAAATTCTTTGCAAAGTCAAACTATCCATTGCATTGAATGGAGCCTTGGGGTGCACAAGAATGACAGGAGAAGGCCCTAAAAATAGCACATGCAGTAAAAGTGACTCTCACACAGTTCCCAAGTGGAGTAGTAGTATCACTGTTCTAACACTTGACAAGTGAATGTAGGACAAGGTGGGAATGCACATGATAATAAGCATAAAAAGTACAAATGTGTGGCCAAAAGGGCCCAAACCGTACAGCTTCGATGACCAGAAATTTGGTGACCCCTAACCCCTCTCCCAAACTTTCCTCCCTATTTGTCTGTGGCGTTACCTCTAGCAAAACATTGCTGGTTTTCTTCACATGCCAGTTTTAGCTTCTCCTCCTTTGCTGTGATGATTGCAGGGAAGTCAGTGGCTATCACACTGACCTACCTGCTGCGCTAATCAGCACTGCTGCGCTGCTTCCTTGTGGCACCCTGTTTTTCCTGAGTCATGTTTCCTCCTGTGTTATACAGAAACAATAGGACTAAGGCAGGGCTGCATTTAAGCAATGTGGTCTCATCCATAAGCAGGACTCCTATCTAGTCCTGTGATTCAAAAAATAAGGACATCAGTAAGAGTCCTTGGTAAAATGTTTCAAATCAATTTGGACTGATTTTTCAAGTTCAGAAAAATAAATGGGAGAAGCTATTTTTAACCCATTGCAGATTTGCTTGCATTTCATGTTTTATTTTCGAAATTGTAGAAATGCCTGGAAAATTATTACAGGGCTCCACCATTGCTTTAAGCTACCTGCTTAAAGCATTATCCTTTGTTATTCATTAAGACATGCTAGCATTTCAAAAATATAGAATTTCCCTTACTTCCCATATCCAGTTTCTCTTCTCACTGTCTCTTCTCTTCAGCGTTCAGGATATTTCTTCAGGGTTAAGAATGGGATCACTCAGCCTTTACTGGGCTTGTTGAAGGTGGGTGTTTTATTACAATCCAGTTGGTAGGGTAAAATGAAAGGATGTATGATTCAGACAAAAGACAGACCGAACAGTGTCAGCCAAAGCACAATAGCAGCTAAATATGATGACCGTGACTTCATCCATCAGAAAAAGTTTTAGATGGAACACCAACAGTCATAGCTTGCTCTATGTGTGGTTCATGACTAGTCATCCACCACAGCTGGCAGCATCTACAAAACACAGATACAGCCACCTCAGAACCAGTAATGCAGTGGATCACTTCCTACATGGTCACAGACTTCCCTATTCCTGTTATGCCTCTATCACAGTTTTCCTCCTCTGTTCTCTCAAAGAGACTTACTCACACCATTGCTCGCATTTTGAGCTATTAAAAAGCATCTTCAAAAGCAGTGATCTTTAAGGGTTTTGCTGTCCACACTTCTGGCAGGATATTGTCACCTACAGGATCAGTATTTGAATAAAGTCCACAGGTACTCATAACCAGGTTCTCTTCCTACCTGTCTGAATTGACATGCTACTACTGTCACTTTATTTTTAAACCATTACAATTCAAAGGATGGTCTTCAGTACTGTCTTGCACTTGGCTGAACATTTAGTCAGAACTTATTGAATGTTAATACTTGTTCAAGTGCAAAAGCTAAGCTCTGTTTGCAGATACCTCTACTCAGCTTAAGAGTAATGAATTTTCACTTAACGATGTAGTTGTGGCTTGTATTAAAGTGGAAATTTACTACAGTAAAACATGAGGAAGACAAAAGTCATCTTGAAAACAAATTGTTAATGATTTATAGGACATTGGTGCTAGATTGTTTTATGAACTAGTTGTTTAAAACGGTAAAACAATAAAACAACTGGTGAGGCACAGAACCTCAGCTACAGTCTAATAGGTCAGTGAGTCGCAAAACTTTGCACGTGTGCTTTTTTTTCTTAAATGTCTAGTTATCTGTCTCACTGTGTCATTATAGCATCTGAAAATTGCTTAAAGTAGCAATGACATAAAATTAGTACTTTAAAGCCAAAGAAATCTTCTCTGTCAAATAGAAGACACTTTCCAAAATTTACTGGCAAAGTAAAATTTGCATCCCACTGTGGGACACTAAACATTATTAGACATTTGCAGAGAAAGAGAAGATGAAAATAATATGGATATAATAATATGTGTCCTTAAGAGCTTAAAAAGTCCATTATGTGACATTTTAATGGTGAAAAAGGATCCCATGATAGAGTCTGTACAGATGATGGGAAGTGGTTTCTTCAGTGCTTGTGAGCTTCTGTAAACCTTGTTCTCATGGAACTTGCAAAATTTGTAAGTCCACAGCTTGTAAACTAGTTGTCATTGTCTGGCTGACCAGTGCCCTACAAACCCTGCTGAACAGTAGCCCCCCTGGCACAAAGCACTCTTCAAACTCTGAGACTGAATAGTCCAGAGGCATTTGTCAAGGCAACACATATGGCTAAAAGTAGAACTGGTCATAAAATGTTATGAAACCCACTTCTGGCAGCCTGACAGTAGAAGATGCAGCTTTTTCTTTTTCTTTTTTTTTTTTTTTTAAATAAGCACTTCTATAACATTTTAAATCTAGACAAAATCCATCAATTTTCCTGTTCCTTTACATAATGTCAAAATTTGGGGGGGGTTCATTTTCTTGTTAGGCTTCATTTCATTTCATTTCATTATTTCATTTCATCAACTGCAGAACAGGTCATGGCAGCCAGTGTGCCATACCTCTATGTCTGAAGTTATGCGAGATGAATGGAGTTCCTAATGTGATTTTACTGGGGGTGGTTTTGGGTTGTTGTTTTTTTGGGGAACAAGCACTTGGCTTTAACCAAGCAAAACATTGGACTGTATCTTACTTGACAGCTTTCAGAGATTAAAACTTTTCTGAAACAAATTTTGAATGAGAGATTTTGTTTCTTCAGATTAAAACTTCACTGAGATTCTGAAACAAATTTTGAACTGTGGGCAGATTATTAGGGATGGAAATTGTATTTTCTTGTGAGCAGCAAGCATAACAAATAGGCAGAAGATAATTTATGGTGACCCTGAAGGTCTTGATGGCTTCATGAAGACACATGATGCAAACTACAAAAACAGTCCAGCAGAACCGAGCATTAAGGTACCTTCTGCTAAATCATGGTGTCTTCTAAATCCCAGTGTCTTTTCCTCAGTCTTCTTTCTCCAAAGAAGAAAATAAACTCCCTCCCTTCTTCCTTTCATACTATTCCAAGGATGTAACAGATAGACTAATTAAAATTAGTGTTTCTTAAAACAGTGGAGTGCAATAGTATATCCATGAACCATTCCATGAACCATCACTCTCTTCTTCCAACCTTGAAGCTATCAGTTCCTCCTAAAAGCTACCCACATATAAACCATTTGCATTCACTAAGTGTAAAAGGCCTGCTGGCAGAGGGGGGCATTAGCTGCGAAACCCCGACAGTGTGTGGATTGTGAGGGAAGGTTATTTGCGGTCACTTCTGGCAACCCTTCACTGCTACTGAATGAAAGGCAGCAGGTGCATGGGTACTTCAAGAGGTTCAGCTTACTTCAGGTTCAGTTTACTGCACTTTGATTCTGTGCTAGTGTCCATTTCAGTAGCGATGCATGCGGTTGTTTTTCAGTGGATATTGTCAGGTGTGACCAAGTAAAGATGGAAACCTTCATGAAAGCATGCTAAAGCAGAGTAGGTAAGGAGTTCTTGTTTGAGCATGTGTTCAAAGTGTACAGCAAACGTAGCTCATTGCATTTCTTTCAAGCACCAGTTTGACTTTAGCTTAGTGAATGTCTTGCATACTAGCTCCCTCATTTGTGGTCATAAGCCCAACTGTCTAAGGAACACCAACACTGAGGTATGGTACATGCATTTGGGCTTTTTGTTTTTTTTTTTTTTTTTAAATCAGAAAGGAATATCCTCTTCACAACTAGCAATAATTTAGGGCATCTAAAACATTCACTGAGAAGACAGACATTTTCTGATTTCTAGGAACACCTGCCTTATTTCTAAGCATACATAGACCTCAGTCAGATCATGGTCAGTAGTATCAGAGATACCTGGTTTCAGTAAGTTTAATACCATCCTGTGGTTTCTATCACAGAGTTCTCTCCAAGCACATGAAGCAATTCCCCTTAAACAAAATTAGCTTGGAATGAGAAGTCCAGGATCACATCTAATGCATGCCAGCTACAAATTCAGCCCATGGGACCAGGACAGAGCTCAGTGAAGCAAAGTTACCCTGAAATGTGCATAAGGTGCGTGCTGAGTGCTACATCAGGCAGGATGTCTGTTCCACGGGGCTGCATAGGTGATCTGTGTGTGAGGAGGACATGAACTACCTTGTGTTAGTGTATAGCCAGTGAAGATACATAGTCTCTGCACCCAGCCTGCCTGCTATCCATTCGGAACCCAGGTGCTATGACCATTCCTGTCCCCTGGCTACACAGGCAGAACAGTTCTTGCTGCCCTGAAGAACAGATGGTCAGGGTCCAACTGTTAGATGCCTCCAGCCTAAAGGCAAAGCCTCTAGCAGTGCATCTACATACAATCCAGGATTAGTGTAGATTGCTCCTCCGTGTGGCACGTTCATCCTAAGGGTTTTGATTATGTCCCAGAACCAATGAACATAGCACATCTCCTTGAACAATCCTGTCACCACAGCAGTGGTCTGACTGAGAACACTCTTACATAGGCTTGCTATAATTGTTGTTTCCAGCCCGTTTCTTCTGGTCATTTACTATCCAAACTTGTACTTTAATAACCTTTTTTATCATGGCTTCTCCTGAATGGCACATGGACTGTGCAATAGCCAAAATGAAGGCTGAAGAGTTGGAGCAGACTGGGAATGACAGGGGCCTTTTATTGAGCCCCAGGTGAGCCAAAAAAACCAAAAAGGAAAACAGTAGACCATCCAGAGAGTTTTATTTTATACCAGAGCTGTGCCTGAGGAATCAGGTAGGTGGGTAGGTCTTTCTTCATCTATGTGTATGTAGATAGGAGATACAAGGAAAATGCAAGCCTGTAGGCTGATTGTAGAACACATTAAATTCCTTAGAGTGCAACAACCCTGTTAATATTGAAATGCAGCACATGCAGTGCAAGCAAAGCCTTCATGGAACAGAATATCTAGCCTACTTGCTAGATGAAACCCAGAGCATGACTGGTGGATGGAAGGACTAGATAAAAGTGGTGAGTAATGTTACCAAAGTCATACTTAGCTGACTGAGACAATAATACGTCATTCTATTAAGGCATTGTGGAAACTGTATGTCCAAGCACAATTAGGGGTCTGTCTCTTAAATGATCAAATTTCGGTTACAGCTGCTACCTGTTTTTCAGAGCAGTACATGGTGATTGATAGATTATTGTAAATTTGAACAATTGCATTTTTTCCAGCTTCCATCTGTCTGACCATATTAGGTAAGAGTTGATTCTGATCTTATACAGGTACTGGATGAATGTAATTCTACTGCTGTTGGTTAATACATGCTATTTTTTCAAAATCTTGAAGGGGAATCATAGTCATGGTTCCAAACCATACAATTTAAAATAACATGGTCTCTTCCGCTACCTTTACCATGTGTCCATATCAGCACGATTTTACTGAATTCTGTTGAGCTATATACTGTGTAAAGACTCAGTGTCAAAGTGGAGAATCAGTATCAATGATGAAGCTGAATAGGAAAAGATATCTTTCAGGTTAGTGATAGTGTTGAAGAAAGAAAATTTTTGGTTAACAGTCCTTGAAAGGCGGGTGATCAGAATCCAGTTCATTCTCTGAAGATAGAGTTTATAAAAATAGAAATTTTAGGGCAGATGACTATAAAATTAAGGAGACCCACAATAAGTATAAAAATACTTTTTTGCATATATCTTTAATGAGAAGTGATTAACAGTAATAGATACAATTTGAAACCCTTGGGGAGAAGACATTGTGATACAGCTGTAAAAATATGAGGCCAGCCCTTCTTTTAGCCTGGTTGAATGTCAATGGATGTCAATGCATGTCGAAGGGTCAAAAATAAAGCACTTACATGGGGGTAGATAATATTGCTAAAGTAAAGGAAAATTCCTACAGGAAATTAAACACTAAATTAGCCATAATAAAAGAATCTAATATGATCTAGTCCAAACATAGGTAAGGGAGAAATCAAATTATTACTAGCAATCTAATTATATACTAAAGTTGCGAACTGTGAGGGATGGAATCAGAAGTCCTGATGAAGACTGAAGAAATAGATTAATTTAGTATTAAAGAATAATTTCTGTCTTTTCAGACTTAAAATGCAAGGAAAGAGAAGTATTTAAATCTGGTTGGGGTTACTATACTAAAAGTGAGCAGACTGAAGAAGAAAAATTCTCTTTTGTGCCACTCCACATATGTAAAGACCTGATAAATCAGATGTATGCAGCCATGAATATGAGATACTACTATGGATGAGCATATTTAAGTCATCAATGAAATTGCTTCTAGTACTAAAATCCATATTGAAGATAAATGCAAGACTGGACCCTTGGGTCATCTCTTCACAGAGATTTATGGGTGCATTTAACTTTATGTACATGAATAATCCCATTGATTTCTTTGAGACTGCTTACACATGTAAAATGAAGCAAACTTTAAAATCTTTTCTGAATTATATCTTTAGACTATAATCTTCTCAATCTATGCACCAGTTTGCAAAAGTAGCCCGATCTTCACCCACGAGTCCTTACTGATTTTAAACAGTTGGAGTAAGACCTATATTTCTGTAGGATTCTTGGCTCCCTTTTGAGACCTGAACTATTGAAGATACATATCACTTGGAGAGCAATACATGAAGTGGATATACATTATCTGATCAAGCATCCTTAGGGTTCTGGTACGTGAAACTGATCCTTGAGATAGATGGTTGAGAAAGAACAATCACAACAAAGCAGCAAATGGAAGAATGAAGCAGAAGGTAGGCAAATTTTGGAGGACAGACAGCAGCAGCCAACCAGTTTGCTTTCACCATGCTAAATGCTTCTTGGTTTTTATGCAGTTCTGTAGTGTGTTAGGATATCCAACAAAACATATAGCCCATATAAAAGTCAAAGCGGTAAGTCGTAGGAGCGCATGCACTATTTGCTTTATTCCTCCATGAATTTTTATTGGAAAAAGAGAGAGAAAATCACGACAAAGTCCATGGCCTGTTTCCCTATGGACCAGTCAGCAGAAAATAGCAGTCACTGAATGTGAAGGTGACCCTTTTGTTTGCATATGAAGCACTGAGACAGACTGAGAAGAAACCCACAGTAAAAGCAGATACAACAACTGATCTGGGAAATCCTCTACTTCAGTGTGTGTGCCCATGAGGAAAAGAGGGTTAAGAACAGGCCTAGGCCTGCTCTAACTTTCTTTTAAAAAGGGCAAGCCTCCAAACCTAAATCAGAAGCAGAATCTGAAGAATACCCAAACATTGTTATCCCAGAAGGGTCCCTACTGAAATTCAGATTTATTTCATCAGGCTTTACCTGTCTAGTAAAACATCCTGAATTACTGTTGGTGTCCTAACAGGTTTTTGTTTGCATGTTTCAGACAGTAAGCATCCTGGCTAATCAATAAATCACTTAGCAAAGTGTTTTTACTTGGGGGTGTAACTTAAACCGAGTAATAGATAATCAACACTTCAATCTAGAAAACACATATATTCCTCACTATGCAGCTGGAGCTTAAAATCTGAAAGGATTTTCTTGGTTCTAGTGATAACAAGAGCTCCACAGATATCTGTATGTATATATTGATGCACTGATTTTAGACTGATAGATGTTTTGATGACACACAAACCTAGAGAATTTTATGCAATGTCCTATAATTTTATTCTTTCCCAGTTGAAGCCCAAAGGTAAAGATCCTTTACTTAAACTTGTCATACATATTAATGAATATCAACTACATATCATGGGAAACCTCCAAGCAAAGTCATGTATACAATGTATACAAGTAGGTATCAGCACAGGAACACCCAAAGCTGTCTTAGACCTTAATGCGTTTTTAATGTGTTTACAGTTAATTTGTTATCACTTGAATACTCTATTTCTACTGATGACAAAGCTGCATTCTTCATCTCCAGGAAAAGCGCCAGATTTATTTCCTATCAAAACAAGAAGTAGAAATTCTGACAACTGCCTGATGGAGTAGCTGACTCTTTTGTTTCAAAGCCATTAGTGGTTAAAAATTTTAGACATTGGATATTTAAGTCTAAATTATTCTCATCTCAGCCATATCGATTCACTAATGATAGTCTTTAGTTGAAGTATGCAGAGTATATCAGCTCTGTTTTTATAGTGACATCAGTACTTTAAGTGAAGCAAACCGCAAAGGGACAGATAATGTTTTTACTAGATCAAGCCACAAAACTGGAGAAAAAAGAAAGCCTAGCACTCACAAGTCATCATTATCATACTTACAAAGGACTTTCCTGCCACCCAAGAAATTTGACTCAGGTGTATTCTCTCTCCAAAGTTCTTTCATGCAGAAAATGCTGCACATATGGTCATACCTGGTATGCAAATGGCTTTCTCTGAAGTCTTTTTTTCCAAACAAAAAAAAACCCCAAAATAAACAAAAAAAAATCCCCCACCAAAAATATCATTTAATACTGCCATTGTTCTCTAGCATTCTTCTGATGCATGCAAAAAAGAAAGTTCATTTGAAAATGAAGGTAAAAAGTAAAGTAAAAGATAAAGATAATACTTACCCAATAAAACTGTTCTAAAGCAAAAAAAAAAATATTTCTTTGGACATTCAGCAGATTAATATATAACATAGCTAAGTAATAGATAGATCTTCTCTGTGTGATCCTGCATGACCCGATTGATACCAATGGACTCCTTGTTCTGCAATCAATGCAGAACTTGGCCCATATTCTTCCAAAATGCAATGGATTGATGACATCACTAAAGCTTCTTGCAACAAAAAAAACCCCAAAATCTCTGAAAGTGAGCAGAACCATTAACTGCATAGTTTTGGATTCCATTCAGTATTGGAATAAGTGTAATCAATAATTAGCAGGGGGATCTGTCCTGAATTACAGTTTTCATCCAACAGCCTCTTATTAAAGGATTATTTTAATTGGAAGAAATAATAATGTAATAACTAAATTACTTTTGTTTGACCACTTTTGGGTTTTAATACTAATCTTAATACTTCTTTCTTTTAATGCAAGGATTTCCCTTGCCACCTGTTCATCCCCAAATGGAAAAAATTATATTTTCATAGTTTCTTGCTCTTTTGTAACATACAATTTTCCAGATCAGGAAAGCATGAATAACTCATATGTTGGGTTTTTTTTCTCTAATCAAAGTCACCTAATCCAGCATGCTATTTTTCATAGGAGAAATACAAAACCACATTGCATGTAGATTTCATCTGTACTACTAAACAAAAGAGCTCAGAACTGGTGCCTCAAACTTCATTTACACATCAAGTGCCACAGCCTGGCTCTACATCCATATGCCTAAACTTTCTTCTTCCCTGAATGTCTGTTGGATGTAGGTTTGGGGTTATAACCTCCAAACCACACCAGGGATAGCTGGCCTGAGCCAAAAGTGTGCTAGGGAGTACACTTCCCATTAAACACTCACTGTAGGGGTCTGTGAGTTAGTGTTCGAGTCTATTTACTTAAACAAATGTATAAATATATATGTTGTAAATCAGAGTGCATGTGTTTCTGGCACACAAAAATGCATAAATGAAAATGCTCCTTTTAATATAATTTTTTAATAGAAGGAAAGCTGGTGCCTGATGTTGATGGTCATAGTCTACTATTAAACACTGCATTCAAACAACAGTGCTGATGAATGACAGGAAGAAACAAAAATGCTTTCTAATAAGAAACAACTGGGTTTAAAGCAAACATTTCAAAGACAGATTAAACTGTGGTCCGCCCTAAGGCTTCTGCTCTGGCACAGCCACAGAGCTTTAAAAAGAGCAACTGAAGATTTCCCCTGCCAACATCTTTACATCACAGTGCATGAGTTCACTCACAGTTCGTAGAGCATGTTTTGCACGTAGCAGGACAGATCCAGAGAGGAGCTCTGGTCTGGCAAAGCAGGCAGAGGAAGGTTTGAGATGCTCTAACACTGCTGAGACCGAGGATCTAAATTTAGGAGCTGGGACATGAGGCTACTTCTTACAGCAAAATCTACTGTTAGCTTGGGCATGATGGCCCATTCTGAAAGACGTATGGAAAGAACATCAGGTCAAGCCTCTTCAAAAGTATTACTGAGAAGGTAAGTAGCAGCCTGGAGAAAAAAGTGAATGCCTCATGGCAAAGCTTTCCCCATTAAGACTGGCATCTTGAGTCAGCTAAGGTAACATGTCCCACCTGGGGTTGACACCCCTTTTAACTTCTCTCCTGACTCCCATTCATAAAGCTGTTTTGGAGGGACTCGTTTTTCTTTCTTTAGGTGATCTGCACAAGATGCAACCCTTCAACTGCCTCCCCCCACTTCCCCAGCTTCATCTCACCAAAGATAAGAGAGATGGATAACGGAACAAATACTTACTCTACTTTTCACACCATAAAAGTCAGGGTGCAACTAATTTGACAGAAGCATTTGCAAGTCCATTACAAACACTGATCAATTTTACAGTGGAATTATAAGTCCACATATAATGCAGCTACATAGATCTGCGTGTAATCAGGTTTTTAAAAGTTGCAGTTGGAGAATTATGAGCATGCAGATGGAGGTGTAACACACGAGCAAATTTTTCCAAGGTAAAAGGATGGGAAATATTATAAACTGTTGTGCTCTATTCATGCAGAAACACTGACGTTTGCAGATGGATTTCATGAGGAAGCTGGATTGTTACAGTTTTAAGCCTCACTGATGCAAGGAGGTGTCAACTGAAGATCCAAGGGGTTTTCTAGCAGCTATGTTGTAATGCAAAACTGTGGATAATGCTATTTTCCTGTACTTCCTCCATCAAGGCAGAACCCCCTTCTATCTCAAATTTTTCCACATCTGTGCTGCCTCTGCATCTCACCTTTTTGCCGTTTGTTCTCCCTTAGGATAGAAGCAAGGAAGCAATTGAAAATGGGTGTAATGGTAAAATGGTCCATGGAGGAAGAGGTGACATGGATTAATAATCTGACAGAAATGACAATATTTTTCCTGTACATAAGCAAAGCATATATAAATTTATAAACATAAGGCTGTTAGTTCTCTTCAGTACTGTACTGGATGCAAGAAAATATCCTGATTGCCTCTGGACACTGGATGGCTGGGTACATTGAAAGAGGAGGAAGACTATATGTGTTCTTACTATTCCTATTGCCTATATAGATGAATTTCAGACCAAAAACTAAAGAACAGAAAAAATTTGGATTTGTAAGGTAAAAGGCCTAGTGAAACACAGCTCTGATGGCAAATATGTGGGAAAAGGATATTTGCTGTGTGAAAGAGGAAGTCTTTAATTCTTGCTAAGGGGGAGGGGAACAAGAAATCTTTAGAGTTTACAGTCTATAAGGATTAGCTTGTAAATATTTTATGGTCTGTCAGTTTATCAGAACTGGAATGCGTTTCCAAAGCAGAGAAAGAAGAGAGAAAAATTGATATTTGTAATAGATCAGCTCCTGTGACAAAATCAGTGGTTCTTATTTCATCTTGTGTTATAAGTATGGAGTGTTGTTGTGATGAAAATGCTAATTAAGTCATGTTTATTAACAGACTATGGCATGCTGGGTTTGTTATGAAGTTCCACATGCCATATTTGGAAGACCAAATAATAAGTAATTCAATTACTTTGAAAGGGTATTAAAGGACAGGTTTTAGTAGTTGTTCCCCAAAGTAACATTTCAAATGATGATCTTAATTTTCTTTCTGCCCTGTGGGCAAATGAAAGAGCTTCTCTTTCATTATAATAACCTTGATTTATGCAGTCAAATTTCCTAACACCTATTCACTTGTACTTGTGTGAACTTGCCTGAACTGATTTCCATACAATAACATCAGTAACATTAAAACATTTGTAAATGTCTAGAGAGATGAACCTAGTAAATACCACAAGCAAACAACTTTAAGGAATAGAATACTTGGGAATTCACTAGTTACTTACAGTTGAGGAATCATAATAGGAATTACTAATATTTTCAGAACATCTCCAAAAGATTTGAGGAGCTTTACCACACTTGAGCACATACACATGCACACTATACTTTCCTCGTTACTGAGTCAAGGGAACAGCAATTTGTCCTTTTCCTGTGGTTTGGAAGCAAGAGAGGCAGGTGTATTGCACAGGAATCATCTTTTTGGCATGCCATGGGAAGGTGGGCGATGTAACAGTGGGAAGCATTTACCTTCTCCAGCTCAGTAAAGGAGGATGGGGCAGTCTATGTTGTCTGTACAATGTGAAGGTCTTAAGCCTGTCTCTCTCCGAAATCAGTGAGGGAGGGGAAGGCTTTTGTTTCCTGTCTAATGCACAGAAGCGAGGGAGGTCAGATTCTCCCACTTCCTAGCCTGCCAACCAGCCAAAAATCAGAGCCCCACAGGAAGACTGGTTTGTCACGTCATGCTGTTAGCAGAGGCTCGCAAGGCAGCCCATGTGCTGCCACTGTCATGCTGGTGCTGTTACACGGAAGAGCTGCCAGAGAAGACACCCCGCTTCTAGGCTGTTTATTGAGTCCTTGGGAATAAGAAGCATGGTGTGTTCAGAGGGGCCGGAGTAGACTGTGGGAATGGGAAAACCTGGTGGATTTGGGGGCAGGGAGAATGTGAAGCTGCTGGATTTTCTGGGAAAGTGTGCATGAAATCAATGGGCTGTTGGCGGGGGGTGGAAGGTGGGGGTAGGAAGAAGGAAGAATTTGTATTTCATATATTTGTTCTCGGGAAACATAATACTAGTGGATTTGCTTTTGAGAGAGAGGGGAAAAAAAACCCAAAACAACAAACCCTATTTGAGAAGAAGGTTACTTGCATGACCAGAAAATGATTGAGGGAACCCCTTTTTAAAAGGTCTGGATGCCTAAGCCTGAATTAATGAACTAGGAACTGCTGTTGAAACAATGCAAGGAATTTCTGAATGAAAACAGAGGGGACCTTGGAAAAGCAATAAGGTAGGAAAAAATATCAATTTAATGATCAACTTTGAAACAGATCAGGGATAATTATGCTAGTTTATGTTTTCTCTCTCTTTCTCTCTCTCTCTCTTTTTAAAAATCCTTTGCCT
This sequence comes from Hypotaenidia okinawae, assembly GCA_027925045.1. Taxonomy (NCBI): domain Eukaryota; kingdom Metazoa; phylum Chordata; class Aves; order Gruiformes; family Rallidae; genus Hypotaenidia; species Hypotaenidia okinawae. The sequence goes on from BSDF01000001.1 coordinate 82,712,353, forward strand.
CAGAGATAAATGCTTCAGTGGAATTATATGTAATTATGACCTTGCCAGCTTGTTTTATATGGAAGGAAGGAGGACTGGATTTTGATTAATTTTTGAAAAAAAAAAAAGCATCAGAACTGAAAATTGACAAGCAAGTTATTACTGCAGTTTTCATACAGATGACCATAGAAAACATCTAGGCTGAGATCTGATACATTTTCCTAGTGTTTTCTGCAATTTTTCTGCAGCTTTCTTTTGACACCTGGGAGTTCCCAATCGCTCTAAAATGGAGAGGGGAAAGTAAAAGAAATGTGTGAATTTATTAAAATGGAAAACCTAAAATATTTGTCCAGCTCAAATTCTAACATGCCTGTTGTTCTGCGTTGTTATTATCATGGGCATTTAAATGATAGTGTCATTATAATGTCTTTGCTGTTCCTACAAAACGAATTAGGAGACGGGATTTCACTGATGCCAGCTCCAATTAAGCATGAAATTTCAGTTTTTCATTTTAGCCCTTGTCTCATTGTTTGTACAAGTTTGACCCAATCTCTCTCTGGCCAATGGGAGCTTTATTGGGGTTTGTCTCACACTCAGATCCTCAAAAAGTTTCTTTTATAACAAGAATCTCTTTTTGGTCCCGTCTATCCCTAGAAAGCCCGAACAAAGTAGTTTCTCTTTTGTAGGAAGACATGTGATTGTGCATAGACAGCAGCAGGCTTTCTAGCTTGATTTCCTATAGAAATAAGACTGATGTTAGCAGTCAGTTTTGATGTCTGTTACTGTTCTCTCTATTCATAATCTTGAAAGACTTTTCCAATTTCAGCTAGATCTGACAGATAACTTTAGTTTTCAGAGACATTAAACTGCAAATTTCAACAAACTGGTGGGTGGGACAGAAGAAGATGCAAAGTCTTTACTGAGAAAAATCCTGGAGCAGAAGCTCATATGATATGTTGGAAAGCAGAGTGGCAACAGAGTAGGAAGGCAATGCTAATTCTCTAGTCATGAAACAAGCTTTGGCCAGAATTTGTTGTCAGAGGAGATCTTCACCACAAAACATAGATCTCCAGGAAACTGGGCTTCAGGTGTTCTGCTGATCATGGAACAATTCATGTTCCTAGGAAAGAAGATGGTATGTAACTGAAGTGTTTCTTTGTAGATAGGGATTTTTTTTTTCTCATTCTTTCATTTGAAGAGAATGAAAAATCTCTCCCCCCACCCCGCCCCGTCTTTCCATTGTATTTTATACAATGACATTGTATATATTATTTATCTACAGTTCCTCTTGGGTAGGAGCATCCCATCTTCTGAACTCAGAAATTTCTTTTCAAAGAAATGCCCCCATGAGATGAAAAAATACAAGGAATTGATGGGAACAATCAAGGGAGCAAATAGAAGGTGTGGAACAACTGAGTAGGTGGTGGATGCATGAAAGGGCATTTGAGTGTGAGTCAGAAGATTTATCCTACTGCAAAAAGGGAGTCCTCATACAGGCTGTATAAGTGGGGGTGAGCTATATAAGGTATGGGAAGTAATACTTCTTTGCCATATGAATAAAGCCTTGTCTGGGATACTGTGTCCAGCTAAGGGCAAATAACAGTTTGAGAAATGCCTGTACCAATTGGCAAGGAATCAGAGGAGAACAGCAAGAATTATTAGAGGTCCGGAAAACACAACCTGTGAGAAAAGATCGAAAGAGTTGGGTTTGTTTAGTCTGGGGAAGGGAAGAATGTGGAGAGACATGATAATAGCCACTACGAACAGGACAAGACATGATGTGTTTGAATTGCCTCAACAGATTTAGGGTGGGCATTAGCAAAAAAAGCTTTTTAATGGTAAGATAGTGAAGTGCTGGATTAGCTTGCTTCAGGAAGCTATGGAGTCTTTCACTGGAGATTTAAAGTGCAATTTATACAAACATTTGCCAGGTGAGTTATGAGACTGAAGTTTGCTTACATGTAACCCTGCCTGTGGTAGGAGAATGGACTGGATGACCTCTTACAGTCTATGGCAGCCTTCCTTTTTTATCTCATTTACACTACAGTGAGTGGTATTTTTTTTGCCATTGTTTAAATTCCTTTTTTTCAATCTTTTAAAATATTTTTGAAGTGAATGAGATCTAATTCTCTGTTCCCTCACACACAGTATTCTCACTTACATGCACATAAGTGCATTCATTATCTTGACTGATTATTACCCTGACTGTTCATTATTCTGAACATTTTCTGTCCAGAAACGAGTTACTTTAAAGGTTATTTTAGGTTTAACGTTTTCCCTTCATGATAACTATAAACTGCAATATATATATTAAAATATGTATTCCTTAGTATTTTAAAAATTGAATGATTCTATTAATAACTGGCTTAATAAGTTTTAGTAAGCTTTAAAGCAGTTTTATAAGTCTCAAACAATTTTAGTCAAGATAGCTACTCCTAGGGTTACACTTCCCAATCTGAACAGAATGACTATTCTGTTACTGGCTTTTACTCTTTTTAAGCTTTGAAAAATAGATAGATAAAAGGTAGGTGAATTGGACTTTGGCTAAAATATCCATTCCCTTTTATCAGTTTCATTTTTTTTATGACTTTCCATTCTACTTCTCTCCCTCTGCTCCTGAATACACAAAATATATAAACAAAACCCACATGATATGCATTCGTTACGTCAGTCCTTTCTGGTGCATCCCTTCTCATTCCCCCTCTCTAGAATCCACAGCCTTACCATTTCGACTCTATCCTACACATGTCTCTTTGTCTCTGTAAGTGTCAAAATAGGGTGTTGACTGGGTGCTTCCTAAGCAATAGCATGTTACATGCAGCAAGAGGAGGAGAGACAGCTGAGAATGGCATCTTCTTGAGAGCAGCAGCAGAATGGGCAGATGGCTTTTGTTTAATTTTTTGGGACCATTTTAGTTAGCCAAGTGCACAAGAATCACATAGAAGATGGGTTATGCAAAAGAAACTACTAACAGCGGTGAAAAAACTTTGCAAGACCTGTTCAGGAGGATGATACAATGTAATCTGCTTCGACCACTACATTTCAGCTTTGGTGCTAACAAGCAGAAACTGAAAAGAAACTTTAAGAATATGATTTAACAGTAGGAAATTTGTAACTAGTACTTTGAGGAGAAAGAGAAGCAAGTGTCACAGAGAAATACAGTACTTTCTTAGTCCAGCAGGCATAGCTGAAAAACAGAAATAAGCTACAGAAAATAAATAGATAGATGGATAGATAAACAGAAAATCATACTTAAGCCAGAACTTAAATCTAAATATAAGTTTTAAATGGTCTTAAATTATCTCATTTGGAATGATAACTTTAGTTGAATTGAAATGAAAAAGACTAATTAAATTTTTTGGAGGAGAGGGTTATTTTGCTCTGTATATGACAGAGATCAGCATGTGGGCAAAAAAATTGTAATGTGCTATAAAAGCAGTATCAGGTCATTGTGATTTAGTATCTAATAGAAAAACAAGTGCCAGTTTCCCAGCTGTACGTTTTAAAGTTGTGCTTCCCTGCAAAATCATCTCTGCCAGCTCAGAAATAGAGATATTATTTAGTGAAAACTGTTCTCTCAATAATGGATGTTCCTATCCTTTATCTGTTGTTGAAAAGTTCATCCTGGTCCTAAAGAGCTGTTTATTTTTTTAACTAGCTTTTAGTGCATTGGATAAGGTTCGTCTTATATTACACGCAAAAATTTAGCGTTCATGGATTCTGTGGTTCTGTTGTGAGCAGCTACTAATTGTTGTGGTTATGTAGGTATTTCAGTAGGTTTAGGAACTACTAATTCAACAAAGGCTGATTGTTTGGGTTGGCATTGATTTTGCTGGTTTGGCATATAAATAATTTAAATTCTATTAATGATGGCAATAGGCTTATTCTGTAGCTCAGAGTCCCTGACAGTCATCCAGGTGGCCAAAGGAAACACAACAGGGGGCTGAACCTTAGCATCCCTCCATGGCACAGTTGTGTTCTCTGGCCCTCAATACAGATTGTAATCGTAGGAGTGGTCTCTCTTATTTCTCCTAAGAGGGTAAGACTTTGTTCCAGTGCAATATTTATTCCAGTGTGCTTTGTCTTCCAAAATCAGCAGGACAAAACAAATGCTGAAGTCTCTAAGATGCTAATAAAAATGGAAATTCTTGTCTTCTGAGCAGCTCTAATTGATGCCTGTTGCCAGTTTGGGTGAGATGCTCATACAGCTTCAGGAAATTAACAGCAGGGAATAACCTTACATTGGAAAGATATCAAATTATATGGCATCCATGTATGTGTGTATGAAATTTGAAAAGTTCTGTGATGTTCACCAAAAGCCTGATACTGGAAATAGTGTGGACCCAAATTATTGCATTATGCTAACCAGTTCAAATGCTGCTACGTTATCTTGGCGTTTTGGTCAACATTTAAAACAAATTTTATTAACACTGGGTGGAAAAAAGTGAACTATGATATTATTAACATTCTTAATTCTCATTATCAGTTCCCTACATGAAACCGCAAAGTAACATCTAAGTCATGATTTATTTTTATAAATTAAGAGCAGTCCCAATTTGCCAGCCCTATAAGGCTCCGGGCGGGGCCAATTACTGTGGAAACTGCTTAAACAAACACATTTTTGGATAAGGATCTGGAATAAACTCCTCCATTTAAAAAAAAAAAAAATCATGCAAAGTATCATTCGACCAAGACATCACAACCACTTCATATGTTTGTTGCTAAATCTGTATTCTTCCCTGGAATTATTCACTGCAGATCTACAAAGGAATAAATGAGAAACTGATGTTATAACCTATAGCAAGCAGCCTTTAAAAGCAGTTCTCATCTGTTACATTCCAACCACATTTAGCAGTTTTTATCAGAGCTGTGTGATAGGAAATGATCTTTGGCCATTTTGTAACAATGAAATATTAAGATAAGCAAGTACTGCTTTGAATCTAATATAAACCTTGCACATGAACTTGTCCCATTGAAATAGAATTCATAAAAGCATACCTGTACACACCCTTCCTGAATTCAATTCTAAATGCCTCTGTTACTGTAATCCTACTAGTTGTGTCAAATCTTGCTTCTTCAGGAAAACCATAACATAATAAAAACCCAGTATCTTGTCATTCTGCACTATTCCCTTCGAACTTTCCAAGCAGTCTGAAGGGGACAAATAAGAAAATGTAGAGATAGCACATTAATTAAAACAGTATGTTTTAATACTTACAAATTAATCCAGAAATTCACACAGCCACAATTCTACACAAGCTCAAAGTGAGACTCAAGTATTAGACTGACTATTTCAGAATTTAAATGTTAAAAGCTATACTTGCTTTATGTGCATTTGAATAAAGTAGGAGACAGACCACTTGGTCTATTACCCTGTGACATTAAAGTCTACACACAATATGGTATCAGAACAAAGCTAAGTGTTGAATATTTGTATTAGACCAATCTAAATTTATTTTAATATTATTAGACACACACAAATTTATTTTATCCCGTTTGCAGATACCGTTTTCTTGCTGTAATCACAGGCTTCCCAAGCAATGAGGTTCTCTGTCAATGTGCTGTTTATCACATTATCTGTGTTCATATTTCTTATTTCTAGTTGCGAGGGAAAAAAGCTTCTTACTATGGCAATATTGGCTCCAGAAGTCCTAACTTCATACATGCAGCACAAAATGTTCCAGTCTGCCTAGGAGAATCTAACTGTTCCTCAATTAATTCTATTTATAGGTAAATTAACACAGTCCACTTTCCCATAGGTTTTATCTTAAGCTTGATCATTGGTGTGGGTTTTCTTGTACCTAACAAAGGCTGGACTCAAGCTCCATCCTTCTCCTGAGTGAAGAACTAATAGGGTCTCTTTGTGCTGGCCAACAGCTCATTTTTAAAAAAAAGTTTCAGGACTTGGCATTTTTGAGATCTCTGGTCCTCTGAAAAACATGGTTGAGATTTAATCTTTAGTTTAAAAGATTTATGTTTGGAAAGGGAGGGAAAAGGGCAGAAAGGAAAAACAGATGCAGAAAGAGAGACGTGGAGTCACAGATATGCAGGAACGATGTTGTGTGGAGAGCCAAGAGTGCACCCTGAGGCAACTACTCCCAGGTCTATTGCAGGGGAACAATCAGCCCCATAGTCTGGATGTGAGACCCACCAGATGAGTAAATGGGAAATGTTCTTCCTGTCACTTTGCAGACTGAGGGGATTTGAGCTGTATAGTACTTATCATGGGATCTGGGAAGAACATTTTTGGGATGGGGAGAAATCAAGATCTGGGAAAGGAGGGATTGAACTGGCATGGGATCTTTGGTAATTAGCATGGAAACAGGCAAGTTTACAAAATCAGCTGTCACATGTGAACAGGCTGCTGGTCAGTACACTTGCCTGGTGATGCCCTGTTCTTGGTCACCACACACTGTCCCATTTTAGTAAAGTCTCATCCTGACTATTTTCCTCAGCAAGGGCCTTTCTATTCTGTGTGCATATGTGTGTATGGAGGCCGAAATTCCAGCCATTGGAGAAGACACTACGAGACTCAGGGTCCCATTTGTCTCTGGTGCTGGTAACTGGAGAAAGTCAAGAATGTGCTTGTTTTGTGGGTGTTTATCAGGGCAAGTATTGGGGTGACCAGGAGTCTGGGCAGGATACTGAAGAGACCAGAGGGTCTGAGAGACAGCTCCTGGGAAGGCCAGCCACCGCACCTGAACAAACTAGCACATTGCACGCGTGTGTGTGTGTGTGTGTGTGTGCTAATGATGCAGCTGGAAGACAAGGGGATCCAAGAGCCAGACACTGGAAATGCAAATTGTCTAAGGACAGTTACCGGAACGATATGTAGTGTGCCTGTGTGTGTGTGGGGGGGGATGTGTGTATAGGCCTGAGTACCAGCTGAAGGGGTGCTGCATGTCTTAGGGCTTTGCTTGCCCCCATGCTACTAAGTGGGAAAACCTCAGGATCCAGGGGCCAGCCACAGGGTGTCTAAGACCAGCTACTATAGGGATACATATATATATTTTCCACTAATGGGCTTCCATCCTGATCACCAAAGAGAGGACTAGGATCAAGGAGTCATGGAATAATTTAGGTTAGAAAAGACCTTTAAGATCATTGAGTCCAACCACAGACCTACCACTGCCAAGTCCACCACTCTTTGCCACCAAAGTCAGGCTCAGAGGCCTGTAGTTCCCTGTATCTTTCTCCTGGTCCTATTCCTAGATTGAAGTCACACTGTCTAACCTCCAGTCAACTGGGACCTTCTGGACTGCTAATAAATTATGAAATGCAGCTTGGTGAGCACTTCCACCAACTCCCTCAATACTCCAGGGCGGACCTTATCTGGCCCCATAGACCTGTGCGTAATGGCATAGCAGGTTGCTAACCATTTTCCCTTGGATCATGGGACCTTCATTCTGCTCCCTGGCCCTGTCTTCCAGTTCAGGGGGCTGGGTACCCAGAGAACAACTGGTCTTACTGATAAATACTGAGATGAAGAAGGCATTAAGTACCTTTTCTTCATCCTTTGTCACTGTTTTCTGCCATATCCAATAAAGGATGGAGATTCTCCTTTGCTCTCCTTTTATTGCTAATATAGTTATAGAATCATTATTATTGTCTTTTACCACAGTAGGCACATTAAGTTCTAGTTGGGCTTTGACCGTTCTAATTGTCTCCCTACCTAACCTCGCAACATCCTTGTAGTCTTACTGAGTTGCTTGCCCCCACTTTCAAAGGCCATAAACTCTCCTTTTTTTCCTGAGTTCCAGCCAAAGCTCTCTGTTCAACCAAGTCAGTCTTCTTCCCTGCTGGCTTGTCTTTTGGCACATGGGGATGGCCTGCTTTATGATTTCCTCCTTGGAGAGTGTCCAGCCATCCTGGACTCTTTTGCCTTTCAAGACTGCCTCTGAAATGACTGTCAAGCAATCTCCTAAGCAGTCCAGGATCTGCCCTCCAGAAGCCCAAGGTAGCAGTTCTGCTGATCACCTTCCATACTTCTCTGAGAACTGAAAACTGTCTCATGATCACTGTGCCCAAGACACACAGAGTTACTTGTTATTCTCAGCAAGTAACAGGTCCAACAGGGAACCTTCCATAGCTGGCTTACTCCAGGAACCTCTGAGGCTGTTTCCTCTGCATTTTATTTCCATCAACATAGGCCATTGGACCTGCTTGCACTTCCATGTGTGCTTTCTGTGTCAATCTGTGCAGTCAGCCATCAGTACATGTGTGTGTATATGCACATATGTACACGTGTGTGTGTGCATTTGTGCATGTATACCATGCATATGTATGCATGTGTACCTAATGGGAATTCATGCTTCATGGGAATTCATGAATTCAACAGATGTTTCAGCCACTATTGCCAACATATCTTTCCAGGCAGATCTTTTCTCATAAGAAAGCATCTTTCCAAACACAGTACTTATTGCAGGATAATTCCTGCCATGTGCCAGTATCCTGGGTGAGTATTTGGCACCACCTTGCTTAATAATTTTGGATTTCTTTTCCTATTGGCTACTCAGCTCTAGGGTCTTGCTCCTCTTGACCATGCACACTCAGAGTTGGCGCATGGCAGAACTGAAAAGCAAATACTGTTTCACCATGAATGTGGCACTGAAGCTACTGGAAAACAGCAGTGGTATAGCACGATATTTTTAGAGCAGGGTACTAAGATGCTGATATTGGCCCTCTTGGTTTTAATTTGTGATTACCAATCTGACTAAGGAGTCTTTTTCTTCCTTTATTTTCACAGCAGTCATCTATGGAAAGGTCTAAATGGGCAGCACTTGAGTAAAAGAGAGAAGGAGCTGGCTGTTAGCGTCCAGTCTCAGGTGTTTTGTCAATAATCTCTCCATCTTTTCTCATTTTAGCTATGAGCTTTTTTGAGAAACTGAATCTATACAAATATTGGCCCCTCCTTCCTCCAATGCTATGAACCAAACTGTACCTGAGCAAAAACATAGAAATGGTTCACAATTACAACTCTGAGGATGCTGAATGATTCCACTTCATCCTTAACTCAAAAACCTTTGAATGATCCTTGATTCTGTGGGTATAATATACATGTTCACCCAGCAAACTACTGACATTGGCTTAGATTTAATGCTTTCCCTTTAATGTTCTGTGCCGGATAATTAAAATGGTTTGGTTTTTTTAAAGATACACTTTTGTTAAAAAAACCCATAATACATTGTGGGTAGTTTTTTTTTTTAAATAAAGGTATTTTAAAAATGTTAAATATGGGAGTTTATGAGTTAATGTCTTTTTATTAAAAAGTACAAACTCATAAACATCCCTGTCTTGAATATATAAATATACGAATGCAGAGAAGTCATCACAAATTTAAACTATACTATATCAAACAATACAAACTATGTTAGTTAACAGTTCTGATAAAATACCCTCTTTCATCTTTTTTATTTGTTTTATTGATTTATAGAGTAGCTATATATGCTAGAGGCTTGTGACATGAGAGAACAACGCAATCCAGCAGTCCTTCCACACAGAAACAATTCCAGAGGACATTCCAGATCTGGGGGCTGTAAAAAGATTAAAAATTAAGTTTTAAAGTATTGCAAAAAAAACCTAGCATGAAAATATTCAAACAAATAAATATGCCATATTTAGACGTAGAGTGGACAAAACACAAGAGAGGACACAGGCCCCAGACATGAGAGAGATCTCTAAAGTATGAAGCGAGAAAAGGACAGGAATTAGTGGTGGAGGAGGTTGAATTTCTCATTCTTTCTCCCTCATGGGGACTGTATTTTTTATTTTATTTAGAATTATTGGTTTAACAAATGGTTGGAAGTGTGAAATGATAAGTCTGGAGAGAGAAATATTGAAAAGACACCCAAAAATGACAGTTACGGTCTGGAAATGAGGAAGATTAAGGCAAAGGATAGAGTATTGAATCAAAGCGTGGGTCTCAGCTCAGGCATTGAGGATGGAGGAAGCAAGAAGTAGCGAGCAGAGTATCTTCGAGTAAGTGTGGTACTGGAAGGTGTTGGTGCCAGTGAGGGAGTCTTTTTCCTTCAATGTGCAGTAGGAGTGGGGAGACTTCTAATGGAAAAGCCACAGAAGTGGTGATCAGTCTGGGCAGCTCTTGCTCCAGTATCTAAGGGTGAATGAACAGTAACATGCATTGGACAGTCCCAGAGCATACTTCGCATCTTCTCCAAAACAAACAAACAAACAAACAAAACCAAACAAAAAAAGTTTTAAAAAGATCCACTCCATCTCACACTCTGGTACTATGAGTAGGAGACTGTTCATGCACAAGCCTTCTGGCATCAAGGAATATTCTTCAATAAACTTTCGCTGCCATTTTAAATTCAGGTGTCTTTAGGCACCACAAGGATATATGCTTTAATCCATGTCACACAGTACGTAAGCAGTACATCAGGAACAGACCCCAGATTTGCTTGTAGGACCACACAGAATTAAACTCTGGATAGATGGTTGAAACATCAGGCACCAAAGAATGAAATAAGAAGATTAGCTGTGGTTTTCAGAATGCTTTGGGAGTTATTTTTTTTCCAGCACTCCAATGCCATAAGCACCTTTTTGTTTTCAGTGCTTGATCATATTGGGTTTCAGTTTGTGGTTTTGCTATTGTTCTTTTAAATGAAATAAAGAAATATACACTAAGCAAAATGAGGGTGTACTTGACCTTTAACATTTCATGAAAGGGCTTGTTATGTTTACCACATTTAAATGAAAAACAACTTTGGAGCAGAAAAAAAAAAAGACTGGAAGAAACAAGGCATTTGGACCATAAAAAGCTTTCCTAATGACAAACTCTTTTCAAGGTAGACATAGATTAAGGGGCCAAGCATCTAAGAAGACATGTAGCAGATCTACATTCACTGGAAATTGAGTGGTTTATAGTCATGATATGCCTCTGAGGCAAATGTCCTGGGCTGTTTTTATTCTTTTTCTTCCTTATTTTCACAAGGACATCTTGACTACTGTGTCATCCTATCTTCCTGTTCTACTATGAACCTACACACGCAGTTAACTATTATGAACACCAAGAGAGAACAGTCCGTGATGCTGCCTTGAAGATACAAGTCAAAGCTAAAAAACAATAATAGTTGGAAAAAGGCAACACTCCAGTGTAGTCTTGGGCCTTTGCTTCCATTTCTACAAAGAGGAGTCCAAAGTAAGACCCTGGCCTGCATGTAAGTCTTCAATGCACCAGAGCAACGTTGTGCTCAAAAAGCACAATTTTCCAGTTTCTGCTTGTAGGGATTCCATCCAGGACTCAGCTTTGCTTAATGTTTCTCTGTAAATTACATAAAACACAAAAGTCTAGAAAAGAAAGAAATCATTCAAATCACAGTGCTTCATTTGCCTCCACAACTCTTCTAGAGAATGGTCAGCCTCAAGGTAGAATTACATGCAAATACTCACGCTTGTTCAAACCAAGGCCCTGGTTCATTCAACACAAAGTGTAATGCAATGACATGACTTAGCTTAAAAGTCTTAACTGGGTATCCAGCACTGGAAATCTCAAAATCAGGGAAATTGTATGATAATTTTATGAACAATTTGGAAAAAAAAAATCCAATGGAGCAGCTATGTGAGGCTTGGAACTCCAAACTGGTCCAGTAGCTTGCGTGCTTCTAGTTTGGTTGATTGATTGGTAAGGCTGAGCATGTGTGTGATAGCATGACTTTCGTGACTAAGGTCAAAGCTAAGGCAATGACAAGTCTGCCCAGTTCCCTGTGGCAAGATTCCAGACAGCAGTCATAATGGTGAGAAGTCATGCTGCGTTTCTGTGTGATACTGGTGTGGGAGGGCCCTTCCAGTCATTGTGTGAGGTGGATTTTCTGCTTAGTGCTGTCACTGAGACATTGCAGTGCTTGAACCAAAAAGTCTTAGAATTTAATTCTAGTTCAAATCCTCAGACTTACGTAATATATTTGATCCCATAGGATCCCTACGGTCTTTACAAGCAGAGCAAGGTCATGGTTGGAAAGAACTGTGCAAATATTGCTGTTATGTTTTTAGACTTTTGCATATTGTTTTTTATCACACTTTTTTTTTTTTTTTTGCTTGCAATTGTGCAATGAACATGTTGAGATTCTTTTAAATTATCCACTTGCCAGCAAACTCTAATTTAAAATTATGTTCAAGTGTTTGTTGTTGTCTTTTTTTTCTGTTGTGCAACAGGGCAATTAATTTGCTTTGTTGGACAATGAAAACTTTTATAAGCAAGGAAGGAAATAAATTTCAAAAAAGCAGTATAAATATCTACTTGGCATATATGTGAACAATTATGTTTGTTTCTTTCCTTCTCTCTAGGAACATGTGACTGTTCCTACAATGGTTAATTGTAGGTTAAGAGTATTTTCTAATATCCCGAACTATTTGCCCAACTGTAGGTGCAAACATTATCCTCAACTTGTAAGAGAGAACTGATAATCATCTGTTACTGAGTAGCTCTAATTATTGTTCCTAAAATTGATACCCAGCAATTTCCAGAAATACAATATGCCATAATATTGAAAATGCACAATAATCTAAGAAGGTAGAACGTAGTTAACTACACTGAAACCCTAAGTCTCTTTGCCAGAGCCAGTCTTACGAAATCTGGCAGTAAATTTTTAGCAATCATAAGTGATCAGTGACTCTATCACCTCAATAGAGCACTGATTCTGAAGTTTCTCAGCCTCACATGTGGAATGACTGAGAAAAAGCACCCTCTGTGTCTCCATCATCTCTCCTTAGTGTCCACCATCTCTCCTGGGGTCATTTGCTGCTTACCTTATGACAGTCCCTGGTCATGAATCACAAATCTTGTTACTCTCTAGAGATTCAGCTGTTTTTCTCACTGAAGCATTGTTTTATTGGTTAAAATGGCTTTATTTTTCTTTTCCACATGCCCATCGTGTCAGTGCACAGACTAGGTGCCATCAGATTAAATTACACTTAGTTCCCAACAAACTAAACATTGTCAGTAAGTATAGGTGCTAGATCAGAGATAAAATTTTTTGATTTGAAATGTACTCTGGTTATCAAATATTCCAGTGTATTTGTTATGGCTCTTGATCTAACCTATCAAAAAAGTTATGTGTTTCATAAAACAACTTTCAATTATTTTGAAAACCAAGATGACTCATAATCTGACCAACATATCTGCAATATTTCCTAGGTATACGTTATGGAAATCTTTAAATTGTAGAAAAAAATCCTCCAAATGTTTATGCCCAGCAGTGTAACTGCATCATATATATGCAATTATGATATATATGTGCAATATTTGTGTTACAAACCTTCCGGGACCAAAAGGAAAAATGCTGATCAGGCTTCGATTACACTTTCTGCTCTTACACTCGTGTTACTATTTCATACTTGTACCACATCACAGGCTATGGCAAGGATTTAGGCACCACTTACTGAATTTCAGATTGATCCACATCACCATATTCAGTGGAATTGCACTGAGAATGACTGTAAGCCATTAGGTTTAAATAGTGCTTTTGTAGGATGTGCAGCTGCAGGAATATGTCTGTGTCCAATTATGAATTCCACTTGGGTTAGGGAAGATTGTATTAGATGTTCCAATTACTGTGTGTTGTAGTTTTGCATGGCTGGGTTCTGGTGGAGGAAGGGGGGCTGCAGGGGTGGCTTCTGCAAGAAGCAGCTAGAAGCTTTCTGCAGGCCTGAGAGAGTAAACACCAGCTGACTCAAGGCCGGAGTCATTGTTGACCAAGGCCGAGCCCATCAGCAATGCTCACAGTGCCTCTGGGAATCACATTTAAGAACGGAATTAACACTAACAGCCACTTTTTTGCTGACAGAGAATAGAGTGAGAAGATGTAAGAACCTGTGCAGGCACCAAGGCCTGTGAAGAAGGAGAGAGAGGAGCTGCACCAGGTGCCGGAGAGAAAGATGCCCCTGCAGCCCATGGAGAAACCCATGGTGGAGCGGGTGTCCCCCCACAGCCCATGGAAAAGGACAAGACCCCACCTGCAGCCCATGGAGAGGCCTCACACTGGAGCAGGTGGAGACATACCGGAGATGCTGTGACCGATGTTGGAGCAAGCCCCCGCCAGCACTTGCAGCCTGTGGAGAGAAACAGAGACACAGAGATGAGAGAGAGATCCACACTGGAGCAGGTTTGCTGGGGGGAACTTGTTTTTTGTGACTCTGTGGGGGACAAGGCTGGAGCAGTCTGGGCCTGAGAGGCTGAGAGACATTCTGTGATTTTATGACTGCACCCCATAGAAGTGATCGACACTGGGCCTGTTAAGTCTGCTAAGGGAGGGGTGGGGGAAGGTGCTTTAAGATCTGGTGGCACTTCTCATTACCTGACTCTGGTGTCACTGGGTGTGCAGGACAGTGTCATAAATCAGAGAGTTTCTTTCCTTTATTCTGTGCTGAGTCTGTTGTGCCCGTGATACTGATTACAGAATGATCTCTCCCTGTCCTTATCTCGACTCCTGAGCCTCCCAATATATATTTCCCCCCCCCCGTTAAGCTGAAAAGGGGAATGATAGAGTGGCTTTGGTGGGCATCTGGCCTCCAGCCAGGGTCAAAACACCACACTGTGAATTGAATTACTCATTGACCATCGTGAAACTGACAGGTCTCAAAGTCCTCTGTCTGGACCAGTGCCCCATGAACCTCATGTTATGCTGGTATGACAGTGGGTACTGCCACTAGTTATGGTAGCTGTTGTCCATCTTGCCCACTCATCCGCAGAAGGAGGTGTGGAAAGCAAACTGCTCCAGTGTGGGGAGAAAAATGACATTGTGATAGGCTCTAAAAATGGCATATGTTCTTCAGTGGCAAGCACTAAACTGTTACGAAATGCTAGAGAATGAACAGAAAAGGGAACCTTGCCTTTTGTCTTGAAGATAGATAAAAATCCACAAGCTGTTAGGCATTTTAAGAATTACAGAGTGCAGAAATGCTCTTAAACTTTTGCTTTATCCTTCTAAACCCTGTTCATAGCTATCTGCTGGGACTCTAGGAATGGAACAGTATGGAATATGTGTGTGAAGGTACATGGATGTAGTCCTCCATTTAAGATCTTCATTATTTTATCTGGCACACATTCCCTAAAGATACTAGAAAAAACAGAGTCAATTCACCTGGCAGATTACAGTTAGAGGCAATTATCTGAGCAAGGGATTCATCAAGCCTAAGTCACTAAGTCTTCCTCAAGGGCAGCTAGGGCATAGATATCCCAAATACAGGGACAGTATCAGACACAGAAACTGTATTTGTAAACTTGGTTTGATGGTCATTAGCTAGCTCCAGGACCCGTAAGTTTCTGGATCCTGTCCTAAAGAGAGTAGGTTGAGTGACACTTGGCAAGCCTTGCCTTTTTCAGACAGATCTTGGACATCCATTTTCTGACCAAAACCAAATAAAGAATAAACACCAACTGGGTGGTGGCAATAACATATTGCAGAGCCATCTCCCAGCTCACAGTGAGTTCTCAGCAAACTGTGGTCCCCACCCACCACAGTTTATTTCACAGTCTCGCAGAATGTATGATACAGCTTCTACTTGAAGATTTTGCATCTTTCTGCCTGATCCTTTTTGTCTTCAAATACACACTACATGGCCAGGGAGCTGTGGCAGAATCCTTATCCAATACATATGTCTTCATACCCTACCTCAGTGCCAACGGTAGGAACAGTGGTAAAGGTTGCCAAGTTTCTTTGTGAGTAACTCCCAGATACCTAGTCAAGTGAGCTTGTTGATGAGTGACTTGCAAAATCTTAATCTACTCTCTGACACTAACGCCCTGTGTGGCTTTAGGCAAGTCTCAACACCTTTCTGCTGCTGCCTTCCCATGGCTAAACTGTTTATTTGTTGGTTATGCCAGGTTTTTAGGGAGGATTCATTATTCAGCACATTCACAAAACATAGTGCTTTCCTTTTTAGTGCAGGGAGTTGGAATAAATCAGGACACCTGAAGTGAGAGGGTTTGAATACAAATGATTATTTGTTGCCTCATCGAAAAAACTATTCAGTCTATTTTTGTGTGAGCTAATCTGAGGTACTTACAGTCCTAATCCTCTTGTCTAAATTCATGTTATAATGAATGGTGAGGTAGTAACCTTTGTGGACTAACGAACCATGCTGAATTAATCATTTCTATTAGGATCATGAAGTGGACTTAAACTAATGCTAATGAAAAACTTAGACACCTGCCATCCTTAGGCATTTTTAGAAATCTTGGAAGATTTCATACATATCAAACACTACATAAACAAATCCGTGCAATGCAAACAAGAAACATTATCAACAGAAGTACAATATAAGGAACTGTTGCTGAGCACTGGACCATCTTTAATAGCTCCACTGGGAAAAATAAGATAATAATTGGGGGTATTATTGGAGCTGTCACAGGTGATAGGCTTTTAGTTTATTGGGAATGAAAGATCACAGCACCCTAAACATCCATCACCAAGCAGTACTCATATTGCAGAGCACTCTGTTACCTTACAACAAGCACAGACCAAACCCTGAAAGTATGATTTACCATAAGAAGATCAGCGATACCACCAGTTCATTATT
Organism: Hypotaenidia okinawae; assembly: GCA_027925045.1. NCBI lineage: Eukaryota > Metazoa > Chordata > Aves > Gruiformes > Rallidae > Hypotaenidia > Hypotaenidia okinawae. The sequence continues at coordinate 82,728,868 of BSDF01000001.1, forward strand.
TTTTTGCAATTTGTGAGATGAAACTGCCTGGATGTAAACATGAAAAACATGGATAGGATGTATGTTTATGAACAGAAAATGTTAAATCATTAACCTCAGAAACATTGGCTGGACAGCTCTGCAGATGGACTACATCAGGCTTGCATTCTAGGAAGCACCATGTTTGAAGCACTAGATTGGACAAGGCAGATGTTGACCATATATGCAATAGCAAAAAGCAACGCCTGAAAACAGCCACATATGAAATTCTAAAATGAGTAAAAATTACCAAAGAAAATCAGAAAATCGTGATGCAGCAAACTGAAAGGATAAGAGGTATACAGGCAACAAACCATAAACTGCCTGAACATACAGGGTAATTTAAGAGTTTATATGACCTGACACTGAGACCTTTTTTGTCCCTATGCTGTGGTTACAGCTTCAGAAGCAACTGTGTAATATGAAGGAATCAAAATATTCACAATAAAAGTGACACCAGACTCTTAAGGGTAGTAGAGAGTGGAATTATTAACAGGGAATTACTCCCTCTTTCCAAATATAGCCTAGAAGCTCATTTCTCCTCTAACCAAGAAAGAAAATCTAGGCATTAGTAAAATGACTATTATAAATGGAGCAAGTGGGTAAAGAAATATATTCCCTTTTGATTTCTTTATTCTGCAGCAGCTCAAAATCAGGCATATAAAGATACTAGGATGACAAAGGACAAGATATTGAGTAGCCTTGCAATGTGACAGGATTCAGATTGTTTTCCTGAACAGGTGTTTGGGTTTTTTAGAACTACCTCTGACAGCTTTTCTTAGATGTGATGCCCTAATGTACAGTCTTTGGACAGACAAGAATCAATTTTATGTCCACATTTCTGTTGGAACAATTAAGCACCCTCACAGCTAAGAGATGACAGCAAAGATCTGCCTGCAGTAGAAAATGGCTATCCATTTTCTGCAGCTCTTTGCAAGTGGTAATTAAATTGTGCAGCATAGAATTAAAATTCATAGAATCACAGAAACTGGAGATAGAAAAGAGCTTCTAAGGTCACTTTTGCCCATGCCCTTCCTTCTGCCAAGTGCTTTGTCCAGCACTTTGTAGCCAATTTGAAATGCTCTCTACTTACCTAGTGCTTTTAAGAGACCTGCATTTGATTTACGTGCAGTAGAAAATTACCCCTTTTCTCTAGAGATGGACAATTTGCCTCATTCAAACAGTTGTGTAATCAATTTCATTTACCAATTACAGCTCTTCGTTAACACGCAGCCACCAGGGCACTTGGGAAAGCAGAAAGTTAATGAGATTGAAGATGGGATCAGGAGGGTCTCCTGAATGCCTTGTTTTCCCTTGACAGCCTAGTAAATCTTTAGTTAGCTGAGTGCTACTGAAGGAGGAAGCAGGTTTACAGGGTTCATCTGAGGCATATCACCATTCATCCAGCTGCAGATTGGACACGTATGCTTCTTTACAGGGGCAAATCTGCTTCTTTGCAGGGGCAAATGGCATTTGGCTGGGCACAGAGGAACAGGCTGGTAAACCAAACGTACTGCAAATTGCTGGGAGTTTACTGGGAAACGCAGAGTACCTGTTTCAGAGTGGAATAACTGCTGTCTGAAAAAGAAACTTCAGTATGGTAGAAGATGTGAATTTCACATCTCCCTGGAAATTATCCTGTTTGCCTAAGCTTGCAGAGCCTAAAGTGACTTTCTCTTGTATAAACTCCTCCCATACCCCCAAGGCTCAAATCTTGAACAGTCTGTCTGAGGCCCCCTTCACCCCTTCCAGGGCTTTTCAAAATGCTTTTCCACAGGGACTGGAGAGTGTCTTGTCCAAAAACCTAAATGTTTATCAAGGTTTTTTTTTCAAATAGATATAAATCTTCTGTTCAAGACACAAGCCATAAATATAAAACTAGGCTTTCCCTGGGGATAAATTACATAGTCTACAGTTGAATTTCTTTTGAAATAACTGGCACTGCCTGCAGTCAGAAATAGGACATTGAACTAGGAGGGATGCAAATATGATCTGATACAAACTTCCCAGGCCTGGACAACCCCCTCTCATATGGCTTGTCTTGAATCTTGGCTCACCAGTTGCATGACAAGGGTCCTGCTTTTCAAGTGGTTGTCCCAAGCCTAATCCTTATATGGCCTAAACTGGTATTTCTGGTGACACATATCAGTGAAAATCCTGCACAGCACCAGGGTCTCGTCTCCACCTCCTGCTGAGTGCCCTGCAGAAACCCCTAAACCTCCCCTGACTAATGGGCATCCAGAGCTGGAGCAAGTTAGCTGTATCAGCAGCGCGGCACCCTGCTGCAGGAAACCCAGTGGTGAGAGGAGTGCCATAGGTATGGCACCATGCTGCACTGCTGCTGGTACACTGCTCACAGGACTGAGCTAGCCTCCCCTCACCACGGTGTATGGTGACATCGACACAGGGCAGCATATTCAGAGCCAACACCAGCTTTTCTGTGCATCTCCTGTGCACCAGAAAGACTTCCAAGGTGGCTGATGGGATCAGTAGGATGAGCATTTCACATCACTCCTCAGGTGCTTAAAAATTCTCTTCAAATTACTCTGGAAATCCAGCATGTTGTCAGTCCCATTTTCAATATGATTTCTACTGGTCCAAATGGCCCAAACAGTGATTAGTTGTATTTCTGCTTCTTTTTCAGAATACTCATTCTTGCTAATATGAAAATTGATATTGCTCAGAAAGGGGTGCAGTAGAATAAAATACACATTTCAGGGATGACCTGACTATAAAAGTGGATGCTCTGTATAAATGAAAATACAAGTATAATGACTGCAAAGATGATGATGCAGTAGACTGATTCTTCCTACCCCTCCTCCCGTCTCACACCTTCCCTTCCCTTTTCCTTCCCTTTCCCTTCCATTTCCCTCTGCTGCTTTGACTCTAAGAAGTTGGAAGTGAAGACCTCTGTGTAAGCGTCTGAACACTTTGAGGTCAATAGCAGATGGTAACATCTTCTTGCATTAAATATAATTCTCACCCTAATGTGTCTGTTTCAAGTCTGAGTCCTTCCCAGCTTTGCTTGTAACAGTGGGCAGAAACAGTGCACTTTATAAGGCAACATTCTATGTGCCTGGCCTATAACTTTTTAATGCTTTTTAATTTTATTCTATCTGAAAAGAAAATAACGTACTAGGGGTGATTGCAAGAGTTCTTGTCTTTAGTTACTATGAACACAATGTTAGCTGTAGTACATGCTGTTACAGAAGGAATAAGGACGACCAACTGTTTGGTCTTTATTTGGTTTGTAGCAACATCACTATGTCAGTCTTTGCTTCCTACGTAAGAAAGGGGGAAGAACAGTTTGGGAAACCTCCAGCTCTGTGTTTTTCTTGGATTTTCTGTCAATTTTAAATGAAATTCCTCTGTGGCATTCTTTTTCCAACTTGAAAGAGGATTATTTGGCATGCAGAAATATTTGTTTAGTGCCTGAAGACTAGCCAGAGTCGGCTTAAGGGCTGACATGGTTATTTTAGAAGGAATTCTTGAGTACTTTTTCTTTCCTTTTCAATGAATTGATTATACATTTATTCTATGGCTTAGAGAATGTGGTCCAAGTCTTAAAATCGGGTACACAAGGGCAGGTAGCTCAGACCCTTGTGAGAACAGTCTTCTGCAGAGAGGAAGCAAGTGAGGCTGTGAGTACAAGTGCAGTTCTGAGAGAGGAGCGTGTTGAAAGTGCCACCACCCTTAATGTTTGCTGTGAGGACCATGACTCAGATCCATGTCTGAGTCACCACTTCTCCCTCCCCTTCCTCTGGCCAGGGAAGGTGCCGATGTTCTCCCGGTGCCTTGGAGACGTACATGAGAATATTCCTTCCGTGCTGCAGACGCCAAATAAACAAAAGATTCCCCCACATCCCTGTCCATGTGGACTTGCTTCGGGTAGTCTCATTAGGGTTGAAAAAAGTGTCATGACTAACATCAAACCAAGCGCTAGAATGAGAGGCTAGTCAGTGCAGGTTCCTTCTGCAGTCAGTGGAGGAGGACAAGTTCCTTCAGGGCATGATTCAAGGCAGGAGACTCCACTAGAAGATAGGAGTTTGTGTGGGAGTGGATATGTCTTACAGTGGGTAGAGTGTCCATTAAAATGGACAATCACAGCACATCCTGTCTAGCAGTCGTTGCATCTTGTCTGTCAATAATGATTGAAATCTAAGGATTAGTAGAGGCAAGCAGCAACTCCTACATATTCAGGCAAGATTTAATTGCTTAGAAGAACATCCTGATTAGAGTCAACAAATCAATACACAGCAATGTAGCTTAAATCTAAGATAAAGCACTGCCTACTGAAAGATGTGGTGTCTCTTAGTACATTGGGAAATAATCCCTATTGATGAGGTTTGCAAAATAATGCTCAACATTTTATCGGTGTTGAGAATGCCTAGGAAGGCAAGTAGTCCTTTCTTCTGGTCCTTCCCTAGGTTCTACTGGTCTTCCTACTCATACAACCTTGTATTTAAGTATTTAGTCAGCTCTTTCTTTGAATGAAGCTGTATGCCTGTGTTCTTGATTGCTCTATCTGCAAAACCGAACTGCATAGATTGGGGGCGGGGAGGGGGTGGAGGGAGGGGAGGAGGGGGTATGGTTTGTTTTCTAATAAAATAATTGCATAAACATGTCTCTGATGGTTACATGTTTTACCATTTTTCATGGTTTTCTGCACCTGGGATTCTGGTTTCCTCTTGAGTTTTCCTCCACTTTCTGGAACATCTTTTTTAAATGTGGAGTTGTGGCATGAGATCCTGCCAGTTCACCAGCATGGCAGTACCATATATTAGTGTGATGATCAACATAATGACAATTCAAGTGATTATTGTACAGCACTACTTAGACTAGCAAAAGTCCATTTATAGATGCCCCAGAATCAGTAGAAGATGGATTTCTTCTGTTGCCTGACAGATTAGTAATCATATGCAATTCATTTCCTGAGATACTAATTTTTAGTTCTTTGGCCACTAGCAGACCAAATTCCTTTCAGCAACTGAGTACAAAATCCTAATGCTTTCCCCATCACCAAAGTTTTCCTGACACATAATAATAACAACTCTTAAAACGAAATCTTCTGACAGTGGTTAATGACAGCCTTACTGCAGAAATAAATTACAGTATCTGAAGCTTCCCTTGGCTTTCACAATTCTTCCTCCTTTGCTGCTGTGCTGCCGTGTCTACAAACAGCCTGTTCTTACTCGGGAAATATGAAAGTGAGGGTCAGAATTATAAATTGAGACAGAGTATATGTATACACAAACACATGTGTACACACACGTATCAATTCTAAGATTGCATGTTTATTGCAAGCCACTCCTCATTGTTTCTGGAGAGTTTTGTAGAGGCTGGCAGAGATAGTGAAAACTTGGTCACAAAAATAATAGAACAGAAACCAAGCCTGAGAATAAATTAGATTTGATTTACTAGTCATAGCAAAACTGAAGAAAAATAAATACAAAAAGAATCGACATCTAAGATGCTTTCTGCAGGTGCCATATTCCTTCAGACTCAAGATCAAATGTCATCCTTACTTACAAGCACAATGAGGTGATATTTCACAGTCTGTAATTAAGAAGACATTATCTTTTCCAAGCTTCTAATGTATTATATCACAGACTTGATTGTTCTGGCTTATTTATTCACCAGCTGCTAAATATTTTTAAAAGTTATTTTCCTGTGTGCTGTCTGAGCCCCAGTATTGAGGTGGAAAAAGATTGGCCTCTAGTCAGACTTCTCTAACATGAGCCAGGGTTTTACAGCTCAACTCAATCACCCAATGAAAAAGGTGACTCATCTTTTAAACCAAAAAAAGAAATAGTACTTATTCTGATCCGAGTTGGATAGTCCTGATCCATTTATTCCACTAGATTTTTTTTTCCAGTTCATATCTCAGAGCAGAGGAGGTCATTTGCATGTACCAGGAAAGTTCAGAAATGCTTTGAAAGGCAAAAGAACAGAAAGTGGGGCAAGTGGAAATCGTTGTAGTGGCAAGGTGTAGCTGTAGCTTTGTGTAGCAAAACGCTTTTTGTTCTGCTGCAAATTATTTCACTTCAGGACCTTAGTGCTTTAGAGCTTCCCCCCAGATGTGGAAAGCCCATGCTGAATTTCATGGTTTGCCCTACAGCATATGACCCTTATCTGCAACTTCCCAGAAGAGTATCTTAATCATCCAGCTGCGTATAGCTTTTCAAGGACAAAGGAAAAACTCTTGGCAAATCTATGCCGTTCTATAGCAAAGAACTCAAGATTCAATGAGCTCAGAGAGATCTATCTATACGCAGAGTATGACTTTTTACTTTCTTTGTTAGTCTGTTTACTGATTATATCTTACATTAGATAAAAGGAGATGCAAGGAGAAAACTATCAGCTACCAGGGGAACCGAGAGTTCTTTCCCAAGCAACTTCTAGCCTACTGGCAAGACTGAACTTTTCTCTAGAGCTATGAACCACAGCAGAACAGCTACTGCAGGAGAGCCTTGGATGACCTTTCACTTCACAACAGTTAGTTTATAGACTGGTGATTAAGGCACTCTCACAGAAAGTAGAAGATGGAGTTGAAAACCTCTCAGGCAGGGGTTATTGTATGCAAAGAGACACAAGAAACTACTACAACCACATATTCATCCTGCAGCTGCTCTTTCACACTGAAGCATAACCCATCATCAGATTTGAATGAAAAGACTCTGTGTAAAGTCAAAGCAGTTGCATATTTGTACCTCTTTTTCTTGAGAAGGAGCAAGGGCTGTGAAGGAAAGCACCTTCTCCATCTCTAATACTAGTTGTCCTCAGGTGTGACTTACATCTTACTCCTTTCCAGAGCTTTTCCCTATACACTAGTTTAGATGTCTTCCTACCCAAGTGAATTGGCTTGAAATTAAGTGATCCCACATCATAGCACTTTTTGATATCTAGGCAACAGAAAATTATTGTGGCTCCCTTTATGCAAGAATTAATACACCTGACCATAAGACCTTGCGGTGCTGACCAAGCTCCCTGTAAAGGCAAGCCACAATGTCTCCATTTTAATTCCTCATCTTGCAAATCAATGCACTGTGCAGAGATGTATAGAGAAGAAAGATAAAAATGTAAAACACTCAGATGCTACAGTGACAGAAGTCTCTAGATAGCAGAGTGATAAATATTTTCAACAGAGCTTAATAATCAATTCACACCACAGTTTACACAGCAAAGTTGGCTCCCACTGTCTGCAAATTTTCTGCAAGTCACCAGAATTTTATTTGAATTTATCAGAGATGTTCACCTTGTATCAAGTTGCATGTATATATATTTCATTACTCTCTAGACAGAAAGATGACATTATGCTGTTACAAACATGTTTGAGTTTTTTCTGTAATAAACTGTTCTACAGCATTCAAGATTATATTTAACAGATAAAAAAAATTTAGGAAAGAAAGAAATTTTCCCCATGGAATATACTTTGGTTTAGAGTTCCAGTTTGACTCCATTTACTTTTGCCCTTTCTATGATTAATTAGATTGACAGGATGTCATCCAGAGGAACATGGACAACCTAGAGAAGTGGGCCCATGTGAACTTCATGAGGTTCAACAAGGCCAAGTGCAAGGTCCTGCACCTGGGTCAGGGCAATTCCCTACCATCAAAACAGGCTGGAAGATGATGTGATAGAGAGCAGCCCTGCAGAGAAGGACTTAGGGTGGACAAGAAGCTCAACATGAGCCGACAATGCGTGCTCCCAGCCCAAAAGGCCAAGTGTACCCTGGGCTGCATCAAAAGGAGCATGGCCAGCAGGTCAAGGGAGGTGATTCTGACCCTCTACTCCACTCTCGTGAGACCCCATCTGGAGTACTGTGCCCAGTTCTGGAGTCCCCAGCATAAGAAGGACATGGAACTATCAGAATGGGTCCAGAGGAGAGCCACAAAGATGATTAGAAGGCTGAAGCACCTCTCCTGTGAAGACAGGCTGAGAGAGTTGGGGTTGTTCAGATTGGAGAAGAGAAGGCTCCAGGGAGGTCTTACAGAGCCCTTCCAGTATCTGAAGGGGGGCTACAAGAAAGCTGTGGAGGGACTTTTTAGAAGGGCATGTAGCAATAGGACAAGAGGGAATGGTTTTAAATTGGAAGGGGATAGATTTAAATTGGATGTTAGGAAGAAATTCTTCACTGTGAGGGGGTGAGGCACTCAAACAAGTTGTCCAGAGAAGTTGTGGCTGCCCTCTCCCTGTCAGTGTTCAAGGCTGGGTTGGATGGAGCCTTGAGCAGCCTGGTCTAGTGAGAGGTGTCCCTGCCTGTGGCAGGGGATGGTTAGAACTCAATGATCTTTAAGGTCCCTTCCATCCCTAACCATTCTATGACTTTCCTCATTATAGTTTTGTGATATAGCAGTTCTGACATATTGAAAAGCATAATTTTCTGAACAGGAAAATACACATCGTCTCTCACTGCATTGATAGTTTTCCAGACTAAGCAATTTCTCAAGAAAAAGCTTGAGTTTATGTCATAGTGACTGCAAAAATGTTGCACTGTTATTAAGTGCTACTTCCTCAGAACAGTCTCAAATTCCTCCAGTGGGAAGTAAACAGACATTTCTCATGATGACTCCCAATTTCTTTTTTTTTTTTTAAATAAATTTTGAATGCTTCAAATAAGTCATGGCATTCAAATGCTGTGTGGATCTGCTGTCCAGGAACTGCAAGTGTTTCACCCTGCTTAGCAGGAGGATGCAGTCATTGATGTGTGCACAGGAGCGGAGCTTGTATCTTAGAAGAAAATACTCATTGCAATAAGGCATGATTTCAGATTACCATTCCTCTAAAATCTGCATATTACTACGCACCCTTCTGCTGATGAATAGGACAGAAGAAGCAATAAAGACCTAGAGTTTTCAGGAAACAACATTAGTGTTATTAGAAGGTCTAGAAAGCTTGTGCAACAAGTTTGCAGGCTGTAGAAACTATTTCAGGCTCTTTTTTTCTTTTTAAATGGCAAAATACAATATTTGCTAGTGTGAATTTGTGAAACTAACTATCTCAGAGTGCTCTCTTACAGCATGTTTTTCTGTAGTACCTTACTTCTTTGCCTTTTACACTCAACCTTCTGTAACATTTTACACTGCCAAAGTCTTAGTTTTTTTCCAGACTGCTTGAATTTGTGCTCCATATTTAAATAATTAGACCTGTTTACATGGGGCTGGAGGGGACCTATGCTTGGACATAGCAACACAGTAAAACACAGTAAAAACTTGAATACAGTCATATACAAACATGAGCCTCAGATTTTCCTTTTAGTCTTGTCAAATACAAGCAATAAATGAGCAAAAGGGATTTCCTGGGGGAAAAAAGTAATCACTGACATTTAAAATGAAGAAGTATATCTAGCAAGCAGAGGGAGTCACTCACACTATCCCACTCCATTACGCAGCTTGCTGTGCTTACAGATTATTTTTTATTAAATAAATCAGCGGTTACTATCCTTCCAGGAAAGTGACCTAATTTCTCTTGTACCACTGTGATGGGCCTGATACAATGGCTTGGATAGATGATGGATAGGGGTGGATTGTAAAGTCACTTGAACCTGAAGGTGGCAAGCATTAAAAGCAGGACCAAGCATACTATAACAATATAGTCTTTTGGCCTCTTAGAAAGCAGAAAATGTCACCTCATGAACTCTTATGTGATTTAGGAAAGGTGGGTGTAGAAAGCAAGACCCTCTTTCAGTGCTGAGAGTTTATAGAAAGATTGGAGTCTAAAAGTTAGCACAGTTGATAGGTGACTGAACTGAACACTCAGCTGCTAAGTTGAGCGTTTCCAGAGCTAAACCTGGGGATTTTAGAGCTAATTGAAGGTCTGTTTAACAAACATTGCTGGGAAACTCTGTGTAGGGTCTCCAAGCCAGAGCAGCTGTGCATTTGTGACGGGTTTCAAAAGAGGGGGCAGGGAGGAGGAGGGGAGGTGAAGGAGTCAGGACAGGTATTGCAGCTGCTCCTCATTAACCTCAGCAAATAGCAAATGGGAAATCAACAAACGAGTACATTCCAGCAGAAATTCAAAGTGAAAGTGATAATAGGAAGGCTAGACTGACAGGTTCTGGCAAGTTGGGAGGGCATTGCTAGAAAAACACTGGCGGCTACAGAGCTCAAATCTAAGGGGCTTACTTCTTTCCTGCTTCCACCCCCTCCCATTTTCTCTCCACAAGAGCAGTTATTTTATTTTATCTACAAGAAATTGATTGCTGGGATACATTCACTTCCAGAGGCGGAAGGGAGCAGTAACAGGGACCATCATGTAGTAGGAGAAAAGCTGAGAATCTAAGTAGTCTGAGGGAAAATTTTGGTGCTCAGTGGGGGAAAATGAATACAAAAATGAAAGAAAGAAGGCAGCAGAGCAGTAACTGAAGACTGGATTCCTTCTGGAGGAGATGGCAAGCTGAGCAGTGGGGAATCATAACTCCCCAGGGGTGTGTTTTAGCGTGTGGATTACTGGAAATAGAGTGACTTCTACTCTGGCTCATGTCAATGGTAGCGAATACTACTTTTGCTCTGTGCTGTGGCTAAGTCCATACACACTTAAATAGTGACATTTAGGAAGTTTGTTCAGGCACAAGTGACAAAGCTAGAGTGGAAAGTGTTGGGATGCTATAGTAAAGTTCATGCATGAATGGTCAATGGACCTGAATATAATTTAAACTATATTCACTTTATATTACTCTATTTTTCACTGCAAAACTGGTCTGTAACTATAGCAAAAATAACTCTTTACAGATCTGCAAGGCTGTTCTTTAACATGGACACTGTGAGCTCTCACAGAGGAAGGAGCAGTCCCCAGCCAAAGGAACATCTTTCACTGCATAAGAGAACTCAATCTTATTTCAGTAAGTTCTCTTCCTTCAGGTGGAGCACATGAAGGTACATCGGTGGCACTTCATAGCATCTGCCTTCCCTGGGGAATACAAGTTGCTTCTTGAAATCTCTCTGTTAAACTTGTGGACATCTCCATACACATCTCGCAGTACCTGAAAGCTTGTCCCCAGAGTTCTCCTGGTGACAGGTCAGCCTGCAGGGTTGAAAGGAATGCTTCTCAGACTTGATGAAATGGGAAATACAGTTTGGGTTTGTAATAAAACGAAACTGTTTCCTGTTCCTGCCTGTAAAAATTCCATAGGAAATTGAGGCAGTTTTCACTGGAGACAAGGAAACTGCCACTAACCAGGAAAAGTTGCTTTTGCTGTGAAAATCAGCAAACTTCTGCTTATGGCAAATGCACTGAAATGTACACTTTTATCCAGGGGTTGGAATTACACCCTTTTCTCAGAGAACAGCTGCATGTGCTGGTGGGAATGGCAAAGTTTTGGCCTGGATCCAATTTGATAATACTTACAGAAAGATGCAAGGGTTGTGTGGGGTTTTTTGGGGCTTTTTTTTGGTTTGGTTTCATTGTTCTTGTTGGTTTGGTTTCTTTGGATATAAATTTTTCCAAAAAAAAAATTTGGTCATTGGAATATCAGCCTTGCAAGGTGCTGAGCATTCTGGCTGTGATCCAAAAGAGCACTTAAGCACATGCTTAACTCTGAGGACACAATTAGTCTTGCCAATTTCACTGGGGCTATTGACATGCTTAAAGTTAAGCATGTGATTAAATCCACTGCTGCAAGAGTGCTTAGCTCTTTGTAGGATTAAGCCCAGCTCCATGGTACACAAATTATCTTTTGGTGGGTCTTGAATGACTAGGACAGGCAATGAAAGGAATAAACACTGTTCTTTAAAATAAACATTCTGCTGATCTCAGAGATAGCGCACACAGCATTAACACTGAAACTGTCATCACATTTTATTAGCAACGTTTTAGCAGCACAAATGAGATGATTCACTTCTCTGAACCATGTCTCCATTATGTCTTTTTACCTGAAATGCCTGAATGGTTATGTTCCATGATAACTCCTCGGTTGCATGCCACTCTGGCAGTCGGTCACGTCAGTGTAACCTGGTTGGTTACGCTCCGTGACAGTTCTGGCGTTGCGCGCCACGTTGGCAGTCGGTCGTGTCAGCGTAGCATGGAGCCATGTGCACCTTCAGTACTGCACAACTTGATGCTAGAAATTGCCAAGTTAATTCTGAGCAAGCTCCCGTGCCTCTCTGGTGCTGGGCAACATCACACAGAGGCCCTAACTCTCACTGAAGAGCAAAGTGATCCTGGCAGTGTGGTGATCAGGTCCTGGGTTTGAAGTTCAGTTGTCCTTACCACAGTGTTTACCCTTCTGCTGCTGTGCAGTCATGTGCAGACTGCGTCCCATCATCCACCTCATTAACACCTGTCTGGCAGAGGCCAGCAGATGCCCAGACAAAGAGTGTAAGAAATGGAGAACACCGTGATGTTATCACAGATCGTGTCATCCTGGCAAGCTCTGGCACGGGGTCTTCCTGAGCAAGAAGTACTGATGGCTTGAAGCAATTAAATCTGTGGGATTTCTGTAAGGAGATGTTCTCTGCAGTGTGGCCAGTACAGTAAGCGACTGGTAGCATGGTGTTTCCCATAGCAGGCCTGCGTGATGCAGTGAAGGAAATGTTGGCATGCACAGGGATTTTCCTCCGCAACATTCCCATTTTTGGTAACACAGGCAGGGTTGAAACATGGCAGCAGCAGCGGCAAAGTATCAGAGAAAAAGATACTGGAAGAAAACAGCTGTTGCAAGTTGTTGAATTGTGATTGTTGAGGTCTGTAAGTTGAGTCACTGAACCATTCATGTTCCTAATTAAAATGAAGCATTCTTAAAAAATATTTAAGAAAAAGAACTTAAGTAAATCATCTTCGCCTATTTTCTCATAGTGTATTTTTCGCTTCCAGGTACTCTAAAGCCTTAACACTTTCTCCTTTTTGGCTTTAATTTTTTGTTATTCAGGGCTTTGGCTGAGTTTTGTTTGTTTGCTTGGTTGGTTTGTTTTGTTGTGGATTGTGTAGCTTTACTTCTTTCATTTGCAAGCCCCACAATTACAGTTTTGAAAATTCCGGATTCCAAACACAGGAAAGTGACTGGAAAATCAGCAGAATTCAGAAAACAAAGCAAAATTTCAGTGGGCTAAGCAGCTGTCAATTCCAATGTAAGACTTTTCAAGCACACTTTTTTTTTTTAAAGCTGCAGAATCAAATACAAAGTTGTTCAACACAGTCTTTGGATTCAAAAGGACTCCAACAGGTTTTGAGAACATATTGTTATTTCCGTGAGGTCTGATGCAATCCTTACCATGTCTGCAGGCAAAGTCTGGAACTAATTTCTGCTCATGATTCACCAGAGTTCAGCAGCCTGGAGGGCACAGAGAAAAGCACAGCGCATCTGTTTTGGCAGGTCAAAAGCTGAAATTCTGAATGCTAAAAATAAATTCTTTATAATTCCATCCCATCATGCTTCCAAGGACCTGACATTTGGCAAATTTTAATGAAGTGAACCTTGCAACACCTCTGTGAGGTCAATGTAAATATTATCCCCATTTACAGATGAACAAAAATATAACCCAGATGGAGATGAAGGCCCTGATTCAGGAAGCATCTTATACAGACATTCATCCTTCCTTACAGGTGCTGCTGGCAGCATCAGGGGACATTTTTTTCTAAAATAATTAAATCTGATTTGGAAGTCAGTGCCCAGAGACATAAGCTTGTTTTTGGCTCTAGGGAATGAGTAGATGGTACTCATTGACTGCTCTGGAAACAATTCTTTCTCATTCAGAACTAGTCAGAGTCCTCTGGAAGAAACTGCAAGCGAGAATAGTTGTGGAAGAACATATTCTTTGGAATATCAGAATTTATTCCTTTCCAGAGTTAAATGAAAGCAAACAAACAATTCAGATTTTGCCAGGTCCTGTGATTCTGAAGAAAACGGAATCTCAGACACATAAGGCCGTATTCCTACTGAAAACTCACAATGCTTCATCTTTGTAACATTTGTTATTAGTTTGTAATTATATAAATGATTTTGTAACAAAATAAATTAATCCTTTCCAAAAAGTGAAAAATATTGTGCTGGAACCTGAAAAAAAAGAAAGTAAACCAAACGCCTTGTAATTAATATAGTGGGGGTTTTTTTCCTCATTGGAACAAATAAATCTCCATTAACAACAAAATATTTTTTCTCTACATTTCTGTTTCCGTCTCCTTCAGACTCTGGGAAATGAAGATATGTGAAACATTTTTGTTACACCTTGTCAGCTTTAGAAGTTTTTAAAAATCAGTTGGTTTATTTAACAAGTTCTATTAAACATATGTTGTTATCTCACACAGTAAGTAAGGGGAAAGAAAAACTTGAGGGAAAGGAAAGACAGGAGAGGGTAAAACTGAGAACAGGAATGATTTCACCTACATTTAGCTGTCTTCACTTAATTTAATCTCTCAGATGAGAGAGATGAATCACACCCTAGAGGTGCTTATACATTGACTGGAGGGAGCCCCACACAATTAGCTGAGGCCAGACATCTAATTTTCAGATAGCTAAAATTCAGTGGGACTAATTGTGCCCCAGTTCCTGCCTCTTCCAGCAGAGGAGCTTAGTAGGTCTGAAGGACGATGGTCAGAGCCCCATGGGTTTTCAGTTCCCAGCCCGGCCAGAAGACTTTCGCTTTGCTTGTCCAATTGTAAAAAAGAGAAAAAAATATCAGTTTATGTGAATTATTATGTTGTTTATTCATAACTTCAGGTCTTGAATATGAATGGTTTAGTTGTCGGTTAAATTTGTATGCAAGAACAGCAAAACCCCTGGGGAAGGTCAACAGCACATTCCATGTAAAAACCTGTGACAAACAATCAAACAAGTGACACTGCCCCAATATACTCTCCTAGTCTCTAGCAATCAGGTTAGAGATTACCAGAGACCGAACCGATAACTCAGTGTTGTTTGTGTCTTGACTGCCTAAATGATTTTGATCTTGTGGAAATCAAGCTTGGTAGGAATAAAACATTTGTTCTAGCATATGTCTACAATACCATGATGGGAAGAGCGTAAGAGATGGCTGAAATTCATGTAGACCTTTCTTAGCTAACTGAAATTTCACTGACTTGCCTCCTGTAAACACTGTATTTTTTCCAACATTAATTTCAACAGAGACTAACTAAATTCCTGTCTTTACTTTGGCATGTGCTTGTCCTGGTTTCAGTCAGGATAGAGTTAACTTCATTTGTAGCAGCTGATGGAATGCTGTGTTTGGGAGTTAAAATGAAAGCAGTGCTGATAACACCCTGATGTTCTTAGTTGCAGTCAGACAGTCAAGGACTTTCTCAGCTTCTTCGTATTTCTCTATTCATGAGAAAGGAGGGGCGAAGCCAGGACAGGTGACCCAGATGGGCCAAAGAGTGTATTCCATGCCAATTACGTCCTGCCCAGGATAACAGGGGGCTGAGGGGAGGAAGAAGAGGGGCGGTGGCGGGACGCGTGCTTCTTGGGGGGACGGTCGGGTTCCGGGACAGCTCTGGGTGGCACGGCCTGAGTTGTGTGGTTCGGGGAGAAACTGCATTGGGGATCAATAGTTTCATATTCTTTTGCTCTAAAGTCCTGTCAGCATTGTTATATTTTATCTTTCTGTTCTCTTAGTAAACTATCCTTATCCCAACCCACGGGCCTCTTAGTTTCTTGGTTTTGGAGTTATTTGCCCCATCCTTTTCCCTTCCCTTGTTTCCCCCCTTTTTCCCCTTTTCCCCTGCTCTTTTACTTTAAGAAGCAGGCAGCTGCGTGGATCTCGGCCCACAGCCGGGGTGAAACCACGACAGTCCTGAAGTAACTGTGAAGAGCTGACTGGATGAAAGCTACCTTGAGTTTGTAGATAACCTCTGAATGCAAAGGTGAATGATGGCGAATAGAAGGAATTCTGTACAAAAGTTTGTCTTTTTCTGGAGTATCTGTATTTCATTTGAAGATAAATTCTGGATTCAGACACACTTTGACAACATATGTCTGAGTTTTCAGTGATGCTGTTACTACACTGTCAGCAGTTTCACAGGTAACAGCGCAACTGACCTGACTCTAGCCCCCAGACCTGCAAACCATGAAGTATAATCCCTGTGGTTGCTCATGAAAATGAGATGTGGCAAAGACCACCTCCTGACAGTGGTAACCCAGCTGTGAAGGCACATCCTTTGACTTCAGCAGATTCATGTCTAATTTCAGAAGTGAGCCAGGCTCATGCTGTATGCAGCTGGAGACGTCACTTAGTAGTACAGACCAACTGAAGCCTGACAATTAAATCTGCAGTTTGCAGACCTGATTGCTTTGTGGAAGCACCAGTTGGGTCTGATGATCTTCACGTGAGTGACTGCACACATGTGTACCTATTGATACACACAAAAGATCAAGCAGACTTTCATTAGGATAAAAAGTGAGAAAGGGTTTGCCTTTGTGAAAATCAGGGACTTTTGATGTCTCTACTTGAAACAAAAGTAAGATTCCTAGCTTGGACTTCACATAAAAAAGGGAATTAAAAATAAAGTATTGTATATAAAATTAATTATTTAAATTACATTTCCCTGAAGATTAAAGGAAAGTTTAGATGTAAAGAATTAGAATATAATAGATAATAGATTCTACAGAGTAGAGATTATGAGACTGAATGGCAGTTAAATCATCAGAACACGTGAGGAGAAGGAGAGGGAGGAGCTGAGAAGAAACCCACAGGGCAAGGAATAAATCGTAATATCTCTCAGAGGTGGGACAGGATGCAAAGGCAGAACATGACAATCACTGTCAGGCCCTAGGGACTACAAAAAAGGGACATCTCAAAGTGGCACACAGCATTCAAGCTATGAAGAGCCTTGGAGATATAGAAAGCACTCAACAGTCATTCTTTGTCCTCTGTGTCACTGCAAAGACGACTGGATACTTCACCTAGATGCAAGTGTCTTGGTGCCATACAGTAGGACAAACTGCTTAAACACGCATGCCCTGGTATTTGGCAGACTTAGTGTGAGTGAAATTGGGTTTGTTTCCATTTTCTTTCACAATAAAATTCCTTCCCTCCCCTATAAGTTCTTGCATTAAGATTTATCGCAGTGCACCAGCACTGTAATGCACATGCTGCAATGCAAGGGAAAGAAAGAATCTGCATTTGACTTGAAGCATGGATGCCCATTTGTTGCAGATGTGAAATCTGAAACATCTTCTCACATTTTTCAGATAAGAACATGTTCTCTTAATTCCCTGAAAATCAAGTCTATTTGCAAGGATCCTAATTTTAATTTCCGCTGATTTAATGTGGTATCTTGGACAGTTAAAAAATAAGAAAAAAGAAAGCTGTTAAAAAAGGGGGTGGTGTGGTGGTAGTGTCTTGTATGAAGGGTCCTTAGGGTTTGTTTTGTTTTTCCAGGGAAAAAAATAAATTATTGAATGGAACAGAAGTTAACTCCCTCTCCTCACTCTGTCCAGATAAATATCAGTTTGTCAGGGTCAGCACTTCGGCACATACTTAATTCAAGCTTGCATTGCTGTCTAAATATGTTGAATTCAATCAAACACAGAAGTGCTTTCTTCAATTACAATGTCAGATTTGTACTTTGGGAAAAAAAACAGTAAAGAAATCACTTTGTCATTGAAGTCAACAGTTTTGATTCTGATTATTCAGAATGGGGGACTAATCTGTATGAGAAGCTGTCATTTTACATAACGTTTTCAGAGTAGAAACACATGTTATTACCTTCTAAAACTATTGCACGAGAACAATTTAATCTCTGGCACACACTAGGGACAAATATGACCCAATGCAAACTTTTTTCCAAGAAAATAAAAGTATTTTATTCAGTTCTGGAAAAGCTGAGCAAATCAGTACATTTTTTATGATGCTAAATTGATTTATAAGTGACATAAATTATGTATAGACAAACAAGGACCATAACCTATTAAAAATATGCAAAGTAACTGGCATATAAACAATGAACAGACCTTCTGTGGTTCATTTCTTGTCTACTGGCTACACAGAAAATAATCTTTTAAAAACCCTATCATACTTGCAGATGATACTTGTTTCTTTGTAAATAATTTTTTATCAAGAAATATAACTGGAGAGGAAGGTTATGAGCAATGCAAGAAAGCCCCTGTATGTTTACAGGCCTTCATTTAAGAAAATATGTAAGCATGTATGAATGCAGTCCTGTTTAGAAGAATACACATAGCCTAGTAATCTCTCAAATTAATCCAACAGTGAGTCCATCAAAGCTCAAAAATGTCCTGGCTGGACATGTGTTTTGGGTGAAAGACAAGATTCTTGCAAGGGTTTGAACACAGTCAGACTCACAGCATCCCACAGGACTGATTCACTTGTCTCAGTTACAGTTCTCCATGCATTGCAACCACACAGACTTCTGAACTCTGTGCTGGGTTTGGTTGGGATAAAGTTAATTCTCTTCAGAGAGGATACTACTGGGCTGTGTTTCGGGTTTGTGCTGAAAACGGTGTCGATAACACAGGGATGTTTTCCTTACTGCTGAGCAGGGGTTTTTGTAGCGGCTGCGAGTCGGCGCGCGGTCCGGTCCGGGAGGCGCGCGCGATCTGAGCTGTTCATCCCGGCAAAGGTTGTGTTGTTTATTGTTATCCCTGTTATATTTTAGTAAAATTACCCTTATCCCAACCTGTGTTTTTCTTTTCTCCGGAGGAGGGCTGAACACGTGGTCCCCAGTTTTTCTTTTGCTGTGAAACCACAACAGGGTGCACAAGGAGTTGTGAGGGGACACAGCTGGGACAGCTGACCTCAACTGACCAAAGAGATATTCTGTACCATATGACATCATGCTCAGCATGTAAATCTGGATGAAGAAGAAGGAAGGGGGACACACGTTTGGAGTGATGGCACTTGTCTTCCCAAGTCAGTGTTATGTGTGATGGAGCCCTGCTTTCCTGGAGATGGTTGAACACCTGCCTGCCCATGGGAAATGGTGAATGAATCTCTGGTCTTGCATTGCTTCCATGTGTGGATTTTGCTTAACCTGTTAAGCTGTCTTTATCTCAACCCATGAGTTTTTGCACTTCTACCCTTCCAATTCTCTCCCCCATCCAACTGGGGGTAAGTGAGCAAATGTCTGTGTGGTGTTTAGTTGCCAGATGGGGTTATACAAGAACAACCAAACTCTTTTATAGGCCAGTCTTGTGAACTAAAGGTTTATCAGTCACAAAGTTGCTCAAGCCTTTAGATCTCCAAAAGACATTGCATGCAGGCATGTTAATTCCCAGTGTAAGGTCCTGGCTTCAGTGGTCTTTTATCACAGATTGACTTCATTGCAGCAGTCACAGGGACATTGTCATGCTGTGGTTAAGATGGTGGCTGATCACACCAAGGCAAACTTCCCTGCACACGTATTTTTCCTTCCACTTACTCTCTGTAATCAGGAGGATATATGTTAAAGTTCAGAAAACAGCTCCAGCTAAAAGGTATGGAAAGAACATCTGTAATTTTCACAAAGCTACAACAGTTCATTTTAAATGTATATAGTTCCCATACATTGGAAATTAGCCTGTTATTGAGTATGGTTATAATTATTTACAGGGATAAATTGTGAACGGTCCTAGTGTTTTAGAAATTAAAGAATATTTAACTTATGTAGGGGCTAATTCTGTAGAGAAATATTTTAATAGTAAATCTTTTGATAGAAAATGCAAGTGAGTAGGGAACCACCTGTAAAAAAGCCATATATGTCTGATAGCAGAATCTGAGTCAAAGCAATTTTCTTCTCTATCAAATTAAGTAAAACTTTTGTTTACAATGAGATTGGACACATTCAAATCATGTTCATCTCTGTGCTCCCCCAGTTCCCCCAAGCACATAAGGATGCATTCATTGTTGAGGACACACAGACTCAGAGATTGCTCTGACTGTTAAGCGTGTTGTGTAATTCATGCTGCGCAACTGGGGTTTTGTTGCTCAAAACAAGGCAAGATGTTGATTCCAAGTTATGGTAGAAAGCTCCAGTAGGAACATGTCAAACAGAAAAATCAGTCATTCGTAGACTTTAGCTAAAGAGTTTGGTCTCAGTTAACATGACCTTTTAAACTGCATCTTTGTGGAAATAATAGTCATCACTGTGGCTGTGATAGTGTCAGAGTTTGTTGAGATGAAGTTTAGGGGTAATTATCTATTAGAAGTCCTGAGTCATAATGAATTCTTTCAGTGTTTATCATAATAGCATTAATTAGGATACATTTTGTGGGCATTAGTGAAGCTCTCACAAGTATTTTCCACATATTTGGTCATAATTTAGCATTAGTTAGGCATGAGTTAATGGACACCAAAAGCTTTATTCCCTTAAAAATCCCTTCTTGTTTTGTGACTCCCCTTGCTATTATATCATTTAATATTCATTTTCATGACACTAATCATGTGGTATTGATTTAGCTATTGTGCATTACCATTGGGACTCCATTTTAATTCAGCGTTAGTGTAGCATTAAATTGTGAAACCAAAGTGTTAGTATCTTAAGTTAAAAGTCTGTCTAAAATATTTTCATTTGGTGAAATTTTGCTGCCCCCACTGAGTCAATCCTGATCTTGCTTATGGGTGCAGACTCATAAACAAATGTTTTGAAGCTTACTATTTTAGCAACCAAAAGTATTTAGAAGACCTACAGTACAACAAAGCTCTTTGCAAGAGTAAAGGACCTTTACTTTGCTACCTAAAATCAATGGCATGTTTGGCTTTGGTTTCAGTGGCTACAAAACCTACTCCAAAGATTTTACCACCTGTGTAAACATCAAAACAGTGTTGTTCCACACTAAGGAAGGACTGGCTAAGTTTGAACTTCTCTATAGAGGACTTTTCTTCCACTTTGAATCCACAAAGTAAATGGCCCAAGAGGAGTCACATACAGACAGAAAAAAAATCTCCTGTCTTTCCCCTTGCTTCATACCTGTGCATTGCCCACCATGAAGTCAACATGTCATGTGTGAACAGATGACAGAATCCTTACTTTGAGCATTCATGCCACGAAAATTCCACGTGTGTGGCTTTCAGAACAGCCCCCTCGATTTGCTGAGGATTTCTTTACCCATCCCTAGTGCAGTCATACCGGAATCATAGAATCATAGAATTGTAGGGGTTGGAAGGGACCTCCAGAGAGCATCAAGTCCAACCTCCCTGCCAAAGCAGGTTCCCTAGAACAGGTCACACGACTAGGCATCCACACGGGTCTGGAATATCTCCAGAGAAGGAGACTCCACCACCCCCTGGGCAGCCTGTCCCAGGGCTCTGTCACCCTCACTGGGAAAAAGTTCTTCCCCATGTTGGTGCGGAACTTCCTGTGCTCCAACTTGCAGCCATTGCCCCTTGTCCTGTCCCCACAGACCACTGAAAAGGGGCTGGCTGATTCCCCCTGCATCCCCTGCTTAAGATAATTATAAACATTAATTAGGTCCCCCTTAGTCTTCTCTTCTCAAGGCTGAACAGTCCCAATCTTCTCAGCCTTTCCTCATAGGGGAGATGCTCCAGGCCCTTAATCATCTTCGTAGCCCTTCTTTGGACTCTCTCCAGGAGATCCCTGTCCTTTTTATACCAAGGCGCCCAGAACTGGACACAATACTCCAGGTGGGGCCTGACCAGGGCAGAGTAGAGGGGGAGGATCACCTCCTTGGACCTGCTGGCCACACTCCTCCAGATGCAATATTACAATACAGCTCTAAACTTTAATTATCTGCACATCCACTCACATACATATTACTCCAGAGTTTTCCCATTCATACCAGTCTGCCAAAGTTTATGTTCATTAGAGTTTGTATATTTTATTTTCAATTAAAATGAGATTTAACCACTGTAGTTAGACATTAAGACAGCTATTTAAAAAATTGGATAGTCTTTTGTGGAGTTGTGGCCATGGTAATTTAGAGCAGCACACAATTAATTACGACTCACTTTTCTCCTATTCATTATGGCTCTGAGATGCTCCTGTCTAACTACTTCTATTAAGGAGAAGAAACAAATAGTCATTTTGAGGTTGCTCTGATCAGAGGGGAGGAGGGAAGAAACTTTTTGTACTGTCCAATTTCTAAACATGTTAACTTAGCCTCCTACCTGGCAACAGTGCACAAGAAGATTAGAGACTCAGTATGCTGAAGAATAAAGTTATACCGCAGATACATGTATTTTAAGCCAGTTCAAATGGATTCACCAAGTGCTCCACTAGTTCTTAAGCACTCAAGGCACCCACTCTGGCACAAAGCAAAACAGGAAAGATGGAGGATATGGGGGTAGAACAGAAGAGAAGGATGTGTAGAATGAAGGAAACACGGGGAAGAAAATCCTGCTTCTGTCTGTGTGACAAGGACAAAATTCTGCCCAGAAAGTTTCCAAAGTTGTTTACAGAAGCATCAGTTGTAATAAAAAACAAGTCCAGACCCTGGGCCCTTTCTTCCATGGGACAGAGCACTTAATTTAAGTTTGCATAAGCAAATAATCCTGAGCAGAGAACGAAGTCACGCAGCTGCTGGATGCCACGTGCTCTCCAGGTTCCATCACTCCTTCTCCTCATCTCCACCTTTCCCCTTTCTGCTCATGGTGATATACGGCATGTTTGTGCAGACTGGAACTCATAGTGGGATTCCATGGTGATCCATCTAGTGTCTGGGTAGCAGCTCTCCACTTGCACTTCCTGGCTAAGCAGCAACTGCTGAGATCAGATAACGCAGCACTGTGAGACCTCTCATTTGTAGGTTTCAAAAATCTGCTGCCAGCAAAGCCTAGCAAACTGCAGAGCAATTCCTCACTTGAGTGAGTGGAAGAGTCTTAAGACCTCCCTGGAGAATAATTACTTTAGCTCTGCTCCACAAAACATTAGTGAGAACAGAGCGAGGAAGTGAAATGAGAGTCATTGCATGTGAGAGATGAGAAGACATGGGGAAAAGATGTGTGGACAGGTAGAGAAGCAAGGACTCCTCTGAATGAACTGTTCATTTCCCAAACTACCTTTTGTTCTTATTTTTCAAGAAGATTAAGATTTGTTGCAGTGTGGTACATTTCTTCACTGTTAATCTATTGTCCTGCTAGCACATCTTTATAATCCTGGTCTCATGAGTTACGATTTTGCCCAGGGAACACAGGGAACTTAGAATTACAGAATCATTACAGAAACATAACTGGTTTATAATTTTTTATAAAAGGCTAAAATATTTTAGGAAAACTGACACAAGCTTTAGAAAGTAAAATTTCTTAGATGCATCTCATCAAGGATGTTGACAAGCTTTGAAGGATTGTGATGACATCACAACTGCAAAAATCTCAGATTTCACATTCCAAAAGCATGTGGATATTTAAGAATATAAAAGCATAAGAATATTTGTTTAAGTATTCAGTATAAATAATTTCCACCCTATTCTTCTTCAGATATGCTTATACTTTTAAGCTCTAGAAGGAAATGCTACTTCCTGTGCTTGCTGTTACTGACCAGTCTAGCTTTTGTTGTAGGCTTGAACATATCCTGAGATTTTTTATTTTTAAATTTATTTTTGAAGTTTTAAATGTATGTGTATGAGCTCAACATTATCCTAAATGGTTCCATAATAATGTTGCATGAAAAATACAGTTCTAGGCTGCACCAGGTGTCCAGCCAGATCAGCTCTCTCTTCTACTGCTGGCCAGTGGCAAATCTACAGACAGAAGCACGTAAAATCCTACAGAGAAAGCTGAATTAGAATTCAGCATCAACTGGGAGTAGTTTTTTTCACTGTCACTGCTATTTTATACTTTAGAGGAAATAATGATAAACATTGATTAAAGACTGTTTATAGATAAATGACTAAGTCTAGATACCATAGTGGCATGCTGTGAATTTCATCGCATTACTTCTGAGTCCTTTGCAGTCTTTATCGGAGTCTTGTCATCTAACAAGAGACTTAATTCAGTCATCAGAGCATCTTCAACAACACAAACTTCAGGACTTACACCTCAAACATAAGAATTGAAAATAAGCTAATATTCCTGACACAAACATGGCACTGAGCAAGGTTCAGCAGGCTGGTGGATACAGCACTTTCCTCATTACCCATCAGTCATAGAATCATAGAATTGTAGGGGTTGGAAGGGACCTTGAGAGATCATTGGGTCCAACAGTCATTAGCATGTAGGACCAGCTTTCTTGAGCTCTACTGTTTGATAAGTAGTGTAGCAGCAAAGATCTTGTACAACATTTGTTACTGATGAATTTCCAACCGAACCGTGTCTGTTTCTGTATTATGTTCTCTAAACATCTCAGAGTGTGGTTTAGACTATGGAAACGGTTCCATGAGGCATCTGAGAACAGAGCACCACATACTGTTCTGGTTGACAACATTTGGAAGCTCAGAGTAACATTACCTAAAGAGGAAACAGTGTAAACATATTAATCATGAGGCTTGTGACACAGTAACATCATGCTGGGCTTTCCAGAGACAATAAATTTGTCCTTCAGCCGTTGTCTGTAGAAGCTGATTGAAGTCCCTCCTACCAGTTTTGGAAAGAGTCAGTCTTGAATTCACCTGAATGGGGACAGATGCCAGAGAATGTGGAAGAGTTGAGAAACAGCTTAAGTACTGGGGAGTCTTGCAAAGGACAGCTGCTGCAGAGGGGCTAAGTCTTCAGACCAGTCTATAATATGCTACCAGTAGTTGCCTCAGCTTCATCATGGGTCGTGGCAGGCAGCTTAGAAATCAAGGACATAGTTGTGTGGCTAGCACACAGGGAATGCAGCCTGTAGTAGCTTTTCTTGCTACCTGTCACAACTTCTCTGTAGGCATCAAGTGTCTGTATGAGGTCATGGGCAGGGATGTGCCAGGAGCATAGCAAATTATGTTCACTTCACCCTCAACTAACCTTCTGGAGCAGTAAGCTGGTACCATGCTTCTATCACAGCTCAAAGCTGCACTATTAGTGTCCTGCGACCTCCAGGCTAGGTGTGTGGTAGCCCAGTAGAGGCCTAACTAACATCATGAGTATTATGTACTATGCCTCAGAAGTTTTGCTTACTGAAGAAAGAGGTTTTGATTGACCTGAAATGATGCTGTGATTTTAGTGAAACGTGTCTGGAAATTTTAACCAAAAGAAAACATTTAAATAGATGTTCTACCTCTAGCACAGTAAGGCTCTTTATGAGAATACTGATGCACCCATTTTGGATGTGAAGGACCTTTCAGAATCAGAGAATCAGAGAATCATCAAAGTTGGAAAAGACCTCCAAGGTCACAAAGTCCAACAATCAGCCCTACAACCACCATAACCAATAAATCATTTCCCAAACATCTACACAATATTTTAACTACCCCAGCGATGGTGATGACATGACCTCCCTGGGCAGCCTGTTCCAATGCTTCACCACTCTTTCAGTGAAGAAATTTTTCCCAATATCCAATCTAAACCTCCCCTGGTGGAACTTGAGACCATGTCCCCTTGTTCTATCACTAGTCACGTGGGAGAAGAGGCCAACACCTCCCATTTCTCATTTAAAGACATCACCACGTATTGTTTTAATGTGATGCAAGGAGGTTCTTTAGTCTGTCAACTGTTCAAACATGGGTATCAATGTATAGGAACTGAGTGGGTCAATAGACATGAGAAACAGCAACTGTAGGTTGTTAGTGCTTCCACTGTTGTGGTTAGGATGCTTACTTGGAAAGTACACTACTCTGGTTCCTGTCCCTGTGCCAGTGATCACTTAAGCACATTGTAAAAAGTATGAGTTACTTCAGAGGGAAGACTGAAAAGCTGTCCAACTCTGGCATAGGATGTAGAGGCCAGGACATTCTTCTGGGAGCTGGGCAATCGAAACTTCTTGGTGTGAGAAGGCAGTAAATCTATATCTCTGATGTTCTGGGTAAGCAGCTTAAGCACTGGGTTAGGTAGGAAGAGTGACACTTCTTTGTTATTTTTCGTTGTTGCCCAATAAAGTTTCTAACTTCCAGTACGTTGCTTTTGTTAGAATTGCCTGCAATGAAAACAAAAATATTTCATTTGATTCATAACGATTTTTTTCTTTTGTTCCTCTAAGAAAAAAAGAAAGGAAAAAACCCACTTAGGTTCAAGGCTAAATGCTTTGTTTGTTAGGACTAAGAACTGAAAAATTCATTATTTACACAAAGTATTAACCAGGGCTTAGAGCTTAACAGGATTCTCAAGGAACTGAGTATCACATAGAGAAAAAGAAAGTTCCAAGTGCTTTGGGGGAATGGACCAGAATACAAAAATCTTGAAACTTTAGGAAACTGGTCCAAAATAAACTAAAAGAAGTTCAGTAAAGCCAAGCACAAAAGTGATATAATTAAGAGGGAACAATTGAGCAAATACATATAAAGCAAGAAATAATTGCTAGGCCGAAGTACTACAAAAAAAGGGATCACTGTGAGTGGCAGACTGTCGATGGCATGAAGCTGTGTCAACAGCAGGAAAAGAAAAATCTCAGGGTATGATGAATTCAGAGGTCTTTCACAGGTAAGATGGGACTTCAGTGTACTTAGGGTGCCAAGGTCTCAGCAGGTGCACCGTGTGTCATCTTCAGTGCTGCAGTTCAAGAAAGGTGTAGCCTTCCTGCAAAAATGAAGGACCAGGAAAAGGACCAGACATGGAATAGCCTGAAAAGCTGCTCACTTTGAATATAGAAGAGTGAAGGCACAAGGGCAAAGCAAATCACTTCATGTAGGACCAGTTGGTTAGTCTCTTCTCCCATTAACAAAAGGACAAAGATTGATTCCACCTTACTTTTTATCAAAGATTGTATGCACATTTAAAAAGGGGGTGAGAGGCGTTTTAGTTTCTTAACAATAATGTGTGGCCACAGAAGGGGTTGTAGAAGCTCTCCCACTCCCTTTTTTCAACATGATTTCTCAAGACGTCCAGGGTCATGCTGGTAAGAAATGAAACTAAACTGGAGGGTCTTCTTTGCATGCCACCATGAACATAAGTTGTGACTGGGACTTTCAACCCTGTTTGTAATGTAAGGGTTGTACAACGAGGTAAAGGGTCGCTGCAAACCACCCACAACCGCAATCCCATCGACCAAAATGACATCACAGGCAAATACCAAGTAACTTTTTCTTGGTAAAACAAGCACTTCTACAAAGTTGTCACAGGGCTAGCGCTGCCATGGCATGGTATGAAATATGTGAAGTCACTTCGAGGTTTATGTTGAGATCAGAAGCTATTTCCTCATTGGGTAGGGGGCGGGTAGCAGGCAAGGGGTGTCTGACACTGCAAATAGGCACGGTCAGGGCTGGCAGAGCAAGAATGAAGCAAACCATTTAAACACTCTCACCCAAGTCTAAGAGGTTTGGGGTTTTTTCCCCCATTCCTTTTATTTCTAGCACATCGCTGCTTCTGTTTCTTATTACTTTGTATTCCTTTTATATCACTTGAACAGTTGAAAGGGCCTTTAAAGCGAGTGTCAATAACCTTTATGCGTCCTTAATCGCTCCTTTATGTGTTCAGAGAAGGGTAAAAATGTCTGTGGTATAAATAAGAAGGTTGAAAATGTGAAATTAAACTCTGAACTGGGAAAAAGAAAAAGAAAAAAATCTCTCTAGTTTATGGCCTCCACAGATGGAAAGGAATTGGTCAGGATATGAAATCTGTAGGTTTGGCACCAGGAGTATATTGCGGTGGGGATGGGAAAAAGGTGCTGAATTATCCCTGAATTTTATCTGCTCTCCCCTTCTTGGCTAAGAATTGCCAGGACTATATTACAGCTGGGAGGTCTGGGCAAAAATGTCCCCAGAGATTCATTCATGAAGTTCCTCACTGTGCAACAGGTGTTATTCTTGTTCAGCAACAGGAGGCTTCCTTAGCCTGGGCCACAAGAGGACACAGATAGTCTGAAAACTTTCCTTTAAGGAAAGCCCATTAAGTAATTAGAGTTAAAACATAGGGGAAAAAGAACCCTCTTAAAACTCAGTGGCTTTTTCCCATACCGAGAGCAGAGTTGCCAAGATTTTTGCCCATTGAGGCTCTTTATAGCCAGCTTCTAAATCCCTGAAAATAGGGCTTTCAATGGAAATACTGACACAGGCGTAAAAACAGCGGTGCAAATGAGGCTGCAATAATACTGCTGGGTCTCATAAAGGAGAAAGTGCTACGCAGCGGAGCGCATTCACCTGGAAGTCATGTGTTTGGCATTACACCCAGCTACATCCAGCTCACTCTTCACACCCAATGTTATTTTTCAGTATTTCACACTCAGCGCAAAAAGAATAACTTTGCTTCCTGGGGATCTCTAAAACTTCCTGTGCCTGTTATCTTGGTGGTTTTCCTCAACTTTCCAAAGACAGCAGGTGCAGTCTTTTTTTATTACTACTTACTACACTCTATGGCAAGTAATAGAGAGCAAATTGTAATTTATTTTTTGAGCTGGAGTAAATTTTACATAGTATAAAGCCAGGCAGATCTAAGCATACTCAAAACGACACTTCAAGAAGTGAATATAATCTGTTGCAGAGCATGTGTGTTGGCATTGCTCAACTCCGAAGGTGGGAAACAGAGAAGTAAAAAAAACACTCTGGATTTCAAAATATACTTTATTCCCATAATCAGCAGTGGTATAATATAGCGTCAAGGATTTTGGTCACTTAACATGAATAGACTGTGTTGACAGATGGAGGAACTCTAATGTTTACCTCAGGCTAGTAGAGGAGGGAGAACTCACCTGACACTGATGCAAATGCACATCTTGCATAGCCATTAGTGCAGCCTACATGCAGTATCAGTACTATTTAGTGTGGGATTGATTAGTCATAGGATAGCATTGAAGTCAAGCATTTAGCAAGATTAACAAAGGGACTGGACACCTGTAATGAATAGTATCATCTACGGTTACATCAGGAAGACATGGGGGAAAGAAAAATACACCCAGGAGTTACTGGAAGGAAAAACAAAGCCTCATGATTTAGAGTATAACTGCTACTCCAAGCGAAGCCCTAAGGAAAGATCTCAGCCTTTGGTTAACAATGTTCAATTAATGGCTTCTTGTAAATGAGCTGCCTAGTGCAGGGCACTACAAGAGAAGGGACATCAGGATGGCTTGACTGGTGGTCTACTGGGTGATACTGTTCCAATGCCCTTCAGGGACTACCAAACCTTTCAGAGTGACAGTGTGGGTACAGAAATGGCACTCTTCCAGGAGGGAAGAGTGCTGCCTTTATTGTTTTGACAATGTAAAATTCTTTGCTGGAAGAGGAGCAAACCTCAGTTCCCATGGGACAATGATTGTGGCTTTGCACCTTGGAAAGAATGCAGAGCACACACGTTTGCAGGGTGGGATAATGGATGGATTTGTGAATGACTTTGGTCCTGTTGCTTTGCGAGGAGTCAAACAAAGGGCAGAAATGTACCTTTTCAAAGCTCATCTCATCAGACGCTGGAAATCTCACAGTGCCAGCACTGGGTAGAGCATCTTTAGGGGCTGCTTCCATCTATGACAGACCTCCCACTGGTTGTACAGTACTTGCAGTCCTGTGGCATCTGGTTGGGCTAGGGACATAGCTCTTTGCACCTCTTCATTAGCATAAACAGAGAGGGAAAGCATGGTTGCAGCAACCTACACTTTCAACTGAAAAGGAATTCCCCACCATGAGAGGCGGAGTGCCCCCATGCTCCCTGCTGCCTCCCTGACATTGCTGTGGGGAGTAGGTGCGTGCAGTGACTCAAAGTCTCTCTGCTTTGATTTCTACCTCCTGTTGGGCTGCCGTCCTTGTTGCAAGCACCCCTGACAGCCACGAGAGTGTGGCTGTGGGCTGGAGTTTAAGATCTTTCATGCCATAGCTTTTGCAGGCTAGCAAAACATTTTTTGGCTTTTGCCACAGAGTATTCGACGCCCGTGTTTCACACCCTCACTGTATTCAGCTACCTTCATCACACATAAAAGGGGTTATTTGGAGACCTAGATTAGGGCCACCTGGGATATTAAAAAGCCCCAAGTCCCCTTTCAGACTGAGCAGTTACAAACTGACCCAGGGTTATAAATCTGTACAACATAAACAGGCATCCCACACATTACCTCTGTATGTCTGAAGCCTTGTGTAATCCCCACAGTGATATTAGGTTTTATTTTTATGTATTTCTAAATTTCATTTTATTAAATTTCTTTTATTGCCAGACTTATTTGCCAAAACAATGGACAGAATAGTTATTATAGTCATTCTGTCTCCTTTACAGAACAGTTAGCAGCTCAATCTTTTGCAGGGAATTTCTTGGAATATTAGATTATAGTCTCAAGAAGTAAGAGAGAAGTTAAAGGAAAAGTTGAAGGAATTTAGGAATCACAAGAAAAATAGAAAATTAACCACAAACTCAACAAGATGAAGGCTGGTAGAAAAACAATGCCTTTAAGTTTTGTTTCCTTTTACTGTTAAAGAATCCATCTTGGGAACTTGGGAAAGTATACTTTACACGGACAGACAAAGAAAACACATTAACAACTACTCTTTTTTGTTTAACCAAGAATTGTAAAAAGGTTCTAAGCGGCCTCATTAGAACTATAATTAATAAGTGGAAAATTTTCAGCATGCAAGGCTTTTCCTGTAGAAATATATCACTGAAAAAAATGCTTATGTGTTAAGTTTTCCTTTTAATTCACATTTTCTTTAGCCTTCTACTGTTAACTTGTAGTGTAAAGATGGGGTTTTCAACACTGTCTAAAATATGTCAACTCCTTTTTTCCATTAATGTATGCTGTACATCTAGACCTACGGGTGGCTGACACTGCCAGCCTTCACAGAAATAAATGCTGCTGGACAATTTTATTCTCATGCTTCCAGTGGAAAGGAAGACTTTATATCTAGAAACACAGGTTAATGCTAACAAGTTTCAGTGCTGTAAACTGAGGAAATTGAAAGTGTGCATGAGGAGGATTATTTTCAATAAGCAGCCCGGTGTAGTTTGTAATAAATTTATTTTTTAATGCACAGATGCATCAGGTGGGATTTTCCTGTCCCCATCTAAGTGTACACTTAGATTTGTCCACTTCAGACTCATTTGGAATTAATGGAAAGAAACAGACAAAATCAGCATGGTTAATCTTGAGGTTTTGATATCTTTCCCTGTGCACATTTCTCCAAATGAAAAAAGTATGTGTGGAGCAAATATATATATCTAGCATGGAAATACCAACACCTGTGTTTGCACAAATTCTTGAGAGCAAATACTTGTACTGGGTTTTGGGATGCCCAGAGCAAGAGTTTGAGTGCATGCACATGATTTAGTGTGCGAATGAAAACACACGTGATGGCACAAGTGACAGTGAAATAAATTGGAAAACTAAAGTACTACAGATAACACAAAAGATATTTACAGGAAAATTCAGAGGGATTCCACAGCTCTTTAGATGCAGCAGAGATTCCCTAAAATTAATAAGCTCTGATACAGACAGCAATTCAGTTGCAGCATTGCTTGGTTCTCTGTGAGCTGAGTAAGCCCTCCTGATGCTCAGGGCAAGGACATAATACCTAAGTTCTCACAGCAGTAACCATAACAGTAGGATTTTCAGCTATCTCACCTGAAGTCAATTCAAGTATGCCTACAGAAGCTGCAGTGGCACTTGCAGACTGCAAAGACATAACTTGAGTACAAGTTGTAAATTGACATAGGCAACAACATGTTCAGCTCTATACAAGGGAGGCAGTGCCTGAGATACTCACACTACCACAATTAGAGGAAAGGTGAGTAGGAACTTACTTGTTCCTCCACAGGGAGAAAAAGGGAAAGAAAATGATGCTCAGAGGTCTTTCTTGAGGAAGAAAGAGACAAATTACCTCTGAGGTGAAAGACAAAATAACTCCATTGCTTTGAAGTAAATTGCTTTTTGATAAAAAGACTTAGGCAATGGGACCCTAGTTTTCAGCATTATGAAGATACATCTATCAACAGTTTTATATTTAGACAAGTGCTGGAGTTGTTCAGCACTACAGACTGGAGGACGGAAAGCATCACTATTTGGCAAGAAACAAAAAAGAAGACACAACTACAGAATCACCAAATTGTAGGGGTTGGAAGGGACCTCCAGAGAGCATCAAGTCCAACCTCCCTGCCAAAGCAGGTTCCCTAGAACAGGTCACACGACTAGGCATCCAGACGGGTCTGGAATATCTCCAGAGAAGGAGACTCCACCACCCCCCTGGGCAGCCTGTCCCAGGGCTCTGTCACCCTCACTGTGTAAAAGTTCTTCCCCATATTGGTGCGGAACTTCCTGTGCTCCAACTTGAGGCACCTTGTCCTGTCCCCACAGACGATTGAAAAGAGGCTGGCCATTTCCCTTTGTGTCCCACACATGGGATATTTGTAAACATTATAAACCACCATAAACATTATAAACATTATAACCCACACAGTCTCTTTGACCTCCTCAGGGTGGCACATTTGTAAGCAAGGACGGTGTCAGATGTTCTGCATTTTTGGACTACAGTAATAATACTGGGTCTGCTGTTAGGTGTTTCTGTCTTTCAGAATGCACACTTCAGCTATGCTTTGTGGATTACAAGCACAGGAAAGAATTGTGCTGTAATACAATCCTATAATAAGCAGTATTGTATCATAACTCTTGAAAGTAGCAATACATTTGGAAATCGTTAAGAAGTTTGCAAGTGGCTACCCAGAGCAATTTTGGTATTTTCTTTTCAACAATGTATTAAAATTATCAATCTCTGGATTTCTAGAGAAGAATTTGTTTAGTGTTTGTGGAGCAATCCACTTAAGTGAGTTTAGTTTTAAACCAAGGGAAACATGCTCTTATTTATACCCAGTTGACATCTTCAGGTTCAGTGGACTTTTACAAATGGACAAAGGGGGATACATTTGTTGTCTGACTGCTATATCTAAATCCCTGAGTCAACCACCTCTTAATTCTGTCCTCCACAAAAATCTATCTAGTTCGAACTGCTAATAAGTGGTAACCCACAGAAGGTAAAATCCTAGACAGGTCAGAGTAGGTATAGCTCCAGAAGCATAAGACAACCTCAAGAGCTGCTAAGAAACTGAGAACTGCAAATGGCTTCGTCTTCAATTGTACATTTCCATATGTCTGCTGATATGAGCTCTAAACCTATCCTGTGGCATGTACATGCTATTTGCATTTAAAGCCAACTTACACTCCAAGAACTGAAGTGGACCCCCTGGGCTTTGAGTATCATACACTATAATAAGAACTGATAACAAAGTACAAGTAGTTGCACTAATTTCCAGGTCTTTTTCAGACTCACACATAATCCATATAATTCCGTCTTCCATTGCAATGTAGTTTCATGACAAGTCCCTGCATTTTAGCAGAATATACAAATCTGTCTCTTTAAGTCCTTTACTGTCAGGATAAACCTTTTAAAAAAAACTCTGCAAGTGATTATTTTTTTTTAATGCTTTATTGTTGCAATAAAGTTCTTGGTTTTAAGCATCTAATTCCTTCTATTGGAATCTGCAGGGAGATTTGTGCAGAGGATCCCTCTATTTTGCTTGTATACGGGTGTTCTGGGGAAAAGAAGTAACGAAATGCCTTAAATATTTAACGGTACTTAAATAAATAACCACACCTTCAGAAAGTAACAGAAAGTAAGAGAGAGTCCTTTTTTTAAAAAAAAAAATTACTTTTTTGAGGAATGAAGTAGAAAAAAACCCCAAACAAACGGGGATTGCTATTCTGACAGGTTAGAAACTGAAAAGGCAGACAAGGCTCATGGCTATGGTAGTAAACAGAAACTGAGCCTAGTATACATCCTATTTAAATCTGTAGACAAAGATCGCATTATTTCCAGACGTCAAAGTTTCTCTGATCTGGCATTTCTAGACCCGCTCATACATCTTCTCTGTTTCCCAATTATAACCCCTAATTACCCCATTCCTGAAAGAAACTTCACAATGTAACATCTTTGCCCAGAGGGCCAAATTTAGCTCCATTAAAGTTCACAAGGTTTTTGGGTGTACTTCCTTGCGCAAGAGCAGCAGCAACAGAGACTCTGCGTTACGGCTGGCGGGTGTACACTTCACATGCTTAGCCCCTTTCCCAACACTAAAGATGAGCTGCAGTACTGGGAGTTTTCACAGTTCGGAGTTTACAGCAAGCCACAGACACAGTCACCGTCAACTCAGCTTCTCACCAGGGATTTGTTCTACTGGTCCAGGCCCTCCACATGCAGTATGGAAGGGGAAGAGCTCGATCGTGGGTGCCTTGCAGCCCTGACCCATCAATCCATACGCCTTTTTAACACAGAATATCTGTGTTCCTGCGTTCCTTGGGTACTACCCTCTAAAGAAAAGCGGAGTTGCTGCTAGGCCATCTGCACTTCCCCTGGCTGGGGACAAAAGCCCCTTAACAATCACCATGGCGGGGTTATCCGATAGCCATTAAATGTAGTCCAGATTAGCAGAGCAAATACTTCTGAGACTACTTGATGTCTTCGCAATAAAAGACTGAACTGTGGCAAATCTGGAACTCGGAGCAGGCGTTTTTACATTAAAACTCAGGTGCCATCTAAATGCCCCGGCTCCTCCACACTGCATCTGCGCTCAGAGGCAAGCAGGAGGCAGAGGGTGTCAGTGAGGCCACAGAAAGCCCTTCCATTTGCTTAAACGTGGCATCTGGCTGTGGGTCAGTATGTGTCGTGATTCTCTGAAAGGCAAGGTAACACCCTCTTACTAGGGTCTGTATCTCCGGTGCCTTAAAGGAATATTCCTCCCTCTCTTCACATGCAACACCAAAGCATTTTTTATTGTGTAAGAGGCTGCAAAACAGAGAACGGTTGGACTGAGAACCTAGTAGTTTTCCCTTTTTGTAAGAGGTAAAGAAGGAGCTTCCACATGTGTAATTTAGGCTGCAATTTTTCCTCAGTGAGCTTATACAGTAGAACAGCAAGACATTCAACCCACGGTACAGCAAGGCAATACCGTAAAACAGGCACACAAAGACATATCTTGTTCCTAAATACTAAAGATTAGGATGAAAAATTGCATGGATTCATCTAACTGTTCACAACGTTTCTCTTATAACTCTGTTTTCTCATTAGCTGGAAGGAGAAAAATGTGTTTCTCATGTGGAAGAACAAGTCCTAGAGCTGAACACATAGATTTTCTTCCCGAAGAATGCCATGTCCTCAGAAGAAGAGCTGCCATGGCACAAGCCTCGTCTCTGGTTGGGGCTGTGGTACCCTCTGTTCTGGCTGAGGATCCTGTTGTGGGACTGTTACACAGGCACAGAGCTGGTTACCTCAGTGGAGCAGCATGAGTTCTTTCCTCCTCAGAATTATCAGCCAGAGACCTCTTCAGTTGTATTTTTACCCAGAGCTGCTGCCTAGCCTTGGGACCTTTGTTTTGGCTGCTGAGGGATCCTGGAAACATGATTAATGGATGTTTGGCTCATGATTCATGTAACATCAGCCCTTCACGTTCAGCCCGGGATGACAGGCTAGGTTTTCCCTCTCCTGTTCACTGCCTGCTAAACAGCTATGGTTATTGATTTCTTAATTATGTTTTACCACAAATACTGGAATTATGTTTTCCCTTTGGATCCACCTGTCAGTTCTCACTCACGCTTGCAGATATCTGAAAGACAGTCTCAGGCTGAGATTGTCAAAGCAGACTGCAGAAGTTAGGTGCTCATATTCAAAAGAATCTTCATTCCTTTGGGTTTCCCTGAGGAGCTTTGCCTCAGTTTTTAATTTCATGCAAAAGCTAAGTGTACACACGTACTCGATGAGGCCTGACCAGCTATAAATGATGGAGACATTATACCCTCTAGTGGCAGCAATATACGTCACTCATAAAGGCCAGTGGTACAAGGCACCACTTCACTTTCTTTTTGGGAGAAGTGTTCCAGGACCAAGGCTCATAAAGGGCAAAGAACTAGATGTTGAACCTGACTTAAACTCTTGTGGACCGGGCACTGAGCAATGTCCTTTGTAACAGATCAGCATCCCAAAAATCAAATAGACAGACTTAGCCAGTCAAATGAGTGCTAACAGCCTGAATTTGTGTACTTAATGGCATGAAGAGTCAACTACATCGGTGACTAGTTAAACGCTACATAAACCAGGAACAACTGCAGCAAAGCCTTTTTTATTTTTATTTTTATTTTCCTCTTTTTGTTGTCAGTGTCTTTGTCGTCGTTGTTGTTGTCAGATATTAACCAAGAATCACCTGCATGAAATAATACAGCCAAATATCAAACGCTTTTCATGCTTGGTTTTCATCAGCAATATATCCGGCAGGGTTAAAATGCTCTGGAGGAAGCAAACTACCCTAGGTTTGGGTATTATTAAAAACATAAACATAAAAATTTACTGAGAGCAGGAAAGGTTTATTACCTGACATTTGAGATCATATTCCTCTAGGTAGTTTTGTTCTTACACGGCAACAGTTCCCTCAGCAAAGCAGTGGGAGGGATAAGCATGTTTAATTCAAGCCTGCTAATACATAGTACCTTGCAGAAAGCAGCTTATGAATTTACTTTTGCAAGTCTGGTGCTTGGGGTTTGCTGAGCTATTTGCCTGAGGGCAGGATGACATTCCTGTGGCATGTGCTTTCTTGAATCCCACATAATGCACAACCTTTTTTGCCTAAAACCAGAATTAAAAAAAAAAAAAAAGGGGGGGGTGAAATCCTCCAATTTCTCAAAATAGTAATCGATAGTAAAAAGTAATAGGTCTTTAACTGGATTCTGTTCTGTGATGAAGCACATTTTACTTCTAAGGTTTGTTAGTGGCATACCGGTGTTGCAACTATTAGTTTAGAATCATGTATTACATACTGCAATGTTGATCCAAACTGCCATCTCATTTTCAGATTCCCCACCACATGTTTCAAGGCATGGTTCCTTCCTTTCAGACACACTGCCTTTTGTTGTTACATGATAGCCCATTTCATTTTGCTGTTAGAACTAGTGAAGTCAACACTTTGTAATTAATTTGAGAGCTCTCAGTAATTTCTGCTTTCCCTATTTGAGGGTTCCTATGAAGAAGGGGATTTACTAAAAGGTGATGGCCAGTTTTTTCTATTTATTCTGCTCCTGACAAGGGCCAGGATGCCTCAGGAAACCCTATCACCTCACTCACGCTGCTCTGCAGTAATCATTGTACAGTCGCCTGTGTATGGGCACTGACAAATAAGAAATGAGGGATTCACAAGTTGGACTTCATAGTCTTGATTTTGCTCATTTAAAAGCAGCATAGACTGCATAGCTCTCCTCAGACACAATCTTGTTTTCTTGTCAAGAGCCAGATTAACTAGCATATGTTCATGATGAAATGCAATGCAGAATTTTTTAAGGATTGCTTTTCCATAAAGCTGTGCTAATGGTCCGGCTGGGAGCACAGCGCTGAGGGTTTGGCCTCATGTGGCAGGCTTCTGCTGGGGGCACACACTTGCACGCATCCCCCTGTGGCATCCCACGAGGGAGCCAAGTGTTAAATCCCAGACAAGAGATTCTACTCAGCTGATCCAAACAAACAGGGACTGACAACTACCTAAGGGGTAACTGTCATTGGGACACAATACATCACTATTAAATGGTGTCTGGGGAAAAACAACAGATCCTTTAGGGTTCCCTTTGAGGGAAAGACTAAGATGACTTTTCACAGTTTCAGTGATTCACAAATTCGCAGATTTATAGGGGTTGGAAGGAACCTCTGGAGATCATCTAGTCCAACCTTCCTGCTAAAGCAGGATCACCTAGAGCAGGTTGCACAGGATTGCATCCAGATGGGTTTTGAATATTTCCAGAGAGGGGTACTCCACAAACTCTGGGCAGCCTGTCCCAGTGTTCATCAGAGATTCTGCCCAGTTCAGCCTCGTGCCACAAACCTAGTACAGTAGTCTTCCTGTTTGTGAAATGGCTAATTTCACCATCTATTTGGAAATCCTTAGTATGGATAATATTATTTGCTCATTTTTATAAGATCATACAAAATCCTTATTATTGTTTAAAATCCTTATTAAAAGGTTATTGAACGCTGACTGAAAAATAACTGAGAGGAAGAAGCAGGTCTGGCTCTGTGTGCAACATAAGGAAAAGAAAACAAATCCAGAGGCTTGGACAAGAAGTAGAGAAGACACACTGTGGGAATAAAAATTCATCAGGAAAAGAAGATTCCTGGAGAGGAGGAAAAAAGAATAGACATTATGTCCCTGAGGGATGTGAAAACATGCAAGGGACCAGTGAGGTGATAGTACTGAACAAAGAATCATAGAATCATAGAATATCCTGAGTAGGAAGGGACCCATAAGGATCATCAAGTCCAACTCCTGGCTCCACACAGGGCCAGACAAGTCAGAGCATGGCACTGAGTGCATCGTCCAGACGCTTCTTGAACTCAGCCAAGCTGGGTGCTGTGACCCCTTCCCTGGGGAGCCTGTTTCAGTGCCCGACCACCCTCTCAGTAAGGAACCTCTTCCTAATATCCAACCTAAACCTCCCGTGTCACAGCTTCATGATGTTCCCTCAGGTTCTATCACTGGTCATCAAAGAGAGATCAGCACCTGCCCCTTCGCTCCCCCTTGTCAGGAAGCCACAGACCACAATGAGATCTCCCCTCAGCCTCCTTTGCTCCACGCTGAACAAAACAGTCTCTCCTCATCAAACTTCCCCTCCAGACCTTTCACCATCCTCATTGCCCTCCTCTGGACTCTCTCCAATAGTTTTATGTTCATCTTGTACTGTGGCACCCAAAACTGCACACAGCACTCAAGGTGAGGCCGCACCAGCGCAGTGCAGAGCGGGACAATCCCCTCCCTGGACCAGCTGGTGATGCCGTGCTTGATGCACCCCAGGATACAGCTGGCCCTCCTGGCTGCCTGGGCACACTGCTGGCTCATGTTTAACTTGCTGTCAACCAAGACCCCCAAATCCCTTTCAGCACGGCTGGCCTCCAGCGTCTGATTCCCCAGTCTCTATATGTGGCCAAGGTTGCCCTTTCCCAGGTGCAGAATCCAGCACTTGCCCTTGTTAAACTTCAAGCTGTTGGTGATTGCCCAGCTCTCTAATCTGTCCATGTCTCTCTGCAAGGCTTCTCCACCTTCAACAGAGTCAACAGCTCCCCCCAGTTTGATGTCATCTGCAAATTTACTTAAGATACCTTCTAGTCCTTTGTCCAGGTATCCGTTTTATGAAAATGTTAAAAAGAATAGTTACTGGTCACCAGTACCATGTTAACCCGTTCACTATCATCCTCATGGAAACATGAATGGAAAGATGAGGGGTCAAGGACAAAAGAAGGGGCTTATGTTTTTATTTTTTGAAGTTACCTGATGACATGGCATTGGAACTGTTCCTGCTTCAGAGCAAGGCCAGTCAGCAACCGTAAATCTACAGTCCAATGTTCCCTCTGTTTTTGCAGCTGGTAACAGAAGGAAACTGTATAGGCTACAAGTTCAACATGCCTTTTGGAAACGTACTTGATTTTCCAGAGAAATGTGGGCATTTCTCATGGCCTGCATTTTTTTGGATAGCTAACAAAAAGAGGCCCTGCTCCCTTGTAAATTAATACAATGAGTCAATTAACGTCAAAGGTTTCAGTTCGGAATGAGACAAAACATTGACGCTCCTGTAGGTAGACATGCTGATCATAAAGAAGACTTAAAAGTTAAATAGAAGTCCTAACAATATGTCCCAGTTACTGCCTTAAACTATCATTTGGAATACTCTAAGAATAAACTGCACGCCAAGCAATCTATTTTTGTTTCTTTTATACAAATGCATGCAAGAAAAGTTGCAAACAAGCTTCTTCTCAGTATATGAGCCTTGTCATCACCTGATACAGCCTTCAGCCTCTAAGAAAAGAATGAATGGATAGAGCTGATGCCTGGGCAATGAAGAAAAAGAAGTATATTTCTGATTATGGGTAGTCTAAATGTAGCAAACCCTTTTCGTAAACATCTTCCTCAGTGTCTGAGGACAGCTGATATGAAATTAATAAGAAAATCCTCTTGGGTCAACACACTTCTCTTTAAATGCAGTTGCCCCTTTTTCTGGTGTCATGATCCAGTCATTCTGTGAGATATAATGCAGCTTCTCCTTGCTGCTATGTTTTTGCTGCTCGGCATGTCCCTGAACTAGTGCTGACTGAATGCATCATACCTTCTCAGGGAAAAGTCAGCTGGGCAATAAGATGTTCCCAGAGTTCACATAAACTTGATATGACACTGCGAGACCTTCTTCCTACCACCTCTGACCACCTACCTCAGTGTGAGTGTAGCTGACAGGCAGCAGATTTGAACCCATCTGAGTCCTGATGGACTCTCCTATCTATTTTTTGCATTTCTTTATGCACTATGTCTTCCAAAATTTTGCTCCATGAGAGTGTACCAGGCATGGGTGCCCCAGCGTTGGCAGCAGTGGCTGAAGGGCCAGTTTCTGTGAGGAGTGGCAGGACTGTCCTGTGCTGGAGATAGATGGTTCCACCCAGCTCCAACCAACCCACCTCAGGGAATGGCTGAACCCAGCAGTCAAGATGGTGGTGTGTCTCGGAAAAGATATTTTTGGAAAGGTAAAAATGGCACACAGGCAGAGAGGAGTGAAAAAAACCAGCTCTGCATGCACCTAGGACAGGAGGCTCCAGGTGCCTAAGCAGAGGTTCTCCTACAGCCCCCAGAAAGCCCATGCTGGAACACATTTACCCTGAAGGACTGCAGCCCATGGAAAGACCCATGCTGGAGCACGGGAACAGTGTGAGGAGGGAGGAAAGGAGCTGTTATGGACTGACTCTGTAACACTATTTAAGTTTCCTTTAGAGACAGCTGTCCATATCACACTTGTGTAGTTTTGGTCTAAGGACCATTTCTCTTCCTGAGATAATGGTAATTGCCTAAATCCTCTGCACTAAACCTCTTAACGGAAAGTTTGACTGGAAAATGTTTAAGCTACTTTGTGCTACAATTTATGGGCTGATGTAGATGAGGACTTAAGTTTCCTTTTTAACCTTTCCTTTTCTTCTCTTAGAGGAAAATATGTTCTCTACTTTTTTCTGAGTATTCCACTACATTTTCTATGGCATTTCAGAAATAATTGGTAGCAGTAACAGTAGATTTGTTAGACATTTTTCTGTCAGCACCAATTCCACCCCCTCCTTCCATGATCAGTGAATCTGTTTTCTCCTCGAAGATCCTTTTTTCCCCTCAGAAATATTTGCTAAAATCTGTCATTTCTTTGTTTAGCTACTTTGACAAAGAAATGCTGTTATTCTTAACAGAAATACAAGTTCTACCATTTTTTTGTTGAATTCTCTTTTCTTTTTATTCTGTACCCAGACTTTATAATCTCTCCTTTTCTTTTTTTCATTCCCCATCCCCTTTTTTTATTTTTTTTTTTTAAATGCAGGAACACTTGTAGAGCCAACTCTCATCAGATACAACATTCTCTGCCAGACTGAACACCCCTTAGGATTTTTGCGTGGATGTAAAGGGCAGAAGGGCAAGAGGAGCCTAACCGGCCCTTGCACAAGCACTAGGTATTACGGGGTCTCACGTTTCTTTGAAGTAAGAAGTTCTTGTCCCGGTCCTCCTCACTTTAGAGGGCACAGGCAGAGAAGACCAGACATTCTCACACACCTCCCTCCCACCAAGCAAACCGTAGTAACTTCACGTTGCAGAGCTCCTCCGAGTGGCACGGTGCCAGCTGTGGGCACGATGCCACGTGGACTTTTCTCCCGAGTAATGTCCCTGCTCACTGCCAATACCACAGAGCTGTTCCCTGAAGGCATTTGCTACAGTACCCTCTATTTTTATGTTTTAAGTGCGAGGTGATGGCTCTGTCTGCGTGAGTGAGTGGGAACCATGTGAACATACATAGGAAATTATTCTCTTGGCTCTCGGGTAGCTGTTGAACAGGGCAAGTCCCAAAGGTTTGCATTTGTTTCTAATCAACAAAGTTTGCACTGTAACAAGAAACATAAGACACTCTCCTGCCACGGGCAAGGCTCGTTATGCATAGTGGAGCTCACACACCACTTTCAGAAGAACTGCTAAGAAAACAAGCAGAATGATGTTATACCTTGCTGGATAGTTTTAACATTTGACAGCGTGGTAAGTTAGAAATTACTTTAAGACTTCTTCTGTAGAAACCTTCTGTAACAAATGGGATCACAAGTGCCTTAGAAATATATCTTCTACCTCTCCAAAAGAATGTTGTCAGGAAGAAAGCAAACATACGAGCCACACTTTAGTCTCAGTATACCTCCAGTGCCTCTTCTTTAGCCACAAAAATTTCATTTCCACCAATGCCACCTCAGCAGGGAGAGAAAAAGTTTCCAGGAGCTAATAAAAGGGACAGCAGATCCCAATCTGTAACAAAGGAAAGCCTGCTTAAAAGTCAGCTGTTTTTTACTGGGCGTACCCTAGACACTGAGGTCCAGGGAAAGAAGAACATCGAACTAAATTTATTGGCTCCTGCCAAGGCATTCCCAAGGTCTGGCTGGAGCTGGAATAGAGGCCTTCCACAGAGGGTTTTATCACTTTAGGGAAACAGATCAAGATCATTAACTTAATTTCTTGTTTTATTGAAATCAGTTCCACACCATGACCTTCAAGACAGGTGGATTGTGTTTAAAAATATATATATAAATAACCCAACTAAGGAAAGCAATATGATTCTGGATAAGAAGAGGCTTTATTAAGTATTAGAAAGAGAAAATAGTTTGCCTCAAAA
The DNA here is from genome assembly GCA_027925045.1 of Hypotaenidia okinawae. Taxonomy (NCBI): domain Eukaryota; kingdom Metazoa; phylum Chordata; class Aves; order Gruiformes; family Rallidae; genus Hypotaenidia; species Hypotaenidia okinawae. Next base: position 82,771,432 of record BSDF01000001.1, read on the forward strand.
TTTGTGTGCAACATGGGAATCCATCTATCTCTCATTACTTACACAACTTTTTCCATTTGGAATTTTTTTTTCCTGAGCTCTTCTTACGCCTTCCCCTGTGCCCTGCACTCTTCTCCTTCTTACTGTTTTCCAGAGTTTTTTCTTCTCTGCTCTGTTTTTCCACACTTTAACAATGCTGAGAACCAGACATACAGTGCTGCGCAGAAGCTTGATATTTAGGGACTATCAGTGAACTTAATATGGAACTGATGGGAAGGAAAAAAAAAAAAGAAAACCCACATTAAAATAATAACTCTGTATCTTCCCTGAGATCTGTATAAGGCCTCATCCCTTGCATTTACAGCTGGCTTAAATTGCCTTGCATTCACTGAGACTTTTCTGTGATGTAGCGTGGGGCTGCCTTGCCCACCATTGATCTATTGAGAGGTCCTCCTTGCATTCAGGCAGTAAAATACGTGGGGGAAAAAAATATCTCAGTGAAACAATCTTTTCAACAGTATCTCTATTTCACGTGAGATAATCTGGCAACATACCCAAAGTTAGAAAAGACCAAAGAGTGACATGCCCTGAAGTGAAATTGAAATGACTGGAAATGTTTGACTGAGAAGAGAGGCAAATACAAGAAAATATCATAAGCATTTGGAAAATAATAAATTGTGGAAGGTAATTATATTGCTAGCTTTGAGTCATGATAGTCCATAGGACAATAATGATGCGTATCTAATAACATTTAAATGCAGGAAGTTTCAAAGTCATAAAAGGTATCAAAGATATCATATAAGGCATAAGTACAGTGAGAAACAAAGAGCCAAGGAAGCAAAAAATTTAATCAGGTTCAGAAGAATGTTGAATATTCATATGCACATCCGTACCCACTTGATAACAGCAAAAGTGTTGTCTCACATAATGCACACCAACATTTCATCTGTTGTGGAAAGAAGAGGAGAGGAGAGCTTTTTACCCTGACATCTCCCTTGTAGATCTTTCTCAGAGACATCTGCCACATCTCTGTGAAAGACAGAAAGCCTTTTTTCATGTCTGCTAGTTCTCACCCAGTATGCCAGCTCGCGTTTTCTTTGAAGCTGAGTGATCTTACAACTAAATGTGACCACTTAGCACTTTTTCTCCCTGCCCATCATTATAAACTTGTACCGCTGTGTGTTAGGAAAGTGAAGGGGAAAAAAAAACACAGCAGACTAGACTATAAACTGGTACAAACAGTCTGATCTCAAGTGGTGCTGGCTGAACTACACCTAATTGTACCAGGACCTGGCCAATATTCTTCCTCAGTCAGTGCTACCAGATGTCCTTCATTTAAAGGTTATGAAAATATGTCCTTGGGGGAGGGGGTATTTGTTCATATATGAAAGGATAGTGACTAGAAGAACAGGTAGGAGGGACTATATAGTTCCAAGAGAATAAATTGTGAGTTTTCATATCTTCTGTGTTTCTACTGCTGAACTATACCGAATACACTGCTGACGTGTTGCTAATGGGCATGTTTTCAGAGTGTGCTGATATTAAAACAAAGCCACTGACTGCAATAGCAGCTTGAAATCTCTGGACCTTCAGCTTTCCAGGGAAGATGTGCTGCAAGAGCTAAAGTGCTTCAGAAGACAACAGTTCCCAATGTCCAGATGTGCAGCATAAAATGCATGCTGAGATATCTTGTGTTGAAATCTGAGGGGAAGGGAATCCTAGAGTTGGTTGTTAAGTTGTTGTAACCAAGGCAAAGCTGGAAGGACTAAAACCAAGGGAAAACAAAGATCCTCCCTCTTCAAAAATAAAATAACATTAAAAAAAAAAAAATCCCAAAAGCAAAAAAAAAAAAATCACTTTTAAAGGATTTACTCCATTAAACAATTTCAAACCGGTCCTCTGCCAGACTCCACTCCCTTGTAGTAACATAACTAGAATGATTCACTGAGTCAAGACCTCAGAGGTTGCCAACAACCACTGTATTTCATGGGCTTTTCAGATTCTGTAGGAAGTAGCAAATTAAGGGTCAGTTAAAGCTCTTACATGCACGAAGCCTGTCATGGTGTAGGGTAGGGAAGGGATCATATGTGCTTGCAGTTGTGATGGTTGCAAAACATACTGAAAGAGGGCTCAAATGGTTTGTGGAAAAAGACATTTGTTGTACCTGTATGTAACACTCACACACTGCTCCTACAGCGTCTGCGATCTGTTTTTCTCTTCCCACCCCCCAAAAGCATACTTTCAGATTGCTGGTAATGTCAGCCAGATACCTTGCCCTGAATGTGCCTTGCCCTGAATGTGGAAATTAACAGGTGCCACAAAGGTGAAGGAAGGATCCTTTTAAAGCTTTTCCTATTTAACACATCTGCACGTAGCTCACAACACTAAGTCCTTCTGGTAGTATAGAATCTCAAAATTAGGTTGGAAAGACCTCTGGAAGTCCTGTGGCCCAGCCCTGTGATCAGACCTGGAGTAAATATGGGATTAGAGCACCTGCTCAGGACTGTATCCAGTCAAATTCTGTACAGCTCCAAGGACAGACTTCACAACTATGCTGGCAACCTGTTCCAGTGTTTCACCACCTTCAAAGTAAGGTGGTCCTTTCATCTAAGCAGAGTTTCTTTTACTTTAACAAGCCTTTTGATTCAAAAAGCCTGGAGAAAGAAATAAATCCCTCTATTGTTTCCACATGCCCTGTTGGAACCTCACAAAGCCCCCACTGATTTTGCATACTATCCAAGTATTTTGTTTGACTTGGTGTTACTTGATCCTATTTGACTTCCCTTGCCTTCACTACACTGCCGATCTTGACACCACACCACCCCTGCCAGCACCTAGAATGCCCCAATTTTGGGACAGAGATGCCAATGGCAATACATCTTGCTGCCAGAACTGTTTCCATGTGAAATACTTCAGAGCTATCCAGCCTTGGCTCCAAGGGCACAGCCTGCATTTATAGTTGCTGGCTGTTCTCAATCCCTTTCCCAAGAGAGCAGGAACCTCTTACAAGATTAGTTGTTTACCCTGCTGCTGGTATTTGGGAATTTAGCAGGAATCTAGCAGTGGTCTGGCTGGCATCAGGGTTTACATACAATACTCAGTTGCATGTGAAACCACTGCAAACTGGGTGTTTTTTGATACCCTGTATCTACTACAGTTCGACACAGAGATGATGTTCTAGCCTTGACATTGTTAGAGTCATACAAGTCATCATTTAAAAAATGTCAGTTCTAACAGACAGAAAACTCCAAATTTCAGTTTTCAAAGATGCCAAATGTGTGAATCCATTGAATCTCTTTTATCAACAGCAATGAAAACAATGCAGCAGTAAAAAGTGTTTTAATATGCACGCTTGTGTTTTTTTCCTGACCATTTGATAATCATTTAGATAGGATGGATGTACTGGCTTAATAAGCCATTCTGGACAGGGAAAAGGTCTCAACACCATTAATACTGCTCAAAACAACCTAAATCATGGAGAGATCCTCAAATTTGGTGATTCTTACCTTCATCTGACTATACTGGCTGTTCCAAAATACATCACTACATTGTGTATACTGAACTAGACTTTACCAAAAACACAGTGAGTCAAAGAACCAGCCATCACCAAGGCATGACCAACTGCCATAAGATTCAATTTTCTCCATTGAGGAAACCAAGTCTTTCACCTTCTTGGGATGTGCTGTAGCACATGTAGATTGGACTTTGATTCTCTTCTGTTCTCCCCCTTAGCTTTTAGCTCTCCACACATGTAAATACAGAGAGATTTGCTCTTTGTGTCCAAACCACAAATCTTTTATGGAGTTGTTGATATTTCTGTGACAGAACTAGAAAGTCTTGAGAATGATGGAAAAAGATCTCCTCGGGAAATTTAGACAGTAATGATTTGTGCACAGGGAAACTTTCCTGGTTTTGGTTCCCCGCTTAACACTTGGCACACTGGACAAAAATAGTGATTATATAAAACAAGAAGAAAAATGTATTGACGGATGGGTAATTAAAATATTTATTATTGATATGGTGGGTAGCTGTCCTAACTCTACAGGAGGTGCTCCAAATACAAAGTATTTAAATATATTTTCCTTAGAAAGGAGGTGAATCTGAACTGCAGAAGTCAGACTACTTGGGTCATTTTCTATCCCTCTTAGATGAGTCCAGGAACTCAGCCCTTTTCCTTTCTTGCAGTCAGCTGTACAGTGCCCTGGTATGATAGTAAGGAATATGATGACATTGCCCTAGAATGCAGGATGAGACAAGCAAAAAGTTTAGAAAAATACTTTTCTGTTGGGGCTGAGGGAATGGGGGATAGAAGATGGTTTGGAATGGTTTGGAAAGGTCCTAGAAAATATTAATAAATTAAAAATTTTATTTCTCAGTCAAAAATTTCAAGCTTTCTTGCAGGAAATGAGGTCTCATTCCCTCCAAAACGTCTTACTCCTGAAGGTATTATATCCTTATATGACACTCTACTGGTACTGAAAAGCAAGTCTTGGGAAAACATCAATGGTTTCTCTATGTGCTGAGAAACCATTGAAGGTTAAATACTTTCTTAGAAAATAAGTGGAAGAAATGTTAGATCTGTGGATGAGAAAAGCTGCTCCTGGTTGTTTAATTGCATAAAAGGATAAGGAGGTAGACTGGGGCTGAGGTCCAACTGGGACATAATTGAAGGCCTATACCTGAGGAATGAAAGAAATATGAGGAGAGAAAGGATGTATGAGAGAAGCCAGAAGCAGAACATAAGGGGAATGTTCCTTGAGTGGCTGTAAATTTGCAGAGGTGCCATTGTGATAGTTATATAATAGCAAGGGCAGTGATGTTACATCACAGGAAAGACACGATAAATAGACTAACTTTGTTATATCTTAGTATTTTTCTTTCATATTATTCCCGGATAACTGAAGTCTGAGGGTAATACCCGTGGTTTTAAGAACTACAGAGATCTACTACTGAAGTACATATATTGAAAAATGCAGTGGAAGATCTAGGAGAAAAGATACCACATGAGGTATGGGCAAAATAAAACTAGACCAGATAACATACTGATCTGGAAGTGAACCTAGGAGTTATTGGAGGGGGGGAAATTAACCCACCACACAGCTTCAGTAATAAAGGAAAGTCAGGGCATGCAGTTATCTTTATGGTGAATTTAGAGCAAAAGGATGTTTCATTGTTACTAACAGACACCATCTGAAATGCAGAAAGCAACACTAATCACCGTATCACACACAAGGTATCATCATTGAAAACAGCACTGGAAAAGATCCTGAAACTGACAAGAGGATGACTACCAACCTTAGTAGGTTTGGAAGCTTGTCTTAAGCTTAGAAAAAAGGTTTAAAATGGAGCATCATAGTTTTTAACATAGTTATGTTGAACAAAATATCCCAATTCACCAACATTTCTTTATAGGAGCTACATTTCATTCTTAAAACCACTGTTATTACCTCATTTTGAAACTCTCCTCTCCTATCTTTAACATGTTACAGAAAACAACAGTCTTTATCTACTTTGTCCACTGCCTAAGTGGGCTCATGGTGTGCCTAAAAAACTTCCTTACAGACTGGCAATTTTTTTACAAGTTAGTTTGAAGCACATTTCCTAGTTTTACCTTCTTCCATTCATAATAATTTGTACTATTATAATAAAAATAAGTACTTCCTCAAACCAGTTGCTTGCAGTTTGTCAGAATTTAGAATTCATATTTTAGTTTTATTTGAGATGATTGCAAAACTTGCTTTTGGTCCAGTATTGTACGATAAGTTTAAATTTGCTCTTAACTTACTAAAGAGTCAGACTGAATTTTTCTATTATTCAAAGGCACCTGAAATAATAAACTTTAAATATGACCCATTTATCACTCTGATATATCAAGACAAATCTGAAAATATATAGTAAATTATTTCAAAAGAATATAATTTTATAGCTTATTTTCAAAACATGTATATTTAAACTTTTCCCTTAACTCCTGACATGGTGGGGTTATCGATTCTGGAAACTGAGGATCCAGTATTCAAATATCAAGTCAAGCAACAAGAAGTTGTTAGATTTTATTGTCACATCTAAGCAAATTGCTGAAGAAAAAGCAATTCAAATCAAAGAATATGTAATGTTAGGTTGTCAATAAAAGCTGAAACAATATGCTTGCATAAAGGATGTGTTTATGTATACAATCTTCGTAGGCAATACAGCTCTGGTCTGGAGGGACATTACTAAAACCTCCATGATTCTGGTTTTGTAGGATCTACAGCTTACATTAGAACAGTTGAAAAGCTTCCTCCCAAAATCATTTGAAGACATTTTTTTCTTTCCATTTCTTTTGTAGGTAGCATATGAATTTTAAACTGCTTTGAAATCCTTGATATTTTATCTAGCTGTCAGAAAGCAAATTTTGAGAGGTACACCCTACCACCTTGCTCCTGAATTCTCAATGGGAATGCTAGCAGAAAAATTGCCAAAACACATCTTAGCAGGCTACTGCAGATGAAAACTTAGTAATTATTCAGTTTTATTTAGTACAATAGCTTAAAATTTACAAATCTGTTATTTTGGGGCAGTTCTAGTTTAAATACCAACTTAGGAATAAAGGCAACAGTTGGCTGTATTTCTCCCTACACATATTAATTAAGGCATGTTTAAGTCCCATCCCCAAGACCTACTCCGTCCATTATGCAACTAGCATTAATCTGCCTACAAAGCAGGAGGTATTTCTGCGCCTTTCATGATGAGGGGAACTCACATGACTGATAGCAATCAGTTATTTGCCCCTGGGTGAGGGAATTGGTAACAGAGTGGCAAGTTAATGAAGAACTAGGTGTTAGATCTGGGATCTGGGAAAGATTTCTTCAGAGACTATTTGAAACATGTTAAATCTTTCCTCTGGCAACAAAATCACCACCTGAGTTGAAGGGACATCAACAGGGAGACTAAATCACATCTCTCACTTGCCAGCTTTTCACTCAATGACTCCCATCAAGTCAGCACAAAAATATGCCACTGCAAATGGATGTTGTTCAGTTTGTAAAACAAATAAATATGCAATCAAATGTCTTCATGATATAAAATACTGCAGACTGAAATGTCCACACCTGCTCGTGCAAGCAGTGTTTTACTCTCAGGACAGCAGGTCCTCCAGGATGAGGGGCATCAAGGTTTTGTGGCAGCCCAGTTGCGGCTTCCAGCTCCTGTCTGGTCATTGAGGCAGGATTGAGGTGTCAGGTTAAGATCCTGGATATGTGTTTCTCCTGCCTAGCATCTCATATACCTCTTAAACTTAGTCTGGATTTGTACACAGTTTTCCAAACATAGGCTCCCCAGACTAAGCCTCTGAGCTGATGTGAAGTTATTTTCTTTAATCAGTAGTAGATGTTTTCAAAAGGAGATTGTCATCCCCGGAGCCTCACATTCAGCGAGTATAGTTCAAGGTCCCACATGCATTTTACTGGGCACACAAAACCCAAAGTCCCCAAAAAGGTGATCTCTCAGCTACTTTGATTTACATGGTCTGGAGGCTCCTATCCTCCTTTAAATTAACATAAAGTGTTTACCTATACTTTTGTTTATGTCTCATTGAAACATGAATGAAGACAAGGATTCAGAAATCTGTCAAGGAACAGAAAAACTTCTAAGAGCAAAGACCTGGATGCCTGCTGGTGCCTGAGTGCTATATTGGTGTTAGTGAGTCCAGATATTTCTGTTTCTAGGAGACAGCTCGATCCTCTCCCTAAACAAAGAACTATAAATTCCCAGAGCCAAACCCCCAGAGTTTGGGATCCAACCAGAAAACAAACAGAAAATAATTTATCAAGACACTTGGCATAACAGCACATGAGCATGGAAGCAAAATCCTTCCCTCCTTGGCATATGCCTAAACTCATCAGAAGGAAGGAAAAAAAAAAAAAAAAGGTGGCTACTTTCAATGACTCATGCAGAAAAGATAGTGACAATCCAGAGATTTCTGAGGAGAGAAGGTAGAAAAGTGGTAAGTTACTCACAGTAGTTCAGACACTTTTGTCAACAAAACAGTGGACTCCCCTCTGCATTTGTCATATCTGCTGTATATGCCAGCCATGAGATAGTATAAAGGGAACAGGAACACAGGGTTTTATCACTATTTTCCCTAATCTTTCCTTATTAGAACAAATTCTTGTATTCTCAGGGATTAGCTCAGGATTCTCAGCTACACTGTTGCTGGCCTTTAAACTAAGGCGTAGAATGTAGAATAAAAAGAAATTATTTGCACCCAAATCAGAGATCAGATGGCAAATGGCTCAAAGTACCACATGCTAAATGTGCTTTAGAGCCTGATGGACAAACAGTTCCTCTGGGTGCTACCCTTGGGACAGGCATGTCACTGTCTTGACTTCCCCAGGCTCTGCAAGTTTTCGATGGGAGAAGCAAAAGGAAAGAGAGAGAAGAGAGAGAGCTGACAGGGAACTGTGCTTCAGACTTTCTTCATCATTCCTAAATCTCATGAAGTTCATTAGAGAACTAAAGTTCAGGGGGTTGTCTGTGGGATTTTTTTCTTCACAAACCACAGAGATGCAATTAGCTGTTGGCTAGGCAAAGAGTGCCCACAGCCTAGAGCCTTCTCAGCAGAGAACATTCTCTGTATAGCACTCAGTCAAACACAGCTTTGTTTAAATTTTCAATTCATCTCTGTGTAGTTGGTTAGTTAATTGTGTTTTGCAAGTGGCAATTTACAGTTGGAGACAACACACTTTTTCCTAAACAGAAGTCACCTAGCCACAAGGCACTGTTTTCAACTCCGATATAGCTAGTATATTCAGCCTCTATGGTCTATCCTCAGTGATTAGTCTTGATTATTTCAGGCTTGTTTTAATACAAGTTCCAGGTTTCCTGAAGCAGAAATTTGTCCTCAGCAAATGAGACAGTGTAGCACCAAAGGTTTTGAATACAAAAGACATAGAAAATGAGCTATGTCCAGCAGCCACACCAAAG